>JASDDO010000004.1:44449588-45699588 GCA_030015575.1 Agapanthus africanus | reverse complement strand
AAAGGGGTAGTCCCAGTTTGGCGATGATAACACGGGGGCTGAAGTGAGTGAGTGTTTAAGTGAGTCGAAAGCTGTCTCACAGTCTGAGTCAAAATGGGAGGTTGTATCCTTGGCCAGGAGAAGAGTTAAAGGTCTAGCAATTTTGCTAAAGTCCTTAATGAATCTTCTATAAAAGCCCGCATGGCCAAGAAAAGATCGAATATCTTTGACGCTTTTGGGATGAGGGAGGTTTTGAATGACATCTATCTTAGCTCTGTCAACCTCAATGCCTTTCTGTGAAATGACATGTCCAAGAACAATTCCTTCTTGGACCATAAAATGGCATTTTTCCTAGTTCAAAGTTAAGTTCTTCTCTTTGCAACGAGTAAGAACAACGTCAAGATTCGATAGGCAATCAGAAAAAGAGTCTCCAAAAATCGAGAAATCGTCCATAAAGATCTTCAGAAAATTTTCTACCATATCAGAGAATATCCCCATCATACACCGTTGAAAGGTAGCGGGAGCATTGCATAGCCCAAAGGGCATGCGACTGTTAGCAAAGGTACCAAAAGGACAAGTAAAAGTGGTTTTATCTTGATTCTTTTTGGCGATGGGGACCTGATTATAACCTGAGTATCCGTCCATAAAACAATAATACTCTCGTCCCGCTAAGCGTTCCAGCATTTGATCAATGAATGGTAGAGGAAAGTGGTCTTTCCTCGTGGCAGCATTGAGTTTTCTATAATCGATACATACACGCCACCAAGTTTGGGCGCGTGTCTGAATCAACTCATTTGCCTTATTGGTTATAACAGTGATGCCGGATTTCTTAGGAACGACATGTATAGGACTCACCCATTGGCTATCGAAGATGGGGTATATAATACCATTATCTAAGCATTTGACGATCTCTTTCATTACCGCTTCCTTCATGACGGGATTCAACCGTCTCTGTGGTTCTCGGGTTGGTCTGGCATCATCCATCACATGTATATGATGTTCAACTATCAAGGAACTAATCCCTTTGATGTCCGCCATACTCCAACCAAATGTCTCTTTGTTAGATCTCAATACCGATAAAAGTGCATTCTCTTGCTCAAATGTTAGAGAAGTGGATATTATAACCGGTAAAGACTCCTTCTCACCTAAATAAGCATATTTCAGATGAGAAGGAAAAATTTGGAGATCTAATTCAGGCGGAGAAATGATAGAAGGAGGGATCATTGAGTGGTTTTTGGATTTACAAAGAAGCTCAGAGCCTGTGAAAGATACAGACTCGGGTGGAGAAAAGTCAGAAGTGCAGGACTCAAGTGTAGAAAAAGTGTCCTCACTAAGATCTTATGTGAAATCAAACAGAGATGTGGTAATGTCGTTGAGATCAGTAAAGCAAAGTTCCTCAGCTCCACAACTATCGAGAGCGATCTTATGGACAGAGCACACATCTAAAATATGAGCAGAGGGTTCAAATGGCTGACTTCCAACTTTGTAGATGTTTAGTTCAATGGTCATATTTCCAAATGATAAGTTCATTGAACCGTTTCTACAGTTTATAACAGCGTTGGAAGTGGCAAGGAAAGGACGACCCAGATTCACCGGAATTTGGCCTCGGGGGTTTGCTACAGGCTGTGTGTCGAGCACAATGAAGTCCACAGGGAAAACAAATTCCCCGACCTTTATTAACACATCCTCTAGTTCACCCCTTGGTTTGGTGATTGAGCGGTCTGCCATCTGGAGAGTGCAGTGAGCAGGTTTCAGCTCTCCAATCCCTAATTGCTCATATACAGAATATGGAAGTAGGTTAACACTTGCGCCAAGGTCTAAAAGAGCACGATTTATATTTTTACCCCCAATAGAAATCGATATTGTTGGACATCCTGGGTCCTTTCGTTTCTTAGATAGCTGTGGGATATTATTAGCCATGAAGACCTTCTTCGGCACTTGAGTCTTCCTCTTCCTAGTGCACAAGTCCTTAAGAATTTTCGCATAAGCGGGGACTTGTTGAATCGCATCTAGGAGAGGGATGTTGATGTTAATCTGTTTGAACATTTCTATAATTTTCTCCATATGAGGACTCGTTCTGTTACCCCTTAACCGATTCGGGTAAGGTGCTTTCGCAATAAGCGTCGGGTCCATCATAGGAGAAGGAAGAGGGGGTAGATGAGATCCCAAAAGAGGTGTGGGGACCGTCTGTGGAGAACTATAAGGGTTGGGTTGAGGTGTCGAGCCTAGCGGGAAATGGAGAATAGGCTCGCGAGAAGGTGGTGTGGTAGAAGAAGAAGGATTAGAATTAGAAGTGTGTGTGTGAGGAAAGGTCTCAGCCGGGGTGTTATTGATAGGATTTTCAATATCATCAATACCTTCCCCGACATGATTGTTCAGCACTCTTCCCGATCTCAACGTTGTGACGGCATTTACATTGTAATGCCCAGGATTCTGTAGGGGTTGAGAGGGAAGTTTCCCTTTTTCTCTCGCACTCATTTCGGCTTTAAGTCGAGCTATTTTAGCTTCCATCGATCTGATACTCTCAGCTTGGGACGCTGAGTTTTTCTTTATCTCACTGACGGAAGATCTAACCTCAGTCGAAAGCTCTATGAAATTTGATAAAAGTGATTTCATGGTTTGAGTGAATTGAAAGAATTCATCAGAACAGGATAACTGCATAGGATTAGACTGTGCAGGATTGTTGACCTGATTTTGGAAGTTTTGTGACTGGTAGGGGTGCTGAGTGAGTTGAAGGGGTTGCTGTGGTGGAGGAAGAGCCCTTTGAAAATTATTCGTGTTTGGAACCGTGTTTTGAGATTGTTGTTGTTGGTTCCAAGCAAAATTCGGGTGATTCCTCCAACCCTGATTGTACGTGGAAGAATATGGATCATTTCGAGGTCTTTGAAATGCGGCATTAGAATGCTCGTGACCTTGAAACGCAGAGTTTAATGGACATTCTTCCGTTAAATGAGACGGATCAGAACAGCACCCACAAACAGTTTTGGGGAGCGACACTGGGTTTAGGGAGGCTGCTGCAAATTTGTGTTCCATAGCGTCAAGCTTCTTTTGCATTGCTGCCATCTCAGCTCGAACACCTATGGACACATCTATTTGGTGTACGCCTCCCCTATTCAATGGTTGGGTTCCACTCTCCCACTGTAGTGATTTTTCAACGAACTCTTCTAAAAACTTCCAAGCTTCCCCATCATCCTTAGTCATAAAGGTACCTTGACACATGTTTTCAAGGCTCTGTTTAGTGTTTGGGTTAATGCCCTCATAAATGATTCGGCACAAATCCCATCTCGGGATGCCGTGATGAGGACATTGAATCAATAGATCCTTGAAACGTTCAAAGCATTTAGAGAATGGTTCAGTAGGGAGCTGGGTAAATTGATTCAGTTCGCTACGGATTCGAGCTGTCTTTTGCATTGGGTAAAATTTCTTAAGGAATGCCGCGACGAATTCTTCCCAATTCGTGATAGAATGTGCGGTAGTGTTATATAACCACTTCTCGGCTATATCGCACAAAGTAAATGGAAGAAGTCGTAGACGCATAGCATCCACTGAAAGTTGTGACGTACCTATCATTGCGCATACGTTATCAAATTTGGTGATGAAAACGTAAGCTTCCTCAGTCTCGAGTCCGTGGAATTTGGGTAAAAGATTGATATATTGGGGTTTAATCTCAAAGTTATCCCCATTGGCTGGTGGTGCGGATAAGCAGGTCGAAAGAGGACCTCGCAGTGGATAGCACCTCTCTTGGAGAGAGATGCGGGGTGGATTCTGCGCACCAACGGACGGCGGCAGATTAGGGTTAAAGAAGTTCGATTGAGGTGGATCCATCGATGTGGGTGTGGTGGTGGGAAAAGAAGAAGTAAATGGAGAAATATCGACTTCGGAGTCGATAAAGGGTACGCGGAATAAACGGGCACTAGAATCCCGTGTCCAGCCTATCTTGTACTAAAAAGGGTTAGTACAAGTGGCAGCGTTGACTTATTATTAGGGGTAATGAATGAATGCGGTGTTTGCTTTGAAAAAGGGACGGATTTTTGAAAAAATAATGCGACACAACAAATGCAGCACACAAAACCCTAAAATCTAGTGGTCATCTAGGTCCGGCTCTAGATCGCTCCTAACTGCCAAAAGACAAGTCGCAGGATAGAATCCTCCACTGCCTCTTTGTCCCCCTGTGGCCAGGTAAGTGCCAGGTAAGTGGGAAGGTACTCCACTACGTAAGTAGTGGGCCTAATTAATAACCACTAGCCTTCGACACACTTGCCTAGACACCACAAGAAAACGCGGATAAGCAATGAATTACCCACGGCCTTCTTCTATCCTAAGTGAGCGCGACGGTCCTTAGAGTTATCTCTAGATATTTTTTAGTTAATGTGGGTCAATGCGGATGCAAGTTTTGTGATTTTCGGGGCCTAGGAAGGGTAATGAACTCCCCACCTAATTTGGATTTGGTCTTTGCCCCTTAATATCCGTATTATAATGCAAACAACCAAGAAACAAAAACCCGTACAATTTAATTTTTGCTATTTTGCGCGCTGCGATTTTTGCAAAGAAGCCTGCAGAAATTTATTAGTTGGAGCTAAAAAGAGGAGAGAGGAGAAAGTAAGAAAGTACCTGAGGAATTTTGGTGCAGAGATACCTCAAGGAGGCCGCGGTTCTGCCGCAAATCTTGCCTATTGCCGCCCTTCCGCGGTCAAATGAAAAGAACACTGCACAAAATTTTTAGGGAATGTTCCTGTTCACTTCCCCTGTCCCCTGGAATTCTTCAAAAAAATTTCCAATTTCACAGCAAGCTCCAGATCTCCTTGCAATAAACCACAACAAATCGTTTAGGGTTTGTGCGAATTTTGATTACAAAATTACAATGGAATAAATCTTTCAATTCTAATTTCAATATAAAACGAATTAGCGCGCGATCCCCGGCAACGGCGCCATTTGATTGAAAAGAATTCTTGTTTGTGTAAATCGAATAAAACGAATAAGTTTCTTTGTGTCAGTAATTAGAAAATTGAATAAAATTCACAATCAAAGAATTATATTTGACCGCAATCAATTACGGTGTCGGTTGTAGATCGTAAGCGAGTGCGGATCGTCCACAGGGATTGTGCTATTCGTTTCTATGTTTGATTTGTTTGAATTGAAAAGTTAATCGAAAAGAAAAGAAAACATGATTCAAGATTTTATCGATTGATTCAAGTGTCACTAATCTAATCAAGAATCAAGAAAAAGATAAACAATCGAGAATCAGGTTTCGATGATATTTCCAACCAAATGTCAAGAATCTAAATGAGGCTCGTAGGAATCGATCGGATCTATAGACGTGATGTAATTTCAAGATATCGTATTCTTGTCCTTCGAAGAGTTGATACTAGATCGATGATGATCGACGAGAGTTAGGGCTTTCTCGTGAAACTAGGGTTTCATCATTTAACCCTTGTTTTTTCGTCGATATCATTCACATTTTAGCCTCTAGCAATTTCAAGAAACGATCGTAACTCCCCAATTTCGAGCGATATCAATCAAGAAAGCATCGCAACGAAACTGGTCGTCGGTTCTTGAACTTGCTAGGGTTTACAAAACTCGTAGGACTCAAGAATCGATTTAAGCTATGTTACATCATCATTCTATTGATCGTCTCGACTCCTCGACGAGCGGAGTATTACTCAAACATCACGACAAGAACTACAACTAGAAATTGAGATCGAATCATGATGCAAGAATTTAAAGAAAACAAGATAAAAGAATATCACCTTTTATTTATATCAACAATTTGATTACAGTCACTCAAGAACTACAAGAGGAAGAACTAAATTGTCGATCTGGCTTCGTTTTTTCTCCGTGAGTCGTGGATCGGCTTGGACCACTTGCTCTGTTGAAGATCGGCTCCGCTCATAAAAGGTTGAAGGGCTTCTTGCTTGATGTGGTACTCGGGATCTTGGCTTTTGATTGGAATTAGGGTTAGGGTTTCACACAAGTCTTGTCACTAGACTTGTGGAAGAAGAAGATGAAGAAAGATGTAGGGATTTTTCTAAGTATCTAAATATTGGGATCCTTTTTACCCTAAGTTTAGGCTTCTATTTATAGACTTCCCAAACCTTAGGTCTAGGTTTGAAATTACAATTCTTTCCAAAAGTTTGTTGAGGGGCTTCTAGAAAGAGTTTGTTAGGAGTTTAGCTTAGGCTTTAAGCTAGGATTAATTAAGCATTAGAAACCCTAGTTTGCTGATCTGGCAGAAGTCTCTGGAGTCTTCTGGAATTTGACATGTCTTTCTGTAGTGTTGGCCCTGAGAGAGGAATAATGCACTGAATTTGAGGAGGTGACGTGGCAAGACGGCCGCGGAACCGCGGCTCAAGCCGGCTCCCGCCGTGGTTCCGCGGCTCTTTGGAGGCCTTAGGGCTTGTGTCTTCTGGTGTGATCTTGGGCTGACTTTTGGGGCTTTATCTGATGTGTTGATTTGTGTTTTGCCTTCTGGATTGCTACCAGAACTGAAATCATTGAGTTGGCGTAATGTTTGATCAGCACCATGTAAATTTTTGGCTTTTTCTTCTGGGTTTTCCTGCACAGATCTCAAAACAAGTGTTGTGCAATATAGGGATGATGCGATGCCATGAAATGAGGTCAATTTCCTTTATATTGCTGGTTTTAGAGTCTAACACATGCAATCTGATATTTAACGACTGATTTGCTAATATGTGAAATATGAATACCGTACACTTCTAAATGAATGCAAATGATAGGGAAATTGCCGGTTAAAAGATGCAGTATTTTCGACTGATCAGTAATCTATCGTTTATCTGCATTTCTCTTGTGGTGTCTAAACAAGTGTGACTAAGGAAAGTTGTTACTTAATTAGAACCACTATTTCGGTGATTCGTATAGCAGATAACTCCCGCTTACTTGGCACTTACCTGATCACAAGAGTGATAAAGAGATGGTAGAGGATTGATCCTACGACTTGTCCTTTGGAAGTCTAGGAGCAGTCTAGTGACTTGACCTAGGTGACCCTAGTTCTAAGGATTGATTGTGCATTTTGTGATTTATTGAGTCAAGCCCCACGCCTGACATTTTTCAAAACAAACCTTCTTACAATCGTTCTCACACACGTTGCCACGTGTGCTAAACCCATTCAGTGTATGATCGGCTGGACACGAGATTCTAGTGCCCGTTTTGTCCCCGTTTTTGCTATCGACTCCGAAGTCGGTACTTCTTCATCTCCTATTTCTCCTCCACCTACCACATCTTCCGAGATGGACGGTTCTCCATCGGGATTTCACGATACCACCCTGCCGCCACCCGTAGGTGTGCAGAATCCACTGCGCATCTCTCTTCAAGAAAGATGCCACCCCGTATGCGTGCCCCTTCTTACTTGTTTATCTATTCCACTAGCCAATGGGGATAATTTCGAAATTAAACCCCACTTCATTAACTTGCTGCCCAAATTTCATGGGCTTGAATCCAAAGACGCATACGTTTTTATAACCAAATTCAAAAACGTATATGCATTGATGAGCACCACACAACTTTCAGGGGATGAACCACGTTTACGACTTCTCCCTTTTATCTTGTGCGACCTAGCAGAAAAATGGTTTTATAGCACTGCCACACATTCTATCGCTAAATAGAATGAATTCACTATAGCATTCCTTAAGAAATTCTATCGTCATCACAAGATCGTCCGTGTTCGAAGCGATATTAACCAGTTTACCCAACTTCCCAACGAACCATTTTGGAAATACTTTGAACGATTTAAAGATTTTCTTGTCCAATGCCCTCATCACGGAATAGATAGATGGCAACTTTGCCAAATTATATATGAGGGTATTAATCCAGCCATGAAATAAATGTTTGAAACCATTTGTCAATGTCATTTCATGTCTAAAGGCGATGGTGAAGCTTGGCAATTCCTGGAAGATCTCGCCGAACAAACATTACAGTAGAAAAGCGTTAGACCAACATCATCTCATCTTAGGCAGGTATCCATCAGCTAGATGTTTTCATCGAAGTAAAAGCTGAAATGGCAGCGATGCAAAACAAACTTGAAGCTATAGAAAACAAATTCTCGTCAGCCTCCCTAAACCAAGTTACACTCCCCAAAACCGTGTGTGGTTGCTGTTCTGACCCATCACATTTAACGGAGGAATGTCCTTTGAATCATCCGTTTTAAGGTCAAGAACAAACTAATACTCCTTTTCAGCAACGACCTAGAAACGATCCTTATTCTTTCACATACAATCAGGGATGGAGGAATCATCCTAATTTTGCTTGGAACCAAAACCAAATTCAAACTCAAAATCGGTTCCTAAGCAACTATCAAAGGCTTCCCCCACAGCAACAGCAGCCACCACAACAAAGTTAGCAACCCTTTCAACTGCAATCTTTCCAAAATCTGGTCAACACCTTTGTTGCTTATACTAATTCTTTCCTACCACAGACAAACATTCCAATGGCCGGTACCGAAAAAACCTCTGCACTCGACAGAAGCTTGGAAACATTTATTAAACACTCCACACAAACGACGTCTAATTTAACATCTTCTATCCAAACATTAGTACAACACACTGCTTGCTACGGTGAAAGCATAAAATCAATTGAAGCACAAATCGCACAGATAAATGCCGCAATGAGTGAAAGAGAAAAAGGGAGACTTCTATCTCAACCTCTACCAAATCCCGGCCACTCACAAAGTGCAAACATCGCCTTTAACCAACAAAATCATAACGTGGGTACCGTAACTACGTTGAGATCGGGAAGAGTGCTGAACAATCATGTTGGTGAACAAGTTGATGATGATGAATCAGATGAAACCCCGACTACTACTTCTAATCCTACTTCGTCCAGTCCACCATCTTCTTCCGAGCCTATTCTCCGTTCTTCACTAGGCTCGAACTCTCAGCCCACTTCCTTTAATAAACCTCAAACTATCCCAAATCCAATTTTGGGATCCATTCCATCCTCATAAACTTCTCCTCAAATGTTGGATCCAACCCTTATTGATAAAGCTCTCTTTCCAAACAGGTTGGGAGCTAACAAACCAAATGCAAAAATGGAGGAAATTATGGAAATGTTTAAGCAAGTTAACATAAATATTCCTCTCCTAGATGTTATTCAACAGGTTTTGTCTTATGAGAAAATCTTTAAGGACTTGTGCATTAGGAAGAGGAAAACTCAAGTGCCTAAAATGGTTTTCTTAGAAAGCAATGTGAGCACTGCTTTTACCCAATAATTGCCTAACAAACGTAAGGACCCCGGTTGTCCTACAATATCTATAACAATTAAGGGTAAAAGCATCAATCGCGCTCTACTCGATCTAGGTGCTAGTGTTAACTTGCTCTTGTATTCTGTTTATAAGCAGTTAGGCATAAGAGAGTTCAAACCTGCGTACTGCACTCTCCAGATAACTCATCGATCTATCACCCATTCTAGGGTGAGCTAGAGGACGTGTTAATAAAAGCCAGGGAATTTATATTTCCTATGGACTTTATAGTTTTAGATACGCAGCCTATGGCAAACCCACGAAACCAAATCCCGATGATTCTTGGTCGCCCTTTTCTTGCAACTTCCAATACTGTAATCAATTATCGTAACGGTTCTATGAACCTGTCCTTTGGGAAGATGAAAATTTGAGCTTAACATTTACAGGATAGGAATTCAATCCTATGAACCTTCTGCTCATCTAATTGATATATGTTCTGTCAACGAGATAGCTTGCGACAGCTGTGAAGTTGAGGAACTGTGTGATAATGATCTCGACGACACTAATGCGTCATTGTTTGATCCAGCAAATTACTATACCAGTGAGGAAAATTTTGACAAGTCCATCCCCAAGTTCGAATCTTTTGACTTGACACAAAAGTTAGTTGAGCTTTCCGAGTCAATATCCTAAGCTAGCTATGAACCTCTTAAGGAGTCTGAGTATCATTCTCTTACCCTACCTTCTATCGTCTCTCCGCCGACACTAGATCTCAAGCCCCTACCTTCTCATCTTAAATATGTATATTAAGATGAGAATGAGTCTTTAGCTGTTATCATATCAGCTTCTCTAGCTTTAGAGCAAGAAAGCGCTCTTTTTTTGGTCTTGAAATCAAATCGGCAAGCTTTTGGTTGGACAATGGCGGACATCAAAAGGATTATTCCCTTGATTGTTGAACATCATATACATTTAATGGATGAGCCAAACCATCCCGAGACCCATAAAGACGGTTGAATCCCGTCATGAAGGATGCGGTAAAGAAAGAAATCGTTAAATGCCTAGATAATGGTATAATTTACCCAATATCTGATAGCCAATGTGTAAGTCCTATTCATGTAGTCCCTAAAAAGTCTGGCATCACGGTCATAACTAATGAGGCTAATGAGTTGATCCAAACACGCACCCAAACTGGGTGGCGGGTATGTATTGATTATAGAAAACTTAATACCGCAACGAGGAAAGATCACTTCTATCTACCTTTTATTGACCAGATGTTAGAACGATTAGCCGGGCATGAGTACTACTGTTTCTTGGATGGATTATCCGGCTATAACCAGATTCCCATCACCAAAAAGGATCAAAATAAAACAACTTTTACTTGTCCTTTCGGTACTTTTACTTATAGACGCATGCCCTTTGGGTTATGCAATTCTCTTACTACATTTCGGCGGTGTATGATGGGGATATTCTCGGACATAGTCGAGAATTTTCTGGAGATATTTATGGACGATTTCTCCATATTTGGAGACTCTTTTGAGGAATGCCTACGTCATCTTGACGCTGTTCTTACCCGCTATAAGGATAAGAATTTAACTTTGAATTGGGAAAAATTTAATTTCATGGTTCAAGAAGGTATTGTCCTTGGGCATATCATTTAACGAAAAGGCATTGAGGTAGACAGAGCTAAAATAGATGTCATCCATTACCTTCCTCCTCCTAAATGCGTCAAAGATGTACGATCATTTCTTGGTAATGCAGGATTTTATAGGCGATTCATTAAGGACTTTAGCAAAATTGCTAGACTCTTAACTATTCTCTTGGTCAAGCATACAACATTTCACTTCGATTCGGATTGCGAGCCTAAATTTGAATCACTTAAAAGTTCCCTCACTACAACCCCCGTTCTGTCATCTCCGGACTGGAATCACCCTTTCGAGCTTATGTGTGATGCATCCGATTTTGCTATTAGTGCAGTTTTAAGACATCACATTGATAAGATGCCACATGTAATTTACTATGCAAGTAGGACCTTGAACGATACCCAAATGAATTATACAACTACCAAGAAAGAACTCTTGGCAGTTGTATTTGCATTAGAAAAATTCAGACCCTACTTGATTTGTTCTGCAGTAGTAATTTACACCGATCATTCCGCCCTAAGACATCTTTTATTGAAGAAGGATGCTAAAGCCAGGCTAATACGTTGGATCCTGTTGTTACAAGAATTTGATCTTGTCATATGAGACAAGAGTGGATATGAAAATGTCGTAGCCGACCATCTTTCACGCCTTTCTTCTTCGTCAATGTTGACCTTGCCAATAAACGATTCCTTTCCTAATGAACAACTCTTGACCATATCCTGCGAATCTTGGTTGTGGATATTGTGAATTATTTAGCAACGTGACTTCTACCCAACGAATGGTCAAAGCAAAACAATCACTGATTTCTATCCCAAGTAAAACACTTTTACTGAGATGAACCTTATTTGTTTAAGTATTGTCCTGATCAAATCATTTGCCGATGTGTCCCTAATGATGAATTCAAGAGTGTATTGTCTTTCTGCCATGATCAGGCATGTGACGGTCACTTTGGTCCACAGAATACGGCGGAGAAGGCTTTGCAAAGTGGCTTTTATTGGCCAATGTTGTTTAAAGATGCATATGATTATTGCAAAACTTGTTCACGGTGTCAACACATGAGTCGGATTCACAGAGAAATGAGATGTCGCTCCAACCTATCTTGGTTGTGGAGATATTTGATGTTTGGAGAATTGATTTTATGGGCCCATTTCCCAATTCTTTTGGGAATTTATACAACTTATTAGCGGTTGATTATGCCTCTAAATGGATGGAAGTGGTGCCGTGTCGCACTAATGACAACAAGATTGTTATTAAGTTCCTTAAAAAATTATTTTTTCGCGATTTGGACACCCTCGCGTTATAATTAGAGATAATGGGACGCATTTCTATAATCGGTCTTTCAAAACTTTGATGCGGAAATATTCAATCAACCACAAATTTTCTACGCCCTATCATCCCCAAACAACAGGGCAAGCTGAGATCTCTAATAGACAGATCAAATTTTTTTTGGAGAAAACGGTTTCTAAGAATCGTAAAAATTGGTCCACCAAATTGACGGAAGCGCTTTGGGCATTTTATACCGCTTATAAGAACGATCTTAATATGTCTCCATACCGACTAGTGTTTGGGAATGCGTGGCAAATTCCTGTCGAGATTGAACATAAAGCAATGTGGGCTATTAAAGAGCTTAACTGTGATTTTGATCACGCCAGCAGCTACCGGAAGCTGCAATTAAATGAGTGATTGTAAAGAATTCTTGTTTGTGTAATTGGAAATTGTAAAGAAATCACAACCAAAAATTATTTGACCGCAATCAACAACGGTGTCGGATGTAGATTGTAAGTGAGTGCGGATCGTCCACAGGGACAGTGTAATAGTTCGTCTTTTGAATTAGATGAGTGGAAACTTTAAAGAAAAGAAAATAAAACAATTCATGATTTATATTTGAAGTTCAAGAATTAGAAAATATAGATCTAATAACAAGAAAAGGATAGAATCAAGAATTGAGAGTTTAATGATTTTTTCAACCAAATATCAAGAATCGAAATGAGGCTCGTAGGAATCGATCGGATCTATAGATGTGATGCAATCTTACGATGACGTATTATTCTCCTTCGATGAATTGATACTAGATCGATGATGATCGACGAGAATTAGGGATTTCTAGTGAAACTAGGGTTTCATCATTTATCCCTTGTTCATTCGTCGATATCATTCACATTCTAGCCTCTAGTAAATTCAAGAAACGATCGTAAATCCCTAATTTCGAGCGATCACAATCAAGAAAGCATCGCAACAAAACTAGGTCATCGATTCTTGAACTTGCTAGGGTTTACAAAACTCGTAGGAATCAAGAATCGTTTTAAGATTTATTACATCATCATTCTATTGATCGTCTCGACTCCTCGACGAGCGGAGTTTTACTCAAACATCACAACAAGAACTACAATTACAAATTGAGATCAAATCATGATGCAAGAATTTAAAGAAAACAAGATTAAAGAATTTCACCTTTTATTTATATCAACAATTTCATTACATTCGCTCAAGAACTACAAGAGGAAGAACTCGATCGTCGATTTGGCTTCGCTCGGCTCCGTGAGTCGCGGATCGGCTTGGATCACTTGCTCGGTTAGAGATCGGCTCCGCTCCTAAAAGATTGAAGGGCTTCTTGCTTGATTTGGTACTCGGGATCTTGAATTTGATTGGAATTAGGGTTAGGGTTTCGCACAAGTCTTGTCACTAGACTTGTGGAAGAAGATGGAGAATTGAAGAAGACTAAAGATTATAGAAGAACTAAAAGATTAATGAACTATTGATGAACAACTAAAGAACAATCTCAACCCTTAGATCTAGGTTCCTATTTATAGCCATCAAAACCCTAGATCTAAAAATTGAATTTTAAGTTTCCCTCCAAAAGTTTGTTGAGGAGATTTGAATTTCCCTCCAAAAGTTAGTTAGAGGAGAAGCTTCTAGATGTGATTAGTTAGGAGGGAGCTTCTAGAAATAGTTTGTTAGGAGCTTAATTAAGATTAGCTTTGCTTAATGATCTTTGCTGATCTGGTAGAAGCTTCGAGGGTTTTCTGGAATTTGAAGTATACTAAAGAAATGTGGGCCCAGAGTTATGAATTTTGCACAAAAATTTGGGAGCTGAAGCCTTGGAACCGTCGCGGAACCGTGGCGCAAGCAGGCTCCTGCCGCGGATCCGCGGCTCTTTATGGGCCTTGGGCTTTGATCTTTTCTGGTAATTCCCTCTATAATATTAGGGCTTTGTTTTGATGTGTTGAATTTCATTTGGCCTTCTGTATTGCTACCAGTTCTCAGGTCTTTGAGTTGGCGTAATGTTTGATCAGCAAAATGACAATTTTGGCTTTTCTTCCGGATTTTCCTGCACAATTTCTCAAGACAAGTGTTGCGCAATATAGGGATGATGCGATGCCATGAAATGCAGTCAATTTCCTCAGAAATGTCGGTTTTAGAGTCTAACACATGCAATATGATATTTAACGACTGATTTGCTAATATGTGCTATATGAATGCCGAACACTTCTAGATGGGTGCAAATGATAGGGAAATTGCCGTGTTAAAAATATATTATTTTCGACTGATCAAATTCCCCCAAACTTATTTTCGATCGTCTCGAGCGAACTGTTTTATTAAAAAGAGAAGGAGGAAATAAAGAAATAGAAAAACTAACTAGCACACTTTCGTAGGCAACACGATTGCACTGAGCACGTGCAACAAGCCTTTAAACCTTTAGGTGTCCCTAGTAGGAGGAGTGTTATCTCCTGAGGGTTTTCAGCGGATTGCACCCACAAAATCCAATTATAAAAGGCAGATCATGAAATTTACATTTAAAGAAAAGAATTGTAAAAGAAAAGCTTCGAAAATTAGGGTTTCCAACTAAGCTAGCTTTTCGGTTGTCATGAGCCCTATCTTAATGGTCATGAAAAGATGTCGGAAATCACGTCCTCCGTCAATAAAACATCGTCTTATTTTTTACTCCTATCTTTCTTCCAAACATCGATCATATAACCCTGCGTGTGTGTAAAGACATCCCTACACCCGGAGAATTCAATTCAAGCTATCATACTCTTTCCCATCAGCCTCAGTACTTTTTAATTAATGAATATTTAGATGAGATTGCTCACACAGTTTCATGCGATCGTTAATACTTCTTGAGGTACTAACCGACCGATTACTCCTGTGCTTGCTTACTTGGTGTATTTTTCTCGTCTTGCACCACCTCAGGCGTAGCAGTGACTCCCAGATCAGTTGGCCTTAGGGCACTAGGTGAAGAGGCACCCTCGCTATACTTTTTTTTTATTGCTCTTGGTGATAACAAAACCAGTGTTCATTTTTCTCACCACTTTATATTTTCTTTATCAAATTTTTTTTATTTCCTTCATACTTTTGGCTTTAAGACAAGAGCATTTCAAGGTATCCTCTACTATCCCAGGCTTTAAGACGTGTGTAAGTGCGAATAGCAGGGTATCAATGTTCAAAATGTTTGGCTTCCAAAATAGAAACTATTTTTCAGACTTATTTTTATTCTCAGATTAGTGACGTCTTTCATCTTACTAACCTTTGGGACAACGGCTCATAACTACTTTTTACTAGTTCGTATAAAAAAACTTCTAATTTTCTTGGTTTTCTTAAATTTTTCTAATCTCATGGATGTAATTTTTCACTATCTAAACTTTCATTATCTTATTTATGACAAAAACTGTTTAAATGTTAAAATATTTTTATATTTTGAAAATTCTAAATTTTTATGGATTTTGAAATTTTTTAAATTTTTATAAGTTTTTAAAGAAATGTTTTGTGCTTATGCAAATGATATGCAAATGATGCGAAAATAAGCACAAACCTCCCCCAAACTTGTTTTCAACAGTGTCCTCACTGTTGCCATCTGCTAAATCTCGGAAAAACCTGTAAGCTTGGGAGAAATTTATTAGTGGGGGCAAAATATTTAAGTGAAGAACCTCCCCCAAACTTAATTTTGGCTCATTATTTTGTAAAAATTTTCTTTTCAAGAGCCAGAAAAAATTCCCCCCCCCCCCCCCAAACTTGAGTTATGCAATGTTAATCTTTGAAAATCACATGAGGGGGTCAAAAATCATTGGTCGATGCCAAGCTTTGCAAAGACCGAAGGTTAACACCAACCATTCAAATATTTTATCAATGCAGTGCTTTGGTTGGTGGAAGAAGAAGAAGTGGGGAAAGGTTAAGTGGTGGAATAGAATATGTGTGCGTCTCATTTAGGAGAGACGATGCAGTGAATGTGATGGATTGCTTGCATTCTTTTTACAGTTCAGAAGAAGGGGTGGAGGTTCAATTTCATTGATTGGGACACGATTCATCTCAACACCCGTGTCATTCAAAAATGCGAGTTCATCAGCGAAGATCTCCTCAAAAGTTCCATCAATACCCCGATGAATAATGTCATCACAAAGTGCGGGGTGATCTTCAGACTCCAAAAATAGTTCATAATCAGTATTAATTGTTGACCCGGACATCTCGGTGGAAGAGTCCGTATGTGTATGATACATAGTTGGGTCAAACAATAACGTATGAAAAGAGTCAAGATCGATATCAGGAGGATCATCAAATTCGCTACTGTCCACATCCATTAAGTCGACAAAACATACCTGAGCAGTAGGTTCGGAGGGTACACTTCCCAACTTGTAAATGTTCAGCTCAATTGACCTATTCCCGAAGGATAGGGTCATAGAACCGTTACGACAGTTGATAATAGCAATGGAAGCGGCCAAAAAGGGGTGACCTAAAATCACCGGAATTTGATTCCGTGGGTTCGCTACAGGCTGTGTATCAATTACAATAAAGTCCACAGGGAATATGAATTCCCCGATTTTTATTAACACATCCTCCAGTTCACCCCTAGGTTTGGTGATTAATCGGTCAGCCATCTGGAGAGTGCAATGGGCTGGTTTCAACTCTCCGATCCCTAGTTGCTCATAGACTGAGTATGGAAGCAAGTTAACACTAGCGCCAAGGTCTAGTAGAGCACGGTTGATGTGTTTTTCCCCAATAGAAATGGAAATAGTAGGATATCCAGGGTCCTTACGTTTCATCGGTAATTGATGGGGAAAGGCTGTGTCTACTGTTTTTGCCATGAATATCTTCTTGGGCACTTGAGTCTTCCTCTTCCTATTGCACAAGTTCTTAAGAGTTTTCGCATAGGACAGAACTTGTTGGATGGCATCTAGGAGAGAGATGCTGATGTTAACTTGCTTAAAAATGTTCATAATCTTCTCTATATGTGGACTCGGTGTGTTAGCCCTTAACCGATTAGGATAAGGTGCTTTAGCAATAAGCGCTGGGTTCATCATAGGAGAAGGAAGTGTGTGTGGACTCGATCCCAAAATAGAAGTGGGGATCGTCTGTGGAGGAGTAGAAGAGGTGGGCTGAAGTGGCGAGCCTTTTGGGAAAGGAAGAATAGGCTCGGAAGAAGGTGGTGGGGTAGAAGAACTGGGGTCAGAATTAGAAGGGTGTGTGTGAGGAAAGGTCTCAGCCGGGGTGTTATTGATTGATTTTTCTGTATCATCAAACTCTTCCCCAAGGTGATGGTCAAGCACTCTTCCAGATCTCAACGTGATTGCATCCACATGATGTGAATAGCCAGGATTGGGTAAGGGTTGAGCTGGAAGTTTCCCTTTCTTTCTTGCACTCATTTCGGCTTTTAGTTGTGCAATTTGTGCTTCCATCGATTTGATATTCTCATTTTGAGAGACAATGATCTTCATCACATTCTCGACGGAAGATTGCAAACTTGCCGTCCCTTGGATGGATTGTTTCATGAAAGTATCCAAGGTTTGTGCTAGTGCAGAGGTATTATCTGTACCGGTCAATTGCAAAGTGTTTTCATGTGGTGCAAAAGTGTTGGCCGGATTTTGGAAGTTTTGTGATTGGAAGGGGTGCTGACTCAATTGAAGTTATGGGTGCTGTTGTGGTGGAGGGACCCTTTGGAAATTGTGTTGGTTTGGAACCGTGTTTTGAGATTGTGATTGGTTCCAAGCAAAATTTGGGTGATTCCTCCAACCCTGATTATATGTGGAAGAAGATGGATCGTTTCTAGGTCTTTGATGGTAAGCAGAATTGATATGCTCATGACCTTGAAACAAAGAATTTCGTGGACATTCTTCCGTCAAATGTGAAGGATCAGAACAACATCCACATACAGTTTTGGAGAGTGACATTTGACTTAGGGCGGCAGCTAAAAATTTGTTTTCCATATTGTCAAATTTCTTGTGTAAAGCTGAAATTTCAGCTCTAATTCCTATGGAAATATCATTGCCATCCCTAGACGATTGACTCACACCCTCCCACTGTAAAGATCTTTCAGCGAAATTTTCTATAAAATTCCAAGCTTCCCCATCATCTTTAGTCATGAAGTTGTCTTGACACATGGATTCCAGGGTCTGTCTTGTGTTAGGATTAATGCCCTCATAAATGATTCGGCATAGTTCCCATCTCGGGATGCCGTGATGTGGACAATGGACTAACAGATCCTTGAAACGTTCAAGACATTTTGAAAATGTTTCATTTAGAAGCTGGGTGAATTGATAGATTTTGCTACGGACTCGAGCTGTCTTTTGATGTGGGTAGAATTTCTTAAGGAATGTTTTGACGAATTCGTCCCAATTTGAAATGGAATGTGCGGTAGTGTTATATAGCCACTTCTCGGCTAAATCGCACAAAGTGAATGGGAGAAGACGAAGACGTAAAGCATCCACAGAAAGCTGTGAAGTACCCATCATTGCGCATATATTTTCAAATTTCTTGATAAACACGTATGCGTCCTCAGACTTGAGACCGTGAAATTTTGGTAGAAGGTTGATGTATTGGGGTTTTATTTGAAAATTTTCCCCGTTGGCTGGTGGAGTGGAAAGACAGGTGGAAAGGGGACCTCGTGTTGGATAGCACCTCTCTTGGAGAGAGATGCGAGGTGGATTCTGCGCACCAACGGACGGCGGCAGATTAGAGGAAAAGAAGTTCGATGGAGGTGGATCCATCGATGTGGGTGTGGTGGTGGGTAAAAGAAAGGGTAAATGTAGAAATACCGACTTTAGGGTCGATCGAAAGGACGCGGACTAACAGGCACTAGAATCCCGTTGTCCAGCCTATCTTGCACTAAAAAGGGTTAGTACAAGTGGCAGCGTAAACTTATAATTAGGGGAATGATATGAATGCGGTGTTTGTTTTGAAAATTGATACGGATTTTTGAAAAAATGATGCAAATCACAAAATGCAACAAGCAAAACCCTAAAATCTAGTGGTCACCTAGGTCAAACTCTAGACCGCTCCTAACTGCCAAAAGACAAGTCGCAGGATGAAATCCTCCATTGCTTCTCTGTCCCCCTGTGGCCAGGTAAGTGCCAGGTAAGTGGGAAGGTACTCCACTACGTAAGTAGTGGGCCTAATTAATAACCACTAGCCTTCGACACACTTGCCTTAGACACCACAAGAAAACGCGGATAAGCAATAAATTACCCACGGCCTTCTTCTGTCCTAAGTGAGCGCGACGGTCCTTAGAGTCATCTCTAGATTTCTTTTAGTTAATTGGGGTAAATGCGGATGCAATTTTGCGATTTTCGGGGCTTAGGAAGGGTAATGAACTCCCCACCTAATCTGGATTTGGTCTTTGCCCCTTAATATCCGTATTAATTATGCAAACAACCAAAAAATCAAAACACGCACAATTTAATTTTGCTTTTGCAGCGCTGCGATTTATTTGCAAAGAAACCTGCACAAAATGTTAATTGGAGCAGATTGAGAGAGAGATAAGAAAGTGAGGATTTACCTGAGAAATTTTGGTGCAGTGATGACGTAAGGATGCCGCGGAACCACCGCAGGAAGGGGGGTTTTGCTGCGGAATCGCGGTTGTATGGTGGGATCTCTGCACAAATTTTCTTGGCACTGTTCTGTCACGACCCAAAATTGGCCCGTGACGGCCCTAATACTACGCAACGCCCTAAGACGTAACATAGCAAAGAAAGCCAAAACCTAGAAGTCTAAACCATAAAATACGGAAAAGATAATATAAGTTTTGAAACGTTTGAAATCGCAACCCAAATTCTTTAAAAGTCTTACTTTCCTTCTTTAAAATTTTAGCAACACCCCTTTTTGTAAAAACCAGCCAAGATGAATACAATACAAATATACGACGCCGTAGCGAAGAAATAAAGACAGTAGAGAGAAGCTGTATATAAAAGACATCAAATCCACAATAATACACATGTCGTCCTCGTCAAGTCTCTAAGTCAACAATACAATAGTAGATGGAGAGTACAAAATACAACGAATGTACAATATGAAATACAGATAACCATCTAACCCACCTAAGCAAAATGGTACTATGAGCTGATGCTGTATCTGTAGCAAAAGATGGTAGCTGGAAAGCGGAATAGAGAAATAGCCTGCCTCGACTACTCTGGGGAACAACCTGAAACACCTGTGGCACAACGGGGGTGAGTTGCCAACTCGTGAATAGTATAAAACATATGCAGGTAATCGCAGGAATGCACGTACAACATGAATCTATTATATGCGATTACAGTAGTAACATGTCATGCAAATGCTGAATAAAGGAGAGTACACTAGCAGGTACAATCAATATGTGAAGCAATAGTAACATGACAATAATATGCAATAACTATGCAGTAGGGATATGAGAATGTAAATATGCAACTAACATAAGGGTATACTAACAGGTACTACCAATATATGAAACTGTGCATAAAATAGATAAGGGTGAGGTATAGGGTGGAATATGTCATTTCCACGGAAACCTGACATCGTGGCAGGATCACAATCCATCAAGACACTCAAATCCCAAATCCTCAAATCAGCCCCCCAAACTGGGCTCTCACATCGCATAAGTCTCACATCACCTCAATGTACAATATCGAGTAACTCCCCTATATCTCGAATGTACAAATCAACAATCTCTTTTATATCCAATATCCAATGTCAATGAATCACCTATATCCCAAGTTGAATCTCAAGTAAGTTTCTAACATCCTAAAGGTATACATACAAAAATAAATATGATGGGGGCAATACACATATATTAGCGTCCCATTCCACAAATATTGGTGTAAGGGTATATATAACAATGGCTAAATCCCCTGTTATATATACAAAAGGGGTTTAAAAAATATCATGAAAACAGTGTGCCAAGCATCGACACAGAAATCCTCGTATATCGGGCTCCGTCAGTCCGGATCGGCCCACGGGGTCCGTCTGCGGTGTCGGCCCTCGGCCCCGACAGTACAGATCATCCCGCATCCATCTCTCGACTCTGGCCAGTATCCTCCGGACAACTGCCAGGTCCAACCAATCACCGGTAGGTACTCGCCCGCCTCCAGGCTCAATCGGCAAACCAATTGATCTTCTTGCCGAGGGGAACCATACCGGGCCCCACCATGTACTCTCATACGGCAACTACACCTCGTATGGAGCATATAATCAGCACCGATAAAACTCATGGGGGACGCGCAAATATCATATCAAGGAAACCGGGTTGTTCCATGTATGCATAAATTCATGAACCCCCGCGGTTCCCAAATCCCGAAAACATCATATAAAATCCAAATAAACAATGCGCAAATCCAGGAATGAATATATGCGATATATCTGAATGCGAGCAGGTAAACAAAAGTATATAGCTGAACCAGATGTATGCGAAATCAAGATGATACAGCTAAGTGACATCAGTAAAAGTAAATAGGTATCTGCAACTGAATATGTGTGTAACATACAGGTGTAGCAATGCATAGGTATCTACCTATAGGAACTGATGTCGTATACCCCCCTGGGTATAAGTAACATATGTAGGAAATCCTTCCCGGTATAACTAAGATATATGCATGGTATACCTGTAGCTGTATCGCAAGGTGTATATATACCATCACTAAAGGTAAGATACACTACAGGTATACGATGAGATAGATGTCAAGTGTGGTAAGCAATAGTAGCTATAAGGGGTAGTGTGTGACATGGCAATTATTGACGGTGTGTGTGTAGCATACAATCCGTGCTCGTGCAACATGAACCGTCAATAATGTGTGCAGTGTCCTACGGCTGCTAGTCACAGTATATAACTATATCAAGCAGATAAAGTAAAGGCGCAATTCTACAATGACATAGAATGTGCGACAGGTATTGAATCCTAGCCCAGACGCATAACGCCATGCGGGCGATTCCCCTGTAGATGTTAAATCTACTCACCTACACTCCACGCTAGGTGAATCCTACCATCTGCTCCCCCCTGTAGCCGTGCCCGTAGTTTCTGCCTGCAAACCTGCAAATACGACATGAAAATCATATATAAGCCAAAATATTCCGCGAAACGCGATATCGAATCGAAACGAGAAACTCGCGTCGCGAACTAAACGCACGTGTGCATGATACACTGAATCGTGTGTATACGCGTCTAAAACCATCGCGACACGCCGCGATACGCTGGATCACAGAACCCTCTCACGTATCGCGCGTATCGCGCAAACACAACTAACACCAAAACGATATATTGGCCCAGATTTTCCTACAGGTCAAATATTACAAAACTAGACATGCCAAAGCCCTAGACAACTCAGAATAGAGCCCCAACACCCCTGCCCCCTACTTGGCCGCAAATTGCGGCCAAAAGCATGAAATTGGCGGCCACTGTTTGGAGTTAGGGCTTCGTTCTCGGGTGGTGGTATCTAGACCTAGTGAGCATGCCCCAGTTTTCTCAATTTTGTTCTGTAGGGTCCGGGTCAATAGCAGATCTCAGAAGTCACAAATATCACTTTAAAACACCAATTTTGCACAATTAAGAAACCTTATGGTATTTTAGTGTAATCTGGGGATTTCTCAGTTGAAGTGGCCCTATTAGCACTTAAATAAACTAAGGTAGCTAACACAATCAACAATTTCCCAAAATTCTACTTAAACACCATAATCTACCACTAAAATACCTAATTTAACACTAATCGAGCTAAATAACACACAAGATACACAAACAAGCAATAGGGTTCAGAAAATATACCCTATAGGATCTCAAGAAGCAGGAGGAGAAGTGGAGAGGAGCTGCTACTGCTGCTGGGGCTCCTGATGCTGCTCTGCTGCTGCCTCTGGTGTTGCTGCTGCTTCTTCTGGGGCTGCTGCAGCTGTTGTTGTTGTTGCTGCTGCTACTGCTTGCTGCTGCTTCCTCTGGTGTTGAGTGTGTGTGTGTGTGTGAGAGAGAATGGGAGTGAGAGAATGAGAGTGAGAGAATGAGAGAACACCTAAAGGTCAACCCCCTCCTCTCTCTCTCTCATTAATGAAGGCATGGGCAAAGCCATGATGCCCCATCATGCACTCTCTCTCTCTCTCTCACCAAGGTCAACCAATCAAACAAAAATTCAAAATAAAACCCTTTTTAAATTCATTTTCACTTTTAAAACTATCATGACTAATTACAACCATGACACTTAAACAAATATTAAAACTAGATTAGGGAAAAATGGTTAGTTTACCATGTAGTAAATCATGGCTAAACCCCAAATTACACCCAAGTTATCATGCACAAGTGTGTGCAAGCCTAACAAAATTCTAATAAAATACACAATAATTAGGATAAAATATTTAAAAACCAATTTGGTAAACTTTTTATTAAAAACCACACATTAAAATATAATTAGCTACAAAACACATTCTAAGGTGTTACAATCTGCCCCCCTTAAAAGAAATTCGTCCCCGAATTTAAAAATTATACTGCTACGCGTACCTTCAAAGAGAAGATTAAAATCCTCAAATCTCGCTCGCAGCCTCCCAAGTGACTATCTCACTATACGGCTACGCCCAAGAAAACCCTTCACAGATGGCAAGACCCTTGACCGATGTACCTCCACCTGCCGAGCCATTAACACACATGGCTGCTGGTGAACGGAAAATCGCGTCCAGCTAAATGGTCTGGTGCCAAAACAAGTGAGAAAGGTCAAGAAGGTGGTTGTAGAGTATCATCACCAGGAATACGGGGTGAAAATCCAATAATCTGGGCGGAAGTGCCAATTTAAAGGCAACAAAACTAACTCGCCTATAGGATCTTAAAAGGACCTAAATCCTGGGACAAACTTCCCAAAATCCAACACGTCATTCATCGGAAGGTCCGTAGGAATACATGATTTGCCACTGCGCACTCAAGCCTGCGACCAGCACAGTCGCATAAGACATCTGTTTGCAATGGACAGTTCTCATCCTGACCTGAACACAACTGGACTATCTCCAAAGCTCTGGACTAGCTGGGGTCCAAAAAAATCCTACTTACGCAGAGTCAGAAAAACAACAGGCTGGCGATCGACACGATCTAACCCCTAAGCCTAAGGGTGGCCAATTGGAGTGTCTCCTAAGAACAGCTATCGAAGGAGAACCCTAACGATGGCGAGTGACGATCCCAAACTGCTGACAACAATCCAAACAAACACTCAACTTAACAAAAACAACTGAGCACATTGAGTATAACCGGACGACAAGAATCCGAATGGAGTCACACCCTGACCAAACTTGGGTAGAAACCATAACGAAATTCGTGGAGATCTGCTCCCATTCCTACTTCGGAACGGTAAAAGGTTGCAACTCTCCAGCCGGCCATAGATGCTCGACTCAAGCACACAACAAGACTGACACCTTGAAACGAAACCTGAAACTTCTCTTTACATCCTTGTCCACTCGTAACTATCTCACAAGTCACGTTAAAGCTGGTGGAACTTTAATGCATATAGAGAGTTGACGGATGTGCATGTTCTAGGATTACACGTCTCTACCCGATGATGTCAGGTACACAAACGCGTCCCTGACTTAGCACACCATTGTCACAATTCAAGGTCTCCGAATCATTACCCAGCCGAATATGCTCAAGTATCTCTAATGTACGAGCATCGACGGGCAGTGTCTCGCGAAAACGATTTAAGGGAAGTGGTCGGGCGCGGACACGAGCAAGCTGTCTCCTCCGTAGAGGCGAACTTAAGCTGTACTCAACGATCACACAAAAACTGTAAATCTGCAGAAGACTATCACAACAATCAAAACCGCTACAGGAAGATGTACATAAAGCTCTAGTGGTCCGTGGAAAATCTGACACGACTCTCAAACAAGTAGTGTCTTCAAATCTCCAACGCAAAACCATCGCGGCCATCTCCAGATCGTGAGTGGAATATCCTTCTCGTACTTCCTCTAAATGTAGGGAAGCACAAGCGATGACTCTGTAGTGTCACATCAGTACACCCTCGAGCCCACTCAAGAAACATTACAGTTAAACAACCAAGTCGCCCGAACCAAAAGCAAAGAAAGACTGATGCAGTTGTTAACAGAATCTTCAACTGCCGAAAACTCCGTACACATGCCTCAGTCCACAGAAAAGAAACCTCCTTTCCGGTCAATTCAGTCGATGGTGCAGCACTACTCTAGCAATCCTGCATGAAACGGCGGTAAAAACCTGCTAAGCCCAACAATCTGCGGATCTCCGTCCTGCACACAAGTCTGGGCCTAAGCTGTACGGCCACGATCTTCCTCGGAACCATACAAAACCGTCTCCCGTGACTACAAGACCTGGGAGTCAACACAAACAAGCCTGAAGAAACACTCTGAGAATTTAGCAACTGCTGGTGCTCTCCCAGTATCTGCATAACAAATACTCAAGTGCTACTACTGTCCCTCAAGACACATTAGAAAGACTAGAATGTCGTATATAATACAACAAAACTGGTCGAGGAACGGCCTGCAGAAATCTGGTTCATCATATCTACGAATGCTGCTAGGGCATCAGGGAATCCAACGACTCACTGACACACACAAAGCCCGTAGCACGCATAAGGCAGTCTTCGGAATGCCATCACTCCGAATCCGCAATGATGATGACCTGATCCCAAACACACTTAGAAAATGTCTCGCACTCTGGAGCTGATCGAAGAAATCGTCACGGCGAGATGAAGGATACCTATCCGCACCGTAAGCCGGTTCAATTAACGACCCGTCGATACACAATCCTAAACTGCTGTCTTTCTCCTTGACAACAGAAATAGGAGCTTCCAAATGCGAATCACTCCGACGCATAAAACTCCCCAAACCACAACTCTGCAGCTGATCCTTTAAGCTCCCTCAGCTTCGCCGGCCCATCCGGAACAACGCCGGAATAACTCTCGCACGAAAGGAAACCAGTCCAACGATCCCACTGTGGCTCCGGTATCACGAATGAACGCCAAGAATCCATGACATCTCCTCAGTAGCCGACTAGCGAAAAAGGCTGAATTCAAGCTGTGAGAGGCGGCACAACTATCCACCTGCACAACGAGAACTGACTTGCCGTTGAAAACAAAACCTAACTTGTTTCCTCACGGTAGTCCACAGACGCCTAGCACGCAATTAATCAATCCGTGCCCAGGAGAACGTCAAATCCAATATCTCAAGAAGGATCAAAACGACGGACGAATCTCTATCTCCTATCCGATTGGCACAAAACTGAAACACGTGTCGCGCAACAAAAGAATCGCTGACAGAAGTTAACACCACTACGACTAATCTACCCAACCACGGTACAAGCAAGAAAACAAACGAATACATCAAAAGAACATATAAATCAAGGGTACCTGAAAACTCCACATTGGACGTCTGCGCGTCCCGATGAGTAGAAGCAAACTCCTGCGTCTGCCCTCTACTCGCAGCTGGATGAACTCCTCTGGTAGACTGAGCCCTCTGAGCGAATCTTCCACGTCTACGGCCTCTCTGAAAACGATCCTGACGAGGTGCCAAGGAACAATCCCTGACGAAGTGCTGAAGGCTCCCGCATCGAAAACATCCACGTGCTGACTGCTGACCATCCTGGGGATGAGAGCTGAACGACTGTCCTCGTCCTAAGCCTCTGCTACTCCCGCGACGGCCACGAAATCTGCCTCGATGACCAAACCTCTGCCTCTGGGCTGGTACACTGGTACGAGTCCTCCACTGTCCTGGAACTCTCTGAGCCTCTGGAATATGCGCCTCGTCAACTGGAGCTGTAACCACTGGTGCTATGTAGGTGACGGACTGCTGCATGCTGACCGTAAGCGACAACTGAGTGACAGGGATGACAACCTCCTGTCGTAGCTCCCGAACGACATCAACCAAAGAACTCATCGTCTGGCAGAAGTTCTGCATCTCTACTAAAAGTCTATCCATAGCATAGGTCGTAGGCTGATCCGTCTGCACCTGTGCGACTTGAGTGCCATCCTGGTCAGTACTCGTCTCACCCGAGCCAACTCTGACCTCGGCCCTCGCTGCATCACAGTGAGTCCCCATAGTCATCGGCGGCAAGGCTATAAATAGATATAAGATAAGATTCGATAGGGATAAGGAAATCGAATCTCCAGGATATGAATCATCAAGGAAGGAATGTCAAGCAAATTGTACTTAGGTCACTTTAGGCGAAGTACCGCATCGTGGATATGCTGCAGACATACACACACTACGTTACTCTGCTTAAGCTACCTACTCCATCATACTAAGTTCATCCTACACTCCGAAAGGTAAAACCTAGCGCTCTGATACCAACTTTGTCACGACCCAAAATTGGCCCGTGACGGCCCTAATACTACGCAACGCCCTAAGACGTAACATAGCAAAGAAAGCCAAAACCCAGAAGTCTAAACCATAAAATACGGAAAAGATAATATAAGTTTTGAAATGTTTGAAATCGCAACCCAAATTCTTTAAAAGTCTTACTTTCCTTCTTTAAAATTTTAGCAACACCCCTTTTTGTAAAAACCAGCCAAGATGAATACAATACAAATATACGACGCCGTAGCGAAGAAATAAAGACAGTAGAGAGAAGCTGTATATAAAAGACATCAAATCCACAATAATACACATGTCGTCCTCACCAAGTCTCTAAGTCAACAATACAATAGTAGATGGAGATTACAAAATACAACGAATGTACAATATGAAATACAGATAACCATCTAACCCACCTAAGCAAAATGGTACTGTGAGCTGATGTTGTATCTGTAGCAAAAGATGGTAGCTGGAAAGCGGAATAGAGAAATAGCCTGCCTCGACTACTCTGGGGAACAACCTGAAACACCTGTGGCACAACGGGGGTGAGTTGCCAACTCGTGAATAGTATAAAACATATGCAGGTAATCGCAGGAATGCACGTACAGCATGAATCTAAGATATGCGATTACAGTAGTAACATGTCATGCAAATGCTGAATAAAGGAGTGTACACTAGCAGGTACAATCAATATGTGAAGCAATAGTAACATGACAATAATATGCAATAACTATGCAGTAGGGATATGAGAATGTAAATATGCAACTAACATAAGGGTATACTAACAGGTACTACCAATATATGAAACTGTGCATAAAATAGATAAGGGTGAGGTATAAGGTGGAATATGTCATTTCCACGGAAACCTGACATCGTGGCAGGATCACAATCCATCAAGACACTCAAATCCCAAATCCTCAAATCAGCCCCCCAAACTGGGCTCTCACATCGCATAAGTCTCATAACACCTCAATGTACAATATCGAGTAACTCCCCTATATCTCGAATGTACAAATCAACAATCTCTTTCATATCCAATATCCAATGTCAAAGAATCACCTATATCCCAAGTCGAATCTCAAGTAAGTTTCTAACATCCTAAAGGTATACATACAGAAATAAATATGATGGGGGTAATACACATATATTAGCGTCCCATTCCACAAATATTGGTGTAAGGGTATATATAACAATGGCTAAATCCCCTGTTATATATACAAAAGGGGTTAAAGAAATATCATGAAAACAGTATGCCAAGCATCGACACAGAAATCCTCGTATATCGGGCTCCGTCAGTCCGGATCGGCCCACGGGGTCCGTCTGCGGTGTCGGCCCTCGGCCCCGACAGTACAGATCATCCCGCATCCATCTCTCGACTCTGGCCAGTATCCTCCGGACAACTGCCAGGTCCAACCAATCACCGGTAGGTACTCGCCCGCTTCCAGGCTCAATCGGCAAACCCATCGATCTTCTTGCCGAGGGGAACCATACCGGGCCCCACCATGTACTCTCATACGGAAACTACACCTCGTATGGAGCATATAATCAGCACCGATAAAACTCATGGGGGACGCGCAAATATCATATCAAGGAAACCGGGTTGTTCCAAATATGCATAAATTCATGAACCCCCGCGGTTCCCAAATCCCGAAAACATCATATAAAATCCAAATAAACAATGCGCAAATCCAGGAATGAATATATGCGATATATCTGAATGCGAGCAGGTAAACAAAAGTATATAGCTGAACCAGATGTATGCGAAATCAAGATGATACAGCTAAGTGACATCAGTAAAAGTAAATAGGTATCTGTAACTGAATATGTGTGTAACATACAGGTGTAGCAATGCACAAGTATCTACCTATAGGAACTGATGTCGTATACCCCCCTGGGTATAACTAACATATGTAGGAAATCCCTCCCGGTATAACTAAGATATATGCATGGTATACCTGTAGCTGTATCGCAAGGTGTATATATACCATCACTAAAGGTAAGATACACTACAGGTATACGATGAGATAGATGTCAAGTGTGGTAAGCAATAGTAGCTAAAAGGGGTAGTGTGTGACATGGCAATTATTGACGGTGTGTGTGTAGCATACAATCCGTGCTCGTGCAACATGAACCGTCAATAATGTGTGCAGTGTCCTACGGCTGCTAGTCACAGTATATAACTATATCAAGCAGATAAAGTAAAGGCGCAATTCTACAATGACGTAGAATGTGCGACAGGTATTGAATCCTAGCCCAGACGCATAACGCCATGCGGGCGATTCCCCTGTAGATGTTAAATCTACTCACCTACACTCCACGCTAGGTGAATCCTACCATCTGCTCCCCCCTGTAGCCGTGTCCGTAGTTCCTGCCTGCAAACCTGCAAATACGACATGAAAATCATATATAAGCCAAAATATTCCGCGAAACGCGATATCGAATCGAAACGAGAAACTCGCGTCGCGAACTAAACGCGCGTGTGCACGATACGCTGAATCGTGTGTATACGCGTCTAAAACCATCGCGACACGCCGCGATACGCTGGATCACAGAACCCTCTCACGTATCGTGCGTATCGCGCAAACACAACTAACACCAAAACGATATATTGGCCCAGATTTTCCTACAGGTCAAATATTACAAAACTAGACATGCCAAAGCCCTAGACAACACAGAATAGAGCCCTACACAAAACCCCAACACCCCTGCCCCCTACTTGGCCGCAAATTGCGGCCAAAAGCATGAAATTGGCGGCCACTGTTTGGAGTTAGGGCTTCGTTCTCGGGTGGTGGTATCTAGACCTAGTGAGCATGCCCCAGTTTTCTCAATTTTGTTCTGTAGGGTCCGGGTCAATAGCAGATCTCAGAAGTCACAAATATCACTTTAAAACACCAATTTTGCACAATTAAGAAACCTTATGGTATTTTAGTGTAATCTGGGGATTTCTCAGTTGAAGTGGCCCTATTAGCACTTAAATAAACTAAGGTAGCTAACAAAATCAACAATTTCCCAAAATTCCACTTAAACACCATAATCTACCACTAAAATACCTAATTTAACACTAATCGAGCTAAATAACACACAAGCTACACAAACAAGCAATAGGGTTCAGAAAATATACCCTATAGGATCTTAAGAAGCAGGAGGAGAAGTGGAGAGGAGCTGCTACTGCTGTTGGGGCTCCTGATGCTGCTCTGCTACTGCCTCTGGTGTTGCTGCTGCTTCTTCTGGGGCTGCTGCAGCTGTTGTTGCTGTTGTTGTTGCTACTGCTTGTTGCTACTGCTTGCTGCTGCTTCCTCTGGTGTTGAGTGTGTGTGTGTGAGAGAGAGAATGGGAGTGAGAGAATGAGAGTGAGAGAATGAGAGAACACCTAAAGGTCAACCCCCTCCTCTCTCTCTCTCATTAATGAAGGCATGGGCAAAGCCATGATGCCCCATCATGCACTCTCTCTCTCTCTCACCAAGGTCAACCAATCAAACAAAAATTCAAAATAAAACCCTTTTTAAATTCATTTTCACTTTTAAAACTATCATGACTAATTACAACCATGACACTTAAACAAATATTAAAACTAGATTAGGGAAAAATGGTTAGTTTACCATGTAGTAAATCATGGCTAAACCCCAAATTACACCCAAGTTATCATGCACAAGTGTGTGCAAGCCTAACAAAATTCTAATAAAATACACAATAATTAGGATAAAATATTTAAAAACCAATTTGGTAAACTTTTTATTAAAAACCACACATTAAAATATAATTAGCTACAAAACACATTCTAAGGTGTTACATGTTCCCCTTGAACTCCTCAGCTCTCTGGGAATTTTAGAAAAAAAATTCTCCAGCTCCAATGATTTCAGAATTTCTCGCAATCAAATCATAACACACGTATTAGGGTTTGTGCGAGTTTAGATCTAAAAATTATAATGGAATAAATTTTTCAACTCAAATTTCAAAATACGAACAATTAGCGCACTATCCCCGGCAACGGCGCCATTTGATTGATCATTTCTTTGTGTGTCGTTGTAGTATAGTGGTGATTATTCTCGCCTGTCACGCGGGTAACCCGGGTTCGATCCCCGGCAACGGCGCCATTTGATTGTAAAGAATTCTTGTTTGTGTAATTGGAAATTGTAAAGAAATCACAACCAAAAATTATTTGACCGCAATCAACTGCGGTGTCGGATGTAGATTGTAAGTGAGTGCGGATCGTCCACAGGGACAGTGTAATAGTTCGTCTTTTGAATTAGATGAGTGGAAACTTTAAAGAAAACAAAACAAAACAATTCATGATTTATATTTGAAGTTCAAGAATTAGAAAATATAGATCTAATAACAAGAAAAAGATAGAATCAAGAATTGAGAGTTTAATGATTTTTTCAACCAAATATCAAGAATCGAAATGAGGCTCGTAGGAATTGATCGGATCTATAGATGTGATGCAATCTTACGATGACGTATTATTCTCCTTCGATGAATTGATACTAGATCGATGATGATCGACGAGAATTAGGGATTTCTAGTGAAACTAGGGTTTCATCATTTATCCCTTGTTCATTCGTCGATATCATTGACATTCTTGCATCTAGTAAATTCAAGAAACGATCGTAAATCCCTAATTTCGAGCGATCACAATCAAGAAAGCATCGCAACGAAACTAGGTCATCGATTCTTGAACTTGCTAGGGTTTACAAAACTCGTAGGAATCAAGAATCGTTTTAAGATTTGTTACATCATCATTCTATTGATCGTCTCGACTCCTCGACGAGCGGATTTTTACTCATACATCACAACAAGAACTACAATTACAAATTGAGATCGAATCATGATGCAAGAATTTAAAGAAAACAAGATTAAAGAATTTCACCTTTTATTTATATCAACAATTTCATTACATTCGCTCAAGAACTACAAGAGGAAGAACTCGATCGTCGATTTGACTTCGCTCGGCTCCGTGAGTCGCGGATCGGCTTGGATCACTTGCTCGGTTGGAGATCGGCTCCGCTCCTAAAAGGTTGAAGGGCTTCTTGCTTGATTTGGTACTCGGGATCTTGAATTTGATTGGAATTAGGGTTAGGGTTTCGCACAAGTCTTGTCACTAGACTTGTGGAAGAAGATGGAGAATTGAAGAAGACTAAAGATTATAGAAGAACTAAAAGATTAATGAACTATTGATGAACAACTAAAGAACAACCTCAACCCTTAGATCTAGGTTCCTATTTATAGCCATCAAAACCCTAGATCTAGGATTTGAATTTTAAGTTTCCCTCCAAAAGTTTGTTGAGGAGATTTGAATTTCCCTCCAAAAGTTAGTTAGAGGAGAAGCTTCTAGATGTGATTAGTTAGGAGGGAGCTTCTAGAAATAGTTTGTTAGGAGCTTAATTAAGATTAGCTTTGCTTAATGATCTTTGCTGATCTGGTAGAAGCTTCGAGGGTTTTCTGGAATTTGAAGTATACTAAAGAAATGTGGGCCCAGAGTTATGAATTTTGCACAAAATTTTGGGAGCTGAAGCCTTGGAACCGCCGCGGATCCGCGGCGCAAGCAGGCTCCTGCCGCGGATCCGCGGCTCTTTGTTGGCCTTGGGCTTTGATCTTTTCTGGTAATTCCCTCTATAATATTTGGGCTTTGTTTTGATGTGTTGAATTTCATTTGGCCTTCTGTATTGCTAACAGTTCTCAGGTCTTTGAGTTGACGTAATGTTTGATCAGCAAAATGACAATTTTGGCTTTTCTTCCGGATTTTCCTGCACAATTTCTCAAGACAAGTGTTGTGCAATATAGGGATGATGCGATGCCATGAAATGCAGTCAATTTCCTCAGAAATGTCGGTTTTAGAGTCTAACACATGCAATCTGATATTTAACGACTGATTTGCTAATATGTGCTATATGAATGCCGAACACTTCTAGATGAGTGCAAATGATAGGGAAATTGCCGTGTTAAAAATACATTATTTTCGACTGATCAATGAGCTAAGCTAAATTCGCGATGAAACTTATGATAATGCAGTTATAGTAAAGAACCGGACTAAAGTGTTCCACGACAAAAACCTTTTGAGAAAAACTTTCACACCGGGACAACAAGTCCTTCTTTACGATTCCCGTCTCCACCTTCATCCGGGTAAGCTTAAATCTCGTTGGAAATTACCTTTTATAGTGCAATATGTGTACCCGCCCGGTGCAGTGGATATAGACAATGTTAAAAACGGTTCTATTTTCGAAGTAAATTGGTATAGATTAAAACTGTACTTTTCCGCTGACCCAGCGGAGGAGCTCATGTTCTTACAGGAGCCACTTTATCACAACTAACTTTCCTCTGCCTCACCTCCATGTTTCGGTAACATTGTTTCATCTAAGAATGGAGGTGGGTATTAAAAAATATAACTAAATATCTGTGCGTGCCAAAGAACAAGTTTGGGTGTAGTTTTTCATTTAATTATTATTTTACCCCTAGTATTTTCCTCCCAAGTCTACAAGTCTATGCGCTCAAAGAACAACATCAGTGAGAACACTGTTGTAAACAGGTTTGGGGGAAGGTTTGTATTTACTGAAATATCATTTGGCACTAGGCACTATATATATATATATATATATATATATATATATATATATATATATATATATATATATATATATATATAGATGAATGAATGAAAATTTTCTTGGAAATGAAAGTTAGAAAGTGAAAAATACATATGATAGGAAGGTTAAATTTAAGAAAAGCAAGAAAATTAGATGTTTTAAAAAAAAACTAGTAATAGAAAGTCATGAGTTGTCGTCCCTAGGGTTAGTAAGATGAAGGAAATTACTAATATGAGGATAAAAATAAGTCTGAAAAATAGTCCATATTCTTAAGTCCAAACATCTGAACGTTGATACCCTACTATACGCACTTGCACACATCTTGAAACTTTGGATAGTTGAGGATACCTTAAAATGCTCTTGTCTAAAATCCTTAGTATGAAGAAAAAAATATATATAAATATGACACATGAAATATAAAAGGTGAGGAAAAATAAACACTGGTTTTGTAATTATTTAAGAGAGCATAAAAAAAATATAGCGAGAGTGTCTTATCATCCAGTGCCTTAGACCAACTGGTTTGGGAGTCACTACTAAGACTTATGTGTTGTAAGACTAGGATATTGCTAATTACGCCTAAATGAGTGAGCATATTTAGTAATCGGTTGGTTAGTACCCCAAGAAGTATTAATGATGGCATGAAGAATGTGTGAGCAATTCCATCTGAAAATATTCACCGAGTAAAAAGTACTAAGAAAGATGGACAAGAATATGATAGCTTGAATTGAATTCTCTAAGTGTAGGGATGTCTTTTTCACACACGTAGGGGTATATGATCGATGATTGTAAAAAAGGTAGGGAGGAAGACTAAAGGCGATATTTTATTGAGGGATGATGTGATTTCTGACATCTTTTCAAGACTATTAAAATAGGGCTCATGACAACTAAAAAACTAGTGTAGTTTGAAACTCTTATTTTCAAGTTCTTTCTTTTATTTGCTCTTTTTCTTTGTATGTAATTTTCATCATCTTTCTTTTATTATGGGATTTTGTAGGTGTAATCCGCTGAAAACCTTCAGGAAACAACACTCCTCCTAAAAGGCTTGTTGCACGTGCTAAGTGCAATCGTGTTGCCTACGAAAGTGTGCAAGGTTTTTTTCTCTTTAATAACTAGTTTGCTCGGGACGATCAAACATAAATTTGGGGGGTATTTGATTAGTCTAAAATATTGCACATTTGAATGAACATTTTCCCTACTATTGTTAAGTACTAAAAGATATTTATTGTAAATATAGAACATATGTGGGTTTATTTGTAAAAAAATTATTATCATATTCTCTAGATTTTAATTAACATAAATGCATATAATATTTAAATGAAATATTAGTAATTAAAATATGCATGACATATCAAATATTTCTAATCAATATTCTTAAAAATTTAATATCATATAAAATGGTTAGGATAACATCTCAAAAATACAAAATGCTGCTAACACTTTGATTCGAGATATTGTGCAGTTATTAGCCCAGGTCTAGAATCCAAGAGACCCGAGTTAAACCGGGATATTGGAACCGAATCTACCAAATTATAGAACCAAATCAAGAGAACTAGCGATAAAGATCAATGAAAGGACAAGGATTAAGAGTGGGAAACCCTATTCCCTCTAAAAGCCCTAATCTACATTCATCACTATCGATCTAGTTTTAAACTATTAAAATATAAAATGAGTCATTTTTAATTAGTCATCCATTATTAGTAAGTCCTATGAACCTTACAAGCCCTTTTATTATAAACTTTACATCCGTATTAAAATAGATCTACAACTAATCACCATCTTTTTATCAACTCTTCTAAAACAAGAAAAGGGTCCGTGTTTCCCTGCGGACGACCCGTACTCATCGCGGCTAGCTACTAGCGACACTATTGCGGTTATTTACAAAACACTTTTAAGCAAACGATCAATCAGGGACTCTAAAGACTCGACAGTACGCTGGCAGTGGGTTTAACCACAAGTCCGTCAGCGGTACAAGCTGCACATAACGGATACTTAGGTATCTATCGATAAGAAGGCCGATGAGCAAATTCATCCGAACTCCTACTGAGCCTATCTATGATAATCTCCGTACAGTCCGGTCAGTTCGTCTAAGATACTCGCATATCGGGTCTAGGGGATGGTAAACGTCAGACCCCTAACAACGCAATAAGTCGTGCCGAGGTAGAGCCCAATACACCCTGAGAAACTACTGGGGTACCCACCAGTAAATCTCGCTTGCCCTGGCCAGAGACTTTGTGTAATGGCTTTCCGAACACAGCGCGATATCAACCCCTAATACCAGGAGAGACGAATCCTATCTAACCGCTACTGCCTCTAAGTGCTTCGAGACTGCACCCAACTACTACCAGTTTACACGACACCTTTGAGCCGTGGTAGGGTAGTAATCTAAGTGTAGTTGGAACACACTTGAGATGAATAGTGATATCAAGTCAACGGACTAACATGTACTCATGCCACCCGGGAATTGCTACCTGACGATAGGTAAAATACCAACCAAAAGTTCCCAACGAGTCCGTCTAGTGTAACTCATAACCCAATGAGCACCTGTATACTATCTCCGGTACGACGTACCAATGGCTGTGGGACAGACCATCTCCCCTGCTGGGATGAGAAGCTTATACACTAGTCTACTCTGGAGTATAGATACCCCGTCTCGATAATCCTATGAATAGGGACCTGTATAATGATGTGCTTATAGACTATCCATCCCCCACTAGTGTGACTGATGTTCCCTCATAAAAAAAGAAGGAAAAGGGGAAAATTCCCTACTATTCAAATCTCACGTGTTAAACACGTGAGCTCCTATATGCAAAGCATATATGCACTGCATTTAAAACGACTAATGGGCTAAATAAGCCTCACATGTTAAACACATGAGCGCCTATATGCAAAGCATATAGGCGCTGCAATCAAAACACCTAATGGACTAAATAAGCCTCACGTGTTAAACACATGAGCGCCTATAGGCGCTGCAATCAAACAATTGATGGGCTAAATAAGCCTCACATGCAAAACACGTGAGCACCTATATGCAAAGTATAAGGGCACTGAATAAAATAAACTAAAGGCCAAGCATGCCTCACGTGTTAAATACGTGAGCGCTCATATGCAAATCATATGAGTGCTGAAAATAAAGTGTGCTAAAACCCATGCTAGGGTTACGTGTTAAACACGTGAGTTCTTCTGCTGCATTCTATGGCAAGATAGAATTAAATTTTATGTGGTAAGTATTTTCTTGATCTTTCTTCAACTAGAAAGATCTTCTTTGTTAAACAGAGGACCCTTGGATCAAAGATCAAATGGTGATTATAAAATCACCCATAGATTATCTGATAGAATAAAAATTCTATCTTAGGAAAAGATATTTCCTAATCTTGTTAAGTAAATAAGAAAACTTCTCTACTAAACAGAAAGCCTTTGGATTAAAAATCCAATGGTGAATAAAATTCACCAAGTGATTTGAGAGATCATTTTGGATTGACCATGATCTCTCAATCAGATATTTTCCTAACAAATTGATCTTTTCACTTATCCTATAAATAGAAGGGAAAACAAAGAAGAAAGAAAGGAGAGAGAGAACTCCCCACAAGCTTTTGCAAAAAAAAATATATAGTGAGCTCTTGAAAAAGAAATAGAATTTAATTCTAAAAAAAAGACTTGCCTCATTGAAACCCTAGGTAAAAAACACACAGAGATCATAGTATCTCTTCTTTACCTATCTAAGGGTTTAACCCTTCATTTAAGAACTCGGTTCTCTCCTTAGTTGAGATTTGCAAAAGCTAATCTCCCCACAAGTTGAAAATTTAATTCTCATCAGGGAGATTTTGCTGTGCAGATTCAAAATGTAGGGGAAAATAATTAAATTATAAAAAAGAGAGAAGAAGAACGAGAACATATAGGAATTTAACTCCTCTGAAAGTTAAGATTTAACCCTATATATAAAGAACTTAGTTCTTCCATAAAAAAAACAATAATGATTATCAAAGATCTTCAAAACCAGAATCAATAGTGCTTAGCACTATTTTGAAGCCTCACGTGTTTCCCACGTGAGTGCTTCAAACGAACAAAGAGAGCAACTAAAACTGCCTCACGTGTTTCCCACGTGAGTGTTAAAGCACCCCAGTATAAAAAATGGGGCAGTCACGTGTTTTGCACGAGAACGTGTAACAACCCAGTTCATTTATACCAATTCAGTTCCCGTATTTATTTATTTGTGGTATTTTCTTGATTTATCGTGTTTGGGTGCGAATGGTATTTTACTTTTTACATTGCATTCGACCCGACCCGCTTGCTTGAACTTGTTGATTCATATTTATAGATTACCTTGACTTGTTACATAGACACGTGTATCTCATGATTAGTACATACTGGCATTTCATCTAGCATCGCATATTTTACATATAATATTTTAGGTCATGTAAAATAAATTAAAATTGTATTTCATAGTCTGCATGTTACCCCAAACCCCGTGGTAGCGTCCGCGCATCTTGTACTCGTCCCGTTCAGTGAAACGGACGTGTTTGGATGGCTACGCGCATGTACGTGCATCCGTTCTTGGGGGTATACATTTTCGTTACCTAAGCATCTGTTTTGAATTTTGAAAATCGCATATATTTTTTCGTATTTTAAATCTGAATTTTTCGACCCGACCGGGCGCGTTTTGGAATATGTTGTATTCCGCCAAATTTTCAAACTTATTTAATATTTAATATTTATATTAATTTCGTTAACCGATAAATTATAACAGACAAATCTTTCTTTATTTTAAATTGAAAATCCTTTTAAAAATTTTAAATCTTTTTCTTAACTAATCCAGCCTCTCTCCACATTGGCCGGCCCCACTTCCTTCTCTCTCTCTTTTCTTTCTCCCTTCTTTCTCTTTCTCTCTCTTTTCTTTACCTCTCTCTCTCCTCCCTTCTTCCTTTCTCTCTCTCCCATATAAAAACAAATCCATCTCACCTCACTGTTCACACGTCTCTCTCTCTCACCTCTTGATCTCTCCCCTCTCTCTCTTTCTCTCTCAGAATCTCTCTTTCTCTCTTCTCGCATATTTCTCTCTCTCTCCCTCCCTATATATATATTCTAAACTCTTTCTCCTTCCTGTCTCATTTTTTTCTTTAAACCCACAACCGTGAACCCTAGCCATCGTCTGCCTCCACCTCGTCGTCGCCCAAAGCCCGCGACGACGCCGTTCCCGACCTCGCCGCCTCCTCACACTCATCGCCTTCACCTCTCTTATCTTTTTCCGAGCCCCTGCACACCTTCAGACCCTAACCCGAGCACCCCTGCACGCCTTGCACCGCCGGAGTTGATCGCCGCCGGCGATCTCGTCCTCGTTTCTCCGACTCCATTACACCACAGTGAGCATTTCTCTTTCTCCCATTTCCCACTTCCTTCCTTTCCCTTCCTTTCTCTTTTCTTCGATTCTGTTTACCTTAAATAGGTTCTCTGCCTTTTTTAGTTCGCCGGAAACCGGACGTGCCGTCGACGATCCCGACGACCCAGCGAGCGTACCTGACTTGTGTGATCACCTTTGTGCATTGTTTGGATCCGTTCCGTGTACCGTGCGCGTCGCGACTTTTCGCCGACGTGAGACGTTCCGTACAAACCCATTTCTTGATCCGTGTAGGCAAGTTAATCTTGCTACATGCTATTTAAATTATTACATACTCATTTAAATACATATTAAACATGTTGTTTAAATCTAGTGCCCCATATTTCATTTTAACATTTCGATGTTCCGTTTATATCATTTTAGATCTAGAACATGAAAACATATCTTGTTGCATATTAGATTACATTACACTGTACCCATATCCATATTTATATCACATAGTGCTTATTTGTACATCCCATAGTACCATTTTATAGTTTATAACCTTTCGGACACCCGTTTGCATCCATCTCGCCTAATATATATATATATATATATATATATATATCTTTATATATATATATAATTGCATCCTTAGATCATATTAGTGCATAATAATGTGATATTAATATTCCATGTTTAATAAAGTGCATCCTAATTAATATTGGAACTATAATCTTAACTCTAATCGATAACTCTGCATCCATGTGTTTGAATTTATACCTATTTGCATACCACATAACACTATTCCATTTTATTGTTACATTGGTACCCCATACTTGTTTTTGTGTACCCATGCTTATTATAGTTTGATTATGAGCACCCACGTGACATTTGTGCACCCCCTGACATGACTTGATATGTTATTACTTGACACGAGTTGATACCGTGCACTTCTTGACATGATTGGATTTATATACACTTCCTGACTTGACCTGATGTACCATAGCTTGACCTGTTACCTGATCTTGTTACTAATGCCAACAACCTTGACATGTTGTCCCTACGGATATTTTCCTGTTGTCTATCCAGACAAACATGTACCTGCTTGATCCTGTGTTGGCATTAGCTCCAGATTTATTAATACCTGACTTGAACACATAACCTGGGGGTATGGGGAAATCAATGATAAAAACTGACTTGTAACTCGACAGTTCGATACCTTTACTGATCAGTCTTACGGGCTAGGCCAGCTCCGGGATGATGCGGCTGACATCATTCATCGTTACATACTACCTTTTACTGCCTTGCGGCACGATTCGGATTCAGCCCGAGAATCTTGACCGTGGTCCCGGGCACGCTCGGGATGCTATTGAGTTACATCGATAATTCATCAAATTGATTTCAATGACTTGAGAGTAGTTAACCCAATAGACCAGTCTAGATTACTCACTGCACATTACCCTCACTGTCCTTATTTATATTACTGTTATACATGTTTTACTGTTCATACTCATACCCGCATGTCTTACTACTCCTGTTTATATTATTGCTTGATATTATGACGCACTGACGTCTGGGTTTTGCATGGTCCAGATTCTTTACCTTTGCTGCAGGCCGAGCAGGAGTATTTCAGTCAGCAGGCCGAGCAGTGAGGACTTGTTAGTAGTTAGTTTATTTTCCTTTTAGTATTTTCATTCCTGATGTGAGCCCGCATTATGGGACGTACATTCCAGTTTATTCTTGTATTGGATCTCTTGCTTCCGCATTATTTTATTCTTGACTCGTTATTCTGGCTTATGGACATGTATTAGATAGATATTATTTTATTGTTCTTGATATCTCTACAGCCGTAATGTGACTGTGGAAGGATATTTCCTATCCACTGGTAGCATGGTTGGCTCTGTCACATGCCTATCTTAGCGTACTCTGGGAAGCGGGGGATGACAGGGTTTGTTTGGTATCAGAGCCATAGGATCTAGGTTAATCGGGTTTGATTCTTTGTAGTTGGGTATTGGACCCAATACACGAATCAGAATACTCGTGATTAGGAAACATGTCATACCAGCTTACGGTCTTACCATTTTGAATCTTAACTTCCTCCTGATTCTACTTTGACGATATGCAAACCACTTTTGCATCTCGACTCGAAACCTGATTTCCTATTGTTTATCTCTAGAACTTAGGCGACTTGGGTGGAGTTATCTGATTGTAGCTATGTACCGCGGAATGGTTATAATGCGGTATTCTATTTAAGAAACTTGGGGCTCTACCATTGATTCATATCCTTTATCTATATTTGAATCTGTTATCATACTAATCTTTTCGGTGTTTTGATTTCAGGAAAATGGCAGACAAGAATCTGAAAACGTACCAGAGGCATGTTGACGAAGCCGCTTTGCTTGAAGTAATCCGTGGGATGCTGGAGAACCAAAAGCGACAGACCGAGCTGAACCAGCAGCAAGCTGAAGCTTTTCAGGAAGGTTTGCGGACCGTCCAGCAGTCCGTAAACAATGTAGTAGCCAGACCAGTTGATCATGTGGGTACCGTGGCGGATTTCAGGAGACTGGGTCCGTCTGTCTTTACTGGCCTGGAGGAGCCGTTGCCAGCGGAGCAGTGGCTGGTTAATACGGAGAATTTACTCGTTGCGGCACAGATCCCAGAGGATAAGAGGGTTGATGTGGTACACATCCAGTTGGTGGACTATGCCCATGAATGGTGGTTGTGGAAGAGACCCGCTTGCCCAAGCCGATCAGCTGGGCGGATTTTTCGAAGAGTTTCTTGGAGAAGTTCTTCCCGCGGACTGCACGGGAGGAAATGGAAGAAAAGTTCATTTGTTTGAAGCAGAACGATGCACCTGTAGATGTACATGCAGCTGAGTGGACGCGGCTCAGTAGATTCGCTGGACTTTTGGTTGCCAACGATGCTGATAGGGCAAGGAGGTTCATGCGCAGTTTGGATGTGGACATCCAGAGGCAAATTGTATCCCTGGGTTTGACCACTTTCTAACAAGTACTTACTGCGGCCCGAGAGCAGCAGAGCCTATCTATGAAGACTGTGAGTACGCAGCAGCCAGCAGTTACAGTGCGGAAGCCGGCATTTGCACCGAACCGAGCACATGTACGCAGAGGTATTCCGGTGAACCGACGTGGCGTAACACCTATGAAGAAGCCTGTTATCGTTGATCAGAGAAGGAGCGTGATTTGTGACTACTGCCATTTACCTGGACATGTGCAAAGAGATTGTCGAAGGATGCGGGGACTCTGTTTGGTTTGTGGATCGGCGGATCATAATATCAACGCTTGTCCGTCGAAGCTTCTCACGAAAGATGATGTTCAAAGGCCACCGCAGAAGCAGTTTCAAGGGCAGAAGCAGCTGACTCAGGGACCCAATCAAGCTCGAGCTTTTACCCTGACGGCTGAGGAAGCTAAGGCTTCAGGGGAAGTTGTTTCAGGTATTCTACTTGTTCGTGGTTTTCCCGCATTAGCGTTATTCGATTCTGGTGCATCTCATTGTTTTATGTCGTCCAAGTTTATTCCTACACACTCGATTGCTTGCACAACACTGTCTAGTTGCTGGGACATACACACTGGTAATGGGAAGATCATATCTAGTAGAGAATGTAAGGATTGTGCAGTTGTTGTTTGTGGACAGGAGCTATTTGCAGATTTCTTGGTGATTGATACAGGCGGCTATGAAGTCATCTTGGGAATGGATTTTCTCGGTACTTTCCACGCTCACATTGATTGTAGGGCAAAGAAAGTAATTTTCCAGATTCCCGGACATCCAGAGTTTATCTTTACTGGAGGAAGCAGTTCTGTCAGGCCAGTCGAGTTTAGGGCTAGGCCGACAACTACTGTTCTTTCATCGATGGAAGTTGATAAAGAAGAAGCGTCAGCCGTTGTTCGAGATTTCATGGACGTGTTCGAAGACATCTCGGGTTTACCACCAAAACAAGATGTGGAGTTTGCGATCGATCTTATTCCTGGTCCAGCGCCAGTCTCTAAAGCGTACTATCCAATGGCACCAGTGGAGTTGGAAGAAGTCAAGAAGCAGATTACTGAATTACTTGAGAAGGGTTGGATTGGCAGCAGTAACTCACCTTGGGGAGCTCCAGTTCTTCTATTCAAGAAGAAAGATGGCACAAGGAGAATGTGCATCGATTATCGAGAATTAAACCGGGTGACTATTAAGAACAAGTACCCGATCCCTCGCATTGGCGAATTATTTGAGCAGCTTAATGGCGCGAGGGTATTCTCGAAGCTGGATTTGCGATCCAGATATCATCAGGTCCGAGTTAAAACAGAAGATTTTTGTAAGACGGCGTTCCGAACTCGGTATGGACATTACGAGTATTTAGTGATGCCCTTCGGAGTAACGAATGCACCGGCGATATTCATGGACTTGATGAACCGAATCTTTTCACCATTCTTGGACCAATTTATAGTGGTGTTCATTGATGATATTCTGGTCTACTCGAAGAGCATGCAGAACACTTGAAGATCGCACTGCAGACATTGAGGCAAGAAAGATTGTATGCAAAGATGAGCAAGTGCGAGTTTTGGCTTGAAGAAGTGATGTTTTTGGGGTATGTCGTGTCTGGAGATGGAATCGCCGTTGATCCCGAAAAGATTACAGCAGTTCGAGATTGGCCAATTCCGAAGAACGTTGCAGAGATCAGAAGCTTTCTTGGACTTGCTGGGTATTACAGAAGGTTCGTGGAGAACTTTGCTACCATTTGTGTGGACGGATAAGTGTGCGTCAGCTTTTGAGGTGTTGAAGCAGAGATTGATAACCGCTCCTATTTTGACCATGCCAGACAGTTCCGGAGGATTGGTGATTCACAGCGACGTATCTGGGAAAGGATTGGGATGTGTTTTGATGTAGCATGGGAAGGTTATAGGTTACGCATCGAGACAGTTGAAGACCCATGAGAAGAATTACCCAACTCATGACTTGGAGCTAGCAGCAGTGATTTTCGCTTTGAAGATTTAGAGACATTATTTATTGGGCGAAAGGATCGAAGTATTCACCGATCATAAAAGTTTGAAGTATGTGTTCACGCAGAAGGAGCTTAATATGAGGCAGCGCAGATGGTTGGAGCTGATGGCTGACTACGATCTTGATCTTAAATACCATCCGGGAAAAGTTAATGTTGTGCCAGATGCGCTTAGTCGGTTGCCAGCAATTCAGATGTTGACTGCACAGAAGGAACTTATTGAAGATTTTCGAAGATTTGATTTGAAAGTTGTGCTACCGCATTCTTCGGGACAGTTGATGCAGCTACAAATACATTCGTCGTTGTTCGAGAGTATTAAAGCAGAGCAGTTACTGGACCCTAGATTGCAAAAGTATCGAGAACATGTTGAAGCTGGACTTCGAACGGACTTGTTGATTCATGAAGATGGTTCGTTGCGATATGGTAGCCATTTGTGTATGCCAAAGGGAGATATTCGCTAAGAAGTTATGAAGGAGGCGCACAGTTCAGCATATTCCGTACATCCAGGAGGCACGAAGATGTACCATAATCTACGACAGCATTTCTGGTGGGAAGGCATAAAACGGGAGATTGCCCGCTTTTTGGCAAAGTGCTTGTTGTGTCAGCAATCTAAGGCTGAACATCAAAGGTTGCTGGTTTATTGCAACCACTTCCGATTCCTCAATGGAAGTGGAAACATATAACCATGGATTTCGTGACGGCTTTACCGCGGAGTCCAAAGGGCAACAATGCAGTTTGGGTGATTGTTGATCGATTGACCAAGATAGCTCATTTCATACCATTTCGAGTTGGTCAATCAACAGAAACTTTGGCAGAACGGTACATGCAGGAAATTGTAAGATTGCATGGAGTACCGGTGTGCATCGTGTCCGACCGTAACACCCATTTCTTATCACACTTCTGGAGGAGCTTACAGGAAAGTTTGGGGACTCGATTGATGTTTAGCACAGCTTATCATCCTCAAACAGATGGCCAGTCGGAGAGAATGATCCAAACTCTTGAAGACATGTTGAGAGCTTGCATGTTAGACTTCAAGGGTTCATGGGAGGATCATCTACATTTGGTGGAGTTTTCTTACAATAACAGTTTCCAGGCGACTATTCAGATGGCTCCATTCGAAGCATTATATACTCGCAAGTGTCGTTCACCTGTTTGTTGGGACGATGTTGGAGAACAAAGATTGTTGGGACCGGATTTGATCGTGCAAACAGTTGAGAAGGTTAACACTATCCGGAATCATATGAAAGCAGCACAGGACCGATAAAAGAATTGGGCAGATACATCGAGAAGACCTCTAGAGTTCGCCGTTGGTGATTTGGTATTCTTGAAGATATCACCGACTAGAGGGGTGATTCGTTTCGGAAGTCGAGGAAAGCTTAGTCCTCGATTCGTTGGACCTTTGAGATTTTGGAGCGTGTTGGAGAAGTGGCGTATCGATTGGCGTTACCGCAATCCTTGGCGAATGTTCATAACGTGTTTCACGTATCTCAACTCCGAAAATATGTTCGAGATGAAACACATGTGTTGGATCAATCGGGGCTGACTGTACGTGAAGATTTGACTTTTGAGGAGCGACCGATGTCGATTGTGGATCGAAAAGAAAAGGTTCTTAAGAACAAGGTTATCCCTCTTATACTTGTTTCTTCGCTCGCATGGAGAGTCAACATGGGAACGAGAAGATGAAATCCGGCAGAAATTTCCACATTTATTCTTGTAGTTTGTTGATTGTTTATCCTTTCTTGTTCTTGGAATTTCGAGGATGAAATTCTTTATGTAGTTGGGTATAATGTAACAACCTAGTTCATTTATACCAATTCAGTTCCCGTATTTATTTATATGTGGTATTTTCTTGATTTTTCGTGTTTGGGTGCGAATGGTATTTTACTTTTTACATTGCATTTGACCCGACCCGCTTGCTTGAACTTGTTGATTCATATTTATAGATTACCTTAACTTGTTACATAGACATGTGCATCTCATGATTAGTACATACTGGCATTTCATCTAGCATCGCATATTTTACATATAACATTTTAGGTCATGTAAAATAAATTAAAATTGTATTTCATAGCCTGCATGTTACCCCTAACCCCATGGTAGCGTCCGCGCATCTTGTTCTCATCCCGTTCAGTGAAACGGACGTGTTTAGATGGCTACATGCACGTACGTGCATCCGTTCTTGGGGGTATACATTTTCGTTACCTGAGCATCTGTTTTGAATTTTGAAAGTCGCATATATTTTTTCGTATTTTGAATCTGAATTTTTCGACCCGACCCGGACGCGTTTTGGAATATGTTGTATTCCGCCAAATTTTCAAACTTGTTTAATATTTAATATTTATATTAATTTCGTTAACTAATAAATTATAACAGACAAATCTTTCTTTATTTTAAATCGAAAATCCATTTTAAAATTTTAAATCTTTTTCTTAACTAATCCAGCCTCTCTCCTCGCTATAGCCCGACCTCACTTCCTTCTCTCTCTCTTTTCTTTCTCCCTTCTTTCTCTTTCTCCCTCTTTTCTTTTCCTCTCTCTCTCTCCTCCCCTCTTCCTTTCTCTCTCTCCCATATAAAAACAAATCCATCTCTCCTCACTATTCACGCGTCTCTCTCTCTCACCTCTCGATCCCTCTCCCCTCTCTCTCTCTCACTCAGAATCTCTCTCTCTCTACTCTCGCATATTTCTCTCTCTCTCCCCCTATATATATATATATATATATTCTAAAATCGTTCTCCTTCATCTCTCATTTTTTTCTTTAAACCCACAACCGCGAACCCTAGCCATCGTCTGCCTCCACCTCGCCGTCGCCCAAAGCCCCCGACGACGCCCTTCCCGACCTCGCCGCCTCCTCACACTCATCGCCTTCACCTCTCTTCTCTTTTCAAGAGCCCCTGCACACCTTCAGACCCTAACTCGAGCACCCCTACACGCCTTGCACCGCCGGAGTTGATCGCCGCCGGCGATCTCGTCCTCGTTTCTCCGATCCATTACACCATAGTGAGCATTTCTCTTTCTCCCATTTCCCTCTTCTTTCCTTTCCCTTCCTTTCTCTTTTCTTCGATTCTTTTTACCTTAAAAAGGTTCTCTGCCTGTTTTAGTTCGCCGGAAACCGGACGTGCCGTCGACGATCCCGACGACCCAGCGAGCGTACCTGACTTGTGTGATCACATTTATGCGTTGTTTGGATCCGTTCCGTGTACCGTGCGCGCGTCGCGACTTTTCGCCGACGTGAGACGTTCCGTACAAACCCGTTTCTTGATCCGTGTAGGCAAGTTAATCTTGCTACATGGTATTTAAATTATTACATACTCATTTAAATACATATTAAACCTGGTGTTTAAATCTAGTGCCCCATATTTCATTTTAACATTTCGATGTTCCGTTTATATCATTTTAGATCTAGAACATGAAAACATATCTTGTTGCATATTAGATTACATTACACTGTACCCATATCCATATTTATATCACATAGTGCTTATTTGTACATCCCATAGTACCATTTTATAGTTTATAACCTTTCGGACACCCGTTTGCATCCATCTCGCCTAATATATATATATATATATATATATATATATATATATATATATATATATATATATATATATATATATATATATATAATTGCATCCTTAGATCATATTAGTGCATAATAATGTGATATTAATATTCCATGTTTAATAAAGTGCATCCTAATTAATATTGGAACTATAATCTTAACTCTAATCGATAACTGTGCACCCATGTGTTTGAATTTATACATATTTGCATACCACATCACACTATTCCATTTTATTATTACATTGGTACCCCATACTTGTTTTTGTGTACCCATGCTTATTATAGTTTGATTATGAGCACCCACGTGAATTTGTGCACCCCATGACATGACTTGATATACTATTACTTGACACGAGTTGATACCGTGCACTTCTTGACATGATTGGATTTATATAAACTACCTGACTTGACCTGATGTACCATAGCTTGACCTGTTACCTGATCTTGTTTCTAATGCCAACAACCTTGACATGTTGTCCCTACGGACATTTTCCTGTTGTCTATCCAGACAAACATGTACCTGCTTGATCCTGTGTTGGCATTAGCTCCAGATTTATTAATACCTGACTTGAACACATAACCTGGGGGTATGGGGAAATCAATGATGAAAACTGACTTGTAACTCGACAGTTCGATACCTTTACTGATCAGTCTTACGGGCTAGGCCAGCCTCGGGATGATGCGGCTGACATCATTCATCGTTATATACTACCTTTTACTGCCTTGCGGCACGTCTCGTATTCAGCCCGAGAATCTTGACCGTGGTCCCGGGCACGAACGGGATACTATTGAGTTACATCGATGATTCATCAAATTGATTTCAATGACTTGAGAGTAGTTAACCCAATAGACCAGTCTAGATAACTCACTGCACATTACCTTCACTGTCCTCATTTATATTACTGTTATACCGGTTTTACTGTTCATACTCATACCTGCATGTCTTACTACCCCTGTTTATATTATTGCTTGATATTATGACGCACTGACGTCTGGGTTTTGCATGGCCCGGATTCTTTACCTTTGATGCAGGCCGAGCAGGAGTATTTCAATCAGCAGGCCGAGCAGTGAGGACTTGTTAGTAGTTAGTTTATTTTCCTTTTAGTATTTTCATTCCTGATGTGAGCCCGCATTATGGGACGTACATTCCAGTTTATTCCTGTATTGGATCTCTTTCTTCCGCATTATTTTATTCTTGACTCGTTATTCTGGCTTATGGACATGTATTAGATAGATATTATTTTATTGTTCTTGATATCTCTACAGCCGTAATGTGACTGTGGAAGGATATTTCCTATCCACAGGTAGCATGGTTGGCTCTGTCACGTGCCTATCTTAGCATACTCGGGGAAGCGGGGCGTGACAGAACGTTAGCCAAGTGCTTAGCACTTCTGTAAAAAAAGAAGGGGAGATAAAATCCAATGGGTAGTGCCTATATTTAGGTGCCTCAAGTGTGTCACGTGGGCGCCACAAAACTCTAGTTTTTAACACTAATCCAGTGCCCACGTGAAATGCACGTAAGCATTGTATGCCTCAGTGCTTAGCATGTTGGGTAATTATGGAAACCCAATCTCAGCCCAAATTGGCTAAGTTTCCTGAGGTTAAATCTCTTTGATTCTAAAACAACTGAACCCATATTGCTCATGTTTTTCCAAATTGACCTTAGTCTCAAAAATGACTGGTGGTCTCCCATTTATGATATCTCAAATGGTGTTCATCTTGTATCTCCTAAGATAATTTTAGTCTCAAACATGACCAACATTTTTTAGGACTACAACAGCCCCTTTTTCCATCTAATATGGGATTTGGTTTAAGAGTACATCTCTCCACACCTCTGATATATGACGTTGTAATTCTTCAACGTCTTCAGAGAGGTGGCGGGTCCCGACGACCAACAACTCCTTTCATCGCACATTGATGCACTTCCAAATTGACGTGCACACTTCAAATTGGATAGCACCCCAAACTGGGCGCATTCCATGTCACCATCGTTCACTTCGCCACGTAACAAATACACGTGCGCGCAAGATGAATGTCGGGCCGAAATGTCCTTAAACTAATACTCGCTCACAAATACGGCGATAACGGACCGAAATGTCTTTAAACTAATACTCGCCCCCCAAATGCGGCGATAACGGACCCAAATGTCCTTAAACTAATACTCGCCATCAAATATGACGATAATGGACCGAAATGTCCCTAAACTAATTTTTTCCCCAAATATGGCGATAATGGAACGAAATGTCCTTAAACTAATATTCACCTCCAAGATCGCGATAAAGGACCGAAACGTCCTTAAACTAACACTTCGCCTCAAAAATGGCGATAATGGACCTCGATGTCCTTAAAATAAAATAATCGAGCCTAAATGCTCATATGTTTAACCTGATCTTAATCTCAAACTAGATTAACAATCCTGAAATCAACCCAAATCCAAATCTTAAAATATACGGATTTGGACTAATATATGCCCTACGGGCGACGACATTAATTAGACTCCGTATACAATCCACGGGCAACCAAAATAAACAAAAACACACACACGACATGAATTTAACCTCCGGAGCAGGAGAAAGTGGTTATTGCGATGCGGTAACGTAATTAACTGCAGGAGCTTGCGTCTGCAAGGAAGAGCGTCCCCATAATCAAAACCCCCTCACAAACCAGGGGAATCTCATAAAGTCACGCTACAACGGCCGCATCCGTCCAAACCTCCGATATACGGTGCCATTAATCAACTTGGCATCTTCCAAGATGTGGACGGATAAACCCAAATAGTATCTGCCCTCAGGATTCAGGCGAGACGTCCCAACGTCCCGGTCCGTCTTCCGGCGGTGAACAGATTCTGGCACGCCCGGTAGGACCCTTTTCTCTTTCCACTTCACACTTTGAGTGTCGTGTTTTGCGAACAAAATTGCGGTTCGTTATGATTGCCCTTGGATTCGAGGTACTAAGATTTAGTGTCTTTCTCCTGTGCAGAAGAAGAGAACATCAATGACTTCCAACTACACAACTTGCAACAGCAACTCCCGCTCCGCCCTAACTAGTGGAGTGACTTACGGGCCCAATGCGACCTCTATCTTTTCAATGCCGGTGGGGCAGATAACTCAAGCTAATACCAGATTGTTCTTCGGGACCATGCTCCCACCAATGAGCGTCGGTGCCTCAACACCGCAACCCGATGTTCCCAAGAAGTCGGCCTTCCACCGACTGACGGCCGCAACAGCTCCTCTTAACGAGCCGTCCAAAAACGGGGTCTAAGTCTTTAATAGGCTGAGCCAAAGCTCAAGCGGGACGGCAAAGAAGCCTGTGATTCCCGTAGGGGATACCCCAAAAAGGATAGCCCTCCCAATTCCCGCTGCAAATGAATCCGTCAAAAGTGCATCACCAGTCAGGCGATCGGTCTACGAGAGGGTGGTCGTCTCCAATCAAATCTTACCAAGGACGTCGGTCTTTAACATGCTGGCAACTGCTGGAGCTCCTCAACAAAACCAGGGGCAAGCTGCAACCACTTCCAAAATCGAGGCGGTCCCTTCAGCAAGGCACGCTCGACGTCGCCACTGGCACCGAGTAAGAAAATCCGGAGGCAACTCCCCTTCTGGACTTATCCCACGAGCTATAATGGTTGAGGTCGATACTGCTGTTCCAACCGGGAAAAATTTTTAACCGCTGAAGAGGGTGCGCAAAAACTCCTCCGCACCGGTACTGAAGAAATCACCTTCCCCTGTTGAGGTCCTTTTGTAAGAAAAGCAGGAGCGACCCCATCAGCGGCTCTCCTCCCAAATTCACAGAGTCTGGCGAAAAGTCCAGAACTCTGTGATCGACGAAAAATACTCCCATCGACCGAAAAAATCGAAGGATCGGCAAAAGAAAGATCATCCCGTCATGATACAGCGAGGGGTTCTTCTACAGAGGTGCCTATCATAACGGCTTCTTCAACTTCTACCTCCCACAAAAGAACGAAGCCGGAGAAAATTCCACCACCGGCAGCAAACTCGAAAGGCGATGGACCCAAACGCCCCAGGTCTGTGGGCGTGATCGTACACACGGTTTACATGGATTCTGGAAAAGAAGAAATCCGTGCTTTCATGGCTCATCGGCCACAAACTCGGTCGTTAACAAAAGCACAGGAACAACAACAAAAGCTCCAAGTGATGCTGACGAAAATGGCAGCACTCACCGGAAAGAAAGAAAGTCTGGAACCAGCAAGTGAACAGCGCCAAGAGCAGGAGACCGATACAGAGTTCCCGCGATGGGTGCTTGAAAGAAAGGACAAGGAGGCCCCTTGTCAAGCTTCTAACATAAAGCATATGGCTCTTTTATTCCAGGACATGGTTGGAATGATGATCCAGCCAGAACCTCCAGCTGAGGATCCACCAATAATCATCGAGGATGACAGAGGGGAAATATCAAACCCTCTTCCGGCTCTATCAGTGGCCAGGGAGGAAACGATCTCGAAGGCTGCTCTTGATGATTACATCGCTCAACAAATACGAGCCCATCAAGCGAATGAAGGGGCCGGCCAAACAGTCAGAACTGGGCGACTGTATCCAGGATGGTATGACCAAATCAAGTACCCGCCGGGATATACGATCGCCAAGTTCCATGTGTACAAGGTGATAGAAAACTCACACCAACATGTCGCGCAGTTCATAGCTCTGTGCGGCAACACTGGAAGAGACGATAAACTGTTATTTCGCCAGTTCGTTGGCAGGTTGTCAGAAACGGCTTTTGAATGGTACTCGGAGCTCCCAAATGACTCCGTTGGAACATTCACGGAAATGGAACTGCTGTTCACACAGCGGTTCGCCAGCGTTAGCAAGCGCACCCCTATCATGGCTTTAATCAATGCCAAGGTAAAGCCGGGAGAAACCTGGGTCCAATATATGATCCGGTGGCGGAACCTGTGGTCAAAGTGCGAACAACGCATCAAAAAATCCCCTGCCGTGGGCATGTTCATCGGGACCCTTAATCCTCAGACGACAGTGTCCCAGTTCATGACATTCTTCAAGCCGACCACCTTCCAGGCTCTGATCGAAAAACTGGCCCAAATGGACTAGATGGGCCATGGGCCTTCCTCATCAGACAATGACCCTCGAAATGCTAAAGGTAAGGGGAATGCGGCCTTCGTCCCCAACACTCAACAACAACCGAGTGACCCAAAACCGGTGGTTCGCCAAAACAATGCACGTCCACGCATGTCCATGGAAGAAAGGCTAGGACGCGCTTACTTGTTTCCCCGCGATAAGATAAGGAGACTATTTGAGTTACCAATGCATAACAAACTCATCACATTGTCAGACCCACAACGTCCACCGCAACCTGACGACGTCAACAACCCCAACTACTGCTCCTATCACAGAATGGTGAGCCACCCAATTGAGGATTGCTACATCTTCAAGAACTGGGTCGAGGACCGGTATCAACAGGGAAAGTTCATGATTTCTAAGAACTAGAGGGTGAACCTGCCACAAAAGTGCATTCCCAAAAAGGTGGATGCACCGGGGGTATCATGCTCGCTCGTGGAAGAAAGTCCATGGGAAGTCGTTCTATCAGCAAAGACAAAAAGAATGCTGAAGGATCTACAGGCATGTCCGGCAGTCAGGTGGAAAAGACCACTTGAACCCGAAATCATCTAAGGGATGCTGAAATCCCGTCCCGTACCGAAGATTGCTGACAAAGGGCAAAATCCCCAAGTCAAGCCTTCAAAGTCTTCGAAGAAAAAGAAGAAGACCAAGAAGCTTGTGCAGCCTGCTGAGTATGATGACAAGCGTACAAACATACAAAAGTACATTGACGCGTTGGAAGAGTATGTTGGCTATAGTGCCCTCAAGTCAATTATTGAATCGCAGGCACGCGATTGTGATGATTGAGGAATGACCTATACCGGGAGAACAGTCTTACTCGAGATGATAGTATGCTATATGGTTTATCTTTATCATCATGTACAGTATTAGGTGGCATTACAGATCACTATTACATGTTGATAGATCCCATATGATTCATGCTTGACTACCAGCATTATGATGGCGATCATATACATGAGAGCTGGGTGGTCTATAAGCACATCTTTAAATGCCCCTAGTTGTGGGAGTATCAAGACTAGGCATCGATACTCCGGAGTGGACTAATGTATACTTGTCGAGAACCCGACGAGGGGCGGTGGCCGGTATCACAAGCTATTGGTGTCAATTAGTCACATAAGATGGTATACAGGTGCTCATTGGGTTATGAGTACACTGGACGGACTCGTCGGGAACATGCTAGTTGGTATTATACCTATTGTCAGATAGCAGTTCCCAGGTGACAAGAGTACATGTTAGTCTGTCGACCTGAGATCGTCATTTGTCTCATGTGAGTTCCCACCGTGTTCTGATTACTACCCTACCACGACTCAAAGGAGTCGTGCAAACAGGTTTTAGTTGGGAACAGTCCCAAGCCATATGGAGACAGTGAGCGGATCGTCGAGGATTCGTCTCTCCTGGTATTGGGGGTAGATGTCATGTTGTGCATGGGTGGCCATCACTAGAAATCCGTGGCAACGGTGGACGAGAATTACTGATTTGGATCAGTAGTTTCTTAGTGGGTAATGGGCTTCATACCGACACGAAATATCGCGTTATTAGGGATCTGACATTATCCACCCCTTAGACCCGATATGCGATACTCTTAGACGAACAGACCGGACTGTACGGAGATTGTCACGGACAGGCTCAGTAGGGGTTTGGAGGAGCTTGCTCATCGGCCTTCCTTTCGCTCAATACCTGGGTAGTCGTTACGTACAGCTAGTGCCGCTGACGTGCTTGTGGTTAAACCCACTGCCAGCGTATTGACGAGTCTTTAAAGTCCCACACAGAGGGTTTCCCTGGTTCTGGCGAAATGATATAGTAGCCTTATTGGATATGTGCAGGGTTCCGATCGATCGATTGTACTTTGTACCCGGACTTTCGATCGAACAGTTGATGATACTAGCCGGCTCGGGTTTGAGCCGGATTATTAAATCAGGTATTGATTTAATAATTTACATATATATTTCGATATGTATATTCTAGTATTATATTCTTTGTGTTATTCTATCTCTTTGGGTATTCCTATTTCGGTACGAATACATGTATGTATATACAGTAGAATGTAATCCGTATTTTTTCCGGAAAACATTCTAGAAGGTGGACACCTCATTTTAGGGTTTGACCATTTATTATAAATGGATAAATGAGGTGGCATGGATGTGATGTGAGTATGGTGAGGACCATGCTTGTATAGTGTGGACAAATGAATTATTAATTTATTTGTGCATACTATTCAAGTATGGGTTGTATATTATAATTGGAAAAAGGTTTTACAAAACCATGCTATGTGATTTTCTCTCTCCATGGATGCTTCATTATTTTTTGGAGATGGTTCATTTCTTGAGCTCTCTTCTCCTCACCATTAGCTTCACTCCCTCTCAAGCTTTCATGGCTTTTCTCCACCTTCATCTTCCACCTACTCTCAACCCTCTCATGTGTTGAAAATCATGAGAGGAGGTGAGATGAGATAGATAAACACTTAGATCACAACATCCTAGACATTCTAGACTAGCATCCTAGAATCCCTAGTTACTTCACTTGCTTTTAATGTGGAGCTAGAGCCATGGCTACATCCCTCAGGTAGATCATCTTCGACGGAGGAAGACCGGTGGTCAAGCTTGTTCGAGCATGCCTCAAGGAGCTAAGGAAGTTGATGGTGTAAGTCCATGTCACGCACCCCACGAACTTGCGGGGTGGAGGAATATATGAAAAACGATTATCAAAGCTTTGTAACACGGACTTGAGCGCATGAATCGTATCTAAACCGTTACTAGCAAATTACGAGAGGTTTAACTACTCGGATTCGAAGTTATACCTCACGTTACTTGTCCTTCGGGTCTTCATCGCTATCCTCCACTCCTCGTAGGCTCCTTGGAATATCGGCACCTCAACGGCCTCGTCGAGTCAAAGATGATCCACCCGAGAGCTCCTACGCCAAGCTTGATCTCTAACTTGAGATAACTAGGTTGCTCAAAGTGCTAATCTAAGCTACCTAGGGGATATAGAGTGAGGTTATGGATGTATTAGTCTAGCTAACCCTTGATCTCAACACATGAGAGGTTAGGGTTAGGGTTTCAAGAATGAGAGAGCTTGAGGAGAGAGAAGGTGATGATAAGAATGATATTGAAAAATGAACTCATTTGAATATATCAACCATAACAATTTATCAAATAAATAATATACATGATTAATCATCATGGTTGATGCATTCACCTTGTGTGATTCATCTCATGAGTCATTAGCTCAATAAATGAAGCATTAACTCTATGGATGAATCACACAAATGAGTCATTAAGTAATAAATGCTTATGCCACCTTAACCCCCAAGTCACCATGCATCTAGAAGCTTCCCGGAAAATTACGAGAACGCCCCTCCAATCCGTGAAAACACGGAAAAACTTTAGAATGTATAAATTCAATAACCTGATACTAGAATCTGGCTTAAACCAAAGCCGGCTAGTAAAAACTGTCTGAACGCCGTACGTGCGTAAACACACGTATGCGTCCGAACCCTTATCGTAAAATCATACGACCTCTATATCGTTTCGCCTGGAGCAGGGAAACCCTTTGTGTGGGACTCTAAAGACTCGACACTACGCTGGCAGTGTGTTTAACCACAGATCACAAGCGGCACTAGCTGTACGTAACGGTCCCCAGGTAGATGTCGATAAGAAGGCCGATGAGGAAACCAATCCGAACTCCTACTGAGCCTGATATAACAATCTCCGTACAGTCCGGTCTATTAGTCTAAGACTATCACATATCTAGCCTAGGAGGCGGCAAGCGTCAGTCCCCTAATAGCGGTATAAGTCGTGTCGGAGCGTAGCCCATTACACCCTGAGAAACTACTGAACCTACCAGTAAATCTCGCTTGCCCTGGCCAGGGACTTTGCGTAATGGCTCTTTGACACAGCGCGATATCAACTCCCAATACCGGGAGAGACGAATCCTTTCTAACCGCCACTGCCTCCAAGTGCTCGGGACTGCACCCAACTGCTACCTGTTTGCATGACTCCTTTGAGCCGTGGTAGAGTAGTAATCTAAGAACAGTGGGACACACTCGAGACGAAGTAGCAGTGTCAAGTCTGCGGACTATGCTGTACTCATGTCACCTGGGAACTGTTAACTGACGATTGATATAATACCAACCAACAGTTCCCCTGCGAGTCCTGTCCGGTGTACCCGTAACCTAACGAGCACCTGCATACTATCTCCAGTACGACGTACTGATGGCTGTGGGACAGACCATCTCCCCAACTGGGATGAGAAGCGTACACATTAGTCTACTCTGGAGTATCGATGCTCAATCTCGATAATCCCACGACTAGGGACAAGTATAGGATGTTGCTTATAGACTACCCAGCCCCCACTAGTGTGACTACCATCACAACGCTGGTAATCAAGCAAAGATCCTATGGGCTCTACTAATATGTATGAGTGATACGTTACAAGAAACATATGCACATATTAAAGTAGACACAAACCAAGTAGCATACTACTATTTTTAGCAAGACTGTATATACAACTGTGAATATCCCAAGCTTCCATTAAGTAATATACATACAAGTATGATACAATAATGGCCCCTAGGGCATATACACTAACAATCTCCCACTTGCACTAGGGCCATGAGCTGGCATATCGTAGACCTATCATCTGGAATAGCCTCTCGAACTGCGTATGAGGAATGACCTTTGTGAATGGATCGGCAATGTTATTCTCCGTCTCTACTCTCTTTATCTCGATCTCCCGGCGATCTACAATCTCCCTGATCAGGTGATACCGCCTTAAGATGTGTCTGGATTTCTGATGGGACCTGGGTTCCTTCGCTAAAGCTATAGCGCCGTTGTTGTCACAATACAAAGGTATTGGATCAACACTGGTAGGAACCACCTGAAGTTCTGTGAGGAACTTCTTCATCCAGACAGCTTCTTTTGCGGCATCGCAAGCAGCTATGTACTCCGCTTCCATCGTTGAGTCAGCAACGGTTTCCTGTTTGGAACTCTTCCAACAGACCGCCCCTCCATTGAGGGTAAAGACATAACCTGACATGGACTTGGAGTCATCTTTGTCACTCTGGAAGCCGGAGTCGGCAAAGGCCTCAATCTGGAAGTCTTTTCCGCCATACATCAAGAACATATCTTTAATCCTTCTTAGGTACTTGAGAATGTTCTTTACTGCTATCCAGTGATTCTCCCCTGGGTTTTCCTGATACCGGCTTACAACGCTCAATGCGTATGCTACATCAAGTCTGGTACATAACATCGCATACATTATAGAGCCTACTGCTGAAGCGTGAGGTATAATCGACATGCGATCCCTTTCCAAATCAGTCTTGGGAGACATCTCTTTGGAGAGGGTGATTCCGTGACAAGCCGGTAGGTTACCGCGCTTAGAATCTTTCATACTGAATCTCTTCACTATGGTGTCTATGTACCTGGACTGCGAAAGTCCCAACATCCTCTTTGATCTATCACGATAGATCCGGATCCCCAGAATGTAGGTGGCATCACCCAGGTCTTTCATGGAGAATTTCTGTGATAAGAATCTTTTGACTGACTGTAACATAGGAATATCATTTCCTATTAGGAGAATGTCATCCACGTACAAGACGAGGAATACTACAGCTCTCCCTACAATCTTACTGTATATGCATGGTTCATCTGGATTTTTGATAAAGTCGAATTCTTTGACAGCATCATCAAAATAGATGTTCCAGCTCCGCGATGCCTGCTTTAGTCCATAAATGAATTTAAGCAACTTGCATACTTTACCGCTGCTCCCACTCTGAATGAATCCCTCTGGCTGATCCATATAGACGCTCTCTTCTAAATTACTATTTAGAAAGGCCGTCTTTACGTCCATCTGCCAGATTTCATAATCGTGGAAGGCAGCAATAGCAAGAAGGACTCGAATGGATTTAAGCATAGCCACTGGAGAAAAGGTTTCGTCATAGTCCAAACCAAGTCTTTGACGGAAACCCTTTGCAACAAGTCTAGCCTTATAGGTTTCAACCTATCTATCTACACCAATCTTCTTTTTGAAGATCCATTTGCATCCTATAGATTTTACCCCATCTGGATCAATGTCCAAAGTCCATACTTTGTTAGTGTACATGGACTCTATTTCGGTCCGCATTGCATCCAGCCATTTTACTGAGTCACCGCTCTGAATGGTTTGCTGGAAGCTAGTAGGCTCATCATTGTCAATAGTGCAATCCTCTCTATCCCCGTCTATGAGAAAACCGTAGTATCTCTCAGGTGGATGAGACTGCCTACTACTCCTGCGAAGTGGCGTCGGGATGTCCCTTTCTTCTGAAATCTCTGGTTCTACCAAACTTTCAGTAGTAGTTTGTGGTTCTGGAATTTCTTCCAGTTCTATTTCGCTCCCATTCTTCTGATTTTCTAAAAATTCAGCTTCTAAGAAATGGGCATGACGAGAGAAAAAACTTTTGTTCCTCTACGTAATAGAAATAATATCTCTTGGAGTGCTTTGGATATCCCACAAACTTACACTGCACTGAGCGTGCCTCGAGCTTGTCCGCATGCTGCCTTTTTAGAAAAGCTGGACATCCCCATGTCTTAAAATGTTTTAGACATGATTTCTTCCCACTCCACATCTGATATGGTGTGGTAGGCACAGTTTTGGTACTGTAGGGTTCCTAGGCACTCTCAAGAGGTCTCACAAGGCATCAACCATGCCAATTTCTAAAAATACGGTGCCGAGAAACCCTAGACTAGATCGTTGGCTAGATGTTTAGGCGATAAAATGAAACTAGTTTACAGCTAAACTAAAAGAACGGATATACAACCTTTGTAGATCCGGTCCTCCACCTCCATAGCTCCGCAATGAAGTCTCCTCGCTGTCCAAGTCGAACCCCGGGCTCTAGCGTCGGCTTCATCGGAGAATGGACGGGCTAGGTCATCGACGACGATGCCGAAGATGATCTACGTCGAGGCATCACTAGATCAAGCTCCAACTTCACCAAGTCAAGAAACTTGTGAAGAAAACACACTCTACTACTTGGCAAGAGGTAGAGGATGAAGAAATAGGAAGTGGGTAGACTTTAGAATTGGATTTCTCACTCATTTTCATCAATCACCATTGATGAAGTGAAGGTTTCTTCATTGAAGAAGATGAAGAAGAAGATGATGATGATATATTAAGTATTATGTAAAAAGAAAATAATAAGAATACTTATCATCTCTCAACCATGGTCAAGTGTAGAGAACAAATCATGGTTAGTGGGAATGGTTAGGGTTAAGCATGAGACAAAATGGTCACAAAGTCAAAAGCTTCATGAAGCTTCAATATACAACAAAGTTAGCCACCATTTTCTCTTCATGCTTTATCATTTTCCAAAAAGAATAAATAAATGAATAAAACAAAACCCTAACCATTATCATATAACCATGGTTTGATCTTTACACAAAAACCCTAGCAAACATGTATCATCAAACATGATACAATCAAGTACACAAAAGTATATCACATATACAATGTGTACATCCGAGTGAGAAAATCCATTTAAAGTGAACCAATACTAGTTAATGCAAAGTAATATATCAAATATATAATTATACATTAAATCATTAAATCAACACTTGATTTAACGATCCGGTCATATCGCATATAACCGACTAGTATCCTATGTATCGGCTTACCGAATCAATCCTTGATTCGATAACTAGGTTATATCGCATACAACCATTCGATACATTCATCGTGAGAATGAAATACGGTATCACATACACGCAATATTCTCGGTCCCGCACATATCTCATATGCGCTCCTATTTCGTTTCGCTTGAGCCAGGAAACCTCTGTGTAGGACTCTAAAGACTCGTCAATACGCCGGCAGCAGGTGATGATCATATCAAACACCCACAAGCCGCAAGCGGTCTGCTAAACGTAACGGCCACCCGGGTATTGAGCGATCAGAAGATCGACGAGCAAGCCCGCTCACACTCCAGTGAATCCAACCAGTAACACTACCGTACAGTCCGGTCTGATCGTCTGATATGTCGCATATCTCGTCTAGGGGTGGTAAACGTCAGACCCCAATAGCTCGATAAGTCGTGTCGATATGAGGTCTATAACTGTTCGAGAAACTACTGGTAACACTTACCAGTAAATCTCAGCAACCCTGGCCAGGGATTTCCGGTTATAGCCAATCGAACACAGCGCAACATCAACCCCCTATACCGGGAGAGACGAATCCCCTCCTATCGCTCATTGCCTCCATGTGACTCGGGACTGTATCCAAAAACCTCCGTTTTGCACGCCCTCTTGGACGTGGTAAGATGGAAATCAAAGCACAGTGGGAACCACACAAGACTCTATGACGATCTCGGGTCAACAGACTACTCTGTACCAGTGTCACCTGAGAACTGCCATCTGACGTAAGGTATAATACCATCTGGGAGTTCTCGGCGAGTCCGTCCAGTGTACCCAGTCTCTACTGAGCACCCGTATATCATCTCTGATGTCAAACACCAATGGATATGGGATCATCCATCGCCCATCTATATGGGTCGAGAAGGTATACGCTAGTCTACTCTGGTATATCGATGCCCCGTCTCGATACACCCACGACTAGGGACTTTGAAGGATGTACTTATGGACTACCATGTCCCCACTAGTATGATCCGCATCATAGTCCAGGTAGTCAAGTACACATCCTAAGGGTTTTACCAACATGTAATAGAGAGACAATCAGTATACACGTTAAGGTAAAGAGCAACCAGATAGCATACTATCATGTCGAGCAAGAAAGTCCTCCCTATATATGTCCCAGCATCCACTACAATATACATCCAATGTACAGTAATGGCCTCTAGGGCATACATATAACTAACAGGTAGGAACCTGGTTCAAAAGATATGCAGCTGTTTCTAGCGCATAACCCCAGAAAGATCGCGGCAACTCAGCCTTACTCATCATGGAATGAACCATATCCAATAGGGTTCGACTCCTCCTTTCTGATACACCGTTGTGTTATGGTGTGTATGGAGGAGTAAGCTGAGAGAGAATTCCATTCTCTTTTAAGTAACCCAGGAACTCGGTACTTAAGTATTCACCACCTCGATCAGATCTCAGTGTCTTTATACTCTTGCTTGTTTGTTTTTCCACTTCATTCCTGTATTCTTGGAATTTCTCAAAGGCCTCGGATTTATGTTTCATTAAGAAGACATATCCATACCTAGAGAAATCATCCGTAAAAGTAATAAAGTAGGAATAACCACCTCTCGCATGTGTAGACACTGGACCGCACATGTCACTGTGTACGAGTCCCAAGAGCTCACTTGCTCTTACTCCGTGTTCAGTGAACGGAGTCTTTGTCATCTTTCCTTTGAGACAGGATTGACAAGTTGCATATGTTTGATATTCGAACGGATCCAAATATCCTTCTTTATGTAACTTAGTCAACCTTCTCTCATTGATGTGACCTAGTCTACAATGCCATAAGAAAGCCTGATTTAATTCCAGAGACTTTCTTTTAAGTGTGTTCTGGATATTGAAAACCTGAGCTTGACTCAATACGTATATACCGTTATCTAATGTACCAGACCCAATCAAAACTGGATTTAGGTGGATGTGTACTACATCGCTTACGAATGTAAAATCATATCCCTCTTTCGAAAGTGAGGATACTGATATGATATTACAAGTCATACTAGGTACATAGTGACAGTTACGTAGAATCAATATCTGCCCACTTGTCAAACTTAGACGATATTCTCCCACGGATTCAGCATCCACGCTCATTCCGTTTGCAACTCTGAGAGACCAATCACCTATTTTTATAAATTTACGGTTTCTCAAAGCATGTAATGAATTACAGATATTAGATCCTGCTCCGGTATCAAGTACCCAGGAATTGGAGTTAATTGACAAACAGTTCTCAATTACTAACACACTTGAGGCTGAAGCCACAACATGCTTCGTATCCTGGCTACTAGTTTCTAAAGCCCTGCAATCTTTCTGTCTATGCCCAATCCCATAACAATAGGAATGTCCCTCTTTTACTATATCCAGTCCCGAAACTTTTTCCCTTCTCTTTCCTTCCACTTCCCTGGTTTCCTTCAGGGTAGAAGGTAGAGAATGTAGAATCAAGTCAGTATCTGACTCTTTTCCAAATGTGGTCTTCAGGTCCTTGAGCTGATCAATACAGCTAGTCATTGTAAGGATGTTGTCCCCTACAGATGACCCGTTAGCCAATCTCGCTTGAATTAATTCGTTCAAGGTTTCATATCTTGTGATATGAGATTGCCCTCCATATAAATCTTTGTTATGGAGAAAGATGGAAACTAAGTACATCTTCTCGTGCTGCTTCTGGTATACACCATCAACTGAAGCTAACACGAGGCACTTAGCTTTCGCTTTATCTTTTTCCCTTGTCTGACGGATATCCATATCCGCGACAGTGGAAACTGGACCTGGGACGGCGGGATCTTGAGTAGTAATAGGGTGGTCCAGCTTGTCATAGGTAATGGACATCTGGACAGACCTTTGCCAGTCATATAAGTCAGATTCAGTCAATTTGTTATCTAAATGTAACCTATGTGTGGTCACAAGGTCACTGCAATTAAGAGAGAGAGAGAAGAAAACATTTTAGCATGATGCTGTTGCAAGTTTAGAGTGGTTTTTAATTTATCTAAATAGGATTGCTCCCACTGTTTCTCGAATCCTTCCTCAAACTATAAAAGAAGAATTAGCCAGGACTATTCTCACCGTACAATTCTTGCTTAACCGTTCAGCCAGGTCGGTGTCGATATTTCGAGGGAGGTTTTCCAACGCTTTTGCAAAGTTCCTTAATTAAATAACCTCTTTTCTCTGGGGGCGTAGCCCCGCTGACACCTTTCTAGGCACCTACTTGGTTTATAGCATTGATCGTTAAGTGACGAATCTCCTGATAAGTAGCTTGTACTCACAGTATGATAGGGATCCAAAATATCATCGTATGATAATGTTGAAGGAATCCTACCAACATTCATCAAACTCCAAAATGGTATGCATCTCTCTGTAAATTTCAGTTTCTTTAGAAATTCCCGATGTGGATTTTGGCCCCATGCTCTTATGACCTTGACTAAGGTCCAACAAATCATAAGTCACATGTCAAGTTCTACCCGTCATTATCCAAGTTAATTTGAACCCACCCGTACATACTCTTGACTAAGGGCCAACAAAGTAATACGACTGTCCCAAACCAACGCATCTAGCTATACAACAAATGAATACCCCAGCAGCTACCAAACACTATGCCTTGACTAAGGGCCAACAAACATAGCTTGAATACTACTGACCATTCATAAGAAATGACGGAGGGCTACGAATAGTTTTAGCAAAACCATGAACGTAGTGAACTTGATTTAATCGAAGGAACCTGATGCTTTTTAAAAGGAGTGGTTAAAGCTCCGCAATTTTAAAAAATCTTATCTTTTAAAATAACCGAGTGGTTTCTTTTAAACTTGTTCCAACGATTAAACTATGGTTTATTTTCTTTGCATTATAATAATGCGTCACATCTTTATCCTATCATTGCAGAAAACAACGAAAATACCACATCCTCTTATGCCATCCGCATTTGGCACGGGGTCCCGTCATCACCCGTTAGGTTACTTAACTAACGACAGAGCGGGGGCTGGGCTAGCGCGGGTGTAAAACATAAGTGATGTCTAATAGCTATCATATATAGATATTGTACATTCGTCAGACGCAATAATAAGCATTCCAGATCACTGATGAACTTTATTGGATATACTAGCAATCCGCATTTGCTTTGAGCCTGCAATAAAAGACGGATTACACTGTTGTGATGAATAGCCATTACCCCACCCTAGACCCCTACGGGTACGGCAAACTTCCCGCCAAGTACCCGAAGTGAAGCGGTCTCCCTCAACAAAGTGAGTAGGCCACTAAACACTTTAAAGTACCCGGTAGTTTGTGCACCCCACCTTGGGTCTATCCTAGGAGCAAAAAACAGTAAAAAAGAAATAATACAACGGTGGCTACAACCGCAACCTGGATGCGCCCCGCAAAAGAATATTACATCATATTACATTTAAATCGAATGAATGAATATTAAACCCATCTCAAACCCCGGCTAATCATCACAACACTCCAATTAAGTCCATATACACAAACAGTAAACATTACAGAAATGTGCAACCCCCTGCCAACCGACATACTAGCAGTTAGAGGAGGTTTACGAACACTTTAAACATTATAGATAAAAACCCAATTAGCAAATATCTTAGAACATCGATCGATAACCCTTTTCCGTGTCTACCCCAATAGCAAACCAGCACTGAAGTAACCTGGGCAGAAACAGAACATACTGGAAAACAAAACACCAATATATATGAATAACAGAGCAAATCTGAGTCAACTCGGTGTTGACTCGGCGGCGGATCCGCGGCCAAAAGCACCTTCTTGCCGCGGTTCCGCGGCCGTCTTGCCGAGTTAGGGGCTCGTATTTTCCCAGTATTCTTATAATACCCTGCTGTGAATTTTAAGCCATATCAAATAATTTTTGTGACACTTTTAAAATCAACAGAAACTGTTAGGGTGTCCGGGGTGTTGTTTTCGTGTTTTCCGTCGATCGAAGTTCTAATCAGTTGCTAACAAGCTAGTAATGGTTTAGTTGGCTCTCATACCACTGTAAGTCCATGTCACGCACCCCACGAACTTGCGGGGAGGTGGAATATATGAAAAACGATTATCAAAGCTTTGTAACACGGACTTGAGCGCATGAATCGTATCTAAACCATTACTAGCAAACTACGAGAGGTTTAACTACTCGGATTCGAAGTTATACCTCACGTTACTTGTCCTTCGGGTCTTCATCGCTGTCTTCCACTCCTCGTAGGCTCCTTGGAACATCGGCACCTCAACGGCCTCTTCGAGTCAAAGAAGATCCACCCGAGAGCTCCTACGCCATGCTTGATCTCTAACTTGAGATAACTAGGTTGCTCAAAGTGCTAATCTAAGCTACCTAGGTGATATAGAGTGAGGTTATGGATGTATTAGTCTAGCTAACCCTTGATCTCAACACGTGAGAGGTTAGGGTTAGGGTTTCAAGAATGAGAGAGCTTGAGGAGAGAGAAGGTGATGATAAGAATGATATTGAAAAATGAGCTCATTTGAATATATCAACCATAACAATTTATCAAATAAATAATATACATGATTAATCATCATGGTTGATGCATTCACCTTGTGTGATTCATCTCATGAGTCATTAGCTCAATAAATGAAGCATTAACTCCATGGATGAATCACACAAATGAGTCATTAAGCAATAAATGCTTTTGCCACCTTAACCCCCAAGTCACCACGCATCTAGAAGCTTCCCGGAAAATTATGAGAATGCCCCTCCAATCCGTGAAAACACGGAAAAACTTTAGACTGTATAAATCCAATAACCTGATACTAAAATCTGGCTTAAACCAAAGCCGGCTAGTAAAAACTGTCCGAACGCCGTACGTGCGTAAACACACGTATGCGTCCGAACCCTTGTCGTAAAATCATACGACCTCTATATCGTTTCTCCTGGAGCAGTGAAACCCTCTGTGTGGGACTCTAAAGACTCGACACTACGCTGGCAGTGGGTTTAACCACAGATCGCAAGCGGCATTAGCTGTACGTAACGGTCCCCAGGTAGATGTCGATAAGAAGGCCGATGAGGAAACCATCCGAACTCCTACTGAGCCTGATGTGATAATCTCCGTATAGTCCGGTCTGTTCGTCTAAGACTATCGCATATCTAGCCTAGGGGGCGGCAAGCGTCGGTCCCCTAATAGCGGTATAAGTCGTGTCGGAGCGTAGCCCATTACACCATGAGAAACTACTGGAACCTACCAGTAAATCTCGCTTGCCCTGGCCAGGGACTTTGCGTAATGGCTCTCTGACACAGCGCGATATCAACTCCCAATACCGGGAGAGACGAATCCTTTCTAACCGCCACTGCCTCCAAGTGCTCGGGACTGCACCCAACTGCTACCTGTTTGCACGACTACTTTGAGCCGTGGTAGGGTAGCAATCTAAGAACAGTGGGACACACTTGAGGCGAAGTAGTAGTGTCAAGTCTGCGGACTATGCTGTGCTCATGTCACGTGGGAACTGTTAACAGACGATTGGTATAATACCAACCAACAGTTCCCCTACGAGTCATGTCCGGTGTACCCGTAACCTAACGATCACCTGTATAATATCTCCAGTACGACGTACTGATGGCTGTGGGACAGACCATCTCCCCAACTGGGATGAGAAGCGTACACACTAGTCTACTCTGGAGTATCGATGCCCAATCTCGATAATCCCACGACTAGGGACAAGTATATGATGTTGCTTATAGACTACCTAGCCCCCACTAGTGTGAATGTCATCACAATGCTGGTAATCAAGCAAAGATCCTATGGGCTCTACTAATATGTATGAGTGATACGTTACAAGAAACATATGCACATATTAAAGTAGACACAAACCAAGTAGCATACTACTAATTTTAGCAAGACTGTATATACAACTGTAAATATCCCAAGCTTCCATTAAGTAATATACATACAAGTATGATACAATAATGGCCCCTAGGGCATATACACTAACAGATGGAAGACCGAAAGACTTGGTTCATTCGGTATAACACCTTTAACCCTTTAGTTTAGCTCTTTTTTATTTGCTAGGGTATGTTTATGGTTCGATCTTGAGAGGGTTTTGTTTGCGCCAAAAATTTTTAAACGCCGGTTTTTGTTCTGCATTGGCCACGGTAGATGGCCAGGGCGTAGGCGAAAACCCAACATGGTATCAGAACTACCCATAAACCAATACTAGCTAGTTTACACAAACTTAGAATATCAATCGACCAATTTTTCCGAATCAAAATTCCGTTTTGCCATATTTGCTGTAGATTTTGAAAAGTTTTCAAAAAATTATTCTGTGTATCTTAGAAATACATGCAGGCATTATAGTGCACCAGAAGAAATTTGAGCACCTAAGCCAACAATTTGGCCGCGGAACCGCCGCGTAAGTTGCTTATTTGCATTGGTTCCACGACTCTTTTATGGCGAAATGGCGCCAAATTTTTTTTAGCACTATAATTCATGGAAATTTGATTTTTGGGATATTTGGTTTTGGCCCAGATTTGTTTAAAGTGCTGGTTTGCATTTGGAGTCAATTTGGAAAAGTTTTGTCGATCGAAATTTTAACTGTATGTTTATCAGTACATGTGATGATATCTGCGACCATGAATATTATTGAGTGGTATAACCCGACTAGCTGCTATATGTTCAACTAGTCGGGATTGTGAACATAATATTCACGTTGATGTTCTATGTTATGCTGATATTGTGATTGGATTGTCATGGTGGATAGCCTAAAGTGCAATGGTAGTAGTATAGTTCAGATTCATTTGTATATTCAGCATTGCGGGACGAGCGTCCGACATGTGGACTGCCGTCTCTACCAGTTTGTATATTCTTTTATTGGGGCATGACCGGAATGAGGTCGATGTCACCATTGTATATATTTTTCTTTTCTGTACTAGGATTACCATGCAATGGAGTGCACGAATAGCCATGTTCTAGAGGGCAACGGGTCCACATCTCATGGCGTGGAGATGGAGGGACCTTACTCTAGAATTGGCGGGCTATTCACCGGACTTGTAGGGGTATAGGATGACCCACAGAGGGATGCATAAGTTACCGGATTCTGTGAAGTGCTGGGTGGCCTATTCACTTTGTTGATTGGGGTTGTCTCACTTCTGGGATTGGCAGGTAACTTGCCGCGCTCGTAGGGGTCCAGGTTTATATTGCACAGGCTATCCACACGACCGGGGAACGTCGGGTTTCATTTATGGCTCAAAGGAAACCCCGGGCTCCAAGATTATCCACCACTCTGTGTTGCTGGCTGAGATTCTGTGATGTTGCTTATATCATGCCTGGGACGAATATTATATATATATATTTATATATACTAGTAGATGTTTTATATGTTTTGCATCCGCGCTAGTCCAGCCCCCGCTCTGTCGTTAGTTAAGTAACTTAACGGGTGATGACGGGGCCCAGTGGCGAATGCGGATGGAATATATATACATTTTATTTTCATTCCTTTTCTATGGTGTGATATGGATTAATTGATGGGGCTGCGTTGATTCTGGTCAATGCAAGGAAAGATAAACCCAAATGATGTTGTTGGAACCAAATTTTCAAAACCTGTTATTACAATATGTTTCCTTTTGCTTTGCACAGCGGCATTCGGTTCAGAATATCCCGCACCTCATTCGATGAGGCAAGAGCCGAGACCCCTTCATCGGGAGTGACCTCTTGGGCAAAAGTTTGAGTCATCGTAATAACTTGACTATAGTCGACTCTTTTGCTTTGCATCATGGTATTCAGTTTGGAATATCCTGCATCTCATTCGATGAGGAAAGTGCCGAGATCCCTTCACCGGGAGTGACCTCTTTAGCAAAAGTTTGCCCACTATATATTTGTAAAACCACTCGAGTTCCTTCAACGATATCAAGTTCATTACATTAAAGTTTTTTCGCCAAAAACCAGTCGTAGCCCTCCGTCATTTCGAATAAGTAGCACATAGTATTCATGCGGTGTTTGTTGGCCAAAGTAAAAGCATCGTGAAGGGTAGCTGTGTGTTGCTTATCCTTAGCATTGGTAAATGCATTGGTTTAGGACAGTCGTTCCACTTTGTTGGCATGCGCATACCTTTTGTAGTGTGCAGGTGGGTCTAAATCAATCTGGATAATGATGGGTAGAACTTGACTTGCAGTTTATGATTTGTTGGCCAAAGTCAAAGTCATAAACCACTTGGGGCAAAAATCAAATCGGGAGTTTCAAACATACAGGAAACTTGCCACGCATGCGCATACCTTTTGTAGTGTGGTGACTTGAGTGGCTTCCATCAAGTTATCATGTGATGATAGTTGGATCCCGATTTCCACTGATGAGTTGGTGTTACTCTTCGGGTGATTTTAGATGATCCCGACTAATTCTCCTTTTAGGGTTTGAAGAAGAATTCGAGGAAATAGTGGGAGACATCCTGATTAGATAAATTGATTAACCGATCTAATCTAGGTTAGAGTGCATGCTGAGTGTTTCTTTTCTCTCTCTCTCTTTGGCAGCGACCATGACCCGACCTAAACTAAAACTCATGAACCAAGATAACCGAACCTTCTTAAAACACTTTGGCTTTTGGATTGTCAGAGTCGCATAACTCATTATCGCTCCTACTTTTCCTTTGCGTTTCTCCTGAACATTCCATATCACTACGAAGATTCATATTTATTAGATACGCCATCGTATAGTTACATACGAACTCGAAGGAACTTGTTCCTGTTCGAGGATGTTTTCCGATTCAGGAGAAATCGAATAGGATTATTTGGGTTGTCTTTTATTCTTACCTTCTCTCAGGTTGTGAGTGCTCTTAGGATTAGGAGGGTATACCTATTACGCTTATTGGATAGTCTTCTTTCAAACCTTAGGCTGGTGCCGAAAAGTAGGGAATGAAAAAAACCATTTAGCCTAAGTATGGTGTACAGAATGTAATAAGTAAAGACATATAAAGGGATTAGAATGAGGGCAAAGGAAATTACGACTGCTATCATTCACGACGAAGCCGCGTATATCTCCACCACTCCTACGTCGCCTTTGCTTTTCTCCGAAACGCTCCGTATCACTACGAAGATCCACATTTATTGGATATGCCATCGTATAGTTACATACGAACTCGAAGGAACTTGTTCCAGTTTAAGGATGGTTATGTAAGTCGATGTACAACACCCCACGGCTTGCGGGGAGGCGGAAATATGAAAAACGATCTTGTTCTTTGCTTAAACATCGACTAACCGCATGAATCGAAGCTAAACGATAACTAACATCAAACATAGAAGTTAACAACTACTATGTAAAGGGATTATACCTAAAGAACCGTATCCTTCATCTTTACGAACTCCACCTCCTCCTCGGCCTTCTCCAAGTAGTAGACGATCCACCACGAGAGCTAAACTCCAAGCTTTGCCTCTAAACTTGAAGCAACTAGGTATCTTTAAGTGCTAATCAAAGTACCTAGATGAAATAGAGTATGGTTATGGATTATGTAGTCTAACTAATCCTTGTACTCAACACATGAGAGGGGAGGATTAGGGTTTGAAGAGAGAGAGCTTGAGGAGAGAGAAGATGAACATAATAAAATGAGAAGAGAAAATGAGTTATCATAATATATATCAAGCATTTTTATTTATCAAGAAAAGAAAAGAAAAAGATTTACAACCATGCTAGATAAATATCTTATGGTGATTCATCTCCATGAGTCATTAAGCAATTATGAAGCATTAATGACATGGATGAATCATCCATATGACTCACTAATCTCATTCAATGTATATGCCACCTAAACCTCCCTAGTCACCATCTTCTAGAAGATTCTTGCGCAATTACGAGAATGCCCCTCCTATCCGTGAAAACACGGAAAAACTTTAGACTGTATAAATCCAATAACCGGATACTAGTAACTGGCTTAAACCAAAGCCGACTAGTAAAAACTGTCCGAAAGTCGTACGTGCGTAAACACACATATGCGTCCGAACCCTTGTCGTAAAACCATACGACCTCTATATCGTTTCGCCTGGAGTAGGGAAACTCTCTGCGTGGGACTCTAGAGACTCGACTACTACGTTGGCAGTGGGTTTAACCATAGACCGCAAGCGGCGCTAGCTGTACGTAACGGTCCCCAGGTAGATGTCGATAAGAAGGCCGATGAGGAAACCCATCCGAACTCCTACTGAGTCTGATGTGACAATCTCCGTACAGTCCGGTCTGTTCGTCTAAGACTATCGCATATCGGGCCTAGGGGGCGGCAAGCGTCAGTCCCCTAATAGCGGTATAAGTCGTGTCGGAGCGAAGCCCATTACACCCTGAGAAACTACTGGAACCTACCAGCAAATCTTACTTGCCCTGGCCAGGGACTTTGCGTAATGGCTCTCTGACACAGCGCGATATCAACCCCCAATACCGGGAGAGACGAATCCTGTCTAACCGCCACTGCCTCCAAGTGCTCGGGACTGCACCCAACTGCTACCTGTTTGCACAACTCCTTTGAGCCGTGGTAGGGTAGCAATCTAAGAACAGTGGGACACACTCGATGCGAAGTAGCAGTGTCAAGTCTGCGGACTATGCTGTACTCATGTCACTTGGGAACTGTTCACTGACGACTGGTATAAAACCAACCAACAGTTCCCTGTGAGTGCTGTCCGGTGTACCCGTTACTTAACGAGCACCTACATACTATCTCCAGTACGACATACTGACGGCTGTGGGACAGACCATCTCCCCAACTGGGATGAGAAGCGTACACACTAGTCTACTCCGGAGTATCAATGCCCTGTCTCGATAATCCAACGACTAGGGACCTGAATAAGGATGTGCTTGTAGACTACCCAGCCTCCTCTAGTGTAACTGCCATCACAACGCTGGTAGTCAAGCAAGATCCTAAGAGCTCTATCAATACGTATACTCACATATTAAGATAGAAAAACCAAGTAGCATACTACCATGTTTAGCAAGACTGTTATATACATGTGAATATCCCTAGGGCAAATACACTAACAATCTCCCACTTGCACTAGGGCCATGTACTGGCATATCGAAGACCGATGATCTCGAGTAGCCTCTCGAACTGAATCTGAGGTAGGGCCTTCGTGAATGGATCAGCAATGTTCTCTTCAGAAGCAACTCTCTGAACCTCGATCTCCCGACGATCAATGATCTCCCTAATCAGGTGATACCGCCTTAAGATATGTCTGGACTTCTGATGGGACCTTGGTTCCTTCGCTAAAGCTATAGCTCCGTTGTTGTCGCAATACAGAGGTATTGGATCAACTATGGTAGGAACCACCTGAAGTTCTGTTAGGAACTTCTTCATCCGGACTGCTTCTTTTGCGGCATCGCAAGCAGCTATATACTCCGCTTCCATCGTTGAGTCAACAACGGTGTCCTGCTTGGAGCTCTTCCAGCACACCGCCCCTCCATTGAGGGTAAAGACATAACCCGACATGGACTTGGAATCGTCTTTATCACTCTGGAAGCCGGAATCAGCAAAGGCCTCCAACCTGAGGTCTTTTCCGCCGTAAACCAAGAACATCTCCTTAGTCCTTCTCAGGTACTTGAGAATGTTCTTTACTGCTATCCAGTGCTTCTTCCCTGGGTCTGACTGATACCGGCTTACCACGCTCAGTGCGTAAGCTACATCTGCTCTGGTGCACAACATCGCATACATTATAGAGCCTACCGCAGAAGCGTAGGGTATAATAGACATGTGTTCCCTTTCCAAATCAGTCTTGGAAGACATCTCTTTGGAGAGGGTGATTCCGTGACAAGCCGGTAGATTACCGCGCTTAGAATCTTCCATACTGAATCTTTTCAGTACAGTGTCGATATACCTGGACTGCGAAAGTCCCAACATCCTCTTGGATCTATCACGATAGATCCGGATCCCCAGAATGTAAGAGGCATCACCCAGGTCTTTCATGGAGAACCTGTGTGACAAGAATCCTTTGACAGATTGTAGCATAGGAATGTCATTTTCTATCAATAGAATGTCATCCACGTACAAGACGAGGAATACGACACTTCTGGCTACAACTTTACTATATATGCACGGTTCATCTGGATTTTTGATAAAGTCGTATTCTTTGACTGTCTCATCAAAACAGATGTTCCAACTCCGCGATGCCTGCTTTAGTCCATAAATGGACTTAAGCAGCTTGCATACTTTCCCGCTGCTCCCACTCTGATTGAAACCCTCTGGCTGATCCATATAGACGCACTCTTCTAAATTTCCATTCAGAAAAGCCGTCTTTACGTCCATCTGCTAGATTTCATAATCATGGAAGGCAGCAATAGCAAGAAGGACCCGAATGGATTTGAGCATAGCTACTGGAGAAAAAGTTTCGTCATAGTCCAAACCAGGTCTTTGACGAAAACCCTTTGCAACAAGTCTAGCCTTTTAGATTTCCATCTGTCCATCTACACCAATCTTTTTCTTGAAGATCCATTTGCATCCTATGGGTTTTACCCCATCTGGAGCAAAGTCCAAAGTCCATATTTTGTTGGTGTACATGGACTCCATTTCGGTCTGCATTGCATCTAGCCATCGTACCGAGTCGCCGCTCTGGATGGCCTGCTGGAAGTCAGTAGGTTCATCATCATCTATGATGCAATCCTCTCTATCCCCATCTATGAGAAAACCGTAGTATCTCTCAGGCGGATGAGACGACCTACTACTACTGCGGAGGGGTGCGGGAATGTCCTGTTCTTCTTGAACTATCGATTCTACCAAACTTTCAGTAGCAGTTTGTGGTTCTGGAATTTCTTCCAGTTCTATTTCGCTCCCACTTATTTCCTTTTCTAAAAACTGATGTTCCAGAAAATGGGCATTACGAGAAACAAAAACCTTTTGTTCCTCTGCGTAATAGAAATAATATCCCTTGGAGTTCTTTGGATATCCCACAAACTTACATTTTACTGATCGTGCCTCGAGCTTGTCCACATGCTGCTTTTTAACAAAAGCTGGACATCCCCAAATCTTCATATGCTGAAGATGGGGTTTCTTCCCACTCCACATCTGATATGGGGTGGTAGGCACAGTTTTGGTAGGAGCCCTATTCAGAAGATATGCCGCTGATTCTAGCGCATAACCCCAAAAAGATCGCGGTAACTCAGCATTACTCATCATGGATCGTACCATATCTAATAGGGTTCAATTCCGTCTCTCCGATACACCGTTATGCTGTGGAGTGTATGGAGGAGTAAGCTGAAAGAGAATTCCTTTCTCTTTTAGGTAACCTAGGAACTCGGCACTCAAGTATTCACCACCTCGATCAGATCTTAGTGTCTTGATACTTTTGCCGGTTTGGTTTTCTACTTCATTCTTATACTCTTGGAATTTCTCAAAAGCCTCGGATTTATGTTTCATCAGATAAATGAATCCGTACCTTGAGTAATCATCCGTGAAAGTAATGAAATAGGAAAAACCACTTATTGCATGTGTAGACATTGGACCACATACATCGCTGTGTATGAGTCCTAAGAGCTCGCTCGCTCTTACTCCGTGTCCAGTAAAAGGAGTCTTTGTCATCTTTCCTTTGAGACAAGATTGACATGTGTCATAAGTTTGATATTCGAATGAGTCCAAATATCCTTCTCTATGCAACTTAGTCAACCTTCTCTCATTGATGTGACCCAGTCTACAATGCCATAAGAAAACTTTATTTAAATTTGGAGACTTTCTTTTTAGTGTGTTCTGGACATTGAAAATTTGGAGTTGGTTTAAGACATATATACCGTTATTTAGTGTACCGGACCCAATCAAACCATGATTAAGGTGGATGTTAACAACATCTCTTACAAACGTGAAATCATAACCTTTATTTGATAATAAGGAAACAGATATGATATTACACGTTAAGCTTGGTACAAAAAAACAGTTATGTAAAACCAAAATTTGTCCACTCGTCAATCCCAGGTGATAATCCCCGACGGACGCAGCTCCCACGCTAGCTCCGTTAGCAACCTTTAGGGTCATATCACCTTCCTTCAGCACTCTACGGTTTCTCAGTGCCTGCAATGAATTGCAAATATGAGATCCTGATCCGGTATCCAATACCCAGGAAGTAGAGTTTATTGACAGACAATTCTCAATTACAAACACACCTGAAGTCGAAGCCACAGCTTGCTTCGGTTCCTGGTTCTTGGCGTTCCACGCCTTGCAATTTTTCTTCCAGTGCCCTTTCCTGTGACAATGGAAGCACTCATCCTGGCCCACTATCGGTACCGCAAACTTTTTCTTTCCCTTCCCTCCCACCTTACCAACACCTCCTCTAGGTTTGGTGGCGGCCTTCTTCTTCCTTCCTTTGGCCCTAGCCTTGGACCCGGAAGAAGATGCACCGCTAACAAACATAGCGGGTGTTTCCCTTGCTTTCTGCAAGGTGCCCTCTGCACTCCTTAACATGTTCAGGAGTTCCGGAAGTTCAACTTCTGTTTTTTTGAATGTTGAAGTTCAGGATAAACTGGGCGTAGGTGGAAGGAAGGGACTGGAGAATAAGGTCTGTATAGAGCTCATTATCCAAAGTCGTCCTAAGGTCTGCGAGCTCTTCTATATAGCCGATCATCTTTAGGACATGTTCTCCTACCGATGACCCGACAGCCAACCTCGCTCGAAACAAGTTCTTAGAGGTCTCGTATCTTGCTATACGAGATTGCTCTGCATAAAGTTCCTTTGTATGGAGAAATATGGCATCTAGTTCCATATCCTCGTGCCTCCTCTGATGTTCATTGTTCATCGAGGCAAGCACGATGCACTTGGCTTTCGCGCAATCGAAATCCCAGGTTTTGCGGATTTCCTTATCCGCATTACTGGATTTGGGACCAGGGACAGCAGGTGCCGTAGCGGTGAGGACGTACCCCAATTTGTCATAGGTCAAAACCATTTTGACATTCCGCAGCCAATCTTTATAGTTTGGCCCTGTCAGTATATTTTTCTCTAAAAGTAACTTAAGTCCAGTCATTTTCAGGATCGCTGCAATTAGGAGAGAGAGAAGAAAACTCTTTAGCATGATGCTCTTGCAAGTTTAGAGTGGTTTTTAGTTTATCTAAACTGGATGGCTCCCACTGTTTCTCGAATCCTTCCTCAAACCATAAAAGAAGAATTAGCCAGGACTATTCTCACTGTACAATTCTTGCTTAACCGTTCAGCCAGGCTAGTGTCGATACTTCGAGGGAGGTTTTCCAACGCTTTCGCGAAGTTCCTTAATTGAAGAACCTCTTTTCTCTGGGGGCGTAACCCCGCTGACACCTTTCTTGACACCTACTTGGTTTATAGCATTGATCGTTAAGTGAAGAATATCCTGATAAGCAGCATATACTCACAGTAGGATCGGGATCCAAATATCATCGTATGATAATGTTGAAGGAATGCTACCAACATTCATCAAACTCCAAATGGTATGCATCTTTTTGCAAATTTCAGTTTCTTTAGAAATTCCCGATATAAATTTTTTTGCCCCATGCTCTTATGACCTCGGCTTTGGTCAAAATGTCATAAGTCACATGTCAAGTTCTACCCGTCATTATCTTGTCAATTTGAACCCATCCGTATATACCCCTGACTTTGGTCAAATGATAATACGACTGTCCCAAACCAACTCATCTATCTTATGCAACAAATGAAAACCCAGCAGCTACCAAACACTATGCCTTGACTTTGGCCAAAATGCATAGCTTGAATACTACTGAATACCCAAATGAAATGATGGAGGGCTACGAATGGTTTTGGCGAAACCGTGAACTTAGTGAACTTGATATAACCGAAGGAACCTGATAGCTTTTAAAAGGAGTGGTCAAAGCTCCGCATTTAAAAATATCTGTTTTAAAAATTAACCGAGTGGTTTCTTTTAAATTGTTCCAACGATTAAACTTTTGGTTTATTTTCTTTGCATTATAAATAATGCGTCCCATCATTAACCTATCATTGCAGAAAACAACGAAAATACAACGTCCTCTTATGCCATCCGCATTCGCCACGGGGTCCCGTCATCACCTGTTAGGTTACTTAACTAACGACAGAGCGGGGGCTGGGCTAGCGCGGGTGTAAAACATAAGTGACGTCTAAATAGCTATCATATATAGATATTGAACATTCGTCAGACGCAATAATAGGCATTCCAGATCACAGATGAACTTAATAGGATTTGCAAGCAATCCGTGTTTGTTTTGAGCCTGCAACAAAAAAAGGATTACACAGTTGTGATGAATAGCCATTACCCCACCCAAGACCCCAACGGGTACGGCAAACTACCCACCCGGCAGTTTGTGCACCCTACCTTGGGTCTGTCCTAGGAGCAAAAAACAGTAAAATGAAATAATTCAACGGTGGCTACAACCGCAACCTGGATGTGCCCCGCAAAATAATATTACAACAAATTACATTTACATCAAATGAATTAAATAATAACCCATCACATAACCCCAGCTATACATCACAACAGTCCAACACAGTTCATATACACAAACAGATAAAATCCATTACAGAAATGTGCAACCCCCTGCCAACCAACATACTAGCAGTTAGGGGAGGTTTACGAACACATTATACAAATACAGATATAATCCAACAAGCAAATACCGTATAATTTCGATCGATTAAACACATTTAATTTTGCTCCAATACTTCTCTGTAAATCTGAAACCTGAGCAAAAATTAAAAACTTCCAGAAAATTCCAAATATCACAGAGAACCAACAAAGGAAATTTGGGATGATGAATCGGCAACTCGGCGGCGGAATCGCGGCGGATCGGTGGTATCCGCAGCGGTTCCGCGGCGCTTTAGCCGATTCATGATCCCAGTTTTCTTGGGTGTTCTTCTACTATCATTTAAGGCTTTCTGAAGGTCCCTGAAAAAATTTTGGACCTCATTTAAAAATCGACAAAAATTCATGATATCGGGGTTTTCCGGTTTTGTTTTTTCCGTTCGAAATTCATACAATTTTGCAAGTGAGTTAATTATTGTTTAGCGAGGCTCTGATACCACTGTAAGTCGATGTACAACACCCCACGACTTGCGGAGAGACGGAAATATGAAAAACGATCTTGTTCTTTGCTTAAACATCGACTAACCGCATGAATCGAAGCTAAACGATAACTAACATCAAACATAGAAATTAACAACTACTATGTAAAGGGATTATACCGAAAGAACCGTGTCCTTCGTCTTTACGAACTCCACCTCCTCCTCGGCCTTCTCCAAGTAGAAGACGATCCACCACGAGAGCTAAACTCCAAGCTTTGCCTCTAAACTTGAAGCAACAAGGTATCTTTAAGTGCTAAGCAAAGTACCTAGATGAAATAGAGTATGGTTATGGATTATGTAGTCTAACTAATCCTTGTACTCAACACATGAGAGGGGAGGATTAGGGTTTGAAGAGAGAGAGAGCTTGAGGAGAGAGAAGATGAACATAATAAAATGAGAAGAGAAAATGATTTATCATAATATATATCAAGCATTTTTATTTATCAAGAAAAGAAAAGAAAAAGATTTACAACCATGCTTGATAAATATCTTATGGTGATTCATCTCCATGAGTCATTAAGCAATTATGAAGCATTAATGACATGGATGAATCATCCATATGACTCACTAATCTCATTCAATGTATATGCCACCTAAACCTCCTTAGTCACCATCTTCTAGAAGCTTCTCGCGCAATTACGAGAATGCCCCTCCTATGCGTGAAAACACGAAAAAACTTTAGACTGTATAAATCCAATAACCGGATACTAGTAACTGGCTTAAACCAAAGCCGACTAGTAAAAACTGTCCGAAAGTCGTACGTGCGTAAACACAAGTATTCGTCCGAACCCTTGTCGTAAAACCATACGACCTCTATATCGTTTCGCCTGGAGTAGGGAAACTCTCTGCGTGGGACTCTAGAGACTCGACTACTACGTTGGCAGTGGGTTTAACCACAGACCGCAAGCGGCACTAGCTGTACGTAACGGTCCCAAGGTAGATGTCGATAAGAAGGCCGATGAGGAAACCCATCCGAACTCCTACTGAGTCTGATGTGACAATCTCCGTACAGTCCGGTCTGTTCGTCTAAGACTATCGCATATCGGGTGTAGGGGGCGGCAAGCGTCAGTCCCCTAATAGCGGTATAAGTCGTGTCAGAGCGAAGCCCATTACACCCTGAGAAACTACTGGAACCTACCAGCAAATCTTATTTGCCCTGGCCAGGGACTTTGCGTAATGGCTCTCTGACACAGCGCGGTATCAACCCCCAATACCGGGAGAGACGAATCCTGTCTAACCGCCACTGCCTCCAAGTGCTCGGGACTGCACCCAACTGCTACCTGTTTGCACGACTCCTTTGAGCCGTGGTAGGGTAGCAATCTAAGAACAGTGGGACACACTCGAGGCGAAGTAGCAGTGTCAAGTCTGTGGACTATGCTGTACTCATGTCACCTGGGAACTGTTCTCTGACGACTGGTATAAAACCAACCAACAGTTCCCTATGAGTCCTGTCCGGTGTACCCGTAACCTAACGAGCACCTGCATACTATCTCCAGTACGACGTACTAACGGCTGTGGGACAGACCATCTCCCCAACTGGGATGAGAAGCGTACACACTAGTCTACTCCGGAGTATCAATGCCCTGTCTCGATAATCCAACGACTAGGGACCTGAATAAGGATGTGCTTGTAGACTACCCATCCCCCACTAGTGTAACTGCCATCACAACGCTGGTAGTCAAGCAAGATCCTAAGAGCTCTATCAATACGTATACTCACATATTAAGATAGAAAAACCAAGTAGCATACTACCATGTTTAGCAAGACTGTTATATACATATGAATATCCCAAGCTTCCATTAAGTAATATACAAACTAATATGATACAGTAATGGCCCCTAGGGTATATACACTAACAGGTTACGGGTTCTGGAGAAATTGAATATGATTATTCAGTTGCCTTTTCTATTTACCTTCTCTCGGGCTGTGAGGGATCCTAAGATTAGGAGGGTACATCTATTACGCTTATTAGATAGTCTTCTTCCAAACCATAGACAGGTGCCGAAAGGTAGATGTCAAGACCCGAAATTGGCACGTGACGGCCATAATACTACGCAACGTCTACAGGCGTAACGTAGTAAAAGAAAGCCAAAACCCAGAAATCTAAACCATTAAATGACAAGAAAAGATAAGAAACATTATTTAAAAGTCTTTGAAATCACAAGCCAAATTCTTTAAAAGTCCAACTTTCTTTCTTTAAAATTTTGGCAGCACCTCTTTTGTAAAACTAGCCCCAAAAATGGGTACAACATAAATATAAATAAAGCATCATCAAACGGGAGAAAATACACGCCCAAAGGCGGAAAACAATCACCACAACAAATATACGACACCGTAGCGAAGAAATAAAAGACGATAGAAAGGAAACTGTATAAAAGACAACAAGTCACAAATAATATACAATATCGTCATCATCAAGTCTCTAAGTCAACAAGAAAATATAGTAGATGGAGAGTACAAGGATACAACGAATATACAATACAACAAACGAATAAGCACAAAACCCACCTAATTAAACTGCACACTGTGAACTGATGCGGTATCCGTAGCAAAAGATGATAGAAGAATAGCCTGCCTCGACTACTCTGGGGAACACCGTGCAAAACAAACTGTGGCACAACGGGGATGGGTTGCCAACTCATGAATAGTAAATAACGTATGCAGGTAATCGCAAGTATGCACGTACAACGCGAATCTACCATATGTAATTAATAGCAATAAAAGGTCATATGAATGCAATAATCATGAAAGGTACACTAGCAGGTACAACTAATACATGAAGCAATAATAATATGACAATCGGTATGCAATAATCATGCAATAATGATATGAAAATGTATATATGCAACAGTCATGAAAGGTACACTAACATGTACTACTAATACATGAAACAGTGCATAAACAATAAATGTAGAGTATAGAATGAAACATGTCAATTCCACGGAATTCTGACATCGTGGTAGGATCACAATCCATCAAGACAAATCCAAATCCCAATTTCCTCAAATCAGCCCCCAAATTGGCTCTCATATCTTATAAGTCTCACAAATCCTGAATGTACAATATCAAGTAAATCTCATATATCCTGAATGTACGTAATCAGCAGATCTCATATATATCCTGTATCCAATCTCAAATAAATCACCTATATCCCAAATCAAATTATCAAGTAAAAATCTGACATCCTAAATATATTTGCATGAATAAATATGATGATGTATATAAATTAATGTCAATACACATATATTAGCATCTCATTCCACTAATATTGGTGTAAGGGCATATATAACAGCGTCCCATTCCACTATTATATATACAAAGAAGTAAAATATCAAGAAAACAATGTGTCAAGCATTGACACAGAAAGGCTGATCTATCAGGTGCTGTCACCAAGACTGGCACCCTAATAGGTACGTATCACACGCTATCCGAAAAGCATGAGTGCCTAGCTCTGACCTTCGTCTTTCCACGTATCCATACGTGCATGACTCCCAACGGTATCCCCATGATTACCGTCGGGTCATTGGTAATGTCACCGGATGGTATGGTTCCCCTGCAACTCATCGTCTAGCACCACGGCCTCATTCTTGCCTCGGGGTACCTCCGGCCCCACCATGTACCCGCACACGGACCCCTCCTTTCCTTGCGTGGGGTATATATATCCGAACCAATAAATCTCATGGTGGCTGCTGAAATATCATATCAAGGGAAACCGGGTTTTTCAAATAATGCATAATTTCATGAACTCCCACGGTCCCCAAATCCAGAAAACATCATGAAAAATCCATAGCTCAATGCGAAAATCTATGAATATAGTATATGCAACATACAACTGAAATGTAAGCATATAAAGGAAAAACTGCTAATTAACTGCAACAAGTTAATATAAATATAATGCGGTTCCTAATTTATCCAAGTTTAAATAACGTCAAGTAAAGGTAAACATGTAGCTATAACCAGATATATGAGTAAACAATAACGTATAGCAAGATATATGTATCTACCTATAAGTAACGATGTAGTATACCCCCTGGGTATAAGTGAAATATGTGTTCAAGATATACCTGTAGCTATGTCATAAAGTGGGTATGTACCTATCAATAATGGTACAATACTCTATAGGTATACAGGTAACTAGCATATAAGTATACGAAGGCATATGTGTAAGCATGTGGATATACAGGTATGCTAAATGTCATATGCGATAAGAAATATGAATCAATGTCTCAATGTCCCTAACCAAGCAATATCATATCTATAAGTGGGTTGTGTGTGACATGGCAATTATTGACAGTGTGTGTGACATGCAATCAGTGCTCATGCAACATGAATCGTCAATAATAGTGCAGTGTCCTGAGGATACTAGTCCAAGCACAACACTAACTAAACAGTAGGGTGAATGCGCAATTCTAAATATGACATAGAATATGCGACAGAAATAACATCTCTATCCCAGACGCATAACGCCATGCGGGAGATTCCCCTGTAGATGTTAAATCTACTCACCAATGCTCCAAGCTAGGTGAAGTCTATCACCTGTTTTCCCCCGGTAGCAGTGTCCGAAGTCCCCGCCTGCGAACCTGCAACATTAAAACAATAACGCTAATATATATTAATAATAGATCAAAAACACGTACAAACTACATTAGACCGACGCAACAACACAAAACATACTCTCGAGTGTTCGTATTGTGGCTAACGTGCGTAGCGACACGACAAAACTAATCCAAGAGCAAAACAACACAAAGTGCACGATCCGTGTTGTATAACGCATCGCGCGGACACAAAACACTAGAAACTACCTAAGTGATCCCAGATTTTGCATACAGAGAAAACTCAACAAACAAATAAGACCAAACTTACCCAAGCCACAGCATAGACCTACCCTCAAAAACCCACACCCTAACTCAAACCAACAGCCGACGTCGCCGGACTTCCTTCGAGTGGTCGCCGGCCGAGTCCGATCCCCATGGGTGAGTGCTCCAGGTGAGGTCCTATGGTCACAGGTATAACAAAACTACTTTGTTTGGTTTTCTAGTACACTTTCCGGGTCACAGCAGATCCCAAATGTCACAAACCGACACTAAAATACGATATTATGCACCAAACTAAACTTTAACCATTCTAAACTGAAACTAAACAAGCTAAGTTACACTAAAAACACTTAAACAGCAGCAAAAGAACATTACCTACACAAAAGAACTCAAAGATCCTAGCTTTGCATGCTCCTAGCCATCCAAAAGGTAAAAGTGATTCAAAGATGTGATTTTCGATGAAATTTGTGAAGAATTGGTGAAAAGAAGCTAAGTGTTCAGTTTAGATATGAGGATGTGGAGAAATAATGAATAAATGAGAAGGAAAATGAGTGAAGTGAAAGATCAAGAGAAAAGGGTGAGTGTAGGGTGTGAGATCAAGGGTTTAGGTTAAGGAATGGATTAAGCAAGGATTAGGTTAAGGGTTAAGGTTGCTAAAATCAAAATTAGCACAAACAAATCCTCACATTTATGTGCACACGTGCGTGCATGCTTATAACAATTAATAATAAATTATTAATTAAATGTTATAAAATGTGAGGAACCCGAATTGGTAAACTTTTTACAGTAAACCCGCATTAACGTCTAAATGAACACTAACCGAAATCTAAGGCGTTACAGTAGAGAAGGAAGAAAACCATTTACCCTAAGTGAGGTGTACAGAAAGTAATAAGTAAAGACATATAAAAGGATTGGAGTGAGGGCAAGAAAATATACGGTTACTGTCATGAATCTAGATAGTGGAAGATGCATTACTTGGGATACCCGGCTACCCCTTCGAAACATTTTTCATGTTTCAGTTTCACTGTGCGGTGTTAATTGAAAACTGTTTTCTAAATTAGATTCTGACTCCATGGTATGTATTTACCAGATTTGGTTCGCATATCTGTATGGCGTTACGGATGCTGAGTGAGTGAAAGATATTGGGAATTGGGTGATTGTATCCTCATTATATCGGAATTCTTTGTAATTGGTGATATTTGAGGAAATCGCTTGGGTTTTGTCTGACGGCATATATTTGGTTTTGAATATCCGTCGTTATGCACCAATTTCAAACTTATATATCTGTACGTTTATTTTATAAAGTGAGATACAAGTTTTTGAAATTATGTCAATAACATTTACCTATATCAGTTGATGGTAAGGTAAGGAGCATTCAACAGCAGTGTAATTCTTCTTAACCATACTGCAATTTTCAACCTACAATGCACTGGGTTTAAGTTATTAAACTCAGAGAACTTATACAAAGTATTGTATGTTGTCCATTTTCCATTAGGACTAAGGGGTTGGTACTCAACCTATATTCTGTTTACTCATGACTTCTCTAGTTTTAGACAAATATTTCATTGAAATACAAGGTCTAGATTTTGAGAAGTTATAAGTATAAAAATAAAGTAGAGAACCATATGTTGCAGGTATCAGAATTCTTCAAGGTGATCGAAAATGTAGATACTTGTGCTAAGTATTCCGTTGTAAGTAATGGTTTTTGAGAACTTGCTTCTCTTTTAAGTTACTCGTATTGTTAGTGATATGTATGCCCTAGAGGCCATTACTGTACATACGATATATATTGTAGTGGATGCTTGGACATATATATGGAGGACTTTCTTGCTCCACATGATAGTATGTTATCTGGTTGCTCTTTATCTTAACATGTACACTGATTGTCTCTATGTTACATGTTGATAAATCCCTTAGCATGAGTACTTGACTACCAGGATTATGATACAGATCACTCTAGTGGGGACAGTGTAGTCGCTAAGTATATTCTTCAAATGTTCCTAGTCGTAGGTGTATCGAGACAAGGCATCGATATACCGGAGTAGACTAGCGTATAGCTTCTCGACCCATGTAGATAGGCGATGGATGATCCCATATCCATTGGTGTTTGACATCAGAGACAGTATACGGGTGCTCAGTGGAGACTGGGTACACTGAACGGACTCGCCGAGAACTCCTAGACGGTATTATACCTAACGTCAGATGGCAGTTCTCTGATGACATTGGTACAGGTTAGTCTGTAGACCCGAGATCGTCATAGAGTCTTGTATGATTCCAATTGTGCTTTGATTTCCACCTTACCACGTTCAAGAGAACGTGCAAAATGGTGGCTTTTGGGTACAGTCCCGAGTCACATGGAGGCAATGAATGATAGGAGGGGTTTCGTCTCTCCCGGTATTGGGAGTTGATGTTGCGCTGTGCTCGATCGTCTATAACAGAAAGTCCCTGGCCAAGGCTGCTTCAGAGATATACTGGTAAGTGTTATCAGTAGTTTCTCGACCCGTTATGAGCCTCATATCGACACGACTTATCGAGTTACTGAGGTCTGACGTTTACCACCCCTCGACGAGATATGCGACATATCAGGCGAAGAGACCGGACTGTACGGTAGTGTTACCAATTAGATTCGCAGGAGTACGAGCAGACTTGCTTGTTGATCTTCTGATCGCTCAATACCCGGGTGGCCGTTACGTTTAGCAGACCGCTTGCGGCTTGTGGGTGTTTGATATGATCATCACCTACTACCGGCGTATTGACGAGGCTTTAGAGTCCTACACAGGGGTTTCCTGGCTCAAGCGAAATGGAGTAGGAGCACATATGTGATATGTGAGGGACCGAGATTAATACGATATGAGATACCGTATTCTGTTCTCGCGATTTGTGACATTGATCGGTTATATGCGATATAGCCGGGTTTTCGGATCAAGTGTTGATTCGATAAGTTGTTAAATATGATATTAGTCGGTTATATGTTCTATAGCCGGATTATTAAATCAAGAGTTGATTTGATAATCTAATGTATAATTATATATTTTATATATTACATTATATTAACTAGTATTAGCTCACTTATGATTCTTTTCTCACTAGATTGTGCATAAGTGTATATGTGATATATATTTGTGTACATAATTATGTGTCATGCTTGATGATACATGCAACAATGGTGTGTGTATAACTTACACCATGTATGGTTTAAATTGCTAGGGTTTTATTTATTTTGGTAATTACAAAACTAATTGATTTTGTCATGGTTGATAAGCTTGTAGAAGCTTGTAGATCTTTGACTAAGTCTTCATGTTTTGTTTTACCTAAGATATTTGTTAACCCTAGCAATTAACCTAGCCTTGGTTAAGTCTCTACAAAGGTTAAGTATATGATACTTAACTCACCATGGTTGCTTTACTCTCATTCTCTCTTGATAATTCATCATCTTCTTCAAGAGCTCAAGAAAAGAGTTTTCTTGGGTTTGAGTTTGTGATGAAAAAGTGTGAGAAAATGAAATCTAAAGTGAGCCCACTTCCTATTTCATCATCCTATACTACTTGCCATTTAGTATAGGGTATTTGCTTCACTAATTCCATAATTAGTCAAGAGATAGCTTGGGTTAGTGTCTCCTCGACGTAGATCATCTTCGGCCTCGAAGACTTCGAAGCAAGCATGTTCGTTTCTTCATGGGAGCCTCTCTAGAGTCCGGAGTTCAGGATCACAGCGAAAGGGACTACTACACGGAGCTATTGAAGTGAAGGACCGGTCTACAAAGGTTGTATTCCTTGCTTACTAGACTTGCAAAGTGTTTGCATTTATATTTCCGTCGATTTCTAGTTAACGATTCTAAGTTAGGGTTAGCTAAAACCGCAAAAAATTGAATTTGGCATGGACGATACCTCCCGAAACCTTGCTGCCGTCTTAGGTAACCCTGAAGTGGTATCATAGCGAGGCTAGAAATTTATACGGATTTTGTTAAGATTACGAAACCGAAATACTCCGAAACTTGAAACGCGAAAATCATGTTTCAGACGATTTTAAAAGTTGTTCAAAAAAAGTTTTAAACAAATACGGAGTGATATATGGGATATATAAAGAACACTGTGAAAATTTCAGGGGATTCCAAGAAAATTTGGCCGGCCACATATACCCACATCGGCCAAATCCGAGCCGCTCCTAAAAATTTTTGTGTGTTCCAGAAACTTGGTTTTGATGTATCAGGTGTTGTTTGTTTTTGCTAATTTTGCATGTAATGTAATCTTACACTATAAGCAATTCGGAGTGTTTCGTATTCGTATTTTTAACATTGTTTCGGGTTATTCGCATGTTTTCTAGACGAGGTTAAAAAGTTCGATCGAATGTCAAAAACCTATTTTTCCAAGTTTAACGTAGTCGGAAAAACATGCAAGTAATCGTATGAACCCTCTAGAAGAATGAAACCCTAACTCGACTTTTTGGGATCGCGGAACCGCGGTCTAACCCTAGGGCTTTTCGTAGTTCTGTGGCGACATGAGTGAAGCTTGGGTTAGCCCTTCTACGACTGGTGCATAAGTACTGAGGCATATTCTGGGTATTATTAAAACAGTGCTTAAGTGTTGAGTCATCGGGAAATTGTGGGACTTTGATGAATCGATCGAAAAGTTTAACATCGTCCGGATATTATGTGATGGGATACAATATTTGGAATCCACAAAAGTAGTTATGAAATAACTTGTTTGAATGTTATAAATCTTGCAGTTTAGTCTCAGATGATCGGTTGCCACGGGATTTTAATAAGATCAAAAGTCCGTCGCAATCACGTAGCGTACGCGGATACTCGCCGGGTAACATTATTAGATAGCCACGCCCCATAGCCTCGACCAAGTGACTGTAGGAGAACCCCGTCACCAAAAGCATCCGTTCAGGTGCTCACGGCAGCGGTGTTCCACCTTAGTTCACTTCGTCGACGGTATCGGAGAGTGCGGCCGTCTACTAAAGTTTTCGACGAGCATACGATCAGGATGTCGGGAATCTTGTTGAATTGCCCGACTAGATATTAAAAATTGTTTTCAATATAGAGACTAAAATGCGGGGTTTATAATTGTTAAGCATGCGATGTCTAAGGAATTCATTTGGTTAGGCATGTGATATCTAAGGTGGTTGCGGATTCCAACTGTTGTAGTTTTTCACTTTTTTTTCCTGCGACCGTAAGTATAATATGTGGTGTATCGCCGGTTTCGACGCTATATGTCAACGATAATTGGGATACGCATATTTACTTGCATTGATGATATGTGATGCTATGTGTTGCTGTGATATGTTATATTGGATCGTCGTGTTTTGAATAACCGGGGGTTTTATGTGAGATGAGAGTTTTTCATTTTCATTCATGTAAAATTCATTGTATGTAATATTCTTTTATTGGGGCACTTCCGGGTTGAGGATGATGTCACCATTGTATATTATTTACTTTTCCGCATTAGGATAGACTCAAGGCGGGGAGCACAAGTAACCGGGTTCTAGGGTCCAGTAGGAGACCATCTCGAGGAGTCAAGACCGGGTCTCCTAACTCTAGAATTGGTAGGGTTGCTTGCCGCGTAGGGGTCTAGGAGTGCGGGATTGTCTATTCATCACGGCCGTGGAATCCGTGTTTTATACAGGCCTAAAATAGAACCCGGAAATCCTAGTATATCCAATATTTCATATGTTGTTTTCTGCTGCGATATTTGTGATGTGGTCATTTGATATATTGATGAGATGAATACATGATATAGTATATGTGATATATTATATATAAGTTGCTTATATTTTACACCCGCTCTAGCACTGCCCCGCTCTGCTGTTAGTTACCTAACCTAACGGTGCACGAGGGGACATCGAGGCAAATGCGGATGGAATAAGCATACGTTGTATTTATCTGTGATGTTTAGGTAACTTAAAATGATGGGACTTCATTAATGAGATTAATGAAATAAAAGAAACCTAAAGATATTGTGGAATCAAATTTTCAAAAACAGGTAGCTCTAGTTGTTGCTTTGCATAGCGGTATTCCTTGTAGAATATCCAGCACCTTATTCGATAAGGAAAGAGCCGAGATCCCTTCACCAAAAGTGACCTCTTTAGCGAAACTAGCAGATTCTACAAACTTGGTTTGGCTTTTGATTGCTTCTATAGTTTTTGCTTTGCATAGTGGTATTTGTGAAATATCCTGCACCTTATTCGATAAGGACAGAGCCGAGATCCCTTCACCGGGAGTGACCTCTTTAGCAAAACTAGTAAAAGCCTAAAAAACACTTCTTTTCAAATTCATTTGATTCTACAACGATATCAAGTTCATTACGCAAAGGGTTTTCTTAAAAACCTGTCGTAGCCCTCCGTCATTTCAGATAAGTATTAGTTAGTATTCGTGCTACGTTTGTTGACTATGTTAAGGTATAGTGTGCGGTAGCTAATTAATGCTTATCTGTTTAAGCATGAGATCTGATTGGATTAGGGTAGTCGTGCGACTTTGTTGACCATGTTAAGGGTCGTGCGGGTTGGTTTAATTCAATCGGGAAATGTCGGGTTGAACTTGACTAGCACTTATGATTTGTTGACTATGTTAAGGTCATATAGATGCTAGGGGTAAAATATTATCGGGAATTTCAAGTGTTGAAATTTGCAATGAGATTGCATACTTCCTTTGAGATAGTTGGATCCCGATACCCACTGCGAGTAAGAGTTACTCCTGAGAGAGTTTTACACGTTATAATTAGCCGATCAAGTAGGTGTCTAGAAAGGTGTCAACGGGGTTAGCCCCCTAGGAAAACGAGGTTTATTTTAATTAGGTCCGTGCGAAAGCACGGGAAACCTCTCTCAAAGTATCGGCACTGGCCCAGCTGAAAGATTGGCGAACTTGTAGGGTGTAATTAATCCCGGTTAGTCTTTCCTTTTAGGGTTTGAAGGAAGATTTGACTAAAACAGTGGGAGCCATCCTGATTAGATAAATTAATAACCAATCTAATCTTGCAAGAGCATACACTGAGTGTTTTCTTCTCTCTCTCTCCAGGTAGCGACCATGTCACGCCTTAATCAAGATAATAATACGGATGTATTGACTGAACCCGCTTGTTATATTGACCTAAGGAACGTTGGCCCCGCTCCAACTTATAATTTTTATAAGACCGACCACGAAATAGAGGATTACCAGAATTCCTGTACCGCCTAAACGAAGAAAGTACATGATGATGCATCTTCTTCAGGTGTGTTCATTACCGAGAACTGTTTCTCAGTATCCTTTACATCCTGGGTATGAGATACCGGATCAGGATCCCATATATGTAATCTGTTACATGGGCTACAGATAGGTAGAGAACTGAGGATGGGTGATAAGTTTTAAGAGTTAGAAACGGTGCAATTGTTGCAGCCAAGAATGTTGGCAGTTATCACCCTGTATTACCAAATACTTTGATTCTGAACGAATGTTATTAGATACCGAACCGGATATACAACATCATATCGGTCTCTTTATTTAGTAAAGAAGGATATAATTTTGTCTTGTTGGATAATGTTTTGAACATTTCCTATATCAAGAGTTGATTGGTTCAGGCACGTTATCTAAAAGCATATACGGTCTAAATCAAACCACGGTTCTTAACGTACAGAACACACACAAGAGGAAGAGTTCAGAAATGAACGAATCCTTCATGAGGCATTGTAGACTAGGTCATATCAATGTGACCCGACTAGCTGAAGTTACATAAAGATGCATATTTAAATCAGTTTGAATTTACATCTTGTGAAACTTTCCAGTCATGTCACAAAGATAAGATGACCATAGCTCTGTTTATTGGAAACAGAGAAAGAGTTAGATAAACTCTTGGGATTGATACATGAAGATGTATGAAGGTCCAATGTCTACACATGCCAGGAGTGGTTCTTTGTACTTCATTACATTCACTGATGATCTCTCAAGATTCGCACATGTGTTCCTGTTGAAACATAAGTCTGAACCTTTTGAGAAATTCAAAGAATATAAGTCAGAAGTAGAGAACCACAAAGGGTATAAGTATTATGTCCTATGATGAGATCATGGAGGAGAATACTTGAGCACGGAAATCCTGGACTATTCTAAAGGAGAATGAGATTCTCTCTCAACATTACTCTTCCGTATACACCACAACACGTCGGTGTATCGGGACAGAGAAAATCGCACCCTATGTGATATGGTGTGCTCTATGAGGAATACTACTGAGTTGCCTATTTCCTTTTGGGGGTTATGCGCTTTTGAAGCTGCATACCTATTGAATAGGGTTTCAAACAAATCAGGAGCCTACCACTCCATATGCTATATGGTATAGGAAGAACCCATCTCTTAAGTAAGTTAAGATTTGGGGTTGTCCGGTCTATGTCTAAAAGCAAAATCCGGATAGGCTCGAGGCAAGGTCAGTTCTGTGGAAGTTTGTTGGATATCCCAAGTATTCGTAAGGGAATATCTTCTACCACACTGAGGAGCAAAAGGTGTTTTGTTTCTCAGCATGCCACCTTTTGGAAAGGGAATTTCATGTGAAGAAATTAGTGGTCATGAGGTAGAACTGGAAAGAGTTCCAGCTCTAAAAACTACAGCTGATGATTTGGTAGAACCAGAGGATTCAATAGTTCCCAACGAACCTCAGCCTCTCCGCCGATCTGGTAGGGTTCCTTACCCACCTGAGAGATACTTCGGTTTTCTTTATGACAGTGGGAGCGAGGATTGCATCATGAGATGATGACCCAACTAGTTTTCGAGCAGGCCATCAAGAGTGGGGACTCTATAAGAATGGCTGGATACTAAGCGATCTAAGATGGAATCCATATACACCAACAAAGTATGGACTTTGGTTGTTTTATCTGAAGGGTTAAATCCCTATCAGGAGCAAGTATATCTTGAGAAGATTACTTGGTGTACATGGAAAAGTTGAGACTTTCAAAGCTAAGACTTGTTGCAAAAGGTTCTCGTCATCGACCAGGTGTGGATAATGTGAAACATTTTCTAGTGTCTATGCTTAAGTCCATCCGGATCCTACTTGCCATTGCTACATACCATGACTACGATATCTAGAAGTTGGGTGTCATGACTGCTTTTCTAAATGGTGATTTAGAAGAGAGCGTCTATAAGTACACAGCCAGAGGGCTTCGTAGACAGTGGGAGCAGCGGAAACATATGCAAGTTGCTATATGGGATAAAACAGGCATCGCGGAGTTGGAACGTCTGTTTTGATATAGTAGTCAAAGAGTTTGACTTCATCAAAATGGTAGATGAACCTTGTATATACAAAAAGGTAGTAAGGAGTATGGTGGTGATCCTCGTATAGTACGTGGATGACATACTCTTGATAGGGACTGGGTTTCCTATGCTACACTCGGTCAATCTCCTCTCATCACATGGATTCTCCATATAGGATCAAGGTGATACATCATAAATCCTGGGTTTTGGATCTATGAGATAGATCTAAATGGATGTTAGGATTCTCACTAGGCGTAGTGAGATGGTATCTATCGATCCTGGGGAGAATCACTGGATAGCTTCCAGGGTGATAAGCTCGACTGAATGTCAGTCATAAGCATTGTCTTTACGCTCAATAGAGGGACAGTATGTTGGAAGAGTTCCAGGCTAGATACTGTCGCAGACAAGACGATAAAGGCTAGATACATTGCTACCAAGGATACTACTAAAGAGGTGGTCTGGATGTATAAAAGTTCATGAGATGAACTTCGTTCCTACCATTGTGTGACAATGGAGTTGTGGCATTGGCCTAGGAACCCCCGTCCCATCAGTGATCCAGACATATGCTTAAGAAGTATCACCTGATCATGGAGATGGTTGATCTACATGAAGATCGAGGTTAGGAGAGTAGACAAAGAGGACAACAGCGCAGATCCACTCACAAAGGCCTAATTCCCAGTAGAGACTTTTATGGGATGGTTGAGTATGAGATACTACAACCACTGCTGCTTGTTAGGTATGAGATACTTCAACAGATGGCCCTAGTGCAAGTGGGAGATTGTTAGTGATATGTATACCCTAGAGGCCATTACTGTACATACGATGTATATTGTAGTGGATGCTTGGACATATATATGGAGGACTTTCTTGCTCGACATGATAGTATGCTATCTGGTTGCTCTTTATCTTAACATGTACACTGATTGTCTCTATGTTACATGTTGATAAAGCCCTTAGGATGAGTACTTGACTACCAGGATTATGATGCAGATCATACTAGTGGGGACAGTGTAGTCGCTAAGTACATCGTTTAAATGTTCCTAGTCGTAGGTGTATCGAGACAGGGCATCGATATACCAGAGTAGACTGGCGTATAGCATCTCGACCCATGTAGATGGGCGATGGATGATCCCATATCCATTGGTGTTTGACATCAGAGACAGTATGCGGGTGCTCAGTCGAGACTGGGTACACTGAACAGACTCGCCGAGAACTCCCAGATGGTATTATACCTAACGTCAGATGGCAGTTCTCTGGTGACACTGGTACAGGTTAGTCTATAGACCCGAGATCGTCATAGAGTCTTGTGTGATTCCCACTGTGCTATGAATTCCACCTTACCATGTTCAAGAGAACGTGCAAAACGGTGGCTTTTGGGTACAGTCCCGAGTCACATGGAGGAAATGAGCGATATGAGGGGTTTCGTCTCTCCCGGTATTGGGAGTTGATGTTGCGCTGTGCTCGATCGGCTATAACAGGAAGTCCTTGGCCAGGGCTGCTTCAGAGATATACCGGTAAGTGTTATCAGTAGTTTCTCAACCCGTTATTGGCCTCATATCGACACGACTTATCGAGTTACTGAGATCTGACATTTACCACCCCTAGAAGAGATATATGACATATCAGGCGAAGAGACCGGACTGTACGGTAGTATTACTAATTAGATTCGAAGGAGTACGAGCAGACTTGCTTGTTGATCTTCTAATCGCTCAATACCTGGGTGGCCGTTACGTTTAGTAGACCGCTTGCAGCTTGTGGGTGTTTGATATGATCATCACCTACTACCGGTGTATTAACGAGGCTTTAGAGTCCTACACAGGGGTTTCCTGGCGCAAGCGAAACGGAGTAGGAGCATATATGTGATATGTGCAGGACCGAGATTAATACGATATGAGATACTGTATTCTATTCTCGCGATTTGTGACATTGATCGGTTATATGCGATATAGCCGGGTTATCGGATTAAGTGTTGATTCGATAAGTTGTTACATAAGATATTAGTCGGTTATATGTTCTATAGCCGGATTATTAAATCAAGAGTTGATTTGATAATCTAATGTATAATTATATATTTGATATATTACATTACATTAACTAGTATTAGCTCACTTATGATTATTTTCTCACTAGATTGTGCATAAGTGTATATGTGATATATATATTTGTGTACATAATTATGTGTCATGCTTGATGATACATGCAACAATGGTGTGTGTATGACTTACACCATGTATAGTTTAAATTGCTAGAGTTTTATTTATTTTGGTAATTACAAAACTAATTGATTTTGTCATGGTTGATAAGCTTGTAGAAGATTGTAGATCTTTGACTAAGTCTTCATGATTTGTTTTACCTAAGATATTTGTTAACCGTAGCAATTAACCTAGCCTTGGTTAAGTCTCTACAAAGGTTAAGTATATGATACTTAACTCACCATGGTTGCTTTACTCTCATTCTCTCTTGATAATTCATCATCTTCTTCAAGAGCTCAAGAAAAGAGTTTTCTTGAGTTTGAGTTTGTGATGAAAAAGTGTGAGAAAATGAAATCTAAAGTGAGCCCACTTCCTACTTCATCATCCTCTACTACTTTCCATTTAGTATAGGGTGTTTGCTTCACTAATTCCGTAATTAGTGAAGAGATAGCTTAGGTTAGTGTCTTCTCGACGTAGATCATCTTCGGCCTCGAAGACTTAGAAGCAAGCATGTTCGTTTTTTCATGGGAGCCTCTCTAGAGTCCGGAGTTCACGATCACAACGAAAAGGACTACTACACGGAGCTATTGAAGTGAAGGACCGGTCTACAAAGGTTGTATTTCTTGCTCACTAGACTTGCAAAGTGTTTGCATTTATATTTTCGTCGATTTCTAGATAACGATTCTAAGTTAGGGTTAGCTAAAATGGCAAAAATTTAAATTTGGCATGGGCGATGCCTCCCGAAACCTCGCCGCCATCTTAGGTAACCCTGCACATATGTGGATGCATACCTTGATGAGTAATGCTGATTGGCCTCCTTCCATTAAGTTGATATGCACTGAAAACGGCTGCATGTATTTTATATCTGGTTCCAATTAATTTAGTGCCTTTGTTTCTATAATGGATATAGAATGGATTCATATCTTAACGATGTTAAGCTATATGGAGCTTTCCGGCTTATGCTTAAAACCAGAATCTGGATAAACTCAAGGCACGTTTCAGTAATGGCAATTTGTGGGTTATCCCGATCAATGACAAGGATTAACATTCTACCATCTGGAGGATCAATAGTTATATTGTTCTTGACTCGCCACCTGTTTTAGTAAAATAGATTCTTTTCAGAAAACATTAGTGGGAGTATGGTAGAACTGGAATTTATTCCAGAACCACAAACGATTACTGAAGATTTAATAGAACCTAAAGATTCAAATTGGATTCGACAATCCCTTAGCCACTCTGCAGATTTGGTGGGTAACCTCAGCCACCCGAGAGGTACTTCGGTCTCCTCAAAGACGGTGACAGAGAGGTTCTTTTTTATCCAAACTTGCCACTACTGCTATTCTAGACTATGAGATCTGGCAGGAAGATGAGTATAACGTCGTTCTAAATTAGCTTTAGAAGTGCACGTGTATATAACTCTGCCAGATGGTTGTTGTAGTCAGTGGGAGCAGCGAAAGCATAGTGGGCAAGTTGCTTATGTCTATTTATAGACTAAAGCAGGAATAGCGGAAATAGATCATCTATTTTTTATGTGACAGTCATAGAGTTTGACTATGTCAGAATAACAGATGGATCTGGTAAGAAAGTAGTAGGGAGTGATATCCTGGTATTTGGATGACATGCACTTAATAGGAAGTAATAATCCTATACTACCATCGGTTATACTGTGGTTGTCACACGGTTTTCTCCACATAGAATCTGGATAAAATATCAGGGATTCTGGTTACTAGATCTATGGTTTTAGATCTAGATTTGGGAAGTGTCCCAATTTGGGTACTTTGACGCTATTCTAAAGTGTTTTAGAATTGACGACTCCTGGCATGGTGGTGTACCCGCAGGTGACGGAGTCACCCTCTCTAAAGAGATGTCTTCTAGACTGATGAGGAGACGGATTTGCATGATTGACATATCTCTTGCATAAGCAATTGAGTCAATCATGAAATTTCAAGTACCACACCAGATATATGCTTTTGCACTGGCTGCAATAAGCATATATTAATCCAATCCTGGAGAAACGTTGGGAAGAAATTATGAACATAAGTGGATGTTCTTGGTATGTGGTAACGGCAGCCTCCTTCGGGAGGTGGTTATCATTTAAGCCTTCCAAGGTGACCTGAATGACAGATTGGTTATCAGAGTTATAGTTTTCCCTCTTTCTGAGGGGCAGTATGTTGGACAGGTGGTCCAAGCGGATACTGAGAAAGGCATGGAGCAGAATACTGATTAAATTCAGTGGATAATACAGTCTAAGAAATTTGATGGATTTGAAGTTTATTTGTGAACTGGGTCCCATCAGATATCCAGACAAAGTATAAGACAGGTATCGCTCATTTCGGGAAATAGTATTTCTCCGTGAAGTTGAGATATATAGAGATGCAGAAAGAAACACTAGAACGGATCCACTCACTAAGGCTATTTCTCGAACGCAATACTTTCACAAATGGGCTTTGCGAAACTGATTAGTAGAGAAGTTGGGTGTTCGGTATCACACGGGCTGTGAGTATGCGATACCGCAATAATTAGCCTTAAATGCAAGTGGGAGATTGTTGATTATAGTGCCCTCAAGTCGATTATTGAATCGCAAGCACGCAATTATGATGATTGAGGGAGGATCTATATCGGGAGAACAGTCTTACTCGAGAAGATAGTATATTATCTGGTTTGTATTTATCATCATGTACAGCATTATGTGGCATTACAGATCACTATTACATATTGATAGAGCCCATAGCATACTTGCTTGACTACCATCATTATGATGGCGATCATATACATGGAAGCTGGATTGTTTATAAGCACATCCTTAAATGTCCGTAGTCGTGGGAGTATCGAGACCGGGCATCGATACTCCGGAGTAGACTAGTGTATACTTATTGAGACCCCGATGAGGGGCGGTGGCCGGTCTCACAAGCCATTGGTGTCAATTAATCACCTAAGATAGTATACAGGTGCTCATTGGGTTATGAGTACACTGGACGGACTCGCCGGGAATATGCTAGTAGGTATTATACCTATTGTCAGATAGCAGTTTCCAGATGACATGAGTTGTCATGACCCGAAAGTACGGAACATGACCGGCACTTAGACTACGAACGTCTCAAGGAGTACGTATGCTAAGTAAGCCGAAACCCAGAAATCCAAACCAAGAGAAGTAGTAGAGAATAGGAAGAACCATATCAAATCAACCTGTATGCAACATAATATACAACGCCTAAAGACGAGGATCACAACAGAAATGGAACTCAACCAGCAAGAAACTCAAGAAATATAACATGCTACTCTATGGTCGAAAGAATAACATTACTGGTCTCTATCTCAAAAAAATACAAGTTTGGTTGATGGAACTTCTAGATACAACTGAAATATAATATACAAGGTATAATGATGGGTAAGATACAATAAACCCAACTACTAGCAAGTCACCCGAAAAGAAACCGTGCCCGCAAAGCCGTAATGAAATCCGTACGGCAACACCTGCAAGAAACTGGGGCACAACGGGAGTGAGTTGCCAACTCGTGAGTAGAAAAAGATCTACGAACAGAAAATCGCATGAATAACGCAACCTAGGTCAATGATCATAATATATCCTCAAATATATGAATAACATGCAGCCTATAACAATAGCAAGGGTAATATCTAACCCGAGTGTGATCTCATGTGCCCGTGTCAGTGCCTCAGGTAGAATATATCATATGAATGAGGTATGAATGCATGAAAACAGAATACATGTAAATGAAGAAACTGTTTTCATAAATTAGTGAGATTTCCTTTGTATTTTTAAAATGAGGTATCATAAATGAAATCAGCATCAACAGTGTCTAGCATCGACACAAAACATAAATTTCAATGTCTCAAAACCTCAGGCTCCGGCCATCCGGACTGGCCTGTATCATCAAATCTCAGTACCTCAATATCTCGAAATCTCAATGTCTCAATCTCAATATCTAGGGCGCCGTCAGTCCAGACCGGCCCCTACCATCCATCTCAAGACCACGACGGTATCCTCCGGATATCCGACGCGTCGGGTAAAATCACCGGTAGGTAGTCTCCCCCTGCCAGGCTCATCGTCATCACCACGAGCTTCTTGCCCCGGGGTACCTTACCGGGTCCACCATGTACCCGAAACGGTTCATCCAACTCCTCGAATCGGGTCTCCAAATCTATCAGCAAACTCATGGTGGACGACTCATACATCATGGGAAAAACCGCGCTTTTTATTTAAAAAGAGAAAGAAGAAGTTTGTATATGTTTTGCGGTTTTCCCCAAATCCAGAAAATCTCATGGAAATCCAAATCCAAAACCTCAATAGAACGTAAAATGTGAATATATGCATGAGAATCCATGAATGCGGCATAACAATGAATAACAGTATGCATGAGGTAGCAGGTAATAACTATAATGTCTAAACTAATATATAAGGCAAGTACACTAATATCATGTCTAAACTATTAGCTAACAGTCTATGTCAAGCAATAATATTTTCTAAGGTGTACGTGACATGGCAATTACCGATGAAGATGTGTGTGAGCCGGCAAGTAAGTGTACGTGGTACATACGCATCATCGGTAATGGTGCTGGTGTCCTAACCACAAGATATCAACAGTAGAATATGAAGCATAATATAAGCATGTGATGCGGAGCAAACAACAATAATGAGCGGGAGCTGAATACTAGACGCAACGATAATTAATCTGTTTTAACCTAATATAAGTCCTACAATGATGCCTTTTGAAATAACACGAATCGTGGGGTTTTGAAAATAAGGGCTACGGTGTTTTAAAGAAAAGATACGTTTTTTGAAATATCCGTAGGATCCCTTAGGCTGTCTTTAAAAATACGCACGATTCGTAAGCTTTGAAATAGGTAGAAACCGAATCTAATCTAACAACTAACTAAACTAAAGGGCTACGCTATAAGCTAGACTACAGGTAAGGAAACCGCCTAACATCTGAGTCGATACATATACATACCTGTATATATATTAGTCGGTGATCCCGCCTCAATAATATCATATCCGATACCATATCTATAATCAGACATCCCAAGTCAAGAGTGCTGATCGATCATCAAGATATAGATCGTACGTAAATCCGTCGTACGGCATCCCCAAATCTGGGTACGGGTCAATATCATATTCCTCACACTATTCCTCTGGTATCCTATTTATCCAAGATCATAGTCTAGGGTACTGACCTATGTCTAGTACAATACTAATATCCTCAATATACTCATGATCTGACTACTGATCGACAATCTCGTACAAACCGATATCGTCAGCACATATCATCATCAAGGGGTATACATCGCCCGATACGGCCTAATATCAATATCCTAGCATATTATGCCTCATATTACGATCACATGTCGACCATTTATTTATAACACTATTCACCCGTATCGCCGCCGCAAGATCCGCTATAACACCAGGACGTACCTCAAGTACGAATCCTGCCATATCACCGAGATCACAACCACAAACAAATCTCATCGACTCAGCTCAATCCCAAGTATCCTCCTCAAATCCGTATGTGAACACATAGTCCCATACCCATGTGAACATATAAATATATTCCCATACACGCACATATGAAATAAGGAATGTATGCAAGTATGTATATGTGTGTATGTGTAAGTGTAGTGCACCCACTACCTAAGGTTTCGTAACCATGCACCAATCCAACACCAATATCCATCTAAAATCATCAATAATAAATCCTAACAACATATCATAAATTGTTGGTGTGTATACGCATCCGTATACATCACCACGGACTGCGGGGGTGCTATACGCCATCCACCCGACTTCTCCCCGTAGATATAAATCTACTCACCTGGTCCTCGCTAGCCGGTACCGACGTCGCCACACGCTTGCTTGTCGTCTCGAAGTCCACATGGGGGTACCTACATATCATAACGCACCATATCGCATTAAAACTAAATTCGAAATCGAAACGGCATACGAAAATCAAATCGGCACGCATATCACGCATAGGTCCAAACCTATCACCTACGCATGCAAGAATAGTCAAACCAACCCTCGATGTCGATGTACAAACGTCAAACCATCGAGAAAATTCCAATCACACTCATTTGCACATTCACGAACACTAATTTTAATATAAACTAGGTTAAAACTCACAAAAACCTCAATTTTGCTTAAAAAGTCATTTTTCCGAAAATCTAGCAAGCACAATTCGCCGTTTTTGTACAAAACAGGATGTTTAAATGAATGTAGCGGCCAATATATTTATTAAATATCTTAAATAAGTCGTATAAAAAATTTCCGGAATTTAATCTCATTAAATTCCAAAAATCCTAATATTCTAGTTTACAAAATACCCTTTTTAACAATTTCATAGCAAAAATGCACAAACTACAATTTAGGTTGGATTTCCATGAACTAAAGTGTTAAACTACACTTAATAAAGTTAATAATATGATAAAAACCCTAACCATATTTTTAATCTCATATTTCGAATTAAATCAAAAAAACTAATTTGCAACAAAAAGCTTAATTTGGACATTTTTCAAGTAACAACTTGTAATTAACAACTAGATTAGTTTTCTACAAAACTAAATATATTAATCCACCTCACTAAACCATACACAATCAAACACAACTCATTTCCACAACAAACCCTAACTTAGTAATCAAAACCCTTTCTTTAAATTTCAAAACTTGAAATTTAAAACCCTAATTTAACACCTAATAGCTAGATTCAAGTAATTTAACAACAAATTAAGCATAAGGTTATGATTATACCTCACAAGCTTGAGATCAAACTTGCAAAAATCTTAGCCTCCAACAATGATTTCATGCTCCAAGATCCATGCTTGAATAGCTAAAGAATAATGGGTAAAGCTTGGATTTAGAATTAGCTTTGAATTTTTGAGAAAAAGGGTGGATTTTTGATAGAAATTTTGGGGATTTTGATGGAAAAATGAGATGAAGTATTTGGGGCTGTTTTGGTTCAGGTTTTGGCCAGAAATCTTGGGGGATTGGGTGAGGGAGGAGAGAGAGTGAGGTGGGGAAAGTTAGTTCAAGTCAAAGTCAACACAAATTATACCATAATCTACTCTTTTTTCTTTTCTTTTCTTTCATTTCTTTTCTTTAAAATCCAAGTGGGGACAAAAGAGGGGGCTGCTGAATTCTTCAAGGGGATAAGTGAATGGGGGTGTGTGGGTGTGGGTACGGGTGTTGGGTGATGAAAAATGATAAATACAATACCCCAAACATCCATTTACGCTAAAAAAAAGCATTTTTTCTTCAATAATTTCTAAACCGTTTTGCCAAATGATTTCGTTCCAAAAACCACATGATAAAATTTTATTTAATGTTTTATGATGCACAAAATTTGTTTCAACTCATTCCAATTTGTAATTTTCCCTAATTAAATGTATTAGTGACGGCTTAAAATAATAATAAAATAATATTTTTTTCAGAAAATTTGAAATTTCACCAGCGGCTCAATAAACACCAAATAATAGCAATTACATAGCTAGAATGTGTATATTTAATTTTTATAATAAGATATTTGTATTTTGACTTTTTACAGAAAACCCCCTTATTTTACCGATTTTTTCGAAATTTCACCGAAACGATTTTCAAAACGTTACAATCTTCCCCCCTTAAAGAAATTCGGTCCCCGAATTTAAATTCAAACTCCCCCAAATACTAAAACATCTAAGAAAAACCATCAAGTCGTCGGAGCTCCGAAATTGTAACTACATAAAACAAATCGTAGCGCAGCGCATGCGCTTGAAAAATGAGCATATAACTCAAATCAAAACTCCGTCAAGCATCCCGCAATCATCGGAGTCATGGAGAAGACATCAATGCCAAATCCAAATCAAAACCAATATGATATAACTCGAAACTATAAATGTAAATATCGAATCTATATCTGTAAGTATCTGAAGGAAATGCATGCCAAATCTCTTTAAGTCGCTGTGCAACGCGTATAACACTGCACAGTGGCGGACGTCTACCATAAGAAAATAACTATATACATATATACCTTTGTTTGAAATGTACGTTCCGCCGTTTTGGAAACAATTTAGAAGGGTCTCCTTGTTTTAAACATTTCGTGTCATATCAGACACGTAGGTAAATACTGAGGCTATAGCTCGCTTTTTGGAAATCCCTTCAATAACTATCAATGCATGCAAAATGTATTCAGGTACTGTCCTCTGACTAGTCCTACTCAGTACGGAAACACATAGCAATATCATAAAAACGTACTGCTCTATAAGAAATCAATCCCAAAATATGCACATGAATACTACGTGCGTCTGGTGCGGACGGAAATCAAAATCCATGAATGTGCCATACATGCGCACAGAAACAACATCTAGGTGCATCAGGTGTGCACGAAACATCTGTCGTAGGCAACATGTGTGCCTGACAGCAAAATCAGGTGCATCTGACATGCACGAAAAATCTCGAATTAGTGCATCTGGTGTGCACCAAATCGCATCTCGTAACAGGCGCCCAACAGGCGCTAAAAATCCAATCCGGTGCATAAAATGCACAAAACAAATGTCGAGCATCACCCTCGAAATCGAAATCCAGTGTATCCAAGTGCACAAAATACATGTCACTGCACTGCCAGCATATATAAACTATACAGAGTGCAGGAACCAAATCGCGTGCGTGCATACGCACAAAATCAACTCAACTGTTTAAAACCGTAAAACCACAAACATGTGAAACTAAAGCACGAAAACGATATCAAGTGCAACACTGTGCAAAGATCGTAAATCCTCAATCATCAAAATCAAATCATACGAATAAATCACCCAAAACATCGAAATCAATAATGGCGGAACAGTACCGCTCAAGTGCATCCTCTAAGAATCTCGGGCCAACTGTCGCGGTCACTAGTGGGACGTCTCGTCGATGATCATGATCTCTGGCCTGCTGGTGTGCGTAACATGACAACTCCTGGGTCCAAGTCTTCTCCGTGGATTACCAATCTCACAATCCATCGGCTCATCGGCCATGTCAAGGCAGCATATCACTGGCGTCGGCCTCTGGCTCTCTGAATGCACGTGACACATCTGATCCTGGGTGCAAGTATCATCGCAGTAGTATCCTGAAAGGAATCCTGCTCACGGTCTCTTCCATGTCTCGTCTCTGCCAACTGTCCGGAAGTCATTGTCCTTTCCTATATCTGCATCTTGCTCTGGAACGACTGCATACTCATCGCGACTCCTTCTGGAAGGTAAGTCCAAGTACCATGCCTCGGCATGCGCATCGCCTCTCTGATGTCGGCGGAGTGGAACGTCATCTCATCTAGATCTGGTGCGAACCTCTTATTCCACTTTTCTCTAATGTCGTCTGCTTTGGACTCGTCTCGTCGCGGCTGCATGGACTGAGCTCCAACGGCTATCCTCGTATCTGGAGTCTCCCAAGAATGCATCTCACCACCTAGCATCCGAATTAAGTCGAGCCATCCAATCGATTCGTCAAAACCTCATAATCCCCCAAGAGCTCAACATCTTGGGTACAGTTTAATAGTATCGAGTACATACCACAGCATCGGTGGTCCAGCCGTAGAAGGGCAAACCCAAGCCTCACTAATGGCGCCGCAGAACTGTCGCAAACCCTAAGGTTCAAAGGCTTTCACACGGTCATTAAGTCGAGTTAGGGTTTCATTCTTCCAGAGGGACCATAGAATTGCCTGCATGTCTTTCCGACTATCTTAAACTTGGAATAATAGGTTTCTGACATTCGATCGTCTCTGTCGACTCCCAACGTCTCCACGTGAAGTCATCTCTAGCTGGAATCCATCTATCTGATGACCTCGCATCGGGTTAGGCGAACGATCCACATGTCCTAGTCATTCATCCACGATGAGTAGCGACCTTCTATCATCTCTTAGTACAACTCGTTCTGCACTAACTCCAGCATCTGGGTCAATACCTCGTCGTTCGCAGCAATAACTGGCTCGCTCGTCTGCACGCCGAACAGTGCCTCGATCATCATGAATAAGCAACACACCAACGGTCATCAAGATCTGGCTGGCCTCTATCATTAGCTCAATCCTCTAATGTCGATCAGCACATCCGAGTAACCTCATAAAGGCGATCCGCCAAACGCTCGTGGCGCGGAAACACAGTCAAAAGACACCTCTCTATAATCGGGTGTCGCCGGAATCATGCCCTGGTCAGTCCTCGTTCGTGCCGAGCTCGTGCTGACCGCAACTCTAGCCGTAGCTCTCCCTGCCCGTAATCGTGGCAGCAAAACCAAACTGGTACCGATGAGGCTAGATCAGGAAGGAATATAATACTGAACAAGGAAATGTACATCCTAAGGCTTCTTAAGTGGAGTGGCGTGTCGTAAATATGCCGCGGAACATACCAACGGTACGTCACTCTACTTTAGTCACCTATTCCATCAACCAAGGGTCATCCTACGCTCCGAAGGTAAAACCTAACGCTCTGATACCAACTTTGTCACGACCCGAAAGTACGGAACATGACCGGCACTCAGACTACGAACGTCTCAAGGAGTACGTATGCTAAGTAAGCGGAAACCCAGAAATCCAAACCAAGAGAAGTAGTAGAGAATAGGAAGAACCATATCAAATCAACCTGTATGCAACATAATATACAACGTCTAAAGGCGAGGATCACAACAGAAATGGAACTCAACCAGCAAGAAACTCAAGAAATATAACATGCTACTCTATGGTCGAAAGAATAACATTACTGGTCTCTATCTCAAAAAAATACAAGTTTGGTTGATGGAACTTTTAGATACAACTGAAATATAATATACAAGGTATAATGATGGGTAAGATACAATAAACCCACCTACTAGCAAGTCACCCGAAAAGAAACCGTGCCCGCAAAGCCGTAATGAAATCCGTACGGCAACACCTGCAAGAAACTGGGGCACAACGGGGGTGAGTTGACAACTCGTGAGTAGAAAAAGATCTACGAACAGAAAATCGCATGAATAACGCAACCTAGGTCAATGATCATAATATATCCTCAAATATATGAATAACATGCAGCCTATAACAATGGCTAGGGTAATATCTAACCCGAGTGTGATCTCATGTGCCCGTGTCAGTGCCTCAGGTAGCAATATATCATATGAATGAGGTATGAATGCATGAAAACAGAATACATGTAAATGAAGAAACTGTTTTCATAAATTAGTGAGATTTCCTTTGTATTTTTAAAATGAGGTATCATAAATGAAATCAGCATCAACAGTGTCTAGCATCGACACAAAACATAAATTTCAATGTCTCAAAACCTCAGGCTCCGGCCATCCGGACTGGCCTGTATCATCAAATCTCAGTACCTCAATATCTCGAAATCTCAATGTCTCAATCTCAATATCTAGGACGCCGTCAGTCCAGACCGGCCCCTACCATCCATCTCAAGACCACGACGGTATCCTCCGGATATCCGACGCGTCGGGTAAAATCACCGGTAGGTAGTCTCCCCCTGCCAGGCTCATCGTCATCACCACGAGCTTCTTGCCCCGGGGTACCTTACCGGGTCCACCATGTACCCGAAACGGTTCATCCAACTCCTCGAATCGGGTCTCCAAATCTATCAGCAAACTCATGGTGGACGACTCATACATCATGGGAAAAACCGCGCTTTTTATTTAAAAAGAGAAAGAAGAAGTTTGTATATGTTTTGCGGTTTTCCCCAAATCCAGAAAATCTCATGGAAATCCAAAACCTCAATAGAACGTAAAAAGTGAATATATGCATGAGAATCCATGAATGCGGCATAACAATGAATAACAGTATGCATGAGGTAGCAGGTAATAACTATAATGTCTAAACTAATATATAAGGCAAGTACACTAATATCATGTCTAAACTATTAGCTAACAGTCTATGTCAAGCAATAATATTTTCTAAGGTGTACGTGACATGGCAATTACCGATGAAGATGTGTGTGAGCCGGCAAGTAAGTGTACGTGGTACATACGCATCATCGGTAATGGTGCTGGTGTCCTAACCATAAGATATCAACAGTAGAATATGAAGCATAATATAAGCATGTGATGCGGAGCAAACAACAATAATGAGCGGGAGCTGAATACTAGACGCAACGATAATTAATCTGTTTTAACCTAATATAAGTCCTACAATGATGCCTTTTGAAATAACACGAATCGTGGGGTTTTGAAAATAAGGGCTACGGTGTTTTAAAGAAAAGATACGTTTTTTGAAATATCCGTAGGATCCCTTAGGCTGTCTTTAAAAATACGCACGATTCGTAAGCTTTGAAATAGGTAGAAACCGAATCTAATCTAACAACTAACTAAACTAAAGGGCTACGCTATAAGCTAGACTACAGGTAAGGAAACCGCCTAACATCTGAGTCGATACATATACATACCTGTATATATATTAGTCGGTGATCCCGCCTCAATAATATCATATCCGATACCATATCTATAATCAGACATCCCAAGTCAAGAGTGCGGATCGATCATCAAGATATAGCTCGTACGTAAATCCGTCGTACGGCATCCCCAAATCTGGGTACGGGTCAATATCATATTCCTCACACTATTCCTCTGGTATCCTATTTATCCAAGATCATAGTCTAGGGTACTGACCTATGTCTAGTACAATACTAATATCCTCAATATACTCATGATCTGACTATTGATCGACAATCTCGTACAAACCGATATCGTCAGCACATATCATCATCAAGGGGTATACATCGCCCGATACGGCCTAATATCAATATCCTAGCATATTATGCCTCATATCACGATCACATGTCGACCATTTATTTATAACACTATTCACCCGTATCGCCGCCGCAAGATCCGCTATAACACCAGGACGTACCTTAAGTACGAATCCTGCCATATCACCGAGATCACAACCACAAACAAATCTCATCGACTCAGCTCAATCCCAAGTATCCTCCTCAAATCCGTATGTGAACACATAGTCCCATACCCATGTGAACATATAAATATATTCCCATACACGCACATATGAAATAAGGAATGTATGCAAGTATGTATATGTGTGTATGTGTAAGTGTAGTGCACCCACTACCTAAGGTTTCGTAACCATGCACCAATCCAACACCAATATCCATCTAAAATCATCAATAATAAATCCTAACAACATATCATAAATTGTTGGTGTGTATACGCATCCGTATACATCACCACGGACTGCGGGGGTGCTATACGCCATCCACCCGACTTCTCCCCGTAGATATAAATCTACTCACCTGGTCCTCGCTAGCCGGTACCGACGTCGCCACACGCTTGCTTGTCGTCTCGAAGTCCACATGGGGGTACCTACATATCATAACGTACCATATCGCATTAAAACTAAATTCGAAATCGAAACGGCATACGAAAATCAAATCGGCACGCATATCACGCATAGGTCCAAACCTATCGCCTACGCATGCAAGAATAGTCAAACCAACCCTCGATGTCGATGTACAAACGTCAAACCATCGAGAAAAATCCAATCACACTCATTTGCACATTCACGAACACTAATTTTAATATAAACTAGGTTAAAACTCACAAAAACCTCAATTTTGCTTAAAAAGTCATTTTTCCGAAAATCTAGCAAGCACAATTCGCCGTTTTTGTACAAAACAGGATGTTTAAATGAATGTAGCGGCCAATATATTTATTAAATATCTTAAATAAGTCGTATAAACAATTTCCGGAATTTAATCTCATTAAATTCCAAAAATCCTAATATTCTAGTTTACAAAATACCCTTTTTAACAATTTCATAGCAAAAATGCACAAACTACAATTTAGGTTGGATTTCCATGAACTAAAGTGTTAAACTACACTTAATAAAGTTAATAATATGATAAAAACCCTAACCATATTTTTAATCTCATATTTCGAATTAAATCAAAAAAACTAATTTGCAACAAAAAGCTTAATTTGGACATTTTTCAAGTAACAACTTGTAATTAACAACTAGATTAGTTTTCTACAAAACTAAATATATTAATCCACCTCACTAAACCATACACAATCAAACACAACTCATTTCCACAACAAACCCTAACTTAGTAATCAAAACCCTTTCTTTAAATTTCAAAACTTGAAATTTAAAACCTTAATTTAACACATAATAGCTAGATTCAAGTAATTTAACAACAAATTAAGTATAAGGTTATGATTATACCTCACAAGCTTGAGATCAAACTTGCAAAAATCTTAGCCTCCAACAATGATTTCATGCTCCAAGGTCCATGCTTGAATAGCTAAAGAATAATGGGTAAAGCTTGGATTTAGAATTAGCTTTGAATTTTTGAGAAAAAGGGTGGATTTTTGATAGAAATTTTGGGGATTTTGATGGAAAAATGAGATGAAGTATTTGGGGCTGTTTTGGTTCAGGTTTTGGCCAGAAATCTTGGGGGATTGGGTGAGGGAGGAGAGAGAGTGAGGTGGGGAAAGTTAGTTCAAGTCAAAGTCAACTCAAATTATACCATTTTCTACTCTTTTTTCTTTTCTTTTCTTTCATTTCTTTTCTTTAAAATCCAAGTGGGGACAAAAGAGGGGGCTGCTGAATTCTTCAAGGGGATAAGTGAATGGGGGTGTGTGGGTGTGGGTACGGGTGTGGGGTGATGAAAAATGATAAATACAATACCACAAACATCCATTTACGCTAAAAAAAAAAGCATTTTTTCTTCAATAATTTCTAAACTGTTTTGGCAAATGATTTCGTTCCAAAAACCACATGATAAAATTTTATTTAATGTTTTATGATGCACAAAATTTGTTTCAACTCATTCCAATTTGTAATTTTCCCTAATTAAATGTATTAGTGACGGCTTAAAATAATAATAAAATAATATTTTTTTCAGAAAATTTGAAATTTCACCAGCGGCTCAATAAACACCAAATAATAGCAATTACATAGCTAGAATGTGTATATTTAATTTTTATAATAAGATATTTATATTTTGACTTTTTACAGAAAACCCCCTTATTTTACCGATTTTTTTCGAAATTTCACCGAAACGATTTTCAAAACGTTACAATCTTCCCCCCTTAAAGAAATTCGGTCCCCGAATTTAAATTCAAACTCTCCCAAATACTAAAACATCTAAGAAAAACCATCAAGTCGTCGGGGCTCCGAAATTGTAACTACATAAAACAAATCGTAGCGCAGCGCATGCGCTTGAAAAATGAGCATATAACTCAAATCAAAACTCCGTCAAGCATCCCGCAATCATCGGAGTCATGGAGAAGACATCAATGCCAAATCCAAATCAAAACCAATATGATATAACTCGAAACTATAAATGTAAATATCGAATCTATATCTGTAAGTATCTGAAGGAAATGCATGCCAAATCTCTTTAAGTCGCTGTGCAACGCGTATAACACTACACAGTGGCGGACGTCTACCATAAGAAAATAACTATATACATATATACCTTTGTTTGAAATGTACGTTCCGCCGTTTTGGAAACAATTTAGAAGGGTCTCCTTGTTTTAAATATTTCGTGTCATATCAGATACATAGGTAAATACTGAGGCTATAGCTCGCTTTTTGGAAATCCCTTCAATAACTATCAATGCATGCAAAATGTATTCGGGTACTGTCCTCTGACTAGTCCTGCTCAGTACGGAAACACATAGCAATATCATAAAAACGTACTGCTCTATAAGAAATCAATCCCAAAATATGCACATGAATACTACGTGCGTCTCGTGCGCACGGAAATCAAAATCCATGAATGTGTCATACATGCGCACAGAAACAACATCTAAGTGCATCAGGTGTGCACGAAACATCTGTCGTAGGCAACATGTGTGCCTGACAGCAAAATCAGGTGCATCTGACATGCACGAAAAATCTCGAATTAGTGCATCTGGTGTGCACCAAATCGCATCTCGTAACAGGCGCCCAACAGGCGCTAAAAATCCAATCCGGTGCATAAAATGCACAAAACAAATGTCGAGCATCACCCTCGAAATCGAAATCCAGTGTATCCAAGTGCACAAAATACATGTCACTGCACTGCCAGCATATATAAACTATACAGAGTGCAGGAACCAAATCGCGTGCGTGCATACGCACAAAATCAACTCAACTGTTTAAAACCGTAAAACCACAAACATGTGAAACTAAAGCACGAAAACGATATCAAGTGCAACACTGTGCAAAGATCGTAAATCCTCAATCATCAAAATCAAATCATACGAATAAATCACCCAAAACATCGAAATCAATAATGGCGGAACAGTACCGCTCAAGTGCATCCTCTAAGAATCTCGGGCCAACTGTTGCGGTCACTAGTGGGACGTCTCCTCGATGATCATGATCTCTGGCCTGCTGGTGTGCGTAACATGACCACTCCTGGGTCCAAGTCTTCTCCGTGGATTACCAATCTCACAATCCATCGGCTCATCGGCCCTGTCAAGGCAGCATATCACTGGCGTCGGCCTCTGGCTCTCTGAATGCACGTGACACATCTGATCCTGGGTGCAAGTATCATCGCAGTAGTATCCTGAAAGGAATCCTGCTCACGGTCTCTTCCATGTCTCGTCTCTGCCAACTGTCCGGAAGTCATTGTCCTTTCCTATATCTGCATCTTGCTCTGGAACGACTGCATACTCATCGCGACTCCTTCTGGAAGGTAAGTCCAAGTACCATGCCTCGGCATGCGCATCGCCTCTCTGATGTCGGCGGAGTGGAACGTCATCTCATCTAGATCTGGTGCGAACCTCTTATTCCACTTTTCTCTAATGTCGTCTGCTTTGGACTCGTCTCGTCGCGGCTGCATGGACTGAGCTCCAACGGCTATCCTCGTATCTGGAGTCTCCCAAGAATGCATCTCACCACCTAGCATCCGAATTAAGTCGAGCCATCCAATCGATTCGTCAAAACCTCATAATCCCCCAAGAGCTCAACATCTTGGGTACAGTTTAATAGTATCGAGTACATACCACAGCATCGGTGGTCCAGCCGTAGAAGGGCAAACCCAAGCCTCACTAATGGCGCCGCAGAACTGTCGCAAACCCTAAGGTTCAAAGGCTTTCACACGGTCATTAAGTCGAGTTAGGGTTTCATTCTTCCAGAGGGACCATAGAATTGCCTGCATGTCTTTCCGACTATCTTAAACTTGGAATAATAGGTTTCTGACATTCGATCGTCTCTGTCGACTCCCAACGTCTCCACGTGAAGTCATCTCTAGCTGGAATCCATCTATCTGATGACCTCGCATCGGGTTAGGCGAACGATCCACATGTCCTAGTCATTCATCCACGATGAGTAGCGACCTTCTATCATCTCTTAGTACAACTCGTTCTGCACTAACTCCAGCATCTGGGTCAATACCTCGTCGTTCGCAGCAATAACTGGCTCGCTCGTCTGCACGCCGAACAGTGCCTCGATCATCATGAATAAGCAACACACCAACGGTCATCAAGATCTGGCTGGCCTCTATCATTAGCTCAATCCTCTAATGTCGATCAGCACATCCGAGTAACCTCATAAAGGCGATCCGCCAAACGCTCGTGGCGCGGAAACACAGTCAAAAGACACCTCTCTATAATCGGGTGTCGCCGGAATCATGCCCTGGTCAGTCCTCGTTCGTGCCGAGCTCGTGCTGACCGCAACTCTAGCCGTAGCTCTCCCTACCCGTAATCGTGGCAGCAAAACCAAACTGGTACCGATGAGGCTAGATCAGGAAGGAATATAATACTGAACAAGGAAATGTACATCCTAAGGCTTCTTAAGTGGAGTGGCGTGTCGTAAATATGCCGCGGAACATACCAACGGTACGTCACTCTACTTTAGTCACCTATTCCATCAACCAAGGGTCATCCTACGCTCCGAAGGTAAAACCTAACGCTCTGATACCAACTTTGTCACGACCCGAAAGTACGGAACATGACCGGCACTCAGACTACGAACGTCTCAAGGAGTACGTATGCTAAGTAAGCGGAAACCCAGAAATCCAAACCAAGAGAAGTAGTAGAGAATAGGAAGAACCATATCAAATCAACCTGTATGCAACATAATATACAACGTCTAAAGGCGAGGATCACAACAGAAATGGAACTCAACCAGCAAGAAACTCAAGAAATATAACATGCTACTCTATGGTCGAAAGAATAACATTACTGGTCTCTATCTCAAAAAAATACAAGTTTGGTTGATGGAACTTTTAGATACAACTGAAATATAATATACAAGGTATAATGATGGGTAAGATACAATAAACCCACCTACTAGCAAGTCACCCGAAAAGAAACCGTGCCCGCAAAGCCGTAATGAAATCCGTACGGCAACACCTGCAAGAAACTGGGGCACAACGGGGGTGAGTTGACAACTCGTGAGTAGAAAAAGATCTACGAACAGAAAATCGCATGAATAACGCAACCTAGGTCAATGATCATAATATATCCTCAAATATATGAATAACATGCAGCCTATAACAATGGCTAGGGTAATATCTAACCCGAGTGTGATCTCATGTGCCCGTGTCAGTGCCTCAGGTAGCAATATATCATATGAATGAGGTATGAATGCATGAAAACAGAATACATGTAAATGAAGAAACTGTTTTCATAAATTAGTGAGATTTCCTTTGTATTTTTAAAATGAGGTATCATAAATGAAATCAGCATCAACAGTGTCTAGCATCGACACAAAACATAAATTTCAATGTCTCAAAACCTCAGGCTCCGGCCATCCGGACTGGCCTGTATCATCAAATCTCAGTACCTCAATATCTCGAAATCTCAATGTCTCAATCTCAATATCTAGGGCGCCGTCAGTCCAGACCGGCCCCTACCATCCATCTCAAGACCACGACGGTATCCTCCGGATATCCGACGCGTCGGGTAAAATCACCGGTAGGTAGTCTCCCCCTGCCAGGCTCATCGTCATCACCACGAGCTTCTTGCCCCGGGGTACCTTACCGGGTCCACCATGTACCCGAAACGGTTCATCCAACTCCTCGAATCGGGTCTCCAAATCTATCAGCAAACTCATGGTGGACGACTCATACATCATGGGAAAAACCGCGCTTTTTATTTAAAAAGAGAAAGAAGAAGTTTGTATATGTTTTGCGGTTTTCCCCAAATCCAGAAAATCTCATGGAAATCCAAATCCAAAACCTCAATAGAACGTAAAAAGTGAATATATGCATGAGAATCCATGAATGCGGCATAACAATGAATAACAGTATGCATGAGGTAGCAGGTAATAACTATAATGTCTAAACTAATATATAAGGCAAGTACACTAATATCATGTCTAAACTATTAGCTAACAGTCTATGTCAAGCAATAATATTTTCTAAGGTGTACGTGACATGGCAATTACCGATGAAGATGTGTGTGAGCCGGCAAGTAAGTGTACGTGGTACATACGCATCATCGGTAATGGTGCTGGTGTCCTAACCACAAGATATCAACAGTAGAATATGAAGCATAATATAAGCATGTGATGCGGAGCAAACAACAATAATGAGCGGGAGCTGAATACTAGACGCAACGATAATTAATCTGTTTTAACCTAATATAAGTCCTACAATGATGCCTTTTGAAATAACACGAATCGTGGGGTTTTGAAAATAAGGGCTACGGTGTTTTAAAGAAAAGATACGTTTTTTGAAATATCCGTAGGATCCCTTAGGCTGTCTTTAAAAATGCGCACGATTCGTAAGCTTTGAAATAGGTAGAAACCGAATCTAATCTAACAACTACCTAAACTAAAGGGCTACGCTATAAGCTAGACTACAGGTAAGGAAACCGCCTAACATCTGAGTCGATACATATACATACCTGTATATATATTAGTCGGTGATCCCGCCTCAATAATATCATATCCGATACCATATCTATAATCAGACATCCCAAGTCAAGAGTGCGGATCGATCATCAAGATATAGCTCGTACGTAAATCCGTCGTACGGCATCCCCAAATCTGGGTACGGGTCAATATCATATTCCCCACACTATTCCTCTGGTATCCTCTTTATCCAAGATCATAGTCTAGGGTACTGACCTATGTCTAGTACAATACTAATATTCTCAATATACTCATGATCTGACTACTGATCGACAATCTCGTACAAACCGATATCGTCAGCACATATCATCATCAAGGGGTATACATCGCCCGATACGGCCTAATATCAATATCCTAGCATATTATGCCTCATATCACGATCACATGTCGACCATTTATTTATAACACTATTCACCCGTATCGCCGCCGCAAGATCCGCTATAACACCAGGACGTACCTTAAGTACGAATCCTGCCATATCACCGAGATCACAACCACAAACAAATCTCATCGACTCAGCTCAATCCCAAGTATCCTCCTCAAATCCGTATGTGAACACATATTCCCATACCCATATGAACATATAAATATATTCCCATACACGCACATGTGAAATAAGGAATGTATGCAAGTATGTATATGTGTGTATGTGTAAGTGTAGTGCACCCACTACCTAAGGTTTCGTAACCATGCACCAATCCAACACCAATATCCATCTAAAATCATCAATAATAAATCCTAACAACATATCATAAATTGTTGGTGTGTATACGCATCCGTATACATCACCACGGACTGCGGGGGTGCTATACGCCATCCACCCGACTTCTCCCCGTAGATATAAATCTACTCACCTGGTCCTCGCTAGCCGGTACCGACGTCGCCACACGCTTGCTTGTCGTCTCGAAGTCCACATGGGGGTACCTACATATCATAACGCACCATATCGCATTAAAACTAAATTCAAAATCGAAACGGCATATGAAAATCAAATCGGCACGCATATCACGCATAGGTCCAAACCTATCGCCTACGCATGCAAGAATAGTCAAACCAACCCTCGATGTCGATGTACAAACGTCAAACCATCGAGAAAAATCCAATCACACTCATTTGCACATTCACGAACACTAATTTTAATATAAACTAGGTTAAAACTCACAAAAACCTCAATTTTGCTTAAAAAGTCATTTTTCCGAAAATCTAGCAAGCACAATTCGCCGTTTTTGTACAAAACAGGATGTTTAAATGAATGTAGCGGCCAATATATTTATTAAATATCTTAAATAAGTCGTATAAACAATTTCCGGAATTTAATCTCATTAAATTCCAAAAATCCTAATATTCTAGTTTACAAAATACCCTTTTTAACAATTTCATAGCAAAAATGCACAAACTACAATTTAGGTTGGATTTCCATGAACTAAAGTGTTAAACTACACTTAATAAAGTTAATAATATGATAAAAACCCTAACCATATTTTTAATCTCATATTTCGAATTAAATCAAAAAAACTAATTTGCAACAAAAAGCTTAATTTGGACATTTTTCAAGTAACAACTTGTAATTAACAACTAGATTAGTTTTCTACAAAACTAAATATATTAATCCACCTCACTAAACCATACACAATCAAACACAACTCATTTCCACAACAAACCCTAACTTAGTAATCAAAACCCTTTCTTTAAATTTCAAAACTTGAAATTTAAAACCCTAATTTAACACATAATAGCTAGATTCAAGTAATTTAACAACAAATTAAGCATAAGGTTATGATTATACCTCACAAGCTTGAGATCAAACTTGCAAAAATCTTAGCCTCCAACAATGATTTCATGCTCCAAGATCCATGCTTGAATAGCTAAAGAATAATGGGTAAAGCTTGGATTTAGAATTAGCTTTGAATTTTTGAGAAAAAGGGTGGATTTTTGATAGAAATTTTGGGGATTTTGATGGAAAAATGAGATGAAGTATTTGGGGCTGTTTTGGTTCAGGTTTTGGCCAGAAATCTTGGGGGATTGGGTGAGGGAGGAGAGAGAGTGAGGTGGGGAAAGTTAGTTCAAGTCAAAGTCAACTCAAATTATACCATTTTCTACTCTTTTTTCTTTTCTTTTCTTTCATTTCTTTTCTTTAAAATCCAAGTGGGGACAAAAGAGGGGGCTGCTGAATTCTTCAAGGGGATAAGTGAATGGGGGTGTGTGGGTGTGGGTACGGGTGTGGGGTGATGAAAAATGATAAATACAATACCCCAAACATCCATTTACGCTAAAAAAAGCATTTTTTCTTCAATAATTTCTAAACCGTTTTGGCAGATGATTTCGTTCCAAAAACCACATGATAAAATTTTATTTAATGTTTTATGATGCACAAAATTTGTTTCAACTCATTCCAATTTGTAATTTTCCCTAATTAAATGTATTAGTGACGACTTAAAATAATAATAAAATAATATTTTTTTCAGAAAATTTGAAATTTCACCAGCGGCTCAATAAACACCAAATAATAGCAATTACATAGATAGAATGTGTATATTTAATTTTTATAATAAGATATTTGTATTTTGACTTTTTACAGAAAACCCCCTTATTTTACCGATTTTTTTCGAAATTTCACCGAAACGATTTTCAAAACGTTACATGAGTACAGGTTAGTCTGTCGACCTGAGATCTTCATTTGTCTCGTGTGAGTTCCCACTATGCTGAAGGGTTCCTTATGACGACAGCAAGGTTTCAGGGGGCATCATATACGTGCTCATTTATATCATATTATTAAATCAACATTTGATCTAATAATTCGGTTATATCATATACGATCGACTAATATCATTTATCTGTATATCACATTATCGAATCAACACTAGATTCGACAATTTGGTTATATCACATATAACCGCACCGAAAACAGATGACTGCCAGATTACAATACGGTATCACATACTCGTATTTAATCGGGCCCACACACATATCACATATGTGTCCTACTTCGTTTCGCTTGAACCAGGGAACTTCTGTGTGGGACTCTAAAGACTCGTCAATACGCCGACAGTAGGTGATGATCATATCAGTCACCTACAAGCCGTTAGCGGTACTAGCTGGACGTAACGGATACCCGGGTATTGAGCGAGATGAAGATCAACAAGCAAGCCTGTCCATAGTCTCCATGAAGCCTATCAGTAACACTACCGTACAGTCCGGTCTCTTCATCTGATATGTCGCATATCATGTCTAGGGGTGGAAATCGTCAGACCCCAATAACGTGATAAGTCATGTCGATGTCTGGCCTATAACGGGTCGAGAAACTACTGATAACACTTATCAGTAAATCTCCATATCAGCCCTGGCCAGGGACTTCCAGTTATAGCCAATCGAGCACAGCACAACATCAACCCCCAATACCGGGAGAGACGAAACCCCTCCTATCGCTCATTGCCTCCATACGACTCGGGCCTGTACCCAAAATCCACCTGTTTGCACGACTCCTCTTGAGCGTGGTAGGAAGGAAATCAAAGCACGGTGGGAGCCACACAAGACTCTATGACGATCTCGGGTCTACAGACTAACATATACCAGTGTCACCAGAGGACTGCTATCTGACGATAGGTATACTACCACATAGGAGTCCTCGGCGAGTCTTGTTCAGTGTACCCAGTCTCCACTAAGCACCCGTATACCATCTCTGATGTCAAACACCAATGGATGTGGGATCATCCATCGCTCATCATATGGGTCAAGAAGCATATACGCTAGTCTACTCTGGGATATCGATGCCCTGTCTCAATATTCTCTCGACTAGGAACAATTAAAGGATGTACTTGTGAACTACCCTAGCCCCACTAGTATGATCTCCATCATAGTCCTGGTAGTCAAGTACATATCCTAAGGGCTTTATCAACATGTGAGAGCAAGACAGTATAACAATATATAAGTCTACATGTTAAGATAAAGGTAACCAGATAGCATACTATCATGTCGAGCAAGAAAGTCATCTCTATATATATCCAAGCATCCACTATAATATACATCATGTGTACAATAATGGCCTCTAGGGCATACATATAACTAACAATCTCCCACTTGCACTAAGGCCATGTGTTGTAGTATCTCATACCCAACATCCCAAAGAGTCTCTCAAATTGCGTCTGAGGGAGGGCCTTCGTGAGTGGATCTGCTACGTTGTCCTTCGTGTCAACTCTCCTGACCTCGATCTCCCGACGATCTACTATCTCCCGGATCAGGTGATACCGCCTCAGAATATGTCTGGATCTCTGATGTGACCGGGGTTCCTTGGCCAAAGCCACCGCTCCATTGTTATCACAATACACCGGTATTGGATGCTCAATGGACGGAACCACACCAAGCTCAGCAATGAACTTCTTCATCTAGACAGCTTCTTTGGCAGCATCGTTGGCAGCGATGTATTCAGCCTCCATCGTCGAGTCTGCAACGGTGTCTTGCTTGGAACTCTTCCAGCACACCGCCCCTCCGTTGAGGGTAAAGACAAAACCCGAGACCGAGTTACTGTCGTCCTTATCACTTTGGAAGCTCGATTCGGTAAAAGACTCAACTTGGAGTTTACCATTACCGTACACTAAGAACATCTCCTTAGTTCTTCTCAAGTACTTGAGAATGTTCTTAACAGCTGTCCAGTGATTCTCTACTGGATCTGCTTGATACCTACTCACTACACTTAGTGAGTATGCTTCATCGGGTCTGGTACATAACATCGCATACATTGTAGAGCCTACTACCAAGGCATAGGGTATCCCTTGCATGCAAGTTCTCTCCAAATCAGTCTTGGGAGACATCTCTTTGGAGAGAGTGAGTCCAGAGATCGTGGGTACATTCCCACGCTTGGACTCTTCCATACTAAACCTCTTTAGTACAGTGTCTATGTACCTGGATTGGGACAATCCCAGTATCCTTTTAGATCTATCTCTATAGATCTTAATCCCTAAGATGTAGGAGGCATCACCTAGATCTTTCATTGAGAATCTCTGCGATAAGAAGAGCTTGACCGAATGCAGCATAGGAATATCATTTCCTATCAAGAGTATGTCATCCACGTACAATACGAGGAAGATGAACTTACTCTCTGCAACCTTCTTGTATATACAAGGTTCATCTACATTTTTGATGAAGTCAAACTCTTTGACTACCTCATCAAAACAGATGTTCCAACTCCGCGATACCTGCTTTAAACCGTAGATGGATTTAAGAAGCTTGCACACCTTTCCACTGCTCCCACTGTCTACGAAGCCCTCCGGCTGAGTCATGTATACGCTCTTTTCTAAATCACCATTTAGAAAGGCGGTCTTAACATCCATTTGCCAGATTTCGTAGTCATGGTATGCAGCGATGGCAAGTAGGATCCGGATGGACTTAAGCATAGCTACTGGAGGTTTCATCATAATCCACACCTGGTCGTTGACGAAAAGCTTTTGCAACAATTCTAGCTTTGAAAGCCTCAACTTTTCCATCTACACCAAGTTTCTTCTTAAAGATCCATTTGCTTCCAATGGGTTTTACCCTTTCGGGAGCAACTTCCAAAGTCCATACTTTGTTAGTGTACATGGATTCCATCTCAAATCTCATCGCATCCAGCCATTTCACAGAGTCCCCACTCGTGATGGCCTGCTCGAAGCTAGTTGGGTCATCATCTTCCATGATGCAATCCTCGCTCCCACCATCAACTAGAAAACCGTAGTATCTCTCAGGTGGATGAGGAACCCTACTAGATCTGCGGAGAGGCTGGGGTTCGTTGGGAACTATTAGATCCTCTGGTTCCACCAAATCGTCAGTTGTACTCTGTGCTGCTGGAACTTCTCCCAGTTCTACCTCACTGTCACTAATTTCTTTTACATGAAATTCCTTTTCTAAACAGGTGGCATGCTGAGCAACAAACACCTATTTTTCCTCAAGGTGATAGAAGATATGCCCTCGCGAGTGCTTGGGATATCCTACAAATTTGCACAGAACTGACCTTGCCTCGAGTTTGTCTAGATTTTGCTTTTTGACATAGGCCGGACAACCTCATATCTTAATGAAATTAAGACATGGTCTCTTCCCATTCCATATCTCATATGGAGTGGTAGGTAGAGATTTGGTCGGAACTCGATTCAATAGGTATGCAGCTGATTCAAGCGCATAACCCGAAAAGGAAATAATTAACTCAGCAGTGCTCATCATAGAGCGCACCATATCTAATAGGGTGCGATTCCTCCGTTCCGATACACCGTTGTGCTATGGTGTATATGGAGGAGTAAGCTGAGAGAGAATCCCATTCTCTTTTAGAAAATCCAGGAACTCGGTGCTCAAGTATTCACCTCCTCGATCAGATCAAAGGATTTTAATACTTCTACCCGTTTGGTTTTCGACTTCGGATTTATATTCTTTGAATTTTTCAAAAGCTTCAGACTTGTGTTTCAACAGGAACACATGACCGAATCTTGAGAGATCGTCAGTGAATGTAATGAAGTATGAAAAACCATTTCTGGTATGCATAGACATGGGACCGCATGCATCACTATGTATTAGTCCCAAGAGTTCCGAAGCTCTTTCTCCGTGTCCACTAAACGGAGTTTTGGTCATTTTGCCTTTGAGACATGACTAGCAAGTGTCATAAGATGAAAATTCGAACGGATTCAAATATCCATCTTTATAAAACTTAGCTAGTCGTGTCGCATTAATATGACCTAGTCTACAATACCATAAGAAGGCTTCGTTCATTTCTGAACTCTTCCTCTAGTGGGTGTTTTGTACGTTAAGAACTATATTTTGATTCAGAACGTACAATCCGGTACATGACGCACCAAACTCAATCAACACTTGATTTAGGTAAATGTTCATAACATTATTCTCTACTACAAAGTTATATCCTTCTTTATCTAATAAAGAGATTGATATTAAATTGCATATCATAGAGGGTACGTAGTAACAGTCGTTCAGGATCAATGTATTCCTTGTTGGTAATACAAGGTGATATTCACCAACTGCTTTGGCTGCAACATTTGCACAATTACCTACTTTTAGGGAATGATCACCTTTCCCCAGTTCTCTACCCATCTTCAGCCCATGCAATATATTGCATATGTAGGATCCCAATCCGGTATCTAATATCCAGGACGTAAAGTGTACTGAGAAACAGTTCTCTGTAACTAACATATCCGAAGAAGATGTATCAACATGCTTATTCTTCATTTGGGTGGTGTGGGAATCCGGATATGTTCCTATTTCCTGCTCAGACTTATAACACTTATAAGTTGGAGCGGGATCAACGTTCTCCTGCTCAGTATAACAAGCGGGTTCGGTCAATACATCCATATTGTTATCTTGATTAAGGCGTGACATTGGTTGCTGCCTGGAGAGAGATAGAAGGAAACGCGTCAGCGTACGCTCTTTGCAAGATTAGATTGGTTATTATCTTATCTAATCAGGACGTCTCCCACTGGTTTTATCAAATCTTCCTTCAAACCGTAAAAGGTAAGACTAGCCGGGATTAATTACACCTTACAAGTTCGTCAATCTTTCAGCCAGGCCAGTGCTGGGACTTTGAGGGAGGTTCCCCGTGCTTTCGCACGGACCTAATTAAAGTAAACCTCGTTTTCCCAGGGGCGTAACCCCGTTAACACCTTTCTAGACACCTACTTGATTGACTAATTGTCCAGTGTAAAACTCTCCCAGTAGTAACTCTTACTCGCAGTGGGTATCGGAATCCAACTATCTCATAGAAGGTATGCAATCTCATTGCAAATTTCAACACTTGAAATTACCGATAATACTTTTACCCCTAGCAACCCATGACCTTGACGGAGGTCAACAAACTATAGGCAGCTAGTCAAGTTCAACCCATTCATTTCTTGATTGAATTAAACCCACCTGCATGACCCATGACGGAGGTCAATAAGGCCATACGACTACCCTAATCCAATCGTATCACATGCGGCAGATAAGCACTAATCAGCTACCGCACACTACGCCATGACGGAGATCAACAAACGCAGCACGAATACTAAATAGTACCTATCTGAAATGACGGAGGGCTATGCAGGCTCTTAAGAAAAAACTATAAGCGTAATGAACTTGATATCGTTGCAGAATCGAGTGATTTTGAAAAGGAGTGTTTTTGAGGCTTTTCTAGTTTTGCTAAAGAGGTCACTCCCGGTGAAAAGATCTCGGCTCTTTCCTTATCGAATAAAGTGATGTATATTCAACAAGGAATACCGCTATGCAAAGCAAGAACTATAGAAGCAATCAAAAAACTAAACTGAGTGATTTGTAGCATTTGCTAGTTTCGCTAAAGAGGTCACTCCCGGTGAAGGGATCTCGGCTCTTTCCTTATCGAATAAGGTGCTGGATATTCTACGAGGAATACCGCTATGCAAAGCAAAAACTAGAGCTACTCTTTTTGAAAATTTGATTCTACAACATCTTTAGGTTTCTTTTTCTTTCATTAATCTCATTAATGAAGTCCCATTAATTAAGCTTCCTAAGCATCACAGAAGAAACGAAAATACATCGCACATATAAAGTGATCACATCACAGAACATCAGCAGCGGAAGCTATCATATGAAATATTGGATATACTAGGAATTCCGTGTTTTAAGTTAAGCCAGAAAAAACACGGATTCCACGGTTGCAATGAATAGCCAAATCAACACCCCTAGACCCCTACGAGAGCGGCAAGCAACCCTACCAATTCTAGAGTTAGGAGACCCGGACTCGACTCCTCAAGTTGGTCTCCCACTAGACTCTAGAATACGGTTACTTGTGCTCCTCTCCCTGGGTCTATCCTAATGCGGAAAAGTAAATAATATACAATAATGGTGACATCATCCTCAGTCCGGAAGTGCCCCAATAAAAGAATATTACATACAATGAATTTTACATGAATGAAAATAAAAACTCTCATCTTACATAAAACCCCCGGCTATTCAAAACACGACGATCCAATATAACATATCCAAGCAACACATAACACCACATGTTATCAAAAAGTTAGACGATTTTAAACATTCTGATCGAATCAACAAACACCCATAATTACCCAGAAGAGCTCAACACTTGAGCAAAATTAAAGTACCCAAAAACGTGCCACAGTACCTATGATCCAGCCATAAAAGAGCCAAACCAACGCGTCACCTATGACACCACGGCAAACCCTAAGGTTCAGTCGAGGTTCCGAGGGCATAGAATCGGGTTAAGGATTTTTTGTTCTTCTAGAGGGTCCATAGAGTTACTTGCACGACTACCGAATATAACTAACTTAAGAAAATTCCAACACTTGGAAATTTTCAGCAAGGGTTAAAATGGGTATTTGATATACGATCGAACTTTTTAATACCGTCTAAAATAGACCGAAAACTGTTAAAATTACGACTACGAAATACTCCGAGTTGCTGTTTTGATAAATAAACATCACATGCAAATTTAGAAAAAATAAACAACACCTGAAACACCAAAACCCAGAGACCAGAACACACCATAAAGCACAACCCCAGAAGCCAAGAAAAATTCAGCGTCGCCGGAATTTTGTACTAGGTCGCCGGCCAAGATACGAGGGCATGGGGTGACTTTTGTGCTGTGTTCATATACTGTCCCATACTATATTCTGCACTTGTTTAAATAATTTTTTGACAACTTTTAAAATTCGACAGAAACTGGAATTTTACGGTTTCAAGTTTTGGAGTTTTTCGGTTTCGTAATTCTACGCAATCCGTCTAATTCTCTAGTTTGGCTCTGATACCACTGAATGGTTCCTTATGACGACAGCAAGGTTTCGAGGGGCATCGTGCATGCCGTTTTAAAAATTTTGCGGTTATAAAGAACCCTACGCTAGAATCGTTAACTAGAGATTTAGACCGAACAAGATGCAGACAACTTTTACATCTAAGGGAATAAGAATACAACCTTTATAGATGGTCCTTCTCTTCAATATGCTCCGTGTAGTAGTCCCACGACTCCACAAGGCTTCTCTTGAGAATTTGAAAAAGCTTCCTTCGTAGCCTTCGCGCCAAAGATGATCCACCTCGAAGCTCCTACTAATTCAAGCTACCACTACACTAAACCCTTTAGTGTATGAAAGACATCACACTAACTTGCAAAAATGGTGTGAGATGATGAAGTAGGGGATGTAAAGATCTCACTTATTTGTGCTCAAGCTTCATGATTCACATCGCATGTGAGGGTTGAAGCTTGAGGAAAATCAAGAGGAGGAAGAAGACGCATGAGAGAAAAATGGCCAAGTCTTTTGGAATGAACAAGAATGAATGATAATTCTTGACCCCTCACTCATTCAAACATGGAATTATGCAATATTAAATTGCAACCATGCTTGAATAGTAAGTCAAGAATGAATAAACAATATAAAACACCATGCTTGCAACCATGCTTCAACTTTACACCTCATTTCTATTTTCACAAAATAGAAAACAAAATGACATGCTTCATTTTAATATATATATATATATATATAATGAAGATTAATTAGTGAGCTAATGATATTAGTTAATATGTAATTATATCACATATAATTTATATCATATTATTAAATCAACATTTGATCTAATAATCCGGTTATATCATATACGACCGACTAATATCATTTATCTGTATATCACATTATTGAATCAACACTTGATTCAACAATTTGGTTATATCACATATAACCGCACCTAAAACAGATGACTGCCAGATTACAATACGGTATCACATACTCGTATTTAATCGGGCCCACACACATATCACATATGTGTCCTACTTCGTTTCGCTTAAACCAGGGAACTTCTGTGTGGGACTCTAAAGACTCGTCAATACGCCGGCAGTAGGTGATGATCATATCAGTCACCTACAAGCCTTCAACGGTACTAGCTGGACGTAACGGCTACCCGGGTATTGAGCGATATGAAGATCAACAAGCAAGCATGTCCATAGTCTCTATGAAGCCTATCAGTAACACTACCATACAGTCCGGTATCTTCATCCGATATGTCGCATATCATGTCTAGGGGTGGAAATCGTCAGACCCCAGTAACGTGATAAGTCATGTCGATGTCTGGCCTATAACGGATCGAGAAACTACTGATAACACTTATTAGTAAATCTCCATATCAACTCTGGCCAGGGACTTCCAGTTATAGCCAATCGAGCATAGCGCAACATCAACCCCCAATACCGGGAGAGACGAAACCCATCCTATCGCTCATTGCCTCCATATGACTCGGGACTGTACCCAAAATCCACCTGTTTGCACGAATCCTCTTCAGCATGGTAGGGAGGAAATCAAAGCACGGTGGGAGCCGCACAAGACTTTATGACGATCTCGGGTCTACAGACTAACCTGTACCAGTGTCACCAGAGGACTGCTATCTGACGATAGGTATACTACTACATAGGAGTCCTCGGTGAGTCCTGTTCAGTCTACCCAGTCTCCACTGAGCACCCGTATACCATCTCTGATGTCAAACACCAATGGATGTGGGATCATCCATCGCCCATCATATGGGTCAAGAAGCATATATACTAGTCTACTCTGGGATATCGATGCCCTGTCTCGATATTCCCTCGACTAGGAACAATTAAAGGGTGTACTTGTGAACTACCCTGGCCCCACTAGTGTTATCTCCATCATAGACCTGGTAGTCAAGTACATATCCTAAGGTCTTTATCAATATGTGAGAGTAAGACAGTATAACAATATATAAGTCTACATGTTAAGATAAAGGTAACCAGATAGCATACTATCATGTCGAGCAAGAAAGTCATCTCTATATATATCCATGCATCCACTATAATATACATCATGTGTACAATAATGGCCTCTAGGGCATACATATAACTAACATGTGCTTTGATTACTACCCTACCACAGCTCAAAGGAGTCGTGCAAACATGTTTTAGTTACGTACAGTCCCGAGCCACATGGAGGCAGTGAGCGGATCGTCGGGGATTCGTTTCTCCCGGTTTTGGGGTTGATGTCGCGTTGTGCACGGGTGGCCATCACCAGAAATCCGTGGCCACGATGAACGAGAATTACTGATTTGGATCAGTAGTTTCTCAGTGAGTGATGGGTTTCATACCGACACGAAATATCGCGTTATTAGGGGTCTGACTTTATCCACCCCGTAGACCCGATATGCAATACTCTTAGACGAACATACCGGACTGTACGAAGATTTTCACGGACAGGCTCAGTAGGGGTTTGGATGAGCTTGCTCATCAGCCGTCCCTTCGCTCAATACCAGGGAAGCCGTTACGTACAGCTAGTGTCGCTGATGTGCTTGTGGTTAAACCCACTGCCAGCGTATTGACGAGTCTTTAGAGTCCCACACAGAGGGTTTTCCTGGTTCTGGCGAAATGATGTAGCAGCCGTATTGGATACGTGCAGGGTTCCAATCGATTGATTGTACTTTGTACCCGGACTTTCGATCGGATAGTTGATGATACTATCTGACTCGGGTTTGAGCCGAATTATTAAATCAGGTATTAATTTAATAATTTACATCTATATATGTATATATATATTGATATGTATATTCTAGTATTATGTTCTTTGTGTTATACTATCTCTTTGGATATTCGTATTTCGGTACGAATACATATATGTATACAGTAGAATGTAATCCGTATTTTTTCCAGAAAACATTATAGAATGTGGACACCTCATTTTAGGGTTTGACCATTTATTATAAATGGATAAATGAGGTGGCATGTGTTGGAGATAGTGCCCACAGAGTCAATAATTGGATCATAGGCACGTGATTGCAATGATTGAGGGAGGACCTATCCCGGTAGGACAGTCTTACTCAAGATGATAGTATGCTATCTGGTTTATCTTTATCATCGTGTACTGTTTTAGGTGACCTTACAGGTCACTATTGCGCGTTGATAGAGCCCCTAGGATTCTTGCTTGACTGCCAGCAGTATGAGGGCGATCATATACGTGGGAGCTGGTAGTCTATAAGCACATCCTTAAAAGGTCCCTAGTCATGGGAGTTTCGAGACAGGGTATCGATACTCCAGAGTAGACTAGTGTATACAGTCGAGACCCCGACGAGGGGCGGTGGCCGGTCTCACAAGCCAATGGTTTTAGTTGGTTCACCTAAGATGTATACAGGTGCTCATTGGGTTATGAGTACACCGGAAAAGACACGCCAGGAACATGCTAGTTGGTCTTATACCTGACGTCATATAGCAGTTCCCTGGTGACATGTGTACAGGTTAGTTCATTGACCTGAGATCGTCATTTGTCTCGTGTGAGTTCCCACTGTACTTTGATTACTACCCTACCACGCTCAAAGGAGACGTGCAAACAAGTTTTAGTTGGGTACAGTCCCGAGCCACATGGAGACAGTGAGCGGATCTGCAGGGGTTAGTCTCTCCCGGTATTGGGGGTGAGGTCGCGCTGTGTCTAGGAGAGCCATTACACAATGCCCTCGGCCGAGGCAGGAGTTTTACTGGTAGGTATTCCAGTAGTATCTCAGGGTGTTCTGGGCTACACTCCGACACGACTTGTATCGCTTTTGGGGGTCTGACTTTTACCAACCCCCTAGGCCCGCCATGCGATGCTCATAGACGAACGGACCGGACTGTATGGATATTGTCACTGACAGGCTCAGTAGGGTGTCAGGATGAGTTCGCTCATCGACGTCCCTTTTGGTCAATACCTGGTAGCCCGTTACGTATAAGCTAATACCTCTGACGTGCTAGTGGTTAAATCCACAACCAAAGTATTGACGAGTCTTTAGAGTCCCCCACAGACCAGTTTCTCAAGTTTCGGACGAAACGCTGTAGAGGCCGTATGGAGATATGGCAGGGTTCGATCAGATGCGTGCGGTATTGCACGGATCGTGATCGGACGCATAATACTAGCGGGCTTTGGTTTAAGCCGGATCCTAGTATAGTACAGTGTAGATTTTGTCTCATTGTATTTGTGTTCGGTCGGAATATAAATGCGGGTATGTATATACAGTAGCGGGGTTTTCCTGTAATTTATTACGGGATCAGTTTTCCGAAGTTGCCAGTTTGTTTTCCGTTTCGGCCATATTTCTTTGTATCTTTCATTGGCTGAAGATTGGTGGAGGAGGGCTTATTTGCATTTATGAAAATAAGCATTTTGGAGGGTGGTCTTTGCATATTATTGTATCATGATAATTCTACCACCATTTGACTTCTTCTTCTCATCATTGCTTGACTTTTGTGATGGTGATGGGTAATGATGAGGTTGGTGGAGTGTTGTTTTTGATTGGTGATAATTTCTTCTCATCATCTCTTTTCTCTCTCTTGGATGGATGATAGCTTCCTCCCCCTCCTTGACTTTTCAAACTCCCATTCTCATTCTTTTTCCAAGAGAAGGGCCGGCCAAGCTTGGAGGGGCTGTCCCATTTTGAGAGTGGGGAATTTTGATCTCTTTTTTCTTGCAAAATTCCCATTGCTCCATCTCCAAAAGCTTAGTTCATTTCCTCCACCATATGGCAACTTCCACAACCCCAAATGAGACAAAGCATTCTACAGATAACCTACAGCATCCTTGGGCACGTCGGCTCGCCAACTTCGTGCCCGAGTTGCCTCGGTCCAGAGGTGGGAGCCCGTAAAAGAAGCCGGCGACATGGTACCCTTCCGGCAAGGAGGTGAAGACCGGAGATTCCGCGGGGAGATCGGGACGACGACGAGAAGACCGAAGGACACGGATCGCTCGGTATATCTCTCCACCCATTCTCTAGTTAACTAGGACTATGTTAATGGCCCGATCCGGGATTTTTGTGTGCGGTGGTGCCGGTTTACAAGTTCGTAAAAAGTTTAGTTTCCGCATTCTGGCGTCGGATTGACGGCCGTGGCGTCGGATTGACGGCCGGGGCGCCGCCGTGCACTTACATGGTATCAGAGCCACGCCATTAACCTAGTCTAGCTTGGTCTAACGTGTTTATATTTCCGATCGAACAAAAATCCCAAAACCGCATTTTCATGTACATCATTTCTCTGTCGATTTTGTTTTGGCTCAGAAATTTTTTTAAAGTATTGCAGAATGATGTGCAGGGAATTCTAAGACTCCTGTAGAAATTTTATCACGTGAACACACTATCCTACCGCGGAACCGCGGCCAAACCCATGCTTTGGCCGCGGTTCCGCCGCAGTCTTTACTGTTCAGTGCATCAAGTTTCTACAGAGAGCTTCTGAGTTGAAAATAGGGTTTTTGGAATGTTCTTTTTGGGCCCAGATTTTCTTTAAGTGCTACAGTAATGCTTGGGGGCCCACTTGGGTAAATTTGATCGATCGAAAATTTTAAACACATTAGTTTACAGTATTTACATTATATCTGCGACCGTGAATGTCACTTGATCGGTAAATCATGTCTAACTGCTATAGCCCGGTTAGACGGATTTGCGAACGTGACATTCACGTTGATGTTCTATGTTGTGCTGTGATGTTGCGGATTGGTCGTGGGGGATAGCCTGGATGCAATGCTAGTACAGTTTTGGTTGTATTATGTACATTTGATATTGCGGGGCGAGCGTCCGACATGTGGACTGCCGTCACTGCCTGTTTGTATATTATTCTTTTGGGGCACGACCAGGTTGAGCCCGATATACCCGTTGTATGTATATTTTACTTTCTGTACTAGGATTACCCCAAGGTGGGGTGCACGGATAGCCGGGTTCTAGAGGGCAACGGGCCCGCTTCTCATGGCATTGAGACGGAGGGGGCCTCACTCTAGAATTGGCGGGCTATTCGCCGCACTCGTAAGGGGTACAGGTTGACCCAGGAGGGGTACTCAAGTTACCGGATTCCGTGAAGTGTCGGGTGGTCCATTCACGTTGCTGAAGGGGGCTGCCTCGCTTCAGGTTTTGGCGGGTAACTTGCCGCGCCCGTAGGGGTCTAGGATTTCATTGCACAGGTTATCCACACGACCAGGGGAACGTCGGTTTCAGTAGCGGCTATATGAAACCCGGGGATCCCAGATATCTGTATTGTTCTGTGATGCTTATTACATTTCTATGATGTTGCATTTTATCACGCCTTGAGCGAAATATTATATATTGATATATATATACTAGTAGATGTTGTATATGTTTTGCATCCGCGCTAGTCCAGTCCCCGCTCTGTCGTTAGTTAAGTAACCTAACGGGTAATGACGGGACCCAGTGGCGAATGCGAATGGCATATACGTACATCATTATTTTCGTTCTTTATTGGTGTGATCAATTGATGGGACTGCGTTGATTCGGATCAATGCAAGCTAAACAAACTTATTCTGATGTTGTTGGAACATTTTTCAAAAAGCTGTTATTGTAAGGACGTTCACTTTTGTTTTGCACAGTGGTATTCAGTTGGAATATCCTGCACCTCAGTCGACGAGGCAAGGGCCGCGATCCCTTCACCGGGAGTGACCCCTTGGACAGAAGTTTGCGTCAGCGTAATAACTTCACTATAGCCGATTACTTTTGCTTTGCATCGTGGTATTCAGTTGGAATATCCTGCACCTCATTCTACGGGGAAAGAGCCGAGATCCCTACACCGAGAGTGACCTCTTTAGCAAAGGTTTTCGCCACTATATTTTTATAAAAGCTATCTGGTTCCTTCAACGATATCAAGTTCATTACGTTAAAGGTTTTTCGCCAAAAACCTTTCGTAGCCCTCCGTCGTTTCAGACGGGTAGCACGTAGTATTCATGCTATGTTTGTTGACCTTCGTCAAGGCATAGTGAATGGTAGCTGCTTGTTACCTTTCTGCTGCATAGATAGATGCGTTGGTTTAGGACAGTCGTATAGCCTTGTTGACCTTCGTCAAGGGCTTGTACGGGTGGGTTCAAATTAACCTGGGCAATGACGGGTAGAACTTGACATGTGACTTATGATTTGTTGACCTTCGTCAAGGTCATAAGAGCATGGGTTAGAAATCACATCGGGAGTTTCTAAAGAAACTGAAACTTGCCAGATATGCGCATACCTTCTGGAGTGTGATAACGTGAGCGGATTCCGTCACGTTATCATGTGATGATAGTTGGATCCCGATTCCCACTGATGAGTTGGTTTACTCCTCGGGTGATCCCGACTAATTCTTCTTTCAGGTTTGGAGGAGAATTTGACGGTACAGTGGGAGGTTTCCAGATTAGATAAATTGGTAACCATTCTGATCTAGGCTAGAGTGCACGCTGAGTGTTTCTTTTCTCTCTCTCTTTGGCAGCGACCATTGACCTGACCCTAAGACTATGACTCAGTGACCAAGTTGACCGAACCTTCTTAAACACTGGCTTTTGGATTGTCAGAGTTGCAAACCTCATTGCCACTCCTACTTTTACCCTTTTCTCCAGGACACCCCGTATTACTACGAACGTCCACTTCCGTTGGACAAAACCATCGTATGGTTAGATACGAACTCGAAGGAATTTATTCGAGGATGGTTTCCGGTTCTGGAGAAAACGAATAGGACTATTCAGTTGTCTTTTCCTTTTACCTTCTCTCAGGTTACGAGTACTCCTTGGTTTAGGAGATAGTACACCTATTACGCAAATTGGATAGTCTTCTTCCAAACCATAGGCAGGTGTCGACCGGCAGGGAAAGAATAAAACCAGTTAGCCTAACGATGGTGTACAGAAGGTATTAAGTAAAGACATATCAAGGGATTAGTAAAAGGGCAAAGTAAATTGCGACTGCTATTCACGACCAAACCAAGTATTTCTTCACCAATCCTAAATCACCTTTGTATTTCTCCAGGACACTCCGTATCACTACGAAGATCCACAGTTTATTGGATACTCCATCGTATGGTTATATACGAACTCGAAAGGAACTTGTTCCAGTTCGGGGATGGATTCTGGTTCAGGAGAAATAGGAATAAGGTTTATTCGGTTGTCTTTTATCTTCACCTTCTCTCGCATTGCGAGTGCTCTTAGGATTAGGACAGTACACCCATTATACTTATTGGATAGTCTTCTTCCAAACCATAGGCTGGTGCCGAACGGTAGGGAAGGAAGAAAACCATTTAGCCTAAGAGGGTATGCAGAAGGTAATGACTAAAGATATATAAAGGGATTTGGAAAGATGGCAAAGAATTACACGGTTACAGTTGTGAATCTGGATAATGGAAGAGGCATTACTAGGAATACCGGGATACCCCATCGAAAAATTTCAATGTTTCAGTTTCACTGTGTACTGTTAAAGGAAAACCGATTTCCCAATCAGATCTTACTCCAGGGTATGTATTTACCAGGTATGATTCTCACATCTGTATAGTTTTACAGATGATGAGTGGGAGTAAATTATTGGGAATTAGGTGATTGTCCTCATTATATCGGAATTCGTTGTAATTGGTGATATTTGAGGGAATCACCTGGGCTGTTTGCCGGTCGGCAAACATTTGGTTTTGAATATCCGTTGTCATGCACCGATTTCAAATTGATATATCTGTACGTCTATTTTTATAGAGTGAGATATACTTTTTTGAAATTATGTCGATGACATTTACCTATATCAGTGGATGGTTAGGTAAGGAGCATTAAACAGCAGTGTAATTCTTCTTAACCATAAGTACAGTTTTCAACCTACGACACACAGGGATTGAGTTATCAGACTCAAGGGACTTATACAGAGTATTGTATGTTGTCCAGCATCCATGAGGACAGAGGGGTTGGTTCTCGTACTATATTCGGTTTACTTATGACTTCTCTAGTTTTTAGACAGGTGTTTCGTATAAACACAGGGTCCAAGTTTTGAGAAGTTATAGGTATATGAATAAAGTAGAGAACCAGGTGTTGCAAGTATCGGGATTCTTCAAGTTGATCGAAGATGTAGATACTTGTGTATGGTGTTCGGTTGATAGTAATGATTAAGCTAACTTGCCTCTCTTTCAGGTTACTCATAATTGGAAGCATTCCTAAGTTGAGTAACGCTGATCGGCCTCTTTCCATTTAGTTGACATGCACTGGAGACAGCTGCATGATTTGAATCTGGTTCAATTAAATTAGTGCATCTGGTTCTATATTGGATATAGAACAGTTCATATCTTAACGATGTTAAGGTACGGGGAGTTGTCTGGCTTATACTTAAAACCAGACTCTGGATAACTCAAGGCGTGTTTCTGTAATGGAAGTTTGTGGGTTGACCCAGGCTATGACGAGGGTTGACTTTCTACCATCTGGAAGATCAATAGTGATATTGTTCTAGACTCGCCACAGTTTTAATAAAAATGGATTTTTTCAGAAAACAGTAGTGGGAGTATGGTAGAACTGGAAGTGATTCCAGAACCGCAAACGATTACTGAAGATTTGATAAGAACCTAAAGATTCAATCTGGTTTGACATTCCATTGGCCACTCCGCAGATACGGTGGGTAACCTTAGGCACCCGAGAGGTACTCCGGTAGCCTCAAGGGCGGTGACAGGGAGGTTCTTGTTTACCCAGACTTGCCATTGCTGTTGTTCCAGGCTACGAGACCCGACAGGAGGATGAGTATAGCGTCGTTCTAAACTAGCTTTAGAAGTGTACGTGTATATGACTCTGCCAGAGGGTTGTCGTAGTCAGTGGGAGCAGCGGAAGCATTGGTGGACAGGTGGCTTATGTATATTTATAGACTAAAGCAGATATAGCGGAGATAGATCATCTATTTCTGATGTGACAGTCATAGGTTTGATTTCATCAGAATAGGGGATGGATCTGTTAAGAAGGTAGTAGAGTGTGATATCCTGGTATTTGGATGACATACACAGAGTAGGAAGTGACATTCCTATACTACGATCGGTTATACTTTGGTCGTCACACAGTGGTTTCACCACATGGCACTTGGACATTATATCAGACATTCTGGTTACTGGATCTATGGTTTTAGATCTAGATTTGGGTAGTTTCTCAATCAGGGTACTTAGACAGCATTCTAGAGGTGCTTTAGAATGGACAACTCCTGGCATGGGGGTGTACCTGCAGGTGATGGAGTCACCCTCTCTAAAGGTGTCTTACAGACTAAAGGGGAGAGGGATGTGCATGATTGGCAGATCACTTGCTCAGGCAATTGAGTCAATCATGAGATGTCAAGTACCACACCAGATGTTGTTTTTGCACTTGATGCAATAAGTTGACATTGATCCAATCCTAGAGAAACAGTCGGAAGCAGTTTTAGAACATAAGTGGATGTTCTAGGGATATGATAACAACAGTCTCTTTTAGGAGACAGTTATCATTCCAGGCTTCCAAGGTGACCTGGATGACAGGGAGGTTGTCAGAGTTATTGTTTTCCCTCTGAAGAGGGGCGGTATTTTGGACAGGTGGTCCAGGAGGATACTGAGGGAAGGATGGCGCAGGATACTGATTAAGTTCAGTTGACGATACAGTCTAAGAAGTTTGGATTTGGAGTTCATTTATGAGCTACGTCCCATCAGACATCCAGACATATTCTAAGACAGGTATTGCTCATTTCGGGAGATAGCATTCTCCACGAACTTGAGATAAGAGAGACATAGAAAGAAACATCAAGGCGGATCCACTCACTGAGGCTATTCCTCGAACGCAATAGTTTCACAAATAGGTTTTATGAGACTGACCAGTAGAGGAGTTGGGTGTTCGGTATCACACGGGCTGTGAGTATGCGACATCGCAATAATTAGCCTTGAGTGCAAGTGGGAGATTGTTGGAGATAGTGCCCTCAGAGTCAATTATTGGATCACATGCACGTGATTGCAATGATTGATGGAGGACCTATCCCGGTAGGACAGTCTTACTCAAGATGATAGTATGCTATCTGGTTTATCTTTATCATCGTGTACTGCTTTAGGTGACCTTATAGGTCACTATTGCGCGTTGATAGAGCCCCTAGGATTCTTGCTTGACTGCCAGCAGTATGAGGGCGATCATATACGTGGGAGCTGGTAGTCTATAAGCACATCCTTAAAAGGTCCCTCGTCATGGGAGTTTCGAGACAGGGCATCGATACTCCAGAGTAGACTAGTGTATACAGTCGAGACCCCGACGAGGGGCGGTGGCCGGTCTCACAAGCCACTGGTGTTAGTTGGTTCACCTAAGATGTATACAGGTGCTCATTGGGTTATGAGTACACCGGACAGGACTCGCCGGGAACATGCTAGTTGGTCTTATACCTGATGTCAGATAGCAGTTCCCTGGTGACATGTGTACAGGTTAGTTCATCGACCTGAGATCGTCATTTGTCTCGTGTGAGTTCCCACTGTACTTTGATTACTACCCTACCATGCTCAAAGGAGACGTGCAAACAGGTTTTAGTTGGGTACAGACCCGAGCCACATGGAGGTAGTGAGCGGATCTGCAGGGGTTCGTCTCTCCCGGTATTGGGGGTGAGGTCGCGCTGTGTCTAGGAGAGCCATTACACAAAGCCCTCGGCCGAGGTAGGAGATTTACTGGTAGGTACTCCAGTAGTATCTCAGGGTGTTCTGGGCTACACTCCGACACGACTTGTACCGCTTTTGGGGGTCTGACTTTTACCAACCCCCTAGGCCCGCCATGCGATACTCATAGACGAACGGACCGGACTGTACGGATATTGTCACTGACAGGCTCAGTAGGGTGTCAGGATGAGTTCGCTCATCGACGTCCCTTTTGGTCAATACCTGGTAGCCTGTTACGTATAGGCTAATACCTCTGACGTGCTAGTGGTTAAATCCACAACCAAAGTATTGACGAGTCTTTAGAGTCCCCCACAGACCAGTTTCTCAAGTTTCGGGCGAAACGCTGTAGAGGCCGTTTGGAGATATGGCAGGGTTCGATCAGATGCATGCGGTATTGCACGGATCGTGATCGGACGGATAATACTAGCGGGCTTTGGTTTAAGCCGGATCCTAGTATAGTACAGTGTAGATTTTGTCTCATTGCATTTGTGTTCGGTCGGAATATAAATGCGGGTATGTATATACAGTAGCGGGGTTTTCCTGTAATTTATTACGGGATCGGTTTTCCGAAGTTGCCAGTTTGTTTTCCGTTTCGGCCATATTTCTTTGTATCCTTCATTGGCTGAAGATTGGTGAAGGAGGGCTTATTTGCATTTGTGCAAATAAGCATTTTGGAGGGTGGTCTTTGCATATTGTTGTATCATGATAATTCTACCACCATTTGACTTCTTCTTCTCATCATTGCTTGACTTTTGTGATGGTGATGAGTTATGATGAGGTTGGTGGAGTGTTGTTTTTTATTGGTGATGATTTCTTCTCATCATCTCTTTACTCTCTCTTGGATGGATGATAGCTTCCTCCCCCTCCTTGACTTTTCTCTCACTCTCATTCTCATTCTTTTTCCAAGAGAGGGGCCGTCCAAGCTTGGAGGGGCTGTCCCAATTTTGAGAGTGGGGAATTTTGATCTCTTTTGGCTTGCAAAATTCCCATTGCTCCATCTCCAAATGCTTAGTTCATTTCCTCCATCATATGGAAACTTCCACAACCCCAAATGAGACAAAGCATTCTACAGATAACCTACAGCATCCTTGTGCACGTCGGCTCTCCAACTTCGTGCCCGAGTTGCCTCGGTCCAGAGGTGGGAGCCCGTAAAAGAAGCCGGCGACGTGGTACCCTTCCGGCGAGGAGGTAAAGATCGGAGATTCCGCGAGGAGATCGGGACGACGACGAGAAGAACGAAGGACACGGATCGCTCGGTATATCTCTCTACCCGTTCTCTAGTTAGCTAGGACTATGTTAATGGCCCGATCCGGGATTTTTGCGCGCGGTGGTGCCGGTTTACAAGTACGTAAAAAGTTTAATTTCCACATTCTGGCGTTGGATTGATGGCCGGGGCGCCGCCGTGCACTTACAGCATGGATGTGATGGGAGTATGGTGAGGACCTTGCTTGTATAGTGTGCACAAATGAATTATTAATTCATTTGTCTATACTATTCAAGTATGGGTTGTATATTTTAATTGAAAAAAGGTTTTACAAAACCATGCTATGTGATTTTCTCTCTCCATGGATGCTTCATTATTTTTTGGAGATGGTTCTTTTCTTGAGCTCTCTTCTCCTCACCATTAGCTTCACTCCCTCTCAAGCTTTCATGGTTTTCCTCCACCTTCATCTTCCACCTCCTCTCAACCCTCTCATGTGTTGAGAATCATGAGAGGGGGTGAGATGAGATAAATAAACACTTAGATCACTACATCCTAGGTATTCTAGACTAGCATCCAAGAATCCCTAGTTTCTTCACTTGCTTTTGATGTGGAGCTTGAGCCATGGCTACATCCCTCAGGTGGATCATCTTCGACGGAGGAAGATCGACGGCCAAGCTTGTTCGAGCACGCATCAAAGAGCTAAGGAAGTTGATAGAAGAACGAAGGACTTGGTTCATTCGGTATAACACCTTTAACGCTTTAGTTTAGCTCTTTGTTATTTGCTAGGGTAGGTTTATGGTTCGATCTTGAGAGGGTTTTGTTTGCGCCAAAAAATTTTAAAAGCCGGTTTTTGTTCCGCATCGGCCACAGAAAATGACTAGAGCGTAAGAGAAAACCCAACAGAGTACAACTATAAGGCACGAACACCAGTCACCTCGAAGAGTTCCTCAAGCATATTCTTGAAAACGAAGATAGTGACAACAATGAGGAAAATGACTTATCATAAGAAACCAAGGACTATGTAGCAAGTTGCCATATGGTCTCCTATTCGTTATTAAATGACAAAGAAACTCCCTCAGCGTCAGAAGGAAACGTGGAGGAACTGGGGGCAGAATCGGCGCTAAAATCCCCGGAAACAGCCAGAAGACCCAATCGATAGGCAGTTAAACGAAGCCTTTCGAAAAAGCAAAGCTGTCAGAGAACGTGAAACAGCCATATACGAAAAGGCTAAGCGTCAGCGTCAGGATGAAGAAGCTGCGGCGAAGATGAGTCGTAAAGTACTCCAACCAAACTAAAGCACAACTGCTACAAATAAGAGAAGAATCAAAGTAGAGAAGCGTTTCGCCAAATCCCGGTCAAGAGGAATGAAGCTGCCACCACTCGTAGGAAGCTCTCCCGAGGTCATATGCCTCGACGGAAAGGATTCACATCTTTATATCATCGGAAGGTCACTCATCCCACCGAAGAATGCAGTGCCTTCAAGAAGTGGTTGCAAGGATATGTTGTCCATAAAAAAACACTTCAAGAGGATGAAGCGCGAAGCTCGTCGACAGCAAAAAAGTTTGACAAGTGCACGTGAGAAAACAACCGGCAACTAGCATATGGTTGATACCGGTTCGGAAGGGGATAAACCCCAGGTTCATATATTCGGGAGCGATTCTGAGGACGAAATGATCCCTAGCCCTCTCTTCAAGGAATCCACCTCCGAAGAAGAAGAGGAGGAGAAGAAATGCGAGAATATTCAGCTGCGGAGCCGCATGCTGCCTGAAAAGAAACTCGGACCTACAAATAAGGGTTCGAGCAAAAAAGACAAAGGGAAAGAAAAAATCCCTGAGGAAATTACCCTTGAAGAAACTCGCCTTAGAGTATAGCAAAACCTGGAAGTTTATAATGCAAAGATAAAACGGTCATACGAAAAACTGACTAGGCCGAGAACATTCCGCCAATGCGAACTCGTGCTAGTCGTCAAAAGACCAATGATCCCAAATCATGCAAAATGGGGGAAATTCGAGCCAAACTATGAAGGCCCGTACATCATAGACAAAGACTACCAAGGTGGAGCCTACCAGCTCATGGATATGCATGGCGAAAGACCCTTCCGGCCAATAAACGGCCGGTTCCTCAAAAAATACTACGCTTGACGAGTCATGACTTAGGTCAATGATAGATGACGACACTTGTGTCCGCTTGCTATATGCCTTAGTAAAAATATCTGAATAGTATGTAAAAAAAAACGGTCGCCTCAAATATGGCGACATCGGACCGAGACGTCCTTAAACTAAAAATTCGTCTCAAATATGGCGACAACGGACCGAGATGTCCTTAAACTAAAATCAGTCACCTCAAACATGGCGACACTGAACCGAGACGTCCTTAAACTAAAATTTTGTCTCAAACATGGCGACAACGGACCGAGATATTCTTAAACTAAAACCGTTCGCCTTAAATGTGGCGACATCGGACCGAGACGTCCTTAAAATAAAAATCCGTCTCAAACATGGCGACAACGAACCGAGATGTCCTTAAACAAAAATCGGTCGCCTCAAATATGGCGACATCAGACCGAGATGTCCTTAAACTAAAAATTCGTCTCAAAAACGGCGATACCGGACCGAGAAGTCCTTAAACTAATCGTTCACCTCAAATATGGCGGCAACGGACCGAGATGTCCTTAAACTAAAAATTCACCTCAAACATGGCAATAATTGACCGAGATGTCCCTAAACTAGCACATCACTGTTAGTGTATATGCCCTAGGGGCCATTATTGCATCATACTAGCTTGTATATTACTTAATAGAAGCTTGGGATATTCACAGTTATATAACAGTCTTGCTAAAATGGTAGTATGCTGCTTGGTTTTATCTATCTTAATATGTGAGTATACGTATTGATAGAGCTCTTAGGATCTTGCTTGACTACCAGCGTTGTGATGGCAGTCACACTAGTGGGGGCTGGGTAGTCTGCAAGCACATCCTTTTTCAGGTCCCTAGTCATAGGATTATCGAGACAGGACATCGATACACCGGAGTAGACTAGTGTGTACGCTTCCCATCCCAGTTGGGGAGATGGTATGTCCCACGGCCTACAGTACGTTGTACTGGAGATAGTATGCAGGTGCTCGTTGGGTTACGGGTACACCGGACAGGACTCACGGGGAACTGTTAGTTGGTATTATACCCATCGTCAGTTAACAGTTCCCAGGTGACATGAGTACAGCATAGTCCGCAAACTTGACACTGCTACTTCGCCTCGAGTGTGTCCTACTGTTCTTAGATTGCTACCCTTCCACGGCTCAAAGGAGTCGTGCAAACAGGTAGCAGTTGGGTGCAGTCCCGAGCACTTGGAGGCAGTAGCGGTTAGACAGGATTCGTCTCTCCCGGTATTGGGAGTTGATATCGCACTGTGTCAGAGAGCCATTACGCAAAGTCCCTGGCCAGGGCAAGCGAGATTTACTGGTAGGTTCCAGTTGTTTCTCAGGGTGTAATGGGCTACGCTCCGACACGACTTATACCGCTATTAGGGGACTGACGCTTGCCGCCCCCCTAGGCCCGATATGCGATAGTCTTAGACGAACAGACCGGACTGTACGGAGATTGTCACATCAGGCTCAGTAGGAGTTCGGATGGGTTTCCTCATCGGCCTTCTTATCGACATCTACCTGGGGACCGTTACGTACAGCCAGTGCCGCTTGCGGTCTGTGGTTAAACCCACTGCCAGCGTAGTAGTCGAGTCTTTAGAGTCCCACACAGAGAGTTTCCCTGCTCCAGGCGAAACGATATAGAGGTTGTATGGTTTTACGACAAGGGTTCGGACGCATACGTGTGTTTACGCACGTACGACATCCGGACAGTTTTTACTAGCTGGCTTTGGTTTAAGCCAGTTTCTAGTATCCGGTTATTGGATTTATACAGTCTAAAGTTTTTCCGTATTTTCACGGATTGGAGGGGTTTTCTCGTAATTTCGCGAGAAGCTTCTAGAAGGATGTTGACTTGAGGGTTAAGGTGGCATTAGCATTAATTGATTTTGTGACTCATGAGATGAATCATTCAAGTGAGTTAATGAAGCATTTATTGCTTAATGACTCACTTGATGATTCATTGCACTTATTAAATGAAGCATGTTGATAAATCATTTGATTTATATTATTTGATATTTTATATACTTCATGATATATAAGAAGTGAGAAACAATTTCAATTCATTATCATTCTCACCTTCTCTCTCCTCAAGCTCTCTGTTTTCAAACCCTAATCCTCCCCTCTCATGTGTTGAGACCAAGGATTAGTAAAGACTATTTAATCCATAACACTTCTCTATATCACCTAGGTTACTTAGATTAGCACTTTAAGAAACCTAGTTACCTCAAGTTAGAGGTGAAGCTTAGAGTATAGCTCTCGGGTGGATCATCTATTACGTGGAGGAGGCCGAGAAGGACGTGGATAACGAAAAGGAGAAGGACACGGTTCATTAGGTATAATCACTTATCATAGTAGTTCATAACTTCTATGTTTCTTGTTAGTTATAGTTTAGCAAAGATTCTCGATTAGTCGATGTTTACGCAAAGAACAAGATCGTTTTTCATTATTCCGCCTCCCCGCTAGTCATGGGGTGTTGTACATCGACTTACAGTGGTATCAGAGCCTCGCTAAACAATAATTAACTTATTAGCAAAGTCGTATAAATTTCGAACGCAAAACGAACTGGAAAAAATATCGATATCTCCTCAAACCCCCGAGCTCCTCTTCCCTTAACCCATCAAAAGCTTCTCTCCTCAAACCCTAACCCTAACTCCTATTACCTTGACCTCGCCTCCACTCTAGTCTTCATCCTCTTCTCCTCCTCCTCATCTCCATCTTCTTACTTCCTCCAGAGCAACCCTGCAAACCCACAGAAACCCCGAGAGCCCTGCACACCCATCACCACCACCTCACCTCATCGCCGACGACCCCACACCTCGTCACCCTCACACCACATCTTCTCTCTCTCCTCTGCTCTCCCTCCTGCACCAAACCCTGCACCCAAAACCCCAACATACATCAAAACCGAGCCCAAACCCAAACCTAACCCTAGCTCCTCAAAACCCCTTCACCGGCGCACCTCACCGCCGTTGATCTCGCCGACACCGCCAGCTCATCTCTCTGACCCAGTGAGCAACCCTCTTCTTCTCTTGCCTCGTCTTCCTCTTCCTTTCTTCTCTTTCTTTCTTTTCTTTTCTTTTAAAAAGTTTACTGTTCTTTTAGTTTGCCGGAATCCGATCGTGCCGACGACGATCCCGACGACCCAGCGAGCGTACCTGACCCGTGTGATTCCCCTGTACGTTGTTTGGACCCGTTCCGTGCATTGTGCGAGCGTCGTGACTTTTTCCGCCGACGTGTGACGTTCCGTATACCCGTTTCTTGATCTGTCAAGGCAAGTAAAACTTGCTACATGCTATCTATATTATTTTATACCTATTTAATTGCATAGTAAACCTGTAGATTACATATTATGCCACATGTTCCATTTTCCATTTCGATGTTCCATATATTATTTTAGATTTATAACTTGAAGCATATCATGTTGCATTTTGATTTACTATACATAGTACCCATATCCGTGTTTAAATCACTTAATAATTATCTGCATAGCCCATAGTACCTTTAAATAGTTTCTACCCTATCGGACACCCGTTTGCATCCATTTAACCTATTTTATAGATAATTGCATCCCTAGATCATTTAACCCATAATAACGAGATTTTAACAATTCCATATTTGTTTAAGTGTATTTTACTTAATGTTGGAACCATAACCCTAACTCTAATCGATAACCGTGCATCCATATATTTTAATATGTATCTATTTGCATACCACATTACAATGTTCCATTTTATTATTCCATTAGTACCATATACTTGTTTCTTATACCGCTGCTTATTTTAGTTTGATTATAACACCCACATGACACTTTGTGCACCCCTGACATGACTTGTTACACCTACTGCTTGACACGACATGGTACCGCGCACCTCTTGACATGACATGATACCTATGTACTACTTGACTAGACCTGATGTACAATGGCTTTACCTGTTACCTGATCTTGTTACTAATGCCAACAAACCTGACCTGTTGTCCCTACGGACATTTCCTGTTGTCTATCCAGACAAACCTGTACCTACCTGATCCTGTGTTGGCATTAGCTCCAGATTATTCAATACTTGACTTGAATACACAACTTGGGGGTATGGGAAAATCAATGTAAGTGCACGGTATCGCCCCGGCCGTCTAACAGACGCCAAATGCGGAACAAAAACTTTTACAACTGGCGCTATCGCGTACTTTAACCCGGATCTGCCATTAAAGCTAAACTAATAAACTATAAAGTGGGTAGAAATGTTATACTGAACAATCCGAGTCCTTTAGTCTTCAACCATCATCCCACGCTTTGTTGCGGCTGCTCCGATCTCCTGAATCTCCAGTCTTCTCGTCCAGGTGGCACCACGTCGACGGATCTTTAAACGGGCTCCCGCCTCTGAACCGAGGCAACTCGATTATCAAGTTTGCTAAAAGAGATGACCAAGATGATGTAGAGAATGAGTAGAACACTTTGTCTCGTTATGTCCAAAGCTATGGACGAACGGTTAATGAAGTTGCCATTTGAATCGGGTAAATGAGAAATCGGCTATTCTAATTTTCATGAACCAAACTCTATTCTTTTCTTTTGCAAAATCAATCCCCTCTCTCAAAAGGGAGGGCCGGCCACATATAGATGGTGGGGGGTGAGTGTAGGAGGGGGAAGGTGACCATAACCATAATGAAGAGAGTGAGTCATAATAACACCTAGCTTTAACATTTAATGCATCAATGAGTCACCTTAACCTAGTCACCAAAAACATTAATGCAACAATTAATGCCAAGATGAGTCACTAATCTAGAAGCTTCTAGAACCACAACTCACCCTCATGACACACCCTAAAGAAGAAAAGATAAATCCGCATTTAACCGAATGTTAAATACGGGTGACAGAATACTGGAAACTGGCTCCTTCCAAAAGCGCCCGAAACGAATTTCAGGATAACCCCGTAACAGTATAAACATACCCGCATTTGTATTACGACCGAATACAAATGCAACTGTGACAAAGATATTATATCTACACAGTATAATACTCGGATCCGGCTTAAACCAAAGCCCACCAGTATTATCTGCCCGAAATATAACACGTGCGTAAACGCACGTGCATTTTCCGAACCCTGCCATAAAACCATACGGCCTCTACAACGTTTCGCCCGAACTTGGGAAACGGTCTGTGGGGGACTCTAATGACTCATCAACACACTGGCACTGGGTATAACCACTAGCACGTCAGAGCTACAATCTGTACGTAACGGTTGCCTATGTATTGATTGGAAAGGAAGCTGACGAGCGAACTCATCCAGAAACCCTACTGAGCCTAACAGTGACAATATACATACAGTCCGGTCCGTTCGTCTATGAGTATCGCATATCTGCCTAGGGGGCTGGTAACGTCGGACCCCCATTAGCGGTATAAGTCGTGTTAGAGAGTGACCCAGAACACCCTGAGATACTACTGGAGTACCTACCAGTAAATTTCCTGCCTCGGCCGAGGGCTTTGTGTAATGGCTCTCCTAAACACAGCGCGATCTCACCCCCAATACCGGGAGAGACGAATCCCCTGCCGATCCGCTAACTTTCCTCCATTTGGCTCGGGACTGTACCCAAAAAAGACCTGTTTGCACGACTCCTTTGAGCCGTGGTAGGGTAGAAATCAAAGCACAGTGGGAACTCACATGAGACAAATGACGACCTCAGGTCGATGGACTAACTTGTACATATGTCACCAGGGAACTGCTATCTGACGATATGTATAATACCAACTAGCATATTCCCGTCGAGTCCTGTCCAGTGTACTCATAACCCAATGAGCACCTGTATACATCTTAGGTGAACCAACTGACACCAATGGCTTGTGAGACCGGCCACCGCCCCTCATCGGGGTCTCGACTGTATACACTAGTCTACTCTGGAGTATCGATGCCCTTTCTCGAAACTCCCACGACTAGGGACACTTTAAGGATGTGCTTATAGACCCCAGTTCCCACGTATATGATCGCCATCATACTGATGGCAGTCAAGCAAGAATCCTATGGGCTCTATCATCATGCAATAGTGAACTAAAGTATATATACGATGATAAAGACAAACCAGATAGCATACTATCATCTCGAGCAAGACTGTCATATCGGTATAGGCCCTACCTCAATCATTGCAATCACGTACCTGCGATCCAATAATTGACTTAGAGAGCACTATATCCAACAATCAATGATGAAACCTGACTTGTAACTCGACAGTTCGATACCTTTACTGATCAGTTTTAGAGGCTAGGCCAGCCTTGGGATGATGCTGCTGACATCATCCATCGTTACCCACTACCTTTTTAGAGGCTAGGCCAGCCTTGGGATGATGCTGTTGACATCATTCATCGTTACCCCTTTTCCTTTTAGTGCCTAGCGGCATGTCTCGGTTTCAGCCCGAGAATCTTCACCGTGATCCCGGGCACGCACGGGGATACTATTGAGTTACATCGATTATTCATCAAATTGATTTCAAATACTTGAGAGTAGTTAATACAATAGACCAGTTTTAGATTTCTCACTGCACACTACCCTTCACTGTCCTGATTTACATTGCTGTTACACATGTTTTACTATTTATGATCATACCTGCATGTCTTGTTACCCCTGTTTATATTATTGCTTGATATTATGACGCACTGACGTCTGGGTTTTGCATGGCCCATATTCTTTACCTGCACTACAGGCCGAGCAGGAGTACTTCAGTCAGCAGGCTGAGCAGTGAGGACTCGTTAGTAGTTAGTTCTTTTACTTTCGGTATTTTTCATTCCTGATGTGAGCCCGCATTATGGGACATACATTCCAGTTATTCTTGTATTGGATCTTTTGCTTCCGCATTATTTTATTCTTGATTCGTTTTATTCTGGCTTATGGACATGTGTTAGATAGTTTATTTTTGTTCTTGATATCTCTACAGCCGTAATGTGACTGTGGAAGGATATTTCCTATCCACAGGTAGCATGGTTGGCTATGTCACATGCCCACCTTAGCGTACTCTGGGAAGCGGGGCGTGACATGGTTCCTTTGGTATCAGAGTCATAGGATATAGGTTAATCGATTTTGATTCTTTTGTAGTTGGGTATTGGACCCAATACACGAATCAGAATACTCGTGATTAGGAGACATGTCCTGCCACCTTACCGTCTACCATTTTGAATCTTAACCTCCTTCTGATTCTACTTTTACGATATGCAAGCCTCCTTTGTATATCGACTCGAAACCTGGTTTCTTTGTTATCTCTAGAACTTAGATGACTTGGGTGGAGTTATGTGATTGTAGCTATGATACCGCGGCATGGTTACAATGCGGTACTCTATTTAAGTAACTTAGGGTTCTAGCCTTGATTCATATCCTTGATCTACAATTGGAATCTGTTAGCATGCTAATCCATTTGGTGCTTTGATTTCAGGAACATGGCAGACAAGAATCTGAAAACGTACCAAAGGCATGTTGACGAAGCCACTATGCTGGGAGTAATACGTGGGATGTTGGAGAACCAAAAGTGACAGACCGAGCTGAACCAGCAGCAAGCTGATGCTTTGCAGGAAGGTTTGCGGACCGTTCGGCAGTCCGTGAATAATGTGGTGGCCAGACCAGTGGATCGTGTGGGTACCGTGGCGGATTTCAGGAGACTGGGTCCGTCTATTTTTACTGGCTTGGAGGAGCCGTTGCCAGCGGAGCAGTGGCTGGTTGACATGGAGAATTTACTCATTGCAGCACAGATCCCAGAAGATAAGAGGGTGGATGTGGTACGCATCCAGTTGGTAGACTACGCCCGTGAATGGTGGCTTATGGAAGAGACCCGCTTGCCCAAGCCGATCAGATGGGCGGATTTTTTGAAGAGTTTCTTGGAGAAGTTCTTCCCGTGGACTGCACGGGAGGAAATGGAAGAAAAGTTCATCAGTTTGAAGCAGAATGGCGCACCTGTAGATGTACATGCAGCTGAGTGGACGCGGCTCAGTAGATTCGCTGGACCTCTGGTTGCCAACAATGCTGATAGGGCAAGGAGGTTCATGCGCAGTTTGGATGTGGACATCCAGAGGGAGATTGTCTCTTTGGGTTTGACCACTTTCTCACAGGTACTTACAGCGGCCCGAGAACAGCAGAGCCTATCTATGAAGACTGGGAGTACACAGCAGACAGCAGTAACAATACCGAAGCTGGCATTTTCACCGAACCGAGCACATGGACGCAGGGATATTCCAGTGAACCGTCGTGGCGTAACACCTATGAAGAAGCCTGCTGTTGTTGATCAAAGAAGGAGCGTAATTTATAACTACTGCCATTTACCCGGACATGTGCAAAGAGATTGTCGAAGGAGGCAAGGACTTTGTTTGGTTTGTGGATCGGCGGATCATACTATCAACGCTTGTCCGTTGAAGCTTCGCACGAAGGATGAAATTCAGAATCCACCGCAGAAACCGTTTCAGGGACAGAAGCAGCTGACTCAGGGACCCAATCAAGCTCGAGCATTTACCCTGGCGGCTGAGGAAGCCAAGGCTTCTGGAGAAGTTGTTTCAGGTATTCTACTTGTTCATGGTTTTCCCGCATTAGCGTTATTTGATTCTGGTGCATCCCATTGTTTTATGTCATCCAAGTTTATTGCTACACACTCGATTACTTGCACGACCCTGTCTAGTTTCTGGGACATACACACTGGGAATGGGATGATCATATCTAGTAGAGAATGTAAGGATTGTGCGGTTGTTGTTTGCGGACGGGAGCTTTTTGCAGATTTCTTGGTGATTGATACAGGCAGCTATGAAGTCGTCTTGGGAATGGATTTTCTCGGCACTTTCCATGCTAACATTGATTGTAGGGCAAAGAAAGAAATTTTCCAGATTCTAGGACATCCAGAGTTTATCTTTACTGGAGGAAGCAATTCTGTCGGGCCAGTCGAGTTTAGGGCTAGGCCGACAACTAATGTTCTTTCGTCGATGGAGGTTGCTCAAGATGAAACGCCAGCTGTTGTTCGAGATTTCATGGATGTGTTTGAAGACATATCAGGTTTACCGCTGAAGCGAGACGTGGAGTTCGCGATTGATCTTGTTCCTGGTGCAGCGCCATTTTCTAAAGCGTACTATCCAATGGCACCAGTGGAGTTGGAAGAAATTAAGAAGCAGGTTACTGAATTACTTGAGAAGGGTTGGATTCACAGCAGTAACTCTCCTTGGGGAGCTCCAGTTCTTCTAGTCAAGAAGAAAGATGGCACAAGGAGAATGTGCATCGATTATCGAGAATTAAACCGGGTGACTATTAAGAACAAGTACCCGATCCCTCGCATTGGCGAATTATTTGAGCAGCTTAGTAGCGCGAGGGTGTTCTCGAACCTGGATTTGCGATCCGGATATCATCAGGTCCGAGTTAAAACAGAAGATATTTGCAAGACGGCGTTACGAACTCGGTATGGACATTACGAGTACTTAGTGATGCCTTTCGGAGTAACGAATGCACCGGCCATATTTATGGACTTGATGAACCGAATCTTTTCACCATTCTTGGACCAGTTTATAGTGGTGTTCAATGATGATATTCTGGTCTACTCAAAGAGTATTGAAGAGCATGCAGAACATTTGAAGATCGCACTGCAGACGTTGAGACAAGAAAAATTGTATGCAAAGATGAGCAAGTGCGAGTTTTGGCTTGAAGAGGTGAAGTTTTTGGGACATGTCGTGTCTGGAGATGGAATCACTGTTGATCCCGAAAACATTGCAGCAGTTCGAGATTGGCCGATTCCGAAGAACGTTGCAGAGATCAAAAGCTTTCTTGGACTTGCCGGGTATTACAGAAGGTTCGTGGAGAACTTTGCTCGTCTGGCAGAGCCTTTGACCAAGCTTACATGCAAAGAAGTACCATTTGTGTGGACGGATAAGTGTGCGTCAGCTTTTGAGGCGTGTTCCACTCCGAACGGCGGGGACGACGTGAGGACGTCTTGCCTGTGATTCGGGGGCAGATGCTATTTGGTTTTATCCGTCCACCTCTCCGAAGATGCCAAGTTGATTTATGGCACCGTGTATCGGAGGTTTAGACGGATGCGGCCGATGTAGCAGATTTCGTCAGATTCCCCCTCGCTTGAGAGGTTTTTTATTGTGGGGACGCTCTTCCCTGCAGGCGCAAGTCCCTGCAGTTAATTACGCTACCGCATCGCGGTAACAACTTTCTCCTTCTCCAGAATTTCACTTCGTGTCGTGTGTGTTTGTTTTGTTTGTGGTTGTCTGTGGATTGTATACGGAGACTAAGTGATGCCGTCGTCCGTATGACGTGGATTAGTCCAAATCCGTATTTACTTAGATTTGGGATTGGTGTTTTGGTTTAAGGATACGTTAGCCATATTTAGGCTAAGATCGACTTAAACGTTTGTTAAGGATACGTTAGTCTGATTTGAGACTAAGATCAACTTAACGGGATAGTTTGGATCCGGCAAAAGAGCGTTTGGGGACTCTATTGTTCCAGTTTAGGGAAATAGTGGTCCATAGGTAGTTTAAGAACATTGCGGTCCATATTCCAGTTTAGGGACGTGGTGGTCCATAGGTAGTTTAAGGACATTGCGGTCCATAGGTAGTTTAGGGACATTGCGGTCCATAGGTAATTTAAGGACGCTTAAGTCCGTGAGTTTAAGGACCCCACAGTCCGTGTTTTAGTTTAAGGACGCATAAGTCCGCGGGTTTAAGGATCCCACAATCCGTCTTTTGGTTTAAGGACGCTTAAGTCCATGAGTTTAAGGACCCCACAGTCCGTGTTGATGTATGGTTGTCGGGACCCATCACCTCTCTGACGTCGTTGAAGGATTACAACGATGGGTGTCAGAGCAGTTTGGAGATGTACCCTTGAACCGGTCGTAAGTTGATTTAAGAGAGCAGCTGTGCTCAGTCAATTTAATTTGAGGACATACGGCCATGATTGGGCTAAGTCCAGTTGAAAAATATTCAACGCTTTTATTTATTTTTGGTCTACTAGACCTGTGCTAGGGCTTTGCCCACATTTAAATAATGCATTGCATTTTTGTTTGCGCTCTGCCCAGAAAGGATGCAGAGCATCAACTTGCTTAGGCTCTGCCCTTTATAAATGATGCAGAGCATCGGTTTTATTTTGGTTTTGCCCTTTTATAAAAGATGCAGAGCATCAATCTGACTTGGGCTCTGCCCTTTTATTGCTTTACAATTTATTTCGGCCTACTAGGTCTTTTTGACTTGGGCCTAGCCCGTTAGTAAAAAAAATGCATTGCATTTGTCAGGCGATTTGCGCCAATCAAAGAGCGCAAGCGTTTGTGGTGATGACACGTGTCATGCAAACGCAGTGCGCTGCGCCAGTGCGCTTGCGCTGCTGACACGTGGCGCGCTGTGGTGAGTTGCGCCAGTTTCAGAGAGCAAGGCTCTATTTCAAAAGCGCATAGCGCAAATGGCTTAGATACTGACACGTGGCGCTTTCTGGTGGCTTGCGCCAACCCTAGAGCGCAACATTGCAGATTTACAAGTGCAAAGCACTATTAACTTGAGAATCTTTTAGATTCCAGAACCAATGGTTCATAAAAGAAGTACAAAGCACTGTTTGATTTCTTGATCTAATTTAGATTCAAGAAAACAAGTATTTTCTTATTTCTTTCTTGATCTCAGAGAACCAATGGTTCATAAGTGCAAAGCACTATTTTTATTTTGTTTTTTATTAAAGATCATTGATCTAGTTCTTAGATCGATGAACTATTAGAAGAAATTCTTCCCTTATAAAGGTTTTTTTACCTTTCTTCTTGGATTTTCTTCAGAGTTCTTTCTGCTTGAAAATTTTGGTTTCTCACAAAATGTTTATGCCTCTGAATTGAGGTCTAGGGTATTTTTTATAGTGCCCATAAATTATTTAGAGAGATCTTTCTCTGAGTGATTTGGGAAATTTTCCCCACCGTTGGATCTTTGATCCAAGGGCTTCTGTTTTACAGAAGAAAATCGTCTTGTTTTAACAAGAACAGAAAGAATTCTTTAAAATCTTAATTCTGTTTGGTGCAAACGCCCCAGCACGTGACACGTGTCGCGCAGCGGAAAGCGCAGCGCAACTGCGCTAGCGCATCTGCGCTGACACGTGTCGCGCAGCGCAAAGCGCAGCGCAACTGCGCTAGCGCATCTGCGCTGACACGTGTCGCGCAGCGCAGTGCTTGCGCAACTGAAGCGTTGTTTCCTTTAATTTTGTTTTAGATAGAGCTTTGCTCTGATTGGGCGCGCTGCCTCGGGCGCTGCGCTGATGTATCAGCGCCTGACACGTGGCACGTTGCGCCCGAGATTTGAAGTGTTGCTTCAAAATTTGAATTTTGAATTTCAACAGAGCTTTGATCTGATTGGGGGAAACAAATGCCCCCCCACCATTGCGCTCACGTAGCGTGCACGTGAGTGCAGCGGTGGCAAGTTTCTGACCGTTGGATCAACGGGGGAGCTGAAGGGGCGCAAGCGCCCTATAAATAAGACTTCTGGCCCTTAGAAAATCTTCACCATTTCAAGATTTTAATTTTCCAGAGCTTCGCTCTCACTCAAGAACTTCAGAGCTTTGCTCATTTTTAAAGTTAGAAAACTTTTTAGGTAAAATTAATTTAACTTAAATTAATTTAAATCAAATCAATCTAAAACAAAAGAGCTTTGCTCTCACAGATCTTTTGATCTAAAGAGATCCCCATTGAGGTTTCATAAACAGAGCTTTGCTCTCAAGAATTTGTTTTAGGGTTTCTTAACCTATGAACAGAGCTTTGCTCACTTATAGAATATAGATCTTTGGATCTCTTGATGATGAACTCTTAAGAGTTTTCTTGGATTTCCAAGATCCCAAAAAAAAATTTAATTTTAAATTTCTTTGAAAGATAAAATTTTCTTTTAATGGATTTTTTTTATCACCATTACAGAGCTAAGCTCTTTTTAAGGAATTTTATTCTTTTGAGACCAGAATTTGACAAGTGTCATTCTGTGACAGAGCTTTACTCTGAAAGAGGAGATTTTCTCCTTGTCTCTAGGGATCCCCCATTGATGAGAATATCTTCTTGGGGATCTTTTCTTTAACTGACAGTTTCACCCAATGATGGGGCTGTCTTATTAAATGAGGCACTTTCATCTAGATTTTGTGGGTCCCCCTTCGGTCTCCTACTTACTGCGCTGTTGTGTAGCGTAATTAATTAATTTTAATTTAATTGATTTTTAATTTAATTAATTAATTAGTGAAAAAATTTCTTAAACGCCAAGTGTTGGAATTACAACACTAATGGATAATTTCTGCTCATTTGCAGCGATCATATCTCTCGACACCTCGTTCCCGTTTGCTCGTTCAGAGGAGGGATTTCCCGAAGCGCCCTTGGACCGTGACGTCTTGGCTATGATTAGGGACCACGACCCGGAATATAAGATTCTCCACCTTTGGGGGTTGTGGTATAACCAGATTATCATGGATCGACGGAGCTTCACGTGCGCCGTACCGTCATAGCCCATCACGGCGATTCATTACGCCACCCCACCCTCAGTGCAGTATGCCGTGGAGATGGTTGATTGGACCTCGAAGGGCTTTCTTCATCCCGCCATAGATGCGATTCCGGTCCAGCATCCTATGGTTTTGGATATCCTAGGACGCCGTATATGTCAATGCGAGGCGCGACCTTAGGGGTAATCATATAACATCGGTCTGATCCCCCGCCACCCAATCGGCTATCTGCCGTGGGCCCGGTATATCCTGTCGACGAAGAAGTCGCAATTGATAAGGTTAGGATTATATACTGCGGTTTACATCTCTCTCTTCCAGTATCCCACGTTTCCCACCTGGTGGTTCAAGGCCTTCCTGGAGCAGTGGAACATTCCTACCCACACTTTCCTTGCAATGGATCGGGAAGTGTCAATTTCTTTGGAGGAGTTCACGGAGGTCTCCAGTTTGCCGGTTATTGGGGAACATTATGAGGAATTGCTTCCGACAGACGAGTATGTCTTCGGTGCTAAGCCGGTGGTAAGGGGCTTCACGCCGGAAAATGTTGTTCAACACGAATTCCCAAGTTTGATCAAAGTGTTGAACATCTATGAGGCCCTTTTCATCGAACATGGGAGTCGCGGAGTTAGCTTCGAGGATTTCATCGCTCGGTTCCTTCGCCCAAGCGTCCTCTCATCAGAAGCTGCCAAGTTTGCTAACCTAGATGACCCTTTCGGTCTAGGTTTGGATAACCTGCCGGCGAAGGAGATAGACCAAAAGGGTTTTTTCCTTCCGGACTTCCCGACCATGTCTTTTGCAGAAATTGCAGCCCCTGGGATAGACGAGGGGGCCTTTTTCCTAGGATTTCTTGGGTTATGGCTGAGTTGGTTTGCAATCCCAATGCACTCTCACCATATGCGGCCCTCTGTCCTTTACCCAGCCCACCGGATGACCATCGGGGTAAAAGTGGTTGTTGGGATCGCCGACTTGGCACACTTATATCATGGCCTTAGTCGAGCAGCGGATGCTAATGAGCCTGGGGTACTGCACGTGGTCTTCCCGATGCACTACTTCGTATCGTGGCTCGAGCTACACACGGCGGGTGTCTTCGGCATACATAAAAGGCCCTCGTTCTTCGACAAGTGTGGTTTCCCTCGCATCATACGGCTGATTGGCGCATCAATCGTGACTCCTTCACCACAGAACGTCAGGGGTTTACTCCTTCGCCCTCACACCGTTGGAGACGGGATGTCTTTCGTCGATAAGGTGTTGACCATTGGAAAGGCGTCTACCACTGCGATGCGGCCATTACAAGATTCTTTCAAGGATGGAGCCTCAATTTTGACGGCCCGGGAGACCCTTCACTTATATTCCATTAGACCGGGCTTCCTAGTATTCAGGCAGAACGGTGCGGCGATTTTTATGAGATACAACCCGCATCGTTTCGCCCAGCAACTGGGCTACGATCAAGGGGTACCCTTGGAAGCTTTCCTACTGGAACCCGCTGCCACTGAAGAAGGGATGGAGAACACACTGTATCATTTCATGTGCCTGAATACGGGTTCTCATTTTTTTATCAGTGCGCCGGCTTGCGCTCCACGACTCCTCAACATATATAAAGAATGGTACAATCATGCAACAAGAGCCGTTATAAAGGAGGAAAGGCGACTGCTGGTCGACCGTAAGGGTGTGCCTCCAGGCAGCGACCGCAACGCTCCTTTGGTGCCTAGGACTCCGGTAGTTGCCCCTCTAAAAGAGGTTAGAGCCGGTCCATCGCGTGCGCAAAGTCCTCCGCACGGATAGTCGCTCTCCGATATTGCCAATGCACCTCCAGCGCCCTGTGCTCCAGTGGAGACAGTGGTTGTAGCCTCGCCGGAGTCTGGCGTGGGTGCGGATATCGGGACCCGCCACCCCAAGGTGGCCGCCAAGCGCAAGTCGATCCCTGGTGCCGCTAGAGTAGGTGGGAAGAAGAAGAAAAAGAAGTCACTCTTCGCCGCCAACGTCGTATTCGGTCAGGAACCCCACGCTCCCTATGCCGAGGGCCTGAGCGAATATGGGACTAATGAGGGATTAGTCATGCCGCCGCCGGATAATACAGACTTGGAGGCCGCTCTCGAAACTTCAGCGTGGTTGGCAAAGCGTGACGCGTGGCTAGCTAAGCTTGCGCAATCAGGTAACTAGTAGTCGCATTTTCTTTATTGTATCATATCCTCCTCATTGCCTTTGACTAACGTTTTTCCTTCTTTTCTTCCAACAGGCACCACCGATGAAGAAGCCATTACCGCTTCCTTCGAGACTTTCCAGGAGGTGGAACGTCTCAGAGCGTCTTTAGGCCTTAGTAAGTTTCAATTCATCAATTTTTCATTTTCCTTGTATTATGGTCAATTTAACCTCTCCTTTTTTATCGCAGAAACCTCAATGCCGTTCCCGCCAAGTGACGCAACTGCTCTGCCAGCTGCCGATGTTCCTGCTCCCTCTGGGCTACCGCAGGAGGTCCGTCTCGAAGAGCCGATGAGAGATGCCTTAAAGGCTCTGGAGGCATCTTTGAATGAGGACGACGATGCTTCGATGAAGGAAGCGTCAAAGAGGTCCATCGTGACAGCCCGGGAGGAGAGGAAGCGGTCGAGGCGCGAAGCAAAGGTACGCAGGGCTGCCTTGGCCATTGGAGCAGGCCCAAGCATCGTTCCTCGTGCCGACACCCCTTCAGAAGAGTCTCCGGTCGCCCTGTCTACAGCCCATAGACAGGCGATTCACGCTAATAGGGAGGCTAACGAGAAGTCCACCTCAGGTAATATTTTTTTTTTTAGAATTTTGTTTGTAAAAAATTGTAAACTCGCAGGTTCTTATGCATCCCATCTTGCAGGGCCAAGTCCGACCGAAGGGGAGGCAGAGACTGTCGAACCCGAGGAAGCAGGGAGGGAGGCACCGGCCGAACTTGAGCCGACGGTGGGCAACGTCGCTAGGGTTATGGAGCCTGAGCTGGAGGCCGAGGGATCCACAGCCGAGAAGGTCATTGATGCCGAGCCTGAAGTGACGGCAGATGAAATGATTGTTATAACTGAGCCCAGGGTAGTGGCGGACGAGGCGCTTGAGGCCGTCGATCTCGTGGTGACGGTGGACGAGGCAACCGTGATTGTTGAGCCCGAGGGAGTAACGGGTGAGGTAGACATGATTCCTGAAGACAAGCCAACCGCTCTTTCTCAGGAATCTGGTAATGCTCCGGTCATAGCCCTCCCCGCCTATGATCCCCCGCCGTCTACAGGACTTGCGAGCACGACAACGGTCCCCATTGAGTCAGGTGACGAGGCCACGGGCGGTGGTCTCATGTCGATGGAGGAGGGAATCGCCTCAGTTTCGGCCGGCAGCTCATCAGGTAAATCCCAAGTTACAGTCCTCTTTATCTTACAATCTTTTCTGACAAGTTCACATTTGTTCGTAATGCCGGTGCAGCCAGTGCCGATGCCCCATTGCTCGAGGGAGCGCCTTCAACTACTGCCTTGGCGGTGGTCACTTCTCAGCCCTCTCTCATACCGTCAAAGATGTTGGAAGGTATGGGTTTGCAACTTATTAATCTTATCTTTCAGACGTTTAATTTGTGTACTAAAGTCGTACTGTTGTGACTTTTCAGGAGTACTCTTTGATCATCTATATCAAGTGTTGCTCCCACACTTCTCCTTCCCATATGAACTCGCTTCTCCTTCTGGTGGCGCTGGTGAGTATAGTTCCCGACTGATATCTTTCTTTTTCGGTGATGGAATTATTTCTAACTTTTTCTCGTCCTGACTGCAATACTACAAATCGAAAGGGGAGAAGAAAGATCGGTCGCGCCACCGGCCCTTCCGGCCTTGCCACCTGCTTCAACTGGTATAGTAGACTATCTCGTCAATGACTTTTTCCATATCTCTTGAATCGTCATCTAATCGCATTTTGCCTTTTCAGCTGTCGTTCCGATCTTGGCGCCTTTTGAGTCTCATATTACAAAACCGGCAGGCCCTTCCCAGAGACGTTTGTCCTCGAAAGGTGCGGCGAATAGTCTGCGTATGTTGAGCGACTATATCGAGGAACTCAACGTCGAGACTCCTACGTCTGCTGCAAATTTCGCTACGACGGTTAACCCGATGCTGGTGAAATTTGCTAACTTCCATGACGAGGGCATCGTCGCATCTTGGGTTAACCATTGCAGGGAGATCGAGGCTCGCCTGCACCAGCTAGAGTTGATGCTTCCCGCTCCCGAGACCTTAGCCGCAGGCAATCACAGAGCAGCATGGATAGAGCAAAGCGCTTCTTACATCCACCACTTGGAACAAGAAGAGGCTTCAAGGCTGAGGGAGTACCAAAAGATTTCAAGCAAGACGGCTCATCTGCATGCTGAGGTCGAGGCAAATGCTGCCCAAGTGAAGGCTATCTTTGAGGGCCTCTTGGAGCGCATTTCTCATGGGCTGAACTTGAAGCGGAAGCTTGATATTGCCGAGCGTGACACTCCAGGTTTTGAAGCTTCTCATCAGGCCGTTAGGGAGCAGCTTTCGTCCGTCTTGCAACAGCGGGCTCAAGTGGAGGCTGAACTGGCGGTGATGGCCGATCAAGAAAAGGCGCGGAAGGAAGTGCACGAACAATTAATAGAGCTTTGCAAGACGCTTCCTTCCCAATGATTCCCATTGTATCTCCATACTTGTAAAAAAAATTCTTTAAATAATGTGTATCCATTCTTTATTCTTTTGTATGCTTTACTTTGTACTTGATTACATTCAATAAAGATACACATTTTTCTTTGCAATGTCTTGTGCTATTTCTTTGCTTTTTCTTTTCTCTTATTATCAGCATACTGTCTTGATAAACACATTTGACCGATAATAGAGTAAGCATCTAGATTTTTCCAAGGGATAGCGATGGCGTAGACAGCAGGTTCAGATCTGCAGTCTAAGACTTTTCAATTCTATGAGCCGTGAAGGTCTCATAGAGATTTTTCTCCCTACGGATCGAGAGGATCTCGTAAGTGTATTTTCTCCTTAGGAATCGTGAGGATTTCTAAGTGTGTTTTCTCTTATAAGTCGTAAGGATATTATAAGAGAATTTCTCCCTCTTCCGAGTCGAGAGGATCCGTAAACGGTTGTTTCCCTCCTTGTCGAAATTCGACTTTGGAGAGTGAGACCCGTGAATAGTATGCAATAGACCGTTTTAGACCGACTTGCAGGGTCCCATTGTTCAGGAAATAATTTTTTAATCCCTGTTGCCTGAGGCTTCATCTTGCAAGTTGAGACGAATCGGGAATTTCAGCGGAGACACTAGTTTCTCTGCGAGCCGACGCGAATCAGGAGGCCCTCATCAAGGATGTTTGTTTCCCTGAATTGAGGTATTTTCCAAGTATATTTGTTTCCCTGGTGTTGAAACGGATCGAGAATTTCCCACGGAGACACTGGTTTCTCTGCGAGCCGACGCGAATCAGGAGGCTCTCATCAAGGATGTTTGTTTCCCTGAATTGAGGTATTTGCCAAGGATTATTTGTTTCCCTGGTGTTGAAACGGATCGAGAATTTACCACGGAGACACTAGTTTCTCTGCGAGTCAACGCGAATCAGGAGGCTCTCATCAAGGATGTTTATTTCCCTGAATTGAGGTATTGGCCAAGGATTATTTGTTTCCCTGGTGTTGAAACGGATCGAGAATTTCCCACGGAGACACTGGTTTCTCTGCGAGTCGACTCGAATCAGGAGGCTCTCATCAAGTATGTTTGTTTCCCTGAATTGAGGTGTTTGCCAAGGATTATTTGTTTCCCTGGTGTTGAAACGGATCGAGAATTTCCCACGGAGACACTGGTTTCTCTGCGAGTCGACGCGAATCAGGAGGCTCTCATCAAGGATGTTTGTTTCCCTGAATTGAGTGTTTGCCAAGGATTATTTGTTTCCCTGGTGTTGAAACGGATCGAGAATTTCCCACGGAGACACTGGTTTCTCTGCGAGTCGACGCGAATCAGGAGGCTCTCATCAAGGATGTTTGTTTCCCTGAATTGAGGTGTTTGCCAAGGATTATTTGTTTCCCTGGTGTTGAAACGGATCGAGAATTTCCCACGGAGACACGGATTTCTCTGCGAGTCGACGCGAATTAGGAGGCTCTCATCAAGGATATTTGTTTCCCTGAATTGAGGTATTTGCCAAGGATTATTTGTTTCCCTGGTGTTGAAACGGATCGAGAATTTCCTATGGAGACACTAGTTTCTCTGCGAGTCGACGCGAATCAGGAGGCTCTCATCAAGGATGTTTGTTTCCCTGAATTGAGGTATTTGCCAAGGATTATTTGTTTCCCTGGTGTTGAAACGGATCGAGAATTTCCCACGGAGACACTGGTTTCTCTGCGAGTCGACACGAATCAGGAGGCTCTCATCAAGGATGTTTGTTTCCCTGAATTGAGGTGTTTGCCAAGGATTATTTGTTTCCTGGTGTTGAAACGGATCGAGAATTTCCCACGGAGACACTGGTTTCTCTGCGAGTCGACGCGAATCAGGAGGCTCTCATCAAGGATATTTGTTTCTATGAATTAAGGTATTTGCCAAGGATTATTTGTTTCCCTGGTGTTGAAACGGATCGAGAATTTCCCACTGAGACACTGGTTTCTCTGCGAGTCGACGCGAATCAGGAGGCTCTCATCAAGGATAATTGTTTCCCTAAATTGAGGTATTTGCCAATGATTATTTGTTTCCTTGGTGTTGAAACGGATCGAGAATTTCCCACGGAGACACTGGTTTCTCTGCGAGTCGACGCGAATCAGGATTTTCTTCGTCAAGGACGCTTGTTTCCTCGAGTCAAGGGATCTGCCGAAGACACTAGTTTCTTCGTGGTTGGGATGAACCGTCGAAATTTGGCTTCGTTTTCTGGCGGAGCCTATTGGGAAAATATGGTTCCCTCTTTGTTTGCGCCCTTGGATTGTGTACAGGGATCGATGTGATCTCAGCTGTAGGGGTAAAGTTTTATCATCTCTTTTTTTTTATTATCTCCGCGACGCTCTATCATTTCAGCTTTTATATCGCGAAGGTCGCGATTGTCCAATCATTTTGGCTATTTATTTTTCGCGGTACCTAATCATTTCGGCTATTTATTTTATTTTTACTCGCTGCTTTTTATTGCGAGTTGCCCAATCATTTCGGCTATTTATTTTATTTTCACTCGCTGCTTTTTATTGCGAGTTGCCCAATCATTTCGGCTATTTTGTATGCGTACGATTTTACTTGCTGGTTTTTATTGCAAGTTGTCCTATCATTTCGGCTATTTTGTATGCATGTGCGGCCTACCGGCTTTTCACCGTAAACCTGAAATTAGACACCGGTTTCGGCATCAGCACCGCTACAACTGGGATATTGCCAGGAGCGAATCATCATTTGCCTCCGTCGATGTTGAACAAAGGTGGCTCAGCGAACAGGGTTGAGGTCCTGTCGACTAAGGATTTTAACTTCATGAGCCGTAAGGGTCTCACAAAGGCATTTCTCCCTACAAGTCGTGAGGATCTTGTAGGTGTATTTTCTCCTTAGGAATCATGAGGATTCCTAAGTGTATGTACCTCTGTAAGTCGTAAGGATCCTACAAGAGGGTTTTCCCCTTGTAAATCGAGAGGACCTACAAGGGTTGTTCACCATGCAAACATATCCCCAATCACGGATGAAACTTGGTTAGGGAAATGTTTATTCGCGCCCGTGGATTGTATACAAGGGTCAGTATTGAGCCACTTGTAGGGCAATATTGGAAGTTGTGGGGGTTGCTTAAGCACAGGTTTAGGTCTCTGTAACTTAAGACTTTCAAATCTTATGAGCCGTGAGGGTCCCATAAGAGAGTTCTCCTTACGAGTCGTGAGGATCTCGCAAGTGTATTTTCTCCTTAAGAATCGTAGGGATCCCTAAGTGTGTTGCTCCCTTGTGAGTCGTAAGGATCTCACGCGGGTAGTTTCTCCTTACAAGGTCGAGAGGACCCTATAAGTGTCTTTTAACGAGGTTGCGCCCTTTTGGGTTTTCACAAACACTCGCCGGTAGTCCTGCTGTTTTTACTCACGGAGCCCTTTCGGGTTTTCATCCGTGCCCTTTTTGCTTATGGACATACCCCCTCTTTTTTATTTATTTATATATATATATATATATATATATATATTATTTATTTTTTACGAGGTCGCGCCCTTTCGGGTTTTCACGAACACTCGCCGGTAGCCCTGCTGTTTTTACTCATGGAGCCCTTTCGGGTTTTCATCCGTGCCCTTTTTGCTTATGGACATACCGTTTTTATATTATTATTATTTTTTTATTTTTATACATATACTTTTTTTTATTTCTCTCGTCAGCCTGAAGATGTTGTGGTAATAGTTTAAAGACGTTTCGGTCGTCATTAATTTAAGGACGTTTCGGTCCGGCATTAGTTTAGAGACGTATCGGTCCGCCATTAGTTTAAGGACGTTTCGGTCCGCCATTAGTTTAAGGACGTTTCTGTCCGTCCAGAAGAAGGCTGGCTACAGCTTATAAATTTTGAGCTTAGGAAGATAGCGAGCGGACATAGTCGTCGTCATTTATCGTTGACCTAGGCTATGGCTTATTAAGCGTAGTATTTCTTTAGGAAACGACCGTTTATTGGCCTGTAAGGCCTTTTACCGTGCATATCCATGAGTAGATAGGCTCCACCTTGGTAGACCTTGTCTATGATGTACGGGCCTTCATAGTTCGGCTCGAATTTTCCCCGCTTAGCGCGATTGGGGATCATAGGTCTTTTGACCACTAGCACGAGTTCGCCTTGGCAGAATGTCCTCGGCCGGGTCAATCTTTCATACGAGCGCGTCATCTTTGCTTTATAGGCCTCCAGATTTTGTTGCGCTATGAGCCGGGTTTCATCAAGGGCATTAAGCTCATCAAGCCGAAGGTGAGAATTTTCTTCGTCCGTCAGCTCGTAGTGGAACGCCACTCGTAGAGAAGGTAACTCTATCTCGAGAGGGAGTACCGCTTCTGTACCGAATACCAGCGCATATGGCGTCGTGTTTGTGGCTGTCTTGAACGTAGTTCGATACGCCCAAAGAGTTTCTTGCAGTCTTTCATGCCAGTCCTTTTTATTTCGGGATACTGTCTTTTTCATAATCTTTGTTAAGGTCTTATTGAAGGCCTCAGTTAGACCATTAGCTCGCAGATTATAAACCGAGGAATATCTCCAGTCTATATTATGTTGCTGCGCGAAGCGATTGATCTTGTGGCTTCTGTAAGCTGGCCTGTTATCGGAGATGATCCATCGCGGAGTTCCAAACCGATATAGGACGTGCGTCTTGAAGAAGTGGAGGATATTCTCCGTCTTCACTTCCCTCAGCGGTACTGCCTCTGTCCATTTGGAGAAGTAGTCAGTTGTCGCTAGGATGAAACGATGTCCTCTGGACGATGCTGGTTCGATAGGGCCGACTATATCAGTTCCCTACATTTCGAATAGCCAGCTAGCCACTGTCGGGTGTAGCGGATTTGGATGCTGGTGGATGAAGTCCCCATGAATTTGGCATGAGTGGCATTGCTTCGCATATTCGAGACAGTCCTGAATCATCGTAGGCCAGTAGTAGCCCATCTGTTTGATCTTCAACTTCATCTTTGGGCCCACTTGGTGAGAACCGCAGAGTCCGTCATGAACTTCCTGGACGACTCTTTTCGCTTCGTCAGGTCCCAGGCATCTCAATCACAAAGAATCAAACGACCTCTTGTATAAGGTATCATTGACGAAGGCGAAAGACAAAGCTCGTTTCATAAGCTAATGTCTTGAGGACACATCTTCGGGCGTTTGGCGGTATTTGAAGTAGTCTATAAAGACTTCTCTCCAATCCTCGGTATTTTCCCGATCTTTTATTTGCACGGTCGTCTGTTCAGTCGATCCTTTTTCTTCGGGTGATTCCGGAGAAATTTCCGCTGGGGCAAGCACCCGACGGCTTTGTACTACACTTCTTACGTCATCGAGGTTCTCATCGGCCAGTTCCTTAGCGAGTTTGGCCAATGCGTCCGCTTTGCTGTTTTCCGCGCGCGGTATGTTTTCCAAAGTACAGGAAGGAATTTGGGTCAACAATTGTTACACTTTTTCGCCGTACTTCACCAATTCTGGTTTGCATGTTTGGTAGTCGCCGTTTACTTGACTAACGACCAGTTGGGAATCTCCATATATGAGGAGGTTTTCAATTCCCATGTCGATGGCGATCTCGAGGCCTGCTATCAGAGCTTCGTATTCGGCTTCATTGTTTGTCCTTGGCTCTGTTAGGGAGAAAGCAAAACGCATTATCCCTCCTTGTGGAGTTATAAAGATGAGTCCTACCCCCGATTTGATTATAGGCGTACTTTGTTTGCGCTTCTTCACAGAAGATGCTCCATCGAAATACAACTCCCATCGGGTATCACTACCGTCGATCGCATCAAACGCATGTTCGTCTGGAAGATCGCAATTCAGAGGAGAATCGGCAGGTATCGGATGCTTAGCGAGGAAGTCAGCGATGGCATGTCCTTTCACTGCCTTGAGAGGTTGATATGTTATCGAGAACTCCATCAAGAGCAGGGCCCATTTAGCGAGTTGTACCGTTAATATGGCCTTCGACATTAAATATTTAAGAGGGTCCACCTTCGAAATGAAATGGACTTCATGTGCCAATGCATAGTGTCTGAGCTTTGTTATCGCAAAGATCAACGCCAAGCAATGTTTTTCAATGGGGGAGTAGTTGCTTTCTGCCCCCAGTAGAACTCGACTCAAATAGTAGAGCGCTATTTCCTTCCCTTGGTCGTTCTCTTGTGCCCATAATGCGCCTAAGGAACCTTCGAGGGCGGTTGTATAGAGAATGAGAGGTTTTCCCTTGACCGGAGCGGCCAATACCGGCGGGTTCTGCAGGTATTGCTTGATCTCGTCTAGCGCGCTTTGGCATTTTTGGTCCCAGACGAACGGGGTTCCCTTCTTCATCAGGTGGCTGTAAGGACGGCACTTGCTTGAAAGGTTGGCTATAAATCGCCGTATATACGCGAGCTTCCCCTAGAGAGACCGCAGCTGTTTGAGAGTCCTTGGTGGAGGCATTTCCATGATCGCCTTCATCTTTGACGGATCTATCTCAATACCTTGATGTCGGACGATGAATCCCAGGAATTTGCCCGAGGAAACTCCGAATGCACACTTGAAAGGGTTCATCTTCAAGTTGTATTGTCGAAGGCGTTGAAACACGGTCTTCAAATGCTCGAGATGTTCCCCGTATGATTTGCTTTTAACCACGAGATCGTCGATATAGCATTCGACGATTTCGTGTATAAGGTCATCAAAGATCTTCGTCATGGCCCTTTGGTAGGTGGCACCGGCATTCTTTAAACCGAAAGGCATCACCTTGTAACAGAATATACCTAAAGGAGTCCTGAAGCCGGTGTGCTTCTGGTCTTCGGGATGCATTTTTATCTGATTATATCCTGCCGAGTCGTCCATGAAGGAGAAAATCTCGTGAGTGGACGTATTGTCTATCATCAGTTCAGTGACTGGCACTGGGAAATCAGCTTTCGGGCAGGCTTTATTGAGATCCCGGAAATCCACGCATATGCGCACTGTCCCATTTTTCTTCATCACTAGGACGATGTTGGCGATCCATTCAGGGTATTGAACCTCCTAGATGAAGCCAGAGTCGATCAGCTTCTTGACCTCGGCGTTGATACTCATCTCAAGCTCGAGCCGCATTCTTCTTGGTGCTTGCTTGACTGGCTTGACACCTGGGGATATCGCCAATCTGTGCACAGCAATTTCTAGATCTAATCCCGGCATTTCGGAATAGTTCCATGTAAAGCAATCTTTGTGCTGCATAAGCAGGTCTTTTAATGAAGCCATCTTCTCTTCAGACAGTAGCTCACTAACAAATGTCGGTCGCGGATCGTTCTCCGTTCCCAACTCAATTTTCTTAAGGTTATCTGCGGTGGTAAGGATTCCATCTTCCAGCTCTTTTGGCGCTGGTGGGAATTCTGAGATTACCTCGTCGTTGTTGTTTTCGAAGCACCAGGGAAGGTCATCGATGTTCTCGGGCTCTTCTTTTGACATTGTTATCATGTGACAAGTACGAATTCGCTTCCAATCCCAATATGGAACTGGTTCTTCTTCTGTGGCCTTGGGTTCGTGCTTCTGTGGCGGCGCTACCCTCCAGTTGTCGGACAGAGCGAACTTGCCAAGCTGGTACTGATCTTCAACCCAATTTTTGAAGGTGAAGCAGTCCTCGAGAGGGTGCCCTATCACTCGGTGATAAGGGCAATAGTCCGAGTGAGAGACTTCGCCTGCTTGTTCGGGGTGTTTAGACTCCGGCAGTGTAAGCATCTGATGTTTTAAAGCGAGGTCAAGTATTTTCTTCGTCTTGTCCCGAGGAAAAGAGTATACTCGACCCATTTTTATCATAAGGGATAGATCGGAACCGCTCGATTTTCGCTTGAGTGGCCTCTCAGACCCACTTCGTTGCTGTTGAGCGCATTTTTCGCGTTTCGACTTGTTTCTGCCCCTGCGTCGAGCCTTCTTTATAACAGGTTGACAAGGAGCGGCATTTTCATCTTTCATGGCCTGTTGGAGAAGGCGTTGCGTTTTAGCTTTCTCGTAGATGACCATTTCGTGGTTATGATCGTCCCAGACTTTTTGACCCGCTTCCCTTGTAAGCTTGTTCATTTGTTCTTCGAACGACGGACTGGGCTCTTTTGCATCTGGAACTTTCACTGGCTCGGGATTAGCGTCCTCCCATTGAGCATTCGCTTCTTCATCGAAGTCATACATGACATAGCAGCTGTTTAGTAGCTCTCGTTTCTTTGACCGGATGTACCCAAGTCATTTTGTCTACATTCTCCCATTAGGCAGTTTGCGTTGAGCCCCGGGAACGTTCCAGACTTTGTCATAGAACTTGGATTTTCGAACGGTCTGCTTGAAGGATATCCCCTGGCGTTTTAGCAGCTTTTTCAAACCTTCCGTATAATATCTGGGAAAACGGATAGGCTGAAGCCTGTCGAGCGCAGGATCCATGCCATGCCAGATTTCTTTCTCCACTTTGGTTTCTTCAGAGCGGTAGAATAGAATTGCTTTTTCGCTTTCTCGCCTGGGAGGGATATAGAACGTTTGTAGCTCTTCTACATTGTAAATATCAAGTGCATCCAGTTCTTTACGGTGTTTAAGCGGCACCATGGCGACTTGTAGACTTTGCTCTTCGTCAGCGGATGTTTGTATTGAAGGTCGAGCAGGGAATACAGCATGGACTTCATCTTCAGAGTCGATACCAAAGATCAACGTAGGAGCGGACGGTCCTGGCTTGTTGTGTCGAGACGGCCCAGAGTAAACTATCTTTTCTTCTTCTTCGGTATCACTCCCGAAAATAGGAATGGTAGCAGCGGCTTTATTCTCCGGCTTGTGACACCTTTCCGTGTCTTCGAAATTCGGTAAGAAGTATTTGGCATCTTCATATTTGCGGACTTCGTTCACGGAAAACGGATTCAATTCTCCTACCACGGTATACTCGAGACCATCCTTAGCATACTTCATACACTGATGTTGTGTAGAAGGGATGATGTTGTACTCGTGTAACCACGGTCGGTCGAGCAGAGCATTGTAGTATGTCTTGTCGTCTATGACATGGAACTTAATGTCCGTGACGAGTAGCCCAAAGCGTAACGTCGGTATCACAGACCCAAGAGTTCTTGATGACTGGGAGTCGAACCCGGAGATGTTGATCTTGTCCGGAGCAAGGTGCTGGACGCTCATGCAGATTTCTTTTAACACCCGCACATTGAGGAGATTAACGGAGGATCCATTGTCGATCAGGATTTTGCCTATCTTTATATCGTGGCAGTATCCTGAGACATAAAGGGGGCTATTGTGTTCGCACGTCCCAAGGAGAAGGTCTTCATCACCAAAAGCGACATCAGCCGTGTGCACTTCCTCCAATTCATCCTTCATCCTTTCTTCTGCCAGGAAATCTTGGAATTGCTCCGGATCTTGTAGTGCCTTGATTAATGAATCTCTCGCCTCCTTTGATAGCAAAAGGGCGTCAAGAATACTGAGCTGTGAGGGTAGCTTCCTCAGATGCACTAAGACGTTGTAATCCACCTTATTTCTCTTCGGCGGGTCCTTGGCACTTAGCTCCTCCACAACTTGGTCATCTAAGACGATATCTTCAGGGACCTTCTCTTTTTCCTTATCTTTTTTATTTGAGGGTCCGAGATTCTTTTCGGGAAGCGTGTGATTACGTAGCTGTATATTTTCGCAGACCTTCGGCTCTTCTTCTTTTCTCGAGGTGGACTCTTTAAAGAGAGGGCCAAGCTCTAGCTCCTCATCAGAATCGCTCCCGAATGTAGGCACCTGTGATCCCCCAGCGTTAACCATGCGACAATCACCGGTAGTTCTGTTAAACCCCTCGGTCATATTTTTCCGCTCCCGACGAGTTTTGCGTTTCTCCCGCTTAAAATGTTGTCGATGGGCAACATATCCTTGCCACCATCTATCGAAAGTTTTGCACTCTTCAGTGGGGTGCGAAATCTTCTGATAATATAAGCAATAGGAGGGGTGCATTTCTATTTCACCAGTAATGTTTCCTTCGGAGGATGGTAGCTTCATGCCCATTGATATGGCCTTAGTAAACCTTTTCCTCACCTTGAATTTGCTTTTGTCCGTAGTGGATGTATTTTGCTCCAGCTGAAGTGTCTCAGCTCTTTCGTCAAGTCACTGGCGCTTGGCCCTTTCAAATATAGCCGCCTCGTATTCCCAATCAGCTTTACTTTTAAAGAGAGCTTCATTGAGGAATGCGTCAATTACTTCATCTGATGGCCCCAGAATTTTTGGTTCAGGATCTGCCCCCAGCGTTTTAGTACAAGGAGTCTCCTCATCGTCCATGAACGAATGGGAAATCACACGACAGCTCGCCACATATTCTTCAGATTCATCAGATGAACTTTCTCCCTCGTCTTCCTCTTGAAAGACATGATTGAGGAACTCTTGGAATGTAATGGGAGTCCGTGCCTTCTGGTTGTATTCCTCCAGCGCGTCAATTTGTTCTTGCAAGTCCGTGCGCTTGTCGCCAGGCTTCACGGGCTTCTTTGATTTCTTTTTCTTCTTCTTTGAAGACTTTGACGGCTGGGTGCGAGCGCTTTGACTATCACCAATCTTTGGAGTTGGGCGCGGCTTCAGCGTCCGCTTGATGATCTCAGGTTCCAACGGGTTCTTCCATCTGATCGCTGGGCATGTCTGAAGATTGTTTAGCATCCTCTTTGTCTTGGCTGATAATACAACCTCCCAAGGAGCTTCTTCAACGACGGAGCATGTTGCCCCCGGCGTATTCATCCCCTTAGAGGTGTGGGGCTGTGGGGGCCTCACCTTCCATTTGTCAGATAACGTGAACTTGCCCTTTCGGTACTGGTCTTCAAGCTAATTTTTGAAGATGTAGCAATCTTCGATCGGATGACCCAGTACTCGATGATAAGGACAGTAGTTGGGCTCATTGACATCATTTGGTTGCGACGGACGTTTTGGATCCGTCAGATTTATGAGTCGGTTGCGCAACGCTGGCTCGAATAACCTTCTCGTTTTATCACGGGGAAAAGAGTAAGAACGTCCTAGCCTCTCCTCAAGGGCTACGTACGGACGCATATTATTTTGACGAACAACCGGGTTCGAGTTGCTCGGTTGTTGTTGAGCATTAGCGACAACAATCGCTTTTCCCTTCCCCTTGTCATTTCGGGAGTCCGGCTTTGGAAGAAGAAGTTTATGGCCCATCTGATCCATTTGCGCTAGCTTGTCAATCAAGGTCTGGAAGGTAGTCGGCTTGAAAAACATCATAAATTGTGAGATGGTTGCTTGCGGATCAAGGGTTCCCACAAACATACCCACCGCGGGAGCTTCTTCAATGCGCTGCTCGCACTTCGACCATAAGTTCCGCCACCGTATAGCATATTGAACCCACGTCTCGCCTGGCTTTACCCTGGCGTTAATCAGTGCCGTCATCGGGGTGCGTTCACTGGCGCTTGCAAAACGCTGAGTAAACAACAGGTCCATCTCCACGAAGGTCTTAATAGAGTCGTTCGGGAGCTCAGAGTACCACTCGAACGCCGTATCTGATAAACTTCCAACAAATTGGCGAAGCAAAAGCTTGTCATCACCGCCGGTGTTGCTGCAGAGTGCCCTGAACTGGGCAACATGCTGGTGAGGATTGCCCGTCCCCTTGTAGACATGGAACTTGGGAATTGTGTAACCCGGCGGGTACTTGATTTGGTCGTACCAACTTGGATATGGCCGCCCCATTTTTATGACCTGGCCAGCTGCTTCAGCCGCATGATGAACCCGTATTTGTTGGGCTATGTACTCGTCCAAATCAGCTTTGGAGATTTTATCCTCCTTAGTCGTCGACAGAGCTGGTGGAGGATTTGACGTCTCTCCCCTATCGTCTTCAAGGACGATCGGGGGATCTTCGACCGGAGGATCTTTTTGGATCATCATCCCCACCATGTCTTGGAACAGGAGGCCCATACGCTGTATGTTGGCTGCTTGTTCAGCAGCCTCTTTATCCTTCTTCTCCAATATTCGACGAAGAAATTCGGCGTCGATTTCTTGCTCCTGGCGTTCATCTGAGGACGTTTCAAGGTTTTCTTTTGGCCCAGTAAGTGCGGCCATAGCGTTCATCATCTCTTGGAGCTTCTGCTGCTGCTCCTGCGCTTTGGTCACTGATCGCGTAAGTGGTCGATGACCCGTAGATATGCGACTGTCCTCTTTACCAGACGCCACGTAGACGGTATGAACTACAATGCCCCCTGACTTAGGGCGTTTGGGTTCACCACCTTTGATATTCGTTGTCGGCGTAGGGACTTTTTCTGGCCTTCTTCTCGTATGGGCCGTAGAAGTTGAGGGGGCCGTTGCTTTGGGCACCCAAGCGGTCATTATCTTTCGTTGCTTGACCGGAGGATTTTCTCCTTGCCGACCTTTCGACTTCTTCTGTTGGCGAGAGATGTTTGGATCAATGACAGATTCTCGGACTTGTCGCCATGTCTTATAGATCCTGGAGGACAGAGATTGAGGAGACTGCTCCGGCTTTTCTTCTTCCACATTAGTCTCTACTGGTGGAGGAGATCTTTTGAGCACCGCAGTTGGCGAGTTTCTGCGTACCCTATTCAACAGTTCAAAGCTGTTCCCGGTTGGAACAGCAGCGTTAACTTCCACCGTTGGAGCTGACGGAGTCATCCCAAAGGGGAGTTGCCCCCGGTCTTCCTTATCCGGCGCCAGTGGCGTCGTCGGGCGCGACGAGTCGTCGGTATTGGTTCAGAAACAGAAACGGCTTCTTCCTGCCCCCTGTTCAGGTGTGGGGCTGTTGCCGGCGTCAACCTGTTGAAGACTGATGTCTTCTGGGTAGCAAGAGCAGGAGTAGGAGTTGGGACGGTCAATCTTGTAAAGACCGATCTCTTAGCAAGAGAAGCCGCCTTGACGACTTCAGGAGCAGGTTTGGCTACCCTTTTTGGAATAACATTTTCTGGGACTGCAAGCTTCATTGTGAGCCCGCAGGAGTTTTGGCCCAGTCTGTAGAAGACCGAGGCATTGGTGTTGGGCGACCCGTTGAGAGGGGTCGCAGTAACTGAAAGTCGATCGAAGACCGACTTCTTAGGAGCTTCTTATACGGGCATGGGGGTGCTAAAGCTTTTTGGCGGAAGCATAGTTTCGAAAAACAACCCCGTGGTGGCTTGAGTAATCTGCTCCACGGGCATGGTGAATAGAGAGGCCGGTTGGGGCCCGTAGGTTATGCCCCCAGTTGAGGCCGGACGCGAGCTGCAGCTGTAGTTAGAGCACTTTGAACAGGTAGAGTCCATCGATGCTTGATTTCTTTCTGCGCCAAGCAAGAGACCAAATCTTAGTAAACTTGAAATCCAAAGGCAACCATTAACAAACCGCGATTCGTTCGCGAAGACGACACACGAAGTGTGGAGTGGAAAGAGGAAAAGGTCCCACCGGGCGTGCCAGAATCTGTTCCCCTCCGAACGGCGGCGACGACGTGAGGACGTCTTGCCTGTGATTCGGGATAGATGCTATTTGGTTTTATCCGTCCACCTCTCCGAAGATGCCAAGTTGATTTATGGCACCGTGTATCGGAGGTTTAGACGGATGCGGCCGATGTAGCAGATTTCGTCAGATTCCCCCTAGCTTGAGGGGTTTTTGATTGTGGGGACGCTCTTCCCTGCAGGCGCAAGCCCCTGCAGTTAGTAACGCTACCGCATCGCGGTGACAACTTTCTCCTTCTCCAGAATTTCACTTCGTGTCGTGTGTGTTTGTTTTGTTTGTGGTTGTCCGTGGATTGTATACGGAGACTAAGTGATGCCGTCGCCCGTAGGACGTGGATTAGTCCAAATCCGTATTTACTTAGATTTGGGTTTGGTGTTTTGGTTTAAAGATACGTTAGCCATATTTAGGCTAATATCGACTTAAACGTTTGTTAAGGATACGTTAGTCTGATTTGAGACTAAGATCAACTTTACGGGATCGTTTGGATCCGACAAAAGAGCGTTTGGGGACTCTATTGTTCCAGTTTAGGGACATAGTGGTCCATAGGTAGTTTAAGGACATTGCGGTCCATATTCCAGTTTAGGGACGTGGTGGTCCATTGGTAGTTTAAGGACATTGCGGTCCATAGGTAGTTTAGGGACATTGCGGTCCATAGGTAGTTTAAGGACGCTTAAGTCCGTGAGTTTAAAGACCCCAAAGTCCGTGTTTTAGTTTAAGGACGTATAAGTCCGCGGGTTTAAGGATCCCACAATCCGTCTTTTGGTTTAAGGACGCTTAAGTCCATGAGTTTAAGGACCCCACAGTCCGTGTTGATGTGTGGTTGTCGGGACCCATCACCTCTCTGACGTCGTTGAAGGATTACAACGATGGGTGTCAGAGGAGTTCGGAGATGTACCCTTGAACCAGTCGTAAGTTGATTTAAGAGAGCAGCTGTGCTCAGTCAATTTAATTTGAGGATTTACGGCCATGATTGGGCTAAGTCCAGTTGAAAAATATTCAACGCTTTTATTTATTTTTGGTCTACTAGACCTGTGCTAGGGCTTTGCCCACATTTAAATAATGCATTGCATTTTTGTTTGGGCTCTGCCCAGAAAGGATGCAGAGCATCAACTTGCTTGGGCTCTGCCCTTTATAAATGATGCAAAGCATCGGTTTTATTTGGGCTTTGCCCTTTTATAAAAGATGCAGAGCATCAATCTGACTTGGGCTCTGCCCTTTTATTGCTTTGCAATTTATTTAGGCCTACTAGGTCTTTTTGACTTGGGCCTGGCCCGTCAGTAAAAGAAATGCATTGCATTTGTCAGGCGCTTTGCGCCAATTAAAGAGCGCAAGCGTTTGTGGTGATTACACGTGTCATGCAAACGCAGTGCGCTGCGCCAGTGCGCTGCGTTTGCGCTGCTGACACGTGGCGTGCGTGGTGAGTTGCGCCAGTTTCAGAAAGCAAGGCTCTATTTCAAAAGCGCATAGCGCAAATGGCTCAGATACTGACACGTGGCGCTTTCTGGTGGCTTGCGCTAACCAAAGAGCTCAACATTGCAGATTTACAAGTGCAAAGCACTATTAACTTGAGAATCTTTTAGATTCCAGAACCAATGGTTCATAAAAGAAGTGCAAAGCACTGTTTGATTTCTTGATCTAATTTAGATTCAAGAAAACAAGTATTTATTATTTCTTTCTTGATCTCAGAGAACCAATGGTTCATAAGTGCAAAGCACTATTTTTATTTTGTTTTTTATTAAAGATGATTGATCTAGTTCTTAGATCGATGATCTATTAAAAGAAATTCTTCCCTTATAAAGGTTTTTTTACTTTTCTTCTTGGAATTTCTTCAGAATTCTCTCTGCTTGAAAATTTTGGTTTCTCACAAAATGTTTATGCCTCTGAATTGAGGTCTAGGGTCTTTTTTATAGTGCCCATAAATTAGTTAGAGAGATCTTTCTCTGAGTGATTTGGAGAATTTTCCCCACCATTGGATCTTTGATCCAAGGGCTTCTGTTTTACAGAAGAAAATCTTCTTGTTTTAACAAGAACAGAAAGATTTCTTTAAAATCTTAATTCTGTTTGGCGCAAACGCCCCAGCGCGTGACACGTGTTAAGCAGCGCACATCGCAGCGCAACTGCGCTAGCGCATCTGCGCTGACACGTGTCGCGCAGCGCATCTGCGCTGACACGTGACGCGCAGCGCAAAGCGCAGCGCACCAGCGCTAGTGCATCTGCGCTGACACGTGTCGCGCAGCACAATTGTTGGAGATAGTGCCCTCAGAGTCAATTATTGGATCACAGGCACGTGATTGCAATGATTGAGGGAGGACCTATCCCGGTAGGACAGTCTTACTCGAGATGATAGTATGCTATCTGGTTTATCTTTATCATCATGTACTGCTTTAGGTGACCTGACAGGTCGCTATTACACGTTGGTAGAACCCCTAGGATTCTTGCTCGACTGCCAGCAGTATGAGGGCGATCATATACGTGAGAGCTGGTAGTCTATAAGCACATCCTTAAAAGGTCCCTAGTCGTGGGAGTTTCGAGATAGGGCATCGATACTCCAGAGTAGACTAGTGTATACAGTCGAGACCCCGACGAGGGGCGGTGGCCGGTCTCACAAGCCACTGGTGTCAGTTGGATCACCTAAGATGTATACAGATGCTCATTAGGTTATGAGTACACCGGACAGGACTCGCCGGGAACATGCTAGTTGGTCTTATACCTGACGTCAGATAGCAGTTCCGTGGTGACATGTGTACAGGTTAGTTCTTCGACCTGGGGATCGTCATTTGTCTCGTGTGAGTTCCCACTGTACTTTGATTACTACCCTACCACGCTTAAAGGAGACGTGCAAACAGGTTTTAGTTGGGTACAGTCCCGAGCCACATGGAGGCAGTGAGCGGATCTTCAGGGGTTCATCTCTCCCAGTATTGGGGGTGAGGTCGCGCTGTGTCTAGGAGAGCCATTACACGAAGCCCTCGGCCGAGGCAGGAGATTTACTGGTAGGTATTCCAGTAGTATCTCAGGGTGTTCTGGGCTACACTCCGACACGACTTGTACCGCTTTTGGGGGTCTGACTTTTACCAACCCCCTAGGCCCGCCATGCGATGCTCATAGACGAACGGACCGGACTGTACGGATATTGTCACTGACAGGCTCAGTAGGGTGTCAGGATGAGTTCGCTCATCGACGTCCCTTTTGGTCAATACCTGGTAGCCCGTTACGTATTGGCTTATACCTCTGACGTGCTAGTGGTTAAATCCACAACCAAGGTGTTGACGAGTCTTTAGAGTCCCCCACATTCAGTTACTCAAGCTTTCGGGCGAAACGCTGTAGAGGCCGTATGGAGATATGGCAGGGTTCGATCAGATACGTGCGGTATTGCACGGATCAGGATCGGATGGTTAGTACCAGAGGCCGTATGGATATATGGCAGGGTTCGATCAGATACGTGCGGTATTGCACGGATCAGGATCGAACGGATATTACTAGCCGGCTTTGGTTTAAGCCGGATCATGGTATAGTACAGTGTAGATTTTGTCTCATTGCATTTGTATTCGGTCGGAATACAGATGCGGGTGTGTATGCACAGTAGCGGGGTTTTTCCTGTAATTTATTACGGGACCAGATTTCTGGAGTTGCCAGTTTGCTTTCCGTTTCGGCTAATTTCCTTTGTATCGTTCATTGGCCGAAGATTGGTGGAGGAGGGCTTATTTGCATTTGTGCAAATAAGAAATTTGAAAGGGGGGCTTTGCATATTATTGTATCATGATACTTGCACCATCATTGCTTGACTTTCTTTAGTCATCATGGCTAGTCTTGTAGTATCATGATGGCATGACTTTTTGGTGATGGGAGTTGATTTGTTTTGGAGTGTGGGTTTGTTTGTGATCATTTCCCTTCATAATTATCATTATTCCCTTGCATTATAGGTGTGGTTCTATCATCCATTCACCTCTCTCTCATTTTCTCACTCCCACCATTTGTCATGGCCGGCCATTCCCTCATGGGGGCTGTCCAAATTTTGGATGTGGGAATTGTTGTTCTTTTCATGCCACAAAATTCCCAAGTTCATCAAAAATTCCACTAGTTCAATTCCTCCACCATTATGGCAACCTCCATGAACCCCAAAGTGAGACATGGTTCTACACACAACCTACAGCAAACCTTGGGCACGTCGACTCTCCAGCTTCGTGCCCGAGTTGCCTCGGTATAGAAGTGGGAGCCCGTAAAAGAAGCAGGCGACGTGGTGCCCTTTCCGGCGAGGAGGTGGAGACCGGACATTCCGCGGGAGATCGGGACCACGGTGAGAAGACCGGAGGACCCGGATCACTCGGTATATCTCTCTTCCTCATCTTGTAGTTAGCTAGGACTAGTTTAATAGCCCGATCCGGGTTTTAGTGCGCGGTGGTGCCGGTTCAAGAAAATTTAAAGTTGACCATCGCTTCAGCATTTGGCCTCGGGATGGAGGCCGGGGCGCCGCCGTGCACTTACACAGTGCTTGCGCAACTGAAGCGTTGCTTGCTTTAATTTTGTTTTAGATAGAGCTTTGCTCTGATTGGGCGCGCTGCCTCAGGCGCTGCGCTGATGTATCAGCGCCTGACACGTGGCGCGTTGCGCCCGGGATTTGAAACGTTGCTTCAAAATTTGAATTTTTAATTTCAACAGAGCTTTTCTCTGATTGGGGGAAACAAGGCGTTGAAATAGAGGTTGATAACCGCTCCTATTCTGACCGTGCCAGACAATTCCGGAGGATTGGTGATTCACAGCGACGCGTCTGGGAAAGGATTGGGATGTGTTTTGATGCAGCATGGGAAGGTTATAGCGTACGCATCGAGACAGTTGAAGACCCATGAGAAGAATTACCCAACTCATGACTTGGAGCTTGCAGATGTGATCTTCGCTTTGAAGATTTGGAGACACTACCTATTGGGCGAAAGGGTCGGGGTTTTCACCGATCATAAATGCTTGAAGTATGTTTTCACGCAGAAGGAGCTTAATATGAGGCAGCGCAGATGGTTGGAGCTGATGGATGATTACGATCTTGATCTTAAGTACCATCCGGGGAAAGTTAATGTCGTGCCGGATGCGCTTAGTCGGTTACCCGCAATTCAGAAGTTGACTGCATAGAAGGAACTTATTGAAGACTTTCGAAGATTCGATTTGGAGGTTGTGCTACCGCATTCTTCGGGACAGTTGATGCAGTTGCAAGTACAGTCGTCGTTGATCGAGAATATTAATGCAGCTCAGTCGCAGGACCCTAGATTGCAAAAGTTTCGAGAACAGGTTGAAGCTGGACTTCGAACAGACTTACTGATCCTTGAAGATGGTTCGTTGAGATATGGTAGCCGTTTGTGTGTGCCAAAGGGAGATATTCGCGAAGAGCTTATGAAGGAGGCGCACAGTTAAGCATATTCCGGACATCCAGGAGGCACGAAGATGTACCGAGATATACGACAACAATTCTGGTGGGAAGGCATGAAACGGGAGATTGCCCGTTTTGTAGAAAAGTGCTTGGTGTGTCAGCAAGTTAAGGCTGAACATCAAAGGGTTGCTGGTTTATTGCAACCACTTATGATCCCTCAATGAAAGTGGGAACATATAACCATGGATTTCGTGATGGCTCTACCGCGGAGTCCAAAAGGCAACAATGCAGATTGGGTGATTGTTGATCGATTGACCAAGGCAGCTCATTTCATCCCTTTCCAGGTTTGTCAATCAACAGAAGCTTTGGCAGAACGGTACATGCAGGAGATTGTAAGATTGCATGGAGTACCGGTGAGCATCGTGTCCAACCGTGACACTCGTTTCTTATCACACTTTTTGAGGAGCTTACAGGAAAGTTTGGGGACTCATTTGAACTTTAGCACCGCTTATCATCCTCAAACAGATGGCGAGTCGGAGAGAACGATTCAAACTCTTGAAGACATGTTGAGTGCTTGCATGTTGGACTTCAAGGGTTCATGGGAGGATCATCTACATTTTGTGGAGTTTTCTTACAATAACAGTTTCCAGGCGACTATTCAGATGGCTCCATTCGAAGCTTTATATGGTCGCAAGTGCCGTTCACCTGTTTGCTGGGACGATATTGGTGAACGAAGATTGTTGGGACCAGATTTTGTTGGCGAGAAATGTCCCCATATGGTGAATGACACTTATAAGTCCTCTCGACTTATAAGGAGAAAATACTTTTAGAAGATCCTTACGACTTACGAGAGAAAATTTCACTTAAGAATCCCCACGATTCCTAAGGAGAAAATACAACTACGAGATCCTCACGACTCAGAGGGAGAAATACCTTTATGAGACCCTTACGGCGCATAAATTCAAAAAGCCTTAGTCGACAGGATCCTAACCGTGTTTGCTAAGCCGTTTTTGTTCAAATCGACAAAGGCAAATGATGATACGCTCCTGGCAATATCCCAATTGCAGCGACGTTGATGCCTAAACAGGTGTCAAACCCTAAGTCCTTTCACCGCAAATGATGATTCGCTCCTGGCAATTTTCCAGTTGTAGCGATACTGATACCAAGGTTGGTATCAGATTCCAAACTCGCAATAAAAAAAAAGCAATGAGCAGCAAAAAAATGCATATGAAATAGCTGAAATGATGGGGCAACTCGCAATAAAAATCAGCGAGCAAAAAATATGCATATATAAACAGCCGAAATGATTGGGCAACTCGCAATAAAAAGCAGCGAGTAAAAATATTTTAAAAAATAGCTGAAATTATTGAGCACCGTGGATGAAACGCCGAAATGATTGGGCAATCGCGACTTTCGCGATATAAAAAGCTGAAAATATCTAAATGAAATTTCCTCTTCCCTGCAGGTAGGTCCGCACTGACCCCTTTATACAATCCATAGGCACAAATGAAAGAAAAGGAACTATATTTTTCCACCAGGCTCCGTCAAAGGGAGAGCGAGATCTTCATGGCAACATATACAGCCTAGAGGTCCTCTCGACATTCTTCTCGTTACAACAGACGCAATGTCTACAGAGTCTCCAAATATCCAAATCAAAAAGGAGTGATGGCAAAATCCCAGCTCTAGCTCGGCGTTCTTTCTCATTCCATCAGGGTGCAGACATGACGTCAACAAAAGCTCTAACGAGCCAAATCAAAATGGAGCTATGGCAAATTTCTAGCTCCAAGTCTTGACGGTTCATATACAACTTAAAGACTACCCCGGCGTTCCTTCTCATTCGATCAGGGTGCAGACGTGACGTCAACAAAGCTCCAACGAGCCAAATTAAAATGGAGCAATGGGAAACTCCTAGCTCCAAGTCTTGACGGTTCATATACAACCTAAAGACTACCCCGGCGTTCCTTCTCACTCCATCAGGGTGCAGATGTGACGTTAACAAAGCTCCAACGTGCCAAATGAAATTGAAGCAATGGCATATTCCCAGCTTTAGGGTCTCGACGGCCACTTATATAAAGCCTAAGAGACTATCGGAGATCATCCCAGAGTGGTTATGACTCATTGGGGATCCAAATTAATCCTAACCTCAAGTAAAAAGCGACATGGAAAATTCCTAACGCTTGCTTTTCCGACGGTAATATAGCCTAAGGATATTACTTGAAGACGTCTTGTCCAGCCCCTGAAAGGATCAGAGACACGACAGTCACGGGGTTACTAGAATAACAGCTTAAAAATGTATATCGAGGAATATATCAACCAACGCGACGGTACCACGGACAAACCCTAATACCACAAAACCTAACGAACCTCTGTCGCAAAGAACAGAGGTTATCTATATATAACATTAGGACAAGTTTGCCTGTAAACCCAAGGGACGTAAACTGAATAAACTCCGAAATGAGTACATAAACTAGAAACTCCGAAACGAGTGAATAAACTACAAACTCCGAAATGAGTACATAAACTAGAAACTCCGAAACGAGTGAATAAACTATGAACTCCGAAATGAGTACATAAACTAGTTTATGCCAAGTCAAGACATCAAGAAACAGAAAAGCGCAACCCATGGGCTTCGGGGTTCAGAACTACATTTGTTAAAGATCGAAATCTGAGAAGACGCTTGAATCTACTCTCTATATTCTCATATCAAAATTCTAATAAAAGTCGTTTGTATGCGCTAGGGATGAAACGTTCAGTGGTAGACATTATTTTTATGGGATCAGAGATACAAGAATTAACAAAACAATATACAAGAATCTCTAATTCCCTCTCTGCCTTCTCCACCATGTCGAAGCAGCAATCTTCACGAGGAGTCGCTCTCCAGCGCTATACTCATCATGCGAAGGCAGACATGATGGCACGCTGAGCCCGTATCTGGCTTAGCGGATGAACCGAACAAACCCTCAGAGGCTGGGTAATCAAACAAGCCTAATGAAAGCACTCGATCGTGTCCTACGCCGCGTCGAGCATCACCAGAGTCATCTACGCTGGATGAGGAGGGATGTCAGCAAGTACAGACGAGAGGATCGTCCAAAGCCAAATGGAGTCGACAGAAAGAGGAGAGCCCCTGCAAGCCAGAAGCTCGTACATCACCATGTCACATTGGTCATTAGTGAGAACGAGGTCCGCTAAACGCACAAAAAAACGAGGGACGATCCCTTCGATAGGTACCTCCTATGGTTTTCGACAAGCATGCGGACGATTACAAGCCATAACTCTTGGTTTGTTAAAAAGTGGTTCTTTCTTTGTGAAAGAAGTGGGAAGCAGAGCTTCAGATTGTAAAAAGGAGCATTCAAGTCTAGGCTCAGAAAGTGTGGTGCATGGTGGAGCTATTCCAAGGCCCGGCAAAAAAGGTCATGGGAAAAGAAAACGTTGACTCATGGAAATCAGAGTAAGGAGGTGAAATAACTCCATCAGCAGCGCCTCACGTGCACGATACGTGAATGCCCGCATTGATTCTTTCCCGGACTAGATCGGCGCCTCACATGCATAACATGCGAGCGCCGGCGCTAGTTCAAGATTAAAATCCTCAGCCGCGTCTTACGCGCATGACACATGGGCACCAGCAACAACTTTTATATATGTATAACACTTCATGTGAGACATATATGAGCATTGGCATAAAGAGAAAAGGGAATTTTGCCATTCATACTTCGAAGAAATTTATACATTGGTGATAAAAAAAAGTGTTTATAACGGCAAAATACTGAATCTCGAACACGGATTCAGGAACTTGGAAGCAAGTCTGAGTAAAGTACATCCGGCTTCTTTGGCCGTTTTCTTATGCATTTTCTCATGAATGCAAGCGTCAGGATCTCCACTAATGTCGTCCGACCTCTGGTATGTGGATATTATCATCTTCTGTTGGAAGACGCGATGCAAAATGTCGACAAGATCATCTCTTCGCTTCTTTGAGATCAGCTTATCAGATATACTGAATGCACCTTGTCTTCGGCATCATCAAGCGCCTCGAGTGGCATAGCCTCGTCAAGCCCAGGAATTGCTGCCCAGATCGACCCAACGATAATGTTCAAGAGAGCAGAATGGCAGGGGAGTAACCGACCGTTGTAGTTGTCAAAACGACGCATCACCTCAGCACATTGAGCGTCGGTAAATTCTTGGCCTTGACATAAGACCTGGATGCGAATGTCCTCGTAAGAGATAATCTCTTCGAGGTCGTAAAGACGAGAAGCCATAATATCTGGAGAAAAAAATCAGTAAGAGGTTAGCAATCAAAATGATGAGGAAAGCACTCATTGTAAGAATCAAAGAAGATTCTCATTTAAATCTCATTAGACTGTGGAGTCAAACTCCCAATACCCTCGGAAAATATGTTCCACAACAAATTCAAATCTGTGAAAAGAGTATTAAAACCCTGAAAAAGAAAAATGCTCAAGAACACCAGGGAATAAAATTCCTAAAAGTCTCCGAGTCTTCCAGAGCTAAGCTCTGTAATATGGAATTAAATTCCTTTATTAATGGGGTTAAATCCCAGAAATACCCATAGTAGGGAAATAAAGAAAATGGAATTAAATTCCAAGAATCCTCAAAGATCGGTGATAAGGAAAACCCTAAGAGGAGAACTAATAATCTTCAAGACCCCAGAGTCTACTTAAAAGAAAAAGTTTTTAGATCTCTAATAGATCAGTTCAAGCAAAGAGCAAAGCTCTGTTGATGGATTTGAAATCCAAAGGAAAAAAAGGGGGGTTTTCCTAAAGGGTAAATGTCGTTCAAAATCCTGACCCAAAAAGAGAGTTTTTGCAGAGTTCAATTCTGAAAGATCTGTGGACAGAGAGCTAAGCTCTGAGAGGAGAATTAAATTCTCAAGAAAAGGTTAAGGAAGAAGATGAAGAAACAGGGGTCATCCCAGGGGCCAAAGTCCCCATTTATAAGACGTGATGGGGAGCGGTTTATCTTTCCATTCCCCTAGGCAATCCAATGGTTGTAAGGATGGACAACGTTGCACTCACGTGCAAGTCACGTGACAGTAACGCTGGGGGGAATTTGTTCCCTCATAAAAATAAAAATAAAAAAAGAAAGGAAAAGGGAAAAATTTCCCACCATTCAAATCTGACGTGTTAAACACGTGAGCGTTTATATGCAAAGTATATAGGCACTGCAGTTAAAATGACTCACAGGCTAAATAAGCCTCACGTGTTAAACATGTGAGCGCCTATATGCAAAGCATATAGGCGCTGCAATCAAAACACCTAACGGACTAAATAAGCCTCACATGTTAAACAATGTGAGCGCTTATAGGCGGTGCAATCAAACAAGTGATGGGCTAAATAAGCCTCACGTGCAAAACATGTGAGCGTCTATATGCAAAGCATATGAGCGCTGAATAAAATAAACTAAAGGCCAAACAGACTTCATGTGTTAAACACGTGAGCGCTCATATGCAAACCATATGAGCGCTGAAAATAAAGTGTGCTAAAATCCATGCTAGGAGTCACGTGTTAAACACGTGAGTTCTTCTGCTGCACTCTTTGGCAAGATAGAATTAAATTCTATGTGGGAAGTATTTCCTTGATCTTTCTCAAAATAGAAAGATCTTCTCTATTAAACAGAGGACCCTTGGATTAAAGATCGAACGGTGATTATAAAATCACCCACCGATCATCTGATATAATAAAAATTCTATCTTAGGAAAAGATATTTCCTAATCCTGTTAAGTAAACAAGAAAACTTCTCTGTTAAACAGAGAGCCTTTGGATTAAAAATCCAATGGTGAATAAAATTCACCAAGTGATCCGAGAGATCATTTTGGATTAATCATGATCTCTCAATCAGAGATTTTCCTTAAAAAATTAATCTTTTCTCTTATCCTATAAATAGAAGGGGAAAAAAAGAAAGGAGAGAGAGAACTCCCCACATTCTTCTGCAAAAAAAATATACAGTGAGCTCTTAAAAAAGAAAGAGAATTTAATTCTCAAAAAAAAAAAGAAGACTTGCCTCATTGAAACCATAAGTAAAAAACACACAGAGATCATAGTGTTTCTTCTTTTGCCTATCTAAGAGTTTAACCCTTCATTTAAGAACTCAGTTCTCTCCCTAGTTAAGATTTGCAAAAGCAAATCTCCCCACAAGTTGAGAATTTAATTCTCTTCGGGGAGAGTTTGCTCTGTAGATTCAAAACCCAGCGGAAAAGAATTAAGTTATAAAAAAAGGGAGAAGAAAAACGAGAATATATAGAAATTTAATTCCTCCAAAAATTAGGGCTTAACCCTATATAAAAAAAAGTTAGTTCTTCCATAAAAAAAACAGTGATGATGATCCAAAATCTTCAAAACCAGAATCATTAGTACTTAGCACTATTTTGAAACCTCACGTGTTTCCCACGTGAGTGTTTCAAACTGTTGGATATATGTATGCCCTAGAGGCCATTATGTGATAGTGGATGTATTTATACATGTGTATATATATATATATATATTCAGTGTACATTCTTTCTCGACATAATAGTATGCTATCTGGTTCTTCTTTATCTGACATGTTGATTTGATCATGCTTTTACTCATTCATACATGTTGATAAAGCCCTGAGGATATTGGCTTGACTACAGTGATTATACTAGTGGGACATCTGTAGTTTATAAGCATATCCTGAAATGTCCCTAGTCGTAGGTGTATCGAGACAGGGCATCGATATACCAGAGTAGACTAGCGTATATGATACTAGACACATATGATGGGCGATGGATGTTCCCATATTCATCGATGTTTGACATCAAGAACATATACGGGTGCTCAGTGGTGACTGGGTACACTGGACGGACTCACCGAGAACTCCTATATGGAATTATATCTATCGTCGGATAGCAGTTCTCAGGTGACACTGGTACAGGTTAGTCTGTAGACCCGAGATCGTCATAGAGTCTTGTGTGCTCTCCCACTGTACTTTGATTACCACCCTACCACGGCTCTACTGAGTCGTGCAAACAGGTGGCCGTTGGGTACAGTCCCGAGACACACGAAGGCGATGAGAGATAGGAGGGGTTTCGTCTCTCCCGGTATTGGGAGTTGATGCTGTGCTGTGCTCGACTAGTTATATCAGTAAGTCCCTGGCCAGGGCTGCTGAGATTTACTGATAAGTGTTATCAGTATTTTCTCGATCTGTTATAGACCATTCACCGACACGACTTATTGAGTTATTGGGTTCCGCGGTGGAAAGAACTGTTCATGTCATCGTTTTTTACATTTGTTCTTAGATTTACCTGCTCTTCGTCAGATATGCTGCATATCGAGCCTAGGGATGGTCACATCGACCCCAATAACACAACGAAAGATTTAGGCCATGGTTCTGCGGCCGTACGGATGCATCATTGTGTCGTTTTTGGGGTATTTTTAATCTGAATTTACTGTTGTTTGTTCTGGAGATTGTTTTGAGTTCATTGATTCGATCGGAATTTTAACTTCATTTTTTTTCCGGATAATTAGAAAGTATTGAATTGTTCGAACGAGTGTCGTTTGCTCACTTTTCACGGGGTTTAAATCTTTCGGAAATATGTGCAAGTTTTGTGGTGGACCCTCTAGAAGACAACAAACCTTAACTCGATTATATGACCGTCTTGAACTGCCTTTTGAACCTTAAGATTTGGGGCAGTACGTCGTGCCACATGTGAGGCGTTGGCTTGACCCTTCTACGGCTGGACCGCTACTACTGTGACACACTCCGGATTTTTTTTGAACTCCGCTCAAGTGTTGAGCTTTAGGGAATTTTGGGTATTTGATCATTCGATCGAAAACTTTAATACTTTCTATTTATCTGGAATGTGATACAATATGTGGAATTCAGATAGTTAGGCATGAAATACGAAGTATGTGATATTTCGCATTTATGATGTCTAAAGAGAATGTGGATTCCAAATATTGTAGTTTTACACTTTCTTTTCTGTGACCGTAAGTGTAGTATGTCGATATCGCCGGTTTCGTTGCTATACATCAACGACAATTAGGGTATGCATACTTACTTACGTTGATGATATATGATATTATGTGTTGCTGAGATATGATGTGCAGGATTGTCGCGATTGAATAGCCGGGGGGTTTTATGTGAGATGAGAGTTTTATTTAACATTCATGTAATATTCAAATGTAATGTAATATTCTTTTATTTGGGGCACTTCCGGGTTGAGGTTGATGTCACCAGTGTTGTATATTATTTACTTTTCCGCATTAGGATAGACCCAAGGAGGGAAGCACAAGTGACCGGGTTCTGGGGTTCAGTGGGAGGCCATCTCGAGGAGTCGAGACCGGGTCTCCTAAACTCCAGGATTGGCAGGGTCGCTTGCCGCTCTCGTAGGGGTCTAGGGGTGTGGGCTTGGCTATTCATCGCGACTGTGGAATCCGTATTTTTTATTGTTGGCTAAATACTAAATACGGACGTCCTAGTATATCCCACATTATATATATATATATATATATATATATGTTTCTGCTGCCTGTGTTCTGTGATATCTGAGACGAATGATATATTATATATGAGATATATAGTAGACGTTGCTTATGTTTTACACCCGCGCTAGTCCCGTCCCGGTATGCCGTTAGTTAAGTAACCTAACGGTGCATAACGGAACATTACGGCGAATGCGGATGGCATAAGCGTACGTGTTATTTTCGTTTCTTTTCTGTGATTGGCTTAAGAACTTAAATGATGGGATTACATTAATATGATTAATGTAAAGAAAATAAACCTAAATAGATGTTGTAGAATCAAATTTGAAAACCACTCGGCTCTTTATGAAAAAGCTATATTTCAAAAACTGCGGAGCACAAGCCACTCCTTTTGAAAACCATTTGATTCTACGACGATATCAAGTTCAAAGCGTTAAAGATTTTCTTAAAAATCATCCGCAACCCTCCGTCATTTTAGGAAGTAGAGTACTTAGTATTCGTGCTACATTTGTTGACCTTAGCCAAGGCGTAGTGTACGGTAGCTAAGTGATGTCTTCCTACAATGCATATGATGCAGATTAATTAGGACGGGCATATGACTTTGTTGACCTTAGCCAAGGGTCATGTAAACAGGTCTGATTAATCAAGAAATGACGGGCTGAACTTGACTAGTACTTATGATTTGTTGACCATAGCCAAGGTCATAGGTACTAGGGGTAAAAATCATATCGAGAATTTCAAGTGTTGAGATTTGAAATGAGACTGCATACCTTCCATATGATGGTTGGATCCCGATCCCACTGTGGGCAATAGTTGCTCCTAGGAGAGTTTTGCAGTTTACAATTAGCTAACTCATTAGGTGTCTAGAAAGGTGTTAACGGGGCTACGCCTCTGGGAAAACGAGGTTTACTTTAATTAGATCCGTGCGAAAGCACGGGGAACCTCCCTCAAGTACCGACACTGGCCTGGCTGAACGGTTGGCGAAGTTGTAGACTGTAATTAATCCTGGCTAGTTTTCTTTTTAAGGTTTGAAAGAAAAACTTGATTAAAGCAGTGGGAGACATCGATTAGACAAGATAATAACCAATCTGATCTATGCAAGAGCTTTCGCTGAGTGTATTCTTTTCTCTCTCTTAATGGCAGATACCAATGACTGGACTTAAGCTTCTACTAGATAAAAACAAACTGAATGGGACCAATTATAAAGACTGGCAGAGAAATCTGAAAATAGCCTTGACTTATGATAAAGTATCATATGTCCTCACGGCTCCAGCCCCGCCAGTCCCAGGCCCAAAATCCTCAGTTGCAGATACTGAAGTCCGCAAGACATGGGATGCTGACTGTGCCACGGCCAAATGCCTCGCGCTTGCATCGATGGACAATACACATCAAAAGCAGCATGAGAATATGGACATTCAAACCATATTCCTCCATATAAAGGAGTTGTATTTAGAGCAATCCCGCGTATTACGATACGAAGTATCAAAGAAATTGTTTCAGATGCGAATGGCCCCGGCACACCGGTAGGAGACCATGTTCTGAAGATGATAGCTCTTATAGAAGAGCTTGAGGACCTTGGATGGACAATGGACAATGAACAATATACGGATATTATTTTGCAGTCCCTCCCCTCCATTTTTGCTCAATTCATAGTTAACTTCAACATGCACGGCATAGAGAAGGAGCTACCTGAACTCCTTAATATGTTAAGGAGTGCAGAGAGCACTATGAAATCAGTGAAAACTCCCGTTATGACTATTGGACAATCTTCCTCTTCTCGCACAAAGGCTAAGGCCAAGGGAAAGAAAAAGAAGAAGCTCACCAATCCTAAGGGTGGAGTTAAAAAGGTGAAGGGAAAGGAAAAGTCCAAAGCTGGAGACTCGGGGAAAGGTGAATGTTTTTATTGCCACAAAGCAGGACATTGGAAGCGCAACTGTACAGAGTACTTAAATCTCAAGAAGAAGCATAGGGATGCTTCCGCTTCAGGTGTGTTTGTGACAGAAAACTGTTTTTCAATAAACTCTGCTTCCTGGGTATTAGATACCGGTTCAGGTTCTCACATTTGCAATTCTATGCAGGGGCTGAGAAATAGCAAAGTTTTGAAGACAGGTGACCATACTCTCCGCGTTTGAAATGGTTCCAATGTACATACAGTCGCAGTGGGAGAGTATCACTTGGGGTTGCCATCTGGGTGTATATTGGTTTTGAACCCATGTTATTTTGTACCAAGTATGCTATGTAATATAATATCAGTTTCTTTGTTAGACAATGAAGGATATAACTTTATATTACAGAACAATGTTATGAACATTCACCTGAATCAAATGTTGGTTGGGTATGGTACACTAAATAACGGGATATACGTCCTAAATCAACACACAGTTTTCAGTATACAACACACTAAGAAAAGAAAACTTTCAGAAATAAATGAAGCTTTTCTTTGGTACTGTAGACTTGGTCATATTAACGAAACAAAACTAAATAAGTTACATAAAGATGGATATTTAAACCCTTTTGAATATAAATCTTATGCGACTTGTCAGTCTTGTATCAAGGGTAAAATGACCAAAACTCCGTTTACCGGACACGGAGAAAGAGCTACCGAGCTCCTAGGACTCATACATAGTGATGTATGTGGGCCAATGTCTACGCAAGCTAGAGGCAGTTTTTCTTACTTCATTACTTTCACTGACGATTTCTCAAGATTCGGTCATGTATTTTTATTAAAGCACAAATCCGAAGCTTTCGAGAAATTCACTGAATATAAACAAGAAGAAGAAAAACAAACCGGCTTGAGTATCAAGATGTTTCGATCAGATCGAGGTGGGGAATACCTCAGTACAGAATTTGCAAACTTCCTAAAAGAGAATGGGATTCTCTCTCAGCTCACTCCTCCTTACACACCACAGCACAACGGTGTGTCTGAACGACGGAATAGGACCCTATTTGATATGGTCCGGTCCATGATGAGTGACGCTGAGTTACCTGTCTCATTTTGGGGGCATGCATTGGAGACTGCAGCGTTTCTTTTGAACAGGGCTCCAACCAAAACCGTATCTACCACCCCATATGAGATATGGCATGGAAAGAGACCATCTCTTAAGAGAATTAAGATTTGGGGTTGCCCGGCCTATGTTAAAAAGCAGAATCCGGACAAACTCGAGACACGGTCAGTCATGTGTAACTTTGTGGGATATCCAAGGAACTCTTATGGATATCTATTCTACCACAAGGAGGAACAAAAGGTATTTGTTTCTCAACATGCCACATTCTTAGAAAAAGAGTTTTTCACAGATAAAAATGATGGCAATGTGGTGGATCTAGAAGAGGTTCTAGAGATACAAACTACAAATGACGACTTAGTTGAACCGGCTGTTGCAATAGAAACTGAGGAACCTCGGCCACTCCGTAGGTCTGGTAGGACTTCTCGCCCACCGGAGAGGTACTACGGTTTCCTCATTGATGGTGACAGAGAAGACTGCATCATGGAGGATGATGACCCTACCAGTTCTCAGCAAGCTATCACGAGTGGAGACTCTGTGAAGTGGCTGGATGCCATGAGATCCGAAATGGAGTCTATGTACACCAACAAAGTATGGACTTTAGACGTTGTACCCCCTGGGGTAAAACCTGTGGGATGCAAATGGATCTTTAAAAGAAAGATTGGTGTAGATAGGCAGGTAGAGACCTATAAGGCAAGACTTGTGGCGAAGGGTTTTCGTCAAAGACCGGGTTTGGACTATGACGAAACTTTTTCGCCCGTAGCCATGCTTAAATCCATTCGGATCCTACTTGCTATTGCTGGTCACTACGACTATGAAATCTGGCAGATGGACGTTAAAACAGCATTTCTAAATGGAGATTTAGAAGAATGCGTTTATATGGATCAGCCAGAGGGCTTCATTGACAGTGGGAGCAGCGGGAAAGCATGTAGATTGCTTAAATCCATATATGGGTTAAAGTAGGCATCACGGAGTTGGAACATCTGTTTCGATGATGTCATCAAAGAGTTTGATTTCATCAAAAATCCAGATGAACCTTGTGTTTATAAGAAGGCTGTAGGGAGAGCTGTCACATTCCTCGTATTGTACGTGGACGACATTCTTCTGATAGGAAATGATATTCCTATGCTACAGTCGGTCAAATCTTTCTTATCACTGAGGTTCTCCATGAAGGACCTGGGTGATGCCACATACATCCTAGGCACAAGGATCTATAGGGATAGATCCAAAAAGTTATTGGGATTGTCCCAAACCAGGTACATCAACACCATCCTAAAAAGGTTGAGTATGGAAGACTCCAAGCGGGGTGCCTTACCCGCTTGCCATAGGGTCACTCTCTCCAAGGATTCTTATCCAAAGACCGATGAAGAGAGAGCTCGCATGAGCATTATACCCTATGCTTTGGCAGTAGGATCTATAATGTATGCGATGTTATGTACACGCCCAGATGTAGCTTATGCACTTAGTGTTGTAAGCAGGTATCAATCCAACCCAGGGGAGAATCACTGGATAGCTGTGAAGAACATTCTTAAGTATTACGAAGGACTAAAGAATTGTTCTTAGTGTATGGTAATGGAGATCTCCAAATGGAGGCCTTTACCGATTCGAGCTTCCAGAGCGATAAGGACAACAGCAAATCTATCTCAGGGTTTGTATTTACCCTCAATGGAGGGGCGGTAAGTTGGAAGAGTTCCAAACAGGATACCGTTGCAGACTCTACGATGGAGGCTGAGTACATTGCTGCAAATGATGCCGCCAAAGAAGCCGTCTGGATGAAGAAGTTCGTCTCGGAGCTAGGAGTAGTTCCAACCATTATTGATCCAATACCATTGTATTGTGATAATAACGGGGCTATAGCATTAGCCAAGGAGCCCAGGTCCCATCAGCGGTCCAGACACATCCTGAGGCGCTTTCATTTGATCCGGGAGATTATAGATCACCGCGAGATCGAGATTAAGAGAGTAGACACAAAGAATAACGCCGCGGATCCACTCACCAAGGCCCCCCCTCAGCCGCAGCATGAGCGACTTTTTGAGATGTTGGGTATGAGATACGCCAATAACTGGCCTTAGTGCAAGTGGGAGATTATTAGATATATGTATGCCCTAGAGGCCATTATGTGATAGTGGATGTATTTATACATGTGTGTGTGTGTGTGTCTCTCTCTCTCTCTCTCTCTCTCTATATATATATATATATATATATATATATATATATATATATATATATTCAGTATACATTCTTGCTCGACATGATAGTATGCTATCTGGTTCTTCTTTATCTGACATGTTGATTTGATCATGCTTTTACTCATTCATACATGTTAATAAAGCCCTGAGGATATTGGCTTGACTACAGTGATTATACTAGTGGGACATCTGTAGTTTATAAGCATATCCTGAAATGTCCCTAGTCGTAGGTGTATCGAGACGGGGCATCGATATACCAGAGTAGACTAGCGTATATGATACTAGACCCATATGATGGGCGATGGATGTTCCTACATTCATCGATGTTTGACATCAAGATCATATACGGGTGCTCAGTGGTGACTGGGTACACTGGACGGACTCACCGAGAACTCCTATATGGAATTATATCTATCGTCGGATAGCAGTTCTCAGGTGACACTGGTACAGGTTAGTCTGTAGACCCGAGATCGTCATAGAGTCTTGTGTGCTCTCCCACTGTACTTTGATTACCACCCTACCACGGCTCTACTGAGTCGTGCAAACAGGTGGCCGTTGGGTACAGTCCCGAGACACACGAAGGTGATGAGCGATAGGAGGGGTTTCGTCTCTCCCGGTATTGGGAGTTGATGCTGTGCTGTGCTCGACTGGTTATATCAGTAAGTCCCTGGCCAGGGCTGCTGAGATTTACTGATAAGTGTTATCAGTAGTTTCTCGATCTGTTATAGACCATTCACCGGCACGATTTATTGAATTATTGGGGTCGACGTTACTATCCCTAGACTCGATATGCAGCATATCTGACGAAGAGACCGGACTGTACGGTAGTGTTGCCGGTTGGCTCGACGGGAGTTGTAGCAGGTTCGCTTGTTTTCTTCTGATCGCTCAATACCCGGGTGGCCGTTACGTTTAGCTGACCGCTTGCGGCTTGGGGGTGCTTGATATGATCATCACCCACTGCCGGCGTATTGACGAGTCTTAGAGTCCCACAAAGGAGTTACCTAGTCCAGGCGAAACGTTGTGGTGCACGTATGCGATATGCGCATGGACCCGGTTAAAATGCGCGTATGAGATACCGTATATTAATCGGGCGGCTTGCTTTTGGTCGGGTCGTATGTGATATGACCGGGTTGATAAATCAAGTGTTGATTTATCATTTAACCATTAGTTTCTCACTAGAAATTCTTTCTTGTCCTTTTTGGATGTATGCATGCATGTATGCATTCATTCTTGTTCATGCACATATGGATGTGCATGCACACATGCATACATACATCATTCTATCATGGTTGTTTATACATAGAAAATGGTGGCAATATAAGACTCACACCTTGGTTATTTATATGGATAATTATTTCTATTTGTGTTAAAACAAAATGAAAAAGGAAAGGATAATTCATGGTTTGTTTCTACACTCTTCTTTGACCTAACCATGCTCACCTACTTTTAACCATGGATTAAACTTTCCTTTTATGTTTTAACTCAAATTAAATAATATCTTTATCATTTAACCATGGTTCGAGATGAGAAGAGGAAAATATATATACATATATTTTCTATTTTTCTTTCATGAGATTATCTTTTTTCTTCTTCTTAAAAAGCCATCATCTTATTCAACCTTGCTTTTTTGCTCTCTAGATCTTTCAAGTGAGCAAAATACTCAACAAGATAGGATTTTGAAGTGAGAAAGAGAACCACAACACCATTCTACACAAGTCTTGCCCACTTGTTTAGAGTGTTAGCTTCATTTCTTTCTCTTGATAAAGTGAAGTTGCAAGCTTGGACAAAGGAGCTTCGGGTGGATCGTCGTGGACATTAGAAGACCTCAAGCAAACCCTTCTCCAACCCTCAAGTGGCCAAGGAGTCTAGCGTAAGGAGCTACAAAGGTTGTACTCTCAAAACCCTAGTCTTTGTTACTTGTAAAGTTATGAAACCCTAATTTTCTAGGATTGATTCTTTGTGTGTTCACTTAGCACTCTAAAAACTTAATCTTTGTGACATGTGATGCTTCCAAACCTTTCATAGGGTGCTATGTAAACCTAACACAAACGAACAAAGAGAGCAACTAAAACTGCCTCATGTGTTTTCCACGTTAGTGTTAATGCACCCCAGTATCAAAAAAAGTGGCAGTCACGTGTTTTGCAAGAGAACGTTAGCCAAGTTCTTAGCACTTCTGTAAAAAAAAGGGAGATAGAACCCAATGGGCAGTGCCCATATTTGGGTGCCTCACGTGTGTCACGTGGGCGCCACAAAACTCTAGTATTTAACACCAATCCAGTGCCTATGTGAAACGCACGTGAGCACTGTATGCCTCAGTGCTTAGCACTGTTGGGTAATTATGAAAACCCAATTTCAGTCCAAATTGACTAAATTTCCTGAGGTTAAATCTCTTTGATTCTAAAACAAACGAGCCCATATTGCTCATGTTTTTCCAAACTGTCCTTAGTCTCAAAAGTGACTAGTGGTCTCCCATTGATGATATCTCAAATGATATTCATCTTGTATCTCCTAAGATAATTTTAGTCTCAAACATGACTAACATTTCTTATGTCTACAACAGCCCCCTTTTTCCCTCAAATATGGGATTTGGTTTAAGGGCACATCTCTCCACACTTCTGATATATGTCGTTGTAATTCTTCAACGTCTTCAGAGAGGTGGCGGGTCCCAACGACCAACAGCTCCTTTAATCCTACATTGATGCACTTCTAAATTGACGTGCACACCTCAAATTGGATCGTACCCCAAACTGGGTGCATTCCATGTCACCATCGTTCACTTCGACACGTAACAAATATATGTGCATGTGAGAGGAATGTCGGACCGAAATGTCCTTAAACTAATACTCGCCCACAAATACGGCGATAACGGACCGAAATGTCCTTAAACTAATACTCGCCCCAAATACGGCGATAACGGACCGAAATGTCTCTAAACTAATGTTTGCCCCAAATACGACGATAATGGACCGAAACGTTCTTAAACTAATATTCACCTCCAAGATGGCGATAAAGGACCGAAACGTCCTTAAACTAACATCTCGCCTCAAACATGGCGATAATGGACTGCGATGTCCTTAAACTAAAATAATCAAGCCCAAATACTCATATATTTAAGCTGATCTTAATATCAAACCAGATTAACGATCCTTAAATCAACCCAAACCCAAATCTAAAAATATACAAATTTGGACTAATCCACGACCTACGGGCGACGACATAAATTAGTCTCCGTATACAATCCACGGGCAACTAAAACAAACAAAAACACACACGACATGAAGTGAACCTTCGGAGCAGGAGAAAGTGGTTATCGCGATGCGGTAACGTAATTAACTGCAGGGGCTTGTGCCTGCAGGGAAAAATGTCCCCACAATTAAAAAACCCTCACAAACGATGGGGAATCTAATAAATTCATGCTACAACGGCCGCATCCATCCAAACCTCCGATATACGGTGCCATAAATCAATTTGGCATCTTCGGAGAGGTGGATGGATAAACCCAAATAGCATCTACCCCCAGGATTTAGGCCAGACATCCCAACGTCCCGGTCTGTCTTCCGGTGGTGAACAACTGCCATCACAATGCTGGTAGTCAAGCAAAGATCCTAAGGGCTCTACCAATATGTATAAGCGATATGCTAAAAGAAACACATGCACATATTGAGGTAGAATCAAACCAAGTAGCATACTACCATTTTGAGAAAGACTGTTATTATAACTGTGAATATCCCAAGCTTATAAAATGTAATATACAATCCACTATGATACAATAATGGCCTCTGGACATATATCACTAACAATCTCCCACTTGCACTTAAGGCCATATGTTGGCATATCGCAGACCTGTCATCTCGATTAGCCTCTTCAACTGTGTCTGAGGGTGGCCTTTGTGAGTGGATCAGCAATGTTGTTCTCTGCCTCTACTCTCCGCTCCTCGATCTCCCAGTGATCAACGATCTCCGTGATCAGGTGGAACTGCCTCAAGATGTGTCTGGACTTCTGATGGGACCTTGGTTCCTTCACTAAAGTTATAGCGCCGTTGTTGTCACAATACAGCAGTATTGGATCAACAATGGACGGAACCACCTGAAGCTTTGTCACGAACTTTCTGATCCATACTGCTTCTTTCGCAGAATCACATGCAGTGATATACTCCGCTGCCATCGTCGAGTCAGCAACGGTGTCCTGCTTGGAGCTCTTCCAACAGACCGCCCCTCCATTAAGGGTAAAGACATAACCCGACATGGACTTGGAGTCATCCTTGTCACTCTGGAAGCTGGAGTCGGCGAAGGCCTCGATCTAGACGTCTTCGCTGCCGTACACCAAGAACATCTTCTTAGTCCTTCTCAGGTATTTGAGAATGTTTTTCACTGCTGTCCAGTGCTTCTCTCCTGGGTTTGACTGATACCTGCTTACAACGCTCAGTGCGTAAACTACATCTGGTCTAGTACAAAACATTGCATACATTATAGAGCCTGCCGCAGAAGCGTTGGGTATAATACTCATGCGATCCCTTTCCAAATCAGTCTTTGGGGACATCTCTTTAGAGAGGGCGATTCCGTGACAAGCCGGTAGATTACCGCACTTTGAATCTTCCATACTGAATCTCTTCAGTATGGTGTCATGCATCTTGATTGTGAAAGTCCCAACATCTATTTAGATCTATCACGATAGATCTGTATCCCCAGAATGTAGGAGGTATCACCCAGGTTCTTTATGGAGAACCTTTGCGACATGAATCCTTTGACTGATTATAGCATAGGAATGTCATTTCCTATCAGAAGAATGTCATCCATGTACAAGACGAGGAATACCACAGTTCTCGCTACAATTTTACTATAATTATATGGTTCATCTGGATTTTTGATAAAGTCGAATTCCTTGACCGTCTCATCAAAACAGATGTTCCGACTCCGCGATACCTGTTTTAATCCATAAATGGATTTAAGCAACTTACACACTCTTCCGCTTCTCCCACTCTCTATGAAACCCTCCGGCTGATCCATATAAACACACTCTTCCAAATTTCAGTCAAAAAAGTGGTCTTTACATTCATCTGCCAAATTTCATAATCGTTGAAGGCAGCAATGGCAAGAAGGATCCGAATGGATTTGAGCATAGCAACTGAAGAAAAGGTTTCTTCATAGTCCAAACCAGGTCTTTGACGAAAACCTTTTGCAACAAGTCTAGCCTTATAGGTTTCAACCTGTCCATCTACACCAAACTTCTTTCTAAAGATCCATTTGTAGCCGGGTTTTACCCCTTCTGGAGCAATATCCAAAGTCCATATTTTGTTGGTGTACATGGACTCCATTTCGGTCCGCATTGCATCCAGCCATTTTACCGAGTCTCTGCTCCTAATGGCTTGCTGGAAACTAGTTGGCTCATCATTGTCGATGATGTAATCCTCTCTATCCCTGTCTATGAAAAAACCGTAGTATCTTTCAGGAGGATGAGACTACCTACTAGTCCTGCAGAGTGATGCGAGGATGTCCGGTTCTTTTGAAATTTCTGGTTCCACCATGCTTTCAGTATTCGTGCTACGTTTGTTGACCATAGCCAAGGCGTAGTGTGCGGTAGCTAATTGGTGCTTATCTGCAGCATATCATGCGATTGAGTTAGGGTAGTCATACGGCTTTGTTGACAGCCAAAGGTCATATGGGTGGGTTTAATTCAATCAGGAAATGATGGGTTGAACTTGACTAGCGCTTATGATTTGTTGACCATAGCCAAGGTCATAAGTTGCTAGAGGCAAAATATTATTAGGAATTTCAAGTATTGAAATTTGCAATGAGAATGCATACCTTCTGTGAGATAGTTGGATCCCGATACCCACAGCGAGTAAGTGTTACTCCTAGGAGAGTTTTGCACTTTACAATTAGCTAACCCATTAGGGTTATGCCTCTGGAAAAACAAGGTTTACTTTAATTAGGTCCATGCGAAAGCACTGGGAACCTCCCTCAAAGTACCGACACCGGCCTGGCTGACCGGTTAGCGAATTTGTAGGTTGTAATTAATCCCGGCTAGTCTTACCTTTTAGGGTTTGAAGGAAGATTTGATAAAAACAGTGGGAGCCATCTCGATTAGATGAAATAATAACCAATCGAATCTTGCAAGAGCATACGCTAAGTGTTTTCTTCTCTCTCTCTCTCCAGATAGCGACCATGACATGCCTTAATCAAGATAATAATACGGATGTATTGACCGAACCCGCTTGTTATACTGAGCTGGGGAACGTTGGTTCGGCTCTATCTTATAATTGTTATAGTTCTGAGCAGGAAATAGAGGAATATCTGGATTCCCACGCCACCCAAATGAGGAATGAGCATGTTGATGCATCTTCTTCGGGTGTGTTAGTTACCGAGAACTGTTTCTCAGTACACTCTACGTCCTGGATATTAGATACCAGATCGGGATCCCACATATGTAATATGTTACATGGGCTAAAGAAAGGTAGAGAACTGGGAATAGGTGATCATTCTATAAGAGTAGCGAATGGTGCAAATGTTGCAGCCAAAGCAGTTGGCGAATATCACCTTGTATTACCAACTAGTTATACATTGATTAAAAACGAATGTTATTATATACCGAATTTGATATGCAATATTATATCAGTTTTTTTATTAAGTAAAAAAGGATATAATTTTCTATTGCAGGATAATGTTATGAATATTTTCCTAAATCAAAAGTTGATTGGATCAGGCACGTTATATAATAGCATATACGTTCTAAATCAAACTACAGTTCTCAACGTACAGAACACACATAAGAGGAAAAGTTCAGAAATTAACGAATCCTTCTTGTGGCATTGTAGACTAGGTCATATCAATGCAACACGACTAGCTAAATTACATAAAGATGGATATTTGAATCAGTTTGAATTTACATCATATGAAACTTGTCAGTCATGTCTCAAAGGTAAAATGACCAAAACTTCGTTTACTAAACACGGAGAAAGAGCTACTGAACTCTTGGGAATGATACATAAAGATGTATGCGTCCATATATCTACACATGCCAGAATTGGTTGCTCGTACTTCATTATATTCACCGATGATCTCTCAAGATTCAGACATGTGTTCCTGTCGAAACACAAGTCTGAAGCTTTTTGAGATATTCAACGAATATAAGTACGAAGTCGAGAACCTAACGGGTAAAAGTATTAAAATCCTTCGATCTGATCGGGGAGTAGAATACTTAAGCATGGAGTTCCTGGATTGCTTAAAAGAGAATGTGATTCTCTCTCAGCTTACTCCTCCGTATACACCACAGCACAACGGTGTATCGGGACGAAGGAATCGCACCCTATGAGATATAGTGCACTCTATGATAAGTACTGCTGAGTTACCTATTTCCTTTTGGAGTTATGCGCTTGAGAAGCCGCATACCTATTGAATAGAGTTCCATCCAAATCAGTGCCTACCACTCCATATGAGATACAGAATGGGAAGAGACCATCTCTTAAAAGAGTTAAGATATGGGGTTGTCCGGCCTATATTGAAAAGAAAAATCCGGAAAAGCTCAAGGCAAGATCGGTACCGTATAAGTTTGTTGGATATCTCAAACATTCACGAGGGTATATCTTCTACCACACTGAGGAGCAAAAGGAGTTTTGTTTCTCAGCATACCACCTTTTTAGAAAAGAAATTTCTTATGGAAGAAATTAGTGGTCATGAGGTAGAACTGGAAAAAGTTCCAGCTAGACAAACTAACAGCTGATGATTTAGAAGAACTGGAGGATTCAATAGTCTCCAACGAACCTCAGCAACTCTGCAGATCTAGTAGGGTTCCTCATCCACCTGAGAGATACTACGGTTTTATCAATGACAATGGGAGCGAGAATTGCATCATGAAAGATGATGACCCAACAAGTTTCGAGCAGGCCATCACAAGAGGGGACTCTGTGAAATGGCTGGATGCTATACGATCTGAGATGGAATCCATATACACCAACAAAGCATGGACTTTAGTAGTTGCTCCTGAAGGGGTAAAACCTATTGGGAGCAAGTGGATGTTGAGAAGATTCTTGGTGTAGATGGAAAAGTTGAGACTTTCAAAGATAGACTTGTAGCAAAAGGTTTTCGTCAATGAACAGGTGTGTATTTTGATGAAACCTTTTCTCCAGTGGCTATGCTTAAGTCCATCAGGATCCTACTTGCCATTACTGCATACCATGACTACGAAATCTGGCAGACGGATATCAAGACCGCTTTTCTAAATAGTGATTTAGAAGAGAGCGTGTATATGACACTGCCAGAGGACTTCGTAGAAAGTGGGAGCAGCGGAAAGGTGTGCAAGCTGCTCATATTAATCTATGGGTTAAAGCAGGCATCGCGGAGTTGGAACATCTGTTTTGATGTAGCAGTCAAAGAGTTTGACATCATCTAAAAGGTAGACGAACCATGTATATAAAAGAAGGTTGTAGAGAATAAAGTTGTCTTCCTCGTATTGTACGTGGATTACATACTCTTGATAAGAAATGGTGTTCCTATGCTACACTCGGTCAAGCTCTTCTTATCACAATGTTTCTTGTTCATACCAGAATATTGCATTTTAATACCACTCATTTATTATCTGTTTTGTTATATATCGGTATTATTAACCAGTGTCTGCTCAGTAATATAGATTACAGGTATCCGTGACAAAATACTGGAAATACACTTAAAATCACGGATATATCATTTGTGAGCCAACACTGCAACTGGAATTGGAAACCGACCGATATCCCAAGAAACAAATAAAGTGTGCACATTTTGGTCCAACACATGGCATGTGTGAACACAACTCTTGGATGCTTGGACTAGGGTTAGGGCTACCATGATGCATGGCAAGTGGGCATGAAAAGTGATGTGCATTGAATGCTAAAGATTATGTGTGATATGTTGCATCAAGTTTCTCTCCAAATCCAAGAGTGCGGACTAGGTTAAATTAGAGAAATCGAGCAGCACCAATGTGATATATGGGAGCACACAAGACTACACTTCCAATACGAGCCCTAGACTCAACAAAGTGGCCTCCTCCAAGAACCAAGCTGGCCGGCCCCCTACCTCCAATTGCCCCCAGTCTTCTGTGGGCCCTTCCCTGCTGCCACCTCATCCTGGTTTTATTGTTTGTTTTCTTTTCTTTTGTGCCTATATAAAGCAGGTGAGTGAGCAAGGGATGGGGGATTCTTTTTCTTGGATTGTCTTGCATTATTCATTTTTTGTCCAAGCTTTTGTTTCTCTTTTGTTCTTTCTCTTGTACATAGCTTAGTCCCCTTGAGCTCATTGCCTTCTTTTGATCTTGCAACCTCTTCATTGAGATTGCAAGTTTAAGCGTTGGTTATTGATCTCAAGGGGTTGTATCATTACTTGAAAATCAATAAAGTTTTCTTTTGTGCCTTCATTTGCCTTGTGTTTTTAGCCCTCTCTTGATCTTGCAATCTCTTAATTGAGCTTGCAAGTTTAAGATTGGGTTATTAAACCCATGGTGTGTAATTTGTTCTATGGTTCTTAGTGTTTCTTACTTGCTCTTTTCATTACTTGCTCTTTATTATCTTGCTCTTTATTTACTTGCAAATTTATTATCATGTCATCTACTTTCTTGTGTTGTTGTTCTTTTCTTTTCTCTTTTCTTTTGCTCTTTCTTTTGTTGTTGTTGTTTTGTTTGTGAATGAATGATGTTGTTAGGAAAAGAGAAAGATATTTTAAGTTACAATTTCTTTGCTCATTTTCTTTTCCCGTATTTTCCAATTGAACTCTGCCCAAACCTTACACAAGCGCTCCGTTAGGCACCCTACCCTACCAAGGTATCGGTGATTCCTAACCGCGACCGGTTGCGTACGGTTTGGCCGGAGGCAAAAGCAAGAGACAAGAATGGACGAACAAAGGTCAATAAGCCGGATTTCTAATACCGTACTTAAGGACCCAAATCCATGTTGTTGCCGATTGCTCTACCTTCAATGGTTAAGTTCGGCTCAAAGGATTGAGTACGGAATTCCCTAAGCTTACACTATCCTATCTATTCCTAACAAACTTTACTTGTGCATATATATACATGGGATTGATACGAACATTCCGCCTCGCGCATTAACTCGTAAAAACAAGAACTTAAAACGCTACGTCTCCCTGTGGATCGACCTGTACTCACCGCGGCTAGCTGCAAAGCGACACCGTCCTGATTGCGGTTAACTTTAGAACTAAAATTTCTCGGCACGCCGAAAGCGTGCTAATCATTTCTCCATGAAGGATCTGAGTGAGGCCTCCTACATCCAGTGATTAAGATCTATAGAGATAGATCTAAGATGATGTATCATACTCACTAGGTGTAATGAGTAGGTGTCAATCAGATCCTGAGGAGAAACACTGGATAGCTATGAAGAACATTCTTAAGTACTTGAGAAGAGCTAAAGAAATGTTCTTGGTGTTTGGTGACGGTGAACTCCATGTTTAGTCCTTTTGATTCGAGCTTCCAGAGTGATAAGGTCGACTGTAAGACAGCCGCGGGTTTTGCCTTTACCCTCAGTAAAGGGACGGTATGTTGGAATCGTCCCAAGCTAGATACCGTGGTAGACTCAACGATAAATGGTGAATGCATCTCTACCAACGATGCTACCAAAGAGGCCGCTGGATAAAAATGTTCATGAGATGAACTTGGTAAGGTTCCTACCATTGTGGTGACAATAGAGTTGTGGCTTTGGCCTAGAATCCCCGATCCCATCAGTGATCCAGACATATTCTTAGGCAGTATCGCCTGATCAGGGAGATGGTGGATCTTCGGGAGATCGAGGTCAGGAGAGTTGACAGGAAGAATAACACGGCGGATCCACTCACAAAGGCCTTTCACTAAAGAGACTTTAAGGGGTGTTGGGTATGAGATACTACAACAACTGGCCTTAACGCAACTAGGAGATTTTTAGTTGTATGTATGCCCTAGAGACCATTATTGTACATGATTGTATATTATAGTGGATGATTGGACATATATAGGGAGGACTTTCTTACTCGACATGATAGTATGCTATCTGGTTACTCTTTATCTTAACATGTATACTTGTATTGTCTCTCTGTTACATGTTGATAAAACCCTTCGGATATGGACTTGACTACCAGGAGGAGATCATACTAGTGGGGCTAGGGTAGTCCATAAGTCCATCCTTTAATTGTTCCTAGTCGAGGGTGTATCGAGACGGGGCATCGATATTACAGAGTAGACTAGCGTATATGCTTCTTGACCCATTTGATGGGCGATGGATGATCCCATATCCATTGGGGTTTGACATCAAAGATGGTATACTGGTGCTCAGTGTAGACTGGGTACACTGAACAGGACTCGCCGAGAACTCCTAGATGGTATTATACCTAACGTCAGATAACAGTTCTTTGGTGACACTGGTACAGGTTAGTCTGTAGACCCGAGATCGTCATAAATTCTTGTGTGATCCCCACTGTGCTTTGATTTCCACCTTACCACATTCAAGAGAGCGTGCAAAACGGTGGTTTTTGGGTACAGTCCCGAGTCATATGGAGGCAATGAGCGATAGGAGTGGATTCGTCTCTCTCGGTATTGGGGTTGATGTTGCGCTGTGCTCGATTAGCTATAATAGGAAGTCCCTGGCCAGGGCTGATACGGAGATTTACTGGTAAGTGTTATCAGTAGTTTCTCGACCCGTTATGAGCCTCACATCGGCATAACTTATCAAATTACTGGGGTCTGACGTTTACCACCCCTAGACTCGATATGCGACATATCAGACGAAGAGACCGGACTGTACGATAGTGTTGTTGTTGGATTCACGGGAGTTTGAGCAAGCTTGCTTGTTGATCTTCTGATCGCTCAATACCCGGGTAGCCGTTACGTCCAGCTAGTACCGCTGACGGCTTGTGGGTAACTGATATGATCATTACCTACTGCCGGCGTATTGACGAGTCTTTAGAGTCCTACACAGAGGTTTCCTGGCTCAAACAAAACGAAGTAGGACACATATGTGATATGTGCGGGACCAAGATTAATACGTGTATGTGATACCGTATTCTAATCTCGCGATATGTGATATCGGTCGGTTATATGTGATATAGCCGGGTTATTGAATCAAGTGTTGATTCGATAAGTTGATATATATGATATTATTCGATTGTATGCGATACAGCCAGGTTATTAAATCAAGTGTTGATTTAATAATTTAATGTATGATTATATATTTGATATATTATTATACATTAAATAATATTAGCTCAATTAAGAATTTCTTTTTCTCACTTGTACATTTAATATATATGTGATATATATTATTGTATTTAATTCCTTGTGTCATGCTTGATGATACATTGTACATGGCTATATGAGACTCATACCAAAGTAAAGATAATTTGGGTATTTATATATTAAAGGGAAAATCAAAATTAGGTGGAAAAATGCCATGGCTAAGAGGCTTAGAGAAGCTTGTAGAAGCATTGACTTAGTCCATTAATTTTGTTTTACCTTAGATATTTATTAACCCAACCATTATCTTTAGCCATGGTTAAGTCTTTACAATGATAATATGAGATATTATCTCACCCATGGTTGTCATTCTATTCTAGACTTCATCTTCTTCTTCATCTCCATTGAGCTCTCTAGGTTTTCTTGAGGTGAAGAAAAAGAGTGAGAAAAATAATTCTAAAGTGAGCAAAATTCCTACTTCATCAATCTACACTAGACTAGCCATTTAGTACAGGTTGTTTGCTTCACTAATTCTCAATTAGTGAAGAGGTGGCTTGAGTTGGAGATTTCTCGACGTAGATAATCTTCGGCCTCGAAGTTCTTCAAGCAAGCTTGTTCCTTTCGCCTAGTGGAGCCTAACGAGAGTCCGGGAGACCACTACTTGGAGCGAAGGGACTACTACATGGAGCTTTTGAAGTGAAGGACCGGTCTATAAAGGTTGTATTTCTTGTTCACTTAGTGTAAAGTTTTTTACTTGCTTAGTTAAACCCTAATTCTCTAGTTAGATCCTTGGTTCGGGTTTGTTAGCACACTAGATTCTTTATAAAATTGCATGCTTGATGCCTTTCTAAACCTAGTAGTCGTGCTAAGGAACCCAGCAGTGTATAACCTAAGAAGGATCGCGGCAACTCAGCATTACTCATCATGGAACGTACCATATCCAATAAGGTTTGGTTCCGCCTTTCCGATACACCGTTGTGTTGAGGTGTGTATGCAGGAGTAAGCTGAGAGAGAATCCTATTCTCTTTTAAGTAATCGAGGAACTCGGCACTTAAGTATTCACCACCTCGATCAGATCTAAGTGTCTTGATATTTTTGCCGGTTTATTTTTCCACTTCATTCTTATATTTCCGGAATTTCTCAAAGGTCTCGGATTTATGTTTCATCAAGAATACATGTCCATATCTTGAGAAATCATCCGTAAAAGTAATGAACTAGGAATAACCACTTCTTGCATGTGTAGACATTGGACCACACACGTCGCTGTGTATGAGTCCCAAGAGCTCGGTGGCTCTTACCTCGTGTCCAGTAAACGGAGTCTTTGTCATCTTTCCTTTGAGACATGATTGACAAGTTGCATAAGACTGATATTCAAACGGATTCAAATATCCCTCTTTATGTAACTTCATCAACCATGTTTCATTGATGTGACCCGGTCTACAATGCCATAAGAAAGCCTGATTTAATTATGGAGACTTTCTTTTGAGTGTGTTCTGGACGTTGAAAACCTGAGCTTGATTTAATACGTATATACCGTTATCTAGTTTACCTGACCCAATCAAATCTTGATTAAGGTGGATGTGGACGACATCGCTTACAAATGTAAAATCATAACTTTCTTTAGAAAGTAAAGATACAGAGATGATATTACAAGCCAGACTAGGTATACACAAACAGTTACGTAAAATCAAAATCTGCCCACTTGTCAATCCTATGTGATATTCCCCTACGGATACAGCATCCACGCTCATTTCGTTAGCAACCCTGAGAGTCATATCACCTGCTTTGATAACTCTATGGTTTCTCAGAGCCTACAATGAATTACATATATGAGATCATGATCCAGTATCTAGTACCCAGGAAGTAGAGTTAATTGACAGACAGTTTTTAATCATAAACACACCTGAAGCCGAAGCCACAATGTGTTTCGAATCCTGGTTTCTGGCTTTCCAAGCCTTGCAGTTCTTCTTCCAATGACCTTTTCCCGTGACTATAGAAACATTCCTCCTTCCTAACTGTTAGCCCAGAAACTTTTGCCCTGCCCTTTCTCTCTACCTTACTGACACCGCCTTTCGGCTTGGTGGAGTCCTTCTTCTTCTTTCCATTGGGTTTTGCCTTGGATCTAGAAGAGAAAGATTCCCCAAAAAGCAGAACGGGTGTCTTCCTGGATTTCTGCAGGGTGCTCTCAGCGCTCTTCAACATGTTGAGGAGTTCTGGAAATGAAACTTCCTTCCCTTGAATGTTGAAATTCAAGATAAACTGAGCGTAGGTAGAGAGGAGGGACTGTAGAATCAAGTCAGTATATAACTCGTTCTCCAACGTGGTCCCAAGATCTGCGAGCTCTTCAATATAGCTAATCATCTTAAGAACATGGTCCCCTACAGATGAACCGGCAACCAATCTCGCCTAAGACAATTTCTTCGAGGTCCCCTACAGATGACCCAACGTGGTCCTAAGGAATCCTACCAAAATCATCATACTCCAAATGGTATGCAACACTAGCAAGTTTCATTTTCCTTAGAAACTCCCGATGTAGATTTTTTCCTCAGACAATTATGACCTTGACGAAGGCCAGCATATCATAAGACGCAAGTCAAGTTCTACCTGTTATTATCCAGGTTAATTTGAACCCATCCGAACAAACCCTTGACGAAGGCCAAAAAATCTTTATGACTGTCCCAAATCAACGCATCTATCTATGCTACAGATGAATACCCAGCAGCTACCAATCACTATGCCTTGGCGAAGGTCAAAATACATAGTTTGAATACTACTGAATACCCATCTGAAATGACGGAGGGCTATGGATGGTTTTGGCGAAACCGTGAACGTAATGAACTTGATATAGTCGAAGAAACTATGATAGCCTTTAAAAGGAATGGTTTAGGCTCCGCATTTAAAAATTGTTTTTCAAGAAAACCGAGTGGTTTTGAAATTATTCCAACGATTTAAATTTTGGTTTGTTTTCCTTGCATTAATCAATATTAATGTGGTCCCATCATTTAACCCTATCATTGCAGAAAAGAAACGAAAATAGAATGTATGCGTATACCATCCGCATTTGCCACGGGCCCCGTCATGCACCGTTAAGTTACTTAACTAACGGCAGAGCGGGGAATGGACTAGCGCGGGTGCAAAACATAAGTAATATTTATTATATATATATAATATATATAGCCATTCGTCTCACGCAATAATAGACATTCCAGATCACAGATTCACAGATGAATATATTGGATATACTAGAATTTCCGTGTTTCGTTTTAGCCTAGAACGAAAGACGGATTCCACGGTCATGATAAATAGCCAAACCCCACCCTAGAACCCTACGGGTGAGGCAAACTACCCGCCAAATTCCCAAAGTGAAGCAATCTCCCTCAATAAAATGAGTGGCCCACTCGGCACTTCAAGAACCCGGTAGTTTGTACACCCCTTCTTGGGTCTATCCTAAATGCAAGAAAAAGTAAATGAAATAATACAACGGTGGCTACAACCTTAACCCGGATGTGCCCCGCAAAAATAATATTACATCAATTTACAAATTTACATGAATGAAAGAAAAGAAAACAGTCTTCTCACATCCCCCGGCTATTCATCCACGACGATCCAATACCTCATATACACAAACCATCATAATACAGATATGTGCAACCCCCACTCATCGACATATAGCGATTAACAGACGTTTAGCAACACATATATAATCACAGAATCACAATTAGCAAAGAACTTTAGAATTTCGGTCGATAAACATAAACTATGTCTACCCCATGCACAAACCAGTACAAAAACAAATCTGGGTAGAATACACATATGCCAAAAACCATAACTCCAAACATAAGACCCACAGGAAAAATTATGAGTGACTCGGCCTTAATTCGGCGGCGGATCCGCGGCCAAATGACATGTTTGGTCGCGGTTCCGCGGTCAAGTTGAGGGCTTAGGATCTCAAAAAATTTCTTCGTTCTTATAAATGCCTGTATGTATTTTTAAGGTCACTGAAAAGATTTTTCAAGCAGTTTTGAAAATCGACAACAAGCAAGGTTTGAAATTTGATTTCGTACAATTTTTCGTCGATCGAAATTCTAACTACTTGCTAACTATCTAGTTAAGGTTTAGTAGACTCTAATACCACTGTAAGTCGATGTCGCGCACCCCGCGTGTTCGCGGGGAGGCGGAATTTACAAAAAACGATTTTTCTTACTTCGCAGCACCGACTAAACTCCAGGATCTTAACAGAAACCTTAACTAGCTAAATCAACTAAGAGATTCTAACTACTATGATAGTGTTTATACCTCCTTATTAACAAGTCCTTCGGGTCTTCTTCTCCTCCTCCTCTTCTTGGGCTACTCAAAGATCCGGATCGCGCTTGATCGTCGGCCTCCTCGTGTCGAAGATGATCCCTCGAGAGTCTATACTTCAAGCTCTAAACTCTAAACTAAGGTAACTAAGGTACCTAGTTCGCTAATTGTCATACCCCGCTTCCCGGTGTACGGAAAGGGACGTGGCGAGACCCACTATGTATATACTCCAAAGTAAACATGCTAAGCGTATCTAAGCAATATAAAGTAAAATATACACAAAAGACATGAATGTAATGAACAACAACTTTTATTTATTAACATTTCTTTACAAATACAACTGGAATGTAAATACATGTCTGGAATGCAATGCCTAAACAATGGCATAACTGAAAAGAAAATATATACAAGTGACTATAACTCGGGATCTTCTGTGTACTGCTCCAAGTTCTCCTGGATGGTCTCGATCTCTAGTGCGTCCGATCCACCTGACAACATTCCAATGAAAGAAGTAAAGGAATGTAGTCAGCAAACAATCGCTCGGTAAGTCCCAAAGATGAGTAGAGATAGAATATATAGAAAGAGAGTATAACTAGTCATGTATGATTATAATGTTAACGTAGTTGTTTGTAACTTGGTACAGAATATGCCAATGTATACGAGAGGAGTCCAACTTACATCATGGACTTTGGTAACCCGTAGTACAAGGCTCCGTCGAAAATACCACGGAACAACGGCATGGATGTAATTACGTCTTTACTAACCACCTCATGCTGCCTTTAACATGTTCCGTACCAGTCTATCCCTTTATAAACCCCATAGTGTCTTATTATATTGATTGTACTGATTGTAGTGTATTGTCTTATAGTAAATGGAATACTTTCCGAAACCATGATATTAGTAAACGGAATGGATGTAAATGGATAATCATGTAAACAGTGTATATTCATGGTTCGATTCAGTCATGTTGATATGGATTGTATTCTGGCATTCATGGATTCATGTTGTATTGCAGTTATACTTGAATTAGATTCAAGATAGATTATATTCAGATTTGATCATGACTCGAACTGAGTCAGTCTTTTAAACAGAATTGAAGTCCTGATTGTTTTGGAGTTATCGGTAACTGCTGCATATGGACAGCAGGATTTGTGTCTTTTTCCAAGACAATTACAGTATGATAACACCGTTGTTGGATTGTCTACCTTAGATAGGCAAGCACCCACTTTCTCCGGCTCCCTGAGGCTCAAGAGAATTGGTCCCGCTTAAATCTATGTTTACTAGGGTCCTTATTGTAAATTAATATAACTTGAGGGGGTTTTTATGTTAAAATAGTTTGATATATTTTCAAAGTACACCTCAAATATTTAATTATCATCTTTAGGGTTTTCATAGATGTATATTTTATAAAAGTGAAATTTCTAGTGAGTAGAACCTAGTTTTCATTGTTCATGGTATTTTAATGAAATACCGGAATTGTATTGTATTGAAATGGATGTAATTGTGATTCCTTTTATTTAGAAAACATAGAATATTTATATAATATATTTAAAATAGATCTTTTGATAATATTCATATATATATATATTTATATATTTAATAAAAATGGATTTTATTTATTTTGTAGAAATCTCATTTTCTTAAAAATTGCATTAAAAATTCCATCGAGATCGAATGCACTTTGCGGAGGTCTGCATCTCGCTTTACTAGGCCCAAGGACGTGCGATAACCCGCACCATCCCGATCGGGGTTCCCCAAAATGGGTTGTAAGGCGTATTTGCAAGGAATTATCGTATTTGCCAGAAAGACGCGGCCGGGACGTTGGGACGTCTGGCCTGAATTTTGGGGGCAGATGCTATTTGGTTTTATCCGTCCACCTCTCCGAAGATGCCAAGTTGATTTATGGCACCGTTTATCGGAGGTTTAGACGGATGCGGCCGATATAGCAGACTTCATCAGATTCCCCCTCATTTGAGGGGGGGTTTTTTATTGTGGGGACGCTCTTCCCTGCAGGCGCAAGCCCTTGCAGTTAATTACGCTAGCGTATCGCGGTAACAACTTTCTCCTTCTCCAGATGGTCACTTCGTGTCATGTATATTTGTTTTATTTTTGGTTGCCCGTGGATTGTATACGGAGATTAATTATGTTGTCGCCCGTAGAGCGTGGATTAATCCAAATCCGTATTTTCTTAGATTTGGATTTTGGTTTGGGTTTAAGGATCGTTAATCTCATTTGAGACAAAAGATCAAGTTAAACATTTTTTAAGAATACGTTAGTCTAATTTTTAGACTAAGATCAACTTAACGTTTATTAAAGACACGTTAGCCTAATTTTAGACTAAGATCAACTTAACGGGATCATTTAGATCCAACAAAAGAGCATTTGGGCTCTATTGTTTTAGTTTAGAACTTTGCGGTCCAAAAGTTTAAGGACATCATAGTCCATGGAGTTTAAGGACATCATAGTCCATAGTTTAAAGACGTCATAGTCTGTAAAGTTTAAAGACATCATAGTCTATGAGTTTAAGGACCCCACAGTCCAAGGTAGTTTAGAGACATCATAGTCTGTAAAGTTTAAGGACATCATAGTCCATGAGTTTAAGGACCCCACAGTCCGTGGAATGTCTGGTTGTCGGGACCCATCACCTCTCTGAAAACGTTGAAGGATTACAACGACAAATATCAGAGGAGTGAAAAGATGTACCCTTAAACCAATATTGGTTGGGAGATCTATAGTCCAATTTGGGACTAAGATCAAACATTTATGAGCATATGGGCTCAATTAATCTGAATTAGAGATCTGTGGCCAACTTAGGCTCGGCCCATTCATTTAAAATGTTAGACATTTAATTAGGCTCAGTCCTTTTTCATTTAACAATGTTGAGCATTGGTCCTGACAACATTTTGTCTTTTATTGAATGCTGAGCACTCATTATGGCTCTGGGCTTTATCACTTAAAGAACAATTTATGTTCTCTCAGTGCACACGTGAGGAGCACGTGGTGCGCTTGGCGCTGAGCGCCAATCAATGAGCGCAGAGCGCTTATTTTAAGTAGCGCACACGTGAGGAGCACGTGGCGCGCTTGGCGCTGTGCGCCAGACAATGAGCGCAGAGCGTTTTTGTTAAGTAGCGCACACGTGAGGAGCACGTGGCGCGCTTGGCGCTGTGCGCCAGACTTGAAGCGCTGAGGGCTTCTGTGAAATAGCGCACACGTGAGGAGCACGTGGCGCGCTTGGCGCTGTGCACCAGACTATGAGCACGGAGCGCTTCTTTTAAATTTGGAGTGCTAAGGCTCTGCAGTGTTGTGCGCTAGATTTGGAGCGCTGAGACGCTTCTTTTAATTAGAGCGCTAAGGCTTTTTTTTAGGCAGCTTTGCGCTCTGAGAATTAAATTCTCTCTTATAAGAGACTTTGTCTCATGGATCTAGGAACAAAGTTCTTATTTTATAGGAGATATTTCAATCTCTTATATTTTTAGTGAAAGACTTTGCCTTTATGCTCTCGATTCATTCATCTCAATCTCATCTTTGTCAGCTCGATGATCCTAAGAGAATTGAATTATTCTCCCCCCCCCCCTTTTATAATGAGATGTTATGATCTCTTTTGTGAAAGACAATTTGTCTTAAAGATCTATGATCTGGCTACAGAATTAAGTTCTTTTCTAATGAGATGCTTTGATCTCTTTATTTTATCTTGAAGAAATTCTTCTTCTGCTGAGAGCTTGCACTTCTCTCTGAATTTTCTCAAAGTTTGGGGGGTCCTCTCTATGAGACTTGAAGTCTTTGGGCATTTATATAGTAGAGGCTGATTTGTTGAATCGGTTGAAGAGATCTTTTCTCTAGTTGATTTGGGGATTTCCCCACTGTTGGATCTTTGATCCTAGGGTTTTTGTTTTACAGAAGGCAATCTTCTTGTTTTTAACAAGATTGGGAAATCTTTTCCCATACAGAATTTATTCTATATGTTAGTGATTTTTAATCACCATTGGATCATTGATCCAACGGTGCTCTGATTTTCAGAGCACAATCTTTCCTGTTTGGAAAGATTCTGAGAAATGTTTTCTTAACAGAATTTTATTCAGGTCAATTGATGATTTTTAATCATGTTCGTTGGATCTTTGATCCAAAAGCCGAGAACATTTTGTTCTATCGCTGGCGCTTACATGCTTTGCACGTGGTGCGCTGCTTAAAGTGCAGCGCTCTTAGCGCTAGCGCTCACGTGTTTTACGCATGGTGCGCTGCTCAGAGTGCAGTGCTCTTAGCGCTAGCGTTTACGTGCTTTGCACATTGTGCACTGCTTAGAGTGCAGCACTCTTAGCGCTGGCGCTGCTATGAAACGCTGCTTCATTTCAAATTTCAAAATTTGAACAGAGTTTTGCTCTGATTGGGGAAACAAATGCCCCCCCACCGTTGCGCTCACGTGGCCTACACGTGAGTGCAGCGGTGGCAGCATCTATACCATTGGATCAACTCAGAAGTTGAAACGGCACTCGGTGCCTATAAATAGGCCTTTGGCCATTAAGATGATTGTTTGTTCATCTTCCTTCTCGTTTTCTTGTTATTGAGAATTTAATTCTCCTTCAGAGCCAAGCTCTCTGTTTTAAGAAATTTCTTAAGAGTCAAAACTCTGTCCAATTTTGGTAAGATTTAAACTTATTAACAGAGCTTTGCTCTTCTCAGATCATAGATCTTAAAATATATCTTTAGGGTTTCACCCATTAACAGATCCATGCTCATCTTTAGATCATAGATCTAAAAAAAACTTTAGGGTTTTTAACCAGAGCCGTGCTCATCTTTTAGATCATAGATCTTCAAGATATAATCTTTTTTAGGGTGATTTTAACCCATGAACTAGAACATTGTTCATGAAGAACTCTTAGAGTTCACAGATCTTGAAGACCTTGGAATTTTTTATTCATTAAAAGCTTTATTTTAAGTTTTCTGATGGGTTATTCCATCATTTTTACAGAGCATGGCTCATAGAATTTTTCTTGAGGAATTTTTATTCCTTTCATCATCAGTGCTGACAGATGTTACTCTGTTGTAGAGCGCTGCTCTCAATGGGAGATTTACTCCTTGACCCCAGGAGTCCTTCATTAAATAAGAGTCCTTTTAGGATTCCCCCCTTAATTGCACAAATTTGAATCTATTGGGTGTTTTAGTCAGCACTTGTTTTCTTCATGCGGATATCAAGAGTTGTCTGAATCCCCGTGTTTTGATCAGTCTGTCCACTAAACTCTTACTGATTTTCATTTTCAGGTGTTATGGCCGCTCATCTGTACTGCCTTAACGAAATCATTTCTTATGAGGACATTCGCGTACAGGGCCGTCGTCAAAACCAGGAGTTCACAAATGCCTAATGTTCCGAAATTATGAATCGTTTCAATGCACACATCGGTCGGCTACTCCCTCGTCGCTCCGCTCTCTTGAAGATTATAGTGAGAGCAATGTGGGAAGCGCTTCCTGGATTTTATGAAGCCATGCCGCTTAATGCACTGGATGACGCTGAAGATAAGGTGCACTCAGTGTATCTGACGGGCCTGATCTCGAAGAAATGGCGAGATAATCTCATTGATATTCTGCATCAAGTTTTCCAGCAGACGACGATAATCGCTGCTTATCAGAAGGTGGAGGACATCGGCGAAGATCTTGACGCTTGCGAGCGTGAGAGAAAGCATACGAGAATGGTCAGAGAGGCCAGAAACATTTTAGACGGCCTCACTTTCGAATTTCTTAATTCGTGTCCTGGATTCAATGTTTGGCCATTGTAAACATTTTAATGATGCTTTTGTTTACTGCTTTCATCGATGTAAGAATTTTCTGAAGTATGAATGACAAATTTTTCGTTTCCGTTCTTTTATTTTCTGTATTAAACCTTTTCGTATATACATGAATGGGTGCGTTCCGAATGCTTAACTGAATGCGAATCGAATGTTCTCCTTATTGTCTTGCGTGGTATGTGGTCGATGCCCGTAGATTATGCCTTTTGTTTTGACTTGGCACGAAGCAGTTTACGCATTCTTGGGTAGCACCTCTATTTCTCTAGTATGTAATTTCAGCAAAGGTGGTCTGTAGATGATAGATAATAGTTCATTTTGAACTCTTTGCATGGTAGAGATGGCTTAGGAAACAGGTTCAGATCTGTCGTCCAAGACTTTTCAACTTTATGAGCCGTGAGGGTCTCATAAAGACTTTTCTCCTTACGAGTCGAGAGGATCCCGTAGGTGTATTTTCTCCCTAGGAGTCGTGAGGACTCCTAAGTGTGTGTTTTCTCTTGAGAGTCGTAAGGATCTCACAAGAGAATTTTTTTCCCGCTTACAAGTCGAGAGGACTCGTAAGTGGTTGTTTCCCCCTTGTCGAGATTCGACTTTGGAGAGTGTGGCCTGTTAATGGTATGCAATAGTCCATCTTGGACCGACTTGGAGGGCCCCAGTGCTTAGGAAACAGATCCTTATCCACATTGCCTAAGGCTTTTCCCTACGAGTCGAGACGAATCAAGAAGTTCTCACAAGGACACTAATTTCCTCACGAATCGAGAAGTTCTCGCAAGAATGTCCTAACGTCACAGTTAACCTCTGCTCATTACGACAGAGGTCCGTTAGGGTCTGTGGTACTAGGGTTTTGTCCGTCGTACCGTCGCGTCGGATGATGTATTCCTCCATAAGCAATCTTTCCGTTCGAGTAGCCTTGTAACTGTCGTGTCTTTGATCGCTTCAGGGGCTAGACAAGACGTCTTCAAGCAATCTTCCTAGGCAGTTTGACCGTCGGAAGAGCAAGAGTTAGGATTTTTGCCATGCCGCTTTTTACTTGAGGTTAGGCTCGGTTTGGGAGCCCCGATGAGTCATAACCACTCCGCGCTGGTATGGGATGATCTCCGATAGTCTTTCAGGTTTTATTTGAGTTGTCGTCAAGACCCTGAAGCTAGGAATTTGGCCTTTGCTTCATTTTGCTGGCATTGCGTCTACTGTATCAAGACGAATGTCGCAGTTGTCTCTAGGTTGACTGTGAACCGTCGAGGCTTAGAACTAGGGATTTTGCCATGGCTCCGTTATTTTGACCCTGGGATCAGTTGTTGACGTTGTATCTGCATCCTGCTGGAGTTGAGAAGAAACGTCGTTGTTAACACTGTGTCTGCTGTAACGAGACGAATGTCGAAGTGATTTTTAGGTTGTCTGTAAACCGCCGAGATTTGGAACTAAGGACTTTGTCGTGGCTCCGCTTTGCTGACGTTGCGTCCGCTATAACGAGACGAATGTTGAGATGGTCTCTAGGTTGTATGTGAACCGTCGAGATTTGGAACCAGAGACTTTGCCGTGGCTCCGCTTTGCTGACGTTGCATTTGCTGTAACGAGATGAATGTCGAGGTGGTCTCTAGTTTGTCTGTGAACCATCGAGATTTGGAACTAGGGACTTTGTCGTGGCTCCACTTTGCTGACGTTGCATCTGCTGTAACGAGACGAATGTCGAGGTGGTCTCTTGGTTGTCTGTGAACCGCCGAGATTTAGAACTAGGGACATTGCTGTGGCTCCGCTTTGCTGACGTTGCGTCTGCTGTAAAGAGACGAATGTTGAGGTGGTCTTTAGGTTGTATGTGAACCGTCGAGATTTGGAACTAGGGACATCGTCGTGGCTCCGCTTTGCTGACGTTGTGTCTGCTATAACGAGACGAATGTCGAGGTAGTCTCTAGGTTGTCTGTGAACCGTCGAGATTTGGAACTAAGGACTTTGTCGTGGCTCCGCTTTGCTGACGTTGCGTCTGCTGTAACGAGACGAATGTCGAGGTAGTCTTTAGGTTGTCTGTGAACCGTCGAGACTTGGAACTAGGGACTTTGCCATGGCTCCGCTTTGCTGACGTCGTATCTGCTTCTGGTTGGAACGAGAAGGAACGTCGTTGTTGATCTCTTAAGATGCAGATGTTGCCATCAAGACTTGGCTCTCTTTCTGATAAAGCCCGGTGGGATGATATGGTTCCTTCTTTGTTTGTGCCCCTGGATTGTATACAGGGAACGATGTGATCTCATCTGTAGGGCAAAAGTTTCATGTTATATGTAATATTTTTTTGTTTTCTTTCCGCGACGCTCTATCATTTCAGCTTTTTGTATCGCGAAAGTCGCGATTGCCCAATCATTTCGGCTATTTTTCGCGGTGCCCAATCATTTCGGCTATTTTTCTTTTTCTTTACTCGCTGCTTTTTATTGCGAGTTGCCCAATCATTTCGGCTATTTTGTATGCATATATTTTATTTGCTGATTTTGTTGCAATTTGCCCCATCATTTCGGCTATTTCGTATGCATATATTTTTACTTGCCAATTTTGTTGCAAGCTGCCCCATCATTTCGGCTATTTCATATGCATTTTTGGCTCGCTGAATTTTTATCGCGAGTGTGGAACTTGGAATCTGGTGCCAATCTCAGCATCAGCATCATTACGACTGAAATATTGCCAAGAGCAAATCATCATTTGCCGTGAAAGGACTTGGGATTTGATACCGATTTAAGCATCAGCATCGCTACCACTGGGACATTGCCAGGAGCGAATCATCATTTGCCTCTGTCGATGTCGAACAAAGGTGGCTTAGAAAACAGGGTTAGGATCATGTCGACTAAGGCTTTTAACTTTATGAGCCGTAAGGGTCTCATAAAGGTGTTTCTCTTTACGAGTCATGAGGATCTCGTAAGTGTGTTTTCTCCTTAAAAATCGTGAGGATTCTTAAGTGTATGTTCTCTTATAAGTCGTAAGGATCTTACAAGAGTGTTTTCTCCTTATAAGTCAAGAGGACTTACAAAGGTCGTTCATCGTGTGAGCATATCCCTAGTCGCCAGTTGGACTTTGTTAGGGAAATGTTTATTCATGCCCGTGGATTGTATACAAGGGTCAATATTGAAATGCTTGTAGGGCAAACTGGGAAAGGTGATGGCTTAAGAACAAGTTCTAATCCCTGTAGCTTAAGGCTTTTGAATCCAATGAGCCGTGAGGGTCTCAAAGGGGAATTCTCCTTGCAAGTCGTGAGGATCTCGTAAGTGTGTTTTCTCCTTAGGAATCGTGGGGATTCATAAGTGTGTTGCTCTCTTGTGAGTCGTAAGGATCTCACGCAGGTATTTTCTCCTTACAGGGTCGAGAGGACCTTGCAAGTGTCTTTTAACGAGATTGCGGCCTTTCGGGTTTTCATAAACTCGCCGGTAGTCCTGCTGTTTTTACTCACGGAGCCCTTTCGGGTTTTCATCCATGCCCATCTCGCTTATGTACGTACCGTTTTTTTTTGTCAGCCTTGGGATGCTGCGGTCCGTAGTAGTTTATAGACGTCTCGGTCATTTTTTTTTCCGCGGCAGCCTTGGGATGCTGCGGTCCGTAGTAGTTTATAGACGTCTCAGTCAGGCGTAGAATTTCTTTAAGAAACGTCCGTTTATTGGCCTGAAGGATCTTTCGCCATGCATATACATGAGCAAGTAAGCCCCACCTGGTAGACTTTGTCTATGATGTACGGGCCTTCATAGTTCGGCTCGAATTTCCCCCGTTTGGCACGATTGGGGATCATAGGTCTCTTGACCACTAGCACGAGTTCGCCTTGGCGGAATGTTCTCGGCCTAGTCAATCTTTCATATGAGCGCGTCATTTTTGCTTTGTAAGCTTCCAAGTTTTGTTGCACCATGAGCCGGGTTTCATCAAGGGCGTCGAGTTCCTCAAGCCGAAGATGAGCATTCTCTTCGTCCGTTAGCTCGTAATGAACTGCCACTCGTAAGGAGGGTAGCTCTATCTCCAAAGGGAGTACTGCTTCAGCGCCGAATACCAATGCATACGGTATTGTGTTTGTAGCCGTTTTGAACGTAGTTCGATACGTCCAGAGAGCTTCATGCAGTCTCTCGTGCCAGTCCTTTTTATTTTTGGACACCGTCTTTTTCACGATCTTCGTCAAGATCTTGTTGAAAGCCTCAGCCAGAATGTTAGCTCGGGGATTATAGACCGAAGAGTATCTCCAGTCTATATTATGTTGCTGCGCGAAGCGGATGATTTTGTGACTTCTGTAGGCTGGCTCGTTATCGGAGATAATCCGTCGCGGAGTGCCGAACCGATAGATGACGTGTGTATTGAAGAAATGGAGGATATTCTCCGTCTTCACTTCTCTTAGTGGTAATGCTTCTGCCCACTTGGAGAAGTAATCAGTTATCGCCAGTATGAACCAATGGCCTCTGGACGATGCTGGTTCAATAGGCTCGATTATGTCAGTTCCCCGCATTTCGAACGGCCAGCTAGCCACCGTCGGGTGTAGCGGATTTGGATGCTGGTGGATAAAGTCCCCGTGAATTTGGCACGAGTGGCACTGCTTCGCGTATTTGATACAGTCTTGGATCATTGTGGGCCAATAGTAGCCCATCCTTTTAATCTTCAGTTTCATCTTCGGCCGGCTTGGTGAGAACCGCAGAGTCCATCGTGAGTTTCTTGGACGACTCTCCTTGCTTCTTCAGGTCCCAGGCATCTTAGCCATAGAGAATCAAGTGATCTCTTATATAGAGTGTCATTGACGAAGGCGAAGGATAGAGCTCGTTTCATGAGCTGATGTCTTGAAGACGCATCTTCAGGTGTTCGACGGGATTTGAAGTAGTCTATAAAGACTTCTCTCCACTCCTTAACCTTTTCCTGGTCTTTTATTTATAGGGTCATTTGCTCGGTCGCTCCCTTTTCTTCGGACGACTCCGGAGATATTTCTGCCGGTGCGAGAACCCGACGGCTTTGCATAACGATCCTTACGTCATCGAAGTTCTCGTCGGCCAGTTCTTTAGCGAGCTTGGCTAATGCATCCGCTTTGCTATTTTCCGCACGCGGTATGCTTTCCAGGGCGTAGGCAGGGATTTGAATCAGCAATTGTTGCACTCTCTCGCCGTACTTCACCAACTCTGGTTTGCACGTTTGATAATCGTCATTTACTTAGCTAACAACCAGCTGGGAGTCTCCGTATATGAGGAGGTTTTCAACCCCCATGTCGACAGCGATCTCAAGTCCTGCTATCAAAGCTTCATATTCGGCTTGATTGTTTGTCCTCGACTCTGTTAACGAGAAGGCAAAGCGCATTATCCCTCCTTGTGGAGTCATGAAGATGAGGCCTACCCCAGACTTGATTATGGGGGAGCTGTGCTTTTGCTTCTTCATAGAAGATGCCCCATCGAAGTAGAGATCCCATCGGGTGTCACTCTCTCCTTTCTTCCCATCGATCGTGTCAAACGCGTGCTCGTCTGGCAATTCGCAATTTAGGGGTGAATCGGCGGGTATAGGATGCTCAGCGAGGAAGACGGCGATGGCCTGACCTTTCACTGCCTTGAGAGGTCGGTATGTTATCAAGAATTCCATCAAGAGAAGGGCCCATTTAGCGAGTCGTCCTGTTAGTATGGCTGTTGACATCAAATATTTGAGAGGATCCACTTTTGATATGAGGTGGACCTCATGCGCCAATGCGTAATGTCTGAGCTTTGTTATCGCGAAGATCAACACCAGGCAGTGTTTTTCAATGGGGGAGTAATTGTTTTCTGCCCCCAGGAGCACTCGAATCAAATAGTAGAGGGTTCTCTCTCCTTCCCTTGGTCATTTTCTTGTGCCCATAGCGCGCCTAAGGAACCCTCAAGGACGGTTGTGTACAGAATGAGGGGCTTTCTTTTGACCGGAGCGGTCAGTACTGGCGGATTGTGTAGGTATTGCTTGATTTTGTCTAGTGCGCATTGGCATTTTCGATCCCAAATGAACGGGGTTCCCTTCTTCATCAACTGACTGTAGGGACGGCATTTGCCGGAAAGATTGGCTATGAACCGCCGAATATATGCGAGCTTCCCTTGGAGAGACCGCAGTTGCTTGAGAGTTCTTGGCGGGGGAATTTCCATGATCGCCTTGATCTTCGACGAGTTTATTTCGATGCCTCGATGTCGTACGATGAATTCTAGGAATTTACCCGAGGAAACTCCGAACGCGCATTTCAGAGGGTTCATCTTCAGATTGTATTTCCGAAGATGTTGGAACACTATTTTTAGATGCTCCCAATGCTCCTCGTGCAATTTGCTCTTTACCATGAGGTCGTCAATATAGCACTCGACGATTTCGTGTATGAGGTCATCGAAAATATTCGTCATTGCCCTCTGATAGGCGGCGCCAGTGTTCTTTAAGCCGAATGGCATCACTTTGTAACAGAATATTCCCAGGGGAGTCCGGAAAGCGGTATGCTTCTGGTCTTCGAGATGCATCTTTATTTGGTTGTACCCCGATGAGCCGTCCATGAAGGAGAAGACTTCGTGAGTGGATGTGTTGTCTATCATCAGCTCGGTGACCGGTACGGGGAAGTCATCCTTCGGAAATGCTTTGTTGAGGTCCCGAAAGTCTACGCAGATGCGTACTGTCTTATTTTTCTTCATCACTGGGACGATGTTGGCGATCCAGTCAGGATACTGAACCTCTTGGATGAAGCCGGAGTCGATTAGCTTCTTGATCTCAGCATTGATGCTCATTTCAAGTTCGAGCCGCATTCTTCTCGGTGCTTGTTTGACTGGCTTGATGTCCGGAGATATCGCCAATTTGTGCACAGCTACTTCTGGATCTAGTCCCGGCATTTCGGAATAGTTCCATGCGAAGCAGTCTTTATACCGCATGAGCACGTATTTGAGTGTATCCACCTGTTCTTTAGACAGCAGCTCTCTGACGAACGTAGGTCGTGGGTCGTTTGCCGTCCCCAAGTCGATTTTTTCTGAGGTTATCTACCGTAGTATGTATCCCATCTTCTAGCTCTTTTGGCGTCGGTGGAAACTCTGAGATCACATCGTCATCATCGTTTTTGAAGCACCGGGGGAGGTCATCCATATCCTTGCATATTCCTTCTTCTGACAGCGTTATCGCATGACAGGTACGAGATTGTTTCCAAGACCGATGTTGATCTGGTTCTACTCTCGATCTGTACGTTGCTCTTGGAACATGCTTCTGCGGTGGGGTTACCCTCCAACTGCTGGATAGAGCGAACCTGCCTTGCTGATACTGGTCTTCGTCCCAGTCTTTGAATGTGAAGCAATCTTCGAGAAGTGTCCTATCACTCGGTGATAGGAGCAATAATCTGGATAAGAGACCTCGTCTGCTTGCTCATGGTGTTTGGACTCTGGGAGGGTAATCATTTGATGTTTAATGACAAGACTGAATATTTTTCTTGTCTTGTCTTGGGGAAAAGAATATGCTCGACCCATCTTCTTTATAAGAGACTGATCCCGGCTGCTCAATTTTCGATCGCGAGGCTTCTTAGACCCGCTTTGCTGCTGTCGAACATTTTTTCGTTCTTCAGTTTATTTCTGCCTCCACGTCGAGTCTTCCGTATGACAGGCTGGCGACGAAGGGCATCATCATTCTCTGTAGCCTGCTGAAGGAGGCGCTGCGTCCTGGCTTTTTCATAGATGGACATTTCGCGGCTATGGTCATCCCGGACCTTTTGAGCCGCTTCCCTTATTAGCTTATCCTTCTGTTCTTCGAACAACGGACTTGGCACTTTCATGGCGAAACCTCATTTTGGTTCAGGGTTAGCATCTTCTAACAGAGCATCTCCTTCTTCATCGAAATCATGTATAACGTAGCAGCCATGGAATCGCTCCCGTTTCTTGGATTGAACATATTTGTCTTGAACCTACTTTTGCTGGCGCCCGAAGTGCTCCTATCCGGTTGGGGTATTTCAATCCTTTCGTTCAATCACCGACGTTTGGATTTTTCGTATACGGCGATTTCACGCTCCTGATCAGCTTTGCTTTTCAGAAGAGATTCATTCAGGAATACGTCAATCATCTCGTCTGACGGTCCTAGGAGTTCCGGTTCGGGATCTGCCCCCAGTTTCTCTGTATCAGGAGCTTCTTCACCATTTACTGACGAGTGAGAGATCACGTGGCAGCTTGCCACATAATCTTCAGGTTTGTCTTACGAGTCTTCTCCCTCATCTTCATCGCCATCTCTATCTTCAAGGATGTGGTTGAGAAACTCTTGGAGTGTGACCGGGGTTCGCGCCTTCTGGTTAAATTCCTCCAACGCGTCAATATGTTTTTGCAGGTCTGTGCGCTTGTTATCAGGCTTCATGGGCTTTTTGGTCTTCTTCTTCTTCGAAGACTTTGACGGCTGGGCCTGAGCGTTTTGATTATCGCTACCAATTCTTGGAGTCAGGCGCGGCTTCAGCATTCCCTCAATGATCTCGGGTTCCAGCGGACTTTTCCACCTGATTGCCGGGAATGTTTGGAGATCCTTCAGCATTCTTTTCATCTTGGCTGAAAGAGCGACCTCCCATGGAGCTTCTTCTATAAAAGAGTATGATGCCCCCGGTGTGTCCCCTCTTTTAAGAGCGTGCGGCTGAGGCGGGCTTACTTTCCAATTCTCGGACAGTGCGAATTTGCTCTGTTTGTATTGGTCCTCAATCCAGCCTTTGAAGACGAAGCAATTTTCGATTGGATGGCTTACTGCTCGGTGGTAGGGGCAGTAATTAGGATTGTTGGCATCTCCTGGCTGCAGTGGGCGTCTTGGCTTTGGCAGATTGATGAATCTATTACGCACTGCCAGCTCGAACAGTCTCCTTGTTTTATCCCGGGGAAACGAGTAAGGACGACCCAGTCTTTCCTCGAGGGATTGGCGTGAACACACGTTGCTTTAGTGAACAACAGGTTTTAAGTCGCTCGGCTGTTGTTGAGCATTGGCGACAAAGGTGGCTTTCCCTTTGTCCTTTTCATTCCGCGGTTCCGACTTTGAAGAGGAAGGCCTATGGCCCATCTGGTCCATTTAGGCTAGCTTGTCAATCAAGGCCTGGAAGGTAGTCGGCTTGAAAAACATCATGAACTGGGATATTGTCATCTGCAGATCAAGGGTTCCTACAAACATGCCTATTGCAGGAGCATCTTCTATGCGATGTTCGCACTTCGACCATAGGTTGCGCCACGGTATCGCATACTGAACCCATGTTTCGCCTGGCTTCACCCTGGCATTGATCAACGCCGTGATTGGGGTGCGTTCGCTGGCGTTTGCAAAACGCTGGGTAATAACAGCTCTATCTCCGTGAATGTTTTGACGGAGTCATTTGGAAGCTTCGAATACCATTTGAAGGCCGTCTCCGCCAAGCTGCCAACGAATTGACGAAGCAGCAGCTTATCGTCACCTCCGGTGTTGCCGCACAGAGCCCTAAATTGAGCAACGTGCTGGTGTGGATTCCCCGTCCCCTTATATACATGGAATTTAGGGATCGTATATCCCGGCGGGTACTTTATTTGGTCATACCAACCCGGATAGGGTCGTCCAGTCTTAACAATTTGCCCGACCACTTCGCTCGCTTGATGAGCTCGTATCTGCTAAGCGATATAGTCATCCAGGGCGGCTTTGGAGATTGTATCCTCCTTTGCTGCTGAAGAGGCCGGAAGAGGGTTTGATGTCTCCCCTCGGTCGTCTTCGAGAATAATCGGAGGGTCTTCAGCTGGAGGATCCGGCTGTAACATCATCCCGACCATGTCTTGGAATAAAAACGCCATTCGTTTTATGTTAGCCGCTTGTTCCGCGTCCTCTCTGTCTTTCTTTTCGAGGATTCTTCGGAGGAACTCAGCATCAGTTTCTTGTTCATGACGCTGCTCTGACGACGTTTCTGGGCTTTCTTTTGGCCCAGTGAGTGCGGCCATCTGTGTTAGCATCTCCTGGAGGTTCTGTTGTTGCTCCTGAGCTTTTATCACTGATCGGGTGAGTGGTCGACGACCTGTAGAAGCACGACTTTCCTCTTTTCCGGAAACCATATAAACAGTGTGCACCACCATGCCCCCAGACTCAGGGCGTTTAGGTTCAACACCCTTTAGATTCGTCCTAGCCGCGGGAATTTTCTCCGGCCTTCTCCTTTTGTGGGCGGTCGAAGTTGAGGGGGCCGTTGCAGTAGGCATCCAAATAGACGACACCTTTTCTGGTACAACAGGGTGGTCCTTCTCTTGCCAAACTTTCATCTTCTTCGGTTGGCGGGAGCAGTCTTGGTTGATCACCGAGTCTTGGACATGTCGCCAAACTTTATGAATTTTAGAGGACGGCTGCTGAGGGGGCTGCTCTGGCTTCGCCTTTGTGATCTTTTCAACAGGCGGAGGAGACTTTTTTAGCACGGCAGTTGGCGACTTCCTGCGCACCCTGTTAAGTAGTTCAAAGTTGTTCCCAGTTGGAACAGCAACATCAACTTCCACCGTTGAAGCTGGCGGAATCAGTCCAGAAGGGGAACTGCCCCCAGCCTTCCTCACTCGGCGCCAGTCGCGACGTCGAGCGTGTCGAGCAGACGGGACTCGCTCAACTATGGGGGTGGCTTCTTCATGCCCCTTGCTCTGATAAGAGGCTATTGTCGTCATTAGCCTATCGAAAACCGACATCCGCTGAGAAGGGATGGCCAACCTGTTGAAGGCAGACTTTCGGACAGGGGTAGCAGCCTTGGTGACTTCGCCCGGAACAGGGGTTGGAGCAGCCAGTCTTGCAAAGACTGATCTTTTAGTAGGAGAAGCCGCTTTGACGACTTCTTTCACTGGAGCAGGGATGGCTATCCATTTTGGGATGGCCGCTTCAGGTATCGCGGGCTTCTTCACGGGCCCACTTGAGCTTTGGTCCAGTCTGTTGAAAACCGAGACGCTGGATTTGGGCGACCCTTTGAGAGGGGCCGCGGTGGTGGAAAGCCGATCAAAGACCGACTTCTTTGGTGCCTCCTGCATCGACAATAGGATGTTGAAGCTCATGGGTAGGAGCATGGTCCCAAAGAATAGCCCAATGGTGGCTTGCGTCACCTGTTCCACTGGCAACTTGAAAAAGGAGGCCTCCTGAGGCCCGTAAGTCACTCCTCCAGCGAGGACAGAGTGAGAGTTGTTGCAGCTGTTGCAGTTTGTGCAGTTGGAATCCATTGATCTGCACGGGAGCAAGACACCAAATCTTAGTACCTCGAATCCAGGGGCAACCATATCAAACCGCGATTCGTTTGCGAACACGACACATGAAGTGTGGAGTGGAAAGAGGAAAAGGTCCTACCGGGCGTGCCAGAATCTGTTCTCTGCCGAAAGACGCGGCCGGGACGTTGGGACGTCTGGCCTGAATTTTGGGGGCAGATGCTATTTGGTTTTATCCGTCTACCTCTCCGAAGATGACAAGTTGATTTATGGCACCGTGTATCGGAGGTTTAGACGGATGCGGCCGATGTAGAAGACTTCATCAGATTCCCCCTCATTTGAGGGGGGTTTTATTGTGGGGACGCTCTTCCCTGCATGCGCAAGCCCCTGCAGTTAATTACACTACCGTATCGCGCTAACAACTTTCTCCTTCTCCAGATGGTCACTTCGTGTCGTGTATGTTTGTTTTATTTTTGATTGCCCGTGGATTGTATATGGAGACTAATTTATGTTGTAGACTGTAGGGCGTGGATTAGTCCAAATCCGTATTTTCTTAGATTTGGGTTTTGGTTTGGGTTTAACGATCGTTAATCTCATTTGAGACAGAGATCAACTTAAATATTTGTTAAGGATGCGTTAGTCTAATTTTTAGACTAAGATCAACTTAACGTTTGTTAAGGACACGTTAGTGTAATTTTAGACAAAGATCAACTTAACGAGATCATTTAGATCCAACAAAACAGCATTTGGGCTCTATTGTTTTAGTTTAGGGACTTTGCGGTCCAAAAGTTTAAGGACATCATAGTCCATGGAGTCTAAGGACATCATAGTCCACGGTTTAAAGACGTCATAGTGTCCCGCCCGCTTCCCAAAAGAAGGAGAAGGATGACGTGGCATGGTCCGCAACCTAACTGTATTGAAGGTGGTCTATTCAATACAGTTACGTTAAGCGTATAAATATTTAACATGCAGGATGTGTACCAAAACAAAAATAATAAAAGCGAAAGGCATTTTATTTCTATTAACCAAACTTTATTACATCCCAAAAGAAAGAGTAAAATAAACTGAGTAGTTTAATTACATCAAAGGAGAAACAAAAAGCCCTAAACATGTGGGCAACAACAAAAATTAAAACTAGCTAAACTTCCATCGTCCAGTCTGCATAATCTTCATAAGTCGGCTTCACACCTTGATCTTCGTTGTAATACTCATTCTTGTCTGACGGACATTCCAAGATAGAGGAAGAAAGGGAAGGTCCGTCAGCGAGTTATACTCGGGTAGGATTGCCTCATAAAAAAGTAAAGGTATAGAAACGAACAGGTGTATATAATGAATATGATGTACATGTGTATAAAGGTATGAGGTTATATACAAATTTGATATGTGAATATGAGTAGGTTGTATATGTTTGGTAAAGGTTCAAGTTAAGTCAAACGGATATTCAGTCTAAGAGTTGGATCAGGTTAAACAAGGTGTGTATGGATGGAATTGACGGGTGAACATACTCGTGTCCTTGAGGTATCCCATAACTAGCTAGAAGCAGTATGAGCTGGTGCTCGTGCGTGGAATGGCAATCAAAGTGGTAGCGTGAACATCCCCGAAAGGTGTCCCATGACTATGATGGAGCTTTGTCTAGCGTGAATATCACTCAAGTGCACAGGTATTACCACCCCTCAGTTCCATAATAAACAACAAGTCTAAACTGGTAAAATATCCACATCCAAGATACTGATTAACTCGTGTCTCAGAAAAAAAAAGTAGATAAGATAACAGGTAGGTATAGCATATAATGTGGGTTTGGTGTTGAGTATCATTAGGTATTGTAAACGTTTTAGTTTGTTAAACAAGGGTCCGGATACTCGCGATTATTCCGTTGTGGCCACGGAACAACAACTGGGGAAGTGAAATGTACCGTTTCACTTCCCGGGATCATGATCGAGTAGTAGGGGAATCCGAGTACCGAATCTCCTTGCCTAATCAAACTACCCATCCCCGTGGTTCAATATAAAGGTTTTGACGAATTAGAGTTAGTGCGTATACCTCTAGGCATGGAATTTCCACATTGTATAGTCGTCCACATTTTGGACTGTTCATCCGGAATATCGGGATCTTCATATTTGTATAGTCGTCCACACTTTGGACTGTTCACCCGGAATATCGGGATCTTCATATTTGTATAGTCGTTCACACTTTGGACTGTTCACCCTGCCTGCAGGGATCTTCATAAAGTATTCCATACCTAAGTCTGCGCATTCTAACCCTAACCGTATCATGTTTTGTATATATCATGTTGTCATAAACTGGAAATTTAAAAAGTATTGATCTCGTTTAATATGGCCTTCCACAACCACTCGTTTTATTTTCTAAAGTTCGTAAAGTATTTCGTGTCATCTTAGGGAAAGCTTAGTTAAAAAGAAATAATAGTGTTTAATTATCTTTTATTACTTCTAAGAAAAACCATGATATTTGGGATATTTATTATTTTGGAAAAGCATAATGTTTTACAGAAAATATCCTTTCGATAAAAGGTTGTGGTGTTTATTTGCAAATCTTTTGCAAGAGGTTTTTATTTTAAAATCTAGACTGCTCCTAATATTCCAAAAGGACAAGTTATGAGGTCCTCAAATCGCCTCTTCACCGCCAATTGTGGCCAGGTAAGCACAAGTAAGGAAAGGAGGGATCCGCTCACGAATCACCGTGAGACGGGCCTTTTAAAATTACCTTTCTCGCTTGTCTAGCCTAGACACCACAAAGTCTGGTTTAGATAAACGACCGATGCCTACAACCTTCCTTTGTCCTAGATTGGTGTTATTTTAAAATTACCTTTTTATAAGATACTAAATATTCCTTTTGAAAAGATATCGTTATTTAAATTTAGTATTTTCCTCTTCAAAAAGGTTGAAAGGGGTTTAAAAAATATTTGTAAGTAAAATATACGTATGCTGTATCGAAAATATTTATTTCACATATCTTTATTTCTTATAGATATTTTAAACAAATATAATATTTTAATTAAACGAGGATATCTTGTGGAAGTAACCTATTTCTAGATCATTTTTATAGTATGGGTATGTCAGAGGTGAAATGACAATTCATGGGTTATCACATTAGGTATATCAGATTCCAGGTATTTTGGGTGTGCAATATATTCTCTTTTTTTTGTACAGAGGAATTTAAACACTGTTTTAAATTATGGGTTAATATTATCATTATTGAGGGTACAACGAAATAGGTATACACGAATATTATAACACCATTTTAAATAGGGGTTGATGATTATAAGTTGGAACTAGGTTATTGAGAAAGAAGGTGACAGGAAAAGGGGAGAGAGGCAGATCCTACCTTTTGTTTGAGTTGGATGCCGATGGGTTGAAAACGTAGGCCCGTACTAAATTCTCAATAGATTCGGGCCCCGATTTTTCCTCGCCGATTGGATGGAGCCGTAGCGTCGGTGTCGTCGATACGAAGGCACCGGTATTTTTTTCAGAATTTTTGGAGTTCGGTGGTGTGAGAAATTTATGTTTGAAGGTGTCTATTTATAGGGTTCAAATGGTAACAAGAAAATCCAAAAATTCGTTAAATCGCACGGAAAATCACGCCGGCCCATGATTGCGAATCATTCTGCCATGATTGCGCCCACCGCCACGAACTCGTGGCCGTTGAATCTGCATCCAACGGCCCAGATCGCGCCGCTGAGCCGCCCGCCGCCCTCCACGTGTCGCCACGCGACAGGCGCGCGTCAACGAGTGGAGACCACGCGTTTTCGCGTGGTCCCCACCACGTGGACGCCGCCGCGAAAGTCTGGGCCGTTGGATCTTGTGATCCAACGGTCCAGGTTAAAAGGTTTCTAAAAAATAAAATTTTCAAAAACAAAATTTTATAAAAATTCAGCAGTTTATTTAAAAATATCGATTTGGGTTAAAAATTTTGTTTAAAATAGTTAAAATTACGGAAAAATTATGGGAAAATTTTAGAAAATATATTTTATTGTTATCTTTAGTATAAAAATAATTTTTGGGCTAAAAACAAATAATATACTAATTTCTAAATTGTTAGCTAGTTATTATAATTATATAATATCTAGTTTATCTTTAAAATGTTTTGAATCATGAATTAATTTCTTTAATTGATAATAAAAGTATGTAGATTATTTTAAGGCGTTATAAAATCTTACTAAAACATTTTAAGCTTATAAAACAATAAATAGATTTTAGAAAATTATTTAATCATATTTCGATGCCTTGAAAATTATTAATATTACTTTAAAAATTATTCTTCTATTAACGGAACACATAAATAATTATTTGATAGTAGAAATCTAAGTAAAATATATTTTATTAGGTATTAGAAAATACGGTCGTTACAATCTACCCTCCTTAAATTAATTTCGTCCTCGAAATTTCAGAAGGTAGGTCAAGGAAAGAAATCACTAAGAAAGGTTTATCGCGGTTAAATATTTCGGGTCTCGCTCTCTCGTCCGGTCTTCTCGCTTCCGTGTATGTCTGCCTAGTAGTTCTTTCTTCATATAGCTCTAACCAGCTAGATTGTCTTGTCGCTCAAGGTTTCATCCTTCTAGTATTCCGACCGGTTGCTGCTCGTAGGTTATGCTAACATTTTCGTGATTTCGGAACGATCAAAAGTATGGCTAGGGTTGCCAGCATACCCTCCAATGAAAGTAGCAAATGTAGGCTATACAAAAACCCACCGTCTCCTTCCAAGATGTTAAACAGCCGATGAGTCATGGGCTGAGTTTTCCGAGCTCGCTGTATTCTATCACCATCTCCACTCTACAATTATGTCAATCTTACAATTCTCCATCTTCAGGGTTGTCCCAATCGATCGGTACTTCTCCCATATAAAACTTGACACCTCTCATCCGCTTCATGTGTTTCGACCATCCGTGTCTACACGTTCTCCTTAAAGTAGTGTTTCTATATCTTCAAGATGAAAATTACCATCGCCAGTTCTAAATCTGAACATGATAGTTGTGTCCACAAGTCGTTAGTTGTCTTGACGCATATGCAACTATATCGCCGCACTGATACATCACATCACCAAGTCCCTTCTCCGAAAAATCGTTGTGGATGTTTAAAACTTCTGGGTTTGCTAAGAATTGCAAGAATGGTTGTGATAGTTACGATCTACCCTCCTTAGAATAATTTCATACTTGAAATTTTCAAAGGAGTGGCCACTACTAGGCACGGAAATCAGTAACGCTGTCAGGAATCCTCTTTGCTGCATGTTTCGCTCCCGCGAGTTGGTGTATCACTTGATGCATGGAAAGTCTCTGAAGGGTTTAGGTACAAGGAATCGGAAAATGTAAAATCAGTAGTTGCTTCCAGATAGAAGAGTTTGGAAGTTGAAGGGAGGTTGTGAATTGATGGAAAACTTGCGAGATATAACATAAAGGCAACTAGTCGAAATTACGAAAACTAAAGGAATTATGGTGAGTTTAACTAAGATTTGCATCGAAGGATGGTTAAGCATGGTATCAAAGAAAGGTTAAAAAAGAAAAGAGTACCTCTGCTGTCTTGCCACGTGGCATCAGCCTTCACGGCCGCCATGGTGAAGGTCTGACGTTTAGGTCCATTCCTTTGCGCTTGCTGAAAAACACGCTCCTGAGATGGCAAGGGTGGTCTTTTTGGTGTTGCCCCTTGACCAGTTGGTTGAGTGGCGGAAGGTGGCCAGTTTCCCTGTCGTGGTGCCACATAATTTGTCGGCTTGTTGTCGGGGCCTGATTGTCTCCCTCTCCGAGGACAGTCCCCAATAGCATGATCCGGAGACCCACAGACTATGCAAAGTTTGTTCAAAATGCGACAGTCTCTCATGTAGTGTCCGGTGCTACCACAATGGTTGCATACAACGGTTGGTTTTCCGAAAATAGTTGGTCCTGCTGGTCTCTTAGGTTGTTGTCTCCCGTTGAATCTGGAAGATGATCCCTCAAGAATTTGATTGGCTGGTCGCTTAATGCCAGACAAACGGTTATCCTTCCTTATGCGTCTCTGAAGGTCTTCAAAGTTTTGTGCCGCCTCTAAGATTTCATCATAAGTTGATAAGGTAGCAAAAGACATGGAGGACTGCGTCTTCAGGTCCAATCCTTGTCGGAATCTCTTAGCATAAAGTTCTGGGGTTAACATCAGATGATGCGCGAACCGACTTAACCTTGCGAACTCCGAAGCGTACTTGTCTACCAATTTGTCCCGCATACTCCCCTGTTGGAATTGTATAAACTCTCGTTCCATTTTTAGGTGTGCTACGACGGGAAAGTATTGAGTGTCGAACCGTCGTTTGAATGTTTCCCAGTCGACGGGCTCTTTCAGCCTGCTTTCCTCGGCCTCCCACCATATTCGGGAATTATCAGTGAGTTGAAGTTTGGCAATGTTCACCCACGCGTCCTTCGGAATTTGGGTGGCACCGAGATCGTTGATTGTTCCCTTGAGCCATTCCTCAGCTTCTAAGGGAGTTTCCTTCCCCGAAAAAGTCTTAGGGTGGAGTGATCTAAACTGTTTCACTCCCGCCGAACCTTGAGAAATTGGGGCCAGTGCCTGTTTTAAAATTTTTGCTTGTTGCTGCCTACTCTCGCGCAGCTCTTGATGCAGGGCAGCTGTCTGCTGCTGCTGTTGCTCCAGTAGTCCTTGCATCATTTGTAGCATCGCTGCGTGTTGAGCAGTGACTTCATTGTCTCCGTTTCCCCTTCGGTTGCGGTGATGGTGTCGTCCAGCCATTGATGATCTGAATCAGAATAGGTTAGGTTACAATCAGGCTGAGGGATGAGACGGGATAATAACTTGCATGGAAGAACAACAATTAATGCAAGAAAGAGACTAATAAGAAGAGCAAGAGACACAAGAGAGATTTTTGCTCGAAACTAAGATTTTATTATCCAACTTCAATATGGAGAGTACAACCGGAAGTAAGGACATGCCCATACTATTCTTACATCATTTTATTCGGCCAAAGAAAAGGAAAAGACTTATTAGTCTCGATTATGGAAGTTCAACAAGTGGTGATAGGTCCTCGCACTAAGAAAGGTATCGTCATTTCTATGGTGTCTTGCGGGAACAACTGCTTGAGTTTCTTCGGTCTCGAGTTCCTCCTCACTCGAAACTCTGTCCTTCGGCTCATCCCAGGCAGGAACCTTGCCCTCCGATTCCCCCTCTATATAGGGTTTTTGTAAGTCCATGTCACGCACCCCACGAACTTGTGGGGAGGCGGAATATATGAAAAACGATTATCAAAGCTTCGTAACACGGACTTGAGCGCATGAATCGTATCTAAACCGTTACTAGCAAACTACGAGAGGTTTAACTACTCGGATTCGAAGTTATACCTCACGTTACTTGTCCTTCGGGTCTTCATCGCTGTCCTCCACTCCTCGTAGGCTCCTTGGAACATCGGCACCTCAACGGCCTCCTCGAGTCAAAGACGATCCACCCGAGAGCTCCTACGCCAAGCTTGATCTCTAACTTGAGATAACTAGGTTGCTCAAAGTGCTAATCTAAGCTACCTAGGGGATATAGAGTGAGGTTATGGATGTATTAGTCTAGCTAACCCTTGATCTCAACACATGAAAGGTTAGGGTTAGGGTTTCAAGAATGAGAGAGCTTGAGAAGAGAGAAGGAGATGATAAGAATGATATTGAAAAATGAACTCATTTGAATATATCAACCATAACAATTTATCAAATAAATAATATACATGATTAATCATCATGATTGATGCATTCACCTTGTGTGATTCATCCCATGAGTCATTAGCTCAATAAATGAAGCATTAACTCCATGGATGAATCACACAAATGAGTCATTAAGCAATAAATGCTTATGCCACCTTAACCCCCAAGTCACCATGCATCTAGAAGCTTCCCGGAAAATTACGAGAACGCCCCTCCAATCCATGAAAACATGAAAAAACTTTAGACTGTATAAATCCAATAACCTGATACTAGAATCTAAACCAAAGTCGGCTAGTAAAAACTGTCCGAACGCCGTACGTGCGTAAACACACGTATGCGTCCGAACCCTTGTCGTAAAATCATACGACCTCTATATCGTTTCGCCTGGAGCAGGGAAACCCTCTGTGTGGGACTCTAAAGACTCGACACTATACTGGCAGTGGGTTTAACCACAGATCGCAAGCGGCACTAGCTGTACGTAACGGTCCCCAGGTAGATGTCGATAAGAAGGCCAATGAGGAAACCCATCCGAACTACTACTGAGCCTGATGTGACAATCTCCGTACAGTCCGGTCTGTTCATCTAAGACTATCGCATATCTAGCCTAGGGGGCGGCAAGCGTCAATCCCAGAATAGCGGTATAAGTCATGTCGGAGCGTAGCCCATTACACCCTGAGAAACTACTGGAACCTACCAGTAAATCTCGCTTGCCCTGGCCAAGGACTTTGCGTAATGGCTCTCTGACACAGCGCGATATCAACTCCCAATACCGGGAGAGACGAATCCTTTCTAACCGCCACTGCCTCCAAGAGCTCGGGACTGCACCTAACTGCTACCTGTTTGCACGACTCCTTTGAGCCGTGGTAGGGTAGCAATCTAAGAACAGTGGGACACACTCGAGGCGAAGTAGCAGTGTCAAGTCTGCGGACTATGTTGTACTCATGTCACCTGGGAACTGTTAACTGACGATTGGTATAATACCAACCAACAGTTCCCTTGCGAGTCATGTCCGGTATACCCGTAAGCTAACGAGCACCTATATACTATCTCCAGTACGACGTACTGATGGCTGTGGGACAGACCATCTCCCCAACTGGGATGAGAAGCGTACACACTAGTCTACTCTGGAGTATCGATGCCCAATCTCGATAATCCCACGACTAGGGACAAGTATAGGATGTTGCTTATAGACTACCCATCCCCCACTAGTGTGACTACCATCACAACGCTGGTAATCAAGCAAAGATCCTATGGGCTCTACTAATATGTATGAGTGATACGTTACAAGAAACATATGCACATATTAAAGTAGACACAAACCAAGTAGCATACTACTATTTTTAGCAAGACTGTATATACAACTGTGAATATCCCAAGCTTCCATTAAGTAATATACATACAAGTATGATACAATAAAGGCCCCTAAGGCATATACACTAACAATCTCCCACTTGCACTAGGGCCATGAGCTGGCATATCGTAGACCTATCATCTCGAATAGCCTCTCGAACTGCGTCTGAGGAATGGCCTTTGTGAATGGATCAGCAATGTTATTCTCTGTCTCTACTCTCTTTATCTCGATCTCCCGACGATCTACAATCTCCCTGATCAGGTGATACCGCCTTAAGATGTGTCTGGATTTCTGATGGGACCTGGGTTCCTTCGCTAAAGCTATAGCGCCATTGTTGTCACAATACAGAGGTATTAGATCAACACTGGTAGGAACCACCTGAAGTTCTGTGAGGAACTTCTTCATCCAGACAGCTTCTTTTGCGGCATCGCAAGCAATTATGTACTCCGCTTCCATCGTTGAGTCAGCAACGGTCTCCTGTTTGGAACTCTTCCAACAGACCGCCCCTCCATTGAGGGTAAAGACATAACCTGACATGGACTTGGAGTCATCTTTGTCACTCTCGAAGCCGGAGTCGGCAAAGGCCTCAATCTGGAGGTCTTTTCCGCCATACATCAAGAACATATCTTTTGTCCTTCTTAGGTACTTGAGAATGTTCTTTACTGCTATCCAGTGATTCTCCCCTGGGTTTGCCTAATACCGACTTACAACGCTCAATGCGTATGCTACAACTGGTCTGGTACATAACATCGTATACATTATAGAGCCTACCGCTGAAGCGTAGGGTATAATCGACATGCGATCCCTTTCCAAATCAGTCTTGGGAGACATCTCTTTGGAGAGGGTGATTCCGTGACAAGCCGGTAGGTTACCGCGCTTAGAATCTTCCATACTGAATCTCTTCACTATGGTGTCTATGTACCTGGACTGCGAAAGTCCCAACATCCTCTTTGATCTATCATGATAGATCCGGATCCCCAGAATGTAGATAGCATCACCCAGGTCTTTCATGGAGAATTTCTGTGATAAGAATCTTTTGAATGACTGTAACATAGGAATATCATTTCCTATTAGCAGAATGTCATCCACGTACAAGACGAGGAATACTACAGCTCTCCCTACAATCTTACTGTATATGCATGGTTCATCTGGATTTTTGATAAAGTCGAATTCTTTGACAGCATCATCAAAACAGATGTTCCAGCTCCGCGATGCCTGCTTTAGTCCATAAATGGATTTAAGCAACTTGCATACTTTACCGCTACTCCCACTCTGAATGAATCCCTCTGGCTGATCCATATAGACGTTCTCTTCTAAATTACCATTTAGAAAGGCCGTCTTTACGTCCATCTGCCAGATTTCATAATCGTGGAAGGCAGCAATAGCAAGAAGGACTCGAATGGATTTAAGCATAGCCACTGGAGAAAAGGTTTCGTCATAGTCCAAACCAGGTCTTTGACGGAAACCTTTTGCAACAAGTCTAGCCTTATAGGTTTCAACCTGTCTATTTACATCAATCTTCTTTTTGAAGATCCATTTGCATCCTACGGGTTTTACCCCATCTGGAGCAATGTCCAAAGTCCATACTTTGTTAGTGTACATGGACTCCATTTCGGTCCGCATTGCATCCAGCCATTTTACTGAGACACCGCTCTGAATGGCTTGCAGGAAGCTAGTAGGCTCATCATAGTCAATAGTGCAATCCTCTCTATCCCCGTCTATGAGAAACCCGTAGTATCTCTCGGGTGGATGAGACTGCCTACTACTCCTGCGGAGTGGCGTCGGGATGTCCCTTTCTTCTGAAATCTCTAGTTCTACCAAACTTTCAGTAGTAGTTTGTGGTTCTGGAATTTCTTCCAGTTCTATTTCGCTCCCATTCTTCTGATTTTCTGAAAATTCAGCTTCTAAGAAATGGGCATGACGAGAAACAAAAACCTTTTGTTCCTCTGCGTAATAGAAAATATCCCTTGGAGTGCTTTGGATATCCCACAAACTTACACTGCACTGAGCGTGCCTCGAGCTTGTCCGCATGCTGCCTTTTTACAAAAGCTGGACATCCCCATGTCTTAAAATGTTTTAGACAGGGTTTCTTCCCACTCCACATCTGATATGGTGTGGTAGGCACAGTTTTGGTAGGAACCTGGTTCAAAAGATATGCAGCTGTTTCTAGCGCATAACCCCAAAAAGATCGCGGCAACTCAGCCTTACTCATCATGGAACGAACCATATCCAATAGGGTTCGATTCCTCCTTTCTGATACACCGTTGTGTTGTGGTGTGTATGGAGGAGTAAGCTGAGAGAGAATTTCATTCTCTTTTAAGTAACCCAGGAACTCGGCACTTAAGTATTCACCACCTCGATCAGATCTCAGTGTCTTTATACTCTTGCATGTTTGTTTCTCCACTTCATTCCTGTATTCTTGGAATTTCTCAAAGGCATCGGATTTATGTTTCATTAAGAAGATATATCCATACCTAGAGAAATCATCCGTAAAAGTAATGAAGTAGGAATAACCACCTCTCACATGTGTAGACACTGGACCGCACACGTCACTGTGTATGAGTCCAAAGAGCTTGCTTGTTCTTACTCCGTGTCCAGTGAACGGAGTCTTTGTCATCTTTCCTTTGAGACAGGATTGACAAGTTGCATATGTTTGATATTCGAACGGATCCAAATATCCTTCTTTATGTAACTTAGTCAACCTTCTCTCATTGATGTGACCTAGTCTACAATACCATAAAAAGCCTGATTTAATTCCGGAGACTTTCTTTTAAGTGTGTTCTGGATATTGAAAACCTAAGCTTGACTCAATACGTATATGTCGTTATCTAATGTACCAGACCCAATCAAAACTTGATTTAGGTGGATGTGTACTACATCGCTTACGAATGTAAAATCATATCTCTCTTTCGAAAGTGAGGATACTGATATGATATTACAAGTCATACTGGGTACATACAGACAGTTACGTAGAATCAATATCTGCCCACTTGTCAAACCTAGGCGATATTCTCCCACGGATTCAGCATCCACGCTCATTTCGTTTGCAACTCTGAGAGACCAATCACCTATTTTTATAACTTTACGGTTTCTCAAAGCATGTAATGAATTACAGATATGAGATCCTGCTCCGGTATCAAGTACCCAGGAAATAGAGTTAATTGACAAACAGTTCTCAATTACTAACACACTTGAGGCTGAAGCCACAACATGCTTCGCATCCTGGCTACTGGCTTCTAAAGCCCTGCAATCTTTCTGTCTATGCCCAATCCCATAACAATAGGAACGTCCCTCTTTTACTATATCCAGTCCCGAAACTTTTGCCCTTCTCTTTCCTTCCACTTTCCTGGTTTCCTTCAGGGTAGAAGGTAGAGACTGTAGAATCAAGTCGGTATCTGACTCTTTTCCCAACATGGTCTTCAGGTCCTTGAGCTGATCAATACAGCTAGTCATTGTAAGGATGTTGTCCCCTACAGATGACCCGTCAGCCAACCTCGCTTGAATTAATTCGTTCAAGGTTTTATATCTTATGATATGAGATTGCTCTCCATATAAATCTTTGTTATGGAGAAAGATGGAAACTAAGTCCATCTTCTCGTGCTGCTTCTGGTATACACCATTAACTGAAGCTAACACGAGGCACTTAGCTTTCGCTTTATCTTTTTCCCTTGTCTAACGGATATCCATATCCACGACAGTGGAAACTGGACCTGGGATGGCGGGATCTTGAGTAGTAATAGGGTGGTCCAGCTTGTCATAGGTAATGGACATCTGGACAGACCTTTGCCAGTCATATAATTCAGATTCAGTCAATTTGTTATCTAGATGTAACCTATGTGTGGTCACAAGGTCGCTGCAATTAAGAGAGATAGAAGAAAACATTTTAGCATGATGTTGTTGCAAGTTTAGAGTGGTTTTTAATTTATCTAAACAGGATGGCTCCCACTGTTTCTCGAATCCTTCCTCAAACCATACAAGAAGAATTAGCCAGGACTATTCTCACCGTACAATTCTTGCTTAACCGTTCAGCCAGGTCAGTGTTGATACTTCGAGGAAGGTTTTCCAACGCTTTCGCGAAGTTCCTTAATTAAATAACCTCTTTTCTCTGGGGGCATAGCCCCGCTGACACCTTTCTAGGCACCTACTTGGTTTATAGCATTGATCGTTAAGTGACGAATCTCCTGATAAGTAGCTTGTACTCACAGTAGGATCGGGATCCAAAATATGATCGTATGATAATGTTGAAGGAATCCTACCAACATTCATCAAACTCCAAAATGGTATGCATCTCTCTGTAAATTTCAGTTTCTTTAGAAATTCTCGATGTGGATTTTTGCCCCATGCTCTTATGACCTTGACTAAGGGCCAACAAATCATAAGTCATATGTCAAGTTCTACCCGTCATTATCCAGGTTAATTTGAACACACCCGTACATACTCTTGACTAAGGGCCAACAAAGTAATACGACTGTCCCAAACCAACGCATCTATCTATGCAACAAATGAATACCCCAGCAGCTACCAAACACTATGCCTTGACTAAGGGCTAACAAACATAGCTTGAATACTACTGACCATTCATAAGAAATGACGGAGGGCTACGAATGGTTTTGGCAAAACCGCGAACGTAGTGAACTTGATATAATCGAAGGAACCTGATACTTTTTAAGAGGAGTGGTTAAAGCTCCGCAATTTTTAAAAATCTGATCTTTTAAAATAACCGAGTGGTTTCTTTTAAATTTGTTCCAACGATTAAACTATGGTTTATTTTCTTTGCATTATAATAATGCGTCCCATCTTTATCCTATCATTGCAGAAAACAACGAAAATACCACGTCCTCTTATGCCATCCGCATTTGCCACAGGGTCCCGTCATCATCCATTAGGTTACTTAACTAACGACAGAGCGGGGGCTGGGCTAGCGCGAGTGTAAAACATAAGTGACGTCTAATAGCTATCATATATAGATATTGTACATTCGTCAGACACAATAATAAGCATTCCAGATCACTGATGAACTTTATTGGATATACTAGCAATCCACATTTGCTTTGAGCCTAAAATAAAAGACGGATTACACAGTTGTGATGAATAGCCATTACCCCACCCTAGACCCCTACGGGTACGGCAAACTACCCGCCAAGTACCCGAAGTGAAGCGGTCTCCCTCAACAGAGTTAGTAGGCCACTAAACACTTCAAATTACCCGATAGTTTGTGCACCCCACCTTGGGTCTATCCTAGGAGCAAAAAACAGTAAAAAAGAAATAATACAACGGTGGCTACAACCGCAACCTGGATGAGTCCCGCAAAAAAATATTACATCATATTACATTTACATCGAATGAATGAATATTAAACCCATCTCAAACCCCGGCTAATCATCACAACACTCCAATCAAGTCCATATACACAAACAGTAAACATTACAGAAATGTGCAACCCCCTGCCAACCGACATACTAACAGTTAGGGGAGGTTTACGAACACATTAAACATTATAGATAAAAACCCAATTAGCAAATATCTTAGAACATCGATCGACAACCCTTTTCCGTGTTTACCCCAATAGCAAACCAACACTGAAGTAATCTGGGCAGAAACAGAACATACTGAAAAACAAAACACCAAAATATATGAATAACAGAGCAAATCCGAGTCAACTCGGTGTTGACTCGGCGGCGGATTCGCGGCCAAAAGCACCTTCTTGCCGTGGTTCCGCGGCCGTCTTGCCGAGTTAGGGGCTCGTATTTTCCCAGTATTTTTATAATACCCTGCTATGAATTTTTGCCATATCAAATAATTTTTGTGACACTTTTAAAATCAACAGAAACTGTTAGGGTGACCAGGGTGTTGTTTTCGTGTTTTCTGTCGATCGAAGTTCTAATCAGTTGCTAACAAGCTAGTAATGGTTTAGTTGGCTCTGATACCACTGTAAGTTCATGTCACGCACCCCACGAACTTGCAGGGAGGCGGAATATATGAAAAACGATTATCAAAGCTTCGTAACACGGACTTGAGCGCATGAATCGTATCTAAACCGTTACTAGCAAACTACGAGAAGTTTAACTACTCGGATTCGAAGTTATACCTCACGTTGCTTGTCCTTCGGGTCTTCATCGTTGTCCTCCACTCCTCGTAGGCTCCTTGGAACATCGGCACCTCAACGGCCTCCTTGAGTCAAAGACGATCCACCCGAGAGCTCCTATGCCAAGCTTGATCTCTAACTTGAGATAACTAGGTTGCTCAAAGTACTAATCTAAGCTACCTAGGGGATATAGAGTGAGATTATGGATGTATTGGTCTAGCTAACTCTTGATCTCAACACATGAGAGGTTAGGGTTAGGGTTTCAAGAATGAGTGAGCTTGAGGAGAGAGAAGGTGATGATAAGAATGATATTGAAAAATGAAATCATTTGAATATATCAACCATAACAATTTATCAAATAAATAATATACATGATTAATCATCATGGTTGATGCATTCTCCTTGTGTGATTCATCTCATGAGTCATTAGCTCAATAAATGAAGCATTAACTCCATGGATGAATCACACAAATGAGTCATTAAGCAATAAATGCTTATGCCACCTTAACCCCCAAGTCACCATGCATCTAGAAGCTTCCCGGAAAATTACGAGAACGCCCCTCCAATCCGTGAAAACACGGAAAAACTTTAGACTGTATAAATCCAATAACCTGATACTAGAATCTGGCTTAAACCAAAGCCGGCTAGTAAAAACTGTCTGAACGCCGTACGTGCGTAAACACACGTATGCGTCCGAACCCTTGTCGTAAAATCATACGACCTCTATATCGTTTCGCCTGGAGCAGGAAAACCCTCTGTGTGGGACTCTAAAGACTCGACACTATACTGGCGGTGGGTTTAACCAAAGATCGCAAGCGGCACTAGCTGTACGTAACGGTCCCCAGTAGATGTCGATAAGAAGGCCGATGAGGAAACCCATCCGAACTCCTACTGAGCCTGATGTGACAATCTCCATACAGTCCGGTCTGTTCGTCTAAGACTATCGCATATCTAGCCTAGGGGCGGCAAGCGTCGGTCCCCTAATAGCGGTATTAGTCGTGTCGGAACGTAGCCCATTACACCCTGAGAAACTACTGGAACCTACCAGTAAATCTCGCTTGCCCTGGCCAGGGACTTTGCGTAATGGCTCTCTGACACAGCGCGATATCAACTCCCAATACCGGGAGAGACGAATCCTTTCTAACCGCCACTGCCTCCAAGTGCTAGGGACTGCACCCAACTACTACCTGTTTGCACGACTCCTTTGAGCCGTGGTAGGGTAGCAATCTAAGAACAGTGGGACACACTCGAGGCGAAGTAGCAGTGTCAAGTCTGCGGACTATGCTGTACTCATGTCACCTGGGAACTGTTAACTGACGATTGGTATAATACCAACCAACAGTTTCCCTGCGAGTCATGTCCGGTGTACCCGTAACCTAACGAGCACCTGTATACTATCTCCAGTACGACGTACTGATGGCTGTGGGACAGACCATGTCTCCAACTGGGATGAGAAGCGTACACACTAGTCTACTCTGGAGTATCGATGCCCAATCTCGATAATCCCACGACTAGGGACAAGTATAGGATGTTGCTTATAGACTACCAATCCCTCACTAGTGTGACTGCCATCACAACGCTGGTAATCAAGCAAAGATCCTATGGGCTCTACTAATATGTATGAGTGATACGTTACAAGAAACATATGCACATATTAAAGTAGACACAAACCAAGTAGCATACTACTATTTTTAGCAAAACTGTATATACAACTGTGAATATCCCAAGCTTCCATTAAGTAATATACATACAAGTATGATACAATAATGGCCCCTAGGGCATATACACTATCAGTTTTGTCCCTTTGCAGGAATATCCTCATCCGGATCATATTCTATAGGATTCTCTTCCGCCGCAGGAGCCTCTTTTTCTGGCCCATCCTTTATATGCTCCTCTTCTACGGGATCTTCTTCGTCTTCGGAGTCCTTGGCCATTGCAGGCTCCGGAGTTGCGGCATCGACTTCTTCGTCTTCCGAGTCGCTGTTGGGAATAACCGCTTGAGAGTCTACGAATTCGTCGTCTGAATCTCCAGATGTAGCTTGAAAAGTAATATCGGACATGTCATCCTCATCGGAAAGATTTGCCATGACTTGAACAGAAGGTCATGGATAGGGTACAGAATGTCAAAGAAGGGACAAGGGACATAGGAAAACTATGATATCGGTATAGATGGATGAGATTCACAAATATAATAAGTCAGTTAACGATTTCATTTTAGTACACAAGAGGACCTGCATGGGCCACCACAAAAACCTGTCACACCCCGCTTCCCAAAAGAAGGAGAAGGATGACGTGGCATGGTCCGCAACCTAACTGTATTGAAGGTGCTCTATTCAATACAGTTACGTTAAGCGTATGAATATTTAACTTGCAGGATGTGTACCAAAACAAAAATAATAAAAGCGAAAGGCATTTTATTTCCATTAACCAAACTTTATTACATCCCAAAAGAAAGAGTAAAATAAACTGAGTATTTTAATTACATCAAAGGAGAAACAAAAAGCCCTAAACATGTGGGCAACAACAAAAATTAAAACTAGCTAAACTTCCATCGTCCAGTCTGCATAATCTTCATAAGTCGGCTTCACACCTTGATCTTCGTTGTAATACTCATTCTTGTCTGACGGACATTCCAAAGATAGAGGAAGAAAGGGAAGGTCCGTCAACGAGTTATACTCGGGTAGGATTGCCTCATAAGAAAGTAAAGGTATAGAAACGAACAGGTGTATATAATGAATATGATGTACATGTGTATAAAGGTATGAGGTTATATACAAATTTGATATGTGCATATGAGTAGGTTGTATATGTTTGGTAAAGGTTCAAGTCAAGTCAAACGGATATTCAGTCTAAGAGTTGGATCAGGTTAAACAAGGTGTATATGGATGGAATTGACGGGTGAACATACTCGTGTCCTTGAGGTTTCCCATGACTAGCTGGAAGCAGTATGAGCTGGTGCTTGTGCCTAGAATGGCAATCAAAGTGGTAGTGTGAACATCCCCGAAAGGTGCCCCATGACTACGATGGAGCTTTGTCTAGCGTGAATATCACTCAAGTGCACAGGTATTACCACCCCTCAGTTCCATAATAAACAACAAGTCTAAACTGGTAAAATATCCACATCCAAGATAATGAATAACTCGTGTCTCAGAAGAAAAAAAAGTAGATAAGACAACAGGTAGGTATAGCATATGATGTGAGTTTGGTGTTGAGTATCATTAGGTATTGTAAACATTTTAGTTTGTTAAACAAGGGTCTGGATACTCGAGATTATTCCGTTGTGGCCACGGAATAACAACTGGAGAAGTGAAATGTACCGTTTCACTTCCCGAGATCATGATCGAGTAGTAGGGGAATCCGAGTACCGAATCTCCTTGCCAAATCAAACTACCCATCACCGTGGTTCAGTATAAAGGTTTTGACGAATTAGAGTTAGTGCGTATACCTCTAGGCATGGAATTTCCACATTGTATAGTCGTCCACATTTTGAACTGTTCGCCAGGAATATTGGGATCTTCATATTTGTATAGTCGTCCACACTTTGGACTGTTCACCCGGAATATCGGGATCTTCATATTTGTATAGTCGTCCACACTTTGGACTGTTCACCCTGCCTGCAGGGATCTTCATAAAGTATTCCATACCTAAGTCTGCGCATTCTAACCCTAACCGTATCATGTTTTGTATATGTCATGTTGTCATAAACTGGAAATTTAAAAAGTATTGATCTCGTTTAATATGGCCTTCCACAACCACTCGTTTTATTTTCTAAAGTTCGTAAAATACTTCGTGTCATCTTAGGGAAAGCTTAGTTAAAAGAAATAATAGTGTTTAATTATCTTTTATTATTTCTAAGAAAAACCATGATATTTGGGATATTTATTATTTTGGAAAAATATAATGTTTTACAGAAAATATCCTTTCGATAAAAGGTTGTGGTGTTTATTTGAAAATCTTTTGCAAGAGGTTTTTATTTGAAAATCTAGACTGCTCCTAATATTCCAAAAGGACAAGTTATGAGGTCCTCAAATCGTCTCTTCACCGCCAATTATGGCCAGGTAAGCACAAGTAAGGAAAGGAGGGATCCGCTCACGAATCACCGTGAGATGGGCCTTTTAAAATTACCTTTCTCACTTGTCTAGCCTAGACACCACAAAGTCTGGTTTAGATAAACGATCGATGCCTACAACCTTCCTTTGTCCTAAATTGGTGTTATTTTAAAATTACCTTTTTATAAGATACTAAATATTTCTTTTGAAAAGATATCGTTATTTAAATTTAGTATTTTATTCTTCAAAAAGGTTGTAGGGGTTTAAAAAATATTTGTAAGTAAAATATACGTATGCTATATCTAAAATATTTATTTCACATATCTTTATTTCTTATAGATATTTTAAACAAATATAATATTTTAATTAAACGAGAATATCTTGTTGAAGTAACCTATTTCGAGATCATTTTTATAGTATGGGTATGTCAGAGGTGAAATGACAATTCATGGGTTATGACATTAGGTATATCAGATTCGAGGTATTATGGGTGTGAAATATATTCTCTTTTTTTTGTATAGAGGAATTTAAACACCGTTTTAAAATATGGGTTAACATTATCATTATTGAGGGTACAAGAAAATAGGTATACACGAATATTATAACACCATTTTAAATAGGGGTTGATGATTATAAGTTGGAACTAGATTATTGAGAAAGAAGGTGACAGGAAAAGGGGAGAGAGGGGGATCCTACCTTTTGTTTGAGTTGGATGCCGATGGGTTAAAAACGTAGGCTCGTACTAAATCCTCAATAGTTTCGGGCCCTGATTTTTCCTCGGCGATTGGGTGGAGCTGTAGCGTCGTCGTCGTCGATACGAAGGCACCGGTATTTTTTTCAGAATTTTTGGAGTTCGGTGGTGTGAGAAATTTATGTTTGAAGGTGTCTATTTATAGGGTTCAAATGGTAACAAGAAAATCCAAAATTCGTTAAATCGCACAGAAAATCACGCCGGCCCATGATTGCGATTCATTCTGCCATGATTGCGCCCGCCGCCACGAATTCGTGGCCGTTGGATCTGCATCCAACGGCCCAGAACGCGCCGCTGAGCCGCCCGCCGCCCGCCACGTGTCGCCACGCGACAGGCGCGCGTCAGCGGGTGGAGACCACGCGTTTTCGCATGGTCCCCACCACGTGGGCGCCGCCGCGAAGGTCTGGGCCGTTGGATCTTGTGATCCAACGGTCCAGGTTAAAAGGTTTTTAAAAAATAAAAATTTCAAAAACAAAATTTTATAAAAATTCAGCAGTTTATTTAAAAATATCGATTTGGGTTAAAAAATTTGTTTAAAATAGTTAAAATTACGGAAAAATTATGGGAAAATTTTAGAAAATATATTTTATTGTTATCTGTAGTATAAAAATAATTTTTGGGCTAAAAACAAATAATATACTAATTTCTAAATTGTTAGCTAGTTATTATAATTATATAATATCTAGTTTATCTTTAAAATGTTTTGAAGGACGAATTAATTTCTTTAATTGATAATAAAAGTATGTAGATTATTTTAAGGCGTTATAAAATCTTTCTAAAACATTTTAAGCCTATAAAACAATAAATAGATTTTAGAAAATTTCTTTAATCATATTTCGATGCCTTGAAAATTATTAATATTACTTTAAAAATTATTCTTCTATTAACGGAACGCATAAATAATTATTTGATAGTAGAAATCTAAATAAAATATATTTTATTAGGAATTAGAAAACACGGTCGTTACACATAGTCTGTAAAGTTTAAAGACATCATAGTCTAGGAGTTTAAGGACCCCATGGTCCATAGTAGTTTAGAGACATCATAGTCTGTAAAGTTTAAAGACATCATAGTCCATGAGTTTAAGGACCCCACAATCCGTGGAATGTCTGGTTGTCGGGACCCGTCACCTCTCTGAAGACGTTGAACGATTACAACGACAAATATCAGAGGAGTGAAGAGATGTACCCTTGAACCAATATTGGTTGGGAGATCTATAGTCCAATTTGGGACTAAGATAAAAAATTTATGAGTATATGGGCTCAATTAATCTGAATTAGATATCTGTGGCCAACTTGGGCTCGGCCCATTCATTTAAATTGTTAGACATTTAATTAGGCTCAGTCCTTTTTCATTTAACAATGCTGAGCATTGGTCCTGACAACTTTTTGTCTTTTATTGAATGCTGAGCACTTATTATGGCTCTGGGCTTTACCACTTAAAGAACAATTTATGTTCTCTCAGCGCACACGTGAGGAGCACATGGTGCGCTTGGCGCTGAGCGCCAATCAATGACCGCAGAGCGCTTATTTTAAGTAGCACACACGTGAGGAGCACGTAGCGCGTTTGGCGCTGTGCGCCAGAGAATGAACGCAGAGTGCTTTTGTTAAGTAGCGCACATGTGAGGAGCACGTGGCGCGCTTGGCGCTGTGCGCTGGACTTAGAGCGCTGAGGGCTTCTGTGAAATAGCGCATACATGAGGAGCACGTGGCGCGCTTGGCGCTGTGCGCCAGACTATGAGCGTGGAGCGCTTCTTTTAAATTTGGAGCGCTAAGGCTCTGCAGTGTTGTGCACTAGATTTGGAACGCTGAGGCGCTTCTTTTAATTGTAGCGCTGAGGCACTTCTTTTAATTGGACCGATAAGGCTTTTTTTAGGCCGCTTTATATTCTGAGAATTAAATTCTCTCTTATAAGAGATTTTATCTCATGGATCTAAGAACAAAGTTCTTATTTTATAGGAGATATTTCAATCTCTTATATTTTTAATGAAAGGTTTTGCCTTTATGATCGGTGATCCTGAGAGAATTGAATTATTCTCCCCCCCCCCTATAATGAGATGTTATGATTTCTTTTGTGAAAGACAATTTGTCTTAAAGATCTATGATCTAGCCAAAGAATTAAGTTCTTTTCTAATGGGATACTTTGAACTTTTTATTTTACCTTGAAGAAATTCTTCTTCTGCAGAGAGCTTGCTCTTCTCTTTGAATTTTCTCAAAATTTAGGGGGGGCGGGGGGGTCCTCTCTATGAGACTTGAAGTCTTGGGGCCTTTATATAGTAGAGGCTGATTTGTTAAATCGGTTGAAGAGATCCTAAGGCTTCTGTTTTACAGAAGGCAATCTTCTTGTTTTTAACAAGATTGGGAAATCTTTTACCATACAGAATTTGTTCTGTATTTTGGTGATTTTTAATCACCATTGGATCATTGATCCAACGGTGCTCTGATTTTCAGAGCACGATCTTTCCTGTTTGGAAAGATTCTGAGAAATGTTTCCTTAACTGGATTTTATTCTGGTCAATTGATGATTTTTAATCATGGTCATTGGATCTTTGATCCAAGGGCTGAGAACATTTTGTTCTATCGCTAGCGCTTACGTGTTTTGCACGTGGTGCGCTGCTTAAAGTGCAACGCTCTTAGCGCTAGCGCTCACGTGTTTTGCGCGTGGTGCGCTGCTCAGAGTGCAGCGCTCTTAGCGCTAGTGCTTACGTGCTTTGCACGCTAGCATTTACGTGCTTTACACGTGGTGCGCTGCTTAAAGTGCAGCGCACTTAGCGCTGGCGCTGCTATGAGGCGCTGCTTCATTTCAAATTTCAAAATTTGAACAGAGTTTTGCTCTGATTGGGGAAACACCATGTTTCAATAGTAACCACAAACCAATAAACAAATGCAATAAGCCATGCTTCACCCCGTACCTTGAATATCTCCAATTCCACTTCATTAATCTATTTCTCAAAATAGATAAATCAAATAATAAGGTGTCCCCTTCTAGTAGCATGTCTTGTAAAATTATAAGAATGCTCTCACCGTATATACATACCCATATTCGTATTCCGAAAAATACGAATACACTGAGATAATAATAATAATCCAATAATATAATACTAGGATCCGGCTTAAACCAAAGCCCACTAGTATTATCCGCCCGAACAATATCCGTGTAGCCGGTACACGTATGTGATCGAAACCCTGCAGTAAAACCATACGGCCTCTACATCGTTTTACCCGAAGCAGGGAAACTCTCTGTGTGGGACTCTAAAGACTCGACAGTACGCTGGCAGTGGGTTTAATCGCAAGTCCGTCAGCGGTACTAGCTGCACGTAACGGCTACCCAGATATCTGTCGATAAAAGGCCGATGAGCAAACTCATCCGAACTCCTACTGAGCCTATCTGTGACAATCTCTGTACAGTCCGGTCATTTCGTCTAAGATACTCGCATATCGGGCCTAGGGGGATGGTAAACATCAGACCCCTAACAGCGCAATAAGTCGTGCCGGAGTAGAGCTCAATACACCCTGAGAAACTACTGGAGTACCTACCAGTAAATCTCGCTTTCCCTGACCATAGACTTTATGTAATAGCTATCCGAACACAGCGCGATATCAACCCCCAATACCGGGAGAGACGAATCCTATCTAACCGCTACTGCCTCCAAGTGTTTCGGGACTGCACCCAACTACTACATGTTCGCACGACTCCTTTGAGCCGTGGTAGGGTAGGAATCTAAGTGCAGTGGGAACACACTTGAGACGAATAGTGATATCAAGTCAACGGACTAATATGTACTCATGCCACCCAGGAACTGCTACCTGACGGTAGGTATAATACCAACTAGCATTTCCCAACGAGTCCGTCCAGTGTAACCCATAACCCAATGAGCACATGTATACTATCTCCGGTAGAACATACCAATGGCTGTGGAACAGACCATTTCCCCTGTTGGGATGAGAAGCGTATACACTAGTCTACTATGGAGTATCGATGTCCCTTCTCTATAATCCTACGACTAGAGACCTGTATAAAGATGTGCTTATAGACTACTCAGCCCGCACTAGTGTGACTGCCATCACAACGCTGGTAGTCAAGCAAAGATCCTAAAAGCTCTACCAATATGTATAAGCGATATGCTAACAGAAACATATGCATATATTGAGGTAGAATCAAACCAAATAGCATACTACCATTTTGAGAAAGACTGTTATTATAACTGTGAATATTCCAAGCTTCCAAAATGTAATATATAACCCAGTATGATACATAATGGCCTCTAAGGCATATATCACTAACAGATATTATACAACATAGTAGAAAAGACCCGTCGAGGAGAAATCACGTAAAATCAAATATGCTATATGACTGGAATCGTTTAGAGTAGAAACGTGCCAAATACTCAGGACGACTTTGTGGTACTCGGCGGTGTCAAATCTAATTTGTTTTTCTCCCCTTTTTTCTTCTTTCCTTTGTACTAGCTTCGTCCAATGTTTCATTTAATAAAATGTCCTGGTATTTACTCCCCTTTTGGAGAGAGGAGAGGAGAGGGGAGGGCATAAAGATGCATCATTGTGTGCAATGATGCTCATCAAATCAAGTTTCTATTTAATTTATGGGTAATTTCCACATCAGATAAAAAGAAGGATAATATTTACAGAAAGCACGTACTTGCTCCAGTTTACCGAACTAGTTTTGAAATTTTTGATAGAGAGATTTTGTATTGTTTTTCTCTTAATTGTACCAAGCTAAGCTATTGATTCTGATGTTGTGTTACCATAAATCATTGAACTATCAGCGGTTTGCGATTTGGAACGGTCGTTTCCAATCAGGATCACTATCGTTCCGAATTGAAAGAATCACAGTTCTGATCGAAACTTAAGTTAAATAGGCATAAAGTCGGGTTCATGTTAAATTATACAAAAAAATTTATTACACACCTACAAACAATCTAAAAGTACTCCACTTCTAGAGCTACATTGTATGTTCAAGTGTATTGAATAAAACCATCCCTATCATGTCATGTTTCATGTCAAGTGACGTTTTATGTTTCCATTTTCGTTTTGCGTTCCGAAACATTTTTGTTCCAGGATCACCATTGTTAAGATGTATTGGAATTTTCTCAATTATTGCAACCAGAACCAAGTAGGTCATGTGTCATTTTGTTCTTCCTATAACAAGAAATTAAAAATATAATAAAGCACGTGGTCATCGCCCCCTCCCCCCAACATTTTTTAAAATAAAAAAAGAAGCACCCATCCATCATGAAATTAAAACTGAAATTATACATAAATCCACCAATATTTATTAGAGTATACCGGAGGAACGAAACCATAAGAGAATTTTTTTTGGCGTCAATAAAAATCAACCATCCATCATTTTATTTGACGATCGGCATACATCATCTTCATCCTCATCATCTAAGACATGGATACACTGAATTTCATATGAATATACCAATTTTTCACAGTTTAGCAATGTAAAAATTTTATTGCTGGTAAACCGTTATTAATACATATATGTTCTCACCTATCTTGCATGTGCAAGCGCATGCACATAAATTCTAGTTTGTTATTAATAAACTTAAGATTTATGATGTGAACTATAGCTCAACTTTTCATTAGAAAAAAGACGGTTGATGTTGCAGATTTCTTGATATAAATTGTAGAATACCAAATGAGTAATCTAAAACGGTTAGTGTGCGGAGAGTGCGGGGTTCGAACCCTATGAGGGGAAATAACCACAGATTAACTCAGTTTCAAGGATAAAGGAGCAATGGGCAAAGGCTCGCATGACGGGAAAAGTGAGAGTGCAGAGTTCGGACCCCATGAAGGAAAGTGACCACAAATTAACGTTTTGGGGTCAAATTCGTAGGTCCTGTGGATGTGTGCTTGTGTTGCGTGTTTGTGTAAGCTGTGAGCATGGCTTTGATGTGTGCTTAGGTAAGACTTACGGGCCTCTTAAATTTTTTTGTTTGCAATTAATGTACATAACGCATAGTGGAAATTGAAAAAATTACTTAGTCTGAAAAGTACAAATATGATATATAAATGCTAAGAACTAATTTAAGAAGAAGAAAGGAACACTCACAGTTTGAGCCACCTTCCCACACGTTTTGGGTATGAATTCAATTCAAGAATAAATAACCAAGTCATAACTTGCACAAATTTGACCATGGATATAATTGTTAGACATTTCCTAAAAAGTTAAAAATAAACTTTTCTCTCTAAATATTTTATGGTTGAAGGCGGAGAGACAAGCATATATAATTTAAAAGGAAAAAAAATTAGACAACACAAAGGCATCAATCAGCAGCAGCGGTTATGGTATGTTCAGACCAATAGTGTGAAACCATAATTTTGTAACCAAACTGATGATGCTCAATAACAGTAATTCCTTAGATCATGACACGTGACGGACGACGCGTCACATGCATAAGCCAGTTAGGCTCCTGAGGACCACGGAGGAAGAACCAGTGTGCTACGGTGGAGGCTTCCCTCAAACCCTGTCTCCGAGATTGCACCTCACTTCTTGCCCCGAGCATCTCAGCAGCCAAGCCAATTGTCCCTTTGCTCTACCCGAGCCCCTGCACAATTGGCCTCCTCGGCCTACCAGCTCGTTTCCGGGCTACCACAGAACCAAGATACCTCGGCTCTCCTGCTCGTCCGCGAGCTCTCCCGCCGAGGTCATCTTCCTCGGTCTCATCAACCGACCAACGGCACCGCTCACAGGCGCAACCGCCATCCCGTGAATCTCGCCATGCGCGAGATATCCGCCAGTCACATCCCACGTTCCACGCCATCACGATTCCCATTAACGAGCATGTCTCGCCATTAATAGGAGATCTCGCTCATCACGCGGGCGTGACATCGGGAGCGTAACTGCCGGCGTGATTCTCACGTCTGCCCTGCCTGTCGCCACCGCTATATAAACCCTTTCTTCAGATTGTTCAAGTAAGTCATTTTTACCCCACCAAGCCGTTACTCTGCTCGGATCTCTAGTCTAACTTGACCGTCGGAGGGTCCTCGGTGGTACAACCATCCCGGTACTTCCTTGCAGGTAGCTCGGCAACCACAGCCTCAAACCCATTGAGATCCATACGTTTCAAGAGCGACAGCCTCCAGATCCAACCTCAGCCACCTATCGCCGCCATCAGCGGATCAACGGAAGGCAACATCTGAAGGAGATCTACGCCTCCATCAGCTAGCGCCGTCTGTAGGAAAACTTTGATTCCACAAAAACAAAAGTTTATCTTCTGATCTCAATCTAATGGCGAGCGATCATCACGACGATCCAAGCGCTAGCCGCCGCTTCCCCCTCAACGGAGGCGCGAACGAACCTCCTCCGCCAAATGCCATCAACGCCTTTACCGGCCGGATAGACCGACTCGCGTCCGTCGTGGAGGCGCTCATCCGTGTCTAAACGGCAGTGCAAGATTCCCAGACCCCCCCTGCAGGACCGCGACCACTACAGGGGGAGAGAAGACTCCACACGTATCGGCACTGCCGACCACCGCCTCGCTACCTGCGTCATTGCCGAGGTCTCCCGGGCCAATACATTCTGCAACCCGCGTCATTGCCGAGGTTCGTAGCCGAGTGCCTCGCCCCGAGACCCTACGTGCTCCTGTCCCTTCCGAGGAGATGTCGGTCAGTTCGCCTGCTCCCAGGCATGACCAACACCCTCTCCCTCGACGGGGTCACACGGACGGGACTCGTCACGGCAGCTCGAAGACTACCTCGCCAGGGGACCTAAGGAACCTCATTGAAAGGAACCGGGGCCGCGACCAGACACAGATCTCTAACAGCAGAAGCCAAGGATCGAAGCCCTCATCAAGAGGCAGCCGAGTAGCTACCCTACTCGGTTATCCCTGGCTGGTAGCTCCCTGTCCCACAACGCCACGGATCAAAGCTGTAACATTTTCAAAAATATAAAATATTAATTTTGGGAATTTTTATAATTTAATATTATTTTATTGATTATTTTAATATTTAATGCAAATAAATAGGAAAAATGTTAGAAAAATTATGAAAAAATTATGGAAAATTCTAAAATGGGTTAATTATTGAAATTATGACATTTTTAAGTTGTTGTGATCATTTTGACACTAATTTAGTGCTAATCGCGATTAAAATCGCTAATCGGGTTTTTTGGTAATTTTGTGCAAAACTTGCACACATCACATTTTCTACACTTGTGCATTTTCTAGCCATGGTTTTCATTTGGGTTTACTATTCTTGTGAGAAGGCTTTGGGAATTATGGAGAAAAAGAGAAAAGAAAATGTAATGATGAGGGTAGGTGAGAGAGAGAGGTGGACCTTTGACTTATAACCCTTAGCCATTCTTTTTCCTTTTCATTTCTCTCTCCCTCCTCCATACTTGCTGCTGCTGCCCCTTCTCCATCTCCCTCCCCTCTTCAACTCCCCACTTCATCTCATAAAACACCTCAAAACCCCAATCTCCTTTCATTAAAAATGTGCAAAATCCCTAGATCTACACATGGAGCTAAAGAAGCATGGATTTGGCCACTAGAGGGCAACTCAAGAATTTTCTTGAGTTGCTAATGAAGGTAATTTCTGAACCATTTGCTTAATTATAGCTTTTCCTATAACCCCATGTTAAGATTTAATCGATATTGTGTGATATTATGGATTTGATGAAAACCTAGTTAGGGTTTGAGAGGAACTTGGGTTGTATTGTGAAATTGAGTTCAATTGAGGATACACCAACACCCTAGTGTATGAATTGAGACCCTAACCTGAAGTTTAAACCCATAATACGGATTTTAGAAACCGATATCGGGGAAATTGTGTAATCTGTCACTGTTATTTGGAATCTGCTATCATACGAGGTATCCTAAAATAAAATTGAGTGGACAGTAGCATGTGCAGGCACCCAGGAAACTAACCCCAAAACCCTAGCCCCTAGCTCATCCGTACGGCCGCCGGAATTGCCTTTCTGGCCGCAATTTGCGGCCAGCCCAGTGAGGAAATTCCTCGTTTTGCGTGCCTGGCCCCATTTCATCAATTCTTGGCCCTGGGTACTTCTAGTTTTGGCAGATTCTTTCTAGGGTGAAATCTGGGACATATATCCTAAGTTGCTATTTTGGATTCGTGTTTCCGTATTCCGTATTTTTGATTCTGAAATGGTGGAACGTGTTTTGCCTCGACTATTTGTCGTTTATACGACGATATAGAGGAGTTATTGATGGTTTTGAAGGCGTGCCATAGGTTTTCACCTATAGGCCCCTTATCGTATCGTGTTGGATTTCATGCGCCGTTTTAGCTTGGATTTGGTTTTAATGCGCATATACGATATTTGATGTGTAGGTACCCATGAAGACTTCGGGACGACAAGCAAATACGTGGTGACGTCCGCAATTGGTGATGTAAGGTGAGTAGATTATATCTACAGGGGAAAGTCGGGTGGATGGCGTATAGCACCCCCGCAGTCCGTAGATAGATTATTATGTAGTTATTGTGATATTAGGTGTATTATGGATAGTATAGGGTTAGAAGTGACTAGTGTAGTTCATAGTCGCGAACCCTAGGATAGAATTACACCTATACACACACCCTTGCTTATCACTTGTACTTTCACTGTGATTGATGATATGTGATGACTTTGGAGATGAGTCGATGATGTGGGCGTGGTGCCCTGGGATCGGTGATTTGATACGATTCATATGTGGGATATGACTTGTGCTTCTTGCGGGCTTGGGATATGTGTTTACCCCCGCATGCATATTTACTGATGTTACCGTTTTGTACTAGACATAGAGTAGTACTCCAGACTATATGATCTGATGATGGTGATATCTGTTATGTGATGAGACAGTGAGATGTTGACCCCTACCCAGCTATTGGGGATGCCGTACGATGATTTACCGTACGAGCCAATATTGATGATAGATCCGCACTCATAACTCGAGGATATCTTACGATATGACATTGAGGCGAGATCACCAACTACATATCTTTATATATATACATTGACTCAGATTTAGGTGGTTTCTATACCTACCCCTCCTGATTGACCGGATACTTAGATGTAGCCTACATAGTAGATACTTCACTGTGGTGTTGACTATTAGATATCTGCTTTTTCATGCTACTCGCATTGCTGGCATATGTTCATTGCTATACTATTATCATGCTGTTAGGACACCAGCACCATTGTCGATGATGCGTATGTTCCACGTACACTATTTGCCGGCTCACACACTTCATCATCGATAATTGCCATGCCACTACACTGTAGTACTATTGCATTCATGAGATGATCCTTCATTCGACATATGCACATTACTATTCCATGTTGCATGATTTCCGATATGATTACTGTTCTTTACATGTCGCATACATCATGGATTGACTGTATAGTACATCGCATTGGATCTACTTCCTGATGTTGGATTTTCATATGATTTCTGGTTTTTGAGGACCGTGGGGTTATTTTTAGAAAAGACTGTACTATTTTCAAATGCACATTCGGCTTAGTTATTTAAAAACCTTGATTTCAAACCTGTATTTCTTCACTTCTTTAAACCAGTTGTCTTACTTATTCCTCAAAATGGTTTTAGATTTCTGGGCTTTTGGCTTACTTGGATCAGATGGAGTCCTATAGGCTTCATATGTTTCAAGGGCCAGTCACGTGCTCTTTCGGGTCGTGACAAAGTTGGTATCAGAGCGCTAGGTTGACCTTGGTTCGAGTTTAAGTTTGACTATGTGGAGCCTAGGGAGTTGTTTATATACGGAACTTAGGCTTGACCTTACGGAACTTAGACTTGGTCGAGGGGGTGTAAACCCGAACTTTCGTCGTATTAGGATGACCCTTGGTTGATGGATTAGGTGACTAAAGTAGAGTGACGTACCGTTGGTATGTTCCGCGGCATACTTACGACACGCCACTCCGCTTAAGGAACCTTAGGATGTACATACTTTCGAGATCAGAGATTCTTTTCATATCCTGGATCATACATCCATTGAGATCCCCGATCCTATTAGTTTCATGATCATACCTTCATTGATGCTGTTCCTTCCTATGATCATGCATTCACTTTGGATCTGTTGTTTCCCTTCTTGCCACTGGTGTGCTCTCTTTGATACTCGATTGAGATTCCTGTCACCGTGTTTGAGCGCAGTTTGGGCTGCTGCTAGGGTTACGGCCGGTGTGAGCTCGTTTGGTACGAGGGCCGACCTTTGTGTTTTCTGGTGACATGGGAACGTCTCGAGTCAGTGTTGGTGATTGTGACCTCTGGTAGAGGCGAGTGCTTGGTCTTGCACCGGATGATCGGGCCATTGCTAGAGCTGCCAGTTGAGAGAGGACTGTTGATGTACAGTATACCTCAGAGATTGTGATGTCGCCTATCGTGCAGACAGATGGACCAGCTGTTGCGGAGATTGACAGGAGGTTGCTTCCGAAGCTTACGAGCTGAGATGGCCGGAGCTTTCGGGCAGATATGCGACCGATGATAGCTAGTCTACCCGGTTTGAGAGACGAAGGTGATTCGTCCGATTTTGCGCCAGAGCGGGCCCAGTTGAGTTGAAGATTTCCAGTGTGGAGAGTCTTACTCAGATCTAGAGCAGGCTGATTCAGAGATGACCGCTTATGTATTGCCTTTCCTGGAGGATTGAGGCGTCGTTCGGCGTACAGGCATATGAGCCAGTTGTTGCTGCAAATGATGAGATATCGCCCAGATGATTGGAGCTACTGCAGCATGAGCATGTTCTTAGAGAGATGTTAGCGAGTTGCTAGTCACCGAGGATGGATGACTAGGACGTGTGGTGAGTTCGCTTACCCCGATGCGAGGTCATCATGTGGATTGATTCCAGCTAGAGACGACTTCACGCAGGTTCGTTGAGAGTCGATAGAGACGATCGAATGTCAGGAGCCTATTTTCCAAGTTTAAAGTATACGGAAAGACATGCAGGTGATTCTATGGACCCTCTAGAAGAATGAAACCCTAACTCGACTTAATGACCGTGTGACAGCCTTTGAACCTTAGGGTTTACGGCGGTTCAGCGGCGCCATTAGTGAGGCTTGGGTTTGCCCTTCTACGGCTGGACCACCGACGCTGTGGCATGTACTCGATACTATTAAACTGTACCCGAGATGTGAGCTCTTGGGGGATTATGAGGATCTGACGAGTCGATCGGATGGTTCGACATCTTTCGGATATCGTGATGGGACACTGCTTGGGAGACTCCAGATGCGAGCGTAGCCGTTGGAGCACAGTACATGCAGCCATGATGAGACGAGTCCGAATCAGTCGACATTGACGCAGAGTGAAGAAAAAGAGTTCGTACGAGATTTTGACGAGATGACGTCCCACTCCGCTGACATTAGAGATGTGTTATGCACCCGAGGTGTGGTATATGGATATATCTTCCAGAAAGAAGCGCGATAAGTATGCAGCCGTTCAGGAATGAGCTTTAGCTTCAGCATTGGATGACGACTTCCGGGCATTTCGGCAGGAATGAGATTTGAGAAAGGAACCTCGACAGGACTTTTCTGGAGTACGATACGAGAAGACCTGAACCAGGAGTAGTCGTTTTGCGCACACCCAGCAGGCCAGAGTTCGGCATTGTCGACAAGGTAGTTGACCAAGTTCGGATAAAGGAACTTAACCAGATGCGTTGCGAATTGATCAAGGACGGACGAGTGATGAGTATTCCTCCGATGGTCGGGACGTGTTCCCGAGGACCAGTTCGGCCTGACATCTGCTACAGAGTGATGAAGCTACAGAATACGCGATTTCGAGTCCGTGTGAGAGACTTCAGATTGACCGTGGCCGAGAACAGTGCAGTGCATAGTAGCTTGGCATGACGTCATAGTGGACGATGATAGAGACAGTTGGAACAAGAGGTTCGTGTGAGACACTGACGAGCTGTCATTGCTTCCCGTCGAGACTAGAGACCTGATTTGCTTACAGAGACGTTGGGATGTGACCAGTTTCTGAGAAATGTTGTTCTGAGGACACAGGTGTCTTTTGAGCGAGAAGAGGTTGTGCAGGAAAGCCAGCCTCTGTACAGATCGGCATAAGCATGATTGGAAGAGACCTTGAGCAGGATTCCTTCCAGGACGTTGCTGCAATGATGTTTGCACCCAGGATCAGATGTGTGACGTACATTCAGAGAGCCAGAGGCCGACGCCAGTGATATGCTGCCTTACGAGTGATCGTGAGGTTTGACCGAGAGGTGACCAGAGAAGTGCCAGAACGGAATCGACCCCGTTAGCGCATCTGACAGGGCCGATGAGCCGATTGACTGTGAGATTGGTAACCCACAGAGAAGATAAGGACCCAGAGAGTCAGAGGACGCCAGACCGTGAGCAAGAGGCACGTAGATATCCTGCGCTGCTAGCAGTGGATTTCACCGACTCCTTCTCGACCTTGAAGGAGGAACTACCGAGGACGGTATTTATGATTTGTGACTTTGTGATTTGATTATCACGTATCCGTCATTTTGGATTTCGGTATTTTGGGCGTTCTGTTGCATGATTTAGTTTTGGTGACTGGGTTTCATGGTATTGGTTTCATGCACCCACTGGACATTTATATATTTTACGCAGAGTTTTCATGCATTTTAGTGTTATGCTTTGATTCGTGCACGCTGATGCACACGGTTGTGAGATTCTCCTTTGCGGTACACCTGATTTTGGTTTGAGCCGCATTATATCGTTGATTTTGACCCGGATTTTGATGGTGGATTTTTGCACTCCATGCTGGTGATATGCTTTACGCCTGTTCGGTGTTTGCTATTGGATTTCGTGATTCCATGCATGTTGAGTGCGCAGGGCCTAGATTTTCATTCGTGCACGATGGATGCACCGGTTTGGATTTTCGCGCATGTTGGGCGCATGTTTTTAGATACGATTTTGGTGCACGCCAGATGCGCTAAATCGGGATTCTTCGTGCATGTCACATGCACCTGATTTATTTTGCTGTCAGGCACATACGTTACCCATGACAGATGCTTCGTGCACACCCGTTGCACCTAGATGTTGTTTTGTGCACCTGTTTAGCACATATATGGATTTTTGATTTCAGTGCGCACCAGACGCACAGGATGGTGTTATGTTTAGATTGGATGTCTACATGTGTAGTTCCGATCCATATCATATCGGTTTTGTATTGGATTTGACATGTGTTTTTACCTCGACTCCGATGATTGCGAGATGCTTGACGGAGTTTTTGCTTTTGAGTTATCTGCTCATTTTTCATGCGCATGCATTGCGCTGTGATGATTTATGTGGTGATATTTTCGGAGCCCCGACGAAATGGATTATTACTGAAATTGTTTTTAGTATTGGGGTTTAAATTTAAATTCGGGGACCGAATTTCTTTAAGGGGGGTAGATTGTAACATTTTCAAAAATATAAAATATTAATTTTGGGAATTTTTATAATTTAATATTATTTTATTGATTATTTTAATATTTAATGCAAATAAATAGGAAAAATGTTAGAAAAATTATGAAAAAATTATGGAAAATTCTAAAATGGGTTAATTATTGAAATTATGACATTTTTAAATTGTTGTGATCATTTTGACACTAATTTAGTGCTAATCGCGATTAAAATCGCTAATCGGGTTTTTTTGGTAATTTTGTGCAAAACTTGCACATATCACATTTTCTACACTTGTGCATTTTCTAGCCATGGTTTTTATTTGGGTTTACTATTCTTGTGAGAAGGCTTTGGGAATTATGGAGAAAAAGAGAAAAGAAAATGTAATGATGAGGGTAGGTGAGAGAGAGAGGTGGACCTTTGACTTAAAACCCTTAGCCATTCTTTTTCCTTTTCATTTCTCTCTCCCTCCTCCATACTTGCTGCTGCTGCCCCTTCTCCATCTCCCTCCCCTCTTCAACTCCCCACTTCATCTCATAAAATACCCCAAAACCCCAATCTCCTTTCATTAAAAATGTGCAAAATCCCTAGATCTACACATGGAGCTAAAGAAGCATGGATTTGGCCACTAGAGGGCAACTCAAGAATTTTCTTGAGTTGCTAATGAAGGTAATTTCTGAACCATTTGCTTAATTATAGCTTTTCCTATAACCCCATGTTAAGATTTAATCGATATTGTGTGATATTATGGATTTGATGAAAACCTAGTTAGGGTTTGAGAGGAACTTGGGTTGTATTGTGAAATTGAGTTCAATTGAGGATACACCAACACCCTAGTGTATGAATTGAGACCCTAACCTGAATTTTAAACCCATAATACGGATTTTAGAAACCGATATCGGGGAAATTGTGTAATCTGTCACTGTTATTTGGAATCTGCTATCATACGAGGTATCCTAAAATAAAATTGGGTGGACAGTAGCATGTGCAGGCACCCAGGAAACTAACCCCAAAACCCTAGCCCCTAGCTCATCCGTACGGCCGCCGGAATTGCCTTTCTGGCCGCAATTTGCGGCCAGCCCAGTGAGGAAATTCCTCGTTTTGCGTGCCTGGCCCCATTTCATCAATTCTTGGCCCTGGGTACTTCTAGTTTTGGCAGATTCTTTCTAGGGTGAAATCTGGGACATATATCCTAAGTTGCTATTTTGGATTCGTGTTTCCGTATTCCGTATTTTTGATTCTGAAATGGTGGAACGTGTTTTGCCTCGACTATTTGTCGTTTATACGACGATATAGAGGAGTTATTGATGGTTTTGAAGGCGTGCCATAGGTTTTCACCTATAGGCCCCTTATCGTATCGTTTTGGATTTCATGCGCCGTTTTAGCTTGGATTTGGTTTTAATGCGCATATACGATATTTGATGTGTAGGTACCCATGAAGACTTCGGGACGACAAGCAAATACGTGGTGACGTCCGCAATTGGTGATGTAAGGTGAGTAGATTATATCTACAGGGGGAAGTCGGGTGGATGGCGTATAGCACCCCCGCAGTCCGTAGATAGATTATTATGTAGTTATTGTGATATTAGGTGTATTATGGATAGTATAGGGTTAGAAGTGACTAGTGTAGTTCATAGTCGCGAACCCTAGGATAGAATTACACCTATACACACACCCTTGCTTATCACTTGTACTTGCACTGTGATTGATGATATGTGATGACTTTGGAGATGAGTCGATGATGTGGGCGTGGTGCCCTGGGATCGGTGATTTGATACGATTCATATGTGGGATATGACTTGTGCTTCTTGCGGGCTTGGGATATGTGTTTACCCCCGCATGCATATTTACTGATGTTACCGTTTTGTACTAGACATAGAGTAGTACTCCAGACTATATGATCTGATGATGGTGATATCTGTTATGTGATGAGACAGTGAGATGTTGACCCCTACCCAGCTATTGGGGATGCCGTACGATGATTTACCGTACGAGCCAATATTGATGATGATCCGCACTCATAACTCGAGGATATCTTACGATATGACATTGAGGCGAGATCACCAACTACATATCTTTATATATATACATTGACTCAGATTTAGGTGGTTTCTACACCTACCCCTCCTGATTGACCGGATACTTAGATGTAGCCTACATAGTAGATACTTCACTGTGGTGTTGACTATTAGATATCTGCTTTTTCATGCTACTCGCATTGCTGGCATATGTTCATTGCTATACTATTATCATGCTGTTAGGACACCAGCACCATTATCGATGATGCGTATGTTCCACGTACACTATTTGCCGGCTCACACACTTCATCATCGATAATTGCCATGCCACTACACTGTAGTACTATTGCATTCATGAGATGATCCTTCATTCGACATATGCACATTACTATTCCATGTTGCATGATTTCCGATATGATTACTGTTCTTTACATGTCGCATACATCATGGATTGACTGTATAGTACATCGCATTGGATCTACTTCCTGATGTTGGATTTTCATATGATTTCTGGTTTTTGAGGACCGTGGGGTTATTTAAGAAAAGAGGCACTTTTATGAAAACCCGGTACCTCGTGATATGATATTTCGGTGCGTCCACCACGCGTTTTCTCGGTGCTGAGACGTGTGCTTGAAACCCGATTCGAGGAGGTGATGTACCGTTTGCGGGTTCGTGGTGGGCCCGGTATGGTTCCCCTCGGCGAGATGATCGATGGGTTATGCCGATTGAGCCTGGAGGCGGGCGAGTACCTACCGGTGATTGTATTTGAGCTCGGCGGATATCCGGGGGATACCGCCTGGAGCTGAGAGATGGGCGTACTGCCGGGGGCCGACGGGCCGATACCGCAGACGGAGCCCAGAGATGGACATGGGTTGACTCGTACTGCCGGGGGCCGAGGGCCGATACCGCAGACGGAGCCCCATATGGATGAGGTTTTACGTGTCGATGCTTGGCACGGGTTTCATGATGAGTTTTCCATGATTTTGGTTATATCCTCACGTTGCATACATGATGCTTGCTGTCAGTGGGTGACAGGTGGACGGGTTCCACAGATATACAGATATGGATCATATACAGACTGGATTTACATTTATCTTACACCAATATTAGTGGTATGGGACGCTAATATATGTGTATTGATATCTTTGATATTTCATCATATTTACTTCATGCAGACATACCTTACACTGATGACATGTTATTACCTGAGTACCTGGCACTACATACATGATTAGATGTTACCTTGCCACCTTGTTACACTCAGATGTACTCTTGTGGATTATATTACTGATCGTTGACTTAGGTTTATGTCTTGCATTCGGTTTCTGCTTGTAGATGTTTCTATTCACGAGTTGGCAACTCACCCCCGTTGTGCCACAGTTCTTGCAGGTTTTGCCGTACAGGTCCTATTGCGGCATTTCTGGCACACTACCTTCTTGCGGGTGATTTGCTTTGGTAGGTGGATTCTTTCGTATCAGGAATCACCTTTGTATTTATTTATTTCATTGTATCTAGAAATTGTCCATCAACCAAAACTAGTATATTCTTTCAGACTCAGAGACAGTGTTGTATTATTCGACCTTAGAGTCGCGCTTAGTAGTATTGCGGTTTTCTTGCTACTTTTGAGCTTTCTTTTGGTTTTGATCCTCGCCACTTGGCGTTGTATATTATCATATCATTGCGTGGTTGTGACCGTCGATTGACGAAGAGCTAGCTCCCGCTTGGGGATGCCTTTATCATTTTATATATTGTTATTCATGTTGTACCCCATTCGGGGCCAGTTTTACAAGAGAAACTCTGCCGAAATTTTTAGAAAAGACTGTACTATTTTCAAATGCACATTCGGCTTAGTTATTTAAAAACCTTGATTTCAAACCTGTATTTCTTCACTTCTTTAAACCAGTTTTCTTACTTATTCCTCAAAATGGTTTTAGATTTCTGGGCTTTTGGCTTACTTGGATCAGATGGAGTCCTATAGGCTTCATATGTTTCAAGGGCCAGTCACGTGCTCTTTCGGGTCGTGACAAAAGCCCTCGCCAAGAGGCACCGGGCAGCTTCACTGCTCGGTCCATCCTTAGCAGGCCTCCCTCGTCCCCTCTAGCGCTAAGGATCAAAGCCCTCACCAAGAGGCAGCCGAGCAGCTACCCTGCTCGGCTATCCCTGGCTGGTAGCTCCCTACTCCACAACGCCATGGATCAAAGCTCTTGCCAAGAGGCAGCTGAGCAGCTTCACTGCTCGGCCCATCCTTAGCAGGCCTCCCACGGCCCCTCCAGCGCTAAGGATCGAAGCCCTCACCAAGAGGCAGCCGAGCAGCTACCCTGCTCGCCTATCCCTGGCTATTAGCTCCCTACCCTACAACGCCAGGGATCAAAGCCCTCGCCAAGAGGCACCAAGCAGCAACCTTGCTCGGCCATCCTTAAGGATCAAAGCCCTCGCCAAGAGGCACCGGGCAGTAACCCTGCTCGGCCCGTTCTTAGTAGGCCTCTTATGGCCCCTCCCGCGCTAAGGATCAAAAGCCCTCGCAAGAGGCAACCGGGCCCGCCCTTGCTCGGTTATCCCTGGCTGGTAGCTCCCTGCCCCTACACACCAGAGATCAAAGCCTTCTCCAAGAGGCACCGGGCAGCACCCCCCTCGGCCCCGTTCTTAGTAGGCCCCTTACGGCCCCTCCCGAGCTAAGGATCAAAGCACTCGCCAAGAGGCCACCGAGCAGCTATCCTGCTCGGCGCATCCCCAGCGAGCAGCCTCTTGCCCATCAGATGCTGAGGATCTGAAGCCCTCCTCACGAGGCCGCCGAGTTTCTTCCCCCTCGGCGCATCCCAAGCGGGCATCCTCCTGCCCATCAGACGCTGAGGATCTAAAGCCCTCATCGTGAGGCCGCCGAGTTTCTTCCTGCTCGGCGCATCCCAGCGGGCATCCTCCTTCCCATCAGACGCTGAGGATCCGAAGCCCTCATCGTGAGGCCGTCGAGTTTCTTCCTGCTCGGTGCATCCCCAGCGGGTATCCTCCTGCCCATCAGACGCTGAGTATCTGAAGCCCTCATCGTGAGGCCGCCGAGTTCCTTCCTGCTCGACGCATCCCCAGCGGGCATCCTCCTGCCCATCAGACGCTGAGGATCTGAAGCCCTCATCGTGAGGCCGCCGAGTTCCTTCCTGCTCGACGCATCCCCAGCGGGCATCCTCCTGCCCATCAACGCGGTGGGTCCAAAGCCCTCCTCGCGAGGACGCTAAGTAGCTTCCTGCTTAGCGCATCCGCAGCGAGTAGCTTCCTACCCTACAAAGATACGGATCCAAGGCTCGCCTAATAAACTCATACTCAACGTGCGATCAGCGCCTCGACTCCGGCAAAGGGAGGATACCGACCTTTCCACACTCGTCCTTCGTTCGACTTATACTCAATGCGCGACAACAAGAACGTCGTGTCATCCCCGAGCAATCCACCACGAGGAATTACCAGCGCCAAGCCGTACAGAAAGAACCAAGAAGTCCACTCTCGACCCGACCCACGAATAGATCGGAACGAGAGTAGGGGGCTAATGATGATGCTCAATAACAGTAATTCCTTAGATCATGACACGTGGCGGATGACGCGTCACATGCGTAAGCAAGTTAAGCCCCTGAGGGCCACGGAGGGAGAACCAGTGTGCTACAGTGGGGGCTTCCCTCAAACCCTGTCTCCGAGGTTGCACCCCACTTCTTGCCCCGAGCACCTCAGCAGCCAAGCCAATTGTCCCTTTGCTCTACCCCGAGCCCCCTGCACAATTGGCCTCCTCGGCCTACCAGCTCGTCTCCGGGCTACCACAGAACCAAGATACCTCGGCTCTCCTGCTCGTCCGCGAGCTCTCTCGCCGAGGTCATCTTCCTCGATCTCATCGACCGATCGACGGCACCGCTCACAGGCGCAACCGCCATCCCGCGAATCTCGCCATGCACGAGATATCCGCCGATCACGTCCCACATTCCACGCCATCACGATTCCCATTAACGAGCCTGTCTCGCCATTAATGGGAGATCCCGCTCATCACGCGGGCGTGACGTCGGGAGCGTAATTGCCTGCGTGATTCTCGCGCCTGCCCTGTCTGTCGCCACCGCTATATAAACCCCTTCTTCAGACGGTTCAAGTAAGCCATTTTTACTCCACTTCCTTGCAGGTAGCTCGGCAACCACAGCCTCAAACCCATTGAGATCCACACGTTTCAGGAGTGACAACCTTCAAATCCAACCTCAGCCATCCATCGCCGCCATCAGCGGATCAACGGAAGGCAACATCTGAAGGAGATCTACGCCTCCATCACAAACCATATTTAAATACGTGTTCGGGAGAACGGTATGAAACCATGGTTTTATAACTATGGACGTTTGGATCACCTGAACCAATATTTTGTAACCCTGCATTTTGGGGAAAAATTCATAAAAAATTAAAAATTCTATCCAAAACTTTTAAGTATAAAAAAATAAAATTGGATGGTGGGAACAGCCTGCCGGTTCCCCCGACCGGGGAGTCAGTGGTCAGAGGGTCAGCCAGTCTTGATATAAGAATTCAGTACTAACGGGTGATAAATCTTCTCTCTCTCTCATTCATTGAAGTTGGACCCAGAGGATAAATGCTTTTTTGGATGAGAGAAGCCATTGACCGCAACATCCCTTCATGAGGGTGAAATGGCTAAGGCCGGTTAGCATGGGCCCACACATATTATGTGTCATCATAGCAAAGTTGAGAGAAGATAAAAAGAAGCAATCGTAGGGTTTATAAGTAGGGGAAAAAAGGGTTTGTAAGGAAAAGCATTTTTGTTATAAGTACATCACATGGCATCTCAATAAGCTGAAATAAATAGTTGTTTTCTGTTTTAGATTAGCACTGAATGTATGCCATAAATATCAAGGTTACATAAGATCCGTCTGATTTCACCTTGCTTCACCCGCTATAACAGTAAACCTCACCTAGCTTTACCCGCTCAATAGCAAAACCAATTAGTAAACATAAAATATAAGTCGCTTTCAAAATCGTTATTTTTTCCGGCCTTTCCCATTTCTCATCACAATACTCTTTATACAATACCTCTTCATAAGACCCATTCTCCTTTGAAAAGAAAGGATGTGTTGGGAAGAAAAATGGATTAAATTAGCACGCGGTGTTGTCGTGGAAATAAAAGACAATATATATCTTTATATAGTGAGGTAATCGTTAAATATCATGTCCGTCCTCCGTCCTCTTTTCCATTTGTTGTGTGCCGTGGCTCCTTGCGTGCTGCATCCCGTCATTGCTTATATCACGGAAAGTAAGAAATATTGATTTAGTATTCTTAAATAAAGTATGCCTATAAGTAAAATTTATTGTTTTCATAATCTCCTAACTTTAATTAACTCCTAACCACAGAATTTTTAAGAACTAATATTTTTGAGGAAGCATGATTGGGAGAATAGCTGCCAACCTCTCTCTTTGTATTACATATAAAAGTCAAGTCAATTAGTTAGGTAATATATAAATTCCATATTGGTCCCAACTCATCCTCAAAAGGCCAGATATTAGAGATGGTGCTCTGGTCCCAAATCATAGCTCTCAATTCACAAATCAATTTGTGCTTGAATATCTTGCTACAAATTCAGCACATGTAAAACATATTCAAATTATCTTCAACAGAGCTCAATTGAAACCAGTCCAATGACTTTAAAGCTGGAAAATAAAATTTTAGTTTCTAGAATATCTAATATAGAAATGAGAACTAGATGGGTCCTTTACCAGGATTTCAAAGATATTTTTCAGACGGTTAGTTTCAAAATTTGAATTATATATGAGTTTTTTTTCCGTTTCTAAAAGGCGGTTTTTAAATTACCGGAGAGGTCCGGCATATACGTGCATTAGAGTGGAATTCGATACCAACTGAGCTAAAGCCCAGATGGTGATGCTGTAGAGATTGGTCGTGAGCAGCTCTTCTATCACCTGACGGACCAAGATTGGTAATGAGTAGTTTGATGCCGCTGAAGCGTTTGTACATAAAATAAAGGGATGCTTGAATCCAATAGCTTTTCTCAAGTTCATGAGGTTTCATCGAACCCATAAGGATGCTCGAATCGACCAACAATCCGGAATCCATTAGAATTTTAGATGAATTCAAAATAATAATTTATTAACCAAAATCTTAATTGAAAAGATTAAGATGAACTTTCTTAGACAACCTCTTGACAAATCTAAACAAAATAAATTCTAAAAAAAACTGCCAGACTACATAAACCGGAAAATAAAATCAATCATAATCTTATTAAAACTACTCTTCTAAGAAAGGAAAATATATATCATTTCAGAACAATTTTTTTGGAAAAGAAAATTATGTTAACTTTTAACCAAATCTTTATTTCAGAATCATTAAAAAATCCCCTTTTCTCGCTATCTCTCTCTTCAGTCCTCAATTCCAAATCCTACTTATTTTTTTCTAACCAAACAAGAATTATAAGGATCTACAAATCCAACACCAGAAATCCAATACCAACCAAATACAAAATTAGCCAATCCAGATTTTTTTCACTTGTACCATTTAGAAATCCAAATTTCACAATTCTGCAACAAAACTTCCCCTTAACTTACACCTGGGACAAACAAAGAGAGAATAAAACACTGACCAAATCGTAGTACTAGGGGAGTATTTTGGTGAATCCAATCCTATCAAGAAAATTTGGATGCTGCCAAGATAAGAACTTGTTAAGTACAACAAAAGTCAAATGTATGGACCCTAATTTTAGTCCTTGGATGACTAAAGCAGTCAAATTTTGAATCAGCTCCTTGCTTTAAAAGCAAGAGTTTGAACATCTTGCCAAAGAAAGCTCATGATCAGTTGTAATTTAACCAAAAGGTATTTGTTTACCAATTTGTAATCTATTATGAGAAAAATGTGGCTGGGTACGGCGCAGCAGCAAGTAGTTGCGCTCGAAATTCCCAGCCACGAGTTAGGCCACGGTCATACGCAACTACATATCATCTATCTGCTAGACTTAGATGTTTCTATATGATAAAAAGACTAATTTCTAAATGTGTTATTTCCCGTTGTACCAATAAATAAATAAATGATAATAATAGCCATCATCTTCAAGAAAGAAGATAATTTCTTCCTCTCTCATGTCTATCTCATGTAGTCCACATCATAAATTTTTTTTCCCTAAACTATATGTTTGTTTTCTTGTATAAAATACATTTATTATACATACACGAAACACACGGTGTAATACCTTAACAGACTTTTGACATAGGGAAAATATTTTCTAAAATGAAATATGGTGTAGACAGGGGCAGAATCGGGTGGGACTAGCGGGAACCTCTAGTCCGGCAAATGCTTTATATACTACTCATCGATTTGCTATATATTGCTATTAATATATATATATGGATATAGTTTTTCACTAGTTTAGGGTTAGCTAGTGCTAAAGACATAGGTTTTTGATCCTAAAGACCTTGGTTCAAGTCTCCACGCTTCATATTTTTTAAATTAAAGACCACATTTATTTAGATCTTTATAATTTCATTTTTTAAGAGTTGAAATGGGACATTGCATTAGCGAATTATGGCTTTTAGAAAATATTTAATGGTATTTTAAATATATCGGTATATTTTTACTATTATCCATTTTAACTTGGACCTTTCAAAAGAAATTTTCTGGTTCCGTCACTGGCTGTAAATATATAGTAGAAAATTCTATCACTACTGCAATAACCTTAACACAAGGTGTCTATGCGGTATTTTTTCTCAGAAAAGAAAAATTAAAACTAAGAAAATTTCTTTATCTTAACTCGAAAGATGCCTCCTCAACCCTCTCATTTTCCTTCGGATATGGAGTGCCTTCTATTATTTGTCATATGTTATTCACCACTATCAAAATGAACGAAAATAGGAGGGTCAAAGATTTGGATTTTTTTTTTTTAATGTATGATGTGTAAACTAAAAGAAAGAAAAAAGAAAGAACAGAGAATAACCCACGCTCAACAAAAAAGAAAAAATAGTTTGGAAAACCCCCACAAAGGTAGGGGAAAAGAACTTACACATCTATTGCATAAGTTTTATTATTTATAGTTGATTTTATAATTTTCTCAAATCTATTTTATTTTTACCATTGTTTCCTTGATAATTTAACCTTAAATTACTAACATGACGGTGAAGTAAGTAAAAATATTATGGTAACTTAGTGAAAACGAAAGTCCAAATAAAATTTACCACATTTTTTATGGACAGTATTAAAAGTTGTTTTCATATGGATAACACGTGCCGTGCTTAATACATTGTTAATGATTGAATCCCGGTGATTTTAGACATGTGGATATTCTTTAAAGAACCTTTTAAAGTTTCTTAACCAACATCTTCCTTGGTTTAGTTCCATGATTATCAAATTGACTAATCCATCATTAACCTTAAACTAATCAATAAAATATGAATGATCCCTACTTAAGACCAACAAATGAAAACGATGATTAATCTTTAAAAAATAAAATTTTAAAACAAAAAGAAATATAAATGAAAAGTGTTTAGTGAACTAAACTAATAAAATAAAAATTTATTTATTTTTTAAATTAAAAAGATCGAGCATTGGTCAATGAAGTGTTATGATGAAAACATGCCGGCTTTTGGGTTGTAAGCAGTTTCTTTCAAATATTAACTTTTGCATCTTTTACGAGAAAAATAATTAACATTTGGCCCCTAAAAGGGGCTTCTTTTGAAATAAAAAGTTCTGCTGTGGGCGAAATGTAATTATGAAGAACTTTCAAATGAAAACGATTATTATTTGGCTGCTTAGATCCCAATTGTGACAATTGAATATAATTGAGATCGTCACTTTATTTTTTAATTTTCTTTTTTGTGTTTTGTTTGTGATGATACTCGATACTGTGCACTCCCCAGATCTTGACACGTGGCAGATGACGTGTCCCAAGGCTTACGTGAAAGAAGCAGGAACAGTACATTGGAAGCATACCTCAGGCCTTCGACCCGAGGATGTTCCCGACCTTCAGTGGCCTTCCCGACTACTCCTGTGTCAGCCATACAAACAACCGTTGGCTCTCCTCCGAGCCCTCCCGCACGCTGAGTTCTCTTAGCCCTCCTAGCTCGCCTCCGAACTATCGCATGAACTAAACATGCCCGTCTCCGAGCCTCCCACCGAGCTTAGTTTCCTTGGTCTCATCGACCGACCCACAGCACGGATCACAGGAGTCTCCAACACGGCTCCGCAATTCTCGCCTGACGCGAGATATCCGCTGCCCACGATCCCACGTTCCACGCCATCTCGCTCCTCCATTAACGGGTGCATCTCGTCATTAAGGGGAAAACCCGCCTTTCACGCAGGCGTAACACTAGGGGCGTGACGGCCGGCATGAATCTCGCGCCCGCCGGTGTTGGGGTAAAAATTTACACCCCGGTTGACCAAGTCAAAATCAAAGTCAACCCTAAACCAGGTGGGCCCAAGCCCAGGTCAAGTGAACCAATACCCGGAGCGAGCCCGAACATGAAGCGGCCGGTCTTCCCTCATGCCAAAATAAAAATTTTGTAATAAATAATTTTGTTGTATTTGTTGTATTTTTATTTTATGAATAAATGTAAGAAAATGGGTATAAAGCCAAATTTTTGTAAAGCTCATGGCTTATGTGCAAAAGGAAATAGCACATGAGGCATGAGGTGGGCAAAATGCCATTTTTGTAAAGCCCAAGGGGCTATATGTAAAGTGTTTAGCTTATAAAGGCAAGGATAATGAAAATATCCCAACAACTTTTTTCTCTCTCCAAAAACGAATCCAGATCTGTGATCTTCTCCTTTCTCAAGGTTCTAAAACCTTCTTCTTTCTTTTGAATTAAATCAAGAGTTTATTTTCCAAAACTAAATAGTTTTTCACCATAAAACCCACAAAGGAGAGCTTGGATCTTCCATTAGATCTCAAAAAGGGAAGATTTTTAAATCTCACCCCATTTCTCCAAGATCCGGCCAAACGACAGGAAGAAGAAGGAAACCCATCTCCAGAAACCCCACTTTGGGGAAGATCCAGGGCTCAAGGGGAGAAGCCCCTTCATCAGCTTCAAAATATCCTAAGAGTTTAACTCCTTATATATACACACACACACACACACACAAAAAAAAATAATAAGTGTTCCTTTCTGGGAGTACAACTCCCGTTGCAGTGACCAAGTCCCTTTTGCCTTCCGAGCGCCAACGCACTTACACTCGAAGCGCTAGCGCCCGAGCGCCCACGTGCCTGGCACGTGGGGCGCTAGCGCCCACGTGCCTGGCACGTGGGGCGCTAGCGCCCGAGCGCCCACGTGCCTGGCACGTGGGGCGCTAGCGCCCGAGCGCCCACGTGCCTGGCACGTGGGGCGCTAGTGCCCGAGCGCTCTTGCACTCAAAGCGCTCGCGTCCGAGCGCCCACGTGCGTGGCACGTTAAGCGCTAGCGCCCTGGCACCCAAAGCGCTAGCGTCCGAGCGTCCACGTGCGTGGCACATTAGGCGCTAGCGCCCTGGCGCCCAAAGCGCTAGCGTCCGAGCATCCACGTGCCTGGCACGTGTGGCGCTAGCGCCCGAGCGCTTTCTCCCACGCATCCTTTGGATGCCATTTTCCCTTATGTGTGTGTGTGTACACACACACACACATATACAAACACACACACATACTGCACGACACTGTCCCTACTAGAAAAAAATTTCTAACGGGACGTTGCCCCGCATCCCGCAAGGGGGCTGCTAGCCTCCTTGACCCCCAGCCCGCTATCCGGGTAGCGGGACCCCCGATATATCCAAAAACCCCTTCAAAACACAACACTGCACATTGAGTTCGCATGACTAGTTTAACCCGTTAATCGGAGGTTCCCTCGCTCCAAAGGCGAGGGGTAATTAACGGCAGCTTAGTCCGCGCTGCCGGAGATTCGGATCCCCACGATCAATAAACCCCCGCCTACCCTAGGCTGGAGGAATCTGTAGTACGCCTGACAAGCGCGCGCGTATTCCCATCTCAATGGGGTGACAAAAAACAGATTCTGGCACGTCCGGTGGGACCTTTCTCTCCTCCCATATTTTGGGTTAAACGTTCATGCGAACTCAATCAATATACATATCTATATTTATACTAAAATAATGCTCTTTCATGCAGGTCTTCAAGCAATCAACTTTCAACGACAATGTTTCCCTAGACAAATTCAGCTTCCAACGCGACCCCGATCCCATACGTGGTCAAGGTCAATGCTCGTGCGGTTCTCCCCGCAAGCCTTAGTCGACAGTAGGAGGAACTGCCCTGCCAGTTTGGCTCCATCATCATCTACCCTGCCGGAAGCGCTCGTCTGGCAGATATCCCGGCAAAACAGGCGGCCAAGCCGGTCTCAGAGGGCAAGAAGCCGAATGTCGTGATCGCCAAGGCACCACAACCGAAACTTATGACGGTGTCTGAACGACTCTCTGGTGCTCCGGCTGGGGACAAGACTTCCGGTACAAAGGGCAATATCAAATGTTGCGGACAAGCTCAGGCAATGACTCCAGCAAATGCACAATCGAGCGTATCTCCAAAATCCTCCATCGCCCGGTCTACGGCGTCTTCCCGAAGAGCCAAAGTCTGCCAAATGCTTAAAACAGAAAAGTTAAGGCATAAGCGGCTCAGGTATCGAGCCAACAAGAGAGCCAGGACTTCGGCCAAGTGGAATCTTGTGAGGCTCCACGAGCAGGGTTACTCCGCGACGACGGCTGAGTCGGCCGTAAAAATCAGCAATTCCTTCGAGCCCCAGAAGTGGGTTCAGAAAAATGCTATGACCACCAGAATCAAGAAGACAGCGGTCCGAAAGTCGCTACAAAGAGACGTGTCCCGGCCCCAACAGAAAAAATGTGACACTGTCTCTTCAAGAGTCTATCAGGCGCTCTGTACTGCGCGAAAACAGCGGGGCAAAACCGAAAAGGAAGCGTCGGCACCATTCAAGAATCCGGCCAGGCCAGCCGCCTTCAGTCGACTGCCCGTTACCAAAACAGGAGGGTCAAGACATCGATCCGAGAAATCAGTCGCCGATAATAAAAAGACGGCTGGATATGTTATCCATACGGTCTATATGGCAGGCGGGCGCCCCAGTGACAACCTTCGCAGCAAAAGCAAGGATGGGGCCACCACATCCCAATCCCACTGGACGATGAAAACCCTCTCGATGAAGACGATAGGCAAAAGGACCCTTCGGTCCAGGCAGAGTCAAGCTCGGACAGCGAGGAAGAGCCGACTTTCCGCCCCAGGACCGCGGAGCAAGAGCTGCTTCAAGAGCTTCGAAAATAGCTCAAGAGCAAAGATAAAGAGATGGCCGAGCTCTATTCAAAAATTGACGACCTAACGAACGTTGTGATGCAGCTTACGGCTCAAATTGCTCGAGCGCCTCCCAATCAAGCACAATTCGCTACTCATCAGCCGGGTGATGACAATCCGAAGCAGCCAATGCCTGTTCCTTTGGGTCCAAGACTGGTCGAGCCGCACGAAAGCCGGCCACATTCCGCTTCTGGAGATGCCTTGGCCCCAGATAGCACTATCCCGCTAACACAAGATCGGATAATGGATTTGGTCACCAGCAAAGTTAAAACATTAGTGGCCGAAACTGAAGCTCAGAAAGAAATTGGCAGTAGTGGGCGACCATATCCCGCACAGTACGATCTGATCGAGTTCCCGAGTGGCTACATCATTCCTAAGTTCGTAAGATTTGACGGAACGGGAAATGCAAATCAGTACGTAGCCCACTTCAAAGCATCGTGCAGAAATACAGGGAGTAATGATGCACTCCTTCTTCGTCAGTCTATCAACAGCCTGACCGGTGTCGCTTTTGATTGGTACGCGAGTATACCAGACGGGCCCGTCATTACCTTTGCCCAAATAGAGTCTCTGTTTCGGCAAAGGTTCATGAGTGTCAGTGATAAAATCTCCATTGCCGACCTTGTGAGGACCAAGCCGGGGAAGAATGAAAGCAACACCAACTTTATCGCCCGATGGCGTAATCTCACAGTCAAGTGCGAACTGCCGCTGGAGCAGGACCAGTCCGTCAGCCTTCTGATTGGGAACCTCAGCAATTGGATGGTCCCATTCTTGTGTACAGCAGGCCTCAAGACGTTTCAAGTGCTAACCAAGAAAGTCCAAATGCTGGAACGCTCGAAGAAAGAGTCTACCCCGGACTCTCAGAGAGACAAGACTTGGAAAAGTAAGCGGGACGACAACCGTAGAAGCGGGAGTTCCAACAGTACCAATGTCTTCAATGCATCCGACAATGAAGAAAAGCGAAGGGCGGGCGAATCCAAAACCAACCGGTCTCGAAAGCCATTGCTGGGAGGAGATGGGCCTTCCCTAGAGGAGAAAAAGAACAAGGTTTACTCTTTCAGAAGGGACAAGGTCCGCAAGATATTCAAAGATGCCTTGAACAACGGTCTACAATTGCCGGAGTCGAAAAGACCTCAAGAAGTAAAAATGGCCGACAATCCCCTGTATTGCCCGTACCACCGAGTAGTGAGCCATGCGATCAAGGATTGCTATATCTTCAAGGACTGGGTCGAGAAGCAGTACAAGGCTGGAGAGATCGAGCTGTCCAAAAGTGTGTTGGTGAACAATTAAGTTGCAACCACCAACTTTATACAGACAGAAGCTGAAGCCTTCTGGGGGCAGACAGCTGAACCCGCTGCCCTGAGAAATGAAACTGACTCATCGCAATCTCCGTGGAGTATGCACATATCTAATAAGACGAAGAAGATGCTAAAGCTACTTCGGAAAAAGCCCAGAACGGAATGGGAAGGGCAGAAGAAGCCTACCGTACCAGCTGCCAATTCGGCTACATCAGGCTCAAAATCCAAAAAGCTCAAGAAGAAGAAAAGTGCAGCTCGACGGGATAAAGAGTCTGCAGGGAGATCGACCATTCAAAAATATATTGATTCCCTCGAAGACCATGAACAGAAGGAAAGAACTCTAATTCAATTAAAAGAGTTCTTCCCTGTAGAAGCGGCTGAAATTCTGGAGGAGTTAGAAGAAAACTCCAATGAAGAGATTCCAGTAGTGACCTGCTACGCCATCCATCTGGGCAGCGACTCTGAGGAGGAGCTCTGTTTTCCCGAAAAGGACGAAGAGCTCGCCACTAAGGCCAACCAAATCCAACTCAGAAGCGGCAGGGCTTTACCGCCAAATCTGTGAAATGCCCCAAAAGGAAAGGAAAAACAGGTGGCTAATGAGGAAGATGGCAGAGAGCCGGCTAATGAAAACTCAAGTCCTTCCTCAGTGGACTACAATGTCTTGGCTCATCCCCGAAAGCTCCCGTCTCTCTTGAGCATCTATGATGTCTTGGTCCTATCTAAAGAGCTTAGAGATGTTCTCATTCACGCTCTACAAAACCCCAAGCGGTATCAGGCTCCCTTTGCAGAAATTAATATGAAAGAAACCCAGTACGCTTTGCATGCCGCCGCAATCACGTTTAAGGATGAAGACTTACTACTGGGAACGGCTGAGCATAATCGGCCGCTTTACGTGACCGGGTACTGTTCCCTGATTAAAAATCAGAAACTACCTCAATGAGGTATCACGTGCTCACACGTGACCAATGGTCACGTGTTGACACGTGATAGTTAAAATAGAAATGAAAATAAACGGCTGAAAAGGACTCAATTGGGGGTCACGTGCTCACACGTGACCAAAGGTCACGTGCCAGCACGTGAAAGCCTTACAGTTTAATAGAATTAAATTCTAAATTTCTCTAAATCTTTCCAAATGGAAAAGGGTTATGGGGAACTGTTGGATTAAAAATCCAGGGGTGATTAAAAATCACCAATTTATGGAAAAATCTTAGACAAGGAAAGATTTCCCTAAATCTCACCGAAAATGGCGTCCACTTGTGCAAAGTGTTCTAACTGCAATTGAAACTCGCGCTCCGCCTCATCTGGAGGCATAGCCTACGAGCCCCAAGCATCCTCCTTGTTCACGATGCCGGTAGATCAGGTGACTCAGGACACCACCGGATTGTTCTTTAGGACTATGCTCTCACCGATGGACTTCAGCACCCCTGTACCAACACCAGAAGCTCCCAAGAAGTCGGTCTTTGATCGGCTTGCTACTACCGCGGCCCCTCTCAACGGGTCGTCCAGCTCCAGCGCCTCAGTCTTCGCCAGATTGGGCCAAAGTCCAAGTGGGCCCATGATGAAGCCTGCAATCCCAGAAAAGGTTGTTCCGAAGAGGATAGCCATCCCTGCTCCTGAAGTCGTCAAGGCGGCTTCTCCTGCCAAAGGGTCGGTCTTTGCAAGACTGACTGTTCCAGCTCCCACTCCCGCTCCTGCTCCAAGGTCTGTCTTTAACAGATTAAATCCTGCTACTCAACGGACCTCAGTCTTCAAGAGGCTGACGCCAGCAACAACCCTTCTCCAAAGCAGGGGGCAAGACGAAGTCACCCCTCGAGCTGAAACCATCCCAACAGCTCGATGCGCTCGACATCGCCACTGGCGCCGAGTGAGGAAGGCTGGGGGCAACTCCACCTCCGGGCTAACTCCGTCAGCCCCAACGGTGGAAGTCAATGCTGCTGTTCCAACTGGGAACAGCTTCGAACTGCTGATCAAGGTGCGCAGGAACTCTCCTACCGCTGTACTGAAAAGATCTCCTCCTCCGGTGGAGAATGTTATAGAGATTAGGCTGGACCAGCCTCCTCAACAGCTGTCCACCAAAGTTTACAAAGTCTGGCGACGAGTCTATCATTCTAGAAACTTCTCCTTAAACCCTAGCTTAAACCCTAACCTAAGCCTAACTACCTACTTCTAGAAGTCTTTCAGGGAACTTCTATTTCAAACTCAAGGCTTAGGGTTTGGGAGATCTATAAATAAGACCCTAGGCTCACTTGTAAAACATTATTCATTCATTGAAATTGATTGATCTATTCACTCTCTTTCTTTATCTTCTTCTTCCACAAGTCTAGTGACAAGGCTTGTGTGAAACCCTAACCCTAATTCCAATCAAAAGCCAAGATCCCGAGTACCCCATCAAGCAAGAAGCCTTGCAACCTTTTATGAGCGGAGCCGATCTTCAACAGAGCAAGTGGTCCAAGCCGATCCACGACTCACGGAGAAAAGCGACGCCAGATCGACAATTTAGTTCTTCCTCTTGTAGTTCTTGAACGACTGTAATCAAATTGTTGATGTAAATAAAATGTGATATTCTTTTATCTTGTTTTCTTTAAATTCTTGCATCATGATTCGATCTCAATTTCTAGTTGTAGTTCTTGTTGTGATGTTTGAGTAATACTCCGCTCGTCGAGGAGTCGAGACGATCAATAGAATGATGATGTAACATATCTTAAATCGATTCTTGAGTCCTACGAGTTTTGTAAACCCTAGCAAGTTCAAGAACTGACAACCCAGTTCGTTGCGATGCTTTCTTGATTGATATCGCTCGAAATTGGGGAGTTACGATCGTTTCTTGAAATTGCTAGAGGCTAGAATGTGAACGATATCGACGAAAGAACAAGGGTTAAATGATGAAACCCTAGTTTCACGAGAAAGCCCTAACTCTCGTCGATCATCATCGATCTAGTATCAATTCTTCGAAGGACAAGAACACGATATCTTGAGATTACATCACGTCTATAGATCCGATCGATTCCTACGAGCCTCATTTAGATTCTTGACATTTGGTTGGAAATATCATCAAAACCCGATTCTCGATTGTTTATCATTTTCTTGATTCTTGATTAGATTAGTGACACTTGAATCAATCGATAAAATCTTGAATCATGTTTTCTTTTCTTTTCGATTAACTTTTCAATTCAAACAAATCAAACATAGAAACGAATCGCACAATCCCTGTGGACGATCCGCACCCGCTTACGATCTACAACCGACACCGTAATTGATTACGGTCAAATATAATTCTTTGATTGTGATTCTATAAATTTTCTAAACCGACACACAAAGAAATGATCAATCAAATGGCGCCGTTGCCGGGGACTATTTGATTCGATTTACACAAACAAGAATTCGTAACAATCAAATGGCGCCGTTGCCGGGGATTACGCGCTAATTCGTTTCATATTAAAGTTTGAATTGAAAGATTTATTTCATTGTAATTTTTGTAATCAAAATTCGTGCAAACCCTAAACAATTTGTTGTGGTTCATTGCAAGGAGATCTGGAGCTTGCTGGGAAATTGGAAAAAAATTTGGAATATACCATAGAGCAGAGGGAGTCTACAGAGCCTCTCTGAAAAATTTTGGTGCAGTGTTCCCATTGTTTGACCGCGGAAGGGCGGCAATAAGAGCCTTATGCGGCAGAACCGCGGCATATTGGAGGGTTCTCTGTAAAATTTTTCTCTCAGGTGATTTCTTACTCTCTCCTCTCTCCTCTTTTCAGCTCCAACTAACAAATTTCTGCAGGATTCTTTGCAAATAATCGCAGCTCACAAATTGCAAAATTAAATTTGTGCGTGTTTTTGTTTCTTGGTTGTTTGCATTACTAATACGGATATTAAGGGGCACGGCCAAATCCAAATTAGGTGGGGAGTTCATTACCCTTCCTAGGCCTCGAAAATCGCAAAACTTGCATCTGCATTGACCCACATTAACTAAAAAATATCTAGAGATGACTCTAAGGACCGTCGCGCTCACTTAGGACAAAAGAAGGCCGTGGGTAATTCATTGCTTATCCGCGTTTTCTTGTGGTGTCTAGGCAAGTGTGTCGAAGGCTAGTGGTTATTAATTAGGCCCACTACTTACGTAGTGGAGTACCTTCCCACTTACCTGGCACTTACCTGACCACAGGGGGACAAAGAGGCAGTGGAGGATTCTATCCTGTGACTTGTCTTTTGGCAGTTAGGAGCGGTCTAGAGCCGGACCTAGGTGACCACTAAATTCTAGGGTTTTTATGCTGCATTTGTTGTGTCGCATCATATTTTTTTCAAAAATCCGTCCCTTTTTCAAAGCAAACAACGCATTCATTCATTACCCCTAATTATAAGCCAATGCTGCCACTTGTACTAACCCTTTTTAGTACAAGATAGGCTGGACACGGGATTCTAGTGCCCGTTTAGTCCGCGTACCCTTTATCGACTCCGAAGTCGATATTTCTCCATTTACTTCTTCTTTACCCACTACCACACCCACACCGATGGATCCACCTCCATCAAACTTCTTTAACCCTAATCTGCCGCCGTCCGTTGGTGCGCAGAATCCACCCCGCATCTCTCTCCAGGAGAGGTGCTATTCATTGCGAGGTCCTCTTTCGACCTGCTTATCCACACCACCAGCCAATGGGGATAACTTTGAGATTAAACCCTAATACATCAACCTTTTACCCAAATTCCACGGACTCGAGACTGAGGACGCTTACGTTTTCATTACAAAATTTGAAAACGTATGCGCAATGATGGGTACGTCACAACTTTCAGTGGATGCGATGCGTCTACGACTTCTTCCATTTACATTGTGCGATATAGCCGAGAAGTGGCTATATAACACTACCGCACACTCTATTACGAATTGGGAAGAATTCGTCGCTGCATTCCTTAAGAAATTTTACCCAATACAAAAGACAGCTCGAATCCGTAGCGAACTGAATCAATTTGCCCAGCTCCCTACTGAACCATTCTCTAAATGCTTTGAACGTTTCAAGGATCTATTGGTTCAGTGTCCTCATCACGGCATCCCGAGATGGGAATTGTGCCGAATCATTTATGAGGGCATTAACCCAAACACTAAACAGAGCCTTGAAAACATGTGTCAATGTACTTTTATGACTAAGGATGATGGGGAAGCGTGGAAGTATTTAGAAGAGTTCGCTGAAAAATCACTACAGTGGGAGAGTGGAACCCAACCATTGAATAGGGGTGGCGTACACCAAATAGATGTATCCATAGGTGTTCGAGCTGAGATGGCAGCAATGCAAAAGAAGCTCGACGCTATGGAACACAAATTTTCTGCAGCCTCCCTAAACCCAATGTCGCTCCCCAAAACTGTATGTAGCTGTTGTTCTGATCCGTCTCACTTGACGGAAGAATGTCCGTTTCAAGGTCATGAGCATACTAATTCCGTATTTCAAAGACCTAGAAACGATCCATACATATTCTTCCACGTATAATCAGGGTTGGAGGAATCACCCGAATTTTGCTTGGAACCAACAACAATCTCAAAACACGGTTCCAAACACGAATAATTTTCAATGGGCTCTTCCTCCACCACAACAGCAACCACTTCAAATCACTCAGCACCCCTACCAGTCACAAAACTTCCAAAATCAGGTCAACAATCCTGTACAGTATAATCCTATGCAGTTGTCATGTTCCGACGAATTCTCTCAATTCACTCAAACCATGAAATCACTTTTATCAAATTCCATAGAGGTTTCGACTGAGGTTAGATCTTCCGTCAGTGAGATAAAGAAAAACTCAGCGTCTCAAGTTGAGAGTATCAGATCGATGGAAGCTGAAATAGCTCGACTTAAAACCGAAATGAGTGCGAGAGAAAAAGGGAAACTTCCCTCTCAACCCCTATAGAATCCTGGGCATTACAATGTAAATGCCATCACAACGTTGAGATCGGGAAGAGTGCTGAACAATCATGTCGGGGAAGGTATTGATGATATTGGAAATCATATCAACACCCCGGCTAAGACCCTTCCTCACACACACACTTCTCCTTCTGATCCTTCTTCTTCTACCACACCACCTTCTCGCGAGCCTATTCTCCATTTCCCACTAGGCTCGACACCTGAACCCAACCCTTATAGTTCTCCACAGACGGTCCCCACACCTCTTTTGGGATCTCGTCTACCCCATCTTCTTTCTCCTATGATGGACCCGACGCTTATTGCGAAAGCTCCTTACCCGAATCGGTTAAGGGGTAATAGAACGAGTCCTCATATGGAGAAAATTATAGAAATGTTCAAACAGGTTAACATCAACATCCCTCTCCTAAATGCGATTCAACAAGTCCCCGCTTATGCGAAAATTCTTAAGGACTTGTGCACTAGGAAGAGGAAGACTCAAGTGCCGAAGAAGGTCTTTATGGCTAATAATATCAGCACTGCTTTTATTCCCCAGCTACCAAAGAAACGAAAGGACCCAGGATGTCCTACAATATCGATTTCTATTGGGGGTAAAAACATAAATCGTGCTCTTTTAGACCTTGGCGCAAGTGTTAACCTACTTCCATATTCTGTATATGAGCAATTAGGGATTGGAGAGCTGAAACCTGCTCACTGCACTCTCCAGATGGCAGACCGTTCAATCACCAAACCAAGGGGTGAACTAGAGGATGTGTTGATAAAGGTCGGGGAATTTGTTTTCCCTGTAGACTTCATTGTGCTCGACACACAGCCTGTAGCAAACCCCCGGGGCCAAATTCCGGTGATTCTGGGTCGTCCTTTCCTTGCCACTTCCAGCGCTGTTATAAATTGTAGAAACGGTTCAATGAACTTATCATTTGGAAATATGACCATTGAACTAAATATCTACAAAGTTGGAAGTCAGCCATCAGAACCCTCTGCTCATATTTTAGATGTGTGCTCTGTCCACGAGATCGCTACCGATAGTTGCGGAGCTAATGAACTTTGCTTTACTGATCTCGATGACATTACCGCATCTCTGTTTGATTTCACACAAGATCTTAGTGAGGACACTTTACCTACACTTGAGTCCTGCACTCCTGACTTTTCTCCACCCGAGTCTGTATCTTTCACAGGCTCTGAGTTTCTTTGTAAATCCAAAAATCACTCAATGATCCCTCCTTCTATCATTTCTCCGCCCGAATTAGATCTCAAAATTTTACCGTCTCATCTGAAATATGCTTATTTAGGTGAGAAGGAGTCTTTACCGGTTATAATATCCGCTTCTCTAGCATTAGAGCAAGAGAATGCACTTTTATCGGTATTGAGATCTAACAAAGAGGCGTTTGGTTGGAGTATGGCGGACATCAAAGGGATTAGTCCCTTGATAGTTGAACATCATATACATGTGATGGATGATGCCAGACCAACCCGAGAACCACAGAGACGGTTGAATCCTGTCATGAAGGAAGCAGTAATGAAAGAGATTGTCAAATGCCTAGATAATGGTATTATATACCCCATCTCCGATAGACAATGGGTGAGTCCTATACATGTCGTTCCTAAGAAATCCGGCATCACTGTTATAACCAATGAGGCAAATGAGTTGATTCAGACACGCGCCCAAACTGGGTGGCGTGTATGTATCGATTATAGAAAACTCAATGCTGCCACGAGGAAAGACCAATTTTGTAACACCTTAGGATAAGGGTTAGTGAATAATTATAATTAAATAATGATTTTTAATAAAAAGTTTACCAAACTGTGTTTTAAATATTTTTCCTAATTTAATAAACATTTTTCCAAAATTTTCCTAAACTTGCACACACATGTGCATGTAAACTAGGGTTTTTAAATTAAGTTGATTAGTAAACTAAAAGTGGCTTTAATTTGAATTATGGGTTTAGTGTTGACTTGTGTGAGAGAGAGAGAATGCATCATGGCTTTAGGCCATGCTTGCATTAAATGAGGTGAGAGAGAGAGAGGGGTGACTTTTGTTTGAATGATTGTGGTGGCTCTCATTTCTCTTTTGGTTTTCTCTCAAGTCTCACACCAACACACACACACACACTTACCTCATCCCAGCACCAGCAGCAGAAGCAAGCAACTGAAGAAAAATCCCAGCAGCAGCAGCAGCAGCAAACACAGCACCAGCAGCAGAAGCAAGAGGCAGCATCAGCAGCAGTGAGCTGCAGCAGCCCCATCACCCAGTGCAGCCCCTTCCCTTCAATTCTTCTCCTTCCTGCAGCTCCCTAGGGTTAAGTATGAGGTATATTTCCTAAACTTATTCCATAGATTGCTTAGTTAGTGTGGTTTTGCATCGGTTAATGGATTTTAGTGCGTTTTAGTGTGTTATGGGGTGTTTAGTGAGAACTTTGTGCTAATGAGGTGTAGATTGGTTTCAGTAGGATGCTTGAGGTTTGTTGAGACCATGTAAACCTAGTCCAACCCCTATTACACTAAAATACCACCAGATTTCATATTTGATGCAAATGTCGTATTTGGGCAAAATCTGAGTTTTCTGGAACTGCTATTGACCCGGTGAGTGCAGAATGATTTTGGGAAGACTGTAGTGTAGTGGAGTGGAGATGATACACCAGGTGAAACCCGACCCCCTAACTCCCTTCTACGGCCGCCAAAACCGCCATTCTGGCCGCAAATTGCGGCCAGACAGGAAGTGTTTTGGGTGTTTTTGGGTTCTGTAGGTGTATTTTTGTGTGTAGGGTCTTTTGGTATATATATTTTTTTAAGATCAATTCTATAGGAAAATCTGGGACCAGTTACCCGTTTTGCCGTTTTTCTAAACCTTCGCGACACGCGTGATACGTGAGTAGGTTTGGGTTCTGCGTATCGCGGCGCGTCGGGGTAGTTTCGTGGCGCGTGTTTACACGTTTTAGCGTATCGCGCACACGCGCGATTGGTTTGCGACACAGGTTTCTTGTTGGATTATAATGTCGCGTTTTGTGACTTAAGCTTATGTGTGATATGTGTATGTGATTCTAGGTTCGCAGGCCAGTGAGACGGACGCTGCGAAGAAGGGCAAGCAAGTGGTTGGATACACTTAGCGCGAGACACGGTGAGTAGATTTCACATCTACGGGGATATCGCCCGCATGGCGTTATGCGTCAGGGCTGATAGGACTTATTCACTATATGTTGCATGCACCCCATAGACTATCATCGCATATTGCATTCTCTGCTGTGTTGATATATATATTGCTTAGAACTAATAAAACACTGCACTATTACTAACGGTTTATGTTGCACGGGCACTATTTACATGCTACACACACACCGTTAGTAATTGCCATGTCACACTCACTATAGAGCTGCCATGATTATATTGCTATAGTTCGCCTCATATGTGATTTGATATGACCTTCATGTATATTGGGAGCCGCATGACATCTTTTAAAACCGGAAATGAAACTACTTTAAAAAGCGGTTTTCCCCTTATACCTATACCATGGATTGATGTATATTGTACCTCGCATTGGATTTTACTATTGGTATTGGATTTTCATGTGATTTCTGTTTTGAGGACCGTGGAATTATTTAAGGAAAGATATGCTATTTTGAAAACCCGGTACCTCGTGATATGATATTTTGGTGCGTCCACCACGCGTTTTCTCGGTGCTGAGACGTGTGCTTGAAACCCGATTCGAGGAGTGGATGTTCCGTTTGCGGGTTCGTGGTGGGCCCGGTATGGTTCCCCTCGGCGAGATGATCGATGGGATTTGCCGATTGAGCCTGGAGGCGGGCGAGTACCTACCGGTGATTGGTTGGACCTGGCAGTTGTCCGGAGGATACTGACCAGAGTCGAGTGATGGATGCGGGATGATCCGTGCTGCCGGGGCCGAGGGCCGATACCGCAGACAGACCCCGTGGGGCCGGTCCGGACTGACGGCGCCCGATGTTCGAGGATTTACGTGTCGATGCTGGACACGAGTATTTATGATGTTTTGGGTGCCGATGTTGGGCACTCGTGATTCCTCCGAGATATACAGGATTTGAGGGCCGATGGGTGTGCCGGCGCCTGAGTATATGTGGGATTTGGGTGCAGTTTGAGGCACCGATCATTGTTTTCCATGTTGACATAGTCCATGTAGATATTATTTATCCCATACTCAGTACTGATTACTATACATCTCATCCTGTGGCATTTACCTGTTAGAGTACATGCATTACTATTGTATCCACTGTTGACATGCATTGATATCATCTGCTGGCATTAGTAGAGCCACGCTATATGTGCATGCTTGCGATCACCTTTATATGTTATCTCTATTCACGAGTTGGCAACTCACCCCCATTGTGCCACAGTGTTTGCAGGTTGCCCTTGGGAGTAGTCACGGCTGGCTGTTATCGCATCTTTTGGCACAGATACCCCTTTTGAGTAGAGATAGTCTTTTGCTGATAGGTGGGTTTTGTACGGTATCTGTTATCTTTCAGTTGTATATTGATGTATCTAGTACTCTCCATCTACCTTCTGTATTGACTTAGAGACAGTTGTGAGGACGATATGTATGATTTTATATTCTGGTGTCGAGCTCGCATGTGAGCCGACGTTACTTTATGCAGTCTTATCTTTTATGATATCGTCCTTGTTTTACTGTGTATTCTTCGCTACGGCGTCGTATATCATATTGTGATGCTTCATTCAGTTTATTTGTTATTTCTGCTACATCTTGCTTTTACCCGACTTTTCGGGGCTAATGTTTTAAAAAAAAAGGGGAAATGTTACCAAAATTATAAAACTCATAACTTGTGAACTTAAAAAGGGATTTCTACTAAATAAATGGAAGTTTTTCAGACATTTACTATTGCTTTTACAAAACGTTTTAAATCACTCTATATTTATTGGTTTTGATTTCTGGGTTCGGTTTACTTAGCCGCGTTACGCCTGTAGACGTTGCGTGGTTAAGTGCCGGTCACGAGTCGAATTTCTCGGGTCGTGACAAAGTTGGTATCAGAGCGTAGGTTTTACCTTCGGAGCGTAGGATGACCCTGGTATGATGGAGTAGGTAGCTGCGGCAGGGTAGCGTAGCGTGCGTATGTTCCGCGGCATACTCACGACACGGTACTCCGCTTACGCGACCTTAGGACTTGTTGATTTGATTCCTCCTTATATTCTTGTGATTCGATTTCCTTGTTCTTATCGAATCCAAATTTTCTTTCAGCCAATATGCCGCCTAAGACTACGAGGGCACAGAGAGCGGCCGCAAGGGCCGAGATTCATGTTGACTCGTCCGAGACGAGGACTGATCCGGGCAGTACGCCGGTTGTACCTGAGCAGGCTGTTCCTGCCGTGACAGAGCAGATCGCATCGTTAGGGGCTGGTATGCAGGAGATGCGCCAGATGATAGGATCGTTAGTTGAGACGCTTCGAGCGCAGCGACCAGAGGTAGCTCCACCAGTTCCAGAGACCGCGATGGTGCCTATCGCACAGCCAGTTGCCCCTGCAGCCACGGAGGTGATTACAGTATCGCTATCAGAGTTCATGAGGCTGAAGCCTCCGGTTTTCACAGGCACCGATACAGCCGAGGACCCACAGTCTTTTATCGACAGGATGGCCAGGATATGCCGTTCCCTCAGATGTGCAGATGCGAGATGGGTTGAGTTCGCGAGCTTTCGCCTGGAAGGTCTTGCGCAGAAATGGTGTGATTCAGTGGAGAAGGGCAGAGCAGCAGGTCTTCCTCCTATGACCTGGACGGAGTTCGTGACCATATTTCTAGCCCGTTTCCTTCCCCGGAGTATTAGAGATGCCCGAGCACGCAGGTTTGAGTCTTTGCGCCAGACGTCAGGGATGACAGTGGCAGAGTATGACGTACTGTTTACAGAGCTAGCAGTCTACGCCCCACATCTAGTGGCCACCGAGGAGTTGCGAGTCCGGAGATTTGTTCGAGGCTTGATTTCACCAGTGTTCCTCGCGATCAGCGCGCAGCACTACGAGACCTATGCAGCAGCTGTAGACGCAGCCCTAGTGGTCGAGGAGCACCTTGTTGAGACTTCGGTATTTCCAGAGCCGAAGAGAGTTCGTACCAGTATTTCCGCACGGAGGCAGTCATTCAGACGCCGCGACAGGTATCGTTCCGGTATGAGGGGTAGCAGAGATTCGGGACGGGGTCGGATGTTTAGTTCGTATCCCCAGGACGGTCAGCAGTCGCCGCGGGGTTGCTACAGATGTGGCAGCCTACTTCACCTCGTTCGAGATTGTCCAGAGACACACCGGAGGGAGGCGGCAGCACCGCGTGTTACCTTACCACCTTCACCACCCCAGAGGGCGTTGCCCGTTGTGCCTACCGTTGCTCCACGCCAGACTTATGCTCAGAGAGGTCGCGGGCGTGGAGGAGTTGCTCAGAGAGGACGAGATGACCGAGGCAGAGGTCAGTCAGTTACAGGTGGTGGACAGGCGAGGGTCTTTGCTTTGACACATCAGGACGCGCAGGCGTCCAATGCAGTGGTTTCAGGTATCCTCCCTGTATGTTCGGTTGATGCACATGTATTGTTCGATCCCGGATCCACACACTCGTACGTATCCACACACTTCGTGCCGAGTTTGGGTAGAGAGTCTGGCTTACTTGATCAGCCGCTTGTGGTGACTACTCCTGTGGGAGAGTCGTTTGTTGCTAGGCACGTGTTCCGATCCTGTATCGTCTGTATTGGCGAGAGAGAGTTGCCTGTCGACTTGATCCTTCTGGAGATGTTGGACTTCGACGTTCTTTTGGGCATGAATTGGTTAGCCACGTGCTATGCTTCTTTGGACTGCCGCGAGAAGACAGTTAGATTCTGTTTCCCCGGTGAGTCGGTTTTTGTTGTGTTGGGGGACCGTAGTGCCGCCCCTCACAGTGTGATTTGTTCTTTTCGCGCTGGACAGCTTTTGAGGAAGGGACGTCAGGGATTTCTCGCCTATGTTCGCGATGCTCGCGCTACAGAGGTTCCATTGGATCAGGTTCCGGTAGTTAGCGAGTTTCCTGATGTGTTCCCTGACGAGCTTCCTGGGTTGCCGCCCGAGCGCGACATTTCTTTCTGTATTGATTTGGTTCCTGGTTCGGGGCCTATTTCTATACCGCCCTATCGGATGGCCCCGGCGGAACTTCGTGAGCTGAAGGGTCAGTTACAGGATTTGCTGGACAAGGGACTTATTCGACCCAGTGTTTCTCCTTGGGGTGCTCCAGTCCTGTTCGTCAAGAAGAAGGATGGCAGTTTGCGTCTTTGTATCGACTACCGCCAGCTGAACAGGGTGACAGTGCGGAACAGGTATCCTTTGCCGCGTATCGACGATTTGTTCGACCAGCTTCAGGGGGCAGGGTACTTTTCGAGGATCGATTTACGATCGGGCTATCATCAGCTGCGGGTTCGACAGGAGGACATTCCCCGGACAGCTTTCCGTACGCGCTATGGCCATTACGAGTTTTTGGTGATGTCGTTCGGACTCACCAATGCGCCAGCAGCCTTCATGGATTTGATGAACCGTATTTTCCGGCCTTATTTGGATCTGTTCATCATAGTCTTCATCGACGATATCTTGGTGTATTCCCGGAGTAGTGAGGAGCACGAGCAGCACCTGCGGGTTACATTGCAGACATTGAGGGAGCACCAGCTTTATGCGAAATTCTCCAAGTGTGCTTTTTGGCTAGACAGCGTGGACTTCTTGGGTCACGTGATTTCACGAGACGGTATATGTGTTGACCCGAGGAAGATCGAGGCCGTTCAGCGTTGGCCCAGACCCACATCGGTGACGGAGATTCGCAGCTTTTTGGGATTGGCCGGTTACTACAGGCGTTTTGTGCAGGACTTCTCACGTATTGCTACACCGTTGACCGGGTTGACCCGGAAGGGAGTTCCCTTCGATTGGACGGAGGAGTGCGAGCACAGTTTTCAGCAGTTACGGACTCGGCTGACGACGGCACCGGTGTTATCTTTACCTTCCGGATCGGGCGGATTTGTGGTCTTTTGTGATGCTTCTCGAGTGGGATTGGGATGCGTTCTGATGCAGCATGATAGGGTGATCGCGTATGCCTCGCGACAATTGAAGAAGCACGAGCAGAACTACCCCACTCATGATTTGGAGATGGCAGCAGTGGTCTTCGCACTTAAGATCTGGCGACATTACTTATACGGTGAGTCGTGCCAGATATTTACGGATCACAAGAGTCTGAAATACATATTCCAGCAGCGGGACCTGAACCTTCGACAGCGTCGATGGATGGAGTTAGTGAAGGATTACGACTGCGAGATCTTATATCACCCGGGCAAGGCAAATGTGGTGGCGGATGCTTTGAGCAGGAGGCCCGGGAGTAGTTTATCTTGTTTGAGCGCAGTACAGGAGCAGTCATCCGCAGATTGGCAGATATTATGCGACAGTCGAGTACAGTTCGAGTTCACGTCGATTGGAGGACAGATAGCGCATGTCCGTGCACGCCCACAGTTGATTGATCGTATACGTGAGGCACAGCTCAGTGACGACCGATGTTTAGAGATCATGGCACAGATGGGACAGGACCGATTTTCCGAGTTCGTGATCGATGATCAGGGGATACTACGGTTTGGAGTCAGACTGTGCGTACCTGATGCTGAGGGACTGAGGCGTGAGATTCTTGAGGAGGCACATCGATCGGTGTATAGCGTCCATCCCGGTTCCACCAAGATGTATCATGATATGAGAGATGTTTACTGGTGGGACGGAATGAAGAGGGACATTGCAGATTTTGTATCGAGATGCCTGACTTGTCAGCAAGTCAAGGCTGAGCACCAGAGGCCCGCGGGAGAGCTACAGCCGTTACCCATTCCGGAGTGGAAATGGGAACAGATTTCGATGGACTTCGTGGTGGGTCTACCCAGGACTAGTCGGGGGTATGACTCCATCTGGGTGATTGTGGATCGTTTGACGAAAGCGGCTCACTTCCTACCGGTGAAGACGACTTTCGGATTTACTCAGTATGCCCAGATCTATATTGACGAGATAGTGCGACTACACGGAGTCCCGACATGCATTGTGTCCGACAGAGGCACCCAGTTTACTAGTAGACTATGGCAGAGGCTTCAGGAGGCTTTGGGCACTAGCTTGAGTTTCAGCACGGCATTTCATCCGCAGACCGACGGACAGTCAGAGCGGACCATCCAGACTCTCGAGGACATGCTCAGAGCTTGTGTACTAGATTTCGAAGGTAGCTGGGATCATCATTTGCCCTTAGTAGAGTTCTCCTACAATAACAGCTACCAGGAGACTATTCAGATGGCACCATTTGAGGCTCTTTATGGGAGGAAATGTAGGTCGCCTACTTGTTGGACAGAGCTCAGTGAGAGCAGTATCTTAGGGCCCCAGATCGTCGAGGAGACGACCGCGAAGATCCAGTTGATTCGCGATAGGATGAGAGCAGCGCAGAGTAGGCAGAGGGCTTATGCAGACCGTCGACGACGCAGACTTGAGTTTTCTGTTGGTGATCATGTTTTCTTGAGGGTCTCCCCAATGAAAGGTGTAATGAGGTTTGGGAAGAAGGGGAAGCTTAGCCCCAGGTATGTGGGCCCCTTCGAGATCCTCGAGCGTGTCGGTGCAGTGGCTTACCGGTTAGCTCTTCCGCCCAGCTTTCCAGACGTGTACCCCGTATTCCATGTTTCAATGCTCCGCAGATATCTACATGATCCTTCGCACGCAATTCAGCATCCGACGATCCAGCTTGAGCGTGATCTTTCCTATGCAGAGCACCCGGTGATGATCTTGGATCGACAAGTGAAGAAATTGAGATCGAAGGAGATTCCATCAGTTAAAGTACTTTGGCGTGGTCAGAACCGTGAAGAGGTCACTTGGGAGACCGAAAGCGAAATGATGAAGACGTATCCCCATCTTTTTGAAGGTAACCTTGGTTAGATTTTTGAAATTCGGGGACGAATTTCTTTAAGGGGGAGAGATTGTAACACCTTAGGATAAGGGTTAGTGAATAATTATAATTAAATAATGATTTTTAATAAAAAGTTTACCAAACTGTGTTTTAAATATTTTTCCTAATTTAATAAACATTTTTCCAAAATTTTCCTAAACTTGCACACACATGTGCATGTAAACTAGGGTTTTTAAATTAAGTTGATTAGTAAACTAAAAGTGGCTTTAATTTGAATTATGGGTTTAGTGTTGACTTGTGTGAGAGAGAGAGAATGCATCATGGCTTTAGGCCATGCTTGCATTAAATGAGGTGAGAGAGAGAGAGGGGTGACTTTTGTTTGAATGATTGTGGTGGCTCTCATTTCTCTTTTGGTTTTCTCTCAAGTCTCACACCAACACACACACACACACTTACCTCATCCCAGCACCAGCAGCAGAAGCAAGCAACTGAAGAAAAATCCCAGCAGCAGCAGCAGCAGCAAACACAGCACCAGCAGCAGAAGCAAGAGGCAGCATCAGCAGCAGTGAGCTGCAGCAGCCCCATCACCCAGTGCAGCCCCTTCCCTTCAATTCTTCTCCTTCCTGCAGCTCCCTAGGGTTAAGTATGAGGTATATTTCCTAAACTTATTCCATAGATTGCTTAGTTAGTGTGGTTTTGCATCGGTTAATGGATTTTAGTGCGTTTTAGTGTGTTATGGGGTGTTTAGTGAGAACTTTGTGCTAATGAGGTGTAGATTGGTTTCAGTAGGATGCTTGAGGTTTGTTGAGACCATGTAAACCTAGTCCAACCCCTATTACACTAAAATACCACCAGATTTCATATTTGATGCAAATGTCGTATTTGGGCAAAATCTGAGTTTTCTGGAACTGCTATTGACCCGGTGAGTGCAGAATGATTTTGGGAAGACTGTAGTGTAGTGGAGTGGAGATGATACACCAGGTGAAACCCGACCCCCTAACTCCCTTCTACGGCCGCCAAAACCGCCATTCTGGCCGCAAATTGCGGCCAGACAGGAAGTGTTTTGGGTGTTTTTGGGTTCTGTAGGTGTATTTTTGTGTGTAGGGTCTTTTGGTATATATATTTTTTTAAGATCAATTCTATAGGAAAATCTGGGACCAGTTACCCGTTTTGCCGTTTTTCTAAACCTTCGCGACACGCGTGATACGTGAGTAGGTTTGGGTTCTGCGTATCGCGGCGCGTCGGGGTAGTTTCGTGGCGCGTGTTTACACGTTTTAGCGTATCGTGCACACGCGCGATTGGTTTGCGACACAGGTTTCTTGTTGGATTATAATGTCGCGTTTTGTGACTTAAGCTTATGTGTGATATGTGTATGTGATTCTAGGTTCGCAGGCCAGTGAGACGGACGCTGCGAAGAAGGGCAAGCAAGTGGTTGGATACACTTAGCGCGAGACACGGTGAGTAGATTTCACATCTACGGGGATATCGCCCGCATGGCGTTATGCGTCAGGGCTGATAGGACTTATTCACTATATGTTGCATGCACCCCATAGACTATCATCGCATATTGCATTCTCTGCTGTGTTGATATATATATTGCTTAGAACTGATAAAACACTGCACTATTACTAACGGTTTATGTTGCACGGGCACTATTTACATGCTACACACACACCGTTAGTAATTGCCATGTCACACTCACTATAGAGCTGCCATGATTATATTGCTATAGTTCGCCTCATATGTGATTTGATATGACCTTCATGTATATTGGGAGCCGCATGACATCTTTTAAAACCGGAAATGAAACTACTTTAAAAAGCGGTTTTCCCCTTATACCTATACCATGGATTGATGTATATTGTACCTCGCATTGGATTTTACTATTGGTATTGGATTTTCATGTGATTTCTGTTTTGAGGACCGTGGAATTATTTAAGGAAAGATATGCTATTTTGAAAACCCGGTACCTCGTGATATGATATTTTGGTGCGTCCACCACGCGTTTTCTCGGTGCTGAGACGTGTGCTTGAAACCCGATTCGAGGAGTGGATGTTCCGTTTGCGGGTTCGTGGTGGGCCCGGTATGGTTCCCCTCGGCGAGATGATCGATGGGATTTGCCGATTGAGCCTGGAGGCGGGCGAGTACCTACCGGTGATTGGTTGGACCTGGCAGTTGTCCGGAGGATACTGACCAGAGTCGAGTGATGGATGCGGGATGATCCGTGCTGCCGGGGCCGAGGGCCGATACCGCAGACAGACCCCGTGGGGCCGGTCCGGACTGACGGCGCCCGATGTTCGAGGATTTACGTGTCGATGCTGGACACGAGTATTTATGATGTTTTGGGTGCCGATGTTGGGCACTCGTGATTCCTCCGAGATATACAGGATTTGAGGGCCGATGGGTGTGCCGGCGCCTGAGTATATGTGGGATTTGGGTGCAGTTTGAGGCACCGATCATTGTTTTCCATGTTGACATAGTCCATGTAGATATTATTTATCCCATACTCAGTACTGATTACTATACATCTCATCCTGTGGCATTTACCTGTTAGAGTACATGCATTACTATTGTATCCACTGTTGACATGCATTGATATCATCTGCTGGCATTAGTAGAGCCACGCTATATGTGCATGCTTGCGATCACCTTTATATGTTATCTCTATTCACGAGTTGGCAACTCACCCCCGTTGTGCCACAGTGTTTGCAGGTTGCCCTTGGGAGTAGTCACGGCTGGCTGTTATCGCATCTTTTGGCACAGATACCCCTTTTGAGTAGAGATAGTCTTTTGCTGATAGGTGGGTTTTGTACGGTATCTGTTATCTTTCAGTTGTATATTGATGTATCTAGTACTCTCCATCTACCTTCTGTATTGACTTAGAGACAGTTGTGAGGACGATATGTATGATTTTATATTCTGGTGTCGAGCTCGCATGTGAGCCGACGTTACTTTATGCAGTCTTATCTTTTATGATATCGTCCTTGTTTTACTGTGTATTCTTCGCTACGGCGTCGTATATCATATTGTGATGCTTCATTCAGTTTATTTGTTATTTCTGCTACATCTTGCTTTTACCCGACTTTTCGGGGCTAATGTTTTAAAAAAAAAGGGGAAATGTTACCAAAATTATAAAACTCATAACTTGTGAACTTAAAAAGGGATTTCTACTAAATAAATGGAAGTTTTTCAGACATTTACTATTGCTTTTACAAAACGTTTTAAATCACTCTATATTTATTGGTTTTGATTTCTGGGTTCGGTTTACTTAGCCGCGTTACGCCTGTAGACGTTGCGTGGTTAAGTGCCGGTCACGAGTCGAATTTCTCGGGTCGTGACAAATTTCCTCTACCATTCATTGATCAAATGCTGGAACGCTTAGCGGGACGAGAGTATTATTGTTTTATGGACGGATACTCAGGCTATAATCAGGTCTCCATCGCCAAAAAGGATCAAGATAAAACCACTTTTACTTGTCCTTTTGGTACCTTTGCTTACAGTCGCATGCCCTTTGGGTTATGCAATGCTCCCGCTACCTTTCAGCGGTGTATGATGGGGATATTCTTTGATATGGTAGAGAATTTTCTGGAGATCTTTATGGACGATTTCTCGATTTTTGGAGACTCTTTTTTGATTGCCTATCGAATCTTGACGCTGTTCTTACTCGTTGCAAAGAGAAGAACTTAACTTTGAACTGGGAAAAATGTCATTTTATGGTCCAAGAAGGAATTGTTCTTGGACATGTTATTTCACAGAAAGGCATTGAAGTTGACAGAGCTAAGATAGATGTCATTCAAAACCTCTCTCATCCCAAAAGCGTCAAAGATATTCGATCTTTCCTTGGCCATGCGGGCTTTTATAGAAGATTCATTAAGGATTTTAGCAAAATTGCTAGACCTTTAACTCTTCTCCTGGCCAAGGATACGACCTTCCATTTTGACTCGGACTGCGAGACAGCTTTCGACTCACTTAAACACTCACTCACTTCAGCCCCCGTTTTATCATCACCAAACTGGGACTACCCCTTTGAGCTAATGTGTGACGCATCCGACTTTGCAGTAGGTGCAGTCTTAGGACAGCACATCATAAAGATGCCACACCTGATATACTATGCAAGTAAGACCCTGAATGATGCGCAAATCAATTATACAACCACAGAAAAAGAACTTTTAGCGGTTGTATTTGCATTAGAAAAATTCAGGCCTTACTTAATTGGCTCACCTATAGTTGTGTACACGGACCATTCCGCCTTAAAACATCTTCTGGCGAAGAAAGATGCAAAAGGTCTACTAATACGTTGGATCCTTCTGTTACGAGAATTCGATCTTGTTATCAAAGATAAGAAAGGATATGAAAACGTAGTAGCTGACCATCTTTCACGCATCTCTTCTTCCCCTGTGACCCTGCCGATCAATGATTCGTTCCCAGATGAGCAACTCTTGAGCATATCCAATGAACCATGGTTCAGGGATATTGTGAACTATCTTGTCACGGGACTTATACCCAGTGATTGGTCAAAACAGGACAAATATCGTTTTCTATCCCAAGTAAAACACTTTTACTGGGATGATCCATATTTGTTTAAATATTGTCCTGATCAGATCATTCGCCGGTGTGTCCCGAATAAAGAATTCAAGAGTGTTCTTTCTTTTTGTCATGATCAGGCCTGTGGGGATCACTTTGGTCCTAAAAAGACAGCGGAGAAGATTTTGCAATGTGGATTTTATTGGCCGACCTTATTCAAGGACGCATTCGACTATTGCAAAACCTGTACACAATGTCAGTACACGGGTAGAATCTCCCAGAGGAATGAAATGCCTCAGCAACCCACTATGGTTGTTGAAATATTCGACGTTTGGGGCATTGATTTTATGGGTCCCTTTCCCAACTCCTTTGGGAATTTGTACATACTGCTGGCGGTTGATTATGTCTCAAAGTGGGTTGAAGCCATTCCATGTCGCACTAATGATAGGAAAATTGTCATTAAGTTCTTGAAAGAGAATATCTTTTCGCGATTTGGACACCCACGCGCTATTATTAGCGATAATGGGACACATTTCTGCAACAGGTCTTTTGAGACTTTGATGCGGAAATACTCAATCAACCACCGACTTTCTACACCCTATCATCCCCAAACAAGCGGGCATGCTGAAATCTCAAACAGACAAATCAAACTTATCATGGAGAAGACTATTGCTAAGAATAGAAAAGACTGGTCGACCAAACTGACGGATGTTCTTTGGGCATTCCGAACTGCATATAAGACCGATCTTGGGATGTCTCCATATAGGATAGTGTTTGGGAAAGCATGTCATTTACCCGTCGAGATAGAGTATAAAGCATTGTGGGCTATTAAGGAAATAAATTTTGATATAAACCTTGCTTGCAACTTTCGGAAGCTGCAAATAAATGAGCTAAGCGAACTCCGCGATGAAGCTTATGATAACGCTGTAATTGTAAAGAATAGGACCAAGGTTTTTCACGATAAAAACATTTTGAGGAAAACATTTTCACCTGGTCAACAAGTCCTTCTTTATGATTCACGATTACACCTTCACGCGGGTAAGCTCCGATCTCGATGGAAGGGACCTTTTGTTGTGCGGTCTGTATACCCGCACGGGGCAGTAGAAGTAGAAAATGTTAAAAACGACACTTTTTTCAAAGTGAATGGACATAGACTAAAGCCGTATTTTTCCACTGACCCCACGGAGGAGCTCTTGTTCTTATAGGAGCCAGTTTATCTTGATTAAAATTCCTTCGTCTCACCTTCATGTCCAGCATATCACTGCATCATCTTTTGAATGGAGGTGAGTGAAAAGAGTAAGTTTGGGGGAAGTTCTTCACTTATATATTTTGCCCCCACTAATAATTCCTTCCAGACTTACAGGTTTTGTAGATATAACTGTTGGCAACAGTGAGGACACTGTTGAAAACAAGTTTGGGAGAGGTTTGTGCTTATTTTTGCATCATTTGCATAAGCACAAAACATTTCTTTAAAAAACTTATAAAAATTTAAAAATTTTCAAAATCCATAAAAATTTAAAAATTTTCAAAATATAAAAATATTTTCGCATTTAAACATTTTTTGTACATAAATAAGATAATGAAAGTTTAGATACTGAAAAATAGCATCCATGAGATTAGAAAAATTTAAGAAAACCAAGAAAATTAGAAGTTTTCTTATACGAACTAGTAATAAGTAGTTATGAGCCGTTGTCCCAAGGGTTAGTAAGATGAAAGACGTCACTAATCTGAGGATAAAAATAAGTCTGAAAAATAGTTTCTATTCTGGAAGCCAAACATTTTGAACGTTGATACCCTGCTAATCGCACTTACACACGTCTTAAAGCCTGGGATAGTAGATGATACCATGAAATGCTCTTGTCTTAAAGCCAAAAGTATGAAGGAAATAAAAAAAAAGTGAATAAAGAAAATATAAAGTGGTGAGAAAAATGGACACTGCTTTTGTTATCACCAAGGGAAATAAAAAAATGTATAGCGAGGGTGCTTCTTCACCTAGTGCCCTAAGGCCAACTGGTCTGGGAGTCACTGCTATGCCTGAGGTGGTGCAAGACGAGGAAAATACACCAAGTAAGCAAGCACAGGAGTAATCGGTCGGTTAGTACCTCAAGAAGTATTAACGGTCGCATGAAAGTGTGTGAGCAATCTCATCTAAATATTCATTAATTAAAAAGTACTGAGGCTGATGGGCAAGAGTATGATAGCTTGAATTGAATTCTCGGGGTGTAGGGATGTCCTTTACACACACGCAGGGTGATACGATCGATGTTTGGAATAAAGATAGGAATGAAGAATAAGATGATGTTTTATTGAGGGAGGACGTGATTTCTGACATCTTTTCATGACCGTTAAGATATGGCTCATGACAACCGAAAAGCTAGCTTAGTTGGAAACCCTAATTTTAAAAGTTTTTCTTTTACAATTCTTTTCTTTAAATGTAATATTCATGATCTTTCTTTTATTATTGGATTTTGTGGGTGCAATCCGCTGAAACCCCTCAGGAGACAACACTCCTCCTACTAGGGACACCAGAGGTTTAAAGCCTTGTTGCACGTGCTCAGTGCAATCGTGTTGCTTACGAAAGTGTGCTAGTTAGTTTTTCTCTTTCTTTATTTTCTCCTTCTCTTTTTAATAAAAGTTCACACGAGACGATCGAAATTAAGTTTGGGGGAATTTGATTAGTCGAAAATATTGCATCTTTTAGCCGGCAATTTTCTCATCATTTGCATTCATATAGAAGTGTTCGGTATTCATATATCACATATTAGCAAAACAGTCGTAAAATATCAGATTACATGTGTTAGACCTTAAAACCGGCATTTCTAGGGAAATTGACTGCATCTCATAGCATTGCATCATTTCTATATATCGCAACCTGTGTTTCGAAGTCCGTGCAGGAAAATCAGAAGATCGGTCAAAATTTACATGACAAGACTGCTAAAAGAATACGCCAACTCAAGAAATTGGAATCTGGTAATAATCAAAAGGGTATTCAGAGATTCAATATATCAGAGAATGTACTTGAAGACATCACAAGCCAACACAGAAAGTTTGAAGGCCCAAGGAGCCAATGTGGCCGCGGAACCGCGGCCTAAGCCGCCTTGTGCCGCGGTTCCGCGGTGGTCTTGCCCCTTCATCACCCCAATTTTGCACCATAATTCCTAGCTCAATGCCTACAGCTCAGAATGACACAACATTTTCCAGAAAGCCCCAGAAGCTTCTGCCAGATCAGCAAACCCTTGGAGCTACACTAAACTAGCCTATCATTCTAGAAACTTCTCCTTAAATCCTAGCTTAAACCCTAAGCTAAGCCTAACTAACTGCTTCTAGAAGTCTTTCAACAAACTTTTGGAGGGAACTTCTATTTCAAACTCAAGGCTTAGGGTTTGGGAGATCTATAAATAAGACCCTAGGCTCACTTGTAAAACATTATTCATTCATTAAAATTGATTGATCCATTCACTCTCTTTCTTCATCTTCTTCTTCCACAAGTCTAGTGACAAGTCTTGTGTGAAACCCTAACCCTAATTCCAATCAAAAGCCAAGATCCCGAGTACCCCATCCAGCAAGAAGCCTTGCAGCCTTTTATGAGCGGAGCCGATCTTCAACAGAGCAAGTGGTCCAAGCCGATCCACGACTCACGGAGAAAAGCGACGCCAGATCGACAATTTAGTTCTTCCTCTTGTAGTTCTTGAGCGACTGTAATCAAATTGTTGATATAAATAAAAGGTGATATTCTTTTATCTTGTTTTCTTTAAATTCTTGCATCATGATTCGATCTCAATTTCTAGTTGTAGTTCTTGTTGTGATGTTTGAGTAATACTCCGCTCGTCGAGGAGTCGAGACGATCAATAGAATGATGATGTAACATATCTTAAATCGATTCTTGAGTCCTACGAGTTTTGTAAACCCTAGCAAGTTCAAGAACCGACAACCCTGTTCGTTGCGATGCTTTCTTGATTGATATCGCTCGAAATTGGGGAGTTACGATCGTTTCTTGAAATTGCTAGAGGCTAGAATGTGAACGATATCGACGAAAGAACAAGGGTTAAATGATGAAACCCTAGTTTCACGAGAAAACCCTAACTCTCGTCGATCATCATCGATCTAGTATCAATTCTTCGAAGGACAAGAACACGATATCTTGAGATTACATCACGTCTATAGATCCGATCGATTCCTACGAGCCTCATTTAGATTCTTGACATTTGGTTGGAAATATCATCGAAACCCGATTCTCGATTGTTTATCATTTTCTTGATTCTTGATTAGATTAGTGACACTTGAATCAATCGATAAAATCTTGAATCATGTTTTCTTTTCTTTTCGATTAACTTTTCAATTCAAGCAAATCAAACATAGAAACGAATCGCACAATCCCTGTGGACGATCCGCACTCGCTTACGATCTACAACCGACACCGTAATTGATTGCGGTCAAATATAATTCTTTGATTGTGATTCTATAAATTTTCTAAACCGACACACAAAGAAATGATCAATCAAATGGCGTCGTTGCCAGGGACTATTTGATTCGATTTACACAAACAAGAATTCATAACAATCAGGATACTATTGAGTTACATCGATGATTCATCAAATTGATTTCAAAGACTTGAGAGTAGTTAACCCAATAGACCAGTTTCGATTACTCACTGCACACTACCTTTCACTGCCCTGATTTATATTGCTGTTACACCTGCTTTACCATTTATGTTTATACTTGCATGTCTTGCTACCTTGTTTATATATTATTGCTTGATATTATGACGCGCTGACGTCTGGGTTTTGCATGGCCCAGATTCTGTACTTTTGCTGCAGTCCAAGCAGAAGTACTTCAGCCAGCAGGCTGAGCAGTGATGACTCATTAGTAGTTAGTTCTTTTACTTTCCAGTATTTTATTCCTGACGTGAGCCCGCATTATGGGACATACATTCTAGTTATTCTTGTATTGGATCTCTTGCTTCCGCATTATTTATTCTTGACTCATTTTATTTTGGCTTATGGATATGTGCTAGATAGTTTTATTATTGTTCTTGATATCTCTACAGCCGTAATGTGACTGTGGAAGGATAATTCCTATCCACAGGTAGAATGGTTGGCTATGTCACGTGCCTACCTTAGCGTACTCTCGGAAGCGGGACGTGACAGGAAACCCCGCCTTTCATGTAGGCGTAATACCAGGGGCGTAACGGCCGGCGTGAATCTCGCGCCCGCCAGCCCACGGCTGCCACTATATAAACCCCTCTCTCAGACGACTCAGGTAACGCATTTTTTACATCAATAGGCCGCTACTCTGTCCATTTCGCCCGTCTAACTTGATCGTCGGAGGGCCCTCGGTGGCACAACCAACCGGGAACTTCCTTGCAGGTAGCTCGGCTTCATCCACTTCAAGCCCATTGAGATCCACACGTACAAAAGGGAAAACCCTCAAATCCAATCTCAGCCGCTAGTCACCACTCGCTGCGGATCAACGGAAGGTAACATCTCAAGGAGATCCAGAGAGCTTGTGAACATAATAAAATTGAGGATTAGAAAGTAATTAGAAGATCAAAATTGGATTATTGTTTCAGCCAAATCGATTAAATTATATGTAATTATACCAATTGGAGCGTAATATAATCTTTGAAGACACGAGGCATGCTAATTCTTTCAAATTTTGCATTTCCACTGAACTTCTCTCTAAGCAAATCATCAATGTCGGGCTTGTTTAGGATTATTTTGAAATCTGAACACATTTATAGCATTTTTTTTCAATTTGTTTGCTTATGATCTCCTGAATATAAATATTATGTTCTATTTGTAGAAACGATTGTGCAAACATTAAAAATTCCATATATTTTTCTGAACAACTTAGCAACATAAAACTGTTTCAATGGTACGTTGTTACTTTTATCTTGACAAGGACCTTATTATACTAGAATGTCCCAATATTTACTTCTTCATTTTCACTGAAGATTGTTCGAACACACGTAAAAAAATCTTTTAATTTAGTGAAAATTCAACAAAGTTTAATAATTTGATTAGAAGAATAAAATGCTCAGCATGTACAAGGGTGTTTAAATTTAAAAAGATATACTTCTATGCTTCATGGATTTATAATGAGTCGGCATGGACTTCATAGTCAATAAAATCAAATTATTATACTACATGAAATAATTAGGATTACATGATGCTATGGTATATCGCAGCCCCGTCGTTTGCGCTATCAGAGTGAAAACTAGTGGACGGTCCACGCCAATTTAAATCATGCAGAGTCTAGCTTCTTGTTTTACCCTCGACGTTGTGTTCTGCAAAGCGTAGAACTGCGAGATAATCTTCATTTAATGAACATATATGTTGGCCCATTTATTCGATTTAATAAGCTTAACTTGCTGGTCCAACTAAATCAATTAAAGCTTGACCTAAGTTCCATCTATTCCTTTTTTTCATTAACAACATGCGAAAATAAAATAAAATCCTATCCTCAAGCTGCAAGGGCAAACCAGGAGTTGCGGATACCTTTATTTTAGGTGGATTTTCAAATCTTTTGTTTGTTTCTATAGTCTAGCTAACAAGTAAAAAAATCCTGATATGATTGCGGGCGAATATCAGCAAAACCAGAAGCTCGTAGTCCTTTCATCAAAGCCTATATTTAAACTAACTTGTGATGTATAACTTATTTATTACTTTCATTCTAGTTCTGTCTCGGTTCTGATTCTTGTTTTAACAACATACCAAGATAAAAGAATTTTCTTTTACGGAATTTGGATGCTTCAATTGCGCTAAACCAACTAATAATTTGATTTTTTGATAACACGTGTTGCTTTACTATTTGTTACCAAACCTGTTCCCTGGTTTGCAGTCCCCATCCAATCAGAACCCCTCATGAATGCAAATGACATTTTTACCCCTCTCATTCAAATTTATTTATGGAACCCCACAAAAAAATAATTTCAAAAAAGGAAAAAGCCGAGGCACTACACGACAAGAAACGGAAGCTCGCCACTGCGCACTGCGCCGTCGGCGCGAGATGCCAACCTCTCCACCCACCCCGTGCGTCTTCCGCCACGTGTACGGTCTACGTCTCTCCACGTCACCCACGACGACCTCGGGTCACTGCGCTAACCCTAGTTAACGTTAAGGTTAAAAACTTTATTTATTTTTCCCCTTCTCTTTCTCTCTCTAAAAAAAAATCCCCCTCTCTTATAAAAAAAAAAATCTCTCTGCGCTTTGATTTCGATGACGATCTCTCAATCGAACAGCCATTGCTTTGCTCTCGAGAGCTCCCATCGCAGCTGCTGAACTACTTCGATTCGCTTCCGCTACTTAAAAATCCGAGCTTTTTCGATCCAATCGAGAGATGCCAGCAGCAGCAGAGCTAGAGAACTCCTCCGCCTCCGGAGAGGCCAGCGTCTCGTCCGGCCAGCACGCTCCTCCTCTTCCCCCGCCGCCGATCCCCGCCAAGAAGAAGCGCAACCTCCCTGGGATGCCAGGTTGGTACAAAACCCTAGCTTAGCTCTTAATTTCTTCCTTCAATCAAGAACAAAAGGTAGAGGATTTTTTTTAATTAGATCCGGACGCGGAGGTGATCGTGCTGTCGCCGAAGACGCTAATGGCGACGAACCGATTCGTGTGCGAGATCTGCAACAAGGGGTTCCAGCGGGACCAGAACCTGCAGCTGCATCGGCGAGGCCACAATTTGCCGTGGAAGCTGCGGCAGCGGACGGGGAAAGAGATTCGGAAACGAGTCTACGTCTGCCCCGAGCCGAGCTGCGTACATCATGATCCATCGAGGGCTCTCGGCGATCTCACGGGGATCAAGAAGCACTTCTGCAGGAAGCACGGCGAGAAGAAGTGGAAGTGCGACAAGTGCTCGAAGAAATACGCCGTCCAATCCGACTGGAAAGCTCACTCGAAGACATGCGGGACTCGAGAGTACCGCTGCAATTGCGGCACCCTCTTCTCTCGGTAAAAGCTCGACTCGATTTAATTTGCTTCAGATAGTCCAATGTTTTTTTTTTATTTTTTGTGATGGAGTTTTTGTGATAGAGTTTGTTTTTTATTTGGGTTGAATCAGGAGAGATAGCTTCATCACGCATAGGGCGTTCTGCGACGCGCTGGCGGAGGAGACCGCGAAGGCGCAGCCGACGACGAGGAGCGAAGAGGACGAGGGATCCGCGTCTACGTCTGCGGCGGCGATTGTGGCGGCGGCGGCGGCGAGCTCGCTGCCGATTCAGGCGATTGCGCCGCCGGAGAGTGAAGGTTTGTCTTTTTTGCTCGCTTGTGGGTGTTTTTTTTGTTTTTTGGACGTATCGAAATTAAATTTGGGTTTTTTTGATTTTGTCGGATCTGGGTCTATTCAGTTGATGCTGTTTGGTTTTGTCCATTGCTCGTATGAAGAAAGAAATTAAAGCTATGAGAGAGAGAGAATTGTTGGGAAAAAGAAAAGTTTGGTAGCTCATTGAAAGCTCCAAACTTTTTCATTATCTCTGCAGTCGAGAGGGATTGGGATTGAATCAAAAGCCAACCTACTTCAGTATTGGACCATCATTGCTGCTTTCCACAATAAAAAATCCCAACTTTTTACAGTATTTTTTTGGCCCCCTTTTCATTTCATCTTTCAGCGATGCATTCCAACTCCATTAGCCATCAACACATTGAAAGTTTGCAACTTTGAAATCAAAAGCGTAGCCATCATTGTAACAGAGCAATGCATTCCACCTCCATTAGCAATCAACAGTGAAAAGATTGAAAGCTTGAAACCTTTTTTAGTACCCTTTCAATATTGAAGCATCATTGATCTCTTTTTATTTACAATCAAAATAACTATATTTGTTTTTTTTTTGCACCCAATAACAGAGCAATACATGCCACCTCCATTAGCAATCAACGCTAGCAACAACAGCCACACCACAAGCACAAGCAGCAGCACCACCACCAACACTGCGACTCTGTTCGCCAGCCTTTTCTCATCGGCCACGGCCTCTGCTCCGTCTCAGACCACCATGAGCTTCACCGACCTCATCGGTTCGATCAACCGGCCCGAACCCACGTCCCTCTCGCTCAATTCATCGATATTCGCCCCTCTGCCTCACCATTTCGCCGCCCCTCAAGCCCAAACCCTGTCCCCCCATCTATCCGCAACCGCATTGCTTCAGAAAGCGGCCCAAATGGGCGCGACCGCGACGAACACCTCATTTCTGCGAGGCCTCGGGCTCTCCACTTCATCGTCATCGGAAAACAATATCCATGAGGGCTACCATCACCACCACGAGAATCCGATGCTTGGATTGGGCTTGCCTTATGAGAACGGAAGCGGGCTAACGGACTTGATGTTTGGGTCCAAACCCACGACGTTGGATCTCCTTGGGCTGGGGATGGGGCCGGAGGCATTGATGAGCTCGATCGGGGGCGGGCTCGATGTGGGGCCTGGGGGATCGGGGGCTTCGTGGGACGGCGGTGACCGAAAACAGAATAGCTCGGCGATACTTTAGCTTCTTCTTCTTCAAGATATCAATCAATGTGCAGGTATGGAGTTAGTTTAGCAGCTGGAAATATATGATCATTTTGTCTTTGGTTCATCTTGGGTAGCTCTTAAATAGTTCATTTTGAGGTGTATTTTGGTGGGTAATTATTGTCTCTATCTATGCCTAGAATCATTATCATAGTTATATGAGTAGTAATAGTAGTAGTATATCATGTGAGTGTAGAAATGTTTTGTGTTTTTTGAGCTTGGGGTTTTTAGGAAGCTTTGTATGAAGCACAAAACAGTATGTAAGTAGTAAGCCTAGAATTTGTAAGCAAGTCAAAAGAAATGGTACATTGGAGGGAAAAAAATGTTTATTTCTTGTTCTAAAATGTTGTTGTATTTATCTCATGCTTTTAAATTTGAGACATGTCATGGTCTAAGTTCTTGGGTTTTTGTGAGGATGGGGATTTGGGCAGGTTCTTAATGACAGAACTTTGTGAAGCAGACAAATTTGGTACATGAACCCAAAAAAAATGATGGTTTTCTCTCTCTTCTTTTTGTTGTCTGAAAAGGATGTACTAGCACTAGTTATTAAAATCTTTGAGGTGTTGATTTAATGAGACACAATTGAGATGGGGCCCAGTTTGTTGTGGGGATCCTAAGGTTAATTATGGTGGTATTAAGAAAGCTTGTCACATTGGGAATAGCGTTTATCTTATTTATTTCGTGTAGCTAAACATGTGAGAACGCTCACCATTGGAAAAATGAACAGTGTGTCTCGATGTAGATAAGATTTGATAATGGAAGAAATCTTGGAAGAGAAGTCATTTGTATTTTAAATAAGAGATTAATAGGGCTGCGGTCGTCCGCACCCCCGAAAAAGTGAAAAACAAGAGGGCTAGTGGGGCCAAGATAAAGTTGGATAGGTCCCACACGCTGCGGTTGGGTCCCACAATCGTGGCCTCGAGGTTGCGGTCAACCACGGCTCCATTTTTCGGTTTATACAGTCCTTGAAGTTTGTATGTTAATACGAATAACTAGAAAATACAACACTCCTGTTATTAAGTGGTTCTTACTTAAGTAGATTAGTGAATAAGATAATTGCATTTAGAATAATTGAGGGTAAACTGAAGCTAGTGAATTTTAGGGGATTTACATGCCGGGAAAGTTTGGGATCGTGTAGTGATGATGTCCAATGTTGGGAACTCTCCAGATCATGACACGTGGCAGATAACGCGTCCCGGGGCTTACGGGACAGGAACAAGCACGACACATTGAAGGCATTCCCTGGGCCTTCGTCCCGAGAATTGTCCCGACCTTCGATGGCCTTCCAGAACACCCTCATGCTCGTCTTACGAATAACCATTTGCTCACCTTCGAGCCCTCCTACACGCTGAGTCTTCTCAACCCTCCCAGCTATCACCGAATCGAGCTCCCTCGGCCTCCCGCTCGCCTCCGAGCCTCCCGTCGAGCTAAACCTTCCCGGTTCTGTCGAGCGACCTAAAATGCAGATCACAGACGCCTCCGCCACGGCTTCGTAAATCTCACCAAACGCGAGATATCTGCTGCCCTACGATCCCGCGTTCCACGCCGTCGTGTTCCCCAATTAATGAGCGTATCTCGTCATCAATGGAGGATCCCGCCATTCACGCGGGCGTAACGCTAAGGGCGTAACGCCAAAAGGCGTAACGGCCGGCGTGAATCTCGCGCCCGCTAGCCCATGGCTGCCGCTATATAAACCCCTCTTTCGGACGACTCGGGTAAGACAATTCTTATCCAATAAGCCGCTACTCTGTCCAAATATCTCGACTAACTTGATCATCGGAGGGTCCACGGTGGTACAACCACCACGGGACTTCTTAGCAGGTAGCTCGGCTTCGCACCGAACCAAACCCATTGAGATCCACACGCCTCAGGCGACAATCCTCAAACCCAATCCCAACCGTTCGCCTATGCCGTCGGCAGATCGTCGGAAGACAACATCTGAAGAAGATCCAGAGCTCCATCATGTAGTGATGATGCTCACAAGTGGTATTTCCTCATATTACGACACGCGGCGGATGACATGCCCCGAAGGCTACGGAGGTAGAATAAATGAGTTGCATTAGGGGCATTCCTCGAGACCTTGTCTCGAGGAAGTGTCCGACCTTTCAGGAAATCTTCCCGAGTACACCTAGCAAACTACCAACAACTCGTCTCCAAGCTTCCTCAGTCCTCTTGCTCGTCTCCGAACCATCTGTCAGGCCGAGCTTCCTCGGTCTCCTTACTTGTCTCCGAGCCATCTGACAGGCCGAGCTTCCTCGGCCTCACTGCTCGTCTCCGAGCAATCTGACAGGCCGAGCTTCCTCGGCTTCACCGATCAACCGAGAGCGCGGAACCTAAGCGCCCCCGCAACGGCTCTGCGTATCTCGTCATGGCGAGATATTCGCCTCCCCACATTCCGCGTCTCACGCTAGCGCGTCCCCCCGTTAATGGGCCTATTCTGCCATTAATGCGAGGATACCGTAGGGACGTAATTGACGGCGACGATCTCGTGCCTGCTCGCTCCACGCGACCACTATATAAGCCCCTCTCTCAGACGACTCAGGTAACCCGAGCTTATTCAATATGCCCTTACTCTGCACCTATTTCTCGGCACTAACTTTATTGTCGAAGGGTCTTACGGTGGTCATCCATCCCGAGACTTCTTTTGCAGATAACTCGGCGTCAACGCCAACCCATTGAGATCCACACGCTCAACAACTCCCAAACCAAATCTCAACCGTCAAAGACCGCCATCACAGGATCGACGGAGGACAACATCTGAAGGAGATCACAGCCTCCGTCATGTAGCAATTTATCCTATCCATTGATAATATGCATCTAATCATAATTAGGAGAAAAAAAGTTAATTTGATAAATACAGAAGGTTTAAACGAGGAAGAAAAAAGTAAAGTTGATAAATACAAATGGTGTTTTTCAAGGAAAGGTCCAAGAAAAATGACAAAAGGGATCAAAATTTCTCGATCTGTTCTTTTTTTTTTATCCGGATATTTAGTATACTGATACATCAGAGTAAGATATAAGATGCAGAAGCTTATTATGTTACTCTCTATATTTATTATAATCTATACAATATCATAAATAAGGAATTCCTAATTTACATAATTTTTATTTTTTTTCTTCCGATCAGATCTTGGTCAGGAACTTCTCAAGCTCGGTGGTTTTTGAAATATGGAGCAAAACATGCTGAGCCAAAAAGAAGACCAGTAAGAAATGATGATTGTTTACTGAAACTTAGAATCAATCACACTCAAACTCATTAAAATCAAAACCAAAATCGATTGCCAAAACGTGTTGGTAAAAAACTCAACTTCCATTGGCACAACAATCAAAGAGCCCATGGGGGGTTATAAATACCGGTCAAATTTTCCGAGCTGACTCAGCACAGTTGGTAGAGTGTGGGGCCCACACCAGCCTCCCCCCTTGCATTAAATGCCTTGTCAATAATATAATGCATAAGAGCGTGAGGGGCCCACCTGGAATTTCAATAATTTAATCTAAGGAGAGCAACAAGCATACAGCAATAGCCTTGCCATCCTTAGCTGGGGGCACTGAAAGCCACATGGTTAACTTCTCCTTCAATTTATCCTTTGCATCATCATCATCATCATCGTCAAAGACTCCATGAAAATAAATTTGTGGTTCAAGATAAGGAAGAAACAAAAATAAAAATGGAGATGTCTTAGGTGAGAATGATCGCATAGGGCTTTCTTTGAAGGGGGTAACTATAGGCTTAATGTTGGGGAATGAATGATGTGATGTGATTGGAATTTACTTGGATTTAATTCACTCTTTGTTCAATTAATTTTGTTTCTTTTCCCCCCTTCCTCTTATGAATTTTTTTTTCTAGCTAACCTACACACCATTTAAACCCGGACCTCCAATCCTTTTTATGACTGCAATTGTCGCCGCTCGATGGATCTCAGTTTTACATATCTCAACCGGCATGTGTGTATGAGAACAGCTAGAGTTGCGATTGCTAACAATAATATTTGATTTTTCCTTTGGATGTTTTTTGTAGGGTGGGTGGGGGTGGGGTGGGTTCATGATACGATTGATTTGTTGAATAGAGAAATGCAGTGATGAAAACAATGACGATAGTAAAATTTTATGCTTGGATTACATTTTGAGTGTTATGTAAACAGCATGAACTAAAACTATGTGATACGGAAAATATTACATTTTGAGTGTTATGCAAACACAAGGCACTTTAATATGTATGAAGTTCCAAATTTACCCTTAAATAGAAAAATAAATAAGGCCTTTTAATAAAAAGGCCCATCCATACTTCGCTAATTACTAAAAAAATCATCTCATATTCCGTATTTACTAAAAAGACCTCTTATACATTTAAGTTACACTAAAAAATCCTAACAAACCAAAAAAGAAAATCTTTTTGGCATCTTTTATCACTCTGTTAGAGCGTTAACGATGAGTATCGTGCTAGGGTTTTAAACCTCCGGTCCCTCTTATTCTTCCAAAATTACCAATTTTCCCACAAAATTAGCTTTAGAGGTTCCGATAAAAAATCTTTCAAATTGATCATGGAAACCAGCTTGTCTTACTCAATCTTCTCCAGCAACGAGCTTGTATAGTGCTGTTGTCTTTTCAATTGCTGGTTTTGAGTTAGTGGGCTAGATCATTCGAAAGGAGAGCGATTTTTTTGTTGTCCTAAATTCCAATCTTCAATTAAGAAAGGACGTGGGTTCTTTATGTGCGTGAAAGACCTAACTAAATATTTATAAGATAAGAGAGCAATTCAAGCTTCATCTCCATCTCCATCTTTCTAACGAGATATTAAATTTGGATGGAAAACTAACCAGTGGGTCTTTTAAGTATAACTTAAATGTGTGTGGGTCTTTAAGTAAATACTAAATATAAGATTTTTTTAGTAATTAACTAAATATGAGTGGCTTTTTAATAAAAACCCCAATAAATAAAACCTATCATAAGGTTAAAATAGGAATTTTCATTATGGCAAATCTCTTTTTTTTTTTTTGCACTGGCTCGTAAACCCAAACCTAAGTGCACACGTAGACAACACATCCATGCACACATCACACACAAAGCACACAACACACACCTGCACTTAGAGGGCCCATAAATTTGCCCTGAAAACGCCAATCCGTGTCCACTTTCTCATCTGAGATTCCTAGGGTTTGAACTTCGCGCTCTCCCAAAGGGAAAAATGTCTATACCAACTCATCTATAGCTCATTGGTGGTTATACTATTCTCCGCGGTAGGTATAAAGGACATGCAAGAAGAATGTTGGAGTGATATTTCACTGTTAGATTTTCTGTTCTATACAAACATGTAACAGTGGACATGGATAGCCCATTGGTGAGACTTGGAGTAGTCCAAGGGACAGATCTGGGTTTGAGCCTGGAATACCTCATTAATGAGAAGATGGTGACTAATTTATTCCACCTATCATCCCGGATCAGGGATCTCATTTTTTTTAAGGGCTTAAAGTAGCACAGTGGCGGGGATGTTGGAGTTTGATGGAGGAAAGCCCGATTCAAACCGGGATGGATGGCTAATTTATTCCACATATTATATCAAAAACATGTTATAAACTATATGATATACAAAAATATAGCAATTTTTGTAGCAGCTATTTATAGAGAAAAGGAGAGAATTAGAATATTCTGTAATCCTGATTTGTTTTTATTGTCTAATTAAAACACATGCAATTTAGGATGAGACATTGTATCAGAGACGTGCTATATCGAAGGCATCAAGAATCGAATCCAAAGGCAATCTTGAACAAATAAAAGAATTACTTTGTTATTGCACCCAACAACTAAAAAAATCCATGTTTGAGCCCTAAATAAGAAAAAGGTGTCAATACTTTAATTATCAACATTTTGATTTTTGGTGTGTTGACCACTGCGTTTCGACTACAACTTGCAAAATTAATACTATCAAAGATTCTGTATTTAGTTATAGAGATCTAGAGTAGTAGTGGCATTCTCACATTAAATTTAACTAAAATATACAGAAAAACTAGAAATTTTTTTTATTTGTGAGATGGCCCTTGTCATCAATTTTTTATAAGTGTGATATATGTTAGTATTCGAAAGGCAAAATGTTTGAATAGATTATTAAAGATTTTTGATTAAAACAATAAGTTTTAATATATTCTCATCAAACTTTTATTTTAATACACATATGTATTGTGTTGATCCCAAAAGTAAAAGAAGTTCATGAAGCAAGAAATTTCATAGAAAAGGGAAAGATAAATAAAAAAATCCAAGAGTTTATGAAAGAGGAAAAAAGATCTCATGAAACACAAGATTTCATAGAAGGAATGAAAAAAATTCAAAAAGATTTTGTGCAAGGAAAAAAAATAATTTAAGAAATCATTAAAGTCAAAGACGAAGGAAAGAAAGTTCTGAACTTTGATGAGTTCAAGAAAGAAGAAAAGAAAATTTAAGAAGTTAAAAACATGATGAATGAAAAAGAGAAGAATTTCGAGAACATTATATATAGAGTTTGTGAAAAGTTTTACAATAATTATAGAAATCAAGAATTATGAGAAAGAAAATGAGAAAATTCAAGAGATCAAAAGAGTCAGAGAGGAGGAGGATAAGAAGGTTTTAAAAATTAAAGGAGTTAATGAGATGGAGGAAGAGATTAAAAAAATCGAACATTTCAAGAAAGAAAAGAAGAAGGAAAAAGGAATCGTATCGTTTGTTCAATAAAGTCCGAAAGAGAATTTATTGTAAAAGAAACGAATGAAAAGGAGAAAGTTCACAAAATCAAGAAAGAAGAAACAAAGTTTTCATAGTTCAAGATAAAATCCGTTGAAAAAGAAAATGACGGGATGAAAGGTAACAAATTTCTTGATTATTGCAAAAGAAAATTTAAAAGGGAAAAGATTAAAAAGAAAAAGAAAAGGATAAAAATAAAAAGTAAGGAAGAAAAAGAAAATAGAAAATTAAGAAAAGAAACGGTGATGTATGGAAAGATTAAAGCGGGAAAAAGAAAATTGTTGATTAATTCGGTTAAAGATGGGAAACTGGTAGGAATCAAGTGGAAGAAAAAGGTGAAAATACAACAATAAGGATATGAACTTTTAATAAGTCAATTGTATTCAAGATTCGGTCAAAGTCAAGAAGATCAACCAAATTGAAGGAAACCATTCGAGCAAGGCAAAAAATATAATGATTGGGCCGGTGATGATAAAGCAAGCAAGCAGACAAGGATTGGATTGGTAAAAGTAAAACAAGAAAGTAAAATCCAAGATATTGAAGAATGATGTTCAAAGATTGTTCAACAAGCATTTAAGGAAGAATTGAATTAAGAGAGATGATTGGAAATATAATATAATTATTATATTAAGTTTTAAATTAAAATTGTCATGTTTAAATTAGATTTAGTCAGTTAGAGTCTTAAATTAGAGATAAATTTAAAGTTATTTGAGAAGATTAGTTTTATCATGTATTAGCGAGGAGTCATCGGTCACAATTTGTAATTAAAGAAGATTGTTTAAGAGACAGATTAGTTATTAAAGAGAGATTAAGATTTATTTGAGATCAATAAAGTTTTGAGAGTTTCTCCATCATCATAATTGTCTTTGATTAATCTCCTCCTCTACAGGCGAGCTACCTATATTTGATATATATCAACATATTGCACATGCAAAATACTAATAATATTTAATCATTTCAATTTAAATGATACATACAAATTTTATTCCACTATTTTTAATAAGCTTTACTCACTTCATAGATGAGAACCAAAAGTCTAGCTTACTTAACTTCGGCATATTTCAAGGATGGCCGAATGAAGCCTAGAACCATGGTGCAACTAGAGCAAAATGAGAATACGATAACATGTTGCCAAAACAAATATTTTGGAGGCAATTGGTCTAATCCTAGAATAATATATAACCGACAAACTTTCAATTTTGCTTCCCAAATCTCCGAACAGCTTAATTTGTAATGATTTACTGAAAGCAACTATGTGATTATACGGGATTGGTTCGCTGATTTGAAGGATCAACCTAATCCTATGCGGCGCAGGGGGCCGGTGCCAAAAGATAAAACTAAATCCTATAAGATTTTCGCTAATCGGCATGGTGGATCACCCACTCCTTGAATAAAACCGGAAATGCAATAAGTTATGTAGCAGGCTTTGATCTTATCTCTTTTTATCTCTTTTTATCATCACCATTATTGATATATTTATATAAGGCATGGATTGAATAAGGCGTTAGGAATAACCCCATTTATATGACTCTAAATATCCTATTAAACATGGCATATGAACATAATATAATTGTGCGGTTATAATTGTGAAACCACATGTTTGTTTTGAGTGGTCATGAAACCACTAAGTAGTCATAATAACTACCTATAACTCTCTTAATGGAAGGGGTATATAAAGAGAGCCCTTGCCTACACAATGATAATGTGAAAAAGATCAAGACCCGTGAATTAAGTTGGTTTTTCTATACATCAAGAAAACTCTAAAGGAAATGGAGTAGGCAAGAGAGAACAAAAGAATTGGTGTATTCTTATTCTTGAAATCATGGTATGAAGGATTGTTTCGGCATATACACTACTATAATATTATGAATCATATCATATAGATTAAAAAAATATAAATTATAAATTTCTTACAATTTGTATCAGAACCCAATGGTTTTGTTGAAATTTGACTTGTAGTTTTGAAGACCACAGACGCCTGCTCCAGAACTACAGACGTCTATGAAAGTAATCAACAAAAGTCTAGATTGAACTACAGATGTCTGTACATTTCTGATGTAGACGTCTGTGTCGGGAAACGGCAGATTATTTGGAAAGATTTGATGAAAATTCGTTTGGACTTAATCAAGAAGTTTGTTTGGAAAGATTTTTGAGTTTTGTTTGGAGATTTTTTTTGGAAGATTTGATTAGATCTAAATTATTTGAATTGGGTATTCTAGTAGAAATAGATTTAAGGTCTTCTAACCCTATAAATATATATTGATTAGGATATTTTGTATGGTATGAAGAAGAATTGTAAAGAAGAGAATTTTGTATTTCGTATTGAATTTGAATAAAGCAGTGAAGTTTGAAAATAATTTCTTTGTGTTTTGATTGTGCTTTATATTTTCTTTTCCTTTCAAAAATCTTAACAAATTGGTATCAGAGCTTGGTTGAGAGAAGAAACGATGATGAAGGAGAAAACTTAAATCACAACGAAAATAGTATGTTTGAATGACACAAATTGGTCGATATGGAAGTCAAGGATGGAGGACATGTTGTGCCTCAAAATTTAGATACGTCTCTTTATGGGATCGGCGCCAAACCAGAGAAGATGTTTAAGAAAGATTGGGCAATGATGGATCAAAAGGAGAGGAGTATTATTCGTTGATGGATAGAACATTCGGTGTTCTACTATGTATCATCAGAAAGTACCGCAGAAACTTTATGGAAGGAGTTGACAGATCTCTACGAGAGAAAAATGGCTACGAACAAGGCTTTTCTAATAAGAAAATTAATGAATTTGAAGCTCCAGGAAGATTTCTCAATAGCAGAGCACTTGAACGAAGTTCAAAATATTACGAATGTAAGGTGTTTTTCGTCACCCCATTGAGATGGGAATACGTCCGCGCTTGTCAGGCGCATTACAGATCCCTCTGCCTAGGATAGGTTAGGGTTTATTAATTGTGGGGATCCGAATCTCCGGCAGCCGCAGATTAAGCCGCCGTTAATTACCCCTCGCTTTTGGAGCGAGAGAACCTCCGATTGACGAGTCAAATAGGTCATGCGAACTCAATGTGCAGTGTGCGTATGTTTTGAAAAGGGTTTTGGATATATCGAGAGCCCCGCAGAGTTTTTACGGGGGTCCCGGTACCCGGATAGCGGGCTGGGGGCCAAGGGGCTAGCAGCCCCTTGCGGGGTGCGGGGCAGCGCCCCGTTAGAAATTTTTTCTAACGGGCACAGTGTTGTGGAGTATTTGTATGTGTATGTATAAATATATAAAAGGGAAAGGCATCCAAAAGATGCTTGGGAGAAGGAGCCAGCGCCCCATGTGTGCGGCACGCGGGCGCTGGGGGCAAGGCGCCAGTGCCCCACGTGCACGGCACGCGGGCGCTGGGTGCAAGGCGCCAGCGCCCCAACGGAAAGTAAAAGGGGGGGCTCAGCCCCCCGTACCGGGAGTTGTACTCCATTTGACTTTTGGGAGTTAAACTCCTTAAAACAAAGATGTATTATTATTGTTTGTTTATTTTTATGGAGTTAAACTCTCAGAAACTTTGATTTGTGGAGTTAAACTTCAAGAAATCCTTGTAAATGCTCAAAGGGACCTCTTTCTTCTTCCTTGAGCCTTGGATCTTTCCCAAAAATGGAATCTCTGGAGATGGGTCTCCTTCCTCCTCTTCTGTTGGCCGAATCTTGAAGAACAAGAGAGGGGTGAGATTTAAAAATCTCCCCTTTTTGAGATCTAATGGAAGATCCGAGCTCCCTTTGGTGGGTTTTGTAGCGGAAAACTATTTATTTTTGGAAAAGGAAGAGTAAAACTCTTGATTTAATTGAAAATGGGAAGAAAGTTTAGAATCTTGAGGAAGGAGGAGGAGGCACAAAAAACCCTAGAGTTTGAGAGAATAAAAAGTCTATCTTTTATCCATCATCATGGTGCCTTATATAGGCTTACACATTTACACATAGCCTCTTGGGCTTTACAAAATGGCATTTTGCCCATCTCATGCCTCATGTGCTCATTTCTTTTGCACATAAGTTATGGGCTTTACAAAAATTTGGCTTTATGCCCATTTTGCTTACATTCATGCATAAAAAATTACATCAAAATTATTTATTACATGATTTTTATTTTGGCATGGAGGTGGGCCGGCCGCTTCATGTTTGGACTCGACTTGGGCATGGGCCCACTTGATCTGGGTTTGGGCCTACTTGGTTTGGGGTTGACCTTGACTTTGACTTGGTCAACCGGGATGCAATTTTCGACCCCAACAAAGTGCCCCCATCAATAAATGCACACCACATATGTGGGTTGTGTGCATGAAATTGATGGATCTTCTTTCACGTGGAGGCGACTTGCTTTGGTTCCCACTTTTTTGGATGCACTGCCCTTTTTACGACATGGACGGTCAACGCTTGACGCGTCTCCGAGACGGAGTGTCCGTAGTAGACGTTTCTCCGGCACAGAGTGATTTGGTTCTCGCTTTGTGGGAAGCCTGCACTGCCCTTTTTACGACATAGACGGTCGACGCTTGACGCGTCTCCGAGACGGAGTGTCCATAGTAGACGCTTCCCCGGCACGGAGTGATTTGGTTCTCGCTTTGTGGGAAGCCTGTACTGCCCTTTTTACGACATGGACGGTCGACACTTAGCGCGTCTCCGAGATGGAGTGTCCATGGTAGACGTTTTCCTGGCACGGAGTGATTTGGTTCCCGCTTTGTGGGAAGCCGGCACTACCCTTTTTACAACATGGACGGTTGACGGCACTGAGTGTCGCTGTTCGACTTGTCCCCAGCACGGAGTGTCCCTGGTCGACTTGTCCCCGGCACGGAGTGTCGCTGGTTGTTCGACTTGTCCCCGGTACGGAGTGTCGCTGGTTGACCCGATTCCGAGGTGGAGCATGATTCCGACAGGGAGGTCGCTGGTCGACTTGTCCCCGGCGCGGAGTGTCGCTGGCTGTTCGAATTGTCCCTGGTATGGAGTGTCGCTGGTTGACTTGTCCCCGGCACGGAGTGTCGCTGGATGTTCGACTTATCCCCGGAACGGAGTGTCGCTGGATGTTCGACTTGTCCCCGGCACGGAGTGTCACTGTTCGACCTGTCCCCGGCACGGAGTGTCACTGGTCGACTTGTCCCCGGCACGGAGTGTTGCTGGTTGTTCGACTTATCCCGGCACGGAGTGTCGCTGTTCGACTTGTCTCCGGCACGGAGTGTCACTGGTTGGATTGATTCCGAGGCGGAGTATAATTCTGGCGGGGAAGGTAGATATCCCGAGGCGAAGCATGATTTCGACACGGGGTACATTCTGGGACAAAACATGATTCCGCCGCAGAGGTTGTTGGTTTGATTTGGTTTGACATCAGCACCGATACACTGGAATATGGTACCAGGAGCGAATCATCATTTGTCTTTGAGAGGATTTAGGGATTGGTTCTTTTGTCGGCATCTGCATTGCTGCACTGGAATAATACCAGGAGCAACTCATCATTTGCCCTGGGGGGATATGGGAATTGGTTTTTGGGTCGGCATCAGCACCGCTACACTGGAATATGGTACCAGGAGCGAATCATCATTTGCCATGAGGGGATTTCCATCGTTCCCAGTTTAACGACTTAGGGGTCATCTGTTCCCAGTTTAACGACTTAGAGGTCATCTGTTCCCAATTTAAAGACATAGGGGTCTATTGGATCGGAAGTTTGTAATTTTGGGGTAAGGGCCGGCATCAGCGTTGCTAACACTGAAGCGCAGGTGCCAGGAGCAATTCATCATTTGCCTTTCACTGTTGGGGAGCGATGGCTTAGGAGACAGGTTTAGGTCCCTATCACCTAAGACTTTTTCAATTTTATGAGCCGTAAGGGTCTCATAAAAACATTTTCTCCCTACGAGTCGTAAGGATCCCGTAGGTGTATTTTCTCCTTAGAAGTCGTGAGGACTCCCAAGTGTGTTTTTTCTTTGTGAGTCGTAAGGATCCCACGAAGGTATTTTCTTACGGGTCGAGAAAATTTCGTAAGTTTGTTCTCCTCATGTATCGTGAGGACACATGAGTGGGTTTTCCTAGATGGAGCATAATTCCAGGGACGGAGACCGGCCACTGGACTAATGATTGCGGTAGGGTATGGGTATGATGAGAATTATTTGAGCCCATAGATTGTATACGGTAGTCAATTTGGGGACCAACCGTAGGGCTGGGAGAATTTTAGGAAATTGGATTTTGGTTGGCGTCTGCATCGCTGCACTGGAATATGGTACCAGGAGCGACTCATCATTCGCTGTTAGGGATTTGAGTTTTGGACGGCATCTGCATCGCTGCACTGGAATATGGTACCAGGAGCGACTCATCATTCGCCGTTTTTTTACCGCGATTGCTCTATCATTTTAGCTTTTCTTATCGCGAAGGTCGCGATTGCCCTATCATTTCGACTTTTTATTCGCGGTTGCCCCATCATTTCGGCTTTATTTTCTTATTTATTTTACTCTCTGATTTTTATTGCGAGTTGCCCCATCATTTCGGCTTTTTATTATTTATTTATTTATTTATTGTTTTATTTACACATTTTTACATCCCCAGTTTAACGACTTAGAGATCGATTGTGCCCAGTTTAACGACTTAGCGGTCATCTGTTTCCAGTTTAACGACTTAGAGGTCATTTGTTTCTAGTTTAAAGACTTAGGGTTCTGTTTCCAGTTTAACGACTTAGGGGTCTATTATGCCTAGTTTCTCGAACTTTGATCTTGGCGGAGTTGTGTTGATGATCGTAGCTCTGTGGCTTGTCGGTACATCTGACGACTTTGGGTCTTTCCCAAGTTTGTATTGGTTCTCCACTCAATGTTTGAAAATATAGCAGTTTTCGATGGTATGACTCACCATTCTAGGATATGGGAAGTATATGGGATTGCCGGTCATGTTCATTTCATGTGGCCTCTTTGGAACAGGCAGTTGCAGACCGTTGTTCAAGGCGTCCACGAACATTTTGCGGACTTCATCCCTTCTGAAGGAGTATACCTTCTTCTTTCTCTCCATTGGAGTAGGTGCCTTTACTGATGCTGGTCCTTGAGGCCGATCAGTCTTTGGTTCGCCCTTTTCACATAATGGCACATGTCTGAGAGAATCGGGTTCCCGAAGGGCTCCGGTCTCCATTTGTATGAAATCGGCGGTCGTAACTTGACTGTTTGCTAACACGCCTTTAGACAGCTCTGTCTCTCCCGTCTTGTATTTCTTTTCGACCCAATCTTTAAAGACGAAGCAGTCCTCAATGGCATGACTTATCACTCTGTGATAGGGGCAATATTTTGGGTCGTCGGTCATATTCGCTTCTTGCGGTCTTTTTGATTCTGGCAATTGTAGACCGTTTCTTAGGGCGTCCTTGAATATCTTGCAGACTTTTTCCCTTTTGAAGGAATATACCTTATCTAGTTTCTCTTGCAGAGGTGATTCCCCTTCGGTGTATGTATCGGAGGGACTGGAGGCTGATCGCGGCCGTTTTTCATGAAGGCGCTCCGCTCTTAGGCTGAAGGGGGTATCAGTTGGCTGCCTTCGGGTATCAATCCCCGGCTCATGAAACAAAATTTGATTCTGCTGTAATTGCAATCGGGCGACTTGGGTCGTGAGATCTGCCGCGACGTTTGCCAATTCGTCGACCTTAGACTGTACCTTGGCTAACTTCTCATCCCTGTCCTGAAGCTGCCTCTGAAGCCATCGGAATAATGCTTGTTCTGTAGTTCTGGTTACGACAACCGGGTCATCCTTATTGCCTGAGCTCAATTCCGCAGGAACCCCGGGCTCTTTTGGGCTTATCGGCCTGAGCGAGCTCTTCATCATATAGACCGAGTCGACGTTGGGTAGCGTCCACCATATCATCACCATGGCTGTGAAGCATAGGAGGGTTTGTTTCTTCATGTCCGACCATGTAGACAGTGTGGACCACATATCCAGCCGTCTCTTTATCTTTGGCGGGGTAACCCTGTTCTTGGAACTTCATGAAATTCAAACTAGCATGAGCCCTAGCCCTTTTATTGGCTCTGTATCTGAGCCTTTTCTGTCTTAGCTTCTCGATTTTGAGGGCTTAGCGGGCATCCGTTATCCAGAAAGCCATTGTGAATCGATTGGCGGAGAGCTTCGAGAAGACACCCGATCGAGCAGTTGTTAGGGACACCGCTGGAGCTTGCTCGAGACACCTTATTGCTTTGTTGGTGTTGATGGCCTTGCCCCCAGCTGGGGCCAAGGAAAGTCGTTCAGACACCGACTTACGTTTGGATAGTGGTGCCCTCGAGATCACCACATTTGGCCTCTTGCCTTTCGAGGCCGGTTTGTCTATTACCGGAGCTTGAGGAGGTGGAATGGCGTTAGCTGGCACGAACAGAATAGAGCCGAACTGTAGCAGCGGCTCCTCCCACTTTTGCCCGAGACTGGCCAGAAGGACCGTCCTGGCGTCCATCTTCATCATGTAGGAGATGGGAGCTGTGTCGAGAGCTGAGCTGGTCCTTGGAGACATTTTGTTGTGTCCGGAGATTGCAATTTGAAATTTGTTAACCTGCACAAATAAGCATGATTTCAATACAGGCAATCGATATGTATATTGATTGAGTTCGCATGAACGTTTAATCCGAAATATGGGAGGAGAGATTGGTCCCACTGGGTGTGCCAGAATCTGTAAGGTGTTTTTCGTCACCCCATTGAGATGGGAATACACCCACGCTTATCAGGCGCATTACAGATCCCCTGCCTAGGGTAGGCTGGGGTTTATTGATTGTGGGGATCCGAATCTCTTGCAGCCATGGACTAAACTGCCGTTAATTACCCCTCGCTTTTGGAGCGAGAGAACCTCCGATTGACGAGTCAAATAGGTCATGCGAACTCAATATGCAGTGTGCGTATGTTTTGAAAAGGGTTTTAGATATATCGAGAGCCCCGCAGAGTTTTTACGGGGGTCCCGCTACCCGGATAGCGGGCTAGGGGTCAAGAGGCTAGCAGCCCCCTTGCGGGGTGCGGGGCAGCTCCCCGTTAGAAATTTTTTCTAACGGGCACAGTGTTGTGGAGTATTTGTATGTGTGTGTATATATATATAAAAGGGAAAGGCATCCAAAAGATGCATGGGAGAAGGTGCCAGCGCCCCATGTGCGCGGCACGCGGGCGCGGGAGCAAGGCGCCAGCGCCCCACGTGCGCGGCCCGCCGACATTGGGCGCAAGGCGCCAGCGCCCCAGCGGAAAGTAAAAAGGGGGGGGGGGGGCTCAGCCCCCCGTACTGGGAGTTGTACTCCAATTGACTTTTGGGAGTTAAACTCCTTAAAACAAAGATGTATATTATTGTTTATTTATTTTTATGGGGTTAAACTCCCAGAAACTTTGATTTGTGGAGTTAAATTCCAAGAAATCCTTGTAAATGCTCAAGAGGACCCCTTTCTTCTCCCTTGAGCCTTGGATCTTTCCTAAAATGGGATCTCTGGAGATGGGTCTCTTTCCTCCTCTTCTGTCGGCTGGATCTTGGAGAACAAGAGGGGGGTGAGATTTAAAAATCTCCCCCTTTTGAGATCTAATGGAAGATCCGAGCTCCCTTTGGTGGGTTTTGTGGCGGAAAACTATTTATTTTTGAAAAAGGAAGAGTAAAATCCTTAATTTAATTGAAAATGGGAAAAAGGTTTAGAATCTTGAGGAAGGAGGAGGAGGCACAAAAAACCCTAGAGTTTGAGAGAATGAAAAGTCTATCTTTTATTCATCATCATGTTGCCTTATATAAGCTTACACATTTACACATAGCCCATTGGCTTTACAAAATGACATTTTAGCCATCCCATGTCTCATGTGCTCATTTCTTTTGCACATAAGCCATGAGCTTTACAAAATTTTGGCTTTATGCCCATTTTGCTTACATTCATGCATAAAAAATTACATCAAAATTATTTATTACATGATTTTTATTTTGGCATGGAGGGGGGCCGGCCGCTTCATGTTTGGACTCGACTTGGATATGGGCCCACTTGGCATGGGGTTGACCTTGACTTTGACTTGGTCAACCGGGATGCAATTTTCGATCCTAACAATGAAGATACCGATTGAAGACGAGATGTAAGCACTTATCATATTGAGTTCTCTTCCGAGCAGTTGGGAAACTCTGGTAATTTCTATGAGCAATTCGTCTCCTGACGGAATTATTTCTATGAGCGTGGTAATAAACTATCTCCTGAATGAAAAATTAAGAAGGAAATCATTAAATAGACCATTTGATTCATTTGCACTTATTACAAGAGAGAGTCCGAAGTGGAGGAAGGACCAAAGCAACTATGGAAGAAATAAGAGATCGTGGCCTGTAAAAGATGTTTCAAAAATAACATGTCATCACTGCAATAAGATGGGTCACTATATGTCTAATTGTTTCAAGATGAAGAAGGATTTAGATGATCTAAAAAGACGTAGAGAGGAAGAGCAAGCGAATGTAGAAGATCAAGCAAATGTGGCCCACGATGTCAAGATAGAGCATGATTTGCTTATAACTAATGATGATAAAGTTAAGAAGGAAGATATAAGTTAAGAGGAAGATATGTGGTACATAGATTCGGGAGCATCCTTTCACGTATGTTAAAGAAGGAGTGGTTTGATGAAATCAAGAAGAAAATGGAGACGGTGACGTTAGCGGATAATTCTGAAGTAAAAGAAGAAAGCGTGGGTACCATGAAGACGAAGATATTCGATGGGAAGTAGAGAGTTCTTGATGATGTCGGGTATGTCCCAAATTTGAAGAGAAATTTAATTTCGTTTGGAAGATTGGATAAAAGAGATTACACAATTATTGCTTAAGATGGAGTAATGAAAGTGCACCAGAAGAACTGTATCGTGATGAAAGGAATCATAATCTCAAGCGACATATATCAAATTGTAGGAAATCCTGTGTATGGAAGAACAATCTTGGAGTAAGGTGGAGATTTGAACAGAACTCAGAAGAGGTCGTGGGCGGAGGTTGTGAAGAGAAAATAGAAGTCGGCTTGGAGAGTACAAGTCAAAGTGAAGATTTGTTAAAATTTGATTTGTAGTTTTGAAGATCATAGACGTCTGCCCCAGAACTACAGATGTCCGTGAAAGCGATCAACAGAAATTTAGATTGAACTTCAGACGTTTGTACATTTTGGGGCAGACGTCTGTGTCGGGCAACCACAAATTGTTTGGAAAGATTTGATGAAGATTCGTTTGGACTTAATTAGGAAAGTTTGTTTAGAAATATATTTGAAGTTTAGTTTGGAAATTATTTTTGTGAGATTTGATTAGATCTAAATTAGTTGAATTAGGTATTCTAGTAGAAATAGCTTTAGGGTTTTCTAGGCCTATAAATATAGATTGGTTATGGTATTTTGTATGGTATGAAAAAGAAGAATTGAAGAGAAGAGAATTTTGTATTTCATACTGAAGTTGAATAAAGAAGAGAAATTTGAAGATAATTTCTTTGTGTTTTGATTGTGTTTTATATTTTCTTTTCTTTTCAAAAATCCTCACAGGTTTGATTTCAGCCAAATTCTGTTCAAAATCGAATTCTCCATCAATTTATAAGAAAGGGGATTTTTTTAATCTTCTTTCTTTCTCTTTGAATTTTTCGACGATGGCATCACGGTTACTTAAAGTGGCCGGCCTTCGGCATCATGCCTCCGGTGTCACCGGAGGTGACCGTCGTGTGCATAAGATGACCATGATATCGAGAAAGAGAAGAACCCATCAAGTTTTTAATGGGTTCGTTGATGCTATCTAACTCTAATAAAAGGAGAAAAGGAAAATTATTAGACGACGTTTGAAAATTGTTTGGATTGATATTTGATTTTCCATTTCATTTATAACCATATTAATTCCTTGTTAGGCCTATGTGCTAATGGTGTTTTGAAAGTTGTATATATTATTAGCAAGGAAAAAATAACTCTACTGCTTAATTGTTGGTTTCGACCATTTTCTTGAGAGATTAACGTTCTAGATCCTTGCATTTTATTATAATATTTTTTTTATGTAAATTATAAAATTGAATATGCTCTACTCTATTTGAGATTGGCTTTTATGCTCCACTCAATAGAGACCGGCCTACAATTAATTCATTAAGTTTATTGATTTTTATGTATATTCAAATTTGTTTGAATATTCTATCATCTTTCATTTTCCTGATCAAAGTTGAGTTGTGGTTTTAACTATTTTATGAATTAGAGGCAAAATTGATTTATTTTTATACATAAAATAAATTTATTTACTCAATTTTTCGGATCAAAATTATTTAGGCTTTCTGGACTGTTTTGCAAATATTTAGACCTTCTCTACAAATTTTTGGACTGTTTTGCAGTTATTTAGATTTTTTCTGCAATTACATAATATTATTTTTGTAATTATTTGGCTCTAGTTGCAAAATATGGATAGAAATTGAATCCACGGGGCTTACTGTAAATGTTACAGTAAATTTTAGTATTTATATATTAGTCCAGAATTTTCATTTTGAAAATTTCAAGGGCTGTTTTATAATAGCCTAAATTTATTATACAAAATTATTGTTTTATGCCTATTTCTTGCACTTCTTTCATGGAAGTTCGGGTGAACATAATCAATATAACTTGCATTTTATATTATAATCATGTTAGAGTTATCCTATATGGATATTATATGGATTATACATGATATTTGGTGAATTTTATGAATTGAAAATTATATAAATTTCCAATACATTATGTATATCTTAAAATAACAATATCTTTTGATATACTCATTCGTTTTTGATGATCTAAAATTCGTTGGAAATCATTTCTCATTATAAACACATATTGTCGATTTATACTATCATGTACCAAGTATAAATATTATGTTTATGGACATATGTTGTTTCATCACATATATTTAAAATGATGAATTAAAATTTAAATATCGTTCACAACTAAATTATATTATAAGTTAGGTGTAGCCACCGCATCCTAATTCATGTGATATTAGAATATTATGGTTTTCTTCACATATAGTTGTTTTTGTATTTACATAATATCTAATATTGCAATTATTTTCATTTAGATAATTACTTGACCTCACAGGGAAGTGATTATTTATGTGGTTCAAATGGAATAAAATAGCTTAAAGAAACATTAGAATAGAAATTTTTTATGCCCACAGGAAAAGAAATTGTCTATCTGATATTATATTGCTAGTTTTATTATGTAATTTTTCGATTTATTTTGATTAAATTAAGATGGCTTAAAGAATGTTAGAATAAAGGTTTTTTATGCCCATAGGAAAAGAAATTGTCTATATGATATTACATTGCTAGTTTTATTAAATTTCTATTTTGATATTAAATTGCTTATCTTAATATATTGTAATTAATAGATTTTTGCATTTAGCAATCACTACCCACATGAAAATTGAATTTACTAATAAAAGTAGACATTTTTCTATTTTAATATACTTAGGATATCATAGCAATGATGCGTATATTGACTTGATTATAAAGTTATTCCTACTTGTGATATTTGCATATGTATCTAATGATAAAGTTTAAGAATTTTGAGTTCAGTAGAAATGAATTTTCTCGTACGTAAAATTTAAGAAATTATATTACCTTCTTAAGGGCATAAAAGATAAAGTTAAAGTGGATCACTCCCATTATTAACCAACTCATAAAACTTAATTTTTCCAAAATATGGATATTTTGGATGAGCCATTGGAAATAAAGATGTTCTCGATAATAAGAAAGATTTAAGCATGAGATTATAGAAAAATGTCAGTGCAACGACTCATAATGAGGAAAACATGTTTGAACGTAGTGGAATAAATTTTTACATTGCTATGAGGTTTTCACAAATGTTATGGTTGAGATATTTGAAATAAGATTTAAAAATATTATTAAAAGCTTTACCATCTAGTATGATAAATCTTAGTTTGCTAGTAACAATATGTAAAAAGTCGATTAAAAGCATATCGACATATGATTATAGAGCGCATTTAGTTTTTAGCACATAAAAATAGAGTCCATAATTATTGACCCATTAGCTAAAATATTGTGTGTCATTCCATTTACGGTCATGCATTCCATTTACGGGTCATGCAAGAAGTATGAGACTCATAAGGACTCAAGTGTTCTGTACCATTTTACTAAAATCTAAATATAGTTTTATGTCTAGACATTTAGATATTGTTAGTGATATTTGTAAATCCCCAGTTCTTTGAAAAAAATTTCATAATTTTTAATAAATATTTTCTGATTTCTTTCCCTAATTTTGTTTTATTTTTCTTAACTAATTTAAACCCTAAGTTCTAAACCCCAATTAAACATTAATTAAACCCTAACCCATACCCAAGGCCTATGAACCCAAATCCATACCCAGCCGGCTCGACCCGACTCCCTCCCTATTCTTCTTCTTCTTCTTTTTCTCTTTGTAAATCCCCAGTTCCATTTATTTTTTTGTATTTCTTTATAAATATTTTTTTCCAATTTTTTTTTCTTATTTCTAATTATAACCTACCTCTAAAATTTTTAAAATCCTAATTAAACTACCCCAAATCCCTAACCCTTACCTAGCCCTGGCCCAAAGCCCTCGAACCCACTCCCTAACCCTCACCCATACCCGACCTGGCCTTCCCTTTCTTCTTCCTCTTCTTTCTTTATTTTCCCTCCCGTTCGAAAACCCATGTTGCCCTCATCTCTCGCGCCCACCTCCATGAGACCCACTCCTCGTCAACGGCCACGAACTCACCCGCTCGCCAAACGACCTTCCCGAGATTCCCTCAACCTCCCCTCATCTTCTCAACGTCTCTCTCTCATCTCTTAACATCTCACTCGCTCTCTCTCCTTCTGTCTCACCATTGCACAACACCACCACCACCGGTACCCAGCGCCGATGAACCTTCCTCCGTCGAGCCCTAACTCTCGACACCACCACCTTCCTCCTCAAAGCCTTTTACACTTCCTCCCTTCTTCAAAACTGAACCCACCACCATTCCCTCTATCTTACATAACATAGCACCACTGCTGCAACTCCATCGCCGGTCACCTCCTCTCTCTAACATCCCAACTCCCTCCACCGTGACCTCCTCGCTGCCACCCTCACCTCATCACCACCTTCCTCTATTCCACTTCATCCATTGACAAAAGAACCCATCTCCTCCTCCTGCCCCTTACTGGCGTTCCTTCCCTCACCGTCGAGACCATCATTTTCTCCATCTCCACTCACCTCAACCGAGTACACTCCCTCACTGCAACCTTACCGCCGCTGCACCTATCGCCGGAGCTACCTCCGCCGACCACCAGTGACCCTAGCACACCCCCATGACACCACCACGAGCTTCATAACACCCCCACTCCACCTCCAGTGATCATGAGCCACCGTTGGGCATAGCCGAGGCCAAGCTGTTGCTGTCGCCGTGTCGTGCCTAGCCGTGCGTGCGTCGAGCCCGTGCCATCCATCGTCGTTCGCTGTTGTGTTGCCATCTATCGTCTAAGGAAAGTGGAATCCCTCTTCCTTTGAAAAATCATACTACTATAGCTTATAAGATTAAATGATATTGTTAGATAATTAGATGTATATACATATGTTTGTGATTGTGCGTAGATATATCAATACCTATATAGCGTTAAGTATAATCGAATACTTATACTTTGAGCCATCATGATTGGTTTTATTAGATCGAACCCATCTTGGGTCGATTAATCATATGAATGTCATTTAGCCTTTTACATGAATTAATTGTTTTTGATCGACACTCGTGTACACTGGTTAAGTGCTCGATGAGAAACCTTAACTCCGAACTCATCTAAAAATGGCGGAATTTATGACTAATAGATTTCTTTAGTGATAATTAACAACACATAAGAATTAGGGTTAAAAATTTGGACTTTATCACCATGGAATGATACCCACATTTAGTTCTGACAAAACTGAAATTCCTCGCACATGTAGTTTATAAAAATCATAGTAAATTAGATATATATACCGGAATATTGTGTTATAGGGCTCGCATCAAAGCCGACTCAATGAGTTAGAGTCCCATATGCTTTATATTTCAGTACTGCTATAACACTATGACAAAAAGTAAATAGAAATATGGCTCTAGACTGCAGTCCAGAACATTATTTCATATTGGCACCCGAATCTAATCGTTTTTATAACTCTGTATGAGAATAAAAATATGCGGAATATTATGCCGTTGTGAAGATAATCCTGTTATCTAACTATAGGTGGTGGTTTTGTTCAATTTTACTGTCGTTTGATATTTTAACTGTATTTTAAACCGTCGATATGTACTGCAGTTTTATGCAGAGACAGATTGTATACTTTAACCTTAAACAGTGCATATCTCCTTGCATACAGCGGATATTATCAATTCATCTGGTGCATTGGAAACATAACCGATAAATCTAAATATTATATAACCGTAGTGATGCCTAATTCTGATCTAAACAGGGTGTAAAATGTGTTACAAAACGGACTTTCAGTTCAGGAACTGGATTTCTAGCAGTGAACACTTAAAATGGAATGATCGTAACTCACAAACCGGAAACCCAATTGACCTTAAGACAATTTTGTTGGATTACTGTTTAAGTTTACTTTCTATCCCTTTTGTATTATTTTTCCTAATTATGATCTTACGATTTAACATGTTTTTCTGAACTCATAATGCACATTGTGATTCATATTATACATGAATTGACTAGTGGCATAATTCATATATTTACTCGATTGTGATACCTTTAGTGATAGCGAGCGCTTTTATTGATTCTTAACGATCATTGCATTGTCGAACTTGAGTGGTATTGGATTATTTGTGTCAAGTACGCTAGTGATAAGTGATTGACTCGTGAAAGTGAACGGTGCGGTGAAAAGTAAATAAAACCGTGTTATTGGCGTGTACTTATACACAACTAGCCCCATACATATAGTTATTGAAACCTGAGAAAAAAGCGAACTCGAAATGGAATGGAATTTGTATTTAGCTAGGTTAGCGATTTTGAGGTTGATCATTCGAACAGTGACTTTTATATATACTTTAGGTTATGGACTTAGCGGTCCGACAGACAAGGTAATGTCCCGGGCAACAGCGGGCCGTAGTCTCGGGTATGCACGAGAACCTTGTTAAACATGATCACTCTTTTCCATAATTCGATTTCAACTTGACATAAAGACCAATACGAATATAGATCATATACTGCATTGACTATTGATACTGAATACCTGCATTCACTGTCTCCATTGTATTATCTTTAATTCCATGCTTCATTATATTGCTTTTATATATACTTGCTATTGCGTCACCCTGACAACCTGAGTATGTATGCTCAGATCTTGGAGAGGACGCCACTCAGGAGTCAGATCTACCGTTCGAGCTCGTAGAGATCTAGACGGTTTTACTTTCAGCAATTTTACTGCTTTCCTTAAAGCAACCTTATATCCACACTTAGTTAGTAGTTTCTTTTTCTGTTGAACTATTGTAGATTGTGAACAATGAGAGTTGATCTAATAAACTAAGTGATGTGTTTCCTTTATTTCTGTGTTGTTTTTACTGATTACCATGTAATGTTAGAAGCCGAAGTGTGACTATGACAAAATTATTCATTGACCATAGGAGCATAGTTGGTCTAGTCGCCTCCCGTATTCCGTATTTTGGGAAGCGGGGCGTGACATGGATTTTATGGTATCAGAGCACCGGGTTTAGTTTAAAGGAATAACGTGACTTATGCTTTATTACGTTGTTTTCACTTCACTATCATTTGCTTTCATCTTTATATCCAATCATATCCTTTCATTTATCTTCCAGCGACATGACCTCCCCGAGTGATTTCTCTTCGGACTCTAGTTCCTAGGATCACACAGAGAGAATCCTGAATGCACGGACAATTCTCGTGGAAGCTCAAGAGAGAAAGACCGACCTACTTACGGAGGGTCTCAGGGCATTTACCGCATTGGGAGGACCCTCAGCTCCCATTACCACCCCTAAGGGTGCCGCTGCACCAGCTACACCTGCCAGGGCTGACACTGTTTCGGATTTCCGGAAATTACACCCGACTGTGTTTACAGGGTTAGCGGAACCATTTGAGGCTGAGCAATGACTAGTCATGTAGACAACCTACTGACGACCGTATGGGTCCCCGATGAAAAGAAAGTAAACGTGATAAAGATTCGCCTAGAAGATGAGGCCCATACTTGGTGGTCCGTTGAAGAGAGCAGGATAGGTGTGACGATTGAATAGAGCAAGTTCAAAGAATATTTCTTGGAACACTTCTTTCCCTCCACAGCCAAAGCAGAAATGGAGAAAAGATTTATCTTGCTGAAGCAGAACAGCCATCATGTTGATGTATATGCGGCAGAATTCAACCGTCTGAGCTGATTCGTTCCTTATACAGTCTCTTCAGAGGCCACCAGGGCTAGACGTTTCTTACATGGACTGGAATTTGAGCTGCAGTAGTTGATTATGTCTCTCGAGTTGCAGACTTTCATGCAAGAACTCAATACTGCACGAATTCAGGAGAAGCTGAACGATAAATTCAAAGGCCCCAGCTCAAGTCACAGGAGGCCCCCAGTGATCCCGGCGCATACTCAAATATCGTCCCGAGGGGTCATACCAGTTCACAGGCTAGGAATGACGCAGATGGAGCGTCCCTAGTAGCAATAACAGAGGAAGGCTTTAGTCTGTGGTTACTGTCATAGGTATGGACATACTCAGAAGGACTGTCGCCGTGCCAAGGGACAGTGTTTACTTTGCGGGTCTAGTCAGCACAGGGTTAGCGGTTACTCTCAGCGAACAGAGTTACGGGGAGGATCTGGACCGCAGCAGCATAGATCGTTGGAGCAGAGGCAGACCAACACAGGTCGCTGTTAGGGACATGCTTTCACTCTGACTGCCGAGCAGGCGCAGGCCTCAGGTGAAGTTATTACAGGTACTCTACTCGTTCATTCTACGCCAGCTGGAGTATTATTTGATTCTGAAGTATCATATTGTTTCATATCTACTCATTTCGTCAACACTCACTCCATACCACATGAACCATTAACCAAGGGATGGGAAATACATACGGGTAATGGTATTATAGTGTCTAGTCGAGAATGTAGATCTTGTCCAGTTGTGATTTGTGGCAGGGATATCTATGTGAATTTCCTTTTAATTGGGACCGGCAGCTATGATGCGATTCTTGGGATGGATTGGATGAGTACATTCCATGCGATCATCGATTGCCGAGCTAGGATGTGACTTTCCGCATCCCCAATCACCCTGAGTTTATTTTCGAGGGTGGAAGCGAATGTTTGGAGCCAGCCAAGTATAAAGCTAAGCTGAAGGTATTGACGACTATGTAGATTGACGAGAATCCAGCGCCAAAGATCGTTCGGGATTTCCTAGATGTATTTCCTGAAGATTTACCAGTTCCACCACCTTCTTGCATCTTGGGATTCTCAATCGACCTGATTCCAGGTACATCACTAGTTTCTAAAGCACCGTAAAGAATGACATCGGCTGAATTGGCAGAATTGAAGAAGCAAATTGGAGATATTCTAGAGAAGGGATTTATTCGCCCAAGCGCTTCTCCATGGGGTGCACCGGTTCTATTGGTGAAGAAGAAGGATGGCTCACTGCAGATGTGCATAGACTACCGTGAACTGAACAGAGTTGTTGGGGTCAAAAATTACACACCGGTTGACCAAGTCAAAGTCAAAGTCAACCCCAAGCCTGGTGAGCCCAAGCCCAGGTCATGTGGGCATATGCCTAAGTCGAGCCCCGCGGCCGAACTCCCCCATGCCAAAATGAAATCATGTAATAAATAATTTTGATATAATTTTTTTATGCATGAATGTAATAAAAATGGGTATAAAGCTAAATTTTTGTAAAGCCCATGGCTCATGTGCAAAACAAATGAGCACATGAGGCATGAGATGGGAAAGATGCCATTTTGTAAAGCCCAAGGGGCTATATGTAAATTTGTAAGCCTATAAACGGCAATATAATAATGAAATAAAAAAGAACTTTTTCATTCCCCTCAAAATTTAGGGTTTTTGTGCCTCCTTCTTCCTCAAGGTTCTAAACCTTCTTCCCATTTTCAATTAAATCAAAAATTTTACTCTTTTTTTTCCAAAGTTAAATAATTTTTCACCACAAAACCCACAAAGGGGAGCTCAGACCATCCATCAGATCTCAAAAAGGAGAGATTTTTTTTAAATCTCACCCCTTTCTCCAAGATCCGGTCAACCGAGAGGAAGAAGAAGGAAACACATCTTCAAAAATCCCATCTTGGGAAGATCCAGAGCCAAAGGGGAGAGAAATAAAGGGCCCCCCTTTGATCATTTCTAAAGATTTCCAGGAGTTTAACTCCATTCAAGATCTGTTGGAGTTCAACTCTATAAATTAATCTCTTTTTAGGAGTTTAACTCCAGAAGTCATATCGGGAGCACAACTCGTAGTGCCGGGACAAAGTCTCTTCTCCTGCTGACGCCCAGCGCCCGTGTACCAAGCATGTGAGGCGCCAGCACCCAGCGCCCACATGCCAAGCGTGTGAGACGCCAGCGCCCAGCGCCCGCGTGCTAGGCACGTGAGGCGCTGGCACCCACGCATCCTTTGGAAGCTATTCTTCCCTTTTTTATACACACACAAACACACTCTACGACACTGTCCCCGTTAGAAAAAAATTTCTAATGGGCCGCTGCCCCGCACCCCGCAAGGGGTTGCTAGCCCCTTTGACCCTCAGCCTACTATCCGGGTAGCGAGACCCCCGTAAAAACTCTGCGGGGCCCCTGATATATCCAAAACCATTTCAAAACACAACACTGCATACTGAGTTCGCATGACCTGTTTAACCCGTTAATCGGAGGTTCCTTCGCTCCAAAGACGAGGGGTAATTAACGGCAGCTTAGTCCGCGGTTGCCGGAGATTCGGATCCCCACAATCAATAAATCCCAGCCTATCCTAGGCAGGGGGAATCTGTAATGCTGTAGCGTCTTGAAAAGTCGTTTTGGTGTTTTCCTGAATTTCGGCGAAAATTCGGTATTTTTCCGAAAACCGTCTTTCTCGTTATTTTGCAGTTTAGGGATAATTATACCTAAAATGGATAGGTAATTGCTTTTTTTTAGTAGCTAATGAGTTACTTATGAAATTTTGGTCATTTAAAATTTTTTCCCTATTTTTCAATTTTTTAATATTATTTTAAGCCGGTAAGAAAATACATTAAATTAGCGATAAATACAAATTTTTCCGGGCTAATTTTAATCTTTAAAATTATGATAATTAAAATCTAGTTGTAACATAAATTTTTAGTATTTTATTTTGATTTTTAACTAATTTTTATGATAGGAAACGAATTTATTGAATTTTAAGCTAAAACTTGCAAATATGAACTTGTAGGGGGTCTTTTTTGCATAGAACCTTTTTGTATTCACTCCCACTCACCCCCACTCCCCAAGGCCGGCCCCACCACTGCTGCAGCAGCCCCCATCCCTCTCTTTTTGACTTTTAAATCATGTTAATGAATTGTTGGAGTAGGATTTAAATATAGTAATTTGCATGTGGGTTTTTAGTGAGATGTGAGAGCTTTGACCTTGGAAAATTCCACAACACCCACCCCATTCCTCCCCATTTCCCCTCCCTGCAGGAACAGATCAGCAGCCCCCCCTCTTTTGATTCCATCTCTTTTCCAACTCAAAAAAATCCCCAAAATGCTTCAAAAATCCAAATAAAACCTCACAAATTCAAGCCAATTCTTCATCCTTTCTCCTTAGCCAAATCTTGCAAGAATCTTGGAGCAAGGAGACCTTTTTGAGGAGGCAAATTCACATGCTAGATCCATAGATCTTGAGGCATAATTTCCATCAAGTTAATTTCTTTTGGTTAAATTCCTTTAGTTAAATGGTTTTAGTGTTAAAAGCTTAGCAAAATCCTAATCTAGTTTTTTCTAGTTCATGGTTGAAAAATTTAACTAGGGTTCTTGAAGCCATGTTAGTTAATTAAATTATTTTGCTATCTAATTCCTACACAACCTAATCAAAGAAGTTACTTTGTTTATGTGGTCTTCAAATTATGCTAATTTAGTTAATTTTAATGTGTGAAATTGGTTTGTAATTGTTGTTTCATGAAAATCAAGAAAGGGGTTTGTGTATGAAAATGGGTTGTGAAGCATGATAAATGAGTTGAATTTATGTGATTGTGGCTAACTAGTTGTGTGGTTGGATATTGTGTTGGATTGTGATAACCGTATCGCTAATTTTCGATTTTTGCACCAAAATTGCTAGTTTTGTGCTTACTAGGTTTTTATTAAAATTAATTGGTGAATTATTTGTGATACCTTGGGGATGTTTTTAGCATCTCCTATGACGTTTAGGATGCGTGAGTGCGGAGTTTTGAGTAGTCGGGTTTTAGTTTTGCCGGGCGACCAAATCGGCGATTTTTGGCAGTTTTGCGAATTTCGCGTGTGTTCCGCGGACCCTGTGCACGTTGTACCTAGCTAGTGAACATTAGTAGTTTCGTTTGGGTTTTGCGTCGTTCTTGATACGTAACCTTATGTTTGGTATTGATGTAAATTCCAGGTTCGGTCGCGGAGACGTCAGACGCGGCGCGAAAGGGGAAAGCGGTGATTGGACACAGCTAGCCAGGGATTCCGGTGAGTAGATGTAACATCTACGGGGGACTATCGTTGGATGGCGCAAGCCGCCCGATAGTTTTAGTAACTTACAAGATTCTTAGTGATGTTAGTAATTAGGGGTGAAATACGTATATGATTATTGCTGCATCCATGCATTATATTGACATACCTATGCGAAACCATTTTATAGGACACCTGCACCATTGCCAGGGTTTTTATATGCAGCATGAGCACTATTCATGCTTACACACACACCCTGGTAATTGCCATGCCACCACACTAGATAACCTTTAAATTTAAACCTTTTACTAATTGATACTTAAACTTGTGCTATTGCCTTTAATTCCTTAAAATGAAACCGTAGGATTGCTATTCATGTGCATGTACTTCATCATATTAATTGTTCATGCCTAATCTATTAATCACACATCGCAACTTGATTATTGATACCATATGCATTCATTATCATTGACATATGCACTTATGAGGATTTCTTGAGATTTTATGATATTTCTGGATTTCGGGGGAAAGCCGCAAAATTTCTAAACTTACTATATTTTTAAAATATGTAAATTGCGGTTTTCTAGTGATGTAAGTGTCGTCCACCATGAGTTTGCTGTGGTTTTGGAAATCCGTGTCGAGGAGTGGAGGAACCGTCACGGGTACATGGTGGGCCCGGTAAGGTACCCCGGGGCAAGAGGAATGTGGTGTTGACGTTGAGCCTGGCAGGGGACGGATTACCTACCGGTGACTGTTTGGGACGGCGGATATCCAGAGGATATCGACCGTGGCCGCTAGATGATGAGATATTGATATTTGAGATGGGTCAGCCGGACGGCTGAGGCCAGAGATACATTGATATGAGATTTGAGACAGTTTTGAGGTGTCGATGCTGGACACCGGTTCTCGTCGATTCTATTGGTATTGTGATGGTATTTCAAAAGACATTCTTAAAGGGAAAAACATGATTTCTTATACTTACACATTCAGATCACGAGTTGATTCGCATTGCATTCATACCTGCTAGTATATCCATATTGCATACATACTTGCCATTATGTCCTGCCTTACCTGTATTTAGATGCTAGGATGCTTGTGTGCATGCATTCGATAGCCTGTGTAGATGTTATTTATTACTCACGAGTTGGCAACTCACCCCCGTTGTGCCATAGCCTTTTGCAGGTCCGCTCCGTCAGTACAGTAGCGGCGGGTGCGCTTGCTTCTTTTGCCTGGACTCGAGATTTTGCTCATAGGTGGGTTATGTCATTATTTTGTACCACCTTGTATATTCTTCGTATCTAGTACACTCCATCTACTGTTTCTACCAGTATTATTGTATATTGACCTAGAGATGAGACTGTGAGATTTGTAGACTTTTATGCTGTATTTTGGGGTCGAGCTCACTTGAGTCGACATGCTGTTTTTCTTATGCTTCATTATGATTATTTTGCTTGTTGTCATTTTTTATTGCGTGGGATTTGTGACCGCCTTGTGGCGAAGAGCTAGCTCCCGCTTGGGGATGCCCTATTTTGTTGGATTCATATATATTTTGTTGTACCCATTTTGGGGGCCAGTATTTACAAAGGAGACTCTGCCGAAATTTTCGGAAAAATTAGTATTGTTTTTAAAAAGGGTTTTACATGACTTATTTGATAAACTCGCTTTCAATTGATTGGGTTTTCTTCACTCTTTTTCTTAATTGGTTTTGTTTCTGGGCTTTGGCTTACTTACTTTACGGACGTCTTTAGACGTTTCGTAAACTTAAGTGTCAGTCACGTTCCGTACCCTGCGGGTCGTGACAAATGCGCCCGACAAGCGCGCTCTTATTCCTATCTCAATGGGGTGACGAAAAACACCCTATAAGAGTAACGATAAAGAACAAGTACCCCATTCTGCGCATTGACAACTTATTTGATCAACTGGGTGGTGCTAAGATATTTTTGAAGCTGGATCTTCTTTCGGGTTATCACCAGATCGGAGTAACAGTTGAAGATGTATGCAAGACGGCTTTTCTGACCCGATACGGGAATTATGAGTTTCTTGTGATGCCGTTCGGTGTTACCAATGCTCCAGCAATATTCATGGATCTGATGAACATGGTCTTTGCTAAATACTTTGACACGTTTTTCATTGTATTCATCGACGAGATACTAGTCTACTTTAAGACTCGAGAGGAGCATGCCAAACATTTGTGACTGTACTACAAATTCTGTGAGAAGAAAGCTATACGCAAACCAAGTGTGAGTTTTGGCTCGACAAAGTACAGTTCTTGTGACACATTGTTTCAGGCGAAGGCATTTTAGTAGACCCAGCAAAGATATAATCTGTTAGAGATTGGCCGACACCGAAGTTAGTGGCCAAGATCAGAAGCTTCTTAGGATTGGCAGGATATTATCAGCGTTTCGTTCAGGACTTTGCACGAGTTGTTGAACGCTTGACAAAGCTTACGCGGAAGGAAGTGCATTTTGTATGGTCAGATGATTGTGCACAGGGTTTTTACTTGCTGAAACAAAAATTGACCACGACCCCTATTCTTACAGTGTTGGATAATTCAAATGGTTTGGTGATACACAACGATACTTAAGGGAAATTTCTAGGCTGTGTTTTGATGCAACACGGTCGGGTAGTTGCTTATGTCTCACGACAACTGAAGAATCATGAGAAGAACTACCCTACTCATGACTTGGAGTTAGATACAGTGGTTTTTGCCTTGAAGATCTAGACATTATTTATTGGGCGAAAAGATGGAAGTGTATACGGATCACAAGAGTCTAAAATACGTGTTTACTTAGAAGGAATTGAATATGAGGCAACGCCAATGGTTAGAACTAATGGAGGACTACGACTTGGACTTACAATACCATCCGGGGAAAGTAAATGTCATACCCGACGCTCTCAGTCGCAAGCTAGCGGTCATGATATTGACCAGTCAGAGGAGCATCATTAAATACTTTCAGAAGTTCGAACTAGAAGTCGTTACACTGAGTACAACAGGACAACTTTGGCAACTACAAGTGCAGTCTTTACTTGTAGATCGGATTAAGGCTGCATAGGCCGACGATCCTCGATTACAGAAGTTCAGAGAGCAGGTGGAAGCCGGACCGAGGAAAGATTTACTTATACATCTAAATGGTTCTTTGAGATTCGGTAGCAGACTCTGTGTTCCCATGAGTGATGTTCGAGAAAAAGTACTAACTGATTCTCATAGTTCGGCTTATTCTGTGCATCCGGGAGGCATGAAAATGTACCGAGACCTGAGGTTGCACTATTGGTGGAACGTGATGAAGCGAGAGATTGAACGGTTTGTGTCCAAGTGCTTAGTATGCCAACAGGTAAAAGCATAATATCAGATGACAGCTGGTTTGTTACAACCACTTCCAATACCCTAGTGGAAATAGGAGCACATCACTATGGATTTCGTGATAGCCCTACCACGGAGTCCAAGAGGCAACAACGCCGCCTGGGTTATCGTCGACCGTCTCACGAAAGCAGCACACTTTATACCTTTCTGAGTGGGACAGTAGACATAGTCACTTGTAGAGAAGTACATGCTGGAGATAGTGTGACTTCATAGAGTTTCGGTCAGTATAGTATCGGATAGAGACACCAGATTCGTTTTTCACTTTTGGAAGAGGTTATAGGAGAGTCTGGGTACACGTCTCAAGTTCAGCACGGCTTACCCTCTATAGACAGACGGATGGTCTAAACGTACTATTTAGACGCTCGAGAACAAGTTGAGAGCATGCATGCTGGACTTTCAAGGTTCTTAGGAAGATCATCTTCATCTGGTGGAGTTTTCTTATAACAACAGTTTCCAGGCTAGCATCCAGATGGCTCCGTTCGAAGCCCTTTACGGACGAAAATGTCGATCCCCTGTTTGTTGGGACGACGTTGGTGAACGGAGATTACTGGGCCCCGAGCTTATAGTTCAGGCGGTGGACAAATTTCAGATGATCAGACAACACATTAAGACTATTCAGGACCGATAGAAGAGTTGGGCAGATAGCAGCAGGAAATCGCTAGAGTTTGAAGCCGGTGATCATGTGTTCCTGAAGATTTCACCTACTCGTGGAGTGATCAGATTTGGTAGTCGTGGGAAACTTAGTCCCCGATTCATCAGACCTTTCGAGGTGCTAGGGCGAGCAAGAGGGATGGCTTATCGACTTGCCTTACCTCCATCGTGAGCTAGTGTGCACAACACGTTTCATGTGTCGCGGTTATGGCACTACGTTCGAGAAGACAGCCATGTTCTCGATCATTCGGAGTTGACATTGGGTACCAACTTATCTTATGTGGAGTAGCCTACTACTATTCTCGATCGTAGAGAGAAGGTGCTGAAGAACAAGGTCATTTCTCTTGTCCGAGTAGCTTGGGGTGGTCGTTCGCCTAGGGAATCTACCTGAGAACGTGAGGAGGATATCCGTTCGCGCTTCCTATACCTTTTTGAGTAGTTGTTCATTTATTTGTTTCTGCTGTTATCGTTCTTTAATTTCGAGGACGAAATTTTCGTAAAGGGGGTATGATGTAAATCTACAGTTCCAAATATTTTTCCGTATTTCTTTATAAATATTTTTTCCATTTTTTTCTTTCAAATTCTATTTTCTTATTTCTAATTATAACCTAACTTTAAAATTTTAAAACCTAAAGCCCACAAACCCAAATCCCTAACCCTCACCCAGTCTCGACCTAAAGCCCACGAACCCACTCCCTAACTCTCACCCATACCCGACCCGACCTTCCCTTTCTTCTTCCTCTTCATTCTTTATTTTACCTCCCGTTCGAAAACCCGCGTCGCCCTCCTCTCTTGTGCCCACCTCTGCGAGACCCGCTCCTCACCAACGGCTGCGAACTAGCCCACTCTCCCAACGACCTCCTCAAGATCCCCTCAACCTCTCCTAATTTTCTCAACGTCTCTCTCTTTCATCTCTTAATATCTCACCCGCTCTCTCTCCTTCTCTCTCATCACTGCACACACACCATCACCACTGCTACCCAACGCCGACGAACCCTCTTCCGTCGAGCCCCAGCTTCCGACACCACCACCTTCCTCCTCAAAGCTTTCTCTACTTCCTCCCCTTTTCAAAACAGAACCAACCACTGCTCCCTCCATCTTCCATATCCCAACACCACCGCTGCAACTCCATCGCCGGTCACCTCCTCTCTCTAACCTCCCAACTCCCTCCACCGTGACCTCTTCGCTGCCACCCTCACCTCGTCACTACCATCCTCTCATCCACTTCACCTATCGACAAAAAAACCCATCTCCTCCTCCTGACCCTCACCGATGTTCCTTCCCTCGCCGTCGAGACCACCATTTTCTACACCTCCACTCACCTCAACCGAGTACACTCCACCACTGCAACCTTACCACCGCTGCACCCATCGCCGGAGCCACCTCCACCGACCACCAGTGGCCGCAGTACACTACCATGACACCACCATAAGCTTCACAACACCCCCTCTCTGCCTCCAGTGATCATGAGCCGCCATTGGGCGTAGCCAAGGCTAAGCTGTTGTCGTCGCTGTGTCGTGTCTAGCCGTGCATGCGTCGGGCCCGTGCCATCCGTCGTCGTTCGTTGCCGTGTTGTCATCTATCGTTTAAAGAAAGTGGAACCCCTCTACCCTTGCAAAATCATGCTACTATAGCTTAAAAGATTAAATGATATTGTTAGATAATTAGAGGTATATACATATGTATGTAATTGTGCGTAGATATATCAATACCTATATCGTTAAGTATAATCGAATACTTATACTTTGAGCCATCATGATTGGTTTTATTGGATCGAACCCATCTTGGGTCTATTAATCATATGAATGCCATTTAGGCTTTTACATGAATTAATTGTTTTCGATCGACACTCGTGTACACAGGTTTAGTGCTCGATGCAAAACCTTAACCCTGAACTCATAAAAAAATGGTGGAATTTATGACTAATAGATTCCTTTAGCGATAATGAATGGCACGTAAGAAGTTGGGTTAAAAATATGGACTTTATCACCATGGAATGATACCCCCATTAAGTTTCAGCAAAACTGAAATTCCTCGCACACGTAGTTTTTAAAAATCATAATAAATTTGATATATACCGGAATGTTGTGTTCTAGGGATCACATTGAAGCTGACTCGATAAGCCAGAGTCCTTTATGCTTTATATTTCAATACTGCTATAACAGTATGACGAAAAGTAAATAGAAATACGGCTCTGGACTGCAGTACAGAGTAATATTTCATATTGGCAGCTGAATCTAATCGTCTGTATAACTTTGTATGAGAATGAAAATATGCGGAATACTATACCGCTGCGAAGATAATCCTGTTAGATAACTAAAGGTGGTGGTTTCATTCAATTTACTGTTGTTTGATAATTTAATTGTATTTTAAACTGTCGATATGTACTGCAGTTTCATGCAGAGATAAATTGTTTACCTTAACCTTAAATGGTACATATCTCCCTGCATACAGTGGATATTATCAATCCATCTAGTGCGTTGGAATATAACCGATAAATCTAAATATTATATAACTGCAGCGACGCCTAATTATGATCCCAATAGGTTGTAAAATGTATTACGAAACGGACTTTCAGTTCAGGAACTGGATTTCTAGCAGAGAACACTTAAAATGGAATGACCGTAACTCGCAAATCCGACTGATCTGAAACTAATTTTTTTAGATAACTGTTTAAGTTTACTTTCTACCCCTTTTTTATTATTTTGCCTAATTACGATCGTACGATTTAACATGTTTTTTTGAACACATAATGCACGTTGTGATTCTTATTATACATGACTTGATTAGTGGCATAATTCACATATTTACCCGATAGTGATACTTTTAGTAATAGCATGCGCTGTTGTTGATTCTTAACAATCATTGCATTGTCGAACGTGAGTGGTATTTAATTAGTTGTGTCAAGTACGCCAGTGATAAGTGATTGATTCGTGAAAGTGAACAGTGCAGTAAAAAGTGATTAAAACCGTGCTATTAGCGCGTACTTGTACACAACTAACCCCATATATATAGTTATTGAAACTTGGGGAAAAGGAGAAAATCGAAGTGGATTGGAACTTGTAATTATCAAGGTTAGCGATTTAGAGGATGATCATTCATTCAATGACTCTTATATAAACTTTAGGTTATGGACTTAGCGATCCGGCTGACCGGATTATGTCCTGGGCAACAACGGGCCGTAGTCTCGGGTATGCACATGTAAAAACCCTAACGTTCTGTACAATTTTTTAAAAAAAATACAGAAAGGCACACATAAGCCTAAACACGAGTTATAAGTTTGTTTTGCTTTAAAACAGCAAGAAGGAGCTTGTAGCTCATTGGTAAGACCTTGCACTGCTGAATCATAGCACCAGAGTTCAAATCTCATCAGCCACATTATCTTTTTATTTTAAATTCTTTTAATCTTTTAGAAGCCCAAGAGTTTGCACGTGTACTGCACGTAATAGGATAAGTTATAGAATAATCAAAAAGGTGAAATAGGCTAATTAAAGCGTTGTGGACACGTGGCCTCAATCCAGACCCTATCCCCTCGGATCTGACCGGCGAGAATCTTTCCCAGACCGGTGCCGCTGGTTTTCTAGCCCAAACTCCATTTTTTTGTAAACCCTAGACCCTTGGACTCCCCCCATAACTCCAGTATTATTTGTTTACTCTGCACATTTACAGAGCACAATAAAATTCACAATTAAACCTATTTTATTACATATTTTAATACACCCATTCACTATACTAAACCCTAGCTTTTCCTATAAATACCACCCCTCATATCACCCCTACCCATTCACAAATCCGTGCCAGAACTCTCAAGAAACTTCCAAGTTCCTGAAGTGTGCAAGTGGAGTTAACGAAGGGCGAAACTCCGACGAAGTTCCGGCAACGACACAAGGAGTTTCCGGCGACGAAACGACGCACCGGCGCTTCCCCACTCTTCCTCTTTCTCTCCTCTACCTTATAAGCCAGTAAGTCCCATTTTCCCTCTCATCTTCATCTTTAAAAAGTTTCATTTTTAAAACCCGACGGAAGCGGAGTTAGTCCGACTTCCGATTCGGTTTTCTTTAAAAACTACACTTTTCTTTAACAAGATATAACCATATTCATATATGTTGATCAATAAACATTAACAAACTCAACAAAACAAGTTTCACATCAAAATAATCAATTTTGTGAAATTTATCGCATTTTTACATAAAAATATCACAAACTATTCATTTCGACATTATAATTTTTATTTCTTGCTATACCTTTAGATAGTCCACGAGATAACGACCTACCTCCTCACAACACACATATCTATCATAGCACGATGAATCTTGGGACAATAGAATACGGGAAATACGACTTTACAAATAAATCCCTTTAACTTATAAAACCATTTTCTTTAAAAAGTGTATTTATCTTTCCATGTAATTGAGCCTCTACAACCCATTTTGGGGACCTCGTTCGGGATGGTATGGATTATCGCACATCCTCGGGCTTAGTAGAGCGAGATGCAGACCTCCGCAAGGAGCATTCGATCTCGATGGAATTTTTATACATTTTTCTTTAGAAAATGAGATTTTTACAAGAAAATAAATAAATTTATTTTCGTTAAATATATATATATATAAATATTACCAAAATACTTATTTTAAATATATATATTATTCCATATTTCCAAACCTCAAGAAAAGAATTCAAATATTACATGAAACTACCATGATAATTCAAAACAATATTCATATTACAAATAAATACCATATATTATGAAATTAGGTTTTATTCACTAGAAATATCATATTTATAAAATATACATCAATGAAAACCTTAAAGACGATAATTAAATGCTTGAGGTGTATTTTGAAATTATACCAAAACTATTTTTACATAACCCCCCTCAAGATATACTAAATTACAATAAGGACCCTAGTAAACATAGGTTAAGCGGGATCAGTCTCTTGAGCCTCAGGGAGCCGGAGATATGGGTGTTGCCTATTTAAGATAGACAACTTAACAAACGGTGTTATCAACACGGTAATTGTCTTGGAAAAAACACAAATCCTGCCGTCCATGTGCAGCAGTTACCGATACCACCAAAACAATCAGGATTTCAAGTTCTTTTAAAAGTGTCTGGCTCAGAATGAGTCTCAATCTAATCAATCTGACTTGAATGTGATTCAAGTACAAACTACAATACATCATGATTCAATATGAATCCATCTATTCAATCTATATCAATCTGTATTGACTGAACCGAACCATGGATATATTCCATTTACATGTTCTTCCACTATATCCATTCCATTACTGATATCATGGTTTCGGCAAGTCATCCATCTATATAATTTACAATACAATAAAATACAAACAATACAATCAAGATATCGCGGGGTTTATAAAGGGGTACATTGGTACGGAAGGTGTTAAAAGTGGCACGAGACTGTAACCATAATACACCTAATCTGAATCTCCATTGGCGTTGTACCGTAGCTGAACAGTTCCTTGTGCTCCTTATACCTTAGTCCACGGGGAAAGTTGGATTCCATTCGTATACACTGGCATTTTCTGTACCAAGCTACAAACAACTACGTTAATATAACAATCAACATTATAATAGTTATACTCTCTCTCTCTCTGTCTATTCTACTTCTCCCTCCTCTTTGGGACTTACCGAGCGATTTGTTCGCTAACGACATTCTATTTCTTTTTCTTTGGAATGTCATTAGGTGATTCAGACTCACTGGAGATTGAGCCCAGTAGCGAGGACTTGGATCAGTTTACTGAAGACCCGGAGTTTTAGATTCACTTGTACATTACATTTCATTTTCATTTCTGTTATGCCATTGTTTAGGCATTGCTTTCATTCCATGTATTTTCATTTCAATTGTATTGTAAAAAGAATGTTTAATAAATAAAGTTGCTGTTTATTACATTTTGTCTCTTGTGTACGTTTATTTTATACTGTTTAGATACGCTTAGCGTGTTTATTTCTGAGTAAATACGTAGCGGCCTCGTCGCGTCCTCTGCCCGTATACTGGGAAGCGGGGCGTGACAGCACGAGACCCTGTTAAACACGATCACTCTTTTCCACAATTCAATTTTAATTTGACCTAAAGACCAATAGGAGCATAGATCATATACTGCATTGATTATTGATATATTGAGTACCTGCATTCACTGTCTCTACTGTATTATCTTTCATTCCATGCTTCATTATATTGCTATATATACATGCTATTGCGTCGGCCTGACGACCTGGGTATGCATACTCAGAGCTTGGAGAGGACGCCACCCAGGAGTCAGATCTGCCGTTCGAGCTCGCAGAAATCTAGACGGTTTTACTTTCAGCACTTTTACTGCTTTCTCTAAAGCAACCTTGTATCCGTACTTGGTTAGTAGTTTCCATTTCTGTCGAACTATTGTAAATTGTGAACAATGAGAGTTGATGTAACAAACTAAGTTATGTGGGTTTTTTTTACTTCTGTGCGGTATTTACTGATTACCATGCAATTTTAGAAGCCGAAGTGTGATTACGGCAGGATTATTTTTTGACTGTAAGAGCATGACTGGCTTAGTCGCCTCCTGTATTCCGTATTTGGGAAACGGGATGTGGCACTTTTTCTAAAAAAAATCCTACGTTCCTCCTTCCTCGCAACCTCCCTCGTGACTCGCTCACCTCCGTGACCTCCCCCACGCCTCAACGACCTCGAGATCGCCCCCACCAAATCCCTCATCTTCTCAACGTCTCTCTCTCACTCCGTCACACCATCTCTTTGCTCTGCCACGGAGTCACCTCATCGCAGGCTCACCCCTCACTGCTACCTCTTACCGATGAGCCTCCCCTGTGACCTCCTCTTCCCTTCACCACACCTCCACTAAGCCCCTCCATCAATACCGGAGCTCCTTCTTCAACCCAAACACCCATTGCACACCACCTCGCCAGCATACCCTCATCGTCGACGACCACCAGCAATGCCTCCTCGTCACCTCCACCGATCTTCTCTTCCGAACCGTGACCACCTGAGCACCTCCACAACCTCTCTCACAAAACCCCCCCAGCCTATTTCATCTCTCCCCTCTAGCCGTCACCGACCTGAGGCCCACCACCAGTGCTCATGCCGACCAACCGGCTACCATCGCCGCAACCGAGCTTTTCCTTCGAGCTTCACCACCACCATCGAGCTTAAACTAAGCTAAGTGACATCATGATGTCACTTCGTCTCAACCCCCGCGCCGCGTTGAAAAACTCACTGCATGTCTTCTTATGTCGTCACTGTCTCCGTTCATCGCCGTTCTCTACTGTCGTGTCTTCGATCGTCATCGTCAGGCAAGTTTCAAAACTTGCTTATCATGCTATGATTATTATTATAATTAATTATAGACGTATTTGAATCATGATTCGAACCCTATAGCGAACGTTGTGTTAACTGTGCTAATGGAGCACGATTAGGACATATGACCATATTGATATCACGTAGAAATTTTAGGGATAACAATTAGTTTCGATTAATTAAGGAAAATGCGTGTTTTGTTTGATACCGAATACTTAACCTAGGTGTTCTATGCGAACCCTAAGCGAAAACCTAATCTAATATGGAGGAACTCATGATAAATAGATCTTTTTATTGTAAATGAATACCGTGTGAAATTTTGGAAGCAAAATAACGATATTTCACATATAAAGTGACGCCCCTAGTGTCTATACCGAAACTCACGATTTACCAAACATTTGACACCATTAAATTCATAATTAATTCCCAAAAATTCCAATCACAACGTGCTTGGGATCGTTACGAAGTGTACTGTATAACCTTTAACATAATATATAGGTTTACTATTAAATATACCATTTGAACATCGAAAACATAGAACTTACCTAACTTTGGACTGCAGTCCAGAGCAGGAATTCACCCCTTAACATGTCTTTATACACCTGAAACCTTATTGTTTAATTGTGATAGTGTGCGGAGGCATTTATCATGGTGTAGAAAATTGTTTTAGCTTTCCAATGGTACTGGTTTCACTGAATTCCAGTGTCATTTGGTATTTTAAAACATATTTTAATCTAATGACATGTATGGCGGATTTCTGCAATTTCAGTTTACAATCTTCATTAGTAAACTGATCATAACTCCTAAACTAAGATGACTATTGTTGATCCATCTTCTGCGATATAGATTAACTCATAACCCAACAAATAGGTGATCTGTAGCGTCGCCTAACTGTGATCCCAATAGGGAGTAAAAAGTGTTACGAAACGGACTTTCGGTTCAGGAACTGAATTTCCAGTCAGTGAACACTTAAAATGGAATGACCGTAACTCGCAAACCGGAAGCCCGATTGACCTGAATCAATTTTGTTGGATTTCTGTTTATGTTTACTTTCTACTCTTGTTGTATCATTTTTCCTATTTACGATCATACGATTTAATATGATTTTCTGAACTCATAAGGCACGTAGTGATTCATATTATACATGACTTGATTAGTGGCATGATTCACATACTTATCCCACCGTGATACTTTTAGTGATAGTAGGCACTCTTATTGTTTCTTAGTGATTGTTGCATTGTCGAATGTGAGTGGTATCAAATTAGTTGTGTCAAGTACGTTAGTGAAAAGTTAAGGATTCGTGAAAGTGAACAATGCAGTGAAAAGTGAATAAAATAGTGTTATTGATGCGCACTTGTACACAACTATCCCCATACATATAGTTATTGAAACCTGGGGAAAAACGAAGTGGAATGGAACCTGTATTTAGTGGGATTTAGCGGTTTAGAGGATGATCATTCGAATAGCGACTCTTATATATATATTAGGTTATGGACTTAGCGGTCCGGATGACAGGGTTATATCCTGAGAAACAGCGGGCCGCAGTCTCGGGTATGCACGAGACCCTCGTTAAAAATGATCACCCTTTTCCTCGGTTCGATTTCAAATTGACCTAGAGACCAATAGGAACATAGATTATATATTGCATTGATTATTGATACACTAATTATCTGCATTCACTGTCTCCACTGTTATTACCCCTCATTTCATGCTTTATTATAGTGCTATTATATATTGCTATTGTGTCGCCATAACGACCTGAGTATGCATGCTCAGAGTCTGAAGAGGACGCAGCTCAGGAGCCTGATCTACCGTTCGAGCTTGCAAAGATCAAGACAGTTTACTTTCAGCACTTTTACAGCTTTCTCTAAATTAATCTTGTATTCGCAATTGCTTAGTAGTTTTCTTTCCAGTTTAACTATCGTAAATTTGTGAACAATGAAAGTTAATGTAATAAACTAGTAATGTGTTTCCTTTACCGTGCTGTGTTGATATTGATTACTATGAATTACTAGAAGCCATAGTGTGACTACGGCAGGATTCTTCCTTGGCTATAGAAGTATGGCTGGCCTAGTTACCATCGTATTCTGTATTTTGGAAAGCGGGGCGTGACATGGTTTTGTTGGTATCAGAGCCAGGTTTAGTATAAAGGAATAACGTGACTTCCACTTTATTTATTGTTTTCACTTCATTATCCTTTGCTTTCATCTTTGTATCTAATTCTATCTTTTGACCTATCTTTCAGCAACATGACCTTCACGAACGACCACTCTTCAGACTCTAGTTCCCAAGATCGCACAGAAAGGATCCTTAACGCACCAACGACTCTCGCGGAAGCTCAAGAGAGAAAGACTGACCTACTTACCGAGAGCCTCAGGGAAATTACGGTATTCGGAGGACCCACAGCTATCATTACCGCTCCCGAGGGCGTCGTTGCACCAGATGCACCTACCTGACTTAGCACTGTAACGGATTTTCCGAGACTACACCCGGCTGTGTTTACTGGGTTAGCCGAACCACATGAGGATGAGCAATGGCTATTCAATATAGAGAACCTACTGACGGCTGCATGGGTCTTCGATGTGTTGGGTTTCGGTGCCCGCGCCGCGGAAACCACGGCCTAGGCGGAAGCAAAAAAAAAATCTAGTGAACCCCGAAAGCCCGTAAAACCCAAGATTTGATCCATATACCTAAACTAGCTAACTAAAAGTGCAATAGTTGAGAAAATACAACCTTTATCACGTATCCACCCAATTGTGGAAGACCCCTCCAAGCTCGTAACCGCCGAGACCGCGCTTGAGAATTGACCACCCTTACCGAAGACGATCCTCCCGAGAGAATCCGGAGGAGGCTCTAACCGACGATCCGAACTTGTTAGGTTTGGATGGTCGGTGATGTAGGAAAACTTCATTAAATTTTTCTCTCTAAATCTATGCTGATTGTGAAGTGAAAAATCTCCCGAGGAGTAATACATACTCATCAGTAGGAATCGGGATCCAACTATCATCATGTGATAACTTGATAGAATCCAGTCAAGTCACCACACTCCAGAAGGTTTGTGCATACCTGGCAAGTTTCTTGCATGTTTGAAACTCCCGATATGGTTTTTGTCCCTAGGATCAATGTCGCTAAAAGCAAGGAGTATGCCCGTGTGTTCTGACGAGAACACCAAAAAACCAAATTCAGCTCAACCTTGGCAAGGTCAAAGGGTCCCAGTCAAGTTCAACCCGTCATTATCCTGATTGCATTAGACCCACCCGCACAGACCCTTGACAAGGTCAATAAGGTTGAACGACTGTCCTAACCAATCCACATATCCATATGACAACAATGTATTATAGAGCTACCGCACACTACGCCTTGACAAGGTTAACAAACGCAGCACGAATACTAAGCAACACTAGTAATAAATGACAAAGGGCTACAGTTGGTTTTTGGCAAAAAACCTTTAACGTAATGAACTTGATATCGTTGGAGGAACTTGAGTGGCTTTGAAATGGAGTGGTTTAAGCTGCGCATTTTAAAACTTGTAACATAAACTTTTGCTTAAGAGCAAACTCCCAATGAAGGGATCAAGGCTCTTCCCTCATAGGACGAGGTGCAGGATATTCCTAACCGAATACCTCTATGCAAAGCAAAAGATTACGACCATGAGTTTTGAAGAAAACCGAGTAGTTTTAAAACTGGTTCCGACAACATCATTTTAAGTTTCCATCATTTTAAGTTTCCAAGCCATAAAAGAAACAACCAAAATAACATACTTTTTATATGCCATCCGCATTCGCCACGAGCCCCGTCATGCACCGTTAGGTTACTTAACTAACGGCAAAGCGGGGGCAGGACTAGCACGGATGCAAAACATATAGAAGCATCTAGTGTGTGTGTGTGTGTGTGTCTATATATATATATATATATATATATATATATATATCGCAGGCAGATAATAGTCATCATAGGCAGATAAAAATCATCACAAGCATGCGAAAAACAATATGGAATAGCGGATAATTTAGGTGCCACGCGTTTCATTTGAGCCATAAATGAGACGCGACGTTCCCGAGTCATATGGATTGCCAGTGCAATGAAGATCCTAGACCCCTATGAGTACAGCAAATTATCCGCCAATCCCTGAACTGAGGCAATCCCAATCGACAAAGTGAATGGGCCACCCAGCACTTCACGGAATCCGGTAATTTGAGTACCTCTTCGTGGATTGACATATACCCTCTTACGAGTGCGGCGAATAGCCCGCCAATTCTAGAGTAAGGCCCCCCCGGTCTCAATGCCATGAGATGCGGGTTCGTTGCCCTCTAGAACCCGGCTATTCGAGCACTCCTCTACGGGGTAATCCTAGTATAGAAAAGAAAATATGTATACAATGGTGACATCGACCTCAACCCAGTCGTGCCCCAATAAAATAATATACATAACCGGCAGCGACGACAGTCCATATGTCGGACGCTCGCCCCGCAATAATCAATATACAAATGAATTTGAACTGTACATCTAACATTGCATACAAGGCTATCCATCACGACCATCCATCCATCACATCAGTGCAACACAAAACATCAACGTGAATATCATGTTCGTAAACCCGTCTGATTGTATATATAGCAACCAGTCGGATTGTACCGCTCTATGATATTCACGGTCGCAGAAACTAACATATGCACTGATAAATACGAATTCAAAATTTCGATCGATTAAAATTTTCCGCATTGACCCCAAGTACAAACCAGTACTCAAAAAAATCTGGGCCAAAACCAAAAATCCCAAAAATCACATTTCCATATTACAGAGCACCACAAAAATTTTGGGGCATAACAGCTAACCCTTGACCGCGGAACCGCGGCCAAAAGGCACTATAAGCGGCGGTTCTGCGGTTGCGTTTTGAGCTTATGTGCCCAAAATTCTTCGTGGTCTCTATATATGCCTGCACGTAATTTTAATACAACCAGAACAATTTTATGAACAACTTTAAAATTCGAACTGCAAGCATGCAAATGGGAATGCGACTCGGGAAAAATCCGTCGATCGAAACTCTAAACTTGTGTAAACTAGCTATTTAAGGTTTATGGAGTCGCTTTGATACCATGTTGGGTTCGGTGCCCGCGCCGCGGAAACCGCGGCCGAGGCGGAAGCGAAAACAAAAATTCTAGCGAACACTGAAAGCCCGTAAAACCTAAGATTCGATCCATATACCTAAACTAGCTAACTAAAAGTGCAATGGTTGAGAAAATACAACCTTTGTCGCGTGTCCACTCAATTGTGGAAGACCCCTCCAAGCTCGTAGCCGCCGGGATCGTGCTTGAGAATTAACCACCCTTACCGAAAACGATCCACCTGAGAGAATCCGGAGGTGGCTCTAACCGACGATCCAAACTTGCTAGGTTTGGATGGTCGGTAATGTAGGAATACTTCACTGAATTTCTCTCTCTAAATCTATGCTAAAAAATGAGAGCAAGAAGAAGAAGGAGAAGAAAATAGGAAGCATGAAGCATGAGCTCAAAATGAGGAATGAAAGAACATCAGGTGTTCAAACAAAATGAGAATGGCTTTACAACCATGGTGCAATAGTGCATACAAATGATTTTATCATTTTAAAATCTCCAAGCCATACCTCTCTACATGTATGCACCATGCTTCATAATTCCTTCTTTCCACCTCATTTCCTTTTATTTTTCTAAATAGAAAAATAAATATGAGGTGTCCATCTTCTATAAGTATTCCTGTATAAATACGGAATACTTCACCAGGTATATGTATCGCTACACATACGCGTATCCGTATAAAAATATAGATAGAACCAAAGAAAGAAAATAAACAGTGAACAATAATACTAAAATATATGTATCAAAATACATACACAAGTTATTAAATCAAAACCTGATTTAATACTTCGGCTTAATCCTAAGCCGGCTAGTATTATCCACCGTACGATTAAAGTCTGTGTATCCCGTACACGTATTTAATCGGACCCCTGCACGTACCAACGTACGACACCTACATCTGTCTCCTGAACCGGGAAAACCCTCTGTGTGGGACTCTAAATACTCGACAATACGCTTGCAGTAGGTTTAACCATAAGCACGTCAATGACACTAGCTGTATGTAATGGCTACTCAGATACTTGTCGAAAGGGGGGTCGACAATCAAATATGTTCTTACCCTACTGAGCTTGAATGTGACAATCTCCGTACAATCTGATCTCTTCGTCAAAGAGTATTGCATATCGGGTCTAGGGGGTGGATAACGTCAAACCACTACTAACCCGATAGGTAGTGAGTCAAGCTCATCACCAATAGAGATACTACTAATCAACTAGTAAATCTCATCCATTGTGGCCACAGATTTCTGGTGATAGCCAACTGAATACAGCATGACATCGACTCCTAATACCAGGAGAGACGAATCTTTGACATTCGACCACTGCCTCCATGTGGCTCGAGACTGTACCCAACTAAAACCTGTTTGCATGACTCTTCTGAGCCGTGGTAGGGTAGTAATCAAAGTATAGTGGGAACTCACACGAGACAAATGACGACTTCAGGTCAAAGGACTAACCTGTACTCATACCACCTAAGAACTTCCATCTGACGATAGATATAATACCATCTAGAAGTTCTCAACGAGTCCGTCCAGTGTACCCACCTCCAGTGAGCACTTGTATACCATCTCAGGTGACACAACACCAATGGCTTATGAGACTGGCCACCGCCCCTCGTCGTGGTCTAGAAGCGTATACTCTAGTCTACTCCGGAATATCGATACCCGGTCTCGATACTCCCACGACTAGGGATATTTAAGAATGTGCTTATGGACAACCCAACTCCTGCATATATGATCGCCATCATAATGCTGGTTGTCAAGTAACTATCCTACGGGCTTCATCAACGATGAAGACAAATCAGATAGCATACTATTATCTCAAGTGAGACTGTTATACTTGTATAGGTCCTCCCTCAATTATCATAATCGCCTACTTGCGATCATAATAATTACCTTGAGGGCACTATATCCAACACGATGAAGAGAAGGTAAACGTGATAAAGATTCAGCTGGAAGACGAAACCTCATACGTGGTGGTCCGTCGAGGAGAGCAGGCTCAATGAGCCGATTGAATGAGGCAAGTTCAAAGAATGTTTCTTGGACCACTACTTCCCATCCACAGCCAAAACAGAAATGGAGGAAAGATTTATCTTGCTGAAGCAGAACGGCCGTCCCGTTGACGTATATGCAGAAAAATTCAACCGTCTGAGTCGATTCGCTCCTTAGATGGTCGCTTCAGAGGCCACCAGGGCCAGATGTTTCTTACAAGGACTGGACTTTGAACCGCAGCAATTGATTGCGTCTCTCAAGTTGCAGACTTTCGCGCAAGTTCTCAACGTTGCACGAATTTAGGAGAAGCTGATCAATAAATTCGATGGCCCCGGCTCAACTGACAGGAGACCCCCAGTGATCCCGACACGTACTCATACATTGTCCCGAGTGGTCATACTGTTGGGTTATCCTAATGCTCTAGCCATCATCCGTGGCGGTTTGCGGAACAAAATTTTTCTACGAGTTTAAAAACGACACTAGAATAACCCAATTAAAACGGATATTTGCATAAACCTGACTAAAGTAGGAGGGCTATCTACTATGATAAGAAAGCCTCACCTAATGATCTGTGTCCTTCGGTCTTCTTTCTTCATCATGTGCTCCCAGTGGTCACCTTGAACATACTTGATCTTCTTTTCCCACTCCATCGGTTTTCCGGAATCGAGCTTGTTCTCCGGTCCTCCTTTGTCGTAGATGATCCACCCGAGAGATGTGATCTATGGCTCTAGCTTCTAACTAAGTATCAATAGGAGCAACTAGATAACTTGGGTTGGTAATCTAAGTTGTTTAGGATGTATTGTGGAGTTCTATGTATTCTACTATCTCTATCTTGCCTCCTCTCTTGTTTCTCAACACATGAGTGTAGAGAGGAGGAAGATGATGAAGATGGAGGAACTCAAGAGGAGGAGAAGGAGGTGAAGCAAAATGGTGAGATGAAAAATAATGAGCAAGCATATGAAAGAAATTCAATCACAATAGTTTTGTGTATGAATTTCTATCAATAAACAAGTGTAGCCATGCTTCAATAGTTGCCACAAATGAATAAAGAATTCATTTGTCAACTATTGAAGCCATGGCTCTCACCATACCCCCTCTCCTTCAATTTCCACATCATTTCCATTTATCAATAAATGGAAAAATCCATGATGAGGTGTCCACCTTATAGAAGGTTATCCGTAATAAAATACGGATTACAGTCTACTGTATATACATATCTGCATTCGGATAAAAACACGAATGCCCAAAGAGATAGAATAACACAAAGAACGTAATACTAGAATATACATATCGAAATATATATACGTAAATTATCAAATCAATACCTGATTTAATAATCCGGCTCAAACCGGAGCCGGCTAGTATTACTAACCGTCCGATCGAAAGTCCGGATACAAAGTACATCAATCGATCGGAATCCTGCACGTATCCAATACGGCTACTACATCATTTCGCCTGAACCAGGGAAACCTTCTATGTGAGATTCTAAAGACTCGACAGTACGCCGGCAGTGATTTACTGGATAAATCGATAACCATAAGCACGTCAGCGGCACTAGCTGTATGTAACGGCTACCCGGGTACCTGTCGAAAAGGAAGGCCGACGATCAAACTCATCCGGATCCGTACAGAGACTATTTGTGACAATCTCCGTACAGTCCGGTCTCTTTGTCTGAGAGTATCGCATACCGGGTCTAGGGGGTGGTAAACGTTGTTCTCTTATAAAAAATATAAATAAATAATGAACCAAAAAGCGGTGGAAGAATTCCCTAAAAAGAGCATCACGCGCCCATACGTGATGCGCTTTGGAGCAAAAATTATAAGCATTACACTTAACAAATTAGGCTGAAGTTGAGCCTCACGTGCCACACGTGAGCATCTATATACAAAAGTATATAGGCGCCTTCATGAAACAAATAACAGGCAGAAGGCGCATCACGTGCCAACACGTGATGCTCAGCTCTGGGACTACTGCATATAGGCAAACCGGCCTAGTGCCATTGGGCCACGTGCTACACGTGAGGATTCCTAATACCTTCTGAACTGATAGAATTAAATTCTATATAAAAGGGATCAGAACCCTATTTTGGAAATATTTTCCCAATTTTTATAAACAAGAAAGATTGTGCTCAGTAAATCAGAGCACCGTTGGATTAAAGGTCCAATGGCGATTAAAAATCACCAAGATACAGAATAAGCTCTGTATGGAAAAATATTTTCCCCAATCTTTCTAAACCAGAAAGATTGTGCTTTGTAAATCAGAGCATCGTTGGATCAAAGATCCAACGGTGATTAAAAATCACCAAGATACAGAATAAGCTCTGTATGGGAAAATATTTTCCCAATCTTTCTAAACCAGAAAGATTATGCTTTGTAAATTAGAGCACCGTTGGATCAAAGATCCAATGGTGATTAAAAATCACCAAGATACAGAATAAGCTCAGTATGGGAAAATATTTTCCCAATCTTTTTTAAAACAAGAAAAATGTCTTTTGTAAAACAGAGGTCCCTGGATCAAAGATCCTGTTAGTTATGTATATGCCCTAGAGGCCATTATTGTACATATGATGTATATTATAGTGGATGCTTGGATATATATAGTGAGGACTTTCTTGCTCGATATGATAGTATGTTATCTGGTTGCTCTTTGTCTTAACATGTAGACTTGTTTTGTGATACTGTCTTGCTCTCACATGTTGATAAAGCCCTTAGGATGTGAACTTGATTACCAAGACTATGATAGAGATCATACTAGTGGGGCAAGGGTAGTCCACAAGTACATCCTTTAATTGTTCCTAGTCGAGGGTGTATCGAGACAGGGCATCGATATTTCAGAGTAGACTAGCGTATACGCTTCTTGACCCATATGATGGGTGATGGATGATCCCACATCCATTGGTGTTTGACATCAAAGATGGTATATGGGTGCTCAGTGGAGACGGGTACACTGAACGGACTCGCCGAGAACTCTTAGTTGGTATTATAGCTGTCGTCAGATAGCAGTTCTCTGGTGACACTGTTACAGGTTAGTCTGTAAACCCGAGATCGTCATAGTGTCTTGTGTGATTCCCACTGTACTTTAATTTCCACCTTACCATGTTCAATAGAACGTGCAAAATGGTGGCTTTTGGGTACAGTCCCGAATCACATGGAGGTAATGAGCGATAGGAGGGGTTTCGTCTCTCCCGGTATTGGGAGTTAATGTTGCGCTGTGCTCGATTGGATATAACAGGAAGTCCCTGACCAGGGATGATATAGAGATCTACCGGTAAGTGTTATTAGTAGTTTCTCGACCCGTTATGAGCCTCACATCGGCACAACTTATCGGTTACTGGGGTCTGACGTTTACCACCCCTAGACTGGATATGCGACATATCAGACGAAGAGACCGGACTATATGGTAGTGTTACTGTCAGGCTTTACAAAGGTTAAAGCGGGCTTGCTTGTTGATCTTCTGATCGCTCAATACCCGGGTAGCCGTTACGTCTAGCTAGTACCGCTGATGGCTTGTAGGTGCTTGATGTGATCATCATCTACTGCCGGCGTATTGACGAGTCTTTAGAGTCCTACACAGAGATTTACTGGCTCAGCCAAAACAAAGTAGGAGCACATATGTGATATGTGCGAGACCGAGATTAATACGTGTATGTGATACCGTATTCTATTCTCGCGATATGTGATATCGGTCGATTATATGTGATATAGCCGGGTTATCGGATCAAGTGTTGATTCGATGAAATGATACATATTATATTAGTTGGTTATATGTGATATAGCCGGATTATTAAATCAAGTGTTGATTTAATAATTTAATGTTTAATTATATATTTGATATATTAAATTACATAACTAATATATGCTCACTTAAGTATTTCTTTTTCTCACTTTTGATTCATTTAACATATATGTGATATATGTTTATTTTATTGTTTTCTTTTGTTCACAAATAATATATATGTGATATACATTATTGTGACATGCTAGGTTATACATACAACATGGGTATATGAGACTCACACCATACTTGTGATAATGGTAGGTTTTTTTATTTATTTTAAGTAATTCAAATAATTATTTGGATATTTGTCATGGTTGAGCTTGGATGATGCTTGTAGAACTATTGACTTAGTCCACTACTTTTGTTTTACCTAAGATACTTATTAACCTAACCATTATCACATAGCCATGGTCAATTCTCTACATGGGTTAGTGCATGACATAAACTCACCCATGGTTTCATTTCTAACCTCACTCTCATTCTCTTTTCATTCATCATCTCCTTCAAGCTCTTTTCTAGGTTTTGAGGAGATAAAGAAAATTAGTGAGAAATTAAATTCTAAAGTGAGCAAAAATCCTACTTCATCATTCTCTACCAAACTAGCCATTTAGTTTAGGGTGTTAGCTTCACCAATTCCATATTAGTGAAGTGATAGCTTGAGTCCGTATTTCCTCGACATAGATCATCTTCGACTTTGAAGACTTCAAGAAAGTACACGTCATTCACCTTATGGAGCCTCTCAAAAGTCTGGGAGTTCATTGATCGCAGCGAAGGGACCACTACAAGGAGCTATAGAAGTGAAGGACCGGACTACAAAGGTTGTAATCCCTACTCACTTAGATGTAAAGTAGTTTACATGTTGTTTTCGTATGATTCTAGGTTAGGGTTCTTTTAGCATGGCAAAATTTTAAATTAGCATGGATGATGCCACCCGAAACCTTGCTGTCGTGCTTAGGAACCTTACAGTGGTATCAGAGCTACTAGGCATTGGATGTCGACCTATGGAGGTTTTCACTGTGTGAAAGTGTGGCGAAGCATAGGCACTTACCCTAAGGGTGTCCCGAGAGCGGAAGGAGTTCCGGCGGGTTTCAGTCCTCGCGAGGGGGCATTCGTAAAAAGTAGCTGCTGAGAGACCTGTAGGTGCCACGACGACCCCATTGGATGGGGTGGATGCCTGACTTACAGTGGTATCAGAGAGTAGCTAGAGAATTACATGATGTTTGTTAGATTAGGAAACCAAAACTACTTCGAAACTTGAAACAATGAACCCTAGTTTCTGTCGAAATTTTCTGAGAGTCAAAAAATTATTTTAGCAACTGCAGAATGTTATATGTGATATAACATGAGCACTAGAGAAAATTGAACCCAATTGGCCGGATTTTGGCCGAGCACATTGAGCTTTTTCCCGAGCAGGCCGGTTCTAGAATGGAGTTTGGGCTTCAATTTTTTGTGGTGTTCCAGTCTATGGGTTTTGGTGTATCAGGTGTTGCTTGTTTTTGGCTAAATTTGCACGTGATGTTATCTTTATACAAAGGCAATTCGGAGTGTTTCATATTCGTAATTCTAGCACATATTTCGGGTTATTTAGACGGCGTTAAAAAGTTCGAACGGATATTGAATACCCAATTTAACTCTCGCCGGAAAATTTTCCAAGAGTTAGATTTTCTCATAGTTAAAGAACATTCAAATATCATGCAAGTAATTCGATGGACCCTCTAGAAGAACGAAACTCTAACTCGATTCTGTGACCGTAAGAACCGCCGCCAAACCCTAGGGTTTGCGGTAGTTCCTGTTGGAGATAGTACCCTCAGAGTCAATTATTGGATCACAGGCACGTGATTGCAATGATTGAGGGAGGACCTATCCCGGTAGGACAGTCTTACTCGAGATGATAGTATGCTATCTGGTTTACCTTTATCATCGTGTACTGCTTTAGGCGACCTGACAGGTCGCTATTACACGTTGATAGAGCCCCTAGGATTCTTGCTTGACTGCCAGCAGTATGAGGGCGATCATATAAGTGAGAGCTGGAGTCTATAAGCACATCCTTAAAAGGTCCCTAGTCGTGGGAGTTTCGAGACAGGGCATCGATTCTCCAGAGTAGACTAGTGTATACAGTCGAGACCCCGACGAGGGGCGGTGGCCGGTCTCACAAGCCACTGGTGTCAGTTGGTTCACCTAAGATGTATACAGGTGCTCATTGGGTTGTGAGTACACCGGACAGGACTCGCCGGGAACATGCTAGTTGGTCTTATACCTGACGTCAGATAGCAGTTACCAGGTGACATGTGTACAGGTTAGTTCATCGACCTGGGGATCGTCATTTGTCTCGTGTGAGTTCCCACTGTGCTTTGATTACTACCCTACCACGGCTCAAAGGAGTCGTGCAAACAGGTTTTAGTTAAGTACAGTCCCGAGCCACATGGAGGCAGTGAGCGGATCTTCAGGGGTTCGTCTCTCCCGGTATTGGGGGTGAGGTCGCGCTGTGTCTAGGAGAGCCATTACACGAAGTCCTTGGCCAAGGCAGGAGATTTACTGGTAGGTATTCCAGTAGTATCTCAGGGTGTTCTGGGCTACACTCCGACACGACTTGTACCGCTTTTGGGGGTCTGACTTTTACCAACCCCCTAGGCCCGACATGCGATGCTCATAGACGAACGGACCGGACTGTACGGATATTGTCACTGACAGGCTCAGTAGGGTGTCAGGATGAGTTCGCTCATCGACGTCCCTTTTGGTCAATAGCTGGTGGCCCGTCACGTATTGGCTTATACCTCTGACGTGCTAGTGGTTAAATCCACAGCCATAGTATTGACGAGTCTTTAGAGCCCACCACACTTACAGTTACTCAAGCTTTCGGGCGAAACGCTGTAGAGGCCGTATGGAGATATGGCAGGGTTCGATCGGATACTTGCGGTATTGTACGGATCAGGATCGAACGGATATTACTAGCCGGCTTTGGTTTAAGCCGGATCCTAGTATAGTACAGTGTAGATTTTGTCTCATTGCATTTGTATCCGGACGGAATACAGATGCGGGTGTGTATGCACAGTATGGGGGTTTTCCTGTAATTTATTACGGGACCAGTTTTCTGGAGTTGCCAGTTTGCATTCCGTTCCGGCCGGTTTTCCTTTGTTCTTTCCTGGCCGGACTTTTCCGATGGAGGGGGTTATTTGCAAGTTTGCAAATAACACATTGTGGAGGATTTTCTTACAAATGTATTAATTATGAAAGCATCTTTTGATACCATTCTTATCCATCATTATCACTTGCTTTTGTTGATTAGAAGTGATTTGGAGTTGATGTGAGTTTTGTTATGATGATGTTTGGTTGTGGTCACCCATCCTCTTCTCCTACACTCACCTTCCTTCTTGTTATGTTTGATATATTCTTTCCTCCACCATTTCTTACATGATAAGGGTTTTTCATTTGAGAAAAGAGAAGAAGAGGTTTTCATTCTTGAGAGTTTCATTTTTTGATCTCATTTCATGCTAGAAAAATGCAAGCACCATTTTTCTTATCTTGTTTCCTCCATCATCTTCAAATGGCAACAAACCCAAATGAGACATAGCTTCAACCCTACACATTCTACAGCAAATCTTGGACGCGTCGGCTAGCCTACTTCGCGCCCGAGTTGCCTCGGTATTGAGGTGGGAGCCCGTAAAAGATACAGGCGATGTGGTGCCCTTCCGGCGAGGAGGCGACGACCGGAGTTTCCGCAGGAGATCGGGACGACGAGGAGAAGACCGGAGGACTCGGATCATTCGGTATATCTCTTCCCCTTCTTGTAGTTAGCTTAGACTAGTTAATGGTTCGATCCGGGTGTTTAGTGCGCGGTGGTGCCGGTTTGCTAAGTTCGCAAAATTAAAGTTTATCACCGTTTCCGCATTTGGCCGTCGGATTGACGGCCGGGGCGCCGCCGTGCACTTACAGTGGTATCAGAGCCTCGCCATTAACTTCGTCTAGCTTCGTTTGATGTGTTTTTCAGTTCCGATCGACCAAAATTCCAAAAACCCAATTTTAGTTCACATCAGTTTTCTGTTAAGATTTTTTGGTGTCTAAAAATTTTTCAGGTTGTAGAAAACTGATGTACAAGAAATTCTAAGAATACTGGAAAAGTTCGACACAGTCAGTCGACCACTGTAGCGCGGAACCGCGGCCAAACCCCCCTTGGGCCGCGGTTCCGCCGCACATTGGTGTCCTCACTGTGTGCAAATTTTCCAGTGGGCTTCTGGGCTGTTTGAAGGGGTTTTGGAATATTAAAATTGGGCCAATTATTTCTGTGAGTGCTACAGTATTGCTTGGGGGCCCACTTGTTAATTATTTGATCGATCGGATATTTTTAACACATTTTTCACAGTATTTACATTTTATCTGCGTCCGTGAATGTCACTTGATCGGTAAATCCGGTCTAACTGCTATAGCCCGGTTAGACGGATTTGCGAACGTGACTTTCACGTTGATGTTCTATGTATTGCTGTGATGTTGCGGATCGGTCGTGGGGGATAGCCTGGATGCAATGCTAGTACAGTTTCTGTTGTATTATGTACTTTTGATTTTGCGGGGCGAGCGTCCGACATGTGGACTGACGTCACTGCCTGTTTGTATTATTCTTTTGGGGCACGACCTGGTTGCGGTCGATGTACCCGTTGTATGTATATTTTACTTTCTGTACTAGGATTACCCCGCGGAGGGGTGCACGGATAGCCGGGTTCTAGAGGGCAACAAGCCCGCATCTCATGGCATTGAGACGGAGGGGGCTTCACTCTAGGATTGGCGGGCTATTCGCCGCACTCGTAGGGGGTACAGGTTGACCCAGGAGGGGTGCCCAAGTTACCGGATTCCGTGAAATGTTGGGTGGTCCATTCACGGCGCTGAAGGGGGCTGCCTCGCTTCAGGTTTTGGCGGGTAACTTGCCGCGCCCGTAGGGGTCTAGGATTTCATTGCACAGGCTATCCACACGACCAGGGGAACGTCGGGTTTCAGTAGTGGCTCTGTGAAACCCGGGGATCCCAGATATCTGTATTGTTCTGTGATGCTGTACATTTCTGTGATGTTGCATTTCTTATCACGCCTTGAGCGAAATATAATATATTGGTATATATATTAGTAGATGTTGTATATGTTTTACATCCGCGCTAGTCCAGTCCCCGCTCTGCCGTTAGTTAGCTAACCTAACGGGTGATGACGGGACCCAGTGGCAAATGCGGATGGCATATACGTACGTCAGTATATTTTCGTTCTTTGTGGTGTGATCAATTGATGGGACTGCGTTGATTCGGATCAATGCAAGTTAAACAAACCTATTCTGATGTTGTTGGAACACTTTTCAAAAAGCTGTTATTGCAAGGACGTTCACTTTTGTTTTGCATCGTGGTATTCATTTGGAATATCCTGCTCCTCAGTCGACGAGGCAAGGGCCGAGATCCCTTCACCGGGAGTGACCCCTTGGACAGAAGTTTGCGTCAGGGCATTAACTTCACTATAGCCGATTACTTTTGCTTTGCATCGTGGTATTCATTTGGGATATCCTGCACCCCATTCTACGGGGAAAGAGCCGAGATCCCTTCACCGGGAGTGACCTCTTTAGTAAATGTTTTCGTCACTATATTTTCTAAAAAGCTATCTGTTCCTTCAACGATATCAAGTTCATTACGTTAAAGGTTTTCGCCAGAAACCATTCGTAGCCCTCCGTCATTTCATATGGATAGTCAATAGTATTCAAGCTGTGTATGTTGGCCAAAGTCAAGGCACAGTGTTTGGTAGCTGTTGGGTATTCATATGCAGCATAGATAGATGCGTTGGTTTGGGACAGTCGTACTGCCATTTTGGCCAAAGTCAAGGGTAGGTACGGGTGGATTCAAATTAACCTGGAGAATGACGGGTTGAACTTGACATGTGACTTATGATATGTTGGCCAAAGTCAAGGTCATAAGAGCATGGGGTAAAAATCACATCGGGAGTTTCAAAAGAACTGAAACTTGCCGGATATGCGCATACCTTCTGGAGTGTGATGACGTGAGTGGATTCCGTCACGTTATCATGCAGTGATAGTTGGATCCCGATTCCCACTGATGAGTTGGTTTACTCCTCGGGTAACCCCGACTAATTCTTCTTTCAGGTTTGGAGGAGAATTTGAGGTACAGTGGGAGGTTTCCAGATTAGATAAATTGGTAACCATTCTGATCTAGGATAGAGTGCACGCTGAGTGTTTCTTTTCTCTCTCTCTCTCTGGCAGCGACCATTGACCCGACCCTAAGACTATGACTCAGAGACCAAGTTAACCGAACCTTCTAAACACTGGCTTTTGGATTGTCAGAGTTGCAGACCTCATTGCCACTCCTACTTTTACCCTTTTCTCCAGGACACCCCGTATTACTGCGAACGTCCACTTCCATTGGACAAAACCATCGTATGGTTAGATACGAACTCGAAGGAATTCGAGGATGGTTTCCGGTTCTGGAGAAAACGGATAAGATTTATTCAGTTGTCTTTTCCTTTTTGCCTTCTCTCAGGCTGCGAGTACTCCTTGGGTTAGGAGATAGTACACCTATTACGCAAATTGGATAGTCTTCTTCCAAACTTTAGGCTGGTGCCGAACAGTGGGGAATGAAGAAAACCAATTAGCATAACGATGGTGTGCAGAAGGTATTAAGATTAAGACAAAGCAAGGGATTAGTTAGAGGGCAAAGTAAATTGCGACTGATATTCACGACCAAACCAAATATTTCTTCGCCAATCCTAAATCGCCTTTGTATTTCTCCAGGACACTCCGTATCACTACGAAGATCCCAGTTTATTGGATAATCCATCGTATGGTTATATACGAACTCGAAAGGAACTTGTTCCAGTTCGGGGATGGATCCTGGTCCAGGAGAAATAGGAATAAAGTACATTCAGGTGTCTTTTATCTTCACCTTCTCTCGCGTTGCGAGTGCACCTAGGATTAGGACAGTACACCCATTATGCTTTTTGGATAGTCTTCTTCCAAACCATAGGCTGGTGCCGAACGGTAGGGAAGGAAGAAAACCATTTGGCCTAAAGGGGTGTACAGAAGGTAATGACTAAAGACATATATAAAGGGATTTAGAGAAGCGGCAAAGAATTATATGGTTACAGTTGTGAATCTGGATAATGGAAGAGGTATTATTAGGAATACGAGGATACCTCATCGAAACATTTCAATGTTTCAGTTTCACTGTGTACTGTTAAAAGAAAACTGATTTCCCAATCAGACACTTGCCCCAGGGTATGTATTTACCAGGTTGGATTCTCACATCTGTATGGTTTTACAGATGATGAGTGGGAGTAAGTTGTTGGGAATTGGGTGATCATCCTCATTATATCGGGATTCGTTGTAATCAGTGATATTTGAGGAAATCACCTGGGTTGTTTGCCGGTCGGCAAATATTTGGTTTTTGAATATCCGTTGTTATGCACCAATTTCAAATTGATATATCTGTACGTCTATTTTTATAGAGTGAGACATACCTTTTTGAGATTATGTCTATGACATTTACCTATATCAGTGGATGGTTAGGTAAGGAGTATTGAACAGCGGTGTAATTCTTCTTAACCAAAAGTATAGTTTTCAACCTACGACACACAGTGATTGAGTCACTAGACTCAGGGGACTTATACAGAGTATTGTATATTGTCCAGTGTCCATTAGGACAGAGGGGTTGGTCCTCGTACTGTATTCTGTTTACTTATGACTTCTCTAGTTCTTAGACAGGTGTTTCGTTGAAACACAGGGTCTAAGTTTTGAGGAGTTATAGGTATAAGAATAAAGTAGAGAACCAGATATTGCAAGTATCGGGATTCTTCAAGTTGATCGAAGATGTAGATACTTGTGTATGGTATTCAGTTGATAGTAATGATAAAGAGAAATTGCTTCTCTTTCAGGTTACTCATAATTGGAAGCATTCCTAAGTTGAGTAACGCTGATCGGCCTCTCTCCGTTTAGTTGACATGCACTGGAGACAGCTGCATGATTTGAATCTGGTTAAATTAAATCAGTGCCTCTGGTTCTATATTGGATATAGAACAGTTCATATCTTAACGTTGTTAAGGTACGGGGAGTTGTCCGGCTTATGATTAAAACCAGACACTGGACAACTCAAGGCACGTTTCTGTAATGGCTGTTTGTGGGTTGACCCAGGCTATGACGAGGGTTGACTTTCTACCATCTGGCAGATCAATAGAAATATTGTTCTAGACTCGCCACAGTTTTATTAAAAATGGATTTTTCCAAAAACAGTAGTGGGAGTATGGTAGAACTGGAAGTGATTCCAGAACCGCAAACGATTACTGAAGATTTGATAAGGAACCTAAAGATTCAATCTGATTTGACATTCCATTGGCCACTCCGCAGATAAGGTGGGTAACTTCAGGCACCCGAGAGGTACTCCGGTAGCCTCAAGGACGGTGACAGGGAAGTTCTTGTTTACCCACACTTGCCATTGTTGTTGTTCCAGGCTGCGAGACCCGGCAGGAGGATGAGTATAGCGTCGTTCTAAACTAGCTTTAGAAGTGCACGTCTATATGACTCTGCCAGAGGGTTGTCGTAGTCAGTGGGAGCAGCGGAAGCATTGGTGGACATCAGGCTTATGTCTATTTATAGACTAAAGCAGATATAGCGGAGATAGATCATCTATTTCTGATGTGACAGTCATAGGTTTGACGTCATCAGAATAGGGGATGGATCTGTTGAGAAGGTAGTAGGGTGTGATATCCGGGTTTTGGATGACATACACAAAGTAGGAAGTGACATTTCTATACTACGATCGGTTATACTTTGGTCGTCACACAGTGGTTTCTCCACAAAGGACTTGGACATTATATCAGACATACTGGTTACTAGATCTATGGTTTTAGATCTAGATTTGGGTGGTTTCCTAATCAGGGTACTTAGACAGCATTCTATGAGTATTTAGAATGGACGACTCCTGGCACGGTAGTGTACCTGCAGGTAATGGAGTCACCCTCTCTAAAGGTGTCTTACAGACTAAAGGGGAGAGGGATACGCATGATTGGCAGATCACTTGCTTAGGCAATTGAGTCAATCATGAGATGTCAAGTACCACACCAGATGTTGTTCTTGCACTAGATGCAATAAGTTGACATTGATCCAATCCTGGAGAAACAGTCGGAAGCAGTTTTAGAACATAAGTGGCTGTTATAGGGATATGATAACGAAAGCCTCTTTCGGGAGACAATTATCATTCCAGGCTTCCAAGGTGACATGGACGACAAGGAGGTTGTCAGAGTTATAGTTTTCCTTCTGACGAGGGGCAGTATTTTGGACAGGTGGTCCAAGGCAATACTGAGGGAGGCATGGCGCAGGATACTGATTAAGTTCAGTTGACGATACAGTCTAAGAAGTTTGGATTTGGAGTTCATTTATAAGCTAAGTCCCATAAGATATCCAGACACTCTAAGACAGGTATTGCTCATTTCGGGAGATGGCTTTCTCCACGAACTTGAGATATAGAGAGACATAGAAAGAAACATCTAGGCGGATCCACTCACTGAGGCTATTCCTCGACCGCAATAGTTTCACAAACGGGATTTGTGAGACTGACTAGTAGAGGAGTTGGGTGTTCGGTATCACACGGGCTGTGAGTATGCGACATCGCAATAATTAGCCTTGAGTGCAAGTGGGAGATTGTTGGAGATAGTGCCCTCAGAGTCAATTATTGGATCACAGGCACGTGATTGCAATGATTGAGGGAGGACCTATCCCGGTTGGACAGTCTTACTCGAGATGATAGTATGCTATCTGGTTTACCTTTATCATCGTGTACTGCTTTAGGCGACCTGACAGGTCGCTATTACACGTTGATAGAGCCCCTAGGATTCTTGCTTGACTGCCAGCAGTATGAGGGCGATCATATAAGTGAGAGCTGGAGTCTATAAGCACATCCTTAAAAGGTCCCTAGTCGTGGGAGTTTCGAGACAGGGCATCGATTCTCCAGAGTAGACTAGTGTATACAGTCGAGACCCCGATGAGGGGCGGTGGCCGGTCTCACAAGCCACTGGTGTCAGTTGGTTCACCTAAGATGTATACAGGTGCTCATTGGGTTATGAGTACACCGGACAGGACTCGCCGGGAACATGCTAGTTGGTCTTATACCTGACGTCAGATAGCAGTTACCAGGTGACATGTGTACAGGTTAGTTCATCGACCTGGGGATCGTCATTTGTCTCGTGTGAGTTCCCACTGTGCTTTGATTACTACCCTACCACGGCTCAAAGGAGTCGTGCAAACAGGTTTTAGTTGAGTACAGTCCCGAGCCACATAGAGGCAGTGAGCGGATCTTCAGGGGTTCGTCTCTCCCGGTATTGGGGGTGAGGTCGCGCTGTGTCTAGGAGAGCCATTACACGAAGTCCTTGGCCAAGGCAGGAGATTTACTGGTACGTATTCCAGTAGTATCTCAGGGTGTTCTGGGCTACACTCCGACACGACTTGTACCGCTTTTGGGGGTCTGACTTTTACCAACCCCCTAGGCCCGACATGCGATGCTCATAGACGAACGGACCGGACTGTACGGATATTGTCACTGACAGGCTCAGTAGGGTGTCAGGATGAGTTCGCTCATCGACGTCCCTTTTGGTCAATAGCTGGTGGCCCGTCACGTATTGGCTTATACCTCTGACGTGCTAGTGGTTAAATCCACAGCCATAGTATTGACGAGTCTTTAGAGCCCACCACACTTACAGTTACTCAAGCTTTCGGGCGAAACGCTGTAGAGGCCGTATGGAGATATGGCAGGGTTCGATCGGATACGTGCGGTATTGTACGGATCAGGATCGAACGGATATTACTAGCCGGCTTTGGTTTAAGCCGGATCCTAGTATAGTACAGTGTAGATTTTGTCTCATTGCATTTGTATCCGGACGGAATACAGATGCGGGTGTGTATGCACAGTATGGGGGTTTTCCTGTAATTTATTACGGGACCAGTTTTCTGGAGTTGCCAGTTTGCATTCCGTTCCGGCCGGTTTTCCTTTGTTCTTTCCCGGCCGGACTTTTCCGATGGAGGGGGTTATTTGCAAGTTTGCAAATAACACATTGTGGAGGATTTTCTTACAAATGTATTAATTATGAAAGCATCTTTTGATACCATTCTTATCCATCATTATCACTTGCTTTTGTTGATTAGAAGTGATTTGGAGTTGATGTGAGTTTTGTTATGATGATGTTTGGTTGTGGTCACCCATCCTCTTCTCCTACACTCACCTTCCTTCTTGTTATGTTTGATATATTCTTTCCTCCACCATTTCTTACATGATAAGGGTTTTTCATTTGAGAAAAGAGAAGAAGAGGTTTTCATTCTTGAGAGTTTCATTTCTTGATCTCATTTCATGCTAGAAAAATGCAAGCACCATTTTTCTTATCTTGTTTCCTCCATCATCTTCAAATGGCAACAAACCCAAATGAGACATAGCTTCAACCCTACACATTCTACAGCAAATCTTGGACACGTCGGCTAGCCTACTTCGCGCCCGAGTTGTCTCGGTATTGAGGTGGGAGCCCGTAAAAGATACAGGCGATGTGGTGCCCTTCCGGCGAGGAGGCGACGACCGGAGTTTCCGCAGGAGATCGGGACGACGAGGAGAAGACCGGAGGACTCGGATCATTCGGTATATCTCTTCCCCTTCTTGTAGTTAGCTTAGACTAGTTAATGGTTCGATCCGGGTGTTTAGTGCGCGGTGGTGCCGGTTTGCTAAGTTCGCAAAATTAAAGTTTATCACCGTTTCCGCATTTGGCCGTCGGATTGACGGCCGGGGCGCCGCCGTGCACTTACAGTGGTATCAGAGCCTCGCCATTAACTTCGTCTAGCTTCGTTTGATGTGTTTTTCAGTTCCGATCGACCAAAATTCCAAAAACCCAATTTTAGTTCACATCAGTTTTCTGTTTGCACAGTAACATCCGTAGGTACTTCCTGATGTTTCTGGGAATTTTTAATTTACTCAAGTGTTGAGTTTTCTGGGTTGTATTGGGGACTCGTTGATTCGATCGGATAATTTAACTTCGTTTAAGTTTTTTTCCGGATAATTTTAGAACGTGTTAAAAAGTTCGAACGGATATCAATAACTCACTTTTTCCCCTGTCGGAAATTTTTTCAAAAGTTGGATTTTTTCTCAAGTTTGAAACTTCCGGAAAATCATGCAAGTAACGCGGCAGACCCTCTAGAAAAACACAAACCTTAACTCGATTATGTGACCGTCTGAACCACCTCTAAACCCTAGGGTTTGGGGCAGTACGGCGTTGCCACATGTGAGGCGTTGGCTTGACCCTTCTACGGCTGGACCATTGGTACTGTGGCATGTGATGGATACTTTTTGAATTCCGCTCAAGTGTTGAGCTATTTGGGAAATCTTGGGTGTTTGTTTATTCGATCGGAAAGTTTAACATTGTTTATTTATCTGGAATGTGATACAATATTTGGAATCCACGAGTAGTTATGAGATAACTAATTTGAATGTTATAAATATAGTAGTTTAGTCTCAGATGATCGGTTGCCACGGAATTTTGATGTGATCAAAAGTCCGTCGCAATCACGTAGCGTACGCGGATACTCGCCGGGTAAACTTAATAGATAGCCACGCCCCATAGCCCTGACCAAGTAACTGTAGGAGAACCCCGTCGCCAAAAGCATCCGTTCGGGTGCTCGCGGTAGCGGTGTTCCGCCTTAGTGCACTTCGTCGACGGTGTCGGGGGTGCGGCCGTCTACTAAAGTTTCCGACGATCATTCGATCAGGATATCGGGAATCTTGTTGAATTGCCCGACCAGATATTGAAAAGCGTTTTCGATATAGAGACTAAAATGCGGGGTTTATAATTGTTAGGCATGCGATGTCTAAGGAATTCATTTGGTTAGGCATGAGATGTCTAAGGAGGTTGCGGAAACATACGTCAGACCGGTCTGTTCGTCTGATATGTCGCATATCAAGTCTAGGGGTGGTATACGTCAGACCCCAGTAACCGATAAGTCGTGTCGATGTGAGGCTCATAACAGGTCGAGAAACTACTGGTAACACTTACCAGTATATCTCTATATCAGCCCTGGCCAGGGACTTCCAGTTATAGCCAATCGAACACTGCACGACATCAACTCCCTATACCGGGAGAGACGAATCCCCTCCTATCGCTCATTGCCTCCATATGATTCGGGACTGTACCCAAAAGCCACCATTTTGCACGCCCTCTTGGACGTGGTAAGGTGGAAATCAAAGCACAGTGGGAATCACACAAGACACTATGAAGATCTCGGGTCTACAGACTACCCTGTACCAGTGTCACCGGAGAACTGCCATCTGACGTGTGGTATATCACCAACTGGGAGTTCTCGGCGAGTCCGTCCAGTGTACCCAGTCTCTACTGAGCATCCGTACACCATCTTTGATGTCAAACACTGATGGATATGGGATCATCCATCGCCCATCATATGGGTCAAGATGCGTATACGCTAGTCTACTCTGGTGTATCGATGCCCTGTCTCGATATACCCTCGACTAGGAACAGTTATCGAATGTACTCATCGACTACCGTGGCCCCACTAGTATGATCTCATCATAATCCCAGTAGTCGAGTACATATGCTAAGGGCTTTATCAACATGTGAGAGAAAGAGAGTAAACCAATACAAGTCAACATGTTAAGATAAAGTGAAACCAAATAGCATACTATCATGACGAGCAAGAAAGTCCTCTCTGTATATATCCAAGCATCCATCATAATATACATCATATGTACAACAATGGCCTCTAGGGCATATACATATCTAACATGATAATCTCCGTACAGTCCGGTCTGTTCGTCTAAGACTATCGCATATCATGCCTAGGAGGAGGCAAGTGTCAGTCCCCTAATAGCTGCATAAGTCGTGTCGGAGCGAAGCCCATTACACCCTGAGAAGCTACTGGAACCTACCAGTATATCTCGCTTGCCCTGGCCAGGGACTTTGCGTAATGGCTCTTTGACACAGCGCGATATCAACTCCCAATACCGAGAGAGACGAATCCTGTCTAACCGCCACTACCTCCAAGTGCTCGGGACTGCACCCAACTGCTACCTGTTTGCACGACTCCTTTGAGCCGTGGTAGGGTAGCAATCTAAGAACAGTGCGACACACTCGAGGCGAAGTAGCAGTGTCAAGTCTGCGGACTATGCTGTACTCATGTCACCTGGGAACTATTAACTGACGATGGGTATAATACCAACCAATCAGTTCCCCTGTGAGTCCTATCCGGTGTACCCGTAACCTAACGAGCACCTGTATACTATCTCCAGTACGATGTACTGATGGCTGTGGGACAGACCATCTCCCCAACTGGGATGAGAAGCGTACACACTTAGTCTACTCCGGAATATCGATGCCATATCTCGATAATCCAATGACCAGGGACCTGTATAGGATATTGCTTACAGACTACCCAGCCCCCACTAGTGTGACTGCCATCACGACGCTGGTAATCAAGCAAAGATCCTATGGGCTCTACTAATATGTATAAGTGATACGTTACAAGAAACATATGCACATATTAAAGTAGACACAAACCAAGTAGCATGCTGCCATTTTTAGCAAGACTGTTATATACAACTGTGAATATCCCAAACTTCCATTAAGTAATATACAACCTAGTATAATACAGTAATGGCCCCTAGGGCATATACACTAACAATTGAGTCGCATGATCCCACATGACCTCCAATAGTACTTAGCACTTAGAAAAGAATAGGAAGATAAATTCAAAGGAGGCAGTGCCTAACTTAGTGGCGCCTCACGTGTCTACACGTGATGGTTGCAAGACTTAAGTGTTTAACACTTACATGTACAGAACAAGGGAATAAACCCAAGCGAACAGCGCCAACTTTCAAGAGCATCATGTGCAACATGTGAGCGATCCCAAATTCCAGTGCTTAACACTGCTTTAGAGCCTCACGTGCCACAGGTGAGCGCCATTAACTTTCAGTGTTTAACACTGCCTTAGAGCATCACGTGGGAGCACGTGAGCACTAAAAATACATTAGTGTTTAACACTATAAGGAACCAACTTCAACCCCAAATTTGTTAAGTTCCTCCTGAGATTAAATCTCCAAGCAAACTGAACCTCTATGCTCAGAGCTGATAACTCCTCGATTTGGAATTTGGTTTAAGGGTACATCTCTCAACACCTCTGATACATGTCATTGTGATTTTTCAACGTCTTCAGAGAGGTGGAGGGTCCCAATAACCAATAACTCTTGGCGCACCCCCAAATCGATGAGCCTAAACTACATGGACTATAATGTCCTTAAACCAAAAACTCTATGGACTATGATGTCCTTAAACCCAATGGACCGCAACGTCCCTAAACTAAACTCTATGGACTATGATGTCCTTAAACCAACATTGGACCGCAACTGTAACACCTTAGAATGTGTTTTGTAGCTAATTATATTTTAATGTGTGGTTTTTAATAAAAAGTTTACAAAATTAAGTTTTAAATATTTTATCCTATTTATTGTGTATTTTATTAGAATTTTGTTAGGCTTGCACACACTTGTGCATAATAACTAGGGTTGTTTTGGGGTTAAACCATGATTAGCAACCATGGTTAACTAACCATTTCTCCCTAATCTAGTTTTAATATTTGTTTAAGTGTCATGGTTGTAATTAGTCATGATAGTTTTAAAAGTGAAAATGAATTTAATAAGGGTTTTATTTTGAATTTGTGTTTTGGTTCATGGTTGACTTTGAGAGGGGGGGGGGGGGGAGAGAGAGAGAGAGAGAGAGAGAGAGAGAGCATGGGGCATCATGGCCTTTGCCATGCCTCATTTAATAAGGAGAGAGAGAGTGAGAAGGGGGTCTTTGTGTGTGCTCATTTCTCCACCTCATTTTCCATCTCTCATTCTCTCACTCTCTCACACACTCACACACACACACCCTCACACTCTCAGCAGCAGCAGCAAGAACAGCAACAACAACACAATAACAACAACAGCAACATCAACTACAACAACAACAACAGCAGCAGCAACATCAACTACAACAACAGCAGCATCATCATCATCATCTTCAGCAACAGCAGCAGAGAGCATCAGCAGCAGAAGAAGTAGCAGCAGCAGCAGCCCAGGGCAGCAGCATCAGCAGTAACAGCTCCAGCAACTCGCAGAAGCTCTTCTCCACCTCTTCACCTGCTTCTTAGGGTTTTCTAGGGTATATTTCTAAAACCTTTTCCCTAGTTGCTTAGTTGTATGTTATTTTAGCTTCGATTAGTGTTAAATTAGCTAGTTTGGTGCTAGTTTGAGTGATTTGTGAGATGTTGTGGAATTTTGGGAAATTGTTGATTTTGTTAGCTACCCTAATGTATTTAAGTGTTAATAGGGCCACTTCAACTGAGAAATCCCCCGATTTCACTAAAATACCATAAGGTTTCTTAATTTGTGCAAATTGGTGTTTTAAAGTGATAATTGTGACATCTGGAATCTGCTATTGACCCGAACCTTACAGAGTGAAATTGAGAAGACTGGGACATGATACCTAGGTCTAGACACCACCACCAGAGCACGACCCCCTAACTCCCAACCCAGGCCGCCAAATTTCTCATTTTGGCCGCCAATTGCGGCCCAGAGGGGGGACTGGGGTGTTGGGGTTTTGTGTAGGGTTTCCTGCTGTGTTGTCTAGGTCTTTGGCATGTATAGTTTTGTGATATCTTACCTGTAGGAAAATCTGGGGTCATATATCGTTTTTGGTGTCCGTTGTGTTTGTGCGATACGCGCGATACGTGAGTGGGTTCTGTGATCCAGCGTATCGCGGCGTGTCGCGATGGTTTTAGACGCGTATACACACGATTCAGCGTATCGTGCACACGCGCGATTAGTTCGCGACGCGAGTTTCTCGTTTCGATTCGATATCGCGTTTCGCGGAATATTTGGCTTATATGTGATTTCCATGTCTTATTTGCAGGTTTGCAGGCAGGGACTGCGGACACGGCTACAGGGGGGAGCAAATGGTAGGATTCACCTAGCGTGGAGTGTAGGTGAGTAGATTTAACATCTACAGGGGAATCGCCCGTATGGCGTTATGCGTCTGGGCTAGGATTCAAATACCTGTCGCACATTCTACGTCATTGTAGAATTGCGCCATACCTTATTTCCCTTGATATAGTTATACTGTGACTAGCAGCCGTAGGACACTGCACACATTATTGACGATTCATGTTGCACGAGCACGGATTGTATGCTACACACACACCGTCAATAATTACCATGTCACACACTACCCCTTATAGCTACTATTGCTTACCACACATGACATCTAGCTACCGGTATACCTATAGTGTATCATACCTTTAGTGATAGGTACATTTACACCTTGCGATACAGCTACAGGTATACCTTGCACATATTTTAGTTATACCGGGGGGATATCTTACTCATATTCTTCTTATACCCAGGGGGTATACGACATCAGTTCTTATGGGTAGATACCTATACTTGGATGTACCTTATTGATTTTGCATACATATGGTTCAGCTATATACTTTTGTTTACCTGCTCACATTCAGATATATCGCATTGTTTATTTAGATTTTATATGATGTTTTCGGGATTTGGGAACCGCGGGAGTTCATGAAATTATGCATACATTGAACAACCCGGTTTCCTTGATATGATATTTGCGCGTCCACCATGAGTTTTATCGGTGCTGATTATATACTCCATACGAGGTGTGGTTGCCGTATGAGAGTACATGGTGGGGCCCGGTATGGTTCCCCTCGGCAAGAAGATCGATGGGTTTGCCGATTGAGCCTGGAGGCGGGCGAGTACCTACCGGTGATTGGTTGGACCTGGCAGTTGTCCGGAGGATACTGGCCAGAGTCGAGAGATGGATGCAGGATGATCTGTACTGTCGGGGCCGAGGGCCGACACCGCAGACGGACCCCGTGGGCCGATCCGGACTGACGAAGCCCGATATACGAGGATTTCTGTGTCGATGCTTGGCACACTGTTTTCATGATATTTCTTTAACCCCTTTGTATATATAACAGGGGATTTAGCCGTTGTTATATATACCCTTACACCAATATTAGTGAAATGGGACGCTAATATATGTGTATTGCCCCCATCATACTTATTTCTGTGTATTTACCTTTAGGATGTTAGAAACTTACTTGAGATTCGACTTGGGATATAGGTGATTCATTGAGTTTGGATATTGGATATGAAAGATATGGTTGATCTGTACATTCGAGATATAGGAGAGCTTTTCGATATTGTACTTTGAGGTGATGTGAGACCTGTATGTTGTGAGAGCCCAATGTGGGGGCTGATTTGAGGATTTGGGATTTGCGTGTCTTGATGGATTGTGATCCTACCACGATGTCAGGTTTCCGTGGAAATGATATATTCCACCCTATACCTCACCCTTACCTATTTTTATGCACAGATTCATATAGTGGTAGTACCTGTTAGTGTACCCTTATGATAAGTTGCATATCTACATTCTCATATCCTTTTTGCATAGTTATTGCATATTACTGTCATGTTACTGTTGCTTCACATATTGATTATACCTGCTAGTGTACTCTCCTTTATTCAGCATTTGCATGACATGTTATTACTGTAATCGCATATCTTAGATTCATGCTGTACGTGCATTCCTGCGATTACCTGCATATGTTTTATACTATTCACGAGTTGGCAACTCACCCCCGTTGTGCCACGGGTGTTTCAGGTTGTTCCCCAGAGTAGTCGAGGCAGGCTATTCTTCTATTCAGCTATCCAGCTATCACCTTTTGCTACAGATACCGCATCAGCTCACAGTACCATTTTGCTTAGGTGGGTTAGATGTTTATCTGTATTTCATATTGTATATTCGTTGTATTTTGTACTCTCCATCTACTATTGTATTGTGGACTTAGAGACTTGGTGAGGACGTATTTGTATATTATTGTGGATTTGTTGTCTTTTATACAACTTCTCTCTATTGTCCTTATTTCTTCGCTACGGCGTCGTATATTTGTATTGTATTCATCTTGGCTGGGTTTTTACAAAAAGGGGTGTTGCTAAAATTTTAAAGAAAGAAAGTAAGACTTTTAAAGAATTTGGATTGCGATTTCAAATGTTTCAAAACTTATATTATCTTTTCCGTATTTTAATGGTTTAGATTTCTGGGTTTTGGCTTTCTTTTACTGCGTTACGTCTTTAGGCGTTGCGTAGTATTAGGGCCGTCACGGGCCAATTTTTGGGTCGTGACAGCAACGTCCCTAAACTAAACTCTATGGACTATGATGTCCTTAAACCCAATGGACCGCAACGTCCCTAAACCAAACTTTATGGACTATGATGTCCGTATACCCAATGGACCGCAACGTCCCTAAACTAAACTACATGGACTATGATGTCCTTAAACGAAAAACTACATGGACTATGATGTCCTTAAACCAAAACCACATGGACTATGATGTCCTTAAACCCAATGGACTGCAACGTTCCTAAACTAAACTCTATGGACTATGATGTCCTTAAACCCAATGGACCGCCACGTCCCTAAACTATACCACATGGACTATGATGTCCTTAAAGCAAAAACCCCATGGACTATGAAGTCCTTAAACCAACATTGGACCGCAACGTCCCTAAACTAAACTCTATGGACTATGATGTCCTTAAACCCATTGGACCGCAACGTCCCTAAACTAAACTCTATGGACTATGATGTACTTAAACCCAATGGACCGTAACGTCCCTAAACTAAACTCTATGGACTATGATGTCCTTAAACTAGCTATGGACCGCAATGTCCTTAAACCAGCAGTGGACCGTAACGTCCTTAAACTAAAATAATAGAGTCCAAATGCTCTTTTGTTGGATCTAAATGATCCTAAAACCTTGTTAAGTAGATCTTAGTATATAATTAGACTAACGTATCCTTAACAAATATTTAAGTTGATCTTAACCTCAAACGAGATTAACGATCCTTAAATCAAACCAAACCCAAATCTAAGAAAATACGGATATGGACTAATCCATGCCCTACGGGTGACAACATAAATTAGTCTCCTTATACAATCCACGGGCAACCTAAAACAAAACAAACACACACGACACGAAGTGAACATCTGGAGCAGGAGAAAGTGGTTATCGCTACGCGGCAACGTAATTAACTGCAGGGGCTTACGTCTGCAGGGAAGAGCGTCCCTACAATCAAAAACCCCTCGCAAATGAGGGGGAATCTGACGAAGTGTGCTACAACGGCCGCATCTGTCCAAACCTCCGATACACGGTGCCATAAATCAACTTGGTATCTTCGGAGAGGTGGACGGATAAATCCAAATAGCATCTGCCCCCAAAATTCAGGCCAGATATCTTAACGTCTCGCGTCGCGTCTTTCGGCAGTGAGCAGATTCTGGCACGCCTGGTGGGACCTTTTCCTCTTTCCACTCCACACTTCGTGTGTCGTGTTCGCGAACGAGTCGCGGTTTAATATGGTTGCCCTGGATTCGAGGTACTAAGATTTGGTGTCTTGCTCCTACGCAGAAGAGAAGATGACGTCAATGGCTTCCAGCTGCACCTACGGAAACAACAACTCCCGCTCCGCCCCGTCTGGAGGAGTAACTTACGGGCCCCAAGCGGCCGCCATCTTCGTAATGCCGGTGGAACAGGTGACACAGGCCACCACTGGATTGTTCTTCGAGACCATGCTCCTGCCGACAAAGCTTCAACGCTCCAGTGTCGTCACAGGAAGCTCTAAAGAAGTCGGTCTTCGATCGGCTTGCAACTACCGCGGCCCCTCTCAATGGGTCGTCCAAGTTTACTGCATCAGTATTCGACTGTCTGAGCCTAAGCTCAAATAGACCCGCAAAAAGGCTCGCAATACCGGAGAAGGCTATCCCAACTCCTGCTGTAGGTGAAGTCGTCCAAACTACTTCCCCTACTCGAAAGTCGGCCTTCGACAGGTTGACCATTTCTTCCCAGCGGATGTCAGTCTTTGATAGGTCGGCACCAATAACAACCTCTCCTCAAAGCAGGGGGCATAACGAAGCTACTATGACGATAAAGGTGATCCCGGCTACACGACATGCTCGACGTCGTCACTAGCGCCGAGTGGGGAAAGCTGGTGGCAGATCCTCTTCTGGACTTACCCCACCAACTCCAATAATGGAAATTGATGCTATGTTCCAACTGGGAACATCTTTGAGCCGCTCAGGAGGGTACGCAAGAATTCTCCAATTGCCGTACTAAAAAGGTCTCCTCCGCCTGCGGAGAACATCACAAAGGCAAAGCCGGAATAACCCCCTCAGCGGCTGTCCTCCAAAATCCACAGAGTCTGGTGGAGAGTCCGAGACTCTCTAATTGACAAAGACTACTCTCGCCGACTGAAGAAAACAAAGGATCGGCAAGGGGAGGACCATCCTGCCGTCATGCCACGGAAAGTATCGTCTGCACGGGTGCTCACTGCAACGGCTCCCTCAAATTCGGCCTCCCACAAAAAGAGAAGGCCAGAGAATCAATCACCACCGGCGATAAATTCTGAGCATGATGGATCCAAACGTCCCAAGTCTGGGGGCATGGTTGTGCATACCGTCTACATGGCATCCAGAAAAGAGGATAGTTGTGCATCCGTGAGTCATCGACCACTCACACGGTCTGTGATGCAAGCTCAGGAGCAACAACAAAAGCTCCCGGAAATGTTGACAAGAATGGCCGCACTCACTGGGCAGAAAGAAAGCCCGGAAGCATCGTCGGAACAACGCCAAGAGCAGGAGACCGACACAGAATTCCTTCGGAGGATTCTTGAAAATAAGGATAAAGAGGCCGCGGAACAAGCGGCTAATATAAAACAGATGGCGCTGCTGTTCCAAGACATAGTTAGGATGATGATCCAACCGGACCTTCCAGTTGAAGATCCCCCGATAATCATCGAAGACGACAGAGGAGAGACATCAAACCCTCCCCTGGATTTATCAACAGCCAGGAAGGAGGTGATCTCCAAAGCTAGCCTTGATGACTACATAGCTCAATAAATACAAGCTCATCAAGCGAACGAAGCGGCAGGCCAAGTCGTTAGAACTGGGCGACCATATCCAGGCTGGTACGATCAAATTAAGTACTCACCGGGATATACGATCCCTAAATTCTACGTGTATAAGAGGACATGCAATCTCCATCAGCACTTCGCTCAGTTCAGGGCTCTATGCGGAAATACAGGAGGCGACAACAAATTGCTACTTCGCCAGTTCGTCGGCAGCTTAGTGAAGACGGCATTTGAATGGTACTCGGAGCTTCTGAATGACTCCATCAAAACATTCACAGAAATAGAGTTGCTATTCACCCAGCGTTTCGCAAGCGTCTGCGAACGCACCCCGATCACGGCATTGATCAATGCCGGGGTGAAGTCAGGAGAGACCTGGGTTCAGTATGCAATTCGGTGGCGGAACCTATGGTCGAGATGCGAACAATGCATAAAAGAAGCTCCTACCATGGGCATGTTCGTGGGGACCCTTGATCCGCAGGCAACTATATCCCAATTTATGATGTTCTTCAAGCCGACCACTTTCCAAGCCTTGATCGACAAGCTAGCCCAAATGGACCAGATGGGCCATAGACCGTCTTCCAAAAAAACGGAGCTTCGAAATGAAAAGGGTAAAGGGAAAGCTACCTTCGTCGCCAACGCTCAGCAGCAGCTGAGTGATCCGAAACCAGCTGCTCGCCAAAACGATAAACCACGATCACTCGAAGAAAAGTTGAGACGTCCTTACTCATTCCCTCGGGATAAAACAAGAAGGCTGTTCGAACTAGCGGTGCGCAACAGGCTCATCACTCTGCCGGATCCGAGATGCCCACTGCAACCGGACGACGTCAACAATCCCAATTACTGCCCCTACCACCGAATAGTGGGCCACCCAATCGAAGATTGCTTCGTCTTCAAAAACTGGGTTGAGGACCAGTACCAACAGGGCAGGTTCGCGTTGTCTGAAAACTGGAGGGTAAACCCGCCACAACAGCACGCTCCTAAAAGGTGGACACGCCGGGGGCATCATGCTCATTTATAAAGGAAGCTCCATGGAAAGTTGTCCTTTCAGCTAAGACCAAAAGAATGCTAAAGGATCTTCAAGCATGCCCAGCAATCAGGTGGAAAAGCCCGCTGGAGCCCGAGATCATTGAGGGGATGCTGAAACCGCGCCCAACATTGGGAATTGGTAACGATGGGCAAAACACCCAGGCCTAGCCGTTGAAGTCTTCGAAGAAGAAGAAGAAGAAGGCCAAGAAGCCGGTGCAGCTCGACGACAATCGTACAGGTCTGCAAAAGTACATCGACTCACGAACCCCGGTCACACTCCAAGAGTTTTTCAACCATATCCTTGAGAGCGGAGATAATGACAATGACGACGGAGACGACTCGTCAGAAGAACCCAAGGATTATGTGGCAAGTTGTCATGTGATCTCTCATTCGTCGGTAGATGACGAAGAAGCTTACTCGGCGTCAGAAGATAATATAGAGGAGCTGGGAGCAGAATCGATGCCAAAATCCTTGGAACCGTCAGACGAGATGATTGACATGCTGCTGAACGAAACCCGTCAGAAGAGCAAAGCTGATCAAGAGCGTGAAATGGCCATATTCGAAAGGGCCAGGCGTCGTCATCAAGTTGAAGAAGTCATGGTAGGGATGAGTCACAAAGCACTCCAACCAGATCGAAGCGCGCCCGCGGTAGACAAAAACAGGCTTAAGACAAGGAAATGGTTCGCTAAAGCCCTGTCAATGGGAATGAAGCTGCCATCTTTCAAAGGAAATACTTCTGGAGGTATACACCTTGACGAAGCGAATGTACATCCTAACTACTGCTTATACCATCAGAGGATTGCACACCCTACCGAAGTATGCATGGCCTTTAAAAAGTGATGGCAGGGGTACGTTGCCCACCGACAACATTTCAAGCGGATGAAGCGCAAAACTCGTCGGGAGCAGAGAAGCATGACAGATGAGCACAAAAGAACTGCCTGCAACTGCCACATGGTTAATACCAGGGGATTGCAAGTTCTAACCTTCGGAGACGATTCTGATGAAGAAGTAGCCATTGGCCCTCTCTTCAAGGAATCCACCTCAGGAAAGAGGAAGAGATAAAAAACTGTGAAAGCATTCAGCTGCGTAATCGTACGTTGCCCGAAAAGAATCTCGGACCTAGAAATAAGGGATCGAACAAAAAAGATAAGGGAAAAGAAAAAGTCCCTGAGGATATCGCCCTCGATGATCGAGTCATCGAAAAGCTGGCAGCCACGGACCCGCCCAAGAAAAACAAAGTGGATTACAATGTCCTGGCACACCCGAGGAAGATACCCTCACAGCTAAGCGTTTTGGATGCCTATCTGTTCTCTAAAGAGGCACGAGATTCTCTGATCATGGCATTACAAGAGCCCGAGCAGTTTCAAGCTTTCCTTGCCGAAGAAAAGATGGAGGACGAGCTGGAAGAAGTGCACATAGCTGACATCACTTTCGGCGATGAAGATCTCCTCCTCGGAACGTGCGAGCACAACCGTCCCCTGTATGTCGCCGGGTACTGCCATGACATCAAGATAGGAAAAATCTTAGTTGATAACGGGTCTTCTGTCAACCTCCTAAATATGAGGGTGCGAAAAGAAATCTGCATGAGCGTTCAACACCTCGCTTGGGATAAAATCACCATCTCGGGGTTCGACTCCTAGTCATCACGGACGCTCGGGTCTGTAATACTGACATTAAGCTTTGGACTGCTCGTCACTGACATCAATTTTCATGTCATTGATGCCAAGACCTGCTACAACGCTTTGCTCGGCAGGCCTTGTGTTGGGATTCCTTAGCACCCTACTGGATTTTCAATCCATCAAGCATACCAATTTCAAAAATTCTAGAGTGCTAAAGAACCCTTAACTAGGATCTAACTAGAGTAATTAGACAAAACTAACATGTAATCAAGCATTACAACTAAGTGAATGAGGAATACAACCTTTGTAGACTGGTCCTTCACTTCTAAAGCTCCGTGTAGTAGTCCCTTCGCTCCATGTAGTGATTTTCCGAACTCTAATATGGGTTCACTTGAAGAAATGAACAAGCTTGCTCAAAGTCTTCGAGGCTGAAGATGTTCTACGTCGAGGAGACTCAAGCTCATGCTACTTCTTCACTAAGTAGTGAACTTTGTGAAGAAACAACCGAAACTAAACGGCTAACCTAGTAGAGGTTGATGAAGTAGGAATTGGGCTCACTTTAGATTTATTTTTCTCATATGTTTTCTTCATCTCCTCAAAACCTAGAGAGCTCTTTAGAGATGAAGAAGAAAATGAAGTGGAGAATGGAGTGAATGAATCAATGATGTGAGAATAGCAACCATGGTGAGATAATATCTCATATTAACCCTTGTAGAGACTAAACCATGGTTTAAGATAATGGTTGTGTTAGTAAATATCTCAAGTGAGACAAAATTAGTGGACTAAGTCAAAGATGCTTTAAGGTTCTCCAAGGTTCTAGGCATGACAATTTCCAACTAATTTTGAATAACTTAGAATAAATAATAACCCACCATTATGATAAGCATGGTGTGAGTCTCATACACCCATGTTGCTTGTATCATCTAACATGGCACAAAATAATGTACACTAATATATATCACATATATACTAACGCACACATAAGTGAGAAAAAGATATGCTTAAGTGAGCTAATACTAGTTAATATAAATTAATATATCAAATATATAATTATACATTAGATTATTAAATCAACACTTGATTTAATAATTCGGCTATATCACATATAACCGACTAATATTATATGTTTCAACTTATCGAATCAACACTTGATTCGATGACCCGGCTATATCACATATAACCGACTGATGACACAAATCGGGAGAATAGAATACGGTATCTCATACGCGTATTAATCTCCGTCCCGCACATATCACATATGTGCTCCTATTTCGTTTCGCCTGAGCCAGGAAATCTCTGTGTAGGACTCTAAAGACTCGTCAATACGCCGGCAGTAGGTGATGATCATATCAAACACCCATAAGCCACAAACATTCAGCTAAAAGTAACGGCCACTCGGGTATTGAGCGATTAGAAGTTCAACAAGCAAGCCTGCTCATACTCCTGCGAATCCAATCAGTAACACTACCGTACAGTCTGGTCTCTTCGTCTGATATGTCGCATATCTAGTTTAGGGGTGGTAAACGTCGGACCCCAGTAACTTGATAAGTCATGCCGATGTAAGGTCCATAACGGGTTGAGAAACTACTGATAACACTTACCAGCAAATCTCATCTACCCTGACCAGGTTTTTCTAGTTATGGCCAATCGAGCATCGCACAACATCAACCCCCAATACCGGGAGAGACGAAATCCAATCCTATCGCTCATTGCCTCCATGTGACTTGGGACTGTACCCAAAAACCACCTGTTTGCATGACTCGGTAGAGCCATGGTAGGGTGGAAATCAAAGCACAGTGGGAGACACACAAGACTCTATGACGATCTCGGGTCGACAGACTAACCTGTACCAGTGTCATCAGAGAACTGCTATCTGACGTGAGGTATAATACCATCTAGGAGTTCTCGGCGAGTCCGTTCATTGTACCCAGTCTCTACTGAGCACTCGTATACGATCTCTGATGTCAAACACCAATGGATATGGGATCATCCATCACCCATCATATGGGTCGAGAAGCGTATACGCTAGTCTACTCTTTAATATCGATGCCCTGTCTCGATATTCCCTCGACTAGGAACAATTGAAAGATGAACTCATGGACTGCCCAGGCCACACTAGTATAATCTGTATCATAATCCTGGTAGTCAAGTACACATCCTAAGGGCTTTATAAACATGTAATAGAGAGACAATAAGTGTACATGTTACGATAAAGAGCAACCAGATAGTGTACTATCATGTCGAGAAAGAAAGTCCTCCCTATATATGTCCCAGCATCTACTATAATATACATCTCATGTATAATAATGGCCTCTAGGGCATACATACAACTAACACCTTGGTTACACGAGTACAACATCATCCCTTCTACACAATATCAGTGTATGAAGTATTTCAAAGATGGTCTCGAGTATACCGTGACGGGGGAACTAAACCCATTCTCCGTAAATGAAGTCTGAAAGTATGAAGATGCAAAGTATTTCCTACCAGACTTTGAAGACACGGAAAGATGCTATAAACCGGAGAATAAGCAAAAAGCTATCACCACTATTCCGATCTTCGGGAGCGATACCGAGGAGGAAGAAAAGATAGTCTATTCGGGGCCGCCCCAATGCAACAGGCCAGGACCATCTACCCCTATTTTGGTCTTTGGCAGTGACTCTGAAGACGAAGTCAACACAGTGTTCTCGGTCCGTACATCAATGCAGGCCCTCATTGGAGATGATCAGAGTTTGCAAATTATCATGATTCCGCGGCAGCACTACAGAGAGCTTGATGCGCTTAAGAGATATAGTGTGCGAGAGCTGTAGACATTCTACGTCCCTCCCAGGCGAAGAGGTGAAAAGGTGATCCTATTCTATCAATCTATGGAGACTAAAGTCGAAAGAGAAGTTTGGCATGGCGCCGATTTTGCGCTCGACGGGCTCCAACCCATCCGTCAGCCCAGATACTACACGAAGGGATTAAGAAGGTTATTAAGGTGCAAAGGCATACCTTTCAAACAGACTCCTCGACAAGCTCAGTTCTACAAAAGGATTTGGAACGTCCCCGGAACTCAGAGAAAATTGCCCAACGGAAAAATGGAAACGATCGGTCTTGAATATGTCCAGTCCAAGAAATGGGAGCAATTCTATGGCTGCCATGTCATAAATAACCTCGATGAAGAAGGGGATGCTCTTTTAAAAGACGCTGACGTTGAACCAGAACGAGGTCCTGCCATAAAAATGCCGAGTCCGTCGTTTGAAGAACAGATGGACAAGCTAGTAAGGGAAGCGAGTAAAAAGGTTCGGAACAACCACAGCCGCGAAATGGCCATTTACGAGAAAGCCAAGACGCAATGCCTCCTTCAGCAGGCTACGAAGGATGAAAATGCCCTTCACCGTCAGCCCGCCATGCATTCCTAAGACAAGAAAAAGGCCCGACGCGGAGGCAAAAACAAGTTAAAGAACGGAAAAAACGTTCGACGGCGGCAAAACAGATCCAAGAGGCCACACGATCGAGAAAAGATCGGCCGGAATCTGTCTCTTATTAAAAAGATGGGTCGAGCATATTCTTTCCCTCGAGACAAGACAAGGAAAATGTTTGACCTTGTCATGAAATATCAAATGATGACACTCCCGGAGTCTCGGCACCCCGATCAAGCAAACGAGGTTCATCACCCGGATTATTGCTCCTATCACCGAACGATAGGACATCCTCTTGAAAACTGCTTCACCTTCAAAAACTGGATCAAAGACCAATATCAGCAAGGCAGGTTTGCTCTATCCAACAGTTGGAGGGTAGCCCCACCACAAAAGCATGTGCCAAAAGCAACGTATATAGCGAGAGTAAAACCGGATCGACATCGGTCTTAGAATCGATCTCGTACCTGTCACGTGATAGCGCCGTTGGAAGAAGGAGTGCACGAGAATATGGATGACTTCTCCTGGTGCTTCGAAAATGAGGATGCAGTTGAGTTGACCTAAGAATTTCCACCAGAGCCAAAAGAATTGGAAGATGGGATACACACTACGGCGGACAACCTGAGAAAAATTGACTTGGGGACGGCAAACGACCCACGACCAACGTTCGTCTGTGAGCTGCTGTCTAAAGAGCAGGCGGCTACGCTAAAAGATGTGCTCATGCAGTATAAAGACTGCTTCGCATGGAACTATTCCGAGATGCCGGGACTAGATCCAGAAATAGCTGTGCATAAATTAGCGATATCTCCGAACGTCAAGCCAGTCAAACAAGCACCAAGAAGAATGCGGCTCGAACTTGAAATGAGTATCAATGCCGAAGTCAAGAAGATAATTGACTCCGGCTTCATCCAAGAAGTTCAATACCCCGACTAGATTGCCAACATTGTCCCAGTGATAAAGAAAAATGGGACAGTGCGCATTTACGTGGATTTCCGAGAGCTCAATAAAGCTTTCCCGAAGGATGATTTTCCCATACCGGTTACTGAGTTGATAATAGATATCACGTCCACTCACGAAGTCTTCTCCTTCATGGACGGATCATCGGGATACAATCAAATAAAGATGCATCCAGAAGACCAGAAGCATACCGCTTTCCGGACTCCTCTGGGCATATTCTGCTACAAAGTGATGCCTTTCGGTCTGAAGAACGCCGGCGCTGCCTATCAGAGGGCCATGACAAAGATTTTTGATGAGCTCATACATGAAATCGTCGAATGCTATATCGATGACCTCGTAGTGAAAAGAAAATCGTACGAGGAACACTGGGAGCATTTGAAAATAGTGTTCCAACGTCTTCGTTAGTATAACCTAAAGATGAACCCTCTGAAATGCGCATTCGGAGTCTCCTTAGGCAAATTTCTAGGGTTCATCATACGCACTGGGGCATCGAAATAGATCCATCGAAGATCAAGGCGATTATGGAAATGCCCACTCCAAGAACTTTAAAACAATTGCGGTCTCTATAAGGAAAGGTCGCGTATATCCGACGGTTCATAACCAACCTTTCCGGAAAATGCCGTCCTTACAGTCACCTGATGAAGAAGGGAACCCCGTTCATTTGGGATCGTAAATGCCAGAGTGCACTGGACGAAATCAACAATACCTGCAGAATCCGCCGGTATTGACCGCTCCAGTCAAAGGGAAGCCCCTCATCATGTACAGAACCGCCCTTGAAGGTTCTTTAGGCGTGCTATGGGCACAGGAGAACGACCAAGGGAAAGAAAGAGCCCTCTACTATTTGAGTCGAGTTCTCTTAGGGGCAGAAAACAACTACTCCCCTATCGAAAAACACTGCCTGGCGTTAATCTTTGCGATAACGAAGCTCAGACACTATGCTTTGGCGCATAAGGTCCATCTCATATCAAAAGTGGATCCTCTCAAGTATTTGATGTCAAGAGCCATACTAACAGGACGACTCACTAAATGGGCCCTCCATTTGATGGAGTTCTCAATAATCTATCGACCCCTCAAGGCAATGAAAGGCCAAGCCATCGCCGACTTCCTTGTTGAGCATCCGATACCTGGCGACTCACCATTAAATTGCGAACTACCAGATGTGCACGCGTTTGACACGATCGACGGGGAGAAAGGAGGGAGTAATACCCGATGGGAACTTTATTTCGACGGGGCATCTTCCGTGAAGAAGTGACAGCACAACACCACCATAATCAAATCGGGGGTAGGCCTTATCTTCATGACTCCGCAAAGAGGGATAATACGCTTTGCCTTTTCCTTAGCAGAGCCGAGGATAAATAATGAAGCGGAATATAAGGCTTTGATAGAAGGTCTTGAGATTGCTGTCGACATGGGAATCGAAAACCTCCTCATATACAGAGACTTTCAGCTGGTCGTTAGCCAAGTAAATGGTGACTATCATACGTGCAAGCCAGAGTTGATAAAATATGGCAAAAGAGTGCAACAGTTACTAACTCAAATTCCCTCCTACGCCCTGGAAAATATACCGCGTACAGAAAATAGTAAAGCGGACGCATTAACCAAACTCGCTAAAGAACCAGCTGACGAAAACCTCGATGACGTAAGGATCATTGTACAAAGCCGTCGGGTTCTTGCACCAGCAGAAATATCTCCGGAGTCATTTGAAGAAAAGGAAGCGACCAAGCAAACAACTCTAAAATTAGAGGACCAAGAAAAGGCTAAGGATTGGAGAGAAGTCTTCATAGACTACTTCAAATCCCGTCGAACACCTGAAGATGCATTCTCAAGACATCAGCTCATGAAACGAGCTCTGCCTTTTGCCTTCGTCAATGATACTCTATTTAAGAGATCGTTCGACTCTCTATAGCTGAGATTCCTAGGACCGGAATAAGCAAGAAGAGTCATTCAAGAAACTCACGACAGACTCTGCGGTTCTCATCAAGCCCGGCCAAAGATGAAGCTGAAGATCAAAAGGATGGGCTACTATTGGCCTACGATGATTTAGGACAGCCTCGAATACGCGAAACAGTGCTACTCGTGGCAAATTCATGGGGACTTCATCCACCAGCATCCAAATCCGCTACACCCAATAGTGGCTAGCTGGCCGTTTGAAATGTAGGGGACCGATATAATTGGGCCTATCGAACCAGCGTCGTCCAAAGGACATTGGTTCATATTGGCGACAACTGATTACTTCTCTAAGTGGGCAGAAGCAGTACCGCTAAGTGAAGTGAAGACGGAGAACATCCTCTATTTCTTCAAGACACACGTCATCTATCGGTTCGGCACTCCGCGGCGGATTATCTCCGATAACGGGACGGCCTACAGAAGTCACAGAATCAGCCACTTCGTACAGCAACATAATATAGACTGGAGATACTCTTCGGTCTATAATCCCCGAGCTAACGGTCCGGCTGAGGCTTTCAACAAGACCTTGACGAAGATCATAAAGAAGACGGTGTCCAGAAAAAAAAAGACTGGCACGAAAAACTACATGAAGCTCTTTGGGCTTATCGAACCACGTTCAAAATGGCCACAAATAAAACGCCATTCGTGTTGGTATTCGGCACAGAAGCGGTACTCCCCCTCGAGATAGAGCTACCCTCTCTACGAGTGGCGGTTCATTACGAGCTAACAGACGAAGAGAATACTCATCTTCGGCTTGAAGAGCTAGACGCCCTCGATGAAACTCATCTCATGGCGCAGCAAAATTTAGAAGCTTACAAAGCAAAGATGACACACTCATACGAAAAATTAACTAGGCCGAGAACATTCCGCTAAGGCGAACTCGTGCTAGTTATCAAAAGACCTATAATCCCCAATCGTGCCAAACGGGAAAAATTCGAGCCAAACTATGAGGGCCTGTACATCATAGACAAAGTCTACCAAGGTGGGGCTTACTTGCTCATGGATATGCATGGCGAAAGACATTTTCGGCCAATAAATGGCCGATTCTTGAAGAAGTACTATGCATGACGAGTCACGACTCAGATCAATGATAGATGACGACGCCTATGTCCGCTCGCTATCTTCTCGAGTCAAGACTCTAAAAGTAGTATCCAACGATACCCCGTCCCAAACACAGAAAACAATAGACCGAAATGTCCCTAAACTAACAACGGACCGAAATGTCCCTAAACTAACAACGGACCGAAATGTCCCTAAACTAATAATGGACCGCAATGTCCTGAAACTAGCTACGGACCGTAACGTCCTTAAACTACTACGAACCGCAACATCTTTAGGCTAACGCGGCAAAAAAAAATGGTACGTTTATAAGCGAAATGGGCACGGATGAAAACCCGAAAGGGCTTCGTGAGTAAAAACAGCAGGGCTACCGGTAAGTTTGTGAAAACCAGAAAAGGCGCAGACTCGTAAAGAATTTCCTATGCACTTGCAGGGTCCTCTCGACCTTGTAAGAAGAAAATACCCGTGTGAGATCCTTACGACTCACAAGGGAGCAAAACACTTACGAGATCCTCACGACTTGTAAGGAGAATTTCCCCCCTATGAGACCTTCACGGCTCACAGGATTCAAAAGTCTTAAGATACAGGGACCTGAACCTGTTCTTAAGCCATCATATCCCCCAAACTGCCCTACAGGCAGTCAATATTGACCCTTGTATACAATCCACGGGCATAAATAAGCGTTCCCTTGCCCAGTTCCACCAATGGTGTGAAATTCCCCTATTTGGTGAACAACACTTGTAGGTCCTCTCGACTTGCAAGGAGAAAATGCTCTTGTGAGATTCTTACGACTCTCAAGAGAAAACGCACTTAGGAGTCCTCATGACCCCTAAGGAGAAATTACACCTACAAGATCCTCACGACTCATAGGGAAAAATACATTTATGAGACCTTTACGGCTCACGAAGTCAAAAGCCTTAGTCGTCAGGTCCCTAACCCTGTCTGCTAAGCCACCTTTCGATAGCGGCGAAGGCAAATGATGATTCGCTCTTGGCGACGTTCCAGTCGTAGCGATACTGATGCCTAAATCGGCAAAAAATTCCAAGTCCTTTCACGGCAAGTGATGATTCGCTCTTGGCAATATTTCAGTCGCAACGACGCTGATGCTAAGATTGGTATCAAATCTCAAGTCCATACTCGCAACAAAATCAGCGAGCTAAAAATACATATAAAATAGCCGAAATGATTAGGTAACTCGCAATAAAAAAAGCAGTGAGTATAAAGAAAAATAGCCGAAATGATTGGGCACTGCGAAAAATAGCCGAAATAATTGGGCAATCGCGACTTTCGCGATATAAAAAGCTGAAATGATAGAGCATCGCGGAAAGAAATAAAAAAAATATAGAATGAAACTTTTTCCCTACAGACGAGTCCATACTGACCCTTGTATACAGTCTATAGGCATAAACGAAAAGGGAACCACATTTCCCATCAGACTCTGTCAAAGGGAAAGTCAGATCTCGACGGCAACATTTGCATCCTAGAAGATCAACACGGCGTTCCTTTACGACACCGCGGAAAGCGGAGCAAGTCAACCCCGACACCGCAGAAAGCGGAAACAAGTCAGCCAATGACCTCCCTGCCGGAACAATACTCCGTCTCGTAAACAAGTCAGCCAATGACATCCCCGCCAGAATAATGCTCCGTCTCGGAAACAAGTCAGCCAACGACCTCCCCGCCGGAATAATGATCCATCTCGGAATCAAGTCACCCAATAATCTCTTGATTCGTCTCGACCCCCAGGGAAATCAGTGCCCCCGCGCAAACCTCTAAGCCTGTAACACCTTAGAATGCGATTAGTGGTTAATTATGCGTTATTACGGGTTTTTCGTAAATAAGTTTACCAAAACGGTTTTCAAATATTTTATAAAAATTAATGAATATTTTATTAGATTTGCACACACATGTGCGTGTAAACTAGGGCAATTTTGGGGTTAAACCATGCTTAGTAGCCATGGTGCTTTAACCATTCCATTAGGGTATTATGTAAATTATTAAGTAAATTAGTTTTTCAAATTCAAAAATAAAATGATTTTCTTTTGGGGTTGGCTTGTGGAGAGAGAGAATGATGGGCTAGGAGGCATGGGGGACAAAACATGACAAGCATTTATGGAGGAGAGAGAGAGGGGTATGGTTGACTCTCACAATCATCTCACTCTCTCTCTATTCTTTTGAGATCCATTTTCTTTCCCTCAAAAATTTTTTGCTCATCTCTCTCTCCCTAAGCTAAAGCTTTTCTGCCCCTTCACAAAACCCTAACCCAATCTTCAAATCTTCACTACCCCTCACCAAAATTCACTTCACCCTTCTCTAAACTTAAGCCAAGCCCATGGAGATCACTTGGAGCTAGGAAAGTGGGAGTTTTGAGCAAGTTTGGGGAGGTAGTTCTCTTCTTTCTGTTAATTGGCTTGTTAACATGTTGTAGTGTCGTGTAGTTCCAGTTTAGAACCATAAAGTCGTAGTTTTGTGCCGATGTCGTATTTTAGTGTCGTTTTTGTGTTACTGTGAGCTGCTGTTAACCCGAGACTTTTTTATGAAACCAAACAATGTAGGGTTATAGACCTAGTTAACTTGAGTGTGTACCTGGAGTTCGAGACGGATCTGGGCGGTTTTGGCCGGCGATAGGGGGGAGGTTTCCGGCGAGCTCGGCCTCGGAGGGAACTGCGGGGTTGGGAATTTTAGGGTAGTTTCCTGCTCTGGTTTTTGGGTTTTTGGTACTGTCGTTTTTTTTGGTAATGACAGTGGGCTAAATCTGGGGTTGTTTAGCTAATTTTTGTGTTTTGAGGGTATTGTGATGATCTAGTGGTTTAGGTGGAAATTCTGTTAAGTTAGGGTTTATAGGGTTTGATTAACTTAATTAAGTGCTATTAGTACTGTTAAACCAAGTCTTTTGTTTCAGTTTGTACTAAAATACTATAATGTTGCAAATTAGTGTTTTAAAACGTTTTTAAAACTAAACTTTAGGATACGTAGAATTTGCTACATCTGGGGTTAATTTCTTGTTGAGAAAACATATACATTAGGCTACAATTGTGTTAGGAGTGTAATGTTAAAACCTGGACCATTTTCACCTGTTTTGGACCGATATGACCCCTATGGTGGCCGGCCTAATTGTTGTAGGACTTGTTTAATTTTTGCAGGTAGCTGTCTGTAGGTATTTTAAGGGGTTTGGTTTTGTTTATTTTTCTTGTTTTTGCTCCAGATAAAATCTGGGACCAATTACCTATAATGTGTGTAGCGGGACTTGCGCGATACGTGCGATACGAGTTGGGTCCAATGTTGCTGTGTGTCGCAGCGCGTAGGGTTGGTTTTGACATATGCACACGCGTTACGTTTACACACGTGTTTAGATCGCGACGCTAGTTTTTCTTTTGGATTTGATATCGTGTTTTGTGCAGGATTTTGACTTATGTGCGTTATTTGTGTAAACTCTAGGTTCGCAGGCGAGGACTTCGGACGCCGCGAAGAAAGGGAAGCAGGTGGTCGGATACACGTAGCACCAGATCACCGGTGAATAGATTTAACATCTACGGGGAAATCGCCTGTATGGAGTTATGCGTCACGGCTTGATAGGATATTTTAGCTGCATATTTGAATTCATATACATTGATTGCGCATGGATACTATTTGTTGCATACTGTATTCTCTGCTATATATGGACTTAGAATTAATAGAATACCACATTGTTACTAACGGTTCATGTCGCACGAGCACTAAACTGCATGTTACACACACACCGTTAGTAATTGCCATGACATTCACACTATAGAATTGCAATGAATAGAATACTGTAGCTCACCTTATAAATGATTCAACATGAATCTTTTTCCTTGTATACATACATTGGTACGTACATACTTACGCATATACATATTGTACCTGCACAGATAAAATTGGTTTTTAATTGGAAAAGTGGGAACCGCATGATATATCTTTTCAAACTGAATTCTTTTAAACGAGCGGTTTTTCCCCTTTTTACTCATAGTACGATTTTATGATGCATATGTCACATTGCATAGATTTACGCATTGAGTTGGATTTCATGTGATTTCTGGATTTGAGAACCGTGGTATTATTTCAAGAAAATATACTTTATTTTGAAAACCCGTTTTTGCCTGATATGATATTTCAGTGCGTCCACCATGCGTTTTCTCGGTTCTGAGATGTGTGACAGTGATACCCGATTCGTGGAGCTGGATGAGGCCGGTTGCGGGTATATGGTGGACCCGGTAAGGTACCCCGGGGAAAGAAATGGATGTTGTGCAGTAGACGATGAGCCTGGCAGAGGAATCACTACCTACCGGTGATTGGTTGGACCTGGCGGTTATCCGGAGGATACTAACCAGAGTCGAGAGATGGATACGGGCCAACCCGTACTGCAGGGGCCCGAGGGCCAATGCCGCAGGCGGAGCCCGTAGGCCGATCCGGACTGACGGAGCCCGATATATGAGGATTTGCGTGTCGATGCTGGACACGAGTATTTCATGATGTTTTCGAGTGCCGATGTTGGACACTCTGTTTCCATGAGATTTGCAGGACATGAGGGCCGATTAGATTGACGACGCCTGAGTTATTTGGGATTTAGGTTGTATTTGGTAGACACCGGGGTTTTTCCACGATGATGATTCATGCTGATGATATATTTTCCCTTGCTCGGTACTCATTTATATGCATTGCATCATGTATCTTTAGTACCTGATAGCGTACCTCGCATGATTATTGTATACTCAGATTACCATATTGATGTTATCAGTTGCACATGTTAGAGTATCGCAATACGTGCATACTTGCGATTACCTTTATATGTTATTTACTATTCATGTGTTGGCAACTCACCCCCGTTGTGCCACAGTGCCTGCAGGTAGACCCTCAGAGTAGTCGCGGCAGGGCTACATCCTTGTATCTTTTTGTTGCAGATACCACTACAGTTGGCGTGCGAGCCATTTTGCTATAGGTGGGTTGCGGTTATCTGTTTACATTTCATTGTATCTAGTACTCTCTGTAGGGTTGCCTAGCACGGCAGCAAAGTTTCGGGAGGCATCGTCCATGCCATATTCAAAATTTTGCCGTTCTAGCTAACCCTAACCATGAATCGTTAACTAGAAATAATACGAAAACATATGCAAACACTTTGAAAGTTATAGTGAGTAAGGAATACAACCTTTGTAGACCACTCCTTAACTTCAAATAGCTCCATGTAGTAGTCCCCTTTGCTGCGATTCCAAACTCCGGACTCTAGAGCGGATCCCTTGAAGAAACGATCGTGCTTGCTTCGATGTCTTCGAGGCCGAAGATGATCTACGTCGAGGAGACACTGACCCAAGCTATTTCTTCACTAATCATATAATTTGTGAAGCAAACACACTCTACTAAATGGAAAGTGGTAGAGAATGATGAAGTAGGAAGTTTGCTCACTTTAAAAATCATTTTCTCACATTTTATCTCATACCTCCATTGAAGCTAGAAAGCTTTTCATGGAGCTTGAAGAAAAAGAAGAAGAACTCATGAATAATTCATCCAAGTGAATTATTGCACCCATGGTTGAGTTAAAGCTATCATGACTAACTCATGTAGAGAATTAACTCATGGTTATGGTTAAGGGTTGGGTCAAGCAAAATATCCTAAGGAATGACAAAAGAGTTGAATTTGTCAAAGTTCTACAAGCTTCTCCAAGCTTAAAAACTTTGACCAAGTCTTTTACTCTTTTGTAATAACTTAAGAAATAATCAAAACCCTAATTTAGCCCTAGCATAGTTCCATTCTCATACACCCATCTTGTATGTATCATCAAACATGACACAATACATGTACACAAATATACATATCACATATATACAATGTGCACTTCAAGTGAGAAAAGAAATCATTAGTGAGCTAAATATTAGTTAATGTAATATAATATATCAAATATATAATTATACATTAAATTATCAAATCAACTCTTGATTTAATAATCTGGCTATATCACATATAACCGACCAATATCAAATGCAACATCTTATCGAATCAACGCTTGATCCGATAACTCGTCTATATCACATATAACCAATCATGTCACATATCGCGAGAATAGAATGCGGTATCACATACTCGCATTAATCTTGGTCCCGCACATACCACATATGCGCTCCTACTCCGTTTCGCTTGAGCCAGGAAACCTCTGTGTAGGACTCTAAAGACCCGTCAATACGCCGACAGTAGGTGATGATCATATCAAACACCCACAAGCCGTAAGAGGTCTGCTAAATGTAACGGCCACCCGGGTAATGAGTGATCAGAAGATCAACAAGCAAGCCTGCTCGTACTCCTGCGAATCCAATCAGTAATACTACCTACAGTCCGGTCTCTTCGTCTGATATGTCGCATATCATAGCCTGGGGGTGGTATAACGTCAGACCCCGATAACCTGATAAGTCATGCCGATGCAAGGTCCATAACGGTTCGAGAAACTACTGATAACACTTACCAGTAGATCTCAACAACCCTGGCCAGGGATTTCATGTCATGGCCAATCGAGCATATCGCAACATCAACTCTCTATACCGGGAGATACGAAACCCCTCCTATCACTCATTGCCTCCATGTGACTCGGGACTGTACCCAAAAGCCACCGTTTTGCATGATCTCTTGACCGTGGTAAGGTGGAAATCAAAGCACAGTGGGAATCACACAAGACTCTATGACGATCTCGGTTCTACAGACTAACCTGTACCAGTGTCACCAGAGAACTGCTATCCGACGATAGGTATAATACTATCTAGGAGTTCTCAGCGAGTCCGTTCAGTGTACCCAGTCTCCACTGAGCACCCGTACGCCTTCTCTGATGTCAAACACCAATGGATATGGGATCATCCATCGCCCATCATATGGGTCGAGAAGTGCATACGCTAGTCTACTCTGGAGTATCGATGTCCTATCTCGATACTCCCTCGACTAGGAACAGTTATAGGATATACTCGTTGACTACTCTGGCCCCACTAGTATGATCTGCATCATAGTCCTAGTAGTCAGGTACATATCCTAAGGGCTTTATCAACATGTGAGAGCAAGACAGTAAACCAATACAAGTCCACATGTTAAGATAAAGAGCAACCAGATAGCATACTATCATGTCGAGCAAGAAAGTCCTTCCTATATATATCCAAGCATCCACTACAATATACATCACATGTACAGTAATGACCTCTAGGGCATACATATAACTAACAATCTCCCACTTGCTTTAGGGCCATCTGTTGTAGTATCTCATACCCAACAATCAGCAGTGGTTGTAGTATCTCATACTCAACCATCCCAAAATCTGTCAAATAGTATTTGGGGAAGCAGGCCTTGGTGAGTGGATTCACCGTGTTAACCTCCGTTTCTTCTCTCCTGACCTCGATCCCCTGGAGATCAACCATCTTCCTGATCAGGTGATACTAGTCTCAGAATATGTCTGGATCTCAGATGGGATGGGTGTTCCTAGGCCTAAGCCATAATTCCATTGTCACACAATGGTAGGAATGAAGTTCATCTCATGAACTAGTGTACATCCATACCATTTCTTTGGTAGCATTCTTGGTAGTGATGTATCAAGCCTTTATCGTCTAGTATGCCACGATATCGAGCTTGGAACTCTCCTAACATACCGTCCCTCCACTGAGGGTAAAGACAATGCATGTGACTGACATTCAGTCATCCTTATCACCCTGGAATCTTTCCAGTGATTCTCCCCAGGATCGATTGATACCATCTCAGTACACCTAGTGAGAATTCTAACATCCACTTAGATTTATCACATAGATCCAAAAACCCAGGATTTAGGAGGTATCACCTTGATCCTATATGGAGAATCCTTATGACAAGAGGAGATTGACCTAGCGTAGCATAGGAAACTCCTTTCCTATCAAGAGTATGTCATCCATGTACAATACGAGGATCACCACCATACTCCCTACTACCCTTTTTGTATATACAATGTTCATCTACCATTTTGATGAAGTCAAACGCTTTGAATACCATATCAAAATAGATGTTCCATCACCGCGATGCCTGCTTTATCACATAAAGCAACTTGCACATGTTTTCGCTGCTCCCACTGTCTACGAAGCCTTATGGCTGTGTACTTATAGATGCTCTCTTCTAAATCACTATTTAGAAAAGCAGTCATAACACCCAACCGCCAGATATCGTAGTCATGGTATGTAGCAATGGCAAGTAGGATTTGGATGGACTTAAGCATAGCTTTGAAAGTCTCAACTTTTCCATATACACCTAGTAATCTTCTCAAGATATACTTGCTCCTAATGGGGATTTAACCTTTCAGATAAAGCAACCAAAGTCCATACTTTGTTGGTGTACATAGATTCCATCTCAGATCTCATAGCATCCAGCCATTCTCACAGAGTCCCCACTCCTGATGGCCCGCTCGAAAATAGTTGGGTCATCATCTCATGATGTAATCCTCGCTCCCACTGTCATTGAGAAACCGAAGTATCTCTCAGGTGGGTGAGGTACCCAACTAGATCGGCGAAGAGGCTGAGGTTCGTTGTGAGCTATTGAATCCTCTGGTTCTACCAAATCATCAGCTGCAGTTTGTATAGCTGGAACTCCTTCCAGTTCTACCTCATGACCACTAATTTCTTCACAAGAAATACCCTTTCACAAAGGTGGCATGCTGAGAAACAAAACACCTTTTGTTCCTCGGTGCGGTAGAAGATATTCCGTTGCTAATGCTTGGGATATCCAACAAACTTCCACAGAACCGACCTTGCCTCGAGCTTGTCCGGATTTTGCTTTTGACATAGGCCGGACAACCCCAAATCTTAACTTAATTAAGAGATGGGCTCTTCCCATACCATATCGCATATGGAGTGGTAGGCACCTGATTTGGTTGGAACCCAATTCAATAGGTATGCAGCTTCTCAAGTGCATAACTCCTAAAAGGAAATAGGCAACTCAGTAGTACTCATCATAGAGCACACCATAACCCATAAGGCGCGATTGCTCCGCCCCGATACACCTACGTGCTGTGGTGTATACGGAGGAGTAATGCTGAGAGAGAATCTCATTCTCTTTTAGAATAGTCCAGGATCTCCGTGCTCAAGTATTCTCCTCCCTGATCTCATCAAAGGACATAATACTTATACCCATTTTGGTTCTCTACTTCCAACTTATATTCTTTGAATTTCTCAAAAGCTTCAGACTTGTGTTTCAACAGGAACACATGTGTGAATCTTGAGAGACCATCAGAGAACGTAATGAAGCAAAAAGAACCAGTCCTGGCACTTGTAGACAGGGGACCTCATACATCATCATGTATCAATCCCAAGAGTTCACTAACTCTTTCTCTGTTTCCAATAAACGGAGCTATGGTCATCTTATCTTTGTGACATGACTGGCAAGTTTCACAAGATGTAAATTCAAACTGATTTAAATATGCATCTAAATGTAACTTGGCTAGTCAGGTCGCATTGATATGACCTTGTCTACAATGACTCAAGAAGGATTCGTTCATTTCTGAACTCTTCCTTTTGTGTGTGTTCTATACATTATGAACTGTGGTTTGATTTAGAACGTATATGCTTTTAGATAACGTGCCTGAACCGATCAACTCTTGATATAAGAAATGTTCAAAACATTATCTAACAATACAAAATTATATCCTTCTTTACTTAATAAAGAGACTGATATGATATTGTATATTAGGTTCAGTATCTAATAACATTCGTTCAGAATCAATGTATTTGGTAATACAAGGTGATAACTGCCAACTACTTGGCTTGCAACAATTGCACCATTTCCAACTCTTGAAACTTATCACCCGTTCTCAGTTCTCTACCTATCTGTAGCCCATGTAATATATTACATATGTGGGATCCTGTTCCGGTATCTCATACCCAGGATGTAAAGGATACTGAGAAACAGTTCTTGGTAATGAACACACCCGAAGAAGATGCATCGTCATGCACTTTCTTCGTTTGGGCGGCACAGGAATTCTGGTAATCCCCTATTTCCTGCTCGGTCTTATAACATATTATAAGTTGGAGCGGGACCAACGTTCCCTAGCACAGTATAACAAGCAGGTTCGGTCAATACATCTGTATTATTATCTTGATTAAGGCGTGACATGGTCACTACCTGGAGAGAAGAGAAGAAAACACTCTGCGTGCGCTCTTGCAAAATTAGATTGGTTATTAATATATCTAATCAGGATGACTCCCACTGTTTTAGTCAAATATTCCTTCAAACCCTAAAAGGTAAGACTAGCCGGGATTAATTATACCCTACAAGTTCGCCAATCTTTCAGCCAGGCCAGTGTCGGTACTTTGAGGGAGGTTCCCCATGCTTTCGCACGGACCTAATTAAAATAAACCTCGTTTTTTCAGAGGCATAACCCCGTTAACACCTTTCTAGACACCTACTTGATCGGCTAATTGTAATGTATAAAACTCTCCCAGGTGTAACTCTTACTTGCAGTGGGTATCGGGATCCAACTATCTCATAGGAGGTATGCAATCTCATTGCAAATTTCAACACTTGAAATTCCCAATAATATTTTGCCCCTAGCGTCCTATGACCTTGATGGAGGTCAACAAACCATAGGCTGCTAGTCAAGTCCAACCCGTCTTTTCTTGATTGAATTAAACTCACCCGCACGACCCTTCACGGAGGTCAACAAGATCGTACGACTACCCTAATCTAATCAACATCATATGCATAAGCAGATAAAAACTAGTCTGTTACCGCACACTACGCCTTGACGGAGGTCAACAAACGTAGCACGAATACTAAGTAGGACTTATCTGAAATGACGGAGGGCTACGACAGGTTTTTAAGAAAACCCTTTGCGTAATGAACTTGATATCGTTGTAGAATCGAGTGATTTTGAATGGAGTGTTTTTGAGGCTTTTACTAGTTTTTTTAAAGAGGTCACTCCCAGTGAAGGGATCTCGGCTCTTTCCTTATTGAATAAGGTGCAGGATATTTCAAAAATACCACTATGCAAAGCAAAAACTATAGAAGCAATCAAAAGACATACCGAGTATATAGTATCTGCTAGTTTCGCTAAAGAGATCACTCCCGGTGAAGGGATCTCGGCTCTTTCCTTATCGAATAAGGTGCATGATATTTCAAAAATACCACTATGCAAAGCAAAAACTATAGAAGCAATCAAAAGACAAACTGAGTGTGTAGCATCTGCTAGTTTCGCTAAAGAGGTCACTCCCGGTGAAGGGATCTCGGCTTTTTCCTTATCGAATAAGATGCTGGATATTCTACAAAGAATACCGCTATGCAAAGCAAGAACTAGAGCTACCAGTTTTTAAAACAAGTTTCTACAACATTTTTAGGTTTCTTTTATTTCATTAATCTCATTATTGAAGTCCCATTTTATTATGCTTCACAAGCATCAGATATGAAACGAAATCAACAATATATAATATATATCTCATATATATAATATAAACATTCGTCTCAGGCAGTAATATGATCTCATCACAGAACATTGCAGCAGAAGAACATATATGAAATATTGGATATACTAGGATTTCTGTGTTTTATATCAAGCCAGTATAAAGCACAGATTCCACGATCGCGATGAATAGCTAAACCCCACAACCCTAGACCCCTACGAGAGCGGCAAGTAACACTGTCAATTCTAGAGTTAGGAGACCCGGTCTCGACTCCTCAAGATGGTCTCCCACTGGACCGTAGAACTCGGTTACTTGTGCTCCCCGTCTTGGGTCTATTCTAATGCGGAAAAGTAAATAATATACAATGGTGACATCATCCTCAGCCCGAAAGTGCCCCAATAAAAGAATATTACATACAATAAATTTTACATGAATGAAAATGAAAAACTCTCATCTCAAATAAAACCCCCGGCCATTCAAACACGACGATCCAATATAACATATCACAGCAACACATAACATCACATGTCATCAACGTAAGTAAATATGCATATCCCAGTTGTCGTTGACATATAGCACCGAAACCGGCGATACACCACATATTACACTTACGGTCGCAGAAAAGAAAGTGAAAAATTACAACAGTTGGAATCCGCAACCACCATAGACATCATAAACCCAACGTATCACATACTTTGGATTTCATGCCTAACCAGATGAATTCCTTAGACATCGCATGCCTAATAATTATAAACCCCGTATTTTAGTCTCAATCTTGAAAACACTTTTCAATATCAAGTCGGGCAATTCAACAAGATTCCCGACAGTCTGATCGAAAGCTCATCGAAAACTTTAGTAGGAAGCCGCACCCCCGATGCCGTCGACGAAGTGCACTAAGGCGGAACACCGTTGCCGCAAGCACCCGAATGGATGCTTTTGGCGACGGGGTTCTCCTATAGTCGCTTGGTCGGGGCTATGGGGCATAGCTATCTATTAAGTTTACCCGGCGAGTATCCGCGTATACTACGTGATTGCGACGGACTTTTGATCACATCAAAATCCCGTGGCAACCGATCAAATGAGACTAAACTGCTAGATTTATAACATTCAAATTAGTTATCTCATAACTATTTGTGGATTCCAAATATTGTATCCCATCACATAATATCCAGACGACGTTAAACTCTTCGATCGATTCATCAAAGTCCCACAATTTCCCGACAGCTCAATACTTGAGCACAGTTTTAATAATACCCAGAAGATGCTATAGTACCTATGAACCAGCCGTAGAAGGGTCAAACCAACACCTCACATGTGAAACGCTAAACTACCACAAACCCTAGGGTTGAAGTGGTGGTTTTGATGACCACATAATCGAGTTAAGGTTTACGTTCTTCTAGAGGGTCCACAGAATCACTTGCATATTTTTCCGAATACGTTAAACTTGGAAAAATGGGTTTTTGACATTCGATCGAACTTTTTAACATTAACTAGACAATATGTGAAACACCCGAAACAGTGTTAAAACTACGAATACGAAACACCCCGAATTGTTTATAGTGTAAAATTACATCACATGCAAAATTAGCAAAAATAAACAACAGCTGAAACATCAAAACCAAGCCACTGGAACATATGCAAAAATTCAGGGAGGGTGCTCGGTTTTGGGCCGAGATGTACCCTATGGTGGCCGACCACTTTTTCAGGGAATGCCCTAAAATTTTTACAGTGTTCATAATATATCTCATACATCACTCTGTACTTGTTTGCAAATTTTTTTGACAACTTTGAAAAACGACAGAAACTTCAATTTTCCGTTTCAAGTTACGGAGTTGTTTCGGTTTCGTGATCTTAACAAAATCCGTATAAATTTCTAGCATGGCTCTGATACCACTGTAGGGTTTCCTAGCACGGCAGAAAGGTTTCGGGAGGTATCGTCCTTGCCATATTCAAAATTTTGCCGTTCTAGCTAACCCTAACCATGAATCGTTAACTAGAAATAATACGAAAACATATGCAAACACTTTGCAAGTTATAGTGAGCAAGGAATACAACCTTTGTAGATTGATCCTTCACTTCAAATAGCTCCATGTAGTAGTCCCCTTTGCTGCGATTGCAAACTCTGTACTCTAAAGCGGATCCCTTGAAGAAACGAACGTGCTTGCTTCGATGTCTTCGAGGCCGAAGATAATCTACGTCGAGGAGGTACTGACCCAAGCTATTTCTTCACTAATCATATAATTAGTGAAGCAAACACACTCTACTAAATGGAAAGTAGTAGAGGATGATGAAGTAGGAAGTTTCCTCACTTTAGAAATCATTTTATCACATTTTATCTCATACCTCCATTGAATCTAGAAAGCTTTTCATGGAGCTTGAAGAAGAAGAAGAAGAACTCATGAATAATTCATCCAAATGAATTATTGCACCCATGGTTGAGTTAAAGCTATCACTCTCCATCTACCAGTTATGTATTGACTTAGAGACCAGTTGTTAGGACGATATTGTATATTATTTTGTGACTCTGGTGTCGAGCTCATGTGAGCCAACTTTTATTTATGCATTTTTACTTCTCTTTATTTCTTTTCAGGCTGTTTACACTTATATTGTTCATTTCTTCGCTACGGCGTCGTATAATATTTGTGTGGTGGTTGTTCCGCCGTTGGGCATGATTGCTCCTGTCTGGGATGCTCTTTATATTTCATCAGTTGTTTTACCTTTTCTTATGATGTACCCATTTCGGGGCTTGTTTTTACAAAGGAGGTGCTGCCGAAATTTTTAATAAAATAATTTAAACTTGAAAGATTTTTTCTTGAGATTTCTAAATGTTTTAACAAATGTTTTCATCAAATGTTTCCATCACTTATCTTTTTATGGTTTATATTTTTGGGTTTCGGCTTACTTAAATTGCGTTACGCCTGAAGACGTTACGTGGTTTAAGTGCCGGTCACGAACTGAATTTCGGGTCGTGACACAACCCGTAAAAAGAAAACTCTTTTGTGATATCCTTACGACTCTCAAGAAAAAACACACTTAGGAATCCTCACGACCCCTAAGGAGAAATTACACCTACGAGATCCTCTCGACTCGTGGGGAGAAACGACTTTATGAGATCCTCACGGCTCATAAGGTTAAAAAGTATTAGGCAGTAGATCTAAACCTGTTTCCTAAGCCATCGCTACCCTTCAAGGAGTTCATGATGAACCGTTATCTACCATCTACAGGCCACATTTTCTAAAGTAACATGCCAATCACAGATCAAAGAAAAGAAACTGCCAATATGAAATAAAATATGTCTTTTATTCATGAATCCAAATGAATACAAGGTACATGTTACGCCCCGCTTCCCAAAATACGAAATACGAGGGGTTGACAAGGCCAGCCATGCTCCTACGGTCAAGGAAATATCCTTCCGTAGTCACACTTCGGCTTCTAGCTTTACATGGTAATCAGTAAACGATGCGCGGGTAATGAGAAATGCAGTAACTGAAACAAAACATATACAAAGAACTGACCTGATGAAGGTAAAGAGTATAACACTGGACAGCTGATCAAGATGTCCGCGATGCACGTCTAGTCCTGGTCCCGGCTAAACCTACTCCTCATACTGAGCATGCATACTCAGGTCGTCAGAGCGACACAATAGCAATATAATATATAGATACAAGTGACAACTCGAACAGTGATAATAGATATATATGACAGTAAATCAAAAAGGTATAGGTATGAACATGCAGTAACCAAAGAAGTGTCTAATAAATCAAATGGACAGTAAAGCAGTAAAATAATACGCCAGGTATGTCAACAACGGTAAGTAATGTATATCAATGCCATTATCCCTATCAGTCTCTAAGTCTCACTGTACAGGTCACTAAGCCTATCGTCAGTCCAAGTGTGAGAGTCAACCACTCGCGAGTGTCCTCCACCCAAGGGTAGGACCCAAGGGCAAGGGACCACGGGCCCAACATGTAACTCACGGTAATAATCATGTACCCTGTAAATCTCCATATATCTCCATATATATAAGCCGGCATAGGACTCCCGAGATTCTATTGAACTCACACTCAAACCACCCCACACCCCGTGGTCTACATCAAACGCTAACCATAACCTCAAATACCAATCGGTCTGTGACAAGTCTGCGCGAGAACTGGAGGCAGGACCTCCATCAAGCACGTCCCGAGTAATACCTAAGATAAATGGCAGTGTCCGGTGCCTTATACACCCATGCAAGAGCTTCCATAAGTTTCCCATACCACTTATAGTCACACGTACATGCGTCCCACAGACGTCGACAATGCAATAGAATAATAAGGTTTACTGATTGTGTACAAGTACGTGTCACTTTCACTTATTCACTTAAACACGAACACTAACGTACTTGCCACAATCATCACTAATACCTAACACTGGGTAATGCACATTATCACTAGGTTATCAATGCAGTGACATATGTATGATATGATGCGGAAGCAGCATGTAAAGCATGATTAATATGTCATAAAACAGTAATCTACCACTTGCATAATTTATCATAAATCATACGGTTATAGTTTAGTGAAATGATGAATGGGGATTAATAGTATGATTGATTATCTGCCCAGCGAATTTGGTTTCACGGCAATCGGGTTTCAGGATCATTAGTTATGGCCATTTCCTTTTAAGCGTTCACGGCTGGAAACCCGGTTTCAGAATCGGAAGTCCATTTCGCAACGCATTTTAATCCCAATTGGGATCAGATTTTAGCGACGCTACAGTTGAATGAAATCTAGAGTTTTCAGTAAGGTTTTCAACGCAATAGAAGGATTCTCAATCTCATCTGTACGTCAGGAGATATAAACTGTTCAATACTAGTATGTTAATTCTGATTCTGTTGGGACTGTTATACGTCCCGATCTTTTAAATTACAGGTTAAAAAGCAAATGATGACGAAACAGGATGAAACCACTTGTATTATCTAGCTAACAGATTCACCTTTCATAAACAGCGGAGTTCTGCAACCTACGAGTTAAGGAAACAGTGTGGTACCCAATACGGGACAGTAACAACAACTAGAGTCGCTCTGGACTGCTGTCCAAAGTCGCACTCCGATCTAAATATTGTCACAATTTAAGTACATAAACAATTAGAAACTTGCATAGAGTTATATTTCGTCGAGTCGGCTTCGATTTGAACCCTCGAACACATCATTCCAGTATGTAAATAATTTATGGTAATTTTAACGGTTTTCAGGTACAAGAAAATTCCAGTTTTGCGAGTAAACTTGGGGGTAGTCGTTTTAGTCGTTAACGGTCATATTTTCCAGCGAAATTTGTACAAGGTATTCATCACTACAAGGGCCAATATAAACAATCCAGTTCCGTCAAATTAGATAAGTATTCTCATTGGGATCATGTATCGAACAGGTACGTAGTATAATTTATTCAGAAAATAACTACAGAATCTATACGATTTTAGTTTGTAACAAGCATAACTTAGCATGTAGCAAGTAGAGAACTTGCCTGGAGACGATGAATTGCTGGCACGGTACGCACGGGCACGACACACACGGCAACAACGGCAAGGGTTTGGCCTCAACTGCGGTTTGGCCTCGGCTAGACGTCTTGCTGTTGGTAGTCGATATGGAGGGCAGTGGTGTAGCGGGGAGATGAATTCGTCGGCTAGGGTTTGAGAGAGATCAATATAGAGTGAGGAAGAGATATAGAGAGAGGGAGGAGTGTTGAGAGAGAGAGAGAGAGAGAGAAGTGTAGAGAGAGAGATTTCAGAGAGTGAGAGAGAGAAGACAGAGGGAAAGAGAGAGTAGAGGGAGATAGAGACAGAGAGTGAGAGAGTAAGATGAGAGGGAACAGAGAGAGAGATTGAGAAAGAGAGAGAGAGAGTGAGTGATATAGAGAGGGAGAGAGAGAGTGAAGAGGAGAGAGAAACAAAGTGAGAGAGAGATAGAGAACAGAGGAAGGGAGAGAGAGAGAGATCAGAGAGATGATGGCAATGGTGATGATGATGATGATGCGAGGTGGTGAAGGCAGAGGCGAAGCGACGTGGGCACGAGGTGGCTACAGTCGTCGACGTCGTCGTCGGGGGAACAGGCGGTGGTCGGTTGATTATGGAGGTGGCTCAATTAGAGAAGGAGGCAGTAAAGGATGGTGGAGTTGACGGTGGGGAGATGGTGGAGAAGGGAGAAATGAGGACGAGGGTGGAGGAGAGCCGGCGGTGAGGGGACGGCGGTGTGCAGAGACCCGAGTGGGTGCAGGGGAGTGAGTCGGGGAAGTAGGTGGAGGAGACGAGAAGGAAGTAGGGGAGCTCGGTGGTTTTGGGTATTGAGTGGTGGTTGCAGAGGAGAGCGAGGGAGGGAGTTTTGAAGGGTGGTAGGGTCGTCGGCGGTGGCGAGGCGAGCGCGGCCGTGGGTTCGAGAGAGGGAGAGGGAACAGAGAAGGGAGAAAGTGCGAGATGAGAGAGAGTGTGTGTGTGGGTGTGTACGAGAGAAGAGAGGTGGTGAAGGGTAGAGGGGACAAAGGGTGCGCATCGTGGGTAACGCTCGCACGAACAAGGGCGGAGGAGGCGGATCGCGAGGGACAGGGAGCGGGAAATTGGGAGAGAGCCGTTGGGGAAGATGGAGAAGGCGGGTCGGGTAGGGTGTAACGGGTGCGGGTGAGGGCTGAAGCGGTTGGGCCGGGCCGGCGTTTAAAAATAATTCCTTTTATAAAAAAAGGCTGAGGAGGTGGGCTCGAGTTGGAAAAAATGGGGTATGGGCCGGAGGGAATTTATAAAATGGGGAAAATAAAAGGCTGGGCTTAAAGAGATAAAATGGGGAAAATGGGCGGGGTTTTTTTATATGGTGGTTTGGGTGATATAGGTTAAAGGAAAATGTGATTAATGTGGACTTGGGTTTAGGGTAATAATTAGAACTAGGGTTTTAGATTAGAATACAAAACAACTAGAGTTAGAAAACTAGAAATATAGTAATATAGGAAAATATTTTGATGAAGAATAAATCTATAGTTTGGGTTTGGGCTAAAAATGTTTTAAAATAAATTAATAATTATAAATAAAATAAATAATAAAAACAAACTGTATAAGTTAAAGAGAGATACGTTTTATTGGTATAAAAAGGGGCTGGGTGTTACAGTACATTTCATAAAAGAATCAAAAGACACTCTCATTCAGGAGTAAATACAAAAAAGGGAGAATATAAAAAAAATATCTTCAAGCCGGCGGATTGTGCAATATGTTCGTCAATTCATCATTCCGCTGGGCCTTGGCTTCAAGCTTTGTTATTGCCACAAGACGGGTTTTCGTCTGAGCCTGTTGAGTCCAATAAGAAGCAAACCGACTCTCAAGCTCCCTTTCAACAACTTTATGAGCTTCAACCATCTCGCGGGTAAAGATAACAGTTTTATCAAGAGCAACCATCTCGGTGATATCTTCTTGAAGAACTCACCAAATTTCGTACGCACAAGTGGCCTTGGTTGGCGACGCACCGTTCGATCAACCCCCGTAGGCTCGTCCTCCACTCGACGAGAATACTCGATCCAAAACATGCACAACCATGTGCTATGTAAGGCAATAAGGAGAGTCTTTGGTGTACACCCCATTAAGCATGCATTCACGACTGTGTGCCTGCTTAAATAGAAATGGTATCCAAAACGCGCTGATTTGTGGGCAACATGACAATAGCGCTCGCACTTAAAGAAAATTCCTAGGGGTAAAGTATAAAGCTCGTGTACACAGGCGGGATGCACGTACGAACAGAAAACATTCAACAGTTGGTAATAAGAAAAATACATCGATATAAATATACTACTCTACAGGGAAAAGATCACCAAATATAGGATCAGAGATACAGAGGTTAACAAAACAAAATACGAAGTTCTCCAATTCCCTCTCTGCCCTCTCCACCATGTCGAAGCGACGATCTTCGCGAGGAGTTGATCCCCACCGATTAGCGCCATGCTCATCAGCAAAAGTAGACATGATAGCCCGCCGGGCTCTTATCTGACTTAGTAAATGAACCGAGCGATCCTTCAGAGCCTGGATAATTAAGCGTGCCTTGTGGAAACACTCAATTTTATCCTCCGTCGTATCAAGAATTGCCGGGGTCATCTCTGCCGGATGAGGAGGAATGTCGGCGAACACGGATAAAAAGATCATCCGGAGCCAAATGGAGCCCATAGAAAGAGGAAAGCCCCTACGAGTCAGGAGCTCATACATCACCACGTCGCACTGAGCGTCGGTGAGAAGGGGATCTATTAGCTGCGCAGCAAAGCGAGTAATCGTTTCCTCGATGGGCACCTCCTATGATTGCCGACAAGCGTGAGGGCGATTGCAGGCCATAGCTCTTGGTTTGTTTGAGTTATGTTAATAAAAAAATGGTTTTCTCTTTGAAGAGAGGAAGAAAGGCACGGCTTCAGGTTATAAAGGGAAGCATTCAATGCTATGCACAGAAAATGTTGTGCATGGTGGAACTATTCCCAAGGCCTAGAAAAAGGGGAGAGCATGGGAAATGAAAGAGGTGACTCATTGGAATCAGAGTAGGGAGATGAAACGACCTCATCAGCAGAGCCTCACGCGTATGGCACGTGAGCACCCACGTCGATCCTTTTGAAAACTAAAACGGCACCGCGCGTGCATAACACGTGAGCGCCGGCGCTAATGCAGGATTAAAATCCCCTACAGCGCCTCATGCGCAAAACACGTGAATTCCAACAAACAGTAGAATGACACTTCATGCAGAATACATGTAAGAAAATGGGGGGAAGAAAGTTTTATCATTCATACTTCAAGAACTTTTACAAAAAAAGGGAAAATGTTTACAATGGCAAAACACTAAATCCGGGACATGTATCGAGGAATTCAGAAGCAAGGCCGTCTAAAATGCTTCTAGCTTTTCTAACCATTTTCGTGTGCACCTTCTCACGAATGCAAGTGTTAAGATCCTCACTGATCCGTCCTATGGTAGGCAGAGATTATCGTCGTCTGTTAGAAAACTTGATGCAAGATATCAACAAGATTATCTCGACGCCTCTTCGAGATCAGGCCCATCAGATATACTGAGTGCACCTTGTCTTCGGCATCATCAAGTGCCTTAAGCGGCATGGCCTTGTAAAATCTAGGAAGTGCTTCCCAAATCACTCCCACGATGATCTTCAAAAGAGCGGAACGACGGGGAAGTAGTCGACCGTTGTACTCGTCGAAGCGAAGCATAATCTCAGTGCATTGGGCGTTCGTAAACTCCTGGTTTTGGCAGCGGCCTTGGACGTGAATGTCTTCATAAGAAATAATTTCGTCGAGATCATACAGATAAGCGGCCATAGTATCTGAAAAGAAAAATCCGTGAATGTTTAGTGATCAAACTGATCAAGAAAATTCTCATTAAACAGACACGGGAGTTTAAACAACTCTTGATATCCCCGTAGAGAAAACAAGTTCTGTTAAAATATTCAACAAATTTGAATTTATGCAAGTAAGGAAAAACCCTGTAAAAATGTTCTCGAGACCATCAAGGAATAAAATTCCTTAGGGCCCCTTTTGATCTTCAGAGCAGAGCTCTTTGGTGAGAAATTAAATTCCTTTTATGCAATGGAATTAAATTCCAGAAACCTCCATAAAGAGAAAATGAAAAATCAAATACCATGAATCCTTAAAGGTCAGAAGAGGAATGCCCAAAGCATTGAGAGTTATTACTCAAATATCACGTCTTAGGATCTCTAAGAGATGGGTTTCAAAGGAGAGCAAAACTCTCATGATGGATTTAAAATCCAGAAGTTTCTTTAAAGAAAAGGGTTTCTCTAAATGTTCGAGATCTTTACTTAGAAAAGGTTCCTTTCTCTAAGAGAGTTTAACTCTGTAATTGCAATGAACAGAGAACTAAGCTCTTAAAAAGAGAATTAAATTCTCGAAGAAAATAAAGAAGGAAGAAGATGAAAGAATAGTGGCTTCCCAAAGGCCAAATCCTTGCATTTATAAGACATGACAAAGGCGGTTCACCTCCCTGTTCCCCTAGGCCATCCAACGGCTGTAAAGGTGACAACGTTGTACTCACGTGCAAGCCATGTGAGAACAACGCTGTGGGGGCATTTGTTCTCTTCTAAAAAAATAAATAAATAATGAACCAAAAAGAGATAGAAGAATTCCCCAAATGGAGTATCACGTGCCCATACGTGATGCGCCTTGGAGCAAAAATTATAAGCATTACACTTAACAAATAAGGTTGAAGTTGGGCCTCGCGTGCCACACGTGAGCATCTGTATACAAAAGTATATAGGCGCCTTCATGAAACAAATAACAGGCAGAAGGCGCATCACGTGCCAACACGTGATGTTCCTCTCTGGGACTGCTGCATATAGGCAAACCGGCCTAGTGCCATTGGGTCACATGCTACACGTGAGGATTCCTAATACCTTCTGAGCTGATAGAATTAAATTCTATATAAAAGGGATCAGAACTCTATTTTGGAAATATTTTCCCAATCTTTCTAAACAAGAAAGATTGTGCTCTGTAAATCAGAGCACCGTTGGATTAAAGATCCAATGATGATTAAAAATCACCAAGATATAGAATAAGCTCTGTATGGAAAAATATTCCCCAATCTTTCTAAACCAGAAAGATTGTGCTATGTAAATCAGAGCACCGTTGGATCAACGATCCAATAGTGATTAAAAATCACCAAGATATAGAATAAGCTCTGTATGGGAAAATATTTTCCCAATCTTTCTAAACCAGAAAGATTGTGCTCTGTAAATCAGAGCACCGTTGGATCAAACATCCAATGGTGATTAAAAATCACCAAGATACAGAATAAGCTCTGTATGGGAAAATATTTTTCCAATCTTTTTAAAAACAAGAAAAATATCTTCTGTAAAACAGTGGTCCCTGGATCAAAGATCCAACGGTGGATAAAATCCCCGAATTAATCAAAAATCTCTCGATGAGAGATTTCCATAACAAAAATCAACAAACTTGCATCTGCTATATAAAGGATTCGAGACTGAGGAGAAGGAAGAGAGAAAAAAGAGAGACCCCTATAAGATTTGAGAAAACAAAAAGAAGAGTTCTCTTTAGAGAAAAAGAAATCCTAGGCGAGGAAAAGACACAGTGATCATTTTATCTCCTTTTACAAGAGTTTAACTCTTCCAAAAAAGAACTTAGTTCTTCTTCTGGTTAAGATCTCCAAAAGCAGATCTCTTCATAAGTTGAGAATTTAATTCTCATCGGGGAGATTCTGTTATGCAGTCCTAAAACTTAGAGGAAAGAATTAGGTTTGAAGAATTTAATTCTTCCAAAGATATATGGAATTTAATTCCTCTAATAAAACTAGGGTTTAACCCTACATAAAATTTAATTCTTATAAAACAAAGGATTTGAAATTCTCAAGACTAAGATCGAGAGCCCCATGCATATTAGCGTTTAAACGCTATAACGACATATCACGTGTTCCCATGTGAGCACCTCTGAGAAACAAACAGGAACGACTGAGATTGAGTCACATGATCCCATGTGACCTCCACTAGTACTTAGCACTTAGAAAAGAATAGGAAGATAAATTCAAAGGAGGCAGATCCTAACTTAGGCGCCTCACGTGTCTATACGTGATGGTTGAAAGACTTAAGTGTTTAACACTTACATGTAAAGAACAAGGAAATAAACCTAAGCGAATGGCGCTAACTTTCAAGAGCATCATGTGCAACACGTGAGGGATCCCAAATTCCAGTGCTTAACACTGCTTTAAACCCTCACATGCCACACGTGCCTTCAACTTTCAGTGTTTAACACTACCTTAGAGCATCACGTGGTAGCACGTGAGCACTAAAAATACATTAGTGTTTAACACTATAAGAAACCAACTTCAACCCCAAATTGGTTAAGTTCCTCCTGAGATTAAATCTCCAAGCAAACTGAACCTCTATGCTCAGAGCTAATAACTCCTCGATTTGGAATTTGGTTCAAGGGTACATCTCTCCACACCTCTGATATATGTCGCTGTAATTCTTCAACGTCTTCAGAGAGGTGGAGGGTCCCAATAACCAATAACTCTTGGCGCACCCCCAAATCGATGAGCCTAAACTACATTGACTATGATGTCCTTAAACCAAAAACTCTATGGACTATGATGTCCTTAAACCCAATGGACCGTAACGTCCCTAAACTAAACTCTATGGAATATGATGTCCTTAAACCAACATTGGACCGCAACGTCCATAAACTAAACTCTATGGACTATGATGTCCTTAAACTCAATGGACCGCAACGTCCCTAAACTAAACTCTATAGACTATGATGTCCTTATACCCAATGGACCGCAACGTCCCTAAACTAAACTCTATGGACTATGATGTCCATAAACCCAATAGACCGCAACATCCCTAAACTAAACTACATGGACTATGATGTCCTTAAACCAAAAACCACGTGGACTATGATGTCCTTAAACCCAATGGACCGCAACGTCCCTAAACTAAACTTTATGGACTATGATGTCCTTGAACCCAATGGACCGCAACGTCCCTAAACTAAACTACATGGACTATGATGTCCTTAAACCAAAAACCCCATGGACTATGATGTTCTTAAACCAACATTGGACCGCAACGTCCCTAAACTAAATTCTATGGACTATGATGTCCTTAAACCCATTGGACCGCAACGTCCCTAAACTAAACTCTATAGACTATGATGTTCTTAAACTCATTGGACCGCACCGTCCCTAAACTAATGTCCTTAAGCCCATTGGACTGCAACGTCCCTAAACTAAACTCTATGAACTATGATTTCCTTAAACCCAATGGACCGCAACGTTCTTAAACTAAACTCTATAGACTATGATGTCCTTAAACCCAGTGGACCACAATGTCCCTAAACTAAACTCTATGGACTATGATGTCCTTAAACCCAATGGACCGCAATGTCCTTAAACTAGCCATGGACCGCAACGTCCTTAAACTAAAATAATAGAGCTCAAATGCTCTTTCGTTGGATCTAAATGATCCTAAAATCTTGTTAAGTAGATCTTAGTCTAAAATTAGACTAACGTATCCTTAACAAATATTTAATTTGATCTTAACCTCAAACGAGATTAACGATCATTAAATCAAACCAAATCCAAATCTAAGAAAATATAGATTTGGACTAATCCACGCCCTACGGGCGACAACATAAATTAGTCTCCGTATACAATCCACGGGCAACCTAAAATAAAACAAACACACACGATACGAAGTGAATATCTGGAGTGGAGCAGAAGAAAGTGGTTATCGCTACGCGGTAACGTAATTAACTGCAGGGCTTGCGCCTGTAGGGAAGAGCGTCCCCACAATTAACCCCCCCCCCCCCCCCGCAAATGAGGGGGAATCTGACGAAGTCTGCTAGAACGGGCGCATCTGTCCAAACCTCCGATACACGGTGCCATAAATCAACTTGGTATTTTCGGAGAGGTGGACGGATAAATCCAAATAGCATCTGCCCCCAAAATTCAGGCCAGACGTCTTAATGTCCCGGTTTGCGTCTTTTGGCGGTGAACAAACGTCAGACCCTAATAACCCGATAATTCGTGTTGATGCGGCTCAGGACCAATCCGGGAACTACTGATCAGCCTATTAGTAAATCCCAACTGCCTTGGCCAAGGTCTTATGGTCCTGACCAATCGAACACAGTGCGATATAGACTCCCTATACCGGGAGAGACGAATCCCCGGCAATCGCTCACTGCCTCCATATGGCTCAGGACTGTACCCAACCAAAACCTATTTGTACGACTCAGTAGAGCCGTGGTAGGATAGTGATCAAAGCACAGTGGGAACTCACATGAGACAAATGACGATCTCAGGTCTAAAGACTAAGCTGTACTCATGTTATCTGAGCACTTCTACCTGAAGAGAGGTATAGTACCATTCTGAAGTTCTCGGCGAGTCCGTCCGGTGTACCCACACCCAGTGAGCACCTGGATATGATCTTAGGTGCAAAAGACCAATGGTTGCGGGACCATACCATCGCCCCTCGTCAGGGTCTAGAAACGTATACACTAGTCTACTCTGGAATATCGATGTCCAGTCTCGATACTCCAATGACTAGGGACCATTTAAGGATGTGCGTACCGACTACCCAACTCCCACAAGTATAATCGCCATCACAACGCAGGTAGTCTAGCAATGATCCTACGGGCTTTATCAATATGTATGAATAATACGTAATAGCAAGTAAAACATATGCATATGTTAAGATAAAGACAAACGAGATAGCATACTATCATATCAAGCAAGACTGTCCTGTACATATATATATCCAAGCATCCACATGTATACATATACAATAATAGCCTCTAGGGCATACATATCCAACACATACCAGTTCACAGGCCAGGAACGACATAGATGAAGCGTCCCATCGTGCCCTAGCAGCAGCAACAAAGGAAGGATTTGGTCTGTGGTTACTGTCACAGGCCCGAACATACTTAGAAGGATTGTCGCCGTGTCAAGTGATAGTGTTTGCTTTGCAGGTCCAGTCAGCATATGGTTAGTAGTTTCCCTCAGCTGACAGAGTTACAGGGAGGATATGGACCGTAGCAGCAGAGATTGTTGGAGCAAAAGCAGACCAACACAGGTCACAGTTAGGGACGGGCTTTCACCTTGACCGTCGAGCAGGCAGAGGACTCGAGTGAAGTTGTTACAGGTACTCTACTCATTTATTCTACGCCAATTAGAGTACTATTTGATTCGGGAGCATCACATTATTTCATATCTGCACATTTCGTTGACACCCACTCCATACCATTTGAACCATTAACCAAGTGTTGGGAAATACATACGAGTAATGGTATTATTGAGTCTAGTCGAGAATGTAAATCTTGTCAAGTTGTAGTTTGTGGCAGGGAATTCTATGTTAATTTCCTTTTAATCAGGAAAGGCAGTTATGATGCGATTCTTGGGATGGATTGGATGAGTACATTCTATGCGATCATTGATTGCCGAGCTAGGAATGTGACTTTCCGTATTCTAAATCATCCAGAGTTTGTTTTCGAGGGTGAAAGCGAATCTTTAGAGCCAACCAAGTATAGAGCTAAGCCGAAGGCATTGATGGCTATGGAAATTGACGAGAACTCAGTGCTAGAGATCGTTCGGGATTTCTTTAATGTGTTCCCTAAAGATTTACCAGGTCTACCACCTCCTCGCGTCTTGAGATTCTCACTCGACCTGATTCCAGGTACAACACCAGTTTCTAAAGCACCATACAAAATTTCGCCAATTAAATTGGCAAAATTGAAGAAGCAAATTGGAGATCTTCTAGAGAAGGGATTTATTCGTCCAAGCGCTTCTTCGTGGGATGCACCGGTTTTATTAGTGAAGAAGAAGGATAACTTGCTGCAGATGTGTATAAATTACCGTGAGCTGAACAAAGTAACGATAAAGAACAAGTACCCCATTCCACGCATCGACGACTTATTTGATCAACTGGATGGTGCCAAGGCATTCTCGAAGCTGGATCTTCATTCGGGTTATCACCAGATCAGAGTAACAGCTGAAGATGTATGCAAGATGGCTTTTCAGACCCGATACGGACATTATGAATTTCTTTTGATGCCGTTCGGTGTTTCCAATGCTCCAGCAATATTCATGGATCTGATGAACATGGTCTTTACTAAATACTTGGATATGTTTGTCGTTGTATTCATCGACGACATACTAATCTACTCTAAAACTCGAGAGGAGCACGCTGAACATTTATAAATTGTCTACAAATTCTGCGAGAAGAGAAGCTATACACAAAGCTGAGAAAGTGCGAGTTCTGGCTCGACAAAATACAGTTCTTAGGACATATTGTTTCGAGTGAAGGCATATTAGTGGACCCAGCAAAGATAGAAACTGTTAGAGATTGACCGACACCGAAGTCAGTGGCCAAGATCAGAAGCTTTATGGGATTGGCAGGATATTATCGGCATTTCATTCAGGACTTTGCAAGAGTTGTTGAATGCTTGACGAAGCTTACACAGAAGGAAGTGCCTTATGTATGGTCTGAAGAATGTACATATGCTTTTGAGTTTCTGAAACAAAAGTTGACCACGGCCCCTATTCTTATAGTGCCAGATAATTCAAGTGCTTTGGTAATACATAGCGATACTTCAGGAAAAGGTCTATGCTGTGTTTTGATGCAACACGGTTAGGTAGTTTCTTATGCCTCACGACAACTGAAGATTCACGAGAAGAACTACCCAACTCATGACTTGGAGTTAGTTGCAGTGGTTTTCGCCTTGAAGATCTGGAGACATTACTTATTAGGCGAAAAGGTAGAAGTGTACACGGATCATAAGAGTTTGAAATACGTATTCACTCAGAACAAATTGAATATGAGGCAACGCCAATGGATAGAACTAATGGCGGACTACGACTTGGACTTACAGTACCATTCGAGAAAAGTAAATGCCGTACCCGACGCTCTCAGTCGTAAGCCATCGGTCATGATGTTGACCAATCAGAGGAGCATCATTGAGGACTTTCAGAAGCTTGAACTAGAAGTCGTTACATTGAGTACAACCAGACAGCTTTGGCAACTACAGGTGTCGTCTTCACTCGTAGATCGCACTAAGGTTGCACAGGATGATGACCCTTGATTGCAGAAATTCAGAGAGCGTGTGAAAGACGGATTGAGCACAGATTTACTCATACATTGAGACTTTTGTTTAAGATTCGGTAGCAGACTCTGCATTCCCAAGGGTGATGTTCGAGAAGAAGCACTAACCGACACTCACAGTTCGGCTTATTCAGTGTATCCGGGAGGTACGAAAATGTACCGAGACCTGAGGCAGCACTGTTGGTGGAATGGGATGAAGCGAGAGATTGCACGGTTTGTGTCCAAGTGCTTAGTATGCCAACAGGTAAAACTAGAACATCAGAGGGTAGCTGGATTATTGCAACCGCATCCGATACCCGAGTGGAAATTGGAGTACATCACTACGGACTTCGTGATAGCCTTACTACAGAGTCTAAGAGGTAACAACGTCGTTTGGGTTATTGTCGACCATCTCACGAAAGCAGCTTACTTTATACTTTTCCGAGTGGGACAGTCGACGGAGTCACTTGCAGAGAAGTACATGTAGGAGATAGTGTGACTTCACACAGTTCCGGTCAACATAGTATCGGATAGAGACACCATATTCATTTCCTACTTCTGGAAGAGCTTACAGGAGATTCTGAGTACACGTCTCAAGTTCAGCACAACTTACTATCCACAGACAGACGGACGGACTGAGCATACTATTCAGACGCTCGAGGACATGTTGAGGGCATGCATGCTGGACTTTCAGGGATTTTAGGAGGATCACCTTCATCTGGTGGAGTTTTTTTTATAACAACAGCTTCCAAGTTAGCATCCAGATAGCTCCGTTCGAAGCTCTTTACGGAAGGAAATGTCGATCCCCTATTTGTTAGGATGATGCTGGTGAGCGAAGGTTACTGGGCCCCGAGCTTATAGTTCAGACAGTGGACAAGGTCCAGATGATCAGACAGCACATCAAGACTGCTCAGGACTGACAAAAGAGTTGGGCAGATGCCAGCAGGAGATCGTTAGAGTTTGAAGTCGGTGATCACGTGTTCTTGAAAATTTCACATACTTGCGGAGTGATCAGGTTTGGGAGTCGGGGGAAACTCAATCCTCGATTCATTGGACCATTCGAGGTGCTAAAGCGAGTAGGGGAGATGGCTTATCGACTTGCTTTGCCTCCATCATTAGCTGGTGTGCACAACACATTTCATGTGTCACAGTTGCGGCGTTACGTTCGAGACGACAGTCATGTTCTCGATCATTTGGAATTGAAGTTGGGTACCGACTTAACTTATGTGGAGTAGCCTACTACTATTCTCGATCGTATAAAGAAGGTACTGAAGAACAAAGTCATTCCGCTAGTCCGAATATTTTGGGGTGGTCGTTCCCCAGAAGAGTCTACCTGGGAATATGAGGAGCATATCCGTTCACAATTTCCACATCTGCTAATGTAGCTTGTTTTGTTGTTTTCGTTCTTTAATTTCAAGAACGAAATTTTTGTAAGGGGGTATGATATAAATCCCCAGTTCTTCATAAAAATTTTCATAATTTTTAATAAATATTGTCTGATTTCTTTTCCTAATTTTATGTTATTTTTTTTAACTAATTTAAACCCTAAGTTCTAAACCCCAATCAAACACTAATTAAATCCTAACCCCAGCCAAAGGCCCATGAACAGCCGACCCGACCCAGCCGACCAGACCCGACTCCCTCCCTATTCTTCTTCTTCTTTTCTTTTTCTCTTTCAAAAAAATTCCCACGTTCCTCTTTCCTCGCAACCTCCCTCGTGAGTTGCTCGCCTCTGTGACCTCGCCCATGCCTCAACAACCCCGAGATCCCTTCCTCCAAATCCCTCATCTTCTCAACGTCTCTTTATCTCTCTATCTCTAATTTTCTTGCGCTCTCTCTCTCACTCCCTCTCTCTACTCTGCTACCGAGTCACCTCACTGCTGGCTCACCTCTTACTGCCACCTCTTGTCGACGAGCCTCCCCTGCAACCTCCTCGTCCCCTTCACCACACCTCCACCAAGCCCCTCCATCAACACCGAATCTCCTTCCTCAACCTAAACACTCACTGCACACCACCCCGCCAACGTATCCTCATCGCCGACGACCACCAGCAACACATCCTTATCACCTCCACCGATCTCCTCTCCCCAATTACGACCACCTGAGCACTTCCGCAACCTCTCTAACAACAAAACCTGAGCCCTACTTCCTCTCTCCCCTCTAGCCGTCGCCAACTTGAGGCCCACCGCCGAAGCTCACGCCGACCAACCGGCTACCATCTCCGCAACCGAGCTTCTTCCTTCGAGCTTCACCACCGCCATCGAGCTTAAACTAAGCTCAGTGGTATCGTGTCATCACTTTGTTTCAACCCCATGCTGCGTTAAAAAACTCACTGCACACCTTCATCTGTCGTCACTGCATCCGTTCATCGTCGTTCGCTACTGTCGTGTCGCTAATCATCGTTGTTAGGCAAGTTTCAAAATTTGCTTATCATGCTATGATTATTATTATAATTAATTATAAAAGTATTTGAATCATAATTCGAATCCTATAGCGAACGTTGTGTTAACTGTGTTGATGGAGCCCGAATAGGACATATGACCATGTTGATATCACGTAGAAATTTTAGGGATAACAACTAGTTTCGATTAATTAAGAAAAACGTGTGTTTTGTTTGATACCGAATGCTTAACCTAGGTGTTCAATGCGAATCCTAAGCGAAAACCTAATCTAATATGGCGGAACTCATGATAAATAGTTCTTTTTACTGTTAATGAATATCGTGTGAAATTTTGGATGCAAAATAACGACATTTCACACATAAAGTGACGCCCCTAGTGTCTATACCGAAACTCTCGTTTTACCAAACACTTGACACCGTTAAATTCGTAATTAATTCCAGAAAAATCCAATCGCAGTATTGATTATTGAAACACTAATTATCTGCAATTATTGTCTCCACTGTTATTACCCTTCATTTCATGCTTTATTATAGTGCTATTATATTATTGCTATTGTGTTGCCCTGACGACCTGAGTATGCATGCTCAGAATCTGGAGAGGACACAGCTCAGGAGCCAGATCTACCGTTCGAGCTTGTAAAGATCTAGACGGTTTATTTTCAGCACTTTTACTGCTTTTCTTAAAGTAACCTTATATTCGCACTTGATTAGTTGTTTCCTTTCCATTTGAACTATCGTAAATTTGTGAATAATGAAACTTAATGTAATAAGCTAATGATGCGTTTTCTTTATTGTGTTGTGCTGATATTGATTACCATGAATTATTAGAAGCCGCAGTGTGACCACAGCACATGATTCTTCCTTGGCCGTAGGAGTATGGCTGGCCAAGTCATCCTCGTATTCCATATTTTGGGAAGTGGAGTGTGACAATATTATATATGACTAATAAAGTGTGCACAATATTCTTAGGTCATGTAAATTTTTGCTTTTGAAGCAATTTAAAGTTGGACTTTGAATAATTATAATAATTATTCGTAAAGCTATTTGTATATATATATGAAGCTTCTTAAAGGCAAATTATTTTGCTCATTATAGTTATATATGAAGCTTCTTAAAGGCAAATTATTTTGCTCATTAAAGTGTAACTATATAATTGGCCATAAAGTATAGTTATAGTGAAGTTATATACAAGACATTAATATGATTGTTTGAGTCAAGTGAGAGAATATTATAAATAACATCATGTGTATGACTCTAAATATCCTATTAAATATAACATATGAGCATAATATAATTGTGTGGTTATAATTATGAAACCACATGATAGTTTTGAGTGGTTATGGAATCACCAAGTAATTATAATAACTACCTATAACTCTCTTGATGGCAGGGTTATATAAAGAGATTCCTTGGCTACACAATGATAATGAGAAAGAGATCAAGACTTGTGAATTAAGTTGGTTTTTCTATCTGTCAAGAAAATTCTAAAGGAAATGGAATATGTATGAAATAACATTGAAATTGGTTTATTCTTATTCTACAAATCATGGTATCAAGATATGTTTCGTTAGACTTATGTTGGCTTGTACATGAGTATAATATTATGAATCATGCCATAGGTTAAAGAAATATAAATTATAAATTTCTTACATAAAAACCCCAAATTAAGTCTCCAACATTGACGGTCATCGAATTGACCAGGCGAGAAATTAGTAAGAAGAAAGGTCAATTGATGCATTTCTGCATCACAATCCAAACATCACATCCTCCTGCATATATAGAGGCTTCCCATGCAAAATACCCTCAATCTGTGATCCTTGAGAGAGAATAGTGCATTCAATACAAAGAGCATGAGGCTACGAAGCTCGGTTGGTTATAGCACTTCCCCTTTTAGAGAGTGTGCGGGGATCGATCCCAGAAGGGCAAGTGCTCACAATTTAATGCATTCATCGCAAATTCATGTAGCACCATGGGTGCGGTGTGTGATATTTGCATGGGTTAGGTTTATGAGCAGTTCCCAAAAAAAGCCAAACGAATTATCATCTGTCCATTTATTTAAAATTCTGAATTCCATTTATTTCATGATCCAAAGAGAGAGAAATGAGGATCATGAAATAGCAGGCTTACCAGAACCATTTTTTCGATTTGAAGAATTAAAACAAGTGAGTTGAAAGAAGAGTGGTATTAAAATTATAAAGATTCAACACCCCAAATCACTCTCTTGCTTGGATTTACAGAACCTGTCCCGTTTATGTGGTGAATCCCCTTTATGATAAGAAATCACTGAACCCTTCCAAAGAAATTTTGCTTCCTAACCCAATAAGGAATTCTAAGGAAAGGAAGTAAAGAGGGAGTGAGGAATGAACATAATTCACAAGAATAAGACAAGTCACCAGAAACAGCATTTTATCCTTCCAAGAACAAATTCTTTTATAAACTTCGTCGGTGAGGTCACATCACTCCGTTCTATTGAAACAACCGGCACAGCGGAAAAACAACATAGAATAGAGGATGTATAGCGAGTATATAGATCATAATATTTGTAAGAGCTACAAATTTCACAACATATTTCCCAAAATAAACTATGCAAGATTTGGATAATTCAATTTTAAGACTAGAAAGTCCTTTAAACAGTAGTAATTACTTGAGATTAATTAAGAAACCCATTTTCATTAGCATTGCAAACTATAAGATTATAGTCGGTATATTGAATGGTGGAAAGTTGATATATTTATAAAGTTTGAGATGGAAATAACATCATCTGCTCTAACAAGACATAACATCCTGAAAAGCAAGTCAACTACCAAAATGAACAGCATTGAAGATAGTGGACCCCTGCTTGAGAACTCGCTTGCACTTAACTAAGTTGATTTTGCGAGCCATTCACTATAATTGAACATCAAGATGAAAACAAGATGCCATATTAGTTGTTTCATAATAATCTATGCGTTGATTCTCGATTTTGATTCTCTCCAACATTCCAATGCTACTAAATATCTACATATGAAATGAACATTATCTCTAAACTATGCATGCTAAGAAGCAATGGAAGAAATGTTGAAATAGCGATCATATAAATATCATTGTATATATGGTTACAAACATATACAATATGATATAAATAGCATACTCATTAAAATAGATTTTATTGCTCACACAAAAAGACACCTCTAGCATTTGAACGTATTTTGCATTTTTCGTGTGCTTGGTGTGGGTGTTTGAAAATCTAATCAGTTTAAAATGTGTTGGGTTCTAAGTAACTGGAGTCCATATAATTGTTGAAGCCGCAGCACGTTACATGGACATATCCTTTTCTGCTGTTTTTGACTAATCATATAGGAAATGGTAGTCAGTTCTCGATTAAATTTTAATTTTCAATAAGAAAAGTCGGCAAAAAATGTTATAACCCAACTGTAGGTCACCTGTGTGACCAATCCTTGCCATTGGTTTCACGGCACAGAGTAAGAAATGCTAAAACCGCCGATCTATTCAACGATGAATTCAGCCCATTAAAAGATTTGTTCATTCTTTTAATAAACATCTTTACCATTGGATTCAAACCACTTCGCGCTAAGAAGATGATTGCTAAAAGAAAATTGATTACCACTGCATTTAATAAATATATTTTCTTATCACATGGTACTACCTTTTCGTTTTTGGGATCCTAAGCAGAAATCAGATTCGAAATGTTCCACTAAAGTTTCTGTTAAATTTTTTTGACGATAATGCTAATACGAATGTTGTTACTTCTTGCAGTGTTATTATTAAGGATGGAAATAATATCATTAGTATTCATTTATTGGATAAGAACAGAAGTAAGGGAGGATCTTAAGCTCTCGGAGAGGTTCATATTTTGTCTTCAGAAATCGGGATTTGCAATGCATCAAATTAGCGGCAGCGAACGCGTTTGAAATAAATTGTAGAAGTATTTTATGTTTCGTCTGTATTTTTTAATGATGTATCGAGAATCATTTATCTCGATGCAAAAGTTCTTTATCCTGTAAATATTTTGTATTTTTAATTTATTTTATTGAGTAAGACGTTTTGCTGTGCTATTTCCCTCACAAAAAAAAAAAGATTTGCTCATTCAACTCCTTTTGTTTTTGGTTGAGGATTTTTTTTTGGACAAAAAAGAGGGTCCCAAATCAAAAACTAAGCCGAAATAGATAGTTCTATGTCCCAAATCAAAAATCTCTACAAGTAATTATCTTAACTCTTAATAATCTTTTCAAATCTTATTTCTGTGATGTTAACATTTATCCAGGTGCATTTCACGAATAAAAAGTCGATTTGGGTCTTCTGAGAACTAAGGATTTTTTTTAATTTCTGAATATTTTATTTGAATTAATTTAAAAAACTGCAAAAAACTCTTAGACTTTGAGTTATAATGGTAGAGATATATTAAACATGATTATCTAAATCTCGAATAAAAATATCTCTATAGCTGCGTCGGATGATTTATTTAGGAAGAAAAACAGGAATATTGAGCAGCATAATACACCTCTAATGTTTTATTTCAATTTTCATTTGATTTCAAAAGCATTCGATTTTATACTCGAAAAAAAGATACAAAGAAATTGGAATCTGCATCTCTCCAATGCAAATAATAATCATGGAAAGTTTTTCCTACAGTATATTTCTTAATTTTCTTCCAATAATGTAAAAAGTGCCAAAAACAAAATCTCCTCATTTCTGATCTAATATATTTATACAAGGGTTCTGCATGTGTGGTTTATATATGCATATATGAACATCGGGGAAAGGGTGGTAAACGAGTTGAACTTGAACAAGCTAGGATTAACTCAAGTTTAGCTCGTTTTTCTTTTTTGTTGCTCAGCTCGAGTTTCTTTCGAGCCGAGCTTGGTTTGCATAAGTTTGGTTCGGCTCTTTTACCTTAGCCTGAGTTCAGTTCGTTAATTACTCCATTTAAAAATGAACGAAGCTTGTAAGCAAATGAATCTTGCTCGTGCTTGTGCTTGTCTGTGAGTTCGGCTCGTTTATAGCTCATTAACCAATAATTATTTGTGTTGAGTTTGCCCCGTATTCTTGGTCCCTATTAGTTTCCCGGTTCAATTTGGTGTTACATGGTGTATTCCAGCTTCTGGTTCAGCTATAGTAAGGAGGCAGACGTCTGAAGCTTAAACTTAAGACGTCTGACACATATTCGAAGACATGCACACAGAGAGCCGAGAGACGTCCCCTCTGTTATTCTTCAGACGTTAGCCAGCGTTCTGTTATTTGGACAGACGTTTGACCAATGCTTGTAAGACGTCTGCGCGCTCTCTGGGATCTGCTGAAGCTTTTGAGCAGACGTCTGCCATGTCCTTCAGACGTCTGCCGTCGTCTTGGGCCGAATTCTATTCTGTTGGAAAATTAGTTATTTAACCCAATTTGTCTAATACTGTATATATTGTAGTATTTTGTAATCCTAAAACAGATATTCTAGCTTTTGAAATATTTGAACCATTTGTATTTGTGAGAGGAGGCTAGGGTTTTGTGAGATTTCATCTACCATTTGTAACACTCCATATTTGTTTGATTAGTAAAGCTTCACCTTCGCCCGTGGTTTTATCCACAATGGTTTTCCACGTAAAATCTGCTGTCTTGTTTGGTTAGTACTCTTATTTCTATCACGTTTGTTTATTTAATTGCTTCTCTATATCGTTTTGTTATTACTTCGAGATCGTATTTGTTGCAACAATTTATTGTTCCATTACAAAACGAGGCAAGCTTATAAGCAAATGAATCTTGTTCGAGCTTGTATCAGCTTGTCTGTAGCTCTTTAACCAACAATACCAAAATATCATCATACAAAAGAATATAACTAATTTGAGCCTTGAGCATGGTAAAAAGATGGTTTTACATAATTTATGTTATTTTGGTTTAGTATTTGACAATTTGGAAAGTAGATATAGTTTTAAAATATGAGAAAATTGTTTTCCGGATCAGTTTGAAGAGGTGACTTACTTTTAATCCCCCGAAATTCCAAAATAATGAAGCCCAAAAATATACTTTCATTATTTTAAACCCAAACATGATTTGTATTCGTATTTATGTATGTATTGTCTATAACACCCTTTTAATATTTCTAAAGATATTAGAACATGGTATTTTTTGTATTTCCCAAAGTATTAGAACATGATATTTTTTATCATGAATATATAGTTTTACATGGCTTCTTTATTATTCTCTCTTTATCATTACCCACCTAATTTCTTTTCTAAACCCATCTTCTTTATTATTATTTGCTCTCTTTTTATTGGTTGTCCTAGTTTCCGACTTCTTTATTATTTATTACCCTAATTTCAACCGTCATGAGAGTGAAGATTGGCAGAAGTGGAAGAGAAAATTTGGGAGAGGAGATAGAGGAATCAGAGGAATTGGATTGAATGTTAGGAATTTGAAAGGGGAGATGCAGAAATTGAAAGCGGAAATTGGGGATGGAGACGAGGGATTTAATAATGGACATGTAGATTTTGGAAGAAGAGATGAGAGAGAAAAAATAAGGAATTAGAAGAGAAGCATACCGGAATAAGAAACAAACCATAGTGGATGAGCAAGAGGAAACCATAAGAATAATTTTCTTGAGAGTAAAAATATATGTATTTGATTCAATCGAATGAGAGTAAACCTTAAATTTTTACAAAAGTATCTTAAGTATATTACACATAATCTATTTTGAGCTTAAAACATCAATATTTTGTAGGTATTGGATTTTTTTTCATAATTTTGAAAATACGGGTTTAAGAATCCGGAAACAATTTTCCTTAAAATAAATAAAATATAATATGCTATAAATAATGAGCAGCCATACAAAGGAATCGGTCCAGATTAGATCGACTTCAGCTTATTAACTAATCGATCCGAAACTTTTAACTCGTTAACAAAAAAAAGTTGAAACCCCTTACTGAACCAAACCTGAGCCAGCTTGGTTCAATTAGTAGACTAATTCTTGATTTATTTTTATTTAAAAAGGATTAATTTCTTAATAACCCCTAGATATTTCACTACTCTTGGACTTTAGTGCCATACATGTTTTTTCACCAATTTAATACCTATGTATTTCACTCCTAGAACTATGTTACCTTCTCTTTTTACCGTCATGTCTGTTTTACGTCGGATTATTTCTAGTATCATATAGATAATATATGTAGACACAGTTCGCAATGAATAAACCGATCTAAAGTAGACATTACGGTAAAAATAGAAGGTAGCAAAATACTAATAAAGAATTATATCAAGATATTAAAACGTTGAGAAAAAACTATAAGGTATTAAAATGCGGAAATGGTGAAAGCTTGAGGGAGGGATTATTAAGCAATTTATCAAAAAAAAGTTTGCAAAGATTTGAAAAGAAAGAAATTAATTAAGATAATAAAGATACATTTTTATACTGAAATTTCCAAAACTATATTTCCCTTAAAAGGCTGTTTGCTGTTATATTCTAGGGTTTGCACTTTTTGGGCAAAATCGAATCCAATGCAGCGAAATCTCCCCCAATTTCTCAAAAAGTCATAGTTTAAATCATGTTTGAAGATGAATTTCAAGCACTAGTAGGTTTAGGGTTTCTCCTCACCCAATCACTGAAGGTTCGTCTTTTGCTTCAAAAGTTTCGATTTTTATTGCTGAAATAGTTTGATTCCCACATTCTGTTGTTATTTGTAGTGCAATTTGGTGTCTCTTTACTTTATGTATCAAATTCAACACATATGATCAGGGCATTGGATGCATTGAGACTTTGAAAAGATTCACATTTTAGCAACCTTTATGTTGAATCAAGGGCAAAAAACTTTGTCTTGCCAAAGCTGGTATCGATATTTCAAATCCACTCTCTGCGTTAAGCAACTCGATTAGCGCATTTTAGATTTATGCTTCATTGCGACATTTGCATTGTTGGGTAAATACCGAATCGGGCTTTTGCCAGAGTTTGAATTCGACGAGTGGGCATATGTTGGACTAGTTACTGTTCTTAAGAGTTTGAATTAAAGTGAATGTCAGGTTGTTTTCTCCTTACTGTATCTTGTCCGACTTTTATTCAAACTCCGTGTGCATTGGAATTTCGAGTTTCTCCATAATTCATATGAAACCATGAGTCTTAAAACTGCATTTGTCAAGCTTGGCTTGGCTATCTCAAGTCTATAACGATTCAAAGGCCGTATTTGTGAATTTTTCGTTCAAATGTTTTGTTCAAACCTAGCACTTTTTATCTTACATGGTTTTCAGGTTTTCCGTTCACCATTTCTCCTCATAGTTTCAATACTTAATGCCCTTTTACAGGTATGCCTTGACGTATATAATTTCATTATAGCTGTTGTTTGATATGTCTGAAACTCTCCTCATAGTTCCAATACAATGCCCTTTACCATGTGTGCCTTGACATATATAATTTTATTATAAATGCTGTTTGATATGTCTGAAACTTAAATCGTAACTACTATCTTCGATTGAAAAATAAAAAAAACTCGATAGCTCCTAATACATAATGCACCATCTTTTTGTCCTCGGGTGTTGAATCTTTTAGAGAAAAATACATGGTCCTAAAATGTTCTCAGGGCAATTTCCATGAGAATGTCGAACATTGGTTAATGTGAAACATTCTCATGGAAATGGAAATGGCCCTGAGAACATTCTCACGGCCATTTTCCTCTAAATTTTATGGGTCACTTTATTAGCGTAGGGTATTCATGCGGTGACCTACAAGAACGTCAGAGTTTTCTTGTTCTTTTTATTATCGGTATAAAATATATAAATTGTAGATTTCCTCATTTGGTCTTCTGAATTTTACATATTTTGCTGCAACTCTGAAACTAGATGTTTACTCTGGACTTCCCAAAACTTAGTTTTTGGTGACTACTAATAATCTTCGTTGGCTTCAGAATCCAAAACCCTGATACCTAGAAACCCAAAAATTTCAGTTTTCCATCTTAAACCTCCTATAAATCTTGTTATCCACCTTCTTCCTGTAAGACCCTGAAATTCCTAATTTGTTAATTGTGGAAGCTTATTTCAAGGTTAATTTTACATTTTTGTGCATATTTATTTAAAATTAACCAACAATTAAAAATAGAGAAATTTTAAATGGGTCTTTGGAGGAGTAAATGGAAAGGGAACCGCAGGGCTTTCCGGCGTTACCGACTATACCCTTTGGAAGATAAGGATATGCGAAATGGTGTTATCTTATGTAGTAATTTGAAGGGTGATGATGCTCGATATCGGTGATCTCCCAGATCATGACACGTGGCAGATAACGTGTCCCAAACCTTGCAAGAAAGGACCCACAGTGGCCGACCAGGCCGCTTCTATGCCCGTCCTACGGACAACCTTTGGCTCGTCCCCGAGCCTCCTGCACAACTGGCCCCCTCGGCCTATCAGCTCGTCTCCGGGCTACCGCAGAACCAAGATACCTCGGCTCTCCCGCTCGTCCGCGATCTCTCCCGCCGAGGTCATCTTCCTCGGTCTCATTGACCGACCAACAACACCACTCGCAGGCGCAACCGTCTCACTCCTGTGAATCTCGCCATGCGCGAGATATCCGCCGGCCACGTCCCGCGTTTCACGCCATCACGATCCCCCATTAACGAGCCCGTCTCACCATTAATGGGAGATCCCGCCTATCACGCGGACGTGATGTCGGGGGCGTAACGGCCGGCGTGATTCTCGCACTTACCTGCTACCACCGCTATATAAACCCCTCCTTCAGACGGTTCAAGTAAGTCCTTTTCCACTCACCAAGCCAATACTCTACTCGGATTTCCTTTCTAACTTGACTGTCGGAGGGTCCTCGGTGGTACAACCATCCCGGGACTTCCTTGCAGGTAGCTCGGCCCAAACAACCTCAAACCCATTGAGATCTATACGTTTCAGGAGTCATCCTCCAGATCCAATCTCACCCGTCTATCGCCGCCATCAGCAGATCAACGGAATGTAACATCTTGACGTGATCCGACGCACGTCAGCTGGAGGTTCGTCCGCGCCTCCGTTGAGGGGGAGGCGACGGCTAGTGCTTGGATCGTCGCGATGATCGCTCGCCATTGGGTTGAGATCGAAATATGAACTTTTGTTTTATTGGAATCAAGGTTTTCCTACAGACGGCACCAGGGATTAGAATGTGCCGAATCGTCGGGGTACTACGGCCGACTCGATGCCCTCGAAAAGAAGATCGAAGGCATGCATTGGGAAGGTCATCCTCCGAGCGACGGGGCTAAGTACGCCGCCGACTTGCTCACGAAACCCTTCACCGAGGAGCTGCTCGCCATCCATGTCTCCTCCCGGAACAAGCCCCCGAAGGTCTTTCTCTTCGTTGGCAAGTTCGGCCCGAAGGACCATTTGGATGCATTCACCGCAGAAATGAGCTTCCAAGACAACTCCGACGCCGCCCAATGCCGAGCTTTCCCGGCCACTCTCATCCGCTCCGGACGGAACTGGTTCCGAGGACTCGCGCCGCGTTCGATCTCAACTTTCGACGAGCTGGCCACCCAATTCCTCGGCCACTTCGTCGAGAACAGGCGGCAGAAACAGACAGTTGACCATCTCTTCACGATCGAGAGCGGGGACAAAGAGACGTTCAAAGCATACGTCACCTGCTTCTACAACGCCCTTCTCGAGGTCCCAGAGCACCGGGACGAGACGGTCATCACAGCACTTCGGTCTGGTCTTAGGCACAAGAAGTGGTTACGCTCTTTTGCATTAGCACAACCTAAGACTATTGCCGAAGTAAAGGCCTGGACCGAGCGTGAGGTCCAGCTCGAATCCGAGGTGAACGCAAATCTTCCCCGGGCAAATCAAGCCGACCAAAAGAAAAGGGCAAGGGAAGAGAAAAGGGGACCCGAGCGACCAAAACTCTACTCCCCGAAGTTCTAAGAGTACACCCCGCTCAACGTCTCCCAAACGGTACTGCCAGAGGAGGTTAAGGGCGAGAGGTTCTTCAAACTTCCCCCGATCTCGTGAATGGCCTCAAAGCGAACCCGAGGCCCCTACTGCGGTTTCCACAGGTCGCTAGGCCACTCCATGGAGAGCTGTAAGCAGCTCCGAGAATATATCGAGAAGCTCATCCGTTCGGGACACCTCGCTGCGTACTTACGGGACAAGCGGCAAGCTGACCGCGAGCAGGAGCAGCATCCCCCCCCGGGGAGTTGACAATCGGCCAAATCATGGTCGTGTCAGCGGAGGGTACGTCGGGTACCTACGAAGCTCAGCACCCCATGTCGGTCTTGGAGGTCAACAGACATCTGAGGAGCTCAAGTTGTACCAATAAAAAGAACATATACTAGCGTGTACTTTTTACTACGACAATGTAAACTTTTCTCAAGATCTTTTTGTTTATATAATAAAAGGGATCAATAAAATATTGCAAAAAGAAGAGTTCTGTTTATTCAAAAGGGTACTATAGGCTTTTCAGCCGTACATCGAAGAATAAAAATTATTATAGTAGCGAGGGAAGGGAGTGCGGAGAACATTGCTCGTGGTACTCTGAGGATGTCTCGGCCAGCCGAGCCCTCGCAGCCTGAGACCTCTGCCCCTGATGCCGCCCGCGAACGTCGGCATCATGCCTCAATTGGTAGCATTCAAGAATGAGCGCCACCGAGCGGTCCCGCCGACCTGCGGTGATCAGGCCGAAGCGCTGCAGAGACCTTAACTTACCGACTGCCTCGTCCCTCGGCTGCTCGAATAAGGGGTTGTAGAGCCCCGGCGACGCCCTCCAGATGGAGTACATCAACAGCTGGAGCAGGGGGAGCACCGGGGTAGCAGTCGGCCGAAGTGACCCACGATGCGGCCTATCACTAACTGCACCGTATCTTCGGTACAATGCTGATCGTAGAGGTACACGTCCTCGAAGTTCACAATGTCCGGGATGGTAAAGGGGAAGTCCTCCATTCTTGCGTTTTGGATTTGAAGGAAGGGGTGATCAACGCTCCCTCCGTTTTATAGCACACAACGCCCTCGGAGTCCAACAGTCGCTCGTCTCAACCGTACCGCTACGCGGCAGACGTTGAGCATTTTCCGGCGAAATCGAAAAGACGCGGCTCCGGCGCTTCGCCCCCCCCCCCCCACGCGTTCGTGACACATGCCACCCGCGGCTGTCCCCCTTCCCGATGATCACACCAAGAAGGCCGGACAGAACCTCACGAATCAGCCGAGCGGCTACCCTGCTCGGTTATCCCTGGCTGGTGAACTCCCTACCTCGCAACGCCGGGCATCAAAGCCCTCACCAAGAGGCAGCCGAGCGGCCACCCTGCTCGGCTATCCTTGGCTGGTAGTTCCATACCCCACAACGCCAAGGATCAAAGCCCTCGCCAAGAGGCACCGAGCAGCTTCACTGCTTGGTCCATCCTTAGCAAGCCTCTCATGGCCCCTCCCACGCTAAGGATCGAAGCCCTCACTAAGAGGCAACCGGGCCCGCCCTTGCTCGGTTATCCCTGGCCGGTAGCTCCCTACCCCACAACGCCAGGGATCAAAGCCCTCACCAAGAGGCAGCCGAGCGGCTACCCCGCTCGGCTATCCCCGGCCGGTAGTTCCCTATCTCGCAACGCCAAGGATCAAAGCCCTCGCCAAGAGGCAACCGAGCAGCTTCACTGCTTGGTCCATCCTTAGTAGGCCCCTCCCGCGCTAAGGATCGAAGCCCTCACCAAGAGGCAGCCGAGCGGCTGCCCTGCTCGGCTATCCCCGGCCGGTAGTTCTCTACCTCGCAATGCCAGAGTTCAAAGCCCTCGCCAAGAGGCAACTGAGCAGCTTCACTGCTTGGTCCATCCTTAGTAGGCCCCTTACGACCCCTTCCGCGCTAAGTATCGAAGCCCTCACCAAGAGGCAGCCGAGCGGCTACCCTGCTCGGCTATCCCTGGTTGGTAGTTCCCTACCCCACAACGCCAGGGATCAAAGCCCTCGCCAGGAGGCACCGGGCAGCAACCCTGCTCGGCCCATCCTTAAGGATCAAAGCCCTCGCCAAGAGGCACCGGGCAGTAACCCTGCTTGGCCCGTCCTTAGTAGGCCTCTTATGGCCCCTCCCGCGCTAAGGATCAAAGCCCTCACCAAGAGGCAACCGGGCCCGCCCTTGCTCGGTTATTCCTGGCTGGTAGTTCCCTACCCCCACAAAGCCAGGGATCAAAGCCCTCGCCAAGAGGCACCGGGCAGTAACCTTGCTCGGCCCGTCCTTAAGGATCAAAGCCCTCACCAAGAGACACCGGAAAGTAACACTGCTCGGCCCATCCTTAGTAGGCCTTTTACGGCCCCTCCCGCGCTAAGGATCAAAGCCCTCGCCAAGAGGCATAGGGCAGTAACCCTGCTCGGTCCATCCTTAGTAGGCCTCTTGCGGCCCCTCCCGCGCTAAGGATCAAAGCCCTCACCAAGAGGCAACTGGGCCCGTCCTTGCTCGGTTATCCCTGGCTGGTAGTTTCCCACCCCCACAATGCCAGGGATTTAAGCCTTCACTAAGAGGCAGCCCAGCGGCTACCCTGCTCGGCTATCCCCGGCTGGTAGTTCCCTACCCCACAACGCCAGGGATCGAAGCCCTCGCCAAGAGGCGATCGAGCAGCTACCCTGCTCGGTCCATCCTTTGCATGCCTCTCCGAGCCTTCCACGCTAAGGAACAAGGCCTCACCAAGAGGCATCCGGTCTATCTACGTCTGAGCGATCTCCATCTCGACTTCGGGGCCATAGAGATGCCGTCCCTCCACCTGTGTTTGCACACTGGGCAAATGATCAGATTCAACTCGACGTGTGATCGCTAGACAAAAAACAGGCTTGACATGAAGGCAGTACTGAGCAAATACAAGTGTTTGCCGACAAAGGAAAGTACGCGCGCGAGTACTGCTACAAAAAGATAACGTGCACGCAAAGAAACTGCAAAAAGAATTTATTCACAAAGTCAACTTTTACAAGGGTATTGTAGGCTCCCCAGTCTTACAAAATGCCCGGAGGCCTACAAAATTCCCGATGCAACAAAAGAAGAGAAACAGGAAGACGAGGGGCTTCAGGCCTCAGGGTCAGGCACAACCCCGGGGAGCTCAATATCTACCATGACTCGGGCTGCGTCTGGAAGATCGACGCCCATCACAGGAGCCTCGGCGTCACCCTCGCCGGGAGTCCTTTCCCCGGCAGTTCTCCCCGGGCATCCCCTGTGCGTCGTCCCTGCGAGGATATTCATTCCGGAGCTTTTCATCGAAGAACTCCGGAATCCGAGCCTTAACGGCGTCGAGGGCCTCATGCCAGATGAGGGTAGTGGCTGCGGCTAGGTCGGTGTAAAAATGGTCCGACTTTTTATAGTTCTCCACCGCTTTCGCCGTCCTGAGTTCGGCTCGCTTCGTCCCCTCTATCGCTTCCCCCAGCTTCTTCCGGAGGATGCCCGCCGACTTCTTCAGGATGCCGACGAGCACCTTGGAGTCCTAAAGCTTGGCCTCGGCGGCCTGGGTGGCCTCACGGTAACCGGCGACCTCCTGCTTCCTGGCCGCAACCAGTTGCTTCCAGGCCGCCACCTCGCCCTCTAGGGCGGCGACTCTCGCCATCGCCGCCTCCAGCTCCAACTTTGAGCTCTCCTCCAGCGAGGAGAGCTCGTCCGCGGCTCGCATCGCCGGGGCAATTTCCTCTTCCTCCATCTGGACGACGAGGGCGACGTGCTGGAGGACCTGAAGAAATCAGGGGGGGTCAGAAAGGAAGGGGGCACCAAATCTCGCGAATGATGAAATGCTGAGTGAAAAATCAAGTGAGGTGCGACCACTAACCTGCACGGCCTCTTGGGCGATGGCCGCCATTTGCGCCTTGAGAGTCTCCTGAGGGACTTTGCCTCTGGACGACCTCTCCATGTCGGCCAGCAAGCTGTCAGCGACGGAGAGCCCCGAGGGTATCTCAAAGCGGAGGTCCCCCTCGTCCACCAAGATCGGGGAAGCCGGGGCTGGCACCTCTAACTTTCGATCCCTTCTTCGGCTTGCACATGACCGCTCGAAGTTGGCTCAAGTCCATGGGTTCTGCACAAGACAAAGTACACTGGAATCAGCAACACAGGTAGAAATAAAAATAAACACAAGTCTAATAGATCGCCTGCAAGCTCCTAACTTACCAACAAACTGAGCGGGGCTGAGCCCGGCCCAACTAAGGGCCCGCTCAGAAAGTAGCACGTCGGCCCGGGGAATGGGCTTCTACTCCGCCACTTTCACCGCGTCGGGATCGTTGGACTGACTTTCCCGCCATCACCTATCCCTAGACCACTGGATGGGCACGGGCCAGTCCTCACTCTCTGGCGGCCCAACAAAGAAAAACTTCTTCTTCCAATCGTGGATGGAAGAAGGCAAGACGACGACTCTCGACCCGGCAGCGCTTCCCTATTGTTTCCTAAAGGAGATGTAAACCCACCTCGGCTCGCCCGCGCGAGCGCCGGGGTGACCTTTGTAAATGAGAGAGGAGCAAGGGTGGACAGACTGAAAGAGGTCGACTGCAACTTCAAACGGACTAGGAACCCAAGGAGAGTCCTCCATGAGTTTAGCACTAGCTAGCCCGGGGCTAGCCCAAAGTAATTTAGCGATCTAACAACCTCGGGAGAGAAAGGCAGGCGCATTCCGGCCCAAAAGGCTTCCAGGTACAAGACAATCTCTTTACTCCGTACCTAATCTGCCCTCTCTCCTTCCTCGGCCAAACGTAGCGTATAGCTGGGAGGAATATGGAAACGAGCCCGAGCGGTGGCAAGCTCGTCCTCATACCTCATCGAGGATGACACACCAGGGGCGTCCACGACCTCCGCTCTGCGAACCGCCCCCGTCGCGCGACCCCGGGAAGAGGATCTGACCCTAACTCCCCGGGAAGACTCCGACTCAGTGGAAGAAGAAGAATCCCTAGAATCTACCCCGACGACATTTACAGAATCCTCAGAAGAAAACATCTAACCTGATGTAGAGAAGTCCTTAGGAGAGAAAACGCAGAGATCCGACCTAAAAAGGAGAGAGCCGAGTTAACGAGACTCGGGACGAGGAAAATTTGTAAAGGTATGGGCCTTGATGGGGACCCCACCTGTCACGCCCCGCTTCCCAAAATACGGAATACGAGGGGTAGACAAGGCCAGCCATGCTCCTACGGTCAAGGAAAAGTCCTGCCGTAGTCACACTTCGGCTTCTAGCTTTTCATGGTAAACAGTAAATGATGCGCAGGTAATGGGAAAATGCAGTAACTGAAAGGAACAATGTAAAGACTGACCTGAAGTGGAACAAATGAAAGTAACTCGGGAAGGCGAGTCAAGAAGTCTGTGAAGCACGGCTAGTTCTGATCCAGGCTAAATCTTCCCCTCACACTGAGCATGCATACTCAGGTCGTCAGAGCGACATAATAGCAATATAATGCATATAATCAAGTAACAGTTCTAACAGTGGTGAAGGATATGAATAACAGTAAATCAATAACAGCATGAATGTAAATGAGCAGAGATAATTGCAGCGGAGCAGTAAAGCAGTATAACGATATGTCATGTATGTCAACACAGTATATAAGGAATGTAAACGACAGTAACCCTATCAGTCTCTAAGTCTCACTACACAGGTCAATAAGCCTATCGTCAGTCCAAGTGTGAGAGTCAACCACTCGCGAGTGTCCTCCACCCAAGGGTAGAACCCAAGGGCAAGGGACCACGGGCCCAACATGTAACGAATGTATCACGGTGTATATAGCACATACCCTGTAAATCTCCATATAACTCCCTAAATATATAAGCCGGCATGGGACTCCCGAGATTCTGTTGAATTCACACTTGAACTACCCCACACCCCGTGGTCTACATCAAACGCTAACCATAACCCTAAATACTAATCGATCCGTGACAAGTCTGCGCGAGAACTGGAGGCAGGACCTCCATCAAGCACGTCCCGACTAATACCTAAGATAAATGGCAGTGTCGGATGCCTTATCTGTGACATCCGTGCAAGCGCTTCCATAAGTGTCCCATACCACTTATAGTCACACGTACACGCATCCCACAGACGTCGACAATGCAATAAAATAAAAGGGACACTGATTGTGCACAAGTACGTATCACTTTCACTTAATCACGAATACACGAACACTGACGTACTTGCCACAATCAACACTAAAATCTAACACTGGGTAAATGCACGATGTCACTAGGTTATCAATACAATGACATGGGTATGATATGATGCGTGAACAAGTATATAAACATGGTGAGGATGTTATGAAACCGCATTCTTTCACTTGCACGATTTATCATGAAACATATGTATATAATTTGGCGGGATGACAAACAGGTAGTAATTAATATGTTCAGTTATCTATCCATCTAATTTGGTTTCGAGCCAATCGGGTTCCAGAATCAAAAGTTATAACCATTTCATTTTGAGCGCTCGCGGCTGGAAATCTGGTTTCAGAATCAGGAATCCATTTCGCAACGCATTTTAACCCCAGTTGGGATCATAATTTAGCGACGCTACAGTTGAATGAATTCTAGGGTTTTCAGTAAGGTTTTCAACGCAACAAACGGATCTGCAATCGCGTCTGTACGTCAGGAGTTATAACCAGTTTAATATTAACATGTCAATTCTGAGTCTGCTGGGACTGTTATGTGTCCCGATGTTCTAAAATACAGTTTAAATATCAAATGGTAACGAAACAGGATGAAATCAATTGTGTTGTCTAACTAACAGAGTTACCTACAATAAGCAGTGGAGTTCCGCAACCTACGAGTTAAGGAAATCCTATGGGATCCATTACGGAACAGCAAACACGACTGAAGTCGCTCTGGACTGCAGTCCAGAGTCGCACTCCACTACGAATATCATCACAGTTTAGGTACAGGAATGTCTGGAAACTAGCATAGGGTTAAAGTTCGTCGAGTTAGCTTCGATTTAAGCCCTCGAACGCACCATTCTAATATGTATATGATTTGTGATGAATTTAACTATTTTCAGGTGCAGCAGAATTTCAGTTTTACGGTCAAACTTGGGGGTAGTCGTTTTGATTATTAACAATCATATTTTCCAGCGAAACTTTCACACGTTATCCATCATAGCCAGGGCCAAAGTAATTAGTCCAGTTCCGTCAAATTTGATAAAATTTTCCTAAGGGAACAAGCATCGAACAGTTGTGTTGCAATATTTAACATAAAGCGAACATGAGATATATATATGATATTGACTTGTCACATATAGAGAATAGCATGAAAGCAAGTAGAAACTTGCCTGGGGGCGTCTAGACGATGTACGGCAGCAAGTACAGTACGGTCACGCGACGAACTGGCACGACGACGGCCGCGGGTGAGCTCGGGTGGTGGCACGTCGGATGTGGCAGCGAGTGCCCGTCAGCGTTGATGATGGGGTTGTTGCGATGGTGGTTCTGGGTTGATTTCTCGGTGCTAGAGACGGCGTTTTGCCAGCGATGGCGTGCAGCAGATGGCCGGAGCAGTGGTGTCGGTTGATAGAAGTAGAGAGAGAGAGAGAGAAAGTTGGAGGGAGATAGAGGGATTGAGAGAGAGAGGCAGAGAATGAGAGAGATAGAGGGATGCAGTGAGTGAGAGAGGGAAATAGAGGGATTGATCCAGAGAGAATTAGAGAGTGAGAGAAACAGAGGAAAGAGAGGGACAGAAATGAGAGAGAAAAATGAGATAGAGAGAGAGAGAGAGATGAGGTCTGAGAGGGAGACAGTGAGAAGGAGGGGGAAAAGTGTGCTGTTGGCGACGTGGAGGAGGTCGAGGGGGAGTATGAGGTGGTGGTGCGGCGCTCAGGCGGTTGGTGATGAGGCTCGAAGGTGGCGGGAGTGGAGGCGGGTGAGATGTTTGTCGTGGTCGTCGTTGTCGGCGAGACAGGGGTTCGGAGAGGAGAGGAGGGAGCTGGAGGGTGATCGAGAGTGTGAGGAGGGAGAGCGAGAGAGACGAGGAGGTGTAGAGGAGTGCACGCGGTCGTGGCCGGCGAACGCGGGGACGTGGCCGACGTGGGAAAACTTGGGGACGTGGGTGAAGGAGAGAAGGACGGAAGAAGTTGCGAGAGTGAGGGTTGAGGGAAAATGAATACGAGGCGAGCGTCACGAGTAACGTTCGAGAGCTGGCGTGGGCGACGTCGGAGGCGAGGAGCGCGGCGGAGGGAAACGCGCGCGGGGATTGGGGAGAGCCGTTGGAGTAAAGGAGAAAAACAGTAGCGGCGGGCCGGGCTTGGGTAAGCTAAAAAAAAAAACAAAATTCCCTTACAAATCGTGGGCTGAAATAGGAATGGGCCGAGATTTTAAATGCGAAAATTATTTTAAATCATGAGTGGGCTGAAAGAGGAAGTGGGCTAGAGTAAAGGAAACGGGCTGGGTTAAATAAAAAAAACGAAAAAAATTGGAGGGCTGGGCTGAGAATAGAGTGGGAAAAGTAAAGGATTTGGTTTTAATTACATATACGAAATGGGACTTGGAGAATAATGAAGGAAATAATGGAAACGAAGGGAGAATTTGGGGTTTTGGTTTAAATACAACTAAATTTCCATTTCCTTAATCTTTCTGGGTTGACCCATGTGTTGGCTGAGTGAATCAATACTAAGGGAAGAAAATGGGGCCGGCTTGATAGAAATAACTTGGGACAGTTTTGGATACTAAGGGATTTGGATTGAGTGATTATTAAAAACAATTTGATGGGAAGGAAAGTGGGTCGGGCCAGGGAAATAAATAGTTATTAGGAAAAATAGAATATCTGATGGGCTCGCTTATAAATTAACAAGGGAGTTTGGTATAATTAGAAGAGAAATAGGGTTTGGGGTTTAAAGAAGGGGTTATACTAAACAAATAATTTCTTAAATAAAACACTTAAAATTATAAATAAGATAAGAATGGAATTCTAAAATAACAAAATACGGACTTGGTATAAAAAGGGCCGGGTGTTACATCATACCACCCTTACAAAAATTTCGTCCTCGAAATTTAAAGGAACAACTAGCTTTAAAATAATGAGTGAGGAAATCATCATACCGAAAACTAATACATGTTGATTTACTTAAGAACTGTTAGACAACGTTTTGGAGGTACATACATATACATAAGAACCACATACAAAAGGTTAGGTCTAAAAGGCATAATGCAGGAACACTATAAGGGCAACTACAAATACACGGGAACATAGGTAACAACAACGAATAATGACAATCAAGGTGTGCCCGATAAGAATCGAGTCTCAAATATGTGCACATCTATGTTTATCAAGAATATGCAGAAAGAAAAATATAATAATAATAAGGCTCAACCATTATAATAGTAATCATAAACACAAAACCCAAAATAAAGTAACGACAATAAAGCGGTGAAAATCAGTCGGTAGGTTAAAACATTTTAAGAAAATGTATCGATACAATAGGTTCAAATAATTTAGAAAACTCGTATAGTGAAATTAAGAAACATGGATCAAAAGTATGCGCGGTATAAGGCTGCGCTACTGAAAATGAAAATAATAATAGTGTTCTTAAAATATAAAAACGGAGTAATCAATAACACGAACCAAAATAATGGAAACTAAACTTTGAATAACACTGTCCCTAAATATAATTAGGGTAGTAGGAAAATACAAATAGGTATAGGACTAGATAGGGTAATGATTATAAGGATGTGTGGCTCAATCAGAAGGCTGAAGTGCGTCGGCCTTAGGCTGAAGATCAAGGAGATTGGGATCGGATCAGTACAGGAAGTAAGGATGAGCAACAAAGAATGTAAAAGGATAAGTGTGGGAGAAACAACAGTTGGTACAACACACGAATCAAAATTTGAAGAGTTAATGAACTCAGACGTTTCACAAGAATTGTTCTCTTCCCAGAAGGATCTCAAACGGGCACAGACGAGAGATGAAGGGTGACTTATTCCAGGGATCGGGGTGTGATATTGCTTATTCTGAGTGAGGGTTAAGGCAAGGTAAGAAGTAAGTGTAGACAGGTCCTAGCAGGAAGAATAATTGTACATAAGGAATAATTAAGTAGCACGCGAACTAAGAAGGTCAAAGGATTTGTGAACTCAGCAATTTATTTCATTTCAAAAGATTCCAAACCTAACATTCTCAAAGAAGAAAGGTGGCCCTAAACTATACACAGTTTATTTGGCCAGAAAGACAACATCAAAAGAAATTCCGTCAGTCGCGGTTGTGGAGATTCAGTAGGTTGCGGTAGGCTCGCGCACTCAGGTAGGGGCGTCCATTTCCATAGCGTCTCGCAGGTACTTCTATTGGAAGTCTTTCCACCATGGGGTCTTGATCTTCTGGTCCTTCTTCCTCGGATAGAGCTTCTTCCTCGAGATCCGATTCCATGTGATCTTCTCCTTCTGGGTTCTCTTCGCTGGGGTCTTCCTCCACTGGATTTTCTTCTATTAGATCTTCCTCGGGACCTTCCTCCATAGGGTTCTCTTCAGGATCTTCTTCTTCTTCGTCGGAATCAGCTATCACGTTAAACTCTGGGGCGTCTACTCCTTCGTCCTCTGAATCATTGTTTCTAAAGTTGACCTGGGGACCGTTGTCTTCATCATCAGAACTCGTCAGTGTGTGATCTAAGGAAACGCATGACTGTACACCCTCGTCTAGATTCGGCGCTGCTCCAGGGTGGGCCAGGGTCTGAAAAGAAAGAGTTATGATTAGGCAATGGAATGAATAAGGAAATGGCCAAGTGTACAAGGTATGGAAAGATATGCGATGAAAGGAATTGAAAGCTCAGAATTTAAAATACTGTGATAATGAATAGAATTTGATATAGGGAAAGCATGAGAATGATACATATATTATGATTCAAATTTTATTTCATCCAACTAAAGTTCGACGGATACGAAGGTTCAAATGGAAGGAAATATTCATAAAAGATGACAACATTATTATTGAAATTGGAAATCATAGAATTCTTCTTCGATTGCCAGAACGCTGCATCATCGTTACGCGAGTTGAATCCTGCGTTAGATCCGCCTTATGGTCGAAGTTCAAACCACGCGATAATCCTCACTTGGCCGAAGTGGAGAGTGTGGACAAGTCTCCTCCCTGTAGTTCTTTCCTTTCTGGGCAGCCGTTGATGAGATGTTTGTTGGACCCGCATATCAGACATTTTCCTTGGGCACGGCGACAATCCTTCTGAAGATGTCCTGGTTTCTTACAATATCCATAGCAAGGGTTCTTCTGATGCTTCTGTTGACGCTTCATCTTCTTCTCCTTTCCTCGTCCAATAGGGATCCCTTTATGATAGGAGACTCCTGTTGGTGCCTGATTTACCTGTCTTCTCAGTCCTTCAGCCAACAAGTCGTTTGTTCGCTCTTGGGCTTCCCTTAGACCTCTCAGTGCACTCAGAATCTCAACGGTCTGATTCTGGGGAGCGGAAACAGATGAAGAGTTGTTGGAAGACATGATCCTGAAACAACAATTCCGAGAATGATACGAGTCACACGCTAAATGAATCAAAATATGATATGGATAGAACAAGGATTCAAGAATATCAGAGATGATGAATTCATTACAATTGGAGAATCAACTATATGATTTTAAGTTACATTGATTAGATTACGGTAGTGCAATTGCAACCACGTACCCTTATCAAGTCACCCGAAACCATAGCGAATAGATAGCTGAACACACGATGTGAATATGGATCAAGAGTGACAAGTCTACAATCTAGACCGAGGGACGTCTTAGATTGTCAAACCAAACACGGAAAACTGCAATCCCAAACGATGCAAAACCTGGCTCTGATACCAACTAAACCATGTCACGCCCCGCTTCCCAAAATACGGAATACGAGGGGTAGACAAGGCCAGCCATGCTCCTACGGTCAAGGAAAAGTCCTGCCGTAGTCACACTTCGGCTTCTAGCTTTTCATGGTAAACAGTAAATGATGCGCAGGTAATGGGAAAATGCAGTAACTGAAAGGAACAATGTAAAGACTGACCTGAAGTGGAACAAATGAAAGTAACTCGGGAAGGCGAGTCAAGAAGTCTGTGAAGCACGGCTAGTTCTGATCCAGGCTAAATCTTCCCCTCACACTGAGCATGCATACTCAGGTCGTCAGAGCGACATAATAGCAATATAATGCATATAATCAAGTAACAGTTCTAACAGTGGTGAAGGATATGAATAACAGTAAATCAATAACAGCATGAATGTAAATGAGCAGAGATAATTGCAGCGGAGCAGTAAAGCAGTATAACGATATGTCATGTATGTCAACACAGTATATAAGGAATGTAAACGACAGTAACCCTATCAGTCTCTAAGTCTCACTACACAGGTCAATAAGCCTATCGTCAGTCCAAGTGTGAGAGTCAACCACTCGCGAGTGTCCTCCACCCAAGGGTAGAACCCAAGGGCAAGGGACCACGGGCCCAACATGTAACGAATGTATCACGGTGTATATAGCACATACCCTGTAAATCTCCATATAACTCCCTAAATATATAAGCCGGCATGGGACTCCCGAGATTCTGTTGAATTCACACTTGAACTACCCCACACCCCGTGGTCTACATCAAACGCTAACCATAACCCTAAATACTAATCGATCCGTGACAAGTCTGCGCGAGAACTGGAGGCAGGACCTCCATCAAGCACGTCCCGACTAATACCTAAGATAAATGGCAGTGTCGGATGCCTTATCTGTGACATCCGTGCAAGCGCTTCCATAAGTGTCCCATACCACTTATAGTCACACGTACACGCATCCCACAGACGTCGACAATGCAATAAAATAAAAGGGACACTGATTGTGCACAAGTACGTATCACTTTCACTTAATCACGAATACACGAACACTGACGTACTTGCCACAATCAACACTAAAATCTAACACTGGGTAAATGCACGATGTCACTAGGTTATCAATACAATGACATGGGTATGATATGATGCGTGAACAAGTATATAAACATGGTGAGGATGTTATGAAACCGCATTCTTTCACTTGCACGATTTATCATGAAACATATGTATATAATTTGGCGGGATGACAAACAGGTAGTAATTAATATGTTCAGTTATCTATCCATCTAATTTGGTTTCGAGCCAATCGGGTTCCAGAATCAAAAGTTATAACCATTTCATTTTGAGCGCTCGCGGCTGGAAATCTGGTTTCAGAATCAGGAATCCATTTCGCAACGCATTTTAACCCCAGTTGGGATCATAATTTAGCGACGCTACAGTTGAATGAATTCTAGGGTTTTCAGTAAGGTTTTCAACGCAACAAACGGATCTGCAATCGCGTCTGTACGTCAGGAGTTATAACCAGTTTAATATTAACATGTCAATTCTGAGTCTGCTGGGACTGTTATGTGTCCCGATGTTCTAAAATACAGTTTAAATATCAAATGGTAACGAAACAGGATGAAATCAATTGTGTTGTCTAACTAACAGAGTTACCTACAATAAGCAGTGGAGTTCCGCAACCTACGAGTTAAGGAAATCCTATGGGATCCATTACGGAACAGCAAACACGACTGAAGTCGCTCTGGACTGCAGTCCAGAGTCGCACTCCACTACGAATATCATCACAGTTTAGGTACAGGAATGTCTGGAAACTAGCATAGGGTTAAAGTTCGTCGAGTTAGCTTCGATTTAAGCCCTCGAACGCACCATTCTAATATGTATATGATTTGTGATGAATTTAACTATTTTCAGGTGCAGCAGAATTTCAGTTTTACGGTCAAACTTGGGGGTAGTCGTTTTGATTATTAACAATCATATTTTCCAGCGAAACTTTCACACGTTATCCATCATAGCCAGGGCCAAAGTAATTAGTCCAGTTCCGTCAAATTTGATAAAATTTTCCTAAGGGAACAAGCATCGAACAGTTGTGTTGCAATATTTAACATAAAGCGAACATGAGATATATATATGATATTGACTTGTCACATATAGAGAATAGCATGAAAGCAAGTAGAAACTTGCCTGGGGGCGTCTAGGCGATGTACGGCAGCAAGTACAGTACGGTCACGCGACGAACTGGCACGACGACGGCCGCGGGTGAGCTCGGGTGGTGGCACGTCGGATGTGGCAGCGAGTGCCCGTCAGCGTTGATGATGGGGTTGTTGCGATGGTGGTTCTGGGTTGATTTCTCGGTGCTAGAGACGGCGTTTTGCCAGCGATGGCGTGCAGCAGATGGCCGGAGCAGTGGTGTCGGTTGATAGAAGTAGAGAGAGAGAGAGAGAAAGTTGGAGGGAGATAGAGGGATTGAGAGAGAGAGGCAGAGAATGAGAGAGATAGAGGGATGCAGTGAGTGAGAGAGGGAAATAGAGGGATTGATCCAGAGAGAATTAGAGAGTGAGAGAAACAGAGGAAAGAGAGGGACAGAAATGAGAGAGAAAAATGAGATAGAGAGAGAGAGAGAGAGATGAGGTCTGAGAGGGAGACAGTGAGAAGGAGGGGGAAAAGTGTGCTGTTGGCGACGTGGAGGAGGTCGAGGGGGAGTATGAGGTGGTGGTGCGGCGCTCAGGCGGTTGGTGATGAGGCTCGAAGGTGGCGGGAGTGGAGGCGGGTGAGATGTTTGTCGTGGTCGTCGTTGTCGGCGAGACAGGGGTTCGGAGAGGAGAGGAGGGAGCTGGAGGGTGATCGAGAGTGTGAGGAGGGAGAGCGAGAGAGACGAGGAGGTGTAGAGGAGTGCACGCGGTCGTGGCCGGCGAACGCGGGGACGTGGCCGACGTGGGAAAACTTGGGGACGTGGGTGAAGGAGAGAAGGACGGAAGAAGTTGCGAGAGTGAGGGTTGAGGGAAAATGAATACGAGGCGAGCGTCACGAGTAACGTTCGAGAGCTGGCGTGGGCGACGTCGGAGGCGAGGAGCGCGGCGGAGGGAAACGCGCGCGGGGATTGGGGAGAGCCGTTGGAGTAAAGGAGAAAAACAGTAGCGGCGGGCCGGGCTTGGGTAAGCTAAAAAAAAAAACAAAATTCCCTTACAAATCGTGGGCTGAAATAGGAATGGGCCGAGATTTTAAATGCGAAAATTATTTTAAATCATGAGTGGGCTGAAAGAGGAAGTGGGCTAGAGTAAAAGGAAACGGGCTGGGTTAAATAAAAAAAACGAAAAAAATTGGAGGGCTGGGCTGAGAATAGAGTGGGAAAAGTAAAGGATTTGGTTTTAATTACATATACGAAATGGGACTTGGAGAATAATGAAGGAAATAATGGAAACGAAGGGAGAATTTGGGGTTTTGGTTTAAATACAACTAAATTTCCATTTCCTTAATCTTTCTGGGTTGACCCATGTGTTGGCTGAGTGAATCAATACTAAGGGAAGAAAATGGGGCCGGCTTGATAGAAATAACTTGGGACAGTTTTGGATACTAAGGGATTTGGATTGAGTGATTATTAAAAACAATTTGATGGGAAGGAAAGTGGGTCGGGCCAGGGAAATAAATAGTTATTAGGAAAAATAGAATATCTGATGGGCTCGCTTATAAATTAACAAGGGAGTTTGGTATAATTAGAAGAGAAATAGGGTTTGGGGTTTAAAGAAGGGGTTATACTAAACAAATAATTTCTTAAATAAAACACTTAAAATTATAAATAAGATAAGAATGGAATTCTAAAATAACAAAATACGGACTTGGTATAAAAAGGGCCGGGTGTTACACCACCTCTATTTATAGTTACCAGCGTATACATCTTACGGCGACAGTCATCTCCCGCTGAAACGGCTCAGTGCATTCGACGGCTACGATCGCTCCACCTGTTGCACGCGCATTGGCCGTATCCTATCAGACGCCAGAAGTCTGCGACCCATCGCGTCAGCCAACTAGCGCCCGACACATGGGCTGTCGCTTCAGTGAACGTACGCGCGATCCAGCGCACCCTCTTTAATGCAAAGATCTCACTCCTGATTCGCGAGCGTCATCCAGAAAATACAGCAGATTGCCCGGGGGCACCCCCCGATGATACCTACGAAAAGGAGCTCACTTCGGGTAACCCGGCAGACCACTCTTAACCCGACCCGTGAGCGGGTCGGGATGAGAGTGGGGGGCTAATGATAATGATCGATATCGGTGATCTCCCAGATTATGACACGTGGCAGATAACGTGTCCCAAAGCTTGCAAGAAAGGACCCACGGTGGCCGACCAGGCCGCTCCTATATTGTCCTACGGACAACCTTTGGCTCGTCCCTGAGCCTCCTGCACAACTGGCCTCATTGGCCTATCAGCTCGTCTTCGGGCTACCGCAGAACTAAGATACCTCGGCTTTCCCGCTCGTCAGCGAGCTCTCCCGCCGAGGTCATCTTTCTCGGTCTCATTGACCGACCAACAGTACCACTCGCAGGCGCAACCGCTTCACTCCCGCGAATCTCGCCATGCGCGAGATATCCGTCGGCCATATCCCGTGTTCCACGCCATCACGATCCCCCATTAACGAGCCCGTCTCGCCATTAATGGGAAATCCCGCCTATCACGCGGGCATGACGTCGGGGGCGTAATGGTCGGCGTGATTTTCGCACCTGCCTGCCTGTTACCACCTCTATATAAACCCCTTCTTCAGACGGTTCAAGTAAGTCCTTTTCCACTCACTAAGCCATTATTCTGCTCGAATTTCCTCTCTAACTTGACCGTCAGAGGGTCCTCGGTGGTACAACCATTCCGGGACTTCCTTGCAGGTAGCTCGGCCCAAACAACCTCAAACCCATTGAGATCCACATGTTCCAGGAGCCATCCTCCAGATCCAATCTCAGCCGTCTATCGCCGCCATCAGCAGATCAACGGAAGGTAACATCTTGACGTGATCCAACGCACGTCAAAGGGAGAAAAAAAACCCAGCTAGTTTATGGGGCTAAAAGCTCTAAAATTTATAAACCTTGATTAATGTGCATCTTTTTTGTACTGATATCGACAAATGTGATTGACGGACTTCGGAACCTTATTTTTGTGATTGACGGTATTTCCAGTTCTGCTGCAGCTGGTAATGTCATTGCTGCTGGAAGCAAGAGGAGCTGTTGGCCTTCAAGTAACGGCGCAAAAATAACCGCGCTCGCTTGCCAGTGGACCCATTATGGGAATAGGCAAACATTGTTTTTGACTGCCTCTCTAAATGTCGGATATCAATATCATGGAGGTACACTCGACGACATATCTGTTGCGGTTTCTTGTTTCACTGCCCTTGCACCTTTAGACACTACTACAGGGCATGGTTTTGGTCACGGTTTTAACCTTGACCAAACACACTTTTGGCCACGGTTAAAACCGTGACACACCCGTTGCCTAAAACCCCGTCACGAGAAACCTAGCAACGTCTTAAACCGTGACCATAGGGTTTTATAGTCACGGTTAAAACCGTGACCATATACTGGGCGTAACCAAAAAAGGTTCAAACAACTATATCAGATCTATGTGGGGTTCATATATATAGTCACTGTTATAACCGTGACCATTTATATGGTCACGGTTTAAACCGTGACCAAAAACTTAAAACATAATGAAGGATACCTGTTACTAGCAGGTAGCCGTGACTATATAGATCCTATGGTCACGGTTTAAACCGTGACCATAAGGTGAAACCATAATGAACCTTCCTTGCTAGCAGCAGGTAACCGTGACTATATCCTATGGTCACGGTTATAACGTGACCATATTGTAGGGTGTTTTTCGTCATCCCATTGAAATGGGAATACGCGCGCGCTTGTCAGGTGTACTACAGATTCCCCTGCCTAGGGTAGGCCAGGGTCTATTGATCGTGGGGATCCGAATCTCCGGCAGTCGCGGACTAAGCTGCCGTTAATTACCCCTCGCCTTTGGAGCGAGAGAACCTCCGATTGACGGGCTAAACAGGTCATGCGAACTCAATGTGCAGTGTACGTGTGTTTTGTTTTGGAGGGGGCTTGGATATATCGGGAGCCACGCAGAGATTTTACGGGGGTCCCGCTATCCGGATAGCGGACTGGGGGTCAAGGGGGCTAGCAGCCCCCTTGCGGGGTGCGGGGCAGCGCCCCGGCCCAATTTTTTTTGAGGGGGACAGTATTATAGAGTGTATGTGTATATACATATATATATAGGGAAAGGGCATCCAAAGGATGCGTAGGGGCCATCGCCTCACGTGCATGTCACGCAGGCGCTGGGCGCTAGCGCACTAGGCGCTGGGCGCGAGCGCACCAGGCACCGCTAGTGCTCTGGGCGCTGGGCGCTGGGCGCACCACGTGCTCGGCATGTGGGCGCAAGCGCACTGGGCGCTAGCGCACCACGTGGGTGCAAGCGCTCGGGGGCGCTGGGCGCACCACGTGCTCGGCATGTGGGCGCAAGCGTTCCGGGCGTTGGGCGCACCACGTGCTCGGCGCGTGGGCGCTGGGCGCACCACGTGCTCAGCGCGTGGGCGCAAGCGCTCTGAGCGCTGGACGCTGGGCGTCAAACAGAAAGGGGGCTCTGGTCCCCGCATTGGGAGCTGTGCTCCCGATTTGTGGAGTTAAACTCCTAAAGAGTTTAGGAATAATCAAAGGGGGTTGCTTTGTTTCTCCCTTTGGTTCTTGATCTTCCCAAGATGGGATTTTTGGAGATGGGTCTCATTCTTCCTCCTCTTTTGGCTGGATCTTAAAAAAAGGGGGGTTAAGATTTAAAGATCTCCCCTTTTTGAGATCTGATGGAAAATCCGAGTTCTCGTTTGTGGGTTTTGTGGTAAAAAACTATTTAGTTTTGTAAAAGGAAGAGTAAAACTCTTGATTTAATTCAAGAAAGAAGAAGGTTTTTAGAACCTTGAGGAAGGAGAAAAATCTCAGATCTAGATTTGCTCTTTGGAGAGAGAAAAAAGTTGTTGGGTTATTTTCATTATCCTTACCTTTATAGGCTATACACTTTACATATAGCCTCTTGGGCTTTACAAAAATGACATTTTAGCCATCGCATGGCTCATGTGCCATTTCTTTTTGCACATAAGCCATGGGCTTACAAAAATTTGGCTTTATACCCATTTCGCATACATTCATGCATAAAAAATTACATAAAAAAATTATTTATTACATGATCTATATTTTGGCATGGAGGAGGCTGGCCGTGGGCTCGACTTGGGCATGGGCCCGCTTGACCTGGGCTAGGGCCCACCTGGCTTGGGGGTTGACCTTGATTTTGACTCGGTCAACCGGTGTGCAAATTTTTACCCCAACAAATTGCCCCCCATCAATAAATGCACACAGCATATTTAAGTTGTGTGCATGAAATTGATGGATCTTGAAGCTGAACTTCGAGGTGGAACATCATTCCGGGGGCGGAGCATCATCCCGGGGAGCATGATTCCCGGGGGTTGGAGCATCATTCTGATTCGCGGAGCATAATTCCAGGTTCGGAGTATCCCTCGGGGAGCATGATTCCCGGGGATCGGAGCATCATTCCGATGAGCGGAGTATAATTCCAGGGGATCGGAGCATCATTCCGATGAGCGTAGCATGATTCCAGGGGATCGGAGCATCATTCCGATGAGCGGAGCATGATTCTAGGGTTCGGAGCATCATTCCGAAGAGCGGAGCATGATTCTAGGGTTCGGAGCATCATTCCGAAGAGCGGAGCATAATTCCAGGGTCGGAGTATCCTTCGGGGAGCATGATTCCCGGGGATCGGAGCATCATTCCGATTTGCGGAGCATGATTCCATGGATCGGAGCATCATTCCGATTTGCGGAGCATGATTCCATGGATCGGAGCATCATTCCGACGAGCGGAGCATGATTCCAGCGATCGGAGCATCATTCCGACGAGCGGAGCATGATTCCAGAGATCGGAGCATCATTCCGAAGGGCGGAGCATGATTCCAGAGATCGAAACATCATTCCGAAGGGCGGAGCATGATTCCAGGGATCGGAGCATCATTCCGAAGGGCGGAGCATGATTCCAGGGATCGGAGCATCATTCCGAAGGGCGGAGCATGATTCCAGAGATCAGAGCATCATTCCGAAGGGCGGAGCATGATTCCAGGGGATCGGAGCATCATTCCGAAGAGTGGCATGCATTCTGACCGAAGCATAATTTCGATGCAGAGGTTGATTCCCAGGCGAAGCATAATTCCGACAGGGAAGGCAAATACTCCGAGGCGAAGCATGATTTCGACACGGGGTACATTCTGAGGCAGAGCATGATTCCGGCACAGAGCTTGTTGGCCGACTTGATTCCGAGACGAAGCATAATTTCGACAGGGAAGGTAGATACACCGAGGCGAAGCATGATTTCGACACGGGGTGCACATTCTGAGACGAAGCATGATTCCGATGCAGAGCTTGCAGGTTGACTTGATTCCGAGGCGGAGCATAATTCCGACGAGGAGGTCGTTGGTTGATTCCGAGCCGAAATATAATTCCGAAAGGGAAGGCAGATACACCGAGGCGAAGCTTGATTTCGACGCGGGGTACACTCTGAGACTGAGCATGACTTCGACGCAGAGCTGGTTGGTTGATTTGATTCCGAGGCGGAGCATAATTCCGGCAGGGAAGGTAGATATCCCGAGACGAAGCATGATTTCGACACGGGGTAAATTCTGGGACGGAGCATGATTCCGCCGTAGAGGTTGTTGGTTTGATTTGATTTGGGTTGACATCAGCATTGCTATACTGGAACATGGTACCAAAAGCGAATCATCATTTGTCATGAGAGGATTTGGGAATTAGTTTTTGCTTGGCATCAGTATCGCTACACTGGAATATGGTACCAGGAGCGAATCATCATTTGCGCTTGTTTATCAGGAAGCGATGGCTTAGGAGACAGGTTTTAGGTCCCTATCACCTAAGACTTTTCAATTTTGTGAGCCGTAAGGGTCTCACAAAGCATTTTCTGCCTACGGGTCGTAAGGATCCCGTAGGTGTATTTTCTCCTTAGGAGTCGTGGGGACTCCCAAGTGTGTTGCTCCTTTGTGAGTCGTAAGGATCTCACGCGGGAATTTTCTCCTCACAAAGTCGAGAGGACTTTATGAGTGCATTTCATCTCTTTTTCACAAGTTTGCGCCCTTTCGGGTTTTCACAAACTCGCCGGCAGTCCTGCTGTTTTTACTCACGAAGCCCTTTCGGGTTTTCATCCGTGCCCATTTTTCTTGTGGACATACCTTTTTTTTGGTGGGACTTTGAATGTGGTCTCACCAGTAGGACTTGGGAGAGATTGGGATTGTTTTACGTCCGTGGATTGTATACGGTTTTGCAGGATGTATGACCCAGACCGTAAGGCCGGAAAAATTTCGGGACTTTGTCGGCGTCTGCATCGCTGCACTGGAATATGGTACTAGGAGCGACACATCATTCGCCATTGGGGTATGGGATTTGGAATTTGGTTGGCGTCTGCATCGCTGCACTGGAATATGGTACCAGGAGCGACTCATCATTCGCCATTTGGGTATAGGATTTGGAATTTGGTTGGCGTCTGCATCGCTGCACTGGAATATAGTACCATGAGCGACTCATCATTCGCCGCTTGGGATTTAAATTTGGAATTTGGTTGGCGTCTGCATCGCTGCACTGGAATATGGTATCAGGAGCGACTCATCATTCGCCACTTGGGGATTGGGGAGCGATGGCTTAGGAGACAGGTTTAGATCCCTATCGCCTAAGGCTTTTCAATTTTATGGGCCGTGAGGGTCCCATAAAAGCATTTTCTCCCTACGAGTCATAAGGATCCCGCAGGTGTATTTTCTCCTTAGGAGTCGTGAGGACTCCTAAGTGCGTTTTTTCTTTATGAGTCGTAAGGATCCCACAAAGGTTTATTTTCCTCATGTATCGTGAGGACACATGAGTGGGTCTTCTCAATGGAGCATAATTCCAAAGGCGGAGACCAGCCGCGTAACTGGTGATTGTGGTGGGGCATGGGTATGATGAGAATTATTTGAGCCCGTGGATTGTATACGGCAGTCAATTTGGGGACTAACCGTAGGGCCGGAAGAATTTTGGAAATTTAAATTTTTGTTGGCGTCTGCATCGCTGCACTGGAATATGGTACCAGGAGCGACTCATCATTCGCCTTTGTTTTGTATTTTGTATTTTGTATTTTGTTTTTTTTTGTTTTACTGCGATTGCTCTATCATTTCAGCTTTTCTTATCGCGAAGGTCGTGATTGCCCTATCATTTCGGCTATTTATTCACGGTTGCCCCATCATTTCGGCTTTATTTTCATTTTTATTTTTACTCGCTGATTTTTATTGCGAGTTGCCCCATCATTTCGGCTTTTCTTTATTTTTCTTTTATTTACACTTTTTTTTGTTTATTTACATATATATATATTTTTACATTCCCAGTTTAACGACTTAGAGGTCGACTGTCCCCAGTTTAATGACGTGGTGTCGATTGTTTTCAGTGAAAGACAGATGTCTGAGAGAATCAGTTTCACGAAGATCTTCGGTTTCCGTTTGTGTAAAATTGGCGGTTGCGACTTGACTGTTTATTAACACGCCTTTGGACAATTCTATCTCTCCTGCCTTGTATTGCTTTTCGACCCAATCTTTGAAGACGAAGCAGTCCTCAATGGCATGACCTATCACTCTATGATAGGGGCAGTATTTGGGGTCGTCGGTCATATTCGCTTCCTGCGGTTTTTTTGACTCTGGCAGTTGTAGACCGTTACTCAGGGTGTCTTTGAATATTTTATGGATTTTGTCCCTTCTGAAGGAATAGACCTTGTTCAGCTTCTCTTTCAGTGGAGATTCTCCCCCCTCTCCGAACACTGGCTTCCGAGGCTGGTTGGCACTAGGCCCGCTTATCCCTCGCTTATTTCGGTTAGCCGAAGTGTTGAAAGACTCAGAATCGTCGGGATTTCCGCCTTTGCGATTATCGTCCTTTCGGTTTCTCCAGGACCTATTGTTATTTTGGGAGTCAGAGGAGGACTCTTGCTTTGAGCGTTCCAACATCTGGACTTTCCTGGTCAGCTTTTGGAATGTTTTGAGACCCGCGGTGCATAGAAACGGGGTCATCCAATTGTTGAGATTTTCGACGAGGAGACTGACAGATTGGTCCTGCTCTATCGGCGGTTCACGTTTGACGGAGAGATTGCGCCATCGGGTTATAAAATCCGTACTGCTTTCGTTGTTCTTGGGCTTGGTCCTTACGAGCTCGGCAATGGTGATCTTATCGCTGACGCTCATGAACTTTTGTCGAAACAAAGATTCCATTTGGACGAAAGTAGTAACGGAGCCATCCGGTATGCTCGCGTACCAGTCGAAAGCAACATCGGTTAAGCTATTAACGAACTGGTGGAGGAGAAGCGCATCGTTGCCTCCAGTGTTCCCGCATGAGGCTTTGAAGTGGGTGATGTGCTGATTCGCATTTCCCGTCCCATCGAATCTTCCGAATTTGGGGATGACATAGCCGCTAGGAAATTCTACCAGATCATACTGAGAAGGATATGGTCTTCCACTACTGCTGATATCTTTTTGCGCTTCGGTTTCGGCCACCAATGTTTTGACTTTGCCGACGACCAAATCCATGATTTGATCTTGAGTTAGCGGGCTACTGTCATCGGTAGCCAAGACATCTCCCGAGATAGGATGCGACTGATTTTCATGCGGTTCGCCCACTTTTAGATTTGAGGGAATAGGCGTCGGCTGCTTTGGCACCATTTCCCGGTTCACGAGTAGAGCCCCGCGCTTGATTGGGCGGCTGAGAGGCAGGTTGGGCTATGAGCTGTAAGACGACGTTTGTCAAGTCGTCAATTTTTGAGTAAAGCTTGGCCATCTCCTTGTCTTTGTTTCTGAGCTGCTTTCGGAGCTCTTGGAAAAGTTGCTGCTCTGCGTTCTTGGGACGGAAGATTGGCTCATCTTCGCTTTCCGAGCCCGACTCCTTATGAACTGAGAGCTCTCTCTGCTTATCAGCCTCACTGGGAGGGTCTTCATTACCTTCCAGAGGAGGCTGGCCTTGGAATGTGGCAGGCATATTCACGCCAGATTGGATTTGGGATGTGTGGCCCCGTCCTTGCTCTTGCTGCGCGTGCCCACCATGTAGACAATGTGGATAACACATTCAGCCATCCCCTCATCTTTGGCGGGGTAACCCTGTTCTTCGAACCTCATGAGGTTCAGCCTAGCAGGAGCCCTAGCCCTTTTGTTGGCTCTGTATCTGAGCCTTTTCTGCCTTAGCTTCTCAATTTTAAGGGCTTGGCGGGCATCTGTTTCCTAGGAAGCCGCCGCGAGTCGATTAGCGGGGAGCTTAGAGAAGATGCCCGATCGAGCAGTTGTCAGGGGCACCGCCGGAGCTTGCTCGAGAGGCCTTGTTGGTGTTGATGGCCTTGCCCCCAGCGTTCAAACACCGACTTGCGTTTGAGTTGGGGCGTCTTCGAGACCACCACATTTGGTCTCTTGCCTTTCGAGACCGGTTTGTCGGTTACCAGAGCTTGAGGTGCAGGGATGGCATTGGCCGAGACAAACAGAATAGACCCAAATTGTAGCAGCGGCTCTTCCCACTGTCGTCCGAGACTTGCCTGGAGGATCGTCCTGGAGTCTATCTTCATTGTGTAGGAGACGGGAGCTGTGTTGAGAGCTGGGTTCATTTTTGGAGACATTGTTGAGAAGTGATTGTTTGAAAACCTGCATGAAAGAGCATTATTTTAGTATAAATATAGATATATATATATATATTGATTGAGTTCGTATGAACGTTTAACCCGAAATATGGGAGGAGAGATAGGTCCCACCGGGCGTGCCAGAATCTGTAGGGTGTTTTTCGTCACCCCATTGAGATGGGAATACGCGCGTGCTTGTCAGGCGTACTACAGATTCCCCCTGCCTAGGGTAGGCCAGGGTCTATTGATCGTGGGGATCCGAATCTCCGGCAGTCGCGGACTAAGCTGCCGTTAATTACCCTCGCCTTTGGAGCGAGGGAACCTCCGATTGACGGGTTAAATAGGTCATGCGAACTCAATGTGCAGTGTACGTGTGTTTTGTTTTGGAGGGGGCTTGGATATATCGGGAGCCACGCAGAGTTTTTACGGGGGTCCCGCTACCCGGATAGCGGATTGGGGGTCAAGGGGGCTAGCAGCCCTCTTGCGGGGTGCGGGGCAGCGCCCCAGCCCAAATTTTTTTGAGGGGGACAGTATTATAGAGTGTATGTGTGTATGTGTATATACATATATGTATAGGGAAAGGGCATCCTGCTCATATCAGAATATTGCATTTTATACCGCCCATTCTTACGCTCGTGTGTTTATAGGTAGGTACTTTTAATCCGTGTTTGTTACATGTTTGCAGAATACAGGTTTCCAGTACAAATATTGCTAATCAGGATTAATTCTCCACAGTTACGCCAAATGCAGAACATCTGTCCACAGCAGATAAAAGTCGGGTTCCGGTCATCCATATCCGTCCGGTGCTGCGTACCGGTTCCTGGGACAAGACATATGACAGCGGTCATTCATGTCTCGGACAAGCACGGAGCACGAGAGGGGCTGCACAAGAATCAATGGGTGCGCGGAGCTCGAGGGAGATAAAGTCAAAAGTGAAGAAAAGATATGCAATCTTGGACTTGGATTCTGCTGTTATTTCAGAAGACTTTTGTGTATTCTGAAGATGCCAAACACCAGGAAACAGGGAACCAGGAACAGACACTAAAGCCCACTGCCCAATTCAACAGTACGGCCGCGCATGCGCGGCTTCATATCAGAATATTGCATTTTATACCGCCCATTTTTACGCTCGTGTGTTTATAGGTAGGTACTTTTAATCCGTGTTTGTTACATGTTTGCAGAATACAGGTTTCCAGTACAAATATTGCTAATCAGGATTAATTCTCCACAGTTACGCCAAATGCAGAACATCTGTCCACAGCAGATAAAAGCCGGGTTCCGGTCATCCATATCCGTCCGGTGCCGCGTACCGGTTCCTGGGACAAGACATATGACAGCGGTCATTCATGTCTCGGACAAGCACGGAGCACGAGAGGGGCTGCACAAGAATCAATGGGTGCGCGGAGCTCGAGGGAGATAAAGTCAAAAGTGAAGAAAAGATATGCAATCTTGGACTTGGATTCTGCTGTTATTTCAGAAGACTTTTGTGTATTCTGAAGATGCCAAACACCAGGAAACAGGGAACCAGGAACAGACACTAAAGCCCACTGCCCAATTCAACAGTACGGCCGCGCATGCGCGGCCAAAGCAGGGGTTTGGCCGCGCATGCGCGGCAGTATGTGCCCCTCTCTGCAGCAGCTTTTGGGGTTATTTTGGGGATTTCATCTCTGGTCTGCTGGTTGCCCTAGAATTCATTTTCCCTGCCTATAAATACAGCAGATGTGAGCTTAACCAAGGGAGCAATTTTTGAGTTTTGTTTTAGCCTCATTTTTGTTAGTTTCTTTCTTCTTCTTCTTCATTCCTCCATAAAATTGTAGTGAGAGCTTTTGAGTGGATGTTAATGAAGATGAGGTTGTTTTATCTTTCTTGTTAGTTTGCTCCCCCTTGAGATTTCTGCTTTCTCTTGCTCATTCAATCTCTTCATTGAGGTTGAATGGTTAAGAGTTAGTTATTGATCTCAAGGGTCGTATTTTCTCACGGGCTAGCACTTCACTTCACATGCGTTTTCTACCCTTCCCTTGATCTTGCAAGTTCTTCATTGAGCTTGCAAGTTTAAGGTTTGGCTATTGAGCACATGCTTGGCTTGGGTCCTAGTTCCGTATTCTTTTTATTACTCGCTTTTTATTACTTGTCTTTTTATTACTTGCATTTTCTTTCATGCATTTTATTCATGCTCTTTAATACTTGTATCTTTTCTTTTCTTTGTTCTTTTCTTTTTGTTCTCTTTTGTTCATATTGTGAATGTTGTAATTATTGTTATTGTTAAGAATTAATACGGTTTTATAAGTTAACATTTCTTTGCCAATTCCTTTTCCCGTTATTTTCCATTTGAACTCCGCCCAAACCATACGCAAGCGCTCCGTTAGGCACCGTACCCTGACAAGGTAACGGTGATTCCTAACCACGACCGGTTGCGTTCGGTTTGGCCGGAGGCGAAGGCAAGAGACAAGAACGGAAGGACAAGGGTAAATAAGCCGGATTCCACGAATACCGCGCTTAAATCCCCTAATCCACGTTGTTGCCGATTGCTTAGCTTCAATTGGTCAAGACTCGGCTCAAAGGTATTTGAGTACGGATTTCTTAGCTTACAATCTCGTATTTTCTTAACAACTTTATACTTGCAGATATACACATAGGTTAGATCAAACAAACATACAAGATTCTTTATTGACTCGTCTAAAGCAAGAAGGTAAGATACACCATCTCCCTGTGGACCGACCCGTGCTCACCGGCTAGCTGCAAAGCGACACCGTCCTGATCGCGGTAAACTCAAATTCTTTCATCCGACACGCCAAAAGCGTGCGATCAAATGGCGCCGTTGCCGGGGAGACGGTAGCGTATTTTCTTTCTTGTTATTCGGGTTAATATTCTTTTTGTATATATTTATAAAAAAAAAAAGATATTCTTTTTGTTTTTTTTTGGACAACATTTTTTTTGTGGGCAAGTGTGCAGATTTTTGCAAGTTGCAAACTGCAATTGTGGGGAGCAAAGTGTACATTTAAGGCTAAGGTGTTTACGGAGTACAGTGCCAAAGATCCGGGTAGTTTGACCCGCGCAAGCGAACCTTTCAAGCTTACCGGACTCGATTCAACGGGGGTTTCTTAACCCAAAACTTAAACGGTGCGTACTTTACTAACACCTTCTTCTCAAATCCGACGCTTCCAATATACTATTCTTTTGCAGGATTCTTTGCAAGTTCGCTAGCAAACGCCAAAATTGACTAACCCGTATTTGTTGCAGCGCCGCGCTTAAAACTTAAAACGATTGTTTTATTCTTTATAGAATTTTTGAATTGCGCATTGCATACATTAATACGGACTTAAGGGCAAGCGAACCCCACAACATACGGTAAAGGATTTCATCACCTTTTCCGTGGCCCACAAATTACGAACTTGCGCATAACGATAACCCGCACAAATTTAAAAGAAACTAGACATTAAGCCTTAAGGACTTCGCGCTCACTAGGAGAAGTTAATTGTGTTTAGAACCTTGCTTAACGGTATATTGTTTACGGGGTGTCTAGGAAAGTGTTAACGGCGAAACCGCCAAAAGAGAAAGGGTTATTTAATTAAGGAACTTCGCGAAAGCGTTGGAAAACCTCCCCTTATCTCTGCACTTACCTGGCCTCGTGATCAGTGTATTTTTAAGCCTGTTTCTCGACACAGTTTAACTTCGACAATCAAGTTCTTGAGCAGGTCTAGTTGACCTAGGTGAACCCTAGAACGATTAGGTGTGTGGTATTTTTTTGTGTCGTGATTTTTGTCCATATTCTTTTTTGTGTATATTTCATTCTTTTGCTAACAACTAACTAAAAAAAAAAAAAATCACATTCTTTTTCCCCTCCCTTTCTCTACCTTTCTCTCTCTCTCTCTTCATATCATGGGTACCCCACCTCGCAAAACTCTTGCCGAACTTTGGTATCCGCAACCAGACATTACCTCATACGTTTCTTGCTTTGGCCGAACATCGAACGACCCCTCCATGCCCAAAGTTTCACTGAAAGATCGCATAGCAGCGTCTAGGACAAACACTTGCACTCCTCATTCCACTTCGTATCAACCGTTTCAAACATTCACTCCCACTTATGTTGATACCCCTTCTGCAAGTCGTCCTATGTCTCTTGCTGAACAAATTGAACAATCCCGCAGCCGATCTTTCACTCCTTTCACCACTTCAAATTCTTGGGATCAACAATTCCATTCTCCGTCTTATCCCAATGTTGATCCCACTCCTGTCCAGCCATTCAACTCCTACCAATCCTACCCTAATTTTGCACCTTCCCTAGACATTGCATCAGAACAGCAATTTGGGAGTTTTCAGTATCCAAACAACTCTGAATCTTTTACTGAAACCCCTTCACAACCTATGTCTAGTTTAGAACAGTCGTTGGAAGAATTTAGGGTAGCTTCACAACAGACGATGGATTTGAATGCGTCCATGGCCGCCCTCATACAACCTAGTGATCCGGTAGCTAGTTTTCAACTAGCTCCTAATTTTTCAATGTATGATGAGGCGGCGGGACAGGCTGTGAAATTGAGTGGAGAGAGTGAGATGTATCCCCTTCCGAATCAAGCCTACCCGTTTCAACTTGAATCCCACAACTCCAGTTTTGAATATCTATCTAGTGTCCCAAACGATTCACCAGTTGAAGATAGAATGATTAATGAGTTGTGCGACTTCGTAGTGTTTGATTTGCCCGATTGTGAAGGGTCTCTTCCAAGTGAAACCGATCCCAAACCTTTTGACCTCTACACCTCCATCTTAGAACCAGAATCGATTGAACTCCATGCTTTTGATGAGGTGTCTGAGAATATAGATTTTCACTTGATCGAGGATATTGACGCTGGGGATATTTTGGATGATGAACCCATAGATTTGACTAGGTTTTTCTCTCCAATTCATCATCCCGAGTCCATCAATCTTTTTCCCGAACCCCATATGCGTCTGGACTTTGATGAAATGTGCATGGATGTGCTAAATTTTGAGGAGAATATTGAGGATAGATTTGAGGATGAACCAGTTTTAATTGATGAGTCGGATTTTCCAATTCATCCTGTCCCTTCCACTGACTGTGTACACCCTCCTGAACCTTTAACCGATTACCTTCCTCAACCACTTCCCTCCATCCGTTCCATCGTTCCGACCTTGCAAGAACCCGTCTCGCTCTCATTTCATATGTCTGGTTTACCAGGTTCGGCGTACCCATGGTTTCTTACGAATCTTGAGGGATTTGACCCCATTTCTCGTCGGGTAAATATATTAGCACAATCAATTTTCACAAATCGGTCATCACAAATTGTGCTAATCTATTTACTCCATTTGCACCCTCAAGTTCGTACTCCACTTCTTTTTCCCTTCCGCCTTCATTCTTCTTCTCATCTACCGAGACCGCATTCCACTTCTCTCCACAAGCGGTCTCGCGTAGTCTCCATTTCTTTTCCCTACGCCTTCTTTCACCAGCCACCGCTTTACAGAGATAAGATCTTTGAATGGTTGGTGCTAACTTTTGGCCTGTGTAAGGCCTTGTATAGTTTGATATTGTTCTTTCCTCCCTAATCCTGAACTTCATCGCTTAACAGTGGAAACACTGTTTTACTTAAGTTTGGGGGGGACATCTTTTTTGTATATATTTTTTTGTTTTTCTTTTTGTTTTGTATATAATTTGTTTTTTAGGAAGCACCGGCAATTTTGACCCTCTTGGTATAGCCTGACAGTGAGGGCACTGTCAAGTTTAAGTTTGGGGGTGTGCTCGGTAAGCTTTCTTCCTTCGCATTCATATGTATATTTTGCATCTGCATACCTTATTAAAAACCCACAAAAATCGAAAAATTTCCAAAAATTATAAAAACTTTTTTGTCAAGTTAGCTTGTGGAAGAACTCTGATTCAACATTCGACGGTTTTTGTTTGAAAAAATAGGAATAACTAAATCTTATGTTTAGATTTTGAAAACCTGAAAGATAACTCTCCTTTGAAGTTAACTATAGCTAATATACGTCTTTACATTACACTACACGTGTTGTGAGTCTTGGAAATTAGATGACAAGTCTTTTATGTTTAAAAAACTTTTAAATAGATAAATGATTTTCTGAGGATCAAATAGGTTTGTTCTGAAATAAGTAATATATCAAGAATAGTTTATGAAGTAAGTGAATATGAAGGAATGTTATTGATGCCTTAATTGGAACTAAGTCTGAAAAATAACCCATCTGAAACTTGATTGGAATGATTACACACCAAACCCACTAAACACGTCTTTTATCCAAAAAAATAATTGAACTACCGGTTATATCTCCGTTCGTATTGAATCATCATGTTTTTCACGCCAAACTGTCTTTTGTTTTTGGACCTAGGTAACTTGAGTAATTAAGTCCGCTGGGGTGTTTCTACACCTAATGCCCTAAAACCAACTGGTTTGGGTGCATTGGCCCAAAGCTCGCTAAGAAGCCTAGAAATTCTAGTTTTAAAACAAAGTCAAGCAAGTGTTCTCTCCGAGTTAAAATTCCTAACGGTTCTTTGTGTGAGAATAATCTTGATAAAAGACAAGCTTTTATAAAAAAAATTTAACGGAGATATGAAGGTTTTACTCTATGATAAAGACTATTGCACGTTCACAGAGATGTGTATGAAATGAAAACAAGAAAAAGGTGGAGTGAAAAATACGACTTAGTTTCCTGTTAAGGAAGATAGAAATTCTGAAGTTGAAACTTTACTGGAAAACGAAACTTGAAAAATGCTTAACTCGTTATAAAACTTATGTGATCCTTTTAAAATTGTTATCTGGGCTTTATTGTGTGACATAATGACTTTATTCGACCTTTCGGGAACTTAACGATACTATTTTGCACTGCACGTAAAGACATATAAAATCTGTAGTTAAATAAGAAGCGAGGTGTGAAAAATAAAGGTTCGATAGTCTAAACTTAGGATTATAGAATTGTTATTTTCTGAAACAAAACTGTAGGGGTTTGAATCGTGGTTATTTTACAAAACTAGCTTGACCGGATTTTGTGGGTGCAATCCGCTGAAAACCCTCAGGAGACAACACTCCTCCTACTAGGGACACCTAGAGGTTTAACGGCTTGTTGCACATGCTCAGTGCAATCGCGTTCCCTGCGAAAGTGCGGTTATCATTTTATTTTTGTAAATAATTGGTTTTGCTCGGGACGAGCAAAAGTTAAGTTTGGGGGTATTTATTCATATCAGAATATTGCATTTTATACCGCTCATTCTTACGCTCGTGTGTTTATAGGTAGGTACTTTTAATCCGTGTTTGTTACATGTTTGCAGAATACAGGTTTCCAGTACAAATATTGCTAATCAGGATTAATTCTCCACAGTTACGCCAAATGCAGAACATCTGTCCACAGCAGATAAAAGCCGGGTTCCGGTCATCCATATCCGTCCGGTGCTGCGTACCGGTTCCTGGGACAAGACATATGACAGCGGTCATTCATGTCTCGGACAAGCACGGAGCACGAGAGGGGCTGCACAAGAATCAATGGGTGCGCGGAGCTCGAGGGAGATAAAGTCAAAAGTGAAGAAAAGATATGCAATCTTGGACTTGGATTCTGCTGTTATTTCAGAAGACTTTTGTGTATTCTGAAGATGCCAAACACCAGGAAACAGGGAACCAGGAACAGACACTAAAGCCCACTGCCCAATTCAACAGTACGGCCGCGCATGCGCGGCAGTATGGGCCCCTCTCTGCAGCAGCTTTTGGGGTTATTTTGGGGATTTCATCTCTGGTCTGCTGGTTGCCCTAGAATTCATTTTCCCTGCCTATAAATACAGCAGATGTGAGCTTAACCAAGGGAGCAATTTTTGAGTTTTGTTTTAGCCTCATTTTTGTTAGTTTCTTTCTTCTTCTTCTTCATTCCTCCATAAAATTGTAGTGAGAGCTTTTGAGTGGATGTTAATGAAGATGAGGTTGTTTTATCTTTCTTGTTAGTTTGCTCCCCCTTGAGATTTCTGCTTTCTCTTACTCATTCAATCTCTTCATTGAGGTTGAATGGTTAAGAGTTAGTTATTGATCTCAAGGGTCGTATTTTCTCACGGGCTAGCACTTCACTTCACATGCGTTTTCTACCCTTCCCTTGACCTTGCAAGTTCTTCATTGAGCTTGCAAGTTTAAGGGTTGGCTATTGAGCACATGCTTGGCTTGGGTCCTAGTTCCGTATTCTTTTTATTACTCGCTTTTTATTACTTGTCTTTTTATTACTTGCATTTTCTTTCATGCATTTTATTCATGCTCTTTAATACTTGTATCTTTTCTTTTCTTTGTTCTTTTCTTTTTGTTCTCTTTTGTTCATATTGTGAATGTTGTAATTATTGTTATTGTTAAGAATTAATACGGTTTTATAAGTTAACATTTCTTTGCCAATTCCTTTTCCCGTTATTTTCCATTTGAACTCCGTCCAAACCATACGCAAGCGCTCCGTTAGGCACCGTACCCTGACAAGGTAACGGTGATTCCTAACCACGACCGGTTGCGTTCGGTTTGGCCGGAGGTGAAGGCAAGAGACAAGAACGGAAGGACAAGGGTAAATAAGCCGGATTCCACGAATACCGCGCTTAAATCCCCTAATCCACGTTGTTGCCGATTGCTTAGCTTCAATTGGTCAAGACTCGGCTCAAAGGTATTTGAGTACGGATTTCTTAGCTTACAATCTCGTATTTTCTTAACAACTTTATACTTGCAGATATACACATAGGTTAGATCAAACAAACATACAAGATTCTTTATTGACTCGTCTAAAGCAAGAAGGTAAGATACACCATCTCCCTGTGGACCGACCCGTGCTCACCGGCTAGCTGCAAAGCGACACCGTCCTGATCGCGGTAAACTCAAATTCTTTCATCCGACACGCCAAAAGCGTGCGATCACATCCAAAGGATGCGTAGGGGCCAGCGCATCACGTGCTTGTCACGCAGGCGCTGGGCGCGAGCGCTAGGCGCTGGGCATGCTCGGCATGTGGGCGCTGGGCACACCACGTGCTCGGCACGTGGGCGCTAGCGCACAGGGCGCTGGCGCACTAGGCGCAGGGCACACCACGTGCTCGGCACGTGGGCGCAAGCGCACTGGGCGCGAGCGCACCACGTGCTCGGCACGTGGGCGCAAGCGCTCGGGGGCGCTGGGCGCACCATGTGCTCGGCACGTGGGCACAAGCGCTCCGGACGCTAGGCGCACCACGTGCTCGGCGCGTGGGCGCAAGCGCTCTGGGCGCTGGACGCCGGGCGTCAAACAGAAAGGGGACTCTGGTCCCCGCACTGCGAGCTGTGCTCCCGATTTGTGGAGTTAAACTCCTAAAGAGTTTAGGATGATCAAAGGGGGTTGCTTTGTTTCTCCCTTTGGTTCTTGATCTTCCCAAGATGGGATTTTTGGAGATGGGTCTCCTTCTTCCTCCTCTTTTGACTGGATCTTGAAGAAAGGGGGGTTAAGATTTCAAGATCTCCCCTTTTTGAGATCTGATGGAAGATCTGAGTTCCCCTTTGTGGGTTTTGTGGTAAAAACCATTTAGTTTTGTAAAAGGAAGAGTAAAACTCTTGATTTAATTCAAGAAAGAAGAAGGTTTTTAGAATCTTGAGGAAGGAGAAAGATCTCAGATCTAGATTTGCTCTTTGGAGAGAGAAAAAAGTTGTTGGGATATTTTCATTATTCTTGCCTTTATAGGCTATACACTTTACATATAGCCTCTTGGGCTTTACAAAAATGGCATTTTAGCCATCCTATGGCTCATGTGCTATTTCTTTTTGCACATAAGCCATGGGCTTACAAAAATTTGGCTTTATGCCCATTTCGCATACATTCATGCATAAAAAATTACATTAAAAAAATTATTTATTACATGATCTATATTTTGGCATGGAGGAGGCTGGCCGCGGGCTCGACTTGGGCATGGGCCCGCTTGACCTGGGCTTGGGCCCACCTGGCTTGGGGGTTGATCTTGACTTTGACTCGGTCAATCGGTGTGCAAATTTTTACCCCAACACATATAAGTTTTGGTCACAGATAAACCGTGATCAAATATATTATTATTATTATTATTATTTTAAAATGAGAAATCTACATGTTCCACGCGCGCTGCTGTCATTTACAACCAGCAATAGATAATAATAATAATATGATCAAATCTCACGCAATTATAATAATCAAGAAATAATATGATTAGAATCACTCATAATTATAAATAAAATATATACACCAAACAGTATAATCAATAAACGAACAAAACAAATGTTTGTATTAACAAATCAAATATTTGTATCAACAAATCAATAATCTATGGTCGTTGGGAAGATCCAGCTCCATCGTCCCGTGACCTGAACATACTCCCAAACTCGTCTCGTATGGCCTGTATGATGGCCTCCGCGTTCGACCGTCCAGCTCCTCGATCTGCGCCTCAAGCATATCCAGCCGATCTTAGAGTTGACGAATCTCCTCCTGCAACGCAGCGGCCATATCTGTAATTATGATTTATTTCAATAAGTAATTTACGATAAAGAAAACATATATTCTTAAACGTCGAAATAGTTACGAGCTGGTGCTGAGCGCTAGCCTGCGACCGCTTCCCTCGGATCGGGATAGCTCGTTCCCTGACGTCGTTGTCCCGGTGCTCCTTATTGCGAACCGATGCCATCTTGCAAATATAAAAAAGATAATATTATATATCACGGAATATGATTTCATGTTTTATTATAATCTTAAAAATTAAATTTATACCCGAATATAATCGCGCTCGTAATACGCGACCAGCAGCGGCCAATCCTCTCGGGACATCCCGAAAAATAGTGTCCATCATTGTCCTCCGCTCCTCCTCAGTCGCTGTGGCCCAGGGAATGTAATATCTTTCTTTATTTCATATCGACGTCTCCTCTTGATAGCCTGACATTCGGATATAACCCAGTCTATGGCGCGATGTGTATCGAACGACATAGGCACGCCATCCTTGCTGATGACGCCGATGAATCTGTAATGTCTCTGGGTCTGAAATTACAAAAACTTATATATATATATATATATATATATATATATATATATATATATATATATATATATAACGGCGATTAAATTTAAATGTATAAAAGGGTATGTGATACCGTGGCAGCTGCAAAAAACTGTTGAACATAGTTGGTCCGGTGTGAGCTCCATCTATATGGAGCGGGTACCTATAGTAAGTACGGATCTCGGCTTCCATATAATCCCCCACTTGGTCAAGTAATCACCAACATGCATATCTGACGCTATCTACTCCAGTGTTTGTATAGCAGCGTCTGGGGCTGGCCTGGAGGAGGAGGGCCCAGTAGAACCCCTCGTCTAACACTGGTGGAGCCTGAAAAAAGATAATTATACAGACACAATATTATAATATTCATAGTATGTATATAGCATTTAACAAATTTAAATTACAATCGTTATTTAAAAGTTTTAAGCAATAATGATTATACCTGCCGTCCCTGGCGTGGCGCTAGAACCGACGCTAGACCTCATCCCGTCAGTACTATGCGGAACTGTAAATAGTAAATTGTTAGATGATTCGATAGAATTATTTTAATAGAAAACTAAAAAATGAATAGATAACTATATACCATATGCACGAGGAGTGACTGGGGCAGAAGGATCTTTTACCCTGCTAATAAGGGTAGGCAACGGGTCTTGTAGCGTTGTGGCTGCTGAGGGTGGTGGGGGTCATGCAGGAGGGACGCCGGTAAGAGGGGCCATGGAAAGAGGGGAAGTAGGAAGGTCGCTGGTAGGAGGGACCATGGTAGGAGGGTCGCTGGTATGGGGGCACGGGTAGGGATAGACTCTGCTGCTGCTGCAGCTACTGATAACCCGTCAATTTCATCTGGATGTTGTTTTCTTTGACGTCTAGAGTCTGATCCACAACCTCCCATCAGACCCTATATATTTATTCAAATATTAAAAATTTACTTATAATCATTATACAATTTAAAACATTTAGTTCAATTTTATTACCTAGCACGTTTGTTTGGTGCATTAGCTGAAGATTCGTTGGATGGATTATCGAAATCTTGAACTGTGACAATCACTTGGTCGATGTCACGTCTTACTAACGTATTGATGGACGATGCATAATAGTTTGGATCGTTGGTACGTTTAATAAAAAGATTGAGACGTGTTATCGCCTCTTCCTCACCACTCTCATCATCAGAGTTACTCAATGTCGACACATTATAATAATCTTTTGGTTTCCAACGACAAACAACATTTTAGTCAATCTTCTTCAAGTCCCGAAAATAATATATTTGTGTTGCCATTGATGGAAAGATAAAGTTATTTTATTCGTAGGCTGTCCATTTCCTGTTTACCAAAGTGAGTTTGTATTCATCGACCTTCATATACCGTTCAGACTTGATATCGTACCATTTGCATTGGAATATATAAAAGGGACGGCCTTATGCATGTATGAGACCGCTATAATCTGTTCAAGAATACCGTAATAGGGATTTTCTTTAATTTGTCGTCGGAGATTGCGACGCCGCTATTTTGCATAGCTCTAATACGTTTCTTCCTCTAGATCTCAAATTTGTAGCTGGAGACCCCGTACTTATTGTAAAACGTAGCTGCAATCGATGGACTGATTAAAAGGTCCTGGACCTCTCTATCGATCTGCTCTCCACGATTCATTTATCCGTCGACTTTTTCTCTACACCAAGCGACGAAAATGCGTCTCTGTACTTCTTCGATTCTATCATCCGACCACGTCCTAGAATTTGATCTCTTGAGTATAGTTTTGTGCGCTCTGTTCGTTAATTTACAGTTATATCGGTTAGATTATATTTTATTTCAAACGGTTTAAATTGAAGAAATTAGAAAAACTTACTATGCATATTTAGCAAAACATTCGCTGTTTAACAAGATGAACGCATGTTATCCATGTCATCGATCGGCGCAAATAAATCATCTTTTTCGACGGTTTCGTCTTCTTCAAACTGCCATTCCTCTTCATCCTCTTCTTTTACCATCATTTGCCATTCTGCGGTTTCCGTTTTGATGAATTCGTTTTTCGTCTCTTGCACCCATGTCTCGTCTCCCATTATAACGACTTTTCTCCGTGAAGTTCCTACATAGTGTAATCACTAACGAAACCATATCTCACGATGTGTAACTCAAATTCCGATTTCTTGAGCAATCGCTTGTTCATATACTTAGATCAAGGACAATAGATTTCGTGTTCTTTCGATAATCCAAGACGTGCGTAGGAAAAATCGGTAAAAATTCTAACATTGTCAATGAAAAAGACATTGACTCTCGAGAGAGTACCGGCGTACATCCAACTCTTGTCGTGGAGGTAAGGGAATGCCATATTGGAACCGTTCGGACGAAGCAAGATTTCTATAGATAAGAGTCATGGGATTAAAAATTCTTGATAAATACGCGATAGACGGATAATAAGAAGAGTTGCTGTTAGATTTAATTGACGACTTGGTTAAGTTTGGTTTCAATTGTTAATGGATTGGGTTCTTCTTCAACTTTTATTGAGAACTTTCTCCTTGTAATCTTCTCCAACTCATATTGAGAACTTTCTCCATCTAATCTTAAAGCTCGGAACTTGAATTATTCTTTCAAGAAAGATGATGATGATATTAAATGTTCTATATTGAATGTCGACGGTCGCGGCTGTCGGGGGGTAAGGCACTTATCCCATTAAGAATGTATAAAGTACACCCATTCATTTGTGTTTTTATCCATTTCGAGAAAATTTCGGCAGCACCTTCCCGCTGTTCTTTGAGTACATTGTAATAGAAAAGATAATCGTTTCAATACTGTCAAACATCATTGAAACGAACATCTAACCTATCGTTGTACACGGAGAACCAGCGGGAAGTTACCGACGAAATATTTTGAAACAAATGAAAACACAAGTGAATGCAGGTGTCTGCCTTATACATTCTTAATTTGTCCATACGAGACAAATCTATCGGTTATCATACGATTGAATATTAATTTTCGTCATATAGACTACGCGACGGTTGTTAGAAACCGAACGATACCGTTTGATATTTAACAATCTTTGTATAGTTTTATGTCACGACGAATATCGCACGTATGTTAATCGATAGACGGGAACTAAATCGCTTTTGATTTTCACATATGATTAATTACGACGAGAATATGAAAATTTCATATTTTTATCGAGTGTCATATATACACTTAGTGTAAAATTTAACTTGAATTGGTTTTACGTTTACGTTTTAATTTCACGGTTTTGAAGTTTTTCGTTTAGGGTAAAGTTTTTTAAAACTAAGGGTTTTCATAATCGATTTTAAGATTTTGGATTTAGGGTTGAAGTTAGGGTGGGATTTGACATGAGTTCAATGTAAAAAAGAATGATGATGAACTAAGATTTGGACTTGTTAGTGTGCGCGTGCGCGTGTGTGTGCACACAAGCATACACACATACACACACAAACGCACACAAGCATACACTAAAATACTCTTAACTATTGTTGTTTTTTCACTAAACAACCTTAACAAATTTAAATAAACAACTCATTTTCTTAAATTAACCAAATTACTATAAATTTCACTAAAATACACTTAACTATTGTTGTTTTTCACTAAATTATGATTAAATTTTATAGTAAAAAACCTTTACTCAATTTCATCCTATGGTAACTTAAATACCTTTACTTTTTTATAGTTTTGTCATTAAAATACCCTTAATTATTGTTGCATTTAACTAAACTACATATCCCTAACCCTAATCCTAAATCCCCTAACTCTAAACCTATCCCTAATCTTAACCCTATGCCTAACACTAACCTAAACCCAAACCTACCGTAACCTTAACCCAATCTCTAAACCCTAATCCTTAACCCTAACCGGTCGGTCGGCGGCTCTAACCCCTAACCAGATTTCCAAAAATTAACCAAATTAAATCAAAAATTAATACTAACTTGATGATGATCCACCGAGCAGTGACGGCGACGAGAGATCAGGAGGCCGGCGACGAGATGAGCTATGGCAAAAAAGTTTAAAATTTTAATTATTAGGGAGCAAAAATCAAAACTTAAACGAAAAAAATTAAAATCAACCAATTAAACTTACTTCTTGAAGACGCCGGTGAGCTTCAACGACGACATACGGTTTCGATCGGTTTCAATCGACGGTGAAGACGACCTAGGGCTCTGATGACGAGCTCAATCGACCGGGCCGGGGCTTCAAGGGGAACAGAGGGGAGAGGGCTTCTATGGGGACGGGGCTTCGGCGGTATAGGGCGGCAAGACGGAAGGGCGGCGGCGGGAGAATTAGGGAGACGACGAGAGGGAGGGAAATTTTTTGGGAAGTGAGTGAAATGAAAGGCTCGGTGGGGGTATTTGGGTTTTAATCAAAGGGGGGTGTGAGGCCTGCCATATTTTTTGTTTGGCAGCGGTCGAAACAGTGACCACATCTATTTAATTTTTTGTTTGGCAGCGGTCGAAACAGTGACCACATCTATTTAAACCGTGACTATAATTTGGTCACGGGTCAAACCGTGACCAAATGCCCATTACTGCTGGGCACATTTGTAGTAGTGAGAATCTTCAAACACATTTGTTTTCAGATACCGTTCATAAAAGTGTCCATAGCATTAGAAACTGTTCAGAGTTTTGGATGTTACATCCAGATATTGAGGCATAATTGTCAATAGTATTTAACAAGCATCTTCTTTCTTTCTTAATTTTAAGGAATTCATTAATAAGCAAAATTTTGCATCATTGAATTATACCTCCTTTAGTTGTACTGAAATGTTTCAGTGATATAAACTAGCTCTAGCTTAATAATGTAACATCAACTATCTATAGTTGCTATATATGCTGATAATATTGTAATTGAAATCCTAACAGAAATGAACACAAGAGTTGCTAGATAGTTTACGAACCATTGGATTCAATCACTTAGCCAATAGTTTCCTTCCTTATGAAACTTGACATACAAACCTATTTTAACATATCAACACAACAAATTACTAACCACAGTTTGTTTGAACCTCATTGCAATTTGATATGCTATTTAGATTCCAAGAAGGTTAAAAAGGAACACACCACTTATAGGTACAAACTAACTGAGATTGCAACTCTACACAAGAAAAACTCGAAAACACATGTTTATTATTTGAAAAACACAAATAGAAGACAATTTGTAACAAAACTACATAGTCCTTGGAAGTGAAAGATATCAAGCTAAACCCTCACTCTTTTACCATTTCCTTCGCAACTTTTCACATTGAGAGCTAAACCCCCACTCTAGTACAGGTTTCTTCGCCCTACTTTTCACCCCCACTCTAGTACAGGTTTCTTCACGCTACTTTTCACATTGAACTCTTAACCGGTGGTGGTTCTCTCTCTTCTTCCTCCCTTCGAGCTTCTTCTTCCTTCTCTCTCCTTTGAGCCTCTTCTTCCTCCTCAATCGCCCTAGCCTCTTCTTCTCTTCTTCTCAATTCTTTTGCCTCCTCTTGCTCCTTTTGGGCCTCCTCTTCCTCCTTTCTTTTTCTCGCTTCCTTTTCCTCCCTCTTCCTTTCCTCTTCTTCTCTCCTTCGGGCTTCTTCTTCCTCCTTCTTCCTTTCCTCCTTCTCTTGTCTTCTTCTCTCTTCCTCTTTATCCCTTTCCTCTTCCTCCCTTCTTCTAGCTTCCTTCTCCTCTTCCTCCCTTTCCCTTGCCTCCTCTTCCTCCCTCCTCCTTGCTTCTTCCTCTTTTTTCCTAGCCTCCTCCACTTCCTTCTTTCTCGCTTCCTCCTCTTGCCTCTTTCTCTCAATCTCTTCCTCCATTTTCCTTTCCAACGCCTCGGCGCATGAAGCACATTCTAACATCACCGACTCTACTTGAGAATCTAAGAGTCGATCGATTGTCGTGTTTGCGGCATTGTAAGATATAGCTAAGATATCCCTATCTATAGTTTTGAGCACGGACCTCTTTCCCACAAGAAATTGAGGATGGTTTTGGCTCACCATTGTGCTGAATCCTACGAAGACAAATGAGTCGTTGTTGAACGAAATCTGCACCATTGGATGGTATCTCGGCACAATGAAAATGTCCCCTTCACTGACCTTAAACTTTGTGTTTTGACACTTGGAAGCTTCACTACTCGTGCCGGATGGATTGCTAGGGCAAACAACTTGCACCATGCCTTGCCCGTGTGTGACAATGGAGATCTCTGTCGCCGTAGGATTCCAATGAGGTCCCATCATTGAACCCTAAAAGAAAACAAAGATAGATAATCAAGACTCGAATCATCGCACATGAAGCTTAAACTATAATCCAAGGGCAATTCTCTAATATAAAATGATGAAACTAACCCTGGTCAAGTTCACCATGAACATTGCCATATTGGAGCCCCGCAAAGGTCTGAAATTTCTGCTAGTCACTGCAATGCTTTGCCCGTTGCAGTTCTTGATATCTGGTTTACTTTCGAAGATATTAAAGGTCTTTTTCTTCTCTTTCTTCTTGTTAACAATACTAATCTGGTGTCTTCCTATAAGAGCTTCGAAAATCCCTTCTCTCCAATCGATCTCGTCCGTCTCATTCTTAGGTTCATAATGCACAATGGGAGGAGGTTTTTGGACCCATTTGATCGCTCGTATATCTTCTTCAGATACCTATTATCAAACAAATTATAATAATAAAAAAATTAATGAAATCGTGCAATATTTGGTACTTAAAAAGAAAAGGCGCAATAAACTTCACAAGAAAATTTAAAATGATATGTCAAATTAACGAGTCTAGACAACTTACCCTGAAAGCCTTTTGGAGGATCTCATCATCGAAACCATGAACTAGGTCGCTAACTTTTGAGTATGGTCCTACAGAAGTCTCCTACATGGAAATCACAAATATCTTAGCCGTTATCCTTTCGGAGGAAGAAAAATTCCAAGGAGAAAAAATCAGCCACATAAAAGATTATGTTCACTTTTATGGCATAGATGAAGGAATCAAGATCCCCCATCACTTGCTAGTACTAAATAGCGATTTGCAATTGACGTATCATCCATCATAGTATAAATATGTAGACTCCTGGCTTCTTATAGGTTATAAAGAGTAGATCAATACTTGTATATTCGATCTTCCATACATTTTGTTAAATTATAAAAGATATTCATCAATCCTCACAAAAACTTCAAAGTTTCGATGCCATTGATAGCATAATTACAAACACTAAAATGGGCATCAAAGCAACCGGTTTAAAATTAAAATGACATGACGTACATATAGGGAGGATCCAGGGACAGAACCAGTATTTTATTCTGGTGGGGGGGCGGGGGGGAATTGTTAAGAAGCTAGTCATTTTTTAACAGTTGTACTGCTCACATATCTTATAAACTTGTACTAATTATTTATTCCTAAAATGGTTTTAAATACCGGATATGGGAAACATATCGGAGAGAGATGCTTCATGAGGATATCGTTGATATATCGGGAGATATTTTATCGTATCGCTAGAGGTCCCAAAACGATATATCGGCTGATATAGCCGATATTCGAAACCCTGAATTTTACCAAGTATGATGAAAAATTATTCGATTGAAAGTCCATGAATTAATTTACATGCAATAGTAAAGGTTAGCACAGATCTGCAATAATTTCGAAAGGTGAAGTCATCATTAGTTTTTTGTTTATTTTTTTTATAAAATCGAATGAATATTAGTGATCATGATATTTTCTGGTTATTGCAACCTCATGAATATTAGTTCACAAAAAAAAACCCAGAAGAAACAATCCTTAAGATTGATTCATATGCATAAAAAATGTTCATAAAAAAAACTATGTGATTTTATAGATTATATGAGTATGTAATATATCTTTACTGACCTACATTATAGATTATATGAGTATGTAATATTTCTTTACTGGCCGACATAAAATATGTACACAATATATCTACGTGTGTGATTTTTTGTTGTTGTCCATGTCTCATGGTTATGACCGCGCTTATTAATTTGTTCGTTGTTAACCCTCACAACTACGGAGTTTTTGCATGGTGCCAGAAAATTGGAGGGGATCAAGACCCCAAGTAAACCTAACCAAGGTTGAAACTTTATATAACATTCTTGAAACATTACCAATACTCTATATGGTTCGAAATGAAACACAAGATGCCTCCTCCATTATTAGAATATAATTTAAGAGATTAATTAAGGTGCATACTTACCAAGGTAGTATTCTCAAGAACGGTGTTAAAAATGGCATGAATCCTTAGCTTCTCTCTTGTTGGATCAGTGTGGCTTTGCACATAGAATACGGTGCCCTCTTCAAGCCTATATATGTCGCCTCGCCTCACCTCGACGCGATTCGTGTCACCCTCCTTTGCGATCCAGTTCACATTCCCTCTCCCTTCAAAACATAAATGGTGTAAAATTAGTTTATAAGAAAACAAAGGAATAGAAGACAACTAATAGCGTCAAAATTTTGTTGTAAACAGGAAGATTAATTTGCTTCAGAGCCGGTGCTCGACGTCTTTCTATTCAGAAAGATTTCACTAATTCGGTTGGATGGGATTCTAGCAGCATTCCGCCAAGTATATATATTCATTGTTGGAATTAGGTTTTAGTCTTTTGGATGCAACCTTAACTTGCCTCAAGTCTTTTGAATAGAACCTCAAAGCCCATGTGCTTTTGGCACTCATAAAAGCCCCGACGCTCTAAATATAAAAAATTCCAACTTTCATAAATCGATTGTTGGTACTTGACTAGCAATATAAAAATGACCATATTGAACTCTAATTAGTAAATTCCCTTTGAACTTGATAAATGTTGTATTTTCTACTGCATCAAACCAAGCGACTTCCAAATAAAATGAATTCTAACAAGTAGTCCAGATTTCGAGACACCACACAAAAGCCGCAAGATTTATACCTGAATTCACATAAAACACCATATCCGCGTGCAGAATCACGGGGAGAAACAGAGAGCTGGTATCCATGGTGATCAGCTGGAGATGATAAGTCCCTTGATTGTACCCATCGTGCACATCAACGGCTGTGATCACTCCTGAATCCGTCGACACGATCGTCCTTCTGCTCTCTTTGGTCACCAATGGTTCAAAGCTTGGGAAATCTTGGCCATGAACGACATCAAGGAGTTGGAACAAGGACCCTAGAAAAAATACAGCAAACAAAATGGACCTAAATGAAACTATCCCCATGGCTTTCCTCTTTCATTAATTCTTGTGGTTTGGGGTATTATAAAGGGAGAAGTGCATGGGGAGCTACCTGGTGCTTTGTGAGAAGTGGCTTGCATGGATGACAAGTGGCGTGGGGGCTTGGGGTACGTGGTTCATGCAAGCAGCTGGGGTCAGAGAATTTTGTGGGTGAGTCTTTGGATGTGACGATGATAATTTGAAGCTCTTGGGATGAGCTTTGGGAATAAGGAGCCTATGGGGTGCATTCAAGTGGGCCTAAAAAGTTATTTGGGCTTTGCCAAAGGCTAAAATGGGCCTAGGTCTGACAACCGAATCCCCTCCCAACTTAAACCTATGGTCCCATCCTTCTTGTTTCACACTTTTGCGACTTGGCGACCGCAGTCATGGGGCGGAGGTCGACCATAGCCCCAAATATTTCTTGTCAAAAATATAGTGACACTGCAAAAACTTTTATAAGAATATAGGGTATAAAGGTCAATTATACACACACACAACCACTTTCACTACTAAAATACGGGTTGCCCCTACGGATATTGATATTCGTAGGGGCAGATTTATGTTGGCCCTACGGATTAATCCGTAGGGCTAAAAAGTTTCCCCTACGGGTCTAGACGTTCAAGAATAAAAATATTAATTCTTAATTTGGTGTTTGCCCCTACGGTGCCGCAAACCGAGGACCTACGGACAAATCCGTAGGGACAACTAAATAGCGATTTAATAAAGGCACAGATCGATCACCTACGCTCTCTTTCTTCCTCTCTCGATCGATCGCGCGCGAAACAAAATCCCCAAATCGCCACCGCCGTTCTCCTCGTCGCCACCGCCGTTCTCGTCACCACCGCCATTCAGGTTAGTAAATCTTCAACTAAATTAAAGAAATTTTTGATTTTTTAGGGCCAGGGTTCATGGCTGGGTCTGGGGTTGCGGTTGGAGTCGGGGTTCGGCAGGGGTCGGGGTCGGGGTCGGGGTCGGGGTCGGGATTAGGGTTAGGGTTGGGGTTCGGCTGCGGTTGGGGCTGGGGCTGTGGTTAGGGTTTGGCTTAGGGTTGGGGTTGGGGTTTAGCTGGGGCGCGCTGGGGTTAGGGTTAGGTTGGGGCGGGGCTGGGCTGGGGCTAGGTTGGGGTTGGGGCCGGGGCCGGGGCCGGGGCTGGGCTGGGCTGGGGCTGGGGCTAGGGTTAGGTTGGGGTTGGGTATCGATGTATATACATGTATCATATCATGAATGATTCATTTTCATTAAATGTGGTAAAATTAAGTGTATAAAATCATGCCATATAAATAGATTGTGTTCGTGAATGGCGATCTAGTTAGGCGAACCAAAGTGTTGCATTGATGAAAGTTTACCGTAGAGGAAATTACGGCTAGCTCTATGCATTTAACCTGAATGTATCCAGTAATTACTAGCATGTATAGAAAATGTGGTTTAATTTATGAAAAAATAGGGAGACAACATGCATGTATGCATATAGGTAACATCTGCCAATATGCCATATCCAGACCGCAATCTATTTTTGCCTATTGGCTAATATGAAAATATCGGCCCGCGTATATGACATAATCAAAGTTGTTAAATCTTGATACGGTTTATGTTTCGTTTTTTATTTATCATATCGTGTATCGTATCTGTTTCATATCGAAATAAACAAAATTTTCTGTTACAATAACGAAATAATTATGTGTAGAACCAATTACAATTTTAAAAATGATCAAATTAACAACATAAAGCAACGTACAAGTTAAAGCAAATTTCGGAATTGCAGCACCCAAATACATACATATAAATCATACAAACCAATGCATTTGATAAACAAATAAGATTTTTTTCTGCCCCCCTACTTCAATATTTTGATGCATGTTTCAGTCATGTGAATTCATATGTTGCGTATAACGCTTTATGATATCAGTATCCTACATTTGTAGTTTTAATTGTTAATTGTTATAGATGAATGCCATTGCAATAATAGTTTTTGGTTGATGAATGCTATTGCAATGTAGGATGATCAGTTCTATCAATCTTAATCTCAATGGTTTAAAATCATGTTACACATACAACACGAATGCACAACAAACGCATAATTAGAGAGCGATTCGAGATATTCAGGTTAAAACCAATATATGATACTCGATGATAATATGAAACCTTAATATTCCCATCGATACTCATATATGAAACTAAAAGAGCCACTTAGTCCCCGTCTATCGGTTAACATACGTGCGATGCTCGTCGTGACTTAGAACTATACGAACATTGTTAAATATCAGACAGTATAGCTCGATACTAACAACCGTCGTATAGTCTACGCGACAAGAAAATTCAATCGTATGGTTGTTGGAGATAGTGCCCTCAGAGTCAATTCTTGGATCACAGGCACGTGATTGCAATGATTGAGGGAGGACCTATCCCGGTAGGACAGTCTTACTCGAGATGATAGTATGCTATCTGGTTTACCTTTATCATCGTGTACTGCTTTAGGTGACCTGACATGTCGCTATTGCACGTTGATAGAGCCCCTAGGATTCTTGCTTGACTGCCAGCAGTATGAGGGCGATCATATAAGTGAGAGCTGGAGTCTATAAGCACATCCTTAAAAGGTCCCTAGTCGTAGGAGTTTCGAGACAGGGCATCGATACTCCAGAGTAGACTAGTGTATACAGTCGAGACCCCGACGAGGGGCGGTGGCCGGTCTCACAAGCCACTGGTGTCAGTTGGTTCACCTAAGATGTATACATGTGCTCATTGGGTTATGAGTACACCGGACAGGACTCGCCGGGAACATGCTAGTTGGTCTTATACCTGACGTCAGATAGCAGTTGGTGACATGTGTACAGGTTAGTTCATCGACCTGGGGATCGTCATTTGTCTCGTGTGAGTTCCCACTGTGCTTTGATTACTACCCTACCACGGCTCAAAGGAGTCGTGCAAACAGGTTTTAGTTGGGTACAGTCCCGAGCCACATGGAGGCAGTGAGCGGATCTTCGGGGGTTCGTCTCTCCCGGTATTGGGGGTGAGGTCGCGCTGTGTCAAGGAGAGCCATTACACGAAGTCCTTGGCCAAGGCAGGAGATTTACTGGTAGGTATTCCAGTAGTATCTCAGGGTGTTCTGGGCTACACTCCGACACGACTTGTACCGCTTTTGGGGGTCTGACTTTTACCAACCCCCTAGGCCCGACATGCGATGCTCATAGACGAACGGACCGGACTGTACGGATATTGTCACTGACAGGCTCAGTAGGGTGTCAGGATGAGTTTGCTCATCGACGTCCCTTTTGGTCAATAGCTGGTGGCCCGTCACGTATTGGCTTATACCTCTGACGTGCTGGTGGTTAAATCCACAGCCATAGTATTGACGAGTCTTTAGAGTCCACCACACTTTCAGTTACTCAAGTTTCGGGCGAAACGCTGTAGAGGCCGTATGGAGATATGACAGGGTCCGATCAGATACGTGCGGTATTGCACGGATCAGGATCGGACGGTTTTGTACTAGTGGCCGTATAGTTATATGGCAGCGTTCGATCAGATACGTGCGGTATTGCACGGATCAGGATCGGACGGATATTACTAGCCGGCTTTGGTTTAAGCCGGTCCTAGTTTAGTACAGTGTAGATTTTGTCTCTTTGCATTTATATCCGGACGGAATACAGATGCGGGTGTGTATGCACAGTATCGGGGTTTTCCTGTAATTTATTACGGGACCAGTTTTCTGGAGTTGCCAGTTTGCATTCCGTTCCGGCCGGTTTTCCTTTGTTCTTTCCCGGCCGGACTTTTCCGATGGAGGGGGTAGTTTGCAAATAACACTTTGTGGAGGTTTTATTTGCATAAGGATTGATATGATAAGCATCTTTGCTTTTCATGCATTTATTGTGATAAGAATGGATTTGAGGTTGATTTGAGTTTTGTGATAATTATGTTTGGATAAGGTCACCCCTTGCTTTTACTACCATCACCTCCCTTCTTGCTTCATAATCTTTCCTCCACCATTTTCTAAGTGAGAAGGTTTCATTAGAAAAGTGAGAAGAAGAAAAGAGAAGGAGAGAGCTTCATCTTTGAGAGTGTTTTTTCATTCTTGATCTCTTTTCATGCTAAGAAAAATGCAAGCACCATTTTTCTTATCTTGTTTCCTCCATCATCTACAAATGGCAACAAACCCCAAAGTGAGACATGCACTCTACAGTACACTTCCTACAGCAAATCTTGGACGCGTCGATTCGCCAGCTTCGCGCCCGAGTTGCCTCGGTATTGAGGTGGGAGCCCGTAAAAGATACATGCGATGTGGTACCTTTCCGACGAGGAGGAGACGGACGGAGATCCCGCGAGGAGATCGGAGTGGAGATGAAGACCGGAGGACTCGGATCAGTCGGTATATCTCTAACCACCCTCTTGTTAGCTTAGACTAGTTTAATGGCACGATCCGGGGTTTAGTGCGCGGTGGTGCCGGTTTGCTAAGTCCGCAAAATTAAAGTTTATCACCGTTTCCGCGTTTGGCCGTCCGGTTGACGGCCGGGGCGCCGCCGTGCACTTACAGTGGTATTAGAGCCTCGCCATTAACTTCGTCTAGCTTCGTTTGATGTGTTTTGCATTTCCGATCGACCAAAATTCCAAAAACCATATTTTGATCACATCAGTTTTCTGTTTGAAATTTTTGGTCTCGAAAAATTTTTCAGGTTGTAAATTATTGATGTACTGGAAAATCTAAGAGCTCTGTAAAAATTCGGTGAAGTGAATCCACAGTGGGAGCGCGGAACCGCCGCACAAACCCCCTTCCCGCCGCTGTTCCGCCGCGCACTGTGGAGATCACTGTACCAATTTTTTACAGAGGCTTTCTGGGCTTAAAATATGGGTTTTGGAATATTAATTTTGGGCCCAGGTTTTCTGTGAGTGCTACAGTTTTGATTGGGGGCCCACTTGTTAATTTTTGGTCAATCGGAAAATTTTAAACACATTTTTCACAGTATTTACATTATATCTGCGACCGTGAATGTCACTTGATCGGTAAATCCGGTCTAACTGCTATAGCCTGGTTAGACGGATTTGCGAACGTGACTTTCACGTTGATGTTCTATGTTTATGCTGTGATGTTGCGGATCGGTCGTGGGGGATAGCCTGGATGCAATGCTAATACAGTGCTGTTGTATTGTGTACATTTGATATTGCGGGGCGAGCGTCCGACATGTGGACTGCCGTCACTGCCAGTTTGTATTATTATTTTGGGGCACGACCTGGTTACGGTCGATGTACCCGGTGTATGTATATTTTACTTTTTGTACTAGGATTACCCCGCGGAGGGGTGCACGGATAGCCGGGTTCTGGAGGGCAACAAGCCCGCATCTCATGGCATTGGGACGGAGGGGGCTTCAGTCTGGAATTGGCGGGCTATTCGCCGCACTCGTAGGGGGTACAGGTTGACCCAGGAGGGGTGCCCAAGTTACCGGATTCCGTGAAGTGCTGGGTGGTCTATTCACGGTGCTGAAGGGGGCTGCCTCGCTTCAGGTTTTGGCGGGTGACTTGCCGCGCCCGTAGGGGTCTAGGATTTCATTGCACAGGCTATCCACACGACCAGGGGAACGTCGGGTTTCAGTAGTGGCTCTGTGAAACCCGGGGATCCCAGATATCTGTATTGTTCTGTCATGCTGTACTTTTCTGTGATGCTGCATTTCTTTTCACGCCTTGAGCGAAATATAATATATTGGTATATATATTAGTAGATGTTGTATATGTTTTACATCCGCGCTAGTCCAGTCCCCGCTCTGCCGTTAGTTAGCTAACCTAACGGGTGATGACGGGACCCAGTGGCGAATGCGGATGGCATATACGTACGTCAGTATATTTTCGTTCTTTGTGGTGTGATCAATGATGGGACTGCGTTGATTCGGATCAATGCAAGTTAAACAAACCTATTCTGATGTTGTTGGAACACTTTTCAAAAAGCTGTTATTGCAAGGACGTTCACTTTTGTTTTGCATCGCGGTATTCATTTGGAATATCCTGCTCCTCAGTCGACGAGGCAAGGGCCGAGATCCCTTCACCGGGAGTGACCCCTTGGACAGAAGTTTGCGTCAGGGCATTAACTTCACTATAGCCGATTACTTTTGCTTTGCACCGTGGTATTCAGTTGGAATATCCTGCACTCCATTCTACGGGGAAAGAGCCGAGATCCCTTCACCGGGAGTGACCTCTTTAGTAAAGGTTTTCGTCACTATATTTTCTAAAAAGCTATCCGTTCCTTCAACGATATCAAGTTCACTACGTTAAAGGTTTTCGCCAGAAACCATTCGTAGCCCTCCGTCGTTTCATATGGGTAGTCAATAGTATTCAAGCTGTGTTTGTTGGCCTTAGTCAAGGCACAGTGTTTGGTAGCTATTGGGTATTCATATGCTGCATAGATAGATGTGTTGGTTTGGGACAGTCGTATAGCCTTGTTGGCCTTAGTCAAGGGCTTGTACGGGTGGGTTCAAATCAACCTGGACAATGACGGGTAGAACTTGACATGTGACTTATGATTTGTTGGCCTTAGTGAAGGTCATAAGAGCATGGGGTAAAAATCACATCGGGAGTTTCAAAAGAACTGAAACTTGCCAGATATGCGCATACCTTCTGGAGTGTGATACCGTGAGCGGATTCCGTCACGTTATCATGCGATGAGAGTTGGATCCCGATTCCCACTGATGAGTTGGTTTACTCCTCGGGTGACCCCGACTAATTCTTCTTTCAGGTTTGGAGGAGAATTTGAGGTACAGTGGGAGGTTTCCTGATTAGATAAATTAGTAACCATTCTGATCTAGGATAGAGTGCACGCTGAGTGTTTCTTTTCTCTCTCTCTTGGCAGCGACCATTGACCCGACCCTAGACTATGACTCAGTGACCAAGTTGACCGAACCTACTTAACACTGGCTTTTGGATTGTCAGAGTTGCAGACCTTATTGCCACTCCTACTTTTACCCTTTTCTCCGGGACACCCCGCATTACTACGAACGTCCACTTCCATTGGACAAAACCATCGTATGGTTAGATACGAACTCGAAGGATTCGAGGATGGTTTCTGGTTCTGGAGAAAACGGATAGGATTATTCGGTTGTCTTTTCTTTTCACCCTCTCTCAAGTTGTGAGTACTCCTTGGTTTAGGAGTAGTACACCTATTACGCAAATTGGATAGTCTTCTTCCAAACCATAGGCTGGTGCCGACCGGTAGGGAATGAAGAAAACCAGTTAGCCTAAACGGTGTACAAAAGGTATTAAGATTAAGACAAAGTAAGGGATTAGTAAGAGGGCAAAGTAAATTGCGACTGATATTCACGACCAAACCAAGTATTTCTTCGCCAATCCTAAATCACCTTTGTATTTCTCCAGGACACTCCGTATCACTACGAAGATCCACTGCTTATTGGATACTCCATCGTATGGTTATATACGAACTCGAAAGGAACTTGTTCCAGTTCGGGGATGGATTCTGGTCCAGGAGAAATAGGAATAAGGTTTATTCGGTTGTCTTTTATCTTCACCTTCTCTCGCATTGCGAGTGCTCCTAGGATTAGGACAGTACACCCATTATGCTTATTGGATAGTCTTCTTCCAAACCATAGGCTGGTGCCGAACGGTAGGGAAGGAAGAAAACCATTTGGCCTAAGGGGTGTGCAGAAGGTAATGACTAAAGACATATAAAGGGATTTGGAGAGGTGGCAAAGAATTATAGGGTTATAGTTGTGAATCTGGATAATGGTAGAGGCATTACTAGGAATACCAGGATACCCCATCGAAACATTTCAATGTTTCAGTTTCACTGTGTACTGTTAAAAGAAGACTGATTTCCCGATTAGACACTTGCTCCAGGGTATGTATTTACCAGGTATGATTCTCACATCTGTATGGTTTTACAGATGATGAGTGGGAGTAAGTTATTGGGAATTAGGTGACCATCCTCATTATATCGGGATTCGTTGTAATCGGTGATATTTGAGGAGATCATCTGGGCTGTTTGCCGGTCGGCAAATATTTGGTTTTGAATATCCGCTGTTGTGCACCAATTTCAAATTGATATATCTGTACGTCTATTTTCATAGAGTGAGATATACCTTTTGATATTATGTCGATGACAGTTACCTATATCAGTAGATGGTTAGGTAAGGAGCATTAAACAGCGGTGTAATTCTTCTTAACCATAAGTACAGTTTTCAACCTACGACACACAGTGAAAGAGTTGTTAGACTCGGCGGACTTATACAGAGTATTGTATGTTGTCCAGTGTCCATTAGGACAGAGGGGTTGGTCCTCATACTATATTCTGTTTACTTTTAACTTCTCTAGTTCTTAGACATGTGTTTCGTAGAAACACAGGGTCTAAGTTTTGAGGAGTTATAGGTATTTGAATAGAGTAGAGAACCAGCTGTAGCAAGTATCGGGATTCTTCAAAGTGATCGAAGATGTAGATACTTGTGTATGGTATTCAGTTGATAGTAATGATAAAGAGAAATTGCTTCTCTTTCAGGTTACTCATAATTGGAAGCATTCCTAAGTTGAGTAACGCTGATCGGCCTCTCTCCATTTAGTTGACATGCACTGGAGATAGCTGCATGATTTGAATCTGGTTCAATTAAATCAGTGCCTCTGGTTCTATATTGGATATAGAACAGTTCATATCTTAACGTTGTTAAGGTACGGGGAGTTGTCCGGCTTATGATTAAAACCAGACACTGGACAACTTAAGGCACGTTTCTGTAATGACTGTTTGTGGGTTGACCCAGGCTATGACGAGGGTTGATTATCTACCATCTGGAAGATCAATAGTGATATTGTTCTTGACTCGCCACAGTTTTATTAAAAATGGATTTTTTCAAAAACAGTAGTGGGAGTATGGTAGAACTGGAAGTGATTCCAGAACTGCAAACGATTACTGAAGATTTGATAAGGAACCTAAAGATTCAATCTGATTTGACATTCCATTGGCCACTCCGCAGATATGGTGGGTAACTTCAGGCACCCGAGAGGTACTCCGGTAGCCTCAAGGAAGGTGACAGGGAAGTTCTTGTTTACCCACACTTGCCATTGTTGTTGTTCCAGGCTGCGAGACCCGGCAGGAGGATGAGTATAGCGTCGTTCTAAACTTGCTTTAGAAGTGCACATCTATATGACTCTGCCAGAGGGTTGTCGTAGTCAGTGGGAGCAGCGGAAGCATTGGTGGACATCAGGCTTATGTCTATTTATAGACTAAAGCAGATGTAGCGGAAATAGATCATCTATTTCTGACCTGACAGTCATAGGTTTGACGTCATCAGAATAGGGGATGGATCTGTTGAGAAGGTAGTAGGAAGTGACATTCCTATACTACGATCGGTTATACTTTGGTCGTCACACAGTGGTTTCTCCACAAAGGACTTGGACATTATATCAGACATACTGGTTACTAGATCTATAGCTTTAGATCTAGATTTGGGTGGTTTCCCAATCTGGGTACTTGGACAGCATTCTATCAGTATTTAGAATGGACGACTCCTGGCACGGTAGTATACTTGCAGGTGATGGAGTCACCCTCTCTAAAGGTGTCTTACAGACTAAAGGGGAGAGGGATGTTCATGATTAGCAGATCACTTGCTTAGGCAATTGAGTCAATCATGAGATGTCAAGTACCACACCAGATGTTGTTCTTGCACTAGATGCAATAAGTTGATATTGATCCAATCCTGGAGAAACAGTCGGAAGCAGTTTTAGAACATAAGTGGATGTTCTAGGGATATGATAACGACAGCCTCATTCGGGAGACAGTTATCATTCCAGGCTTCCAAGGTGACATGGACGACAAGGTGATCGTCAGAGTTATAGTTTTCCTTCTGACGAGGGGCAGTATTTTGGACAGGTGGTCCAAGGGAATACTGAGGGTGGCATGGCGCAGGATACTGATTAAGTTCAGTTGACGATACAGTCTAAGAAGTTTGGATTTGGAGTTCATTTATGAGCTAGGTCCCATCAGACATCCAGACATTCTAAGACAGGTATTGCTCATTTCGGGAGATGGCTTTCTCCGCGAACATGAGGTGTAGAGAGACATAGAAAGAAACATCAGAGCGGATCCACTCACTGAGGCTATTCCTCGAACGCAATAGTTTCGCAAACGAGCTTTGTGAGACTGACAAGTAGAGGAGTTGGGTGTTCGATATCACACGGGCTGTGAGTATGCGACATCGCAATAATTAGCCTTGAGTGCAAGTGGGAGATTGTTGGAGATAGTGCCCTCAGAGTCAATTATTGGATCACAGGCACGTGATTGCAATGATTGAGGGAGGACCTATCCCGGTAGGACAGTCTTACTCGAGATGATAGTATGCTATCTGGTTTACCTTTATCATCGTGTACTGCTTTAGGTGACCTGACATGTCGCTATTGCACGTTGATAGAGCCCCTAGGATTCTTGCTTGACTGCCAGCAGTATGAGGGCGATCATATAAGTGAGAGCTGGAGTCTATAAGCACATCCTTAAAAGGTCCCTAGTCGTAGGAGTTTCGAGACAGGGCATCGATACTCCAGAGTAGACTAGTGTATACAGTCGAGACCCCGACGAGGGGCGGTGGCCGGTCTCACAAGCCACTGGTGTCAGTTGGTTCACCTAAGATGTATACAGGTGCTCATTGGGTTATGAGTACACCGGACAGGACTCGCCGGGAACATGCTAGTTGGTCTTATACCTGACGTCAGATAGCAGTTCCCAGGTGACATGTGTACAGGTTAGTTCATCGACCTGGGGATCGTCATTTGTCTCGTGTGAGTTCCCACTGTGCTTTGATTACTACCCTACCACGGCTCAAAGGAGTCGTGCAAACAGGTTTTAGTTGGGTACAGTCCCGAGCCACATGGAGGCAGTGAGCGGATCTTCGGGGGTTTGTCTCTCCCGGTATTGGGGGTGAGGTCGCGCTGTGTCAAGGAGAGCCATTACACGAAGTCCTTGGCCAAGGCAGGAGATTTACTGGTAGGTATTCCAGTAGTATCTCAGGGTGTTCTGGGCTACACTCCGACACGACTTGTACCGCTTTTGGGGGTCTGACTTTTACCAACCCCCTAGGCCCGACATGCGATGCTCATAGACGAACGGACCGGACTGTACGGATATTGTCACTGACAGGCTCAGTAGGGTGTCAGGATGAGTTTGCTCATCGACGTCCCTTTTGGTCAATAGCTGGTGGCCCGTCACGTATTGGCTTATACCTCTGACGTGCTGGTGGTTAAATCCACAGCCATAGTATTGATGAGTCTTTAGAGTCCACCACACTTTCAGTTACTCAAGTTTCGGGCGAAACGCTGTAGAGGCCGTATGGAGATATGGCAGGGTCCGATCAGATACGTGCGGTATTGCACGGATCAGGATCGGACGGTTTTGTACTAGTGGCCGTATAGTTATATGGCAGCGTCGATCAGATACGTGCGGTATTGCACGGATCAGGATCGGACGGATATTACTAGCCGGCTTTGGTTTAAGCCGGTCCTAGTTTAGTACAATGTAGATTTTGTCTCTTTGCATTTGTATCCGGACGGAATACAGATGTGGGTGTGTATGCACAGTATCGGGGTTTTTCTGTAATTTATTACGGGACCAGTTTTCTGGAGTTGCCAGTTTGCATTCCGTTCCGGCCGGTTTTCCTTTGTTCTTTCCCGGCCGGACTTTTCCGATGGAGGGGGGTTATTTGCAAGTTTGCAAATAACACTTTGTGGAGGTTTTATTTGCATAAGGATTGATATGATAAGCATCTTTGCTTTTCATGCATTTATTGTGATAAGAATGGATTTGAGGTTGATTTGAGTTTTGTGATAATTATGTTTGGATAAGGTCACCCCTTGCTTTTACTACCATCACCTCCCTTCTTGCTTCATAATCTTTCCTCCCCCATTTTCTAAGTGAGAAGGTTTTCATTAGAAAAGTGAGAAGAAGAAAAGAGAAGGAGAGAGCTTCATCTTTGAGAGTGTTTTTTCATTCTTGATCTCTTTTCATGCTAAGAAAAATGCAAGCACCATTTTTCTTATCTTGTTTCCTCCATCATCTACAAATGGCAACAAACCCCAAAGTGAGACATGCACTCTACACTACACTTCCTACAGCAAATCTTGGACGCGCCGATTCGCCAGCTTCGCGCCCGAGTTGCCTCGGTATTGAGGTGGGAGCCCGTAAAAGATACAGGCGATGTGGTACCTTTCCGACGAGGAGGAGACGGACGGAGATCCCGCGAGGAGATCGGAGTGGAGATGAAGACCGGAGGACTCGGATCAGTCGGTATATCTCTAACCACCCTCTTGTTAGCTTAGACTAGTTTAATGGCACGATCCGGGGTTTAGTGCGCGGTGGTGCCGGTTTGCTAAGTCCGCAAAATTAAAGTTTATCACCGTTTCCGCGTTTGGCCGTCGGGTTGACGGCCGGGGCGCCGCCGTGCACTTACAATGGTAACCCATAGATTTGTCCCGTGTGGACAAGTTAAGAATGTATAAAGCAAACGCCTTCATTCACTTGTGTTTTCATCCGTTTCGAGATATTTCGTCGGTACCTTTCCGCTGGTTCTCCGTGTACAAAGATAGATTAGATGTTCATTTCAACGTTATTTCACAGCTTTGAAATGATTATCTATTCTATCACAGTGTACTCGGAGAACAGCGGGGAGGTGCTGCCGAAATTTACTCGAAACGGTTGAAAGCACAAGTGATGGGCGTTCGCTCTATACATTCTTAATAGGATAGAAGCCTACCCCCGACAGCCGGAACACACACATACAACAAGAATACACAACAAACGCATAATTAGAGAGCGATTCGAGATGTTCGGGTTAAAACCAATATATGACAATATGAAACCTTCATATTCTCATCGATACTCATATATGAAACTAAAGCGTCACTTAGTCCCCGTCTATCGGTTAACATACGTACGATGCTCGTCGTGACCTAGAACTATACGAAGGTTGTTAAATATCGGACAGTATAGCTCGATACTAACAACCGTCGTATAGTCTACGCGACGAGAAAATTCAATCGTATGGTAACCAATAGATTTGTCCCGTGTGGAAAAGTTAAGAATGTATAAAGCAAATGCCTTCATTCACTTGTGTTTTCATCCGTTTCGAGATATTTCGTCGGTACCTTTCCGCTGGTTCTCCGTGTACAAAAATAGATTAGATGTTCATTTCAACGTTGTTTCACAGCTTTGAAATGATTATCTATTCTATTACAGTGTACTCGGAGAACAGCGGGGAGGTGCTACCGAAATTTACTCGAAACGGTTGAAAGCACAAGTGATGGACGTTCGCTCTATACATTTTTATGGGATAGAAGCCTACCCCCGACGGCCGGAACACACACATACAACAAGAATACACAACAAATGCATAATTAGAGAGCGATTCGAGATGTTCGGGTTAAAACTAATATATGATAATATGAAACTTTCATATTCCCATCGATACTCATATATGAAACTAAAAGCGCACTTAGTCCCCGTCTATCGGTTAACATACGTGCGATAATTTATTCTTTTCAACGACAAACGCACACACAAAGCATATACATGGATTTTCTCCTTTGTCAGTAACTATCCCGTTCTTATATTTCTCAATATAGTCAGCATAACCTACAATTTATATGTTATACAGTCTAACATGGCCCATGAGTACGTCAGAGTTAAGGACTGGATGTATGTGGATTGGAAACAACGTATGCAACCTAAGTTTGTCGCAGGAGTTGCTGCTTTCCTTGAATTTGCACGCGCACATAATAAGATCATAATAGAGAAGATTCTCTGTCCGTGCGATAGATGTGGCAATAAGTACTGGCAGAAGGTAGAATTGACAGAGCTTCATATTGTAAAACATGGGTTTACTAGACTTTATACAACTTGGAAATATCACGGGGAAGGAGAAGAATGCAGTACTGCGGCAGAAGAAAAAGGAGAACACGATAATGCGGCAGGAGAAGAAGAAGAATTCGGTAATGCGGCAGGAGACGGAAATTTATTTCCATCAGAAGAAATGGAGGATATGGTAGAGGCTGCCCTAGGTGAATCTATTCGTACCGAAGATGACATTCCTTCCGGTCAAGGACCGCGTGCAGATAAATATGAAATTTCATGAATGATGCTAGGAAACCAATTTATGAGAATGCGAAGTATTCCACCCTCTCATGGTTCGTCCAACTTTTCCAGATTAAGTGCCTAAATGGATGGAGTAACAAGTCATTCACAATGCTTCTTTTGTTCTTGAAAGATTATATGCCTCCGGGAAATAATGTGCCCGAAAGCTGGTACGAAGCCCAGAAGATGATGTCTGATTTGGGTCTAAAGTGCGAGAAGATTCAAGCATGTCCTAAAAATTGCGTGTTGTACCGGAAAGAGAATTCAGATTTGAAAGAGTGTCTAACATGCGGAGAGGCCAGGTATAAGACGAAAGATTCTGATAAGAAGCCTGATATACCTGTGAAGATAGCACGATACTTTCCCATAACACAGAGGCTACAGAGGCTATTCAGGTGCAAGAAAACAGCCGAGGCAATGATTTGGCATCACCGTGCTCCTCCAAGCGAAAATGGAAAAATGAGCCATCCAAGAGATTCACCGGCATGGAAGGATTTCGATAGGAGGCATGCAATATTCAGTAGCGATCCTCGCAATGTCTGGCTCGGACTGGCTACTGATGGCTTCTGCCCATTCAACTATATGGCTGGAAGTCACAGCACATGGCCCGTTGTAATGATAATTTATAATCTGTCGCCTTGGTTGGCTATGGACCAATCATACTTTATGATGCCTCTTCTTATCGACGGACCAAACTCACCGGGGAACAATATCGACGTCTATCTCCGACCTCTGATCGAGGAGTTGAAATCTTTGTTCATTGATGGTGTAGAGACATATGATTCAAACACAAATACAACCTTCATACTGTGTGCGGCTTTAATGTGGACAATTAATGACTTTCCTGCGTATTGAATGCTATCAGGTTGGTCCGTACATGGTCACAAAGCATGTCCTCATTGCCATGAACACACAACATCAAAATTCTTGAATTTTAGCAGGAAGGTTTGTTATTGCGGCCATCGACGTTTTCTGCCTCCAGACCACCTCTATAGGTTAGATACGGTTCACTTTGATGGTCATCAGGAGCTTCTTGGATCTCCATCCCCATTGTCCAGAGAGGACGTGACTGCTAAATGGGATGGTTACAATAACGTGACCTTCGGGATGGATCCTACGAAACATGTCAAACCACAATATTGGAACAAGTTAAGCATTTTCTTCGAGCTTCCGTACTGGTCTACAAATTCAGCGCGTCATTGTCTGGACGTCATGCATATAGAAAAGGGAGTATCAGAGCACATACTTAACTTGCTTCTTTGTAAAGACGGGAAATCGAAAGACAACATGAATGCTCGGATGGATCTATAAGAGTGGGGAATAAAAAGTGAATTGCACCCTAGACCGGTAGCGGGTAAACCGGGCAAGTTTGTACTTCCCAATGCCGCTTATCATATGTCACAACCGGAGAAGAAAAGATTCCTGCAGGTGTAGCATGATTTGAAAGTCCCCACAGGTTTCTCAGGATCATTCAGCAAGAAAATAAAAATTGTGAAGGGCAAGATCGATGGGATGAAAAGTCATGATCACCATGTTATTGTGGAGCACCTTCTTCCATTAGCCCTCAGGACTTCTCTCCCCGACTCGGTTGGTCTAGTAATCAACGACCTATGTTGTTTTTTCAGGGAGTTGTGTGCTAAAACACTGGAGGTTGCGACGCTGGATAAACTAGAAAATTATATTGCGTTGATACTTTGCAAGTTTGAGCGTATTTTCCCACCGTCATTCTTCGATATCATAATACACTTGACGGTTCATTTTGCAACTGAGGCGAAGTTAGCCGGACCGGTACAATATCGATGGATGTATCCCGTTGAGAGGTACGTGTAATTTTTTGTTTCGTGCAATTTAAAAATTTATTGTTGTCCTGTATGCTCGTATTTATTTATTCAACATATTCTCATTAGGTACCTCTACACTCTTAAGAAGTATATACGCAATAAAAATCGACCAGAGGGTTCTATCATGCAAGGTTATCTTCTTGATGAAGCAACCACATTTTGTTCCCGCTATCTGGACGAGAACATTGAGACAAAGCTTAACCGACCACGAAGAATTCAAGACGGGCCATATGGTAAAGCCGAGTATAAGAGGGTAGACACTATGTTTATCAACAAGATATACCGGTTTATCTTGCTTAATTGCGCATGTCTCGAACAAATTAGAGAGTAAGTTCTTTTGGATTAATTGTTATATCTGTGTTTGTGTGTGTATGAAATGATATAATATTAATGTCACAATTATTTGTCGAAAACAGAATTCATTTTAACGAGGTACGTGAGGGGCATCCTGATTGGAACGAAGAACGTTTGGAAAAATACCATCAGGATAATTTTTGTGATTGGGTCACAGATCATGTAAGTTATTCGAATAACATTTTATTGTTATCAGTTTTAATCTAAACTTGTATCGTTATGTATTTGTCGTAAAATTTGTTTTGTTAGATCCACGATCCGAACTTGTCTGTATCATTTGAGAGTGATTCAAGATGTTTAGCTCAATTTCCTAGTTTGGAGGTTGCATATTACAAAGGATTTGGTGTCCTTGGATACAAATTCGAAGTTAAGGATATAGAAACATCTAGAACCACTCAGAATAGTGGGATTGCGACGGTAGGATCGGACGGTGTGATTTACTATGGGTACTTAAATTGTATACTCGGCATCCACTATCCCGGACGATCAGAACCCTTTTATATATTCCAGTGTACTTGGTACGACCCGCGAACCGATACGGACAGGTGGAGAAGCAGTCTTGGGACTTAGAAAGATGAATATGGATTGACCAGTGTGAACACACTTCGATTTTACGGTCAGGACGATCCGTTTATCTTTCCGAACCAAGCGTTCCAAGTATACTACTCACAGTGTTTGAAGCATCCGGGGTGGAGTGTTGTATGCCGATGGAAACCCAGAGATGTCTACGATGTCCCAGAATACGACGACAGCGATGATGACGAAGAAGAGAGAAGGCTTAAAGTGCTCCGACCGTCTGTTGCGAAGGACGGGTTGTCTTCGACCGATCATGAAGTTACGTGGGTTAGAAATGACATCGACGATGAAATCCAAGTAGATATGTATAATGCGCCCACGAAACGAAAAAGGTTATCAGTAATATATTATTACTTCACATTTTACGCTCTATACATATATAGTCAATACTTTTAATGATTGTCTAATGCGCCCACGAACCGTTTATCAAGATTTGATGACGATGTCGGGAGCAGCGAGGGGCGGCAGGAGCTCCAGCCGCGGCAGAGGCAGAGGCAGAGCGGTTCTGCCGCCCGGAGAGCTCCGTAGGGAGTGATTGTAAATTTTTCTTGATTGGATGTAAAAGTATCGAATCAAATAGTCCCCGGCAACGGCGCCATTTGATTGAAAAGAATTCTTGATGTGTAGTATAAAATTGTAAAGAAATCACAACCAAAAATTATTTGACCGCAATCAACTACGGTGTCGGATGTAGTTAGTATGTGAGTGCGGATCGTCCTCAGGGAAAGTGTAATCGTTCGTCTTTTGAATTAGATGAATTGAAACTTTAAAGAAAGAAAACAAAACAATTCAAGATTTATATTTGAAGTTCAAGAATGAGAAAATCTAGATCTAATAACAAGAAAAAGATAGAATCAAGAATTGATCGTTTGATAATTTTTCCAAACCAAATATCAAGAATCGAAATGAGGCTCGTAGGAATCGATCGGATCTATAGATGTGATGTAATCTTACGATGACGTATTCTTGTCCTTCGATGAATTGATACTAGATCGATGATGATCGACAAGAATTAGGGATTTCTTGTGAAACTAGGGTTTCATCTCATCCCTTGTTCTTTCATCGATATCATTCATATTCTAGCCTCTAGTAAATTCAAGAAACGATCGTAGATCCCTAATTTCGAGCGATCACAATCAAGAAAGCATCGCTACGAAACTAGGTCATCGATTCTTGAACTTGCTAGGGTTTACAAAACTCGTAGGACTTAAAAATCGTATTAAGATTTGTTACATCATCATTCTACAATCGTCTCGACTCCTTTACGAGCGGAGTTTCACTCACACATCACAACAAGAGCAACAATTACAAATTGAGATCTAATCATGATGCAAGAATTAAAAGAAAGCAAGATTAAAGAATTTCACCTTTTATTTATATCAACAATTTAGTTAAATTCTCTCAAGAACTACACGAGGAAGAACTTGATCGTCGATTTGGCTTCGCTCGTCTCCGTGGATCGCGGATCGGCTTGGATCACTTGCCCGATTGAAGATCGGCTCGGCTCCTAAAAGGTTGAAGGCTTCTCACTTGATTTGGTACTCAAGATCTTGGATTTGGAGTGGAATTAGGGTTAGGGTTTCGCACAAGCCTTGTCACTAGACTTGTGGAAGAAAATGATGAAAGAGGGAAAGATTAACTAAAATTGATTACCTAAAGATTGAACCACTAAAGAATGATTACCTTTTAACCCTAGGTCTAGGTTCCTATTTATAGATAACTAACCCTAGATCTAGGATTTCAAATTCTAAGTTTTCCTCCTAAAGTTTGTTGAGGAAATTCAAATTTCCCTCCAAAAGTTAGTTAGGGGAGAAGCTTCTATATGTGATTAGTTAGGAGGGAGCTTCTAGAAGAGGATTAGTTAGGAGCTTAATTAGGATTAGCCTTGCTTAATTTTCTTTGATGATCTGGCAGTAGCTTCGAGAGAATTCTGGAATTTGAAATATCAGAAAGGACTTTGGGCCCAGAGAAAGAAATTATGCACTAAAATTGAAATGCTGACGTGGCAGAAGAGGCGCGGATCCGCGGCGCATGCAAGCTCCTGCCGCGGATCCGCGGCTCCTTTGGTGAGTTGGGGCTTGGGCTCTCTGGTGTGGTCTTGGGCTGTTGTATGGGCCTTTATGTGATATATATAATTGTATAATTCCTTCTGAATTGCTACCAGATCTGAAATGATTGAATTGGCGTATTTTTGATCAGCTCTTTTGCTTTTCTTCCGTATTTCCTGCACAGACTCAAGACAAGTGTTGCGCAAATACAGAAATGATGCGATGCCATGAAATACGGTTAATTTCCCTTAAAGTGTCGGTTTAAAAGTCTAATACATGAAATCTGATATTTAACGACCGATTTGCTAATATGTGAAATATGAATACCGAACACTTCTAAATGTATGCAAAAGATGGGGAAATTGCCGGCTAAAATATACAATATTTTCGACTGATCAAATACCCCCAAACTTAATTTCGATCGTCTCGAGCGAATGTTTTATTAAAATGAGAAGGAGAAAATAAAGAAAGAGAAAAACTAACTAGCACACTTTCGTAGGCAACACGATTGCACTCAGCACGTGCAACAAGCCTTTAAACCTCTAGGTGTCCCTAGTAGGAGGAGTGTTGTCTCCTGAGGGTTTTCAGCGGATTGCACCCACAAAATCCAATAATAAAAGGAAGATCATGAATATTACATTTAAAGACAAAAATTGTAAAAGAAAAGCCTTGAAAATTAGGGTTTTCAACTAAGCTAGCTTTTCGGTTGTCATGAGCCCTATCTTAATGGTCATGAAAAGATGTCAGAAATCACGTCCTCCCTCAATAAAACATCGTCTTATTTTTCATTCCTATCTTTCTTCCAAACATCGATCATATAACCCTGCGTGTGTGTAAAGGACATCCCTACACCCGGAGAATTCAATTCAAGCTATCATACTCTTGCCCATCAACCTCAGTACTTTTTAATCAATGAATATCTAGATGAGATTGCTCACACACTTTCATGCGACCGTTAATACTTCTTGAGGTACTAACCGACCGATTACTCCTGTGCTTGCTTACTTGGTGTATTTTCCTCGTCTTGCACCACCTCAGGTATAGCAGTGACTCCCAGACCAGTTGGCCTTAGGGCACTAGGTGAAGAGGCACCCCCGCTATACATTTTTTATTGCCCTTGGTGATAACAAAACCAGTGTTCATTTTTCTCACCACTTTATATTTTATTCATTTTTTTTATATTTCCTTCATACTTTTGGCTTTAAGACAAGAGCATTTCAAGGTATCCTCTACTATCCCAGGCTTTAAGACGTGTGTAAGTGCGAATAGCAGGGTATCAACGTTCAAAATGTTTGGCTTCCAGAATAGAAACTATTTTTCAGACTTATTTTTATCCTCAGATTAGTGACGTCCTTCATCTTACTAACCCTTGGGACAACGGCTCATAACTACTTATTACTAGTTCGTATAAGAAAACTTCTAATTTTCTTAGTTTTCTTAAATTTTTCTAATCTCATGGATGTAATTTTTCACTATCTAATCTTTTATTATCTTATTTATGTACAAAAATATTTTTATAATTTTGAAAATTTTTAAATTTTTTATGGTTTTTAAAGAAATGTTTTGTGCTTATGCAAATGATATGCAAATGATGCGAAAATAAGCACAAACCTCCCCCAAACTTGTTTTCAACAGTGTCCTCACTGTTGCCATCTGCTAAATCTTGAAAAACCTGTAAACTTGGGAGGAATTTATTAGTGGGGGCAAAATATTTAAGTGAAGAACTTCCCTCAAACTTATTTTTGGCTCAAAATTTTGTAAAAATTTTCTTTTCAAGAGCCAGAAAAAATATACCCCCCCAAACTTGAGTTATGCAATGTTAATCTTTTGAAAATCATATGAGGGGGTTAAAAATTAGTGGTCGATGCCAAGCTTTGCAAAGACCGAATGTCAACACCAACCATTCAAAAATTTTATCAATGCAGTGCTCTGGTTGGTGGAAGAAGAAGTGGGGAAAGGTTAAGTGGTGGAAGAGAGTGTGTGTGCGTCTCATATTGGAGAGACGATGCAGTGAATGTGATGGATTACTCGCATTCTTTTTACAGTTCAGAAAAAGGGGTGGAGGTTCGATTTCATTGAGTGGGACATGATTCATCTCAACACCCGTGTCATTCAAAAATGCGAGTTCATCAGCGAAGATCTTCTCAAAAGTTCCATTCATACCCCGAGAAATAATGTCATCACAAAGTACGGGGTGATCTTCAGACTCTAAAAGCAGTTCATAATCAGTGTTATTTGTTGACCCGGACATCTCGGTGGAAGAGTCCGTATGTGTATGATACATAGTTGGGTCAAACAATAACATATGAAAAGAGTCAAGATCAGTATAAAGAGGATCATCAAATTCGCTGCTGTCGACATCCATTAAGTCGACAGAACATACCTGAGCAGTAGGTTCGGAGGGTACACTTCCCAACTTGTAAATGTTCAGCTCTATTGACCTATTCCCGAAAGATAGGGTCATAGAACCATTACGACAGTTGATTATTGCGTTGGAAGTGGCCAAAAAGGGGCGACCTAAAATCACCGGAATTTGATTCCGTGGGTTCGCTACAGGCTGTGTATCAATTACAATAAAATCTACCGGGAATATAAATTCTCCGATTTTTATTAACACATCCTCCAGTTCACCCCTAGGTTTGGTGATTGATCGGTCAGCCATCTGGAGAGTGCAATTGGTTGGCTTCAACTCTCCGATTCCTAATTGCTCATAAACTGAGTATGGAAGCAAGTTAACACTAGCGCCAAGGTCTAGTAGAGCACGGTTGATGTGTTTTTCCCCAATAGAAACGGAAATAGTAGGATATCCTGGATCCTTACGTTTCCTCGGTACTTGTTGGGGGAAAGCCGTGTCTATTGTTTTTTCCATGAAAATCTTTTTGGGCGCTGGATTCTTCCTCTTCCTAGTGCACAAGTTCTTAAGAGTTTTCGCATAAGACGGAACTTGTTGGATGGCATCTAGGAGAGGGATGTTGGTGTTTACTTGCTTAAAAATGTTCATAATCTTCTCCATATGTGGACTCGGTGTGTTAGCCCTTAACCGATTAGGATAAGGTGCTTTAGCAATAAGCGCTGGGTCCATCATAGGAGAAGAAAGTGGGTGTGGAATCGATCCCGGAATAGAAGTGGGGATCGTCCTGGAGGGGTAAAAGAGGTGGGCTGTAGTGGCGAGCCTTTTGGGAAACGAAGAATAGGCTCGGAAGAAGATGGTGGGGTAGAAGAACTGGGGTCAGAAGTGTGTGTGTGAGGAAAGGTCTCAGCCGGGGTGTTATTGATTGATTTTTCAGTATCATCAAACTCTTCCCCAACGTGATGGTCAAGCAATCTTCCAGATCTTAACGTGATTGCATCCACAGGATGTGAATAGCCAGAATTAGGTAAAGGTTGAGTTGGAAGTTTCCCTTTCTCTCGTGCACTCATTTCGGCTTTTAGTTGTGCAATTTGTTCTTCCATCGATTTGATGTTTTCATTTTGAGAGATAATGATCTTCATCACATTCTCGACGGAAGATTGCAAACTTGCCGTCCCTTGGATGGATTGTTTCATGAAAGTATCCAAGGTTTGTGCTAGTGCAGAGGTATTATCTATACCGGTCAATTGCAAAGGACTAGACGGTGCAAAAGTGTTGGCCGGATTTTGGAAATTTTGTGCTTGAAAGGGGTGCTGACTCAATTGAAGTTGTGGGTGCTGTTGTGGTGGAGGGGCCCATTGGTAATTGTTTTGGTTTGGAACCGTGTTTTGAAATTGTGATTGGTTCCAAGCAAAGTTAGGGTTATTCCTCCAACCCTGATCATATGTGGAGGAAGATGGATCGTTTCTAGGTCTTTGAAATGTGGCATTGGTATGCTCAGGACCTTGAAACGGACATTCTTCCGTCAAGTGAGACGGATCAGAACAGCAACCACATACAGTTTTGGAGAGTGATATTTGACTTAGGACGGCGGCTAAAAATTTATTTTCCATATTCTCGAGTTTCTTATTGATAGCTGCAATGTCAGCTCTAACTTCTATGGAAATATCATTGCCATCCCTAGATGATTGACTCACACCCTCCCACTGTAAAGATTTTTCAGCAAAATTTTCTAGAAATTTCCAGGCTTCCCCATCATCTTTGGTTATAAAATTTCCTTGACACATGGATTCAAGGGTCTGTCTTGTGTAAGGAGTAATGCCCTCATAAATGATTCGGCACAGTTCCCATCTCGGGATGCCGTGATGTGGACATTAGACTAACAGATCCTTGAAACGTTCAAGACATTTTGAAAATGTTTCATTTGGAAGCTGGGTGAATTGATAGATTTCGCTACGGACTCGAGCTGTTTTGTGATGTGGGTAGAATTTCTTAAGGAATGCTTTGACGAATTCATCCCAATTTGAAATGGAATGTGTGGTAGTGTTATATAGCCACTTCTCGGCTAAATCGCACAAGGTAAATGGGAGAAGACGAAGACGGAAAGCATCCACAGAAAGCTGTGAAGTACCCATCATTGCGCATACATTTTCAAATTTCGTGATAAACACGTATGCGTCTTCAAACTCGAGACCGTGAAATTTTGGTAGAAGGTTGATGTATTGGGGTTTTATTTGAAAATTTTCCCCGTTGGCTGGTGGAATGGAAAGACAAGTGGAAAGTGGACTTCGTGTTGGATAGCACCTCTCTTGGAGAGAGATGCGAGGTGGATTTTGCGCACCAACGGACGGCGGCAGAGTAGTGGAAAAGAAGTTCGATGGAGGTGGATCCATCGATGTGGGTGTGGTGGTGGGTAAAGAAAAGGTAAATGTAGAAATACCGACTTTAGGGTCGATGAGGGAAACGCGGACTAACAGGCACTAGAAACCCGTGTCCAGCCTATCTTGCACTAAAAAGGGTTAGTACAAGTGGCAACGTGAATTTATAATTAGGGAAAATGATATATGCGGTGTTTGTTTAAAAAAATGATACGGATTTTTTTTTTTAAAAAAATGATGCAACACAACAAATGCAACACACAAAACCCTAAAATCTAGGGGTCACCTAGGTCAAAGCTCTAGACCGCTCCTAACTGCCAAAAGACAAGTCGCAGGATAGAATCCTCCACTGCCTCTTTGTCCCCCTGTGGCCGGATAAGTGCCAGGTAAGTGGGAAGGTACTCCACTACGTAAGTAGTGGGCCTAATTAAAAACCACTAGCCTTAGACACACTCGCCTTAGGCACCACAAGAAAACTCGGATAAGCAATAAATTATCCACGGCCCTCTTTTGTCCTAATTGAGCGCGACGGTCCTTAGAGTCATCTCTAGATTTCTTTTAATTAATGAGGGTAAATGCGGATGCAAGTTTTGCGATTTTCGGGGCCTAGGAAGGGTAATGAAATCCCCACCTAATTTGAATTTGGTCGTGCCCCTTAAATTCCGTATTAATATGCAAACAACCAAGAATCAAAAACACGCACAAATTTTATTTTGCTTTTGCGGCGCAGCGATTTATTTGCAAAGAAACCTGCAGCAAAATATTAATTGGAGCAGATGAGGTAAGAGATAAGAAAGTACAGAGAGTTACTGAGAAAAATTGGTGCAGTGAACAGTCAACACAGCCGCTCTTCCGCCGCAAAATGAAGGCTAACGCTGCGGATCCGCCGCGGTCCAAGGTGATCTCTGTACGAAACTTTCACAGTAGGTTCCTGTTCACTTGAAAGGCTCTCTGGAATTTTCAGAATAATTTTTCTCCAGCTCCAATGATTCCATATTTCCTCGCAATCAAATCACAACAACACGTATTAGTGTTTGCGCGAATTTTGATCTAAAAATTATAATGGAATAAATTGTTCAAATCAAATTTCAAAATACGAACTATTAGCGCACTATCCCCGGCAACGGCGCAATTTGATTGTAAATTTTTCTTGATTGGATGTAAAAGTATCGAATCAAATAGTCCCCGGCAACGGCGCCATTTGATTGAAAAGAATTCTTGATGTGTAGTATAAAATTGTAAAGAAATCACAACCAAAAATTATTTGACCGCAATCAACTACGGTGTCGGATATAGTTAGTATGTGAGTACGGATCGTCCTCAGGGAAAGTGTAATCGTTCGTCTTTTGAATTAGATGAATTGAAACTTTAAAGAAAGAAAACAAAACAATTCAAGATTTATATTTGAAGTTCAAGAATGAGAAAATCTAGATCTAATAACAAGAAAAAGATAGAATCAAGAATTGATCGTTTGATAATTTTTCCAAACCAAATATCAAGAATCGAAATGAGGCTCGTAGGAATCGATCGGATCTATAGATGTGATGTAATCTTACGATGACGTATTCTTATCCTTCGATGAATTGATACTAGATCGATGATGATCGACAAGAATTAGGGATTTCTTGTGAAACTAGGGTTTCATCTCATCCCTTGTTCTTTCATCGATATCATTCATATTCTAGCCTCTAGTAAATTCAAGAAACGATCGTAGATCCCTAATTTCGAGCGATCACAATCAAGAAAGTATCGCTACGAAACTAGGTCATCGATTCTTGAACTTGCTAGGGTTTACAAAACTCATAGGACTTAAAAATCGTATTAAGATTTGTTACATCATCATTCTACAATCGTCTCGACTCCTTTACGAGCGGAGTTTCACTCACACATCACAACAAGAGCAACAATTACAAATTGAGATCTAATCATGATGCAATAATTAAAAGAAAGCAAGATTAAAGAATTTCACCTTTTATTTATATCAACAATTTAGTTACATTCGCTCAAGAACTACAAGAGGAAGAACTTGATCGTCGATTTGGCTTCGCTCGTCTCCGTGGATCGCGGATCGGCTTGGATCACTTGCCCGATTGAAGATCGGCTCGGCTCCTAAAAGGTTGAAGGCTTCTCACTTGATTTGGTACTCAAGATCTTGGATTTGGAGTGGAATTAGGGTTAGGGTTTCGCACAAGCCTTGTCACTAGACTTGTGGAAGAAAATGATGAAAGAGGGAAAGATTAACTAAAATTGATTACCTAAAGATTGAACCACTAAAGAATGATTACCTTTTAACCCTAGGTCTAGGTTCCTATTTATAGATAACTAATCCTAGATCTAGGATTTCAAATTCTAAGTTTCCCTCCTAAAGTTTGTTGAGGAAATTCAAATTTCCCTCCAAAAGTTAGTTAGGGGAGAAGCTTCTAGATGTGATTAGTTAGGAGGGAGCTTCTAGAAGAGGATTAGTTAGGAGCTTAATTAGGATTAGCCTTACTTAATTTTCTTTGCTGATCTAGCAGTAGCTTCGAGAGAATTCTGGAATTTGACATATCAGAAAGGACTTTGGGCCCAGAGAAAGAAATTATGCACTAAAATTGAAATGCTGACGTGGCAGAAGAGGCGCGGATCCGCGGCGCATGCAAGCTCCTGCCGCGGATCCGCGGCTCCTTTGGTGAGTTGGGGCTTGGGCTCTCTGGTGTGGTCTTGGGCTGTTGTATGGGCCTTTATGTGATATATATAATTGTATAATTCCTTCTGAATTGCTACCAGATCTGAAATGATTGAATTGGCGTATTTTTGATCAGCTCTTTTGCTTTTCTTCCGTATTTCCTGCACAGACTCAAGACAAGTGTTGCGCAAATACAGAAATGATGCGATGCCATGAAATGCGGTTAATTTCCCTTAAAGTGTCGGTTTAAAAGTCTAATACATGAAATCTGATATTTAACGACCGATTTGCTAATATGTGAAATATGAATACCGAACACTTCTAAATGTATGCAAAAGATGGGGAAATTGCCGGCTAAAATATACAATATTTTTGACTGATCAGGGAGCTTCAGAGGGCCGGTCTTGCACCCAGATCGGAGACCCCTTCGGATGCCTCCTTTCGTATGGATTTTGCCACATCTCCAGGTATACTGCACGCATATCCATTTTGAATGTAATATTACAGATATTCATGCCTATTTATGTCAAAATTACTTATATTGTCAATGTTTGATTGTCTAGTTGTTGGTGATGCGTCCACATCTGGGACAGAGGCCACCCCCGCTCCTCCAGGTATGTTTATATATCATATAGTGTATGTATATTGATTTAGAATGCTATATCATAAATACACACATTCCTTTTGCTCTTACTTAGCAATTTTTATTATTGTTTAGCTGTAGGTGGTGACACCACCGCACCTGCGGGTATGTTTATATATCCTATAGTGCATGCATATTGATTTAGAACGTTATATTATTGATCTACACATTCTTTTTGCAATTACTTATATAATCTATTTTTAATTGTCTAATTATAGGTGGTGCGCCCACATCTTCCGCAGGGGCCACTCCTGCCGCTTCCATACCCTCCGCATCGTCTGCAGGTTAGTATGAATAAATTTAAAATATTTATTCATTTTACATATGCTCTATAGAATAAATATGAACTTCATGGAAATTTAGCGTCGATGTTTATTTTCTAGTTGGAGGGTATGCGTCCGCATCCGGGACCCCGGTTGTTCCTCACCGGAGGAACTATCGTCCTGCTCGTGCTGCTGCCCGGGCCCAGACTCGTGCGATAGTCACCGGAGGTATATATCACACTTGAATTTTCGTTTAACCTTGATTTCTTAATACAACTTATTCTTATTATTGATTGTCTTGATATTTCGTGCAGACGCAGGGCCTCCCCATCCCCAGAGGGGGACTCGAGGCCCGAATCAGTCCCATAGGCTGAGGCCTGACAGAGCTAGGGGGAGGCAGCATTCCCCCTTTTTTTTACCCTTGACTATCGCTATACCGGTCCTCATGCCGAGAGGTTCGGCCGGTATTTGGGGGACGAGAGCCGGCTCGTGAAGAACTATCCACTTCACGTTGAGTGGGGCGAGCAGCACCAGCGCTCATTCGCTCTCTTCTTTGATCAGGCTCGGGTATGTATTAATATATATTTTCATTTGATCTATCCAATAAATTTATTATTAACACTTGCAATCTAATAACAATGTTTTTTTTGTATTTTCAGTTGGATTACGATTTTCAGCCTGTAGCCGACCCTGATCACCCGGGGAGGGTGCTCGACCTTCATGCTCTGTACAATGGCCTGATGAAGAACATGCAGGCCAAGGTCCGATACAACAGGAATGAGCTGAAGGTCGACTGCTACTCCCTGTGGATGGCGACCCCCGAGGCAGAGAGAGCGGCCCTCCTATCTACTCCGGCGTTTGCGAGAGTCGACGTAGAGACATGGCCTCTATTGTGCGCTTATTTCGACTCCCAACGCAAACATGTATGTATTTTAAATGTAATTCATTATTTATGATATAATTTATTTCTTAGTGTTTCTTAATTAGAAAACTAAATGTTAATGCGTTGTGCAGAAACAGGCCGCTCAGAATACAGAGAACAGGAAGTCGGCGAAGAGGGGTCGTCCCACTTACACAGGTGGCTCGAGGAACATTACTCGAGCCATGGAGTTATCGGTAAATTACAATAGACCGACCTTTGTGATATTCTACAATATTAAGAGTTATTTTCTAATATTTCTAATATTAAGAGTTACTTTCTAATATTGCAGACATCTCGGACCGTGGTGTCAGGTGGTACACCGAGCGTGCTGTCCGCATATCTTGCCGTCCACGGCACCTCGACAGATCCCGCCACGGGCGAGCTTCGATATCCTGACGTCGCTACCCAGGAGTACTGCGTAAGTGTTAATATTTTTTCTACCCAAATTTGAAATTTTAGTTTTGGAAGGTTCAAGTTTAAATTTTATACTTATACTTTACTGCTTAATGTGGGTGTAGGAGCGGGTGGTTGAGCAGGCTCAGGCCTCGGGGATCGATTTTACCGGATAGAGCGATCCGAGGCTGCTGACCCCAGTTCTGGACGCCGCACACGGAGAGCACCACGGAGGTTGGGAGAGAGGCCGGGGACTGGGCCCTAGCAGGGCCCATATGAGGTTGGACTCCACCCCGGCGGTTACTTCCTCCGTCTCCAGTGACCGACGTGTCCATCAGGAACTGGAGAGCTTGAGGGCCACCGTTCAGGAGTTGAAGGAGATGCTGGTATGTATACTACTTTATAGTAAAATATCATGTCATATTATATAGATATCAACATATCCATAATTAGTAACTAGCTTGAGCTTATTTGGTTTTAGACTTAAGTTTGATTAATCATACATACAGATGTAATTAAAATAAACAACAAACTAGATATCCAAACGGGGTTTCGAAATAACTTAATAATGATACAAATTCGAATAATACACAGTTCTTACACGCTTATTACACACGTCAGGTCCAGACGCGACAGGGTACATCGGCCGAGCCTCCACATGCATCTCCTTCGGCTGCGGCTCCGCAAGCCACTACATCGGCTGCGGTTCCGCAGACAGCTCCTATAGCTCCACCGCCCGCTCAGACTCCCACAGCCGCAGCTCCGCAAGCAACTACCTCGACGGCGGCTGCGCAGACCACATCGCCAGCTCCACAGGCCGCTCAGACTCCCGCTCGCGCCGAATTGCAGAGTTTATTGACCGAGGAGCAGGCGCGCGTTATTCTATCGTTATTCAGAGGTGGAGCTGGACCGAACTAGGGTAGCTTTTTGGTTCTTATTTTTTGAAACATGTATTTATTTATATCATACATATTGTACTACATTTTGAAACGATATTGATATTGGTTTATATTTATATCATATTCAGTTTTTGGGTTTCTTTTGTATATTATATATATGCGTGAGATGTGATTATGAATACTGCGATATATGTTGTGTGATGATTAATTTTATATTTGATTGATGTATATATTATTGTGCACAGGGCGGGAAAAAATCAGGCAGCCCTTTTTTTAAAAAAAATACAGATAATATGTATCTACGGATTAATCCGTAGGTACACATGTTGCCCCTACGGCTATATCCGTAGGGGCATAATATCAGCAGTAACTGATATTTCCCCCCTGATCTCAGTACCGGGGGGTTGGGAGTGCCCATACGGACATATCCATAGGGGCCACGGCCTCGCCCCTACGGCGTTATCCGTATGGGAAAAATATCAGGAATCCTGATATTTTGCCCCTACGGATAAGTACCTACGCATATATCCGTAGGGGGTAGTACATGGACCTACGGTTATGTCCGTAGGTACATTTAATATATTAAAAAAAACTGCAAATAATATAACTTTTTTTACCCTACGGCGTACTCCGTAGGGGCAACAAGACCTACACAGAAATCCGTAGGGGCAAGTTCAGGGCTTCAACTTGCACCTGCGGCTTTTGCACCTACGGGGTATTTTTTCGCCCCTACGCATATATCCGTAGGGGCAGTGGGTTGCCCCTACGGATAAATCCGTAAGGGCAACCCTTATTTGTAGTAGTGTTTGGATGGCCAACACTCTTGAAAAAATTATGGTAAATTGTCAAAAAGCCTCTAGACCGCTCATGAGTTGTCTAAAAACCCGGTGTTTTCAAAATTGTTGGGAAGGGACTACTGTTCAAAGCCTTTATGAGAAAACCCTTAGTTGTATTTCATTTAGGCCTTGTATTCTAATTTGAATGCAATTACAAAAATACCTTTCGCTCCCGTGGACGGTGTTTAGATATTATAGGTAACTATTTAGATATTACAGATAACTCACGTAACTGCTTAGATATTACATGCAATATTTTGATATTATAAGTAAGGGTTATTTCACCAAAACCCCTCTATAGTTAAGCGTATTGTCTACAAACCCCCATGAACTACTGGCGTTAGTATGAAACCCTCCACAGCCCCTTATCGTTAAATTTTACATTAAATTACTCATATTTTCCAAATTACAAAATGTGAGCTGAACTACCTTCAATCTTTCCTTCACAACTCTTTCCTTCTCATGCTTCTCTCCTCATCCTCTAATGTCCTCACAAGCCTCTCCCCTTTCTGTAACTCACTCACTTTCTCATTCTCTCATGATCTCTCAATTGCTGGGTTGGTTTCCTCCCTATGAAAGCTCGCTTCAATCTTGGCTGCCATCATTTTTCCATGTGCTCCAACGACGCCATCGACGCCATGCTTATCTCCACCATCTTCTTCCTCTCTCTTCACCGCCTGACTCCCTTCGCCACGTCATCACCCCCTTCGTCGCTCTTTTCTTGGTCCGCCGTCTCTCTAAACCTAGCACCGCCCTTGATCTCTTCAAGTTACTCTCCGGTGAGCTCCATGCGGTGCTTTTTCCTGTCGCCTACCTCCATATCATCACACTACTGTTTCGATTCTGCTGCAATATGGATGTGCTTAAGTTGCTTGACGAAATGATCGTGATGGCGCTCCTTTTCAAGCCTTCGTCAGATGTTGTCTTCCGTTGATCTCGCGGTGGACTTAGTTGATTATTTTCCTTCGCGTGCGGGTCTCAATGGGTTTTTGGATGAAGAGGTGAGGTGAGAGAGTTGTTGCCGAGTACCTGCAAAGAAGTCCCGGGATGGTTTGGTACCACCGAGGACCCTCCGACGCTCAAGTTAGTGATGAGATCTAAGCGGAGTAACGGCATAAAAGTGTCAAGAAGCGCTTCCTTGACCCTTCTGTGATGGGGGTTCATATAGCGGTGGAGCACGCAGCAGCAGGAGCGAGGATCTCGCCGGCAGTTACGCCCCCGACGTCACGCCCGCGTAGAAAGTGGATCACCCATTAATGGGGATTGATGGCGTGGAACGTGGGGTGTTGCTGGCGCAGAATCTGCGCATGGCGAGATTCACGGAGTGGCGGTTACGCCTGTGAGTGGTAGAGCTGGTCGGAGGGTCGAGGAAGACGGCCTCGGCGGGAGCTCGGGGACGAGCTAGAAAGCCGAGGAGTCTTGGTCTTGTGGCAGCTCGAGGTGAGCTGGGGGAGCCGAGGAGGCCAACTTGCAGGGACCCCGAGGGGGGGCCAGCTTGTGCTTACAGGTCGGGTATGGGGCGGCCTGGTCGACCTCTGCGGGCCCTTTCTTCTGAGTTCTGGGACACATCATCTGCCACGTGTCATGATCTTGGGGATCGCCAATATCGAGCACTATCATTATCCCCCCACTCTTGTCCCGACCAGCTGGCGAGTCGGGTCAGGAGTGGACTGCCGGGCCTCCTGAGGTGAGATCCTCTCTATGGTTTCGTCGGGACGAGTCCTCGGGCCTTCGGTTGTCTTTTCCGCTAGCGAAGCAGGGCGAGATCTTTGCATTTAAAGAAGGTGCGCTGGTTTGTGCACTCGGCAGTCGAAGCGACAGCCCACGTGTCGAGCGTCGATTAGCCGATGAGACGTGCGCAGGTCTGCGGCGTCTGATGGGACGCGGTCCAGCGCTGGGCTGCCACGTGGAACGATCGGAGCTGCTGGGTGCGAGGAGCCATTTCGGCGGGAGACGATGGGCGCCGTTGGATGAGGCCGTATGCGGCAATAAATACGGGTCGGGCCCGCCCTAGGGCCCTTACTCTTTCATACTTTCCTCTCTCAAGCCTCAGCTGCTCGGCGCTCGTCTCCCCTCTTTCGTTTTCAACCTTTGAAGAGTTTCTTTCCTCAGGTTAGATGTCTTCCTCTGTAGAATCAGTAAACGTTGTAGGAGTAGATGCTAGGGTTCCTTTAGATGTGTCTGAGTCTCCTCGGGGAGCAGGGGCTGGGCCCTCTCCCCGGGGCCGTGAGGCGGGGGCCACCTCCAGGGAGGAGGAGGCAGATGTGGCCCCCAGCACCTCGTGCTGGGTGAGGCATGAGGACGAGCTCGCCAATGCTCAAGCTCGCTTCCACATTCCCTCGCGCTACACACTTCGTCTGGCCGAGGAGGGAGAGAGGGCAGACCAGGTACGGGGCAGGGAGATTGCCCTGTATTTGGAAGCTTTTGGGGCGGAATGCGCCTGCCCTTCTCTCCTGAGGTCATCGCCGCTCTGAATTTCTTCGGTTTGGCCCCCAGCCAGTTAGTGCCGAATGCGTGGAGGATCCTCCTTGGGTTCCTGATCCGCCCGAGGCTGCAGGCGGTTCCTTTCAGTCTTTCCCTTCTCGATTCCTCCCTTGTTTTCAAGAGTCACCCTGGCGGTCGAGCTGGCGACCCGAGGCGGGTTTACTTTACTTTTAGGAAGCGGCCCGGGGTCGCTGCCGGGACCGGGGTCGCTGCCGGGACCGGGGTCGTGGCCTTGCCCTCCTCCATTCACGATTGGAAAAAGAAAATTTTCTTCATTTCTCCTACCGAAGGCGAGGACTGGCCGGTGCCCACCAAGTGGTCGAGGGAGAAGTTTCTGCCGGGGAACCTATCTGATGACCCCGCTGCGGTGAGAGTGGCGTCATGGGAGCCCGTCCCTCGACATGACGTGCTGCTGTCCGAGAGGGTTTTGAGCTGGGCCGGGCATAGCCCCGTCGAGTTTGTCGGTAAGTTAGGCTTGCTCTTTGGGTTTACACTTTACTCGTGTTGCTGATCTGTTGGGTGTTTGTTTCATGCAGGATCCATGGACTACGACGTTCTCCGAGATTCTATGCGCAAGCCGAGGCAGCCCACTCGGGTCGGGGACGCCAGCTCTTCTCGGGCGCAGCCCGCTTCAGCCCCTACTGCCCCGGTGGCGGCGCCTCGAGGACGCTCGGCGGCGGATCCCGCCCCGGGCCCCAGCAGAGCATCGGGTCGGAAGCGGGCCCTGATTCTGGAGGACACGGCTTCGGAAAAGGAGACCGGCTCTCCCTCGGAGCCGCTTAAGAGGAGTTCCCGGAGACCCTCCCGGGGCCGGTCCTCGCCGACCGTAGTGGAGGTGTTAGTTATGTATATGCCCTAGAGGCCATTGTTGTACATATGATGTATATTATGATGGATGCTTTGATATATACAGAGAAGACTTTCTTGCTCGTCATGATAGTATGCTATTTGGTTTCTCTTTATCTTAACATGTTGACTTGTATTGGTTTACTGTCTTACTCTCACATGTTGATAAAGCCCTTAGGATCTGTACTCGACTACTAGGACTATGATGAGATCATACTAGTGGGGCCATAGTAGTCGATGAGTACATCCTATAAATGTTCCTAGTCGAGGGTATATCGAGACAGGGCATCGATACACCAGAGTAGACTAGCGTATACGCATCTTGACCCATATGATGGGCGATGGATGATCCCATATCCATCGGTGTTTGACATCAAGGATGGTGTACGGGTGCTCAGTGGAGACTGGGTACACTGGACGGACTCGCCGAGAACTCCCAGTTGGTGATATACACACGTCAGATGGCAGTTCTCCGGTGACACTGGTACAGGGTAGTCTGTAGACCCGAGATCGTCATAGAGTCTTGTGTGATTCCCACTGTGCTTTGATTTCCACCTTACCACGTCCAAGAGGGCGTGCAAAACAGTGGCTTTTGGGTACAGTCCCGAATCACATGGAGGCAATGAGCGATAGGAGGGGATCCGTCTCTCCCGGTATAGGGAGTTGATGTCGTGCAGTGTTCGATTGGCTATAACTGGAAGTCCCTGGCCAGGGCTGATATAGAGATATACTGGTAAGTGTTACCAGTAGTTTCTCGACCTGTTATGAGCCTCACATCGACACGACTTATCGGTTACTGGGGTCTGACGTATACCACCCCTAGACTTGATATGCGACATATCAGACGAACAGACCGGACTGTACGGGAGTGTTACTGATTGGATTCACAGGAGAACGGACAGGCTAGCTTGTTGATCTTATGATCGCTTAATACCTGGGTGGCTGTTACGTTTAGCTGACCGCTTGCAGCTTGTGGGTGTTTGATATGATCATCACCTGCTACCGGCGTATTGACGATTCTTTAGAGTCCTACACAGAGGTTTCTTGGCTCAGGCAAAACGGAGTAGAGGCACATATGTGATATGTGCAGAACCGAGGATAATGCGATATGAGATACCGTATTATATTCTCGCGATATTTAGATATGAATCGGGACATCGGATCAAGTGTTGATTCGATGAATCGGTACATGATATATTAGTCGGTTATATTCGATATAGCCGGATCGTTGGATCAAGTGTTGATTCGATGATTTAATGTATAATGATATATATCATATATTGTATTACATTATCTAATATTGGCTCGCTTTATTATTTCATTTTCTCACCGGATTAATACATTGATATATATGCGATATATGTTAAATGTATTATTTTCTTTTGTTGCAAATATATAATATATATGTGATATATATTATTGTGACATGATATGATTTATTATAAAACATGTTTAAGGATGATAAAAAGGGATTAGGGTTTGATTAGGGTTAGCTTCTTCTTGTTCATTCTAGAAGGATTCTATTTTGTCTTGGTTAAGATATTATGGTTGATACTTATCCTTAACCTAACTAAACCCTAACTCTAGTTTATTCTTTACAAGTTTTAACCTATCATCCTTAACCATGGTTTGATAATCAATCATATATTCTTGAATAATATTCATCACAAAAGGATTATCATTTTCATTCTTCATCTTCTTCTCTCTTGAGTTTTGAGAGAAAGCTTACTAGTTAATCCTTTTATGATGATATATTGTGAGAAAGTGAATTAAAAAAGATAGCATAAATACTACTCCATCATCCTCATCTAATCTAGCCCATTAGATTAGGGTGTTCATCTCTTTAGAGTGAGAAAGCTTGGGTTATAGCAACTTCGACGTAGATCATCGGAGAATCGGAACACTTCAAGTTAGCATGGATCGTTTGAGTCGTGGAGCCTCTCTTGAGTCCGGGAGATCGTGGATCGCGGCGGCGAAGGGACTTCTACTCGGAGCTTGTGAAGCGATGGAGCGGACTACAAAGGTTGTAATCCCTCACACTTAGCTTTAAATATGTAATCTTGCATGCTAAACCCTAATAATCTAGCAAAGATCCCGTCTTTGGGTTGTTCGGCACATGTAAAATTTTATTCGGGCATGTTTGATGCTTTATGAACATTCACAAGTGTGCCTAGGAACCCTACAGTGGTATCAGAGCCTAGCCAGAGCATTAGGCGATGTGTTAACGAAGTTAAAACCCCGATCGAACCCGAATACGACATTTCAAACCCTTCTCTGTACATTTTTTAAAATCTGGGTTTTTCCAGAATTAAAAATACCTAAAAAATACAGCAGGGAAATATAAGAATTATGGTGAAACACGTGCCCCCAATTCGTCTATATAACCGCGGAACCGCGGCAATTACCCACCATTGGCGGCGGTTCCGCGGCAGGGTAAGAGTATTAGGTACGGTTTTGTGCACAGTAATTCTTGTCTCTGTGTTTACTATTTTATGGGTATTTTTAATCTGACTCAAGTGTTGAGTATTCTGGGGTTTATTTTGTAATCGACGATTCGATCGGGAATTTTAAATTCGTTATTTTTTTTCCTGATATTTAGAAACTGTTAAAAAGTTTGAACGGATATTATTAACTCACTTTTTCCCGACACAAAAAAATTTCAAGTGTTGAATCTTTTCTCGAGTTTAAATCTTTCGGAAAAATGTGCAAGTAACATGGTGGACCCTCTAGAAGACAACAAACCTTAACTCGATTATGTGACTGTCTTGAACTGCCTTTTGAACCTTCGGGTTTGGGGCAGTACGGCGTGCCACATGTGAGTCGTTGGCTTGACCCTTCTACGGCTGGATCACTGGTACTGTGACATATTCTGGGATTGTTTGAACTCCGCTCAAGTGTTGAGCACTTTAGGAAATTTTGGGTATTTGATTATCTGTTCGAAAAGTTTAATACTGTCTATTTATCTGGAATGTGATACAATATGTGGAATTCATATAGTTTAGGCATGAAATACGAAGTATGTGATATTTCGCATTTATGATGTCTAAAGAGAATGTGGATTCCAAATATTGTAGTTTTACAATTTCTTTTCTGTGACCGTAAGTGTAGTATGTAGTTGTATTGCCGGTTTTCGTTGCTATACATCAACGACGATCGGTGTATGCATACTTACATTGATGATATGAGATATTATGTGTTGCTGAGATATGATGTGCAGGATTGTCGCGATTGAATAGCCGGGGGTTTTATGTGAGATGAGAGTTTTATATTTTCATTCATGTAAATTCAAATGTAATGTAATATTCTTTTATTTGGGGCACTTCCAGGTTGAGGTTGATGCCACCAGTGTTGTATATTATTTACTTTTCCGCATTAGGATGGACCCAAGGAGGGGAGCACAGGTGACCGGGTTCTGGGGTTCAGTGGGAGGCCATCTCGAGGAGTCGAGACCGGGTCTCCTAAACTCCAGAATTGGTTGGGTTGCTTGCTGCTCTCGTAGGGGTCCAGGGTGTGGGCTTGGCTATTCATCGCGACTATAGAATCCGTATTTTCTATTGTTGGCTAAATACTAAATACGTACGTCCTAGTATATCCCACATTATATCTATGTTTCTGCTGTGATATCTGTGATGTGATCATTTGATATGTTGTGATGGATACAGTATATAGTATATAGTATATAGTATATATTATATAGATGTTACTTATGTTTTACACCCGCACTAGCCCTGCCCTGCTCTGTCGTTAGTTACCTAACCTAACGGTGCACGAGGGGACATCGAGACGAATGCGGATGGCATAAGTGTACGTCGTATTTATCTGTGATGCTTAGGAAGCATAAGCTGATGGGATTTTTTTATTAATGAGATTAATAAAAAGAAAAGAAACCTAAAAGATGTTGTAGAATCAAAACTTTATAAAAAGGGTAGCTACAGTTTTGCTTTGCATAGCGGTATATATAATATACCATGCACCTTATTCGATGAGGAAAGAGCCGAGATCCCTTCACCGGGAGTGACCTCTTTAGCGAAACTGGCAGATGCTACAAAACTCGGTTTGTCTTTTGATTGCTTTTAGGGTTTTGCTTTGCACAGTGATATATATGATATGTCCTACATCTTATTCGATGAGGAAAGAGCCGAGATTCCTTCACCGGGAGTGACCTCTTTAGCAAAACTAATGAAAGCCTCAAAAACACTCCATTTCAAAATTTCACATGATTCTACGACGATATCAAGTTCATTACGCTCATGGTTTTCTGAAAAACCTGCGTAGCCCTCCGTCATTTCAGATAGAGACTAGTTAGTATTCGTGCTGCGTTTGTTGACCTTAGCCAAGGCGTGGTGTACGGTAGCTAATTAGTATTTATCTGCTAAAACATGAGATGTGATTGAGTTAGGGTAGTCGTGCGACTTTGTTGACTTTAGCCAAGGGTCGTACGGGTTGGTTTAATTCAATCAGGAAATGACGGGTTGAACTTGACTAGCACTTATGATTTGTTGACCTTAACCAAGGTCATAAGTTGCTAGGGGTAAAAGCATTATCGGGAATTTCAAGTGTTGAAATTTGCAATGAGATTGCATACCTCCTATGAGATAGTTGGATCCCGATACCCACTGCGAGTAAGAGTTACTCCTGGGAGAGTTTTACACAGGACAATTAGTCGATCAAGTAGGTGTCTAGAAAAGTGTTAACGGGGTTACGCCTCTGGGAAAACGAGGTTTACTTTAATTAGGTCCGTGCGAAAGCACGGGGAACCTCCCTCAAAGTACCGACACTGATCTGGCTGAAAGATTGACGAAATTGTAGGGTGTAATTAATCCCGGCTAATCTTACCTTTTAGGGTTTGAAGGTAGATTTGATAAAAACGGTGGGAGACATCCTGATTAGATAAGATAATAACCAATCTAATCTTGCAAGAGCATACGCTAAAGTGTTTTCTTCTCTCTCTCTCCAGGTAGCGACCATGTCAGGCCATAATCAAGATAATAATATGGATGTATTGACTGAACCCGATTATTATACTGAGCAGGGGAACGTTGGACCCGTTCTTTCTTATAAGAGTTATAAGACTGAACAGGGAATATGAGAATATCTGGATTCTCACGCCGCCCAAAAGAACATGCATGTTGATGCATCTTCTTCAGGTGTGTTAGTTATTGAGAACTGTTTCTCAGTTCACCCTACGTCCTGGGTATTAGATACCGGATCAGGATCCCACATATGTAAATTGTTACATGGGCTACGTAAAGGTAGAGAACTGGGAAAAGGTGATCATTCCGTTCAAGTAGGGAGCGGTGCAAGTATTGCAGCCAAAGCAGTTGGCGAATATCACCTTGTATTGCCAAGTCGTAATACACTGATTCTAAATGAGTGCTATTATATACCGAACATGATGTGCAACATTATATCAGTTTCTTTATTAAGTAAAGAAGGATATAATTTTGTAGTAAAGGATAATGTTATGAACATATTCCTAGATCAAAAGTTGATTGCATCAGGCTCGTTACATAATGGCATATTCATTTTAAATCAGAATACAGTCCTCAATATACAAAACACACACAAGAGGAAAAGTTCAGAAATGAACGAATCCTTCTTGTGGCATTGTAGACTTGGTCATATCAATGCGACACGACTGGCTAAGTTACATAAGGATGGTTATTTGAATCCGTTCGAATTATCATCTTATGATACTTGCCATTCATGTCTCAAAGGAAAAATGACCAAAGCTCCGTTTAGTGGACACGGAGAAAGAGTTACCGAACTGTTAGGACTGGTACATAGTGATGTATGCGGCCCCATGTCTACGCATGCCAGGAACGGTTCTTCCTACTTCATTACATTCACTGACGATCTCTCAAGATTCGGATATGTGTTCCTGATGAAACACAAGTCTGAAGCTTTTGAGAAATTCAGAGAATATAAGCACGAAGTAGAGAATCAAACGGGCAAAAGTATTAAGATTCTTCGATCTGATCGAGGAGGTGAATACTTAACCAATGAGTTCCTAGATTATCTAAAAGAGAATGGGATTCTCTCTCAGCTTACTCCTCCTTATACACCACAGCACAACGGTGTATCGGAGCGGAGGAATCACACCCTATTAGATATGGTGCGCTCTATGATGAGTACAGCTGAGTTACCTATTTCCTTCTGGGGGTATGCGCTGGAGACAGCCATATACCTATTGAATAGAGTTCCAACTAAATCTGTGCCTACCACTCCATATGAGATATGGAATGGAAAGAGACCATCTCTTAAAAGAGTTAAGATATGGGGTTGTCCGGCTTATGTTAAAAAGAAAAATCCGGACAAACTCGAGGCACGATCAGTTCTTTGTAAGTTTGTAGGATATCTAAGCAATTCGTATGGATATCTATTCTACCACAGTGAACAACAAAAGGTGTTTGTTGCTCAACATGCCAACTTTTTAGAAAAGGAATTTCTTACAAAAGAAATTAGTGGCGATGGGGTAGAGCTGGAAGAGGTTCCAGCAACACAAACTACAACTGAAGATTTAGTGGAACCAGAGGATTCAGTAGTACCCGACGAACCCCAGCCTCTCCGCCGATCTAGCAGGGTTTCTCATCCGCCTGAGAGATACTACGGTTTTCTCATTGATGGTGGAATCGAGGATTGCATCATGGAAAATGATGACCCGACTAGTTTCGAGCAGGCCATCACGAGTGGTGACTCTGTGAAATGGCTGGATGCAATGCGATCTGAGATGGAATCCATGTACACCAATAAAGTATGGATTTTGGAAAATACTCCTGAAGGGGTAAAACCCATTGGAAGCAAGTGGATTTTTAAAAAGAAATTTGGTGTAGATGGAAAAGTTGAGACTTTCAAAGCTAGACTTGTAGCAAAGGGATTTCGTCAACGACCAGGTGTGGATTATGACGAAACCTTTTCTCCAGTGGCTATGCTTAAGTCTATCCGGATCTTACTTGCCATTGCTGCATACCATGACTACGAAATCTGGCAAATGGATGTTAAGACCGCCTTTCTAAATGGTGATTTAGAAGAGTGCGTGTACATGACTCAGCCAGAGGGCTTCGTAGATAGTGGGAGCAGCGGAAAGGTGTGCAAACTGCTTAAATCCATTTATGGGTTAAAGCAAGCATCGCGGAGTTGGAACATCTGTTTTGATGTTGTAGTCAAAGAGTTTGACTTCATCAAAAACATAGATGAACCTTGTATCTATAAGAAGGTAGCAGAGAGTAAGGTTGTCTTCCTCGTATTGTACATAGATGACATACTCTTGATAGGAAATGATATTCCTATGCTGCAATCAGTCAAGCTCTTCTTATCACAAAGATTCTCAATGAAAGTTCTAGGTGATGCCTCCTGCATATTGGGGATTAGGATCTATAGAGATAGATCCAAAAGGATACTGGGATTGTCCCAATCCAGGTACATTGACACCATACTAAAGAGGTTTAGTATGGAAGAATCCAAGCGTGGGAACCAACCCATAATCTCTGGACTCACTCTCTCCAAAGAGATGTCTCCCAAGACTGATTTGGAGAGAGCTCGCATGCAAGGGATACCCTATGCTTCGGCAGTAGGCTCTATCATGTATGCGATGCTATGTACCAGACCTGATGTTGCATACTCACTAAGTGTAGTGAGTCGGTATCAAGCAGATCCTGGAGAGAGTCACTGGACAGCCGTGAAGAACATTCTCAAGTACTTACGAAGGACTAAAGACATGTTCTTGGTGTATGGTAACGGAGAACTCCGGGTGGAGTCCTTTACCGATTCCAGCTTCCAAAGTGATAAGGACGACTCTAAGTCGCACTCGGGATTTGTCTTTACCCTCAATGGAGGGGCGGTATGTTGGAAGAGTTCCAAACAGGATACCGTTGCAGATTCGACGATAGAGGCTGAATACATCGCTGCCAACGATGCTGCCAAAGAGGCTGTCTGGATGAAGAAGTTCATCACTGAACTTGGTGTGGTTCCATCCATTGAACATCCAATACCTCTGTATTGCGATAACAATGGAGCTGTGGCTTTGGCCAAGGAACCCAGATCCCATCAGAAGTCCAGACATATTCTAAGGCGGTATCACCTGATCAGGAAGATAGTTGATCGCCGGGAGATCGAGGTCAGGAGAGTAGATACGAAGGACAACACTGCGGATCCACTCACGAAGGCCATTCCCCAGATACAGTTTAAGAGATTATTCGGGATGCTAGGTATGAGATACTACAGTAGCTGGCCTTAGTGCAAGTGGGAGATTGTTAGTTATGTATATGCCCTAGAGGCCATTGTTGTACATATGATGTATATTATGATGGATGCTTGGATATATACAGAGAGGACTTTCTTGCTCGTCATGATAGTATGCTATTTGGTTTCTCTTTATCTTAACATGTTGCCTTGTATTGGTTTACTGTCTTACTCTCACATGTTGATAAAGCCCTTAGGATCTGTACTCGACTACTAAGACTATGATGAGATCATACTAGTGGGGCCATAGTAGTCGATGAGTACATCTTATAAATGTTCCTAGTCGAGGGTATATCGAGACAGGGCATCGATACACCAGAGTAGACTAGCGTATACGCATCTTGACCCATATGATGGGCGATGGATGATCCCATATCCATCGGTGTTTGACATCAAGGATGGTGTATGGGTGCTCAGTAGAGACTGGGTACACTGGACGGACTCGCCGAGAACTCCCAGTTGGTGATATACCACACGTCAGATGACAGTTCTCCGGTGACACTGGTACATGGTAGTCTGTAGACCCGAGATCGTCATAGAGTCTTGTGTGATTCCCACTGTGCTTTGATTTCCACCTTACCACGTCCAAGAGGGCGTGCAAAACGGTGGCTTTTGGGTACAGTCCCGAATCACATGGAGGCAATGAGCGATAGGAGGGGATTCGTCTCTCCCGGTATAGGGAGTTGATGTCGTGCAGTGTTCGATTGGCTATAACTGGAAGTCCCTGGCCAGGGCTGATATAGAGATATACTGGTAAGTGTTACCAGTAGTTTCTCGACCTGTTATGAGCCTCACATCGACACGACTTATCGGTTACTGGGGTCTGACGTATACCACCCCTAGACTTGATATGCGACATATCAGACGAACAGAACGGACTGTACGGGAGTGTTACTGATTGGATTCACAGGAGAACGGACAGGCTAGCTTGTTGATCTTCTGATCGCTGAATACCTGGGTGGCTGTTACGTTTAGTTGACCGCTTGCAGCTTGTGGGTGTTTGATATGATCATCACCTGCTACCGGCGTATTAACGATTTTTTAGAGTCCTACACAGAGGTTTCTTGGCTCAGGCAAAACGGAGTAGAGACACATATGTGATATGTGCAAGACCGAGGATAATGCGATATGAGATACCGTATTATATTCTCGCGATATTTAGATATGAATCGGGACATCGGATCAAGTGTTGATTCGATGAATCGGTACATGATATATTAGTCGGTTATATTCGATATAGCCGGATCGTTGGATCAAGTGTTGATTCGATGATTTAATGTATAATGATATATATCATATATTGTATTACATTATCTAATATTGGCTCGCTTTATTATTTCATTTTCTCACCGGATTAATACATTGATATATATGCGATATATGTTAAATGTATTATTTTCTTTTGTTGCAAATATATAATATATATGTGATATATATTATTGTGACATGATATGATTTATTATAAAACATGTTTAAGGATGATTAAAAGGGATTAGGGTTTGATTAGGGTTAGCTTCTTCTTGTTCATTCTAGAAGGATTCTATTTTGTCTTGGTTAAGATATTATGGTTGATACTTATCCTTAACCTAACTAAACCCTAACTTTAGTTTATTCTCTACAAGTTTTAACCTATCATCCTTGACCATGGTTTGATAATAAATCATATATTCTTGAATACTATTCATCACAAAAGGATTATCATTTTCATTCTTCATCTTCTTCTCTCTTGAGTTTTGAGAGAAAGCTTACTAGTTAATCCTTTTATGATGATATATTATGAGAAAGTGAATTAAAAAAGATAGCATAAATACTACTCCATCATCCTCATCTAAATAGCCCATTAGATTAGGGTGTTCATCTCTTTAGAGTGAGAAAGCTTGGGTTATAGCAACTTCGACGTAGATCATCGGAGAATCGGAACACTTCAAGCTAGCATGGATCGTTCGAGTCGTGGAGCCTCTCTTGAGTCCTGGAGATCGTGAATCGCGGCGAAGGGACTTCTACTCGGAGCTTGTGAAGCGAAGGAGCAGACTACAAAGGTTGTAATCCCTCACACTTAGCTTTAAAGATGTAATCTTGCATGCTAAACCCTAATAATCTAGCAAAGATCCCGTCTTTGTGTTGTTCGGCATATGTAAAATTTTATTCGGGCATGTTTGATGCTTTATGAACCTTCACAAGTGTGCCTAGGAACCCTACAGGAGGAAGGAGGGCACCGGTTCGCGGTGCCGTCGGGGCTGTCGGTCGCGGACAGCCTCCTGCACGAGATAGAGACCTCGGCCGGGGTCGAGTTCCTGGAAGGACCCTCAGGGCCCAGCTGGCATCGATCGCCCAGGAGTCCGTGCATGAAAGCCCCTAGTTCATCGTGACATTTGGCGCCTCTTTCTTTTTCTTCTTTTTGATCTTTTCGTGTCTTCCCAGGTTCTCCAGCACGTGGCCCTTGCCTTCCGCGTAGAGACCGAGGTGGTAACCCCGGCATTGGAGGCCGTGAGCTAGCTTGCCGCGTTGCAAGAAAGCTCCAGGCATGAGCATGAGGCGATGTCGGCGAGGATCGCTGCCATGGAGGGCGAGGTGGACGCTGGGAAAAGGGAGGTCGCCCGGCATCGCGAGGCTGCCGTGATCGCCGTGGGCAAGCTCGAGGACTCCCTGGTGCTCGCCGGCAACCTGAAGAAGACGGTGAAGGCCCTCCAAAAGGAGCTGGGGGCAGCGGCCGAGGCGTTTAATTCGGCTGGATCGAGGGCCGTGGCGAGTTACAAGGGGTCGAAGGATTTTTATAACGACCTGGCCATGGCCACGATCCGCATTTGGCATGACGCCATCGATGCCGTTAAGTCTCGGATGCCAGATTTCGACGACGCGGATCTCCAGGCTGAGTTCCCCCTTGTGGGTGCTGACGAGCAAGAGGAAGAAGTCCCCGGCGATGAGGTGGCCGAGGACCCAGCGCCCCAAGTGGTGGATGTCGAGGACCTCGAGGTCACGCCCGGCCCCGAGGTATAGAGCCCCCATTCTCCTATCTTCATTTTGTTTTTCTTTTGAATTTTGTAAAGCTGGGGAGCCAAAAAATACCCTTTGTAAAAAAACTTTTGTATTTGGCAGTAGTAATAAAGTTTTTTCTTAAAGTTTTTTCTTCAGCTCCATAAAATTGTGTTCTGCCATCTGTTTGTGAAGAATGCTCGTGGAATATTTTTTCCTGTATCGTTGTGCTTTTACGTCAGGTTGGCCATCTGTCTAGCGATCGTCTGTCGGGTTGTCCACAATCACTTGCCGATGAGCGCCTATGAGGAGGTATCTCCCTGGGCCCTGGAGTCGAGGGAAGATCGTTTAGATTTGGACATGCCTGACGCCCCTTACTGGGGTCTCGGGTCCGCGGCCACAGAGCATCTCTGATTCCGAGCATTGGTCACCATCCGGGGTTGACTGGGCAGGGTAGCTGCCCCGTCACCTCTTGCAAAGGCTTCATGCTTCCTGGCTCGGGGGTTGGAGAGTTGCCCACCAAGGATGGTCGAGCAGGGTAGCTGCTCGGTTGCCCCTTATGAGGGCTTGTGTCTTAGCGTTTGAGGGGTTGTGAGAAGCCTACTAAGGATGTCCGGGCAGTGGAGCTGTGCGGCGGCCTCTTGATGAGGGCTTTGACCTCGGGCGTCTTGGGTAGGCAACTACCAGCCTAGGATGACTGAGCGGGGTACCCGCTTCTGTCCCGGCGTCGCGTGTAGGGAGCTACTAGCCAGAGTTTTTACCGAGCAGGGTAGCTGGTCGGTTGCCTCTTGCGAGGGCTTTGATCCTTCAGGACGGGGACCGAGCACGGGTTACTGCCCAGTGCCTCTTGGAAAGGACTTTGATCCCTATCGGTTATGGTAGGAAGCTACCAGCCGGGGATAGCCGAGCGAGGGCCCGACTGCCTCTGGGAGGACTTTGGTCCTTGGCGCGGGGAGAGCTATAAGGCTGTAAGAAGCCTACCAAGGACCCTTGGCCGGGCAGAGTTACTGCCTGGTGCCTCTTGGCGAGGGCTTTTGTCCTGAAAGATAGCCGGGCGAGGGAACCTCGGGCTCGACTGCCTCTGAGAGGGCTTTTTGATCCCCGGCGTTATGGCAGGGAAGCTGCCCGCTGGGGATAGCCGAGCGAGGGAACCTCGGGCTCGACTTCCTCTGAGAGGGCTTTTTGATCCGCGGCGTTGTGGCAGGGAAGCTGCCCGCTGGGGGTAGCCGAGCGAGGGGACCCCGGGTTCGACTGCCTCCGGGAGGGCTTTTTGGTCCCCGGCGTTGTGGCAGGGGAGCTACCCGCTGGGGACGACCAAGCAGGGAAGCTGCTGGGCCAAATTTTGACGAGGTGTAGCCCGGCCGTTCAGCTGTAGGTGCGGGGGATGGGAACGGTCGGGGCAATGGCGCGCGCAGCTAGTGCATTGAATGTGGGGGGTGGCGAAGCGACAAGGGCGCGTCGCTTCGTTCCCACCGGATAACGCTCGATGGACGCCGCGTGGCGGTGACTCCCTAGGCAAAAGCGGGCGGCTGTTGGGCAGCACAGCGGGCTATATAAGGAGTACTGGTTCTTCCCCCTTCGCAGACAGGTCATCGAGAATGGAAGATTTCCCGTTCACCATCCCCGACATCGTCAGCTTTGAAGATGTGTACCTTTATGACCCCTACTGTACCGAGGACACGGTGCAGTTGGTTTACGAGCGCATTGAGGATCATTTTGGCCGGCTGCTCCCCAGACGCTCCTCCTTACTGCAGCTACTGATGTACTCCATCTGGAGGACATCGCCGGGGCTTTACAACCCCCTGTCGGAGCTGCTCTTCGATGAGGCCGTGGGCAAGCTGCGGTCTTTGAGGCGTTTCAGCTTGATCTCCACGAACCGGCTGGCCCGCTCAGAGGCGCTCGTCCGCGAATGCTATGAGCTGAGGCTCGGGGTCGATGCCCGTGGGGGGGGGGAGGGAGGAACCGGGGACAGAGGCTGGAACTTGCGAGGCCCCGGTTGGTGGAGATTTTTACCGAGTACCACGAGCAGTGCTCGTTGCACCCCGTTCCCCCACTATTGTAACTTTCCCCCTTTTTTTGCATGTATGGATGAGGAGCCCATAATACCCTTTGATTAAACAAAGCTTTTCTTTCTTTTTCGCAATGCTCCATTGATCTTTATTAAATTAACAATAGATCTCAGGAAGAATTTACATTGCTTTTAAACAAAAGTTACAGGCTAAAAGATGACTTTATTGGCTTGGGCCGAGCTCCTTGAAGGGTTGTCGGCCCCCGCGCTTGGCATAGGGTATGGGGCTCCCTGAGCTCCGGGCTGGCCTTCCGCTGAAACAAGCATGATCTGACCGATGGTCAGGTCGGTGGGAGGGCGATGCTGCTCTTGCTCGCGGTCGGTCTGCCGTTTGTCCCTTAGGTAGGTGGCGAGGTGCCCAGACCGGATGAGCTCCTCGATGTAGTCCCTCAGTTGTTTGCAGTCCTCCGTGGCGTGACCCAGTACCCGGTGGAAAGCGCAGTAGGGGCCCCGGGTTCACTTAGCGGCCTGACGTGGGACCGGAGGGAACTTGAAGAACCCCTCGTTCTGGGCCTCCTCCAGCAACACTGCGAGGGAGACGTTGAGGGGGGTATACTCCTAGAACTTTAGGTGGTAGGGCTGCTGACGCTCCGGCCTCTCCTCCCGAGTCTTCTTCTTCTGGTCGGGCCGTTCTGCCCAGGGAAGGTTAACATTCACCTCGGATTCCAGCTGGACCTCGCGCTCGGTCCATGCCTTGACCTCGGCCATGGTCTTAGGTTGAGCCAGCGCGAAGGAGCGCAACCATTCCTTGTGCCTCAGACTAGATCTGAGTGCCGTTATGACGGTTTCGTCTCGGTGCTCGGGCACCTCGAGAAGGGCGTTGTAGAAACGGGTAAGGTAGGCCTTAAACGTTTCCTTGTCCCCACTTTTAACCGTGAAGAGGTAGTCGACCGTGCGCTTCTGTCGACGGTTCCCTACGAAATGGCCGAGGAACTGAGTAGCCAGCTCGTCCAAGGTCGAAATCGAGCGGGGCTCGAGCCCCCGGAACCAGTCCCGATCTGCGCGGATGAGGGTGGCCGGGAAGGCCCTGCACTGGGCGGCGTCTGAGTGATCCTGGAAGCTCATCCCCGCGGTGAAAGCGTCCAAGTGGTCCTTCAGGTCGGTTTTCCCGTCGAACAGGGAGACCTTCGGGGGCTTGTTACGCGAGGAGACGTGCACGGAGAGCAGTTCCTCGGTGAACGGTTTCGTGATCGAGTCGGAGGCGTACTTAGCCCCGTCGCTCGAGAGGTGAGCTTCTCGGCGCATGCCCTCGATCTTCTTCTCGAGGGCGTCGAGCCGACCGTGGTACCTAGAGGAATCGGCGCCTCGGGATTCCTGGCCCCCGCTGCGGGTGACCTGCGTCTGGGAGCGGCCCTGGTTTCTCTCGATGAGGTGCCTCAGGTCCCGGGATGAGGTAGCTTTTGAGTTGCCGGGGCGGACCCCTTCTGTGCGGCCCCGCCGATCATGGTGGGGTCGGCCGCGCCCGCGGATAGGCGAGGTGACTGACATTTCCTCAGGGGGATAAGGGTCACGAGGAGGCTCGAGGCGAGGCGTCCTGGCGGCGAATCTCGGCGTGGAGCCCTGGGGTGCCCAGCGGGCCTCCGGGAGCACCGGTTCGAGGGACCGGTAGCCAGGGGATGCAGCCTGTTGGTGGTCGGCCGTCCAGACAGGGACATAGCCTTCTGGAGGCGGCGGATCAGTGATCTGGGGCCCGGGCGCGGCCGTTTAGACGCGGACGAGGGCCTCCACGAGGGATTGCAGGCGATCTATCCGGCCTGCGAGGGCGTTGATGACGGTCATGGGAGGAGGTTCATCCCCGCCTTCGGTGAGCGGAAGGCGGCGGCTGGTACCGGGATCCCCGGGGTGGTCGTCTACCATGAGGGTGGAGATAGGAAGGCCAACTTTGTATTTTGCGGAGTTATGTTCCCACAGACGGCGCCAACTGATGGAGCTCCTTTTCAGGCCTACGTCAGATGTTGTCTTCCGTTGATCTCGCGGTGGACTTAGTTGATTATCTTCCTTCGCGTGCGGGTCTCAATGGGTTTTTGGAGGAAGAGGTGAGGTGAGGGAGTTGTTGTCGAGTACCTGCAAAGAAGTCCCGGGGTTGTTTGGTACCACCGAGGACCCTCCGACGCTCAAGTTAATGATGAGATCCGAGCAGAGTAACGGCGTAAAAGTGTCAAGAAGCGCTTCCTTGACCCCTCTGTGATGGGGGTTCATATAGCGGTGGAGAACGCAGCAGCAGGTGCGAGGATCTCGCCGGCAGTTACGCCCCCGACGTCACGCCCGCGTAGAAAGCAGATCACCCATTAATAGGGATTGATGGCGTGGAATGTGGGGGTTGCTGGCGTAGAATCTGCGCATGGCGAGATTCGCGGAGCGGCGGTTACGCCTGTGAGTGGTAGAGCTGGTCGGAGGGTCGAGGAAGACGGCCTTGGCGGGAGCTCGGGGACGAGCTAGAAAGCTGAGGAGTTTTGGTCTTGTGGCAGCTCGAGGTGAGCTAAGGGAGACGAGGAGGCCAACTTGCAGGGACCCCGGGGGGGCCAGCTTGTGCTTGCAGGTCGGGCACGGGGCGGCCTGGTCGACCCCTGCGGGCCCTTTCTTTTGAGTTCTGGGACACATCATCTGCCACGTGTCATGATCTTGGGGATCGCCAATATCGAGCACTATCAGATCGAGAGAAACCAAAACCTTGACTCTAATTTAAACTCGATCGATGCAACGCTTGTTGATGTCTTGCTGAGTTTTTACGTCACAACCGGCAATGTGAGCATTTGCATGCAATTGGTGACTAGAGCTAGTAATTGAAGAAGTGTGGATGAAGATAATGATATTTGGAATGTGTTTGTATAAATACTTGAAGAAATGTTTTTTGAGATGTTTAGTGTTTGAAATACGTTTATATAAATTTAATATGTGCAGTATGTTTGTGACTTTAAAGTTTAATATGTTCATGTATGCTGGTGATTCATGTATGATAGTTCATGTATGCGGGGGATTCATGTATGATAGTGATTTTCTATTTGATTTTGTGTATGTAGTGATTTCATTGTTAGTTTTTTATTTTTATTTCCAGATTTTATTGATAGTTTCATTTTCAAGTCTAAAGAATTAGTGTTTTTCATCACTGGTTTTTTTTTATACTTGCATTTAATTCATGTGAATTTTTTTTATTTTCAATTTTTTCATTTACGGGGTTTTTCCATCTCACGAGAGATTTAAAAGTTTTGTATCCACTTCAGTTTTGCAAGCTACACATTTCAATCACCATCTTTTAAGCATTTAATCAAGCACATTTCAAACACCATCACTACGCATTTGCCACAATAAAACAAAATTAGTTTGAAATATATTACATAGAAATGCTCATCTGGTATATTTTACAATTTACATCGAAATACTTGAGGGATCATCGGCTCTGATAGATAAAAACGTAATCCAAACAATATAACCTTCATCATTCAAACATTCAAATATTCAAACAAACACATCCCAAGCATAATACATTAACATAAATCTATTACCGCAACATTATAATCCAAGCATTTATACAAACATGTTCCAAGCACAGTTCATTTATATAAATTTATTGCAGTAAAAACTAAATTAGTTTGACATATAAAGAAACATTCCTTTGATATATACCAGAATTTGAACTAGTAAAAACTAAATTAGGTCGGCATGCTAGAACGCAACACAAGAAATAAGAGAAATGAACGATTGAGAGATTTTAACAAACACCTAGTAAGTGGCGGATGAGAAAAAACTTATGTAGATGGTTGCAAAAATTCAACAAACGCTAGGCAGGCGGTGAAACAAAATAGGAAGAGAAGAAGAAAATAATAGGGAAATGTAGAAGCTAAATAGTGAAGAGATTATGAGAATTATTGAAGAATGCAAGAGAAGATAAGAGTTGTAATGGAAATTGGAAAAAGAAAAATGTACAGAAAGAAAGGCTAATGAGATGTAAATATAATGTGAAGGAGGAGTTGAGGAGTTTGTGAAGCGTGGTAATGGAGAAGGATGGATGAGCTCATGGGTTGAAGGGTCAAGGAATAGGTTAATTAAAGAGAAATGAAAGAAGTTCAAGATGGAAGTGGGCAAACAATAGACATCGATATAGTGGATGGGATCATTGGTGGGTAGAGAGAGAGAGAGAGAGAGAGCACAAGAACTTGGAATTGTTATGTTGGAATGAGTAAGCAATTCATCGAGGCAAAATATCAAACACTTGATGTGTTGGTTAAGAGAAAGAGAGATGGAGTTGATTTTATATAGCGAGACCTTCACCCAATCTTTTTCTCTGCTTTTACTGATCCCCAATTAGAGTCCACAAGGCTAGATGTTCCCGATCAAATTATACAAACAGCGTCATTTGAGTTTGAGGATCGAGTGGAAGCAATGATGGTAGGAAGGGGCAAGGGCGACGAGCGATTAGCGATGGAGAGGGACGAGGGCGAGTGAGAACAATCGGCAAGCGAGCAGTGAGGTTGAGGGTAAGGGTCGGTGAGGTCGAGGGCAGGGGAGTATCGAGGACAAGAGGTGCGGGCTAAGAAGAGGAGCGCGGATGAGAAGCGTTGAGGACGAAGGGCGAAGGGTGAGGGAAATAGTTACTGCTCATCGGAAAAGATGGTGAGGAGCGCAGGAAGATGCCTTCTGTTTTTTTATGCAAGAGTTTTGTTATTGCTGGGTTCCATGGCATTCCTACTAGGTTTTATAAGGCATCGTGTATGCAATTTAAAAAAATCTAGAGAGCAAAACAACCCAAACCAAGGATCTAACTAGAGAATTAGGGTTTAACTAAGCAAATAAACAACTTTACTCTAAGTGAACAAGGAATACAAACTTTGTAGACCGGTCCTTCACTTTTAAAGCTGCGTATAGTAGTCCTTTAACTCCAAGTGGTGGTCTCCCAGACTCTTGTTAGACTCCACTAGACGAAAAGAACAAGCTTGCTCAAGGATCTTCGAGACCGAAGATGATCTACGTCGAAGAATCTCTAACTTAAGCTAGCTCTTCACTAATTGAGAATTAGTGAAGCAAACAAGCTATACTAAATGGCTAGTTTGGTATATATTGGTGAAGTAGGGATTTCGCTCACTTTAGAATAATTTCTCTCTTTCTTTTCTTCACTCACTCGTAGCTAGAGAGTAAGGAAGGAGATGAAGAAAATGATCTCTAGTGATCAAGTAGGAACTATGGATGAGAAAATATCTTATATAACTCATGTAGAGACTTAACCATGGCTAAAAATTAGAGTTGGAATAATAAATATTTAGAGTAAAACAAAATTAGTGGACTAAGTCAAGATTTCCACAAGGTTCTACAAGCATCTTCAACCATGATAATTTCCAGCTAATTTTGTTTTTCCCCTTAACAATTAAATACCCAAATTATCTTAAGTTATGTATGAGTCTCATACACCCAATTTCAATGTATCATCTAGCATGACACATATTAAATACATTAATATATATCGCATATACATTTAAATGTATTTAGGGAAAACATTTTCTTAAGTGAGCTAATATTAGTTAATGTATATTAATATATCAAATATATAATCATACATTAAATTATTAAATCAACACTTGATTTAATAACCCGGCTGTATCGCATACAACCGATTAATATCATTCATATGTATATTATATATACATATAACATATCTGTAACATTTCAGAAAATATAAAATATTATTTTTGGAATTTAATATTAAAATAATATTTTTCCCGAAAACTACCCGATTTGCGAAATTGGGGTTTTCGAAAAAGGGTATAAATATATACCAATAATTATGAAATAAATGGAGATTAAAATGATTTATTCATTATAAAATATATTTAAAGGATTTGGCCTTTTTAAAATCAATTATATGCAGTTTAAATAAAAACCCGATTAGTGCTCTGTTAATTGCGATTAAGCCAAATCCGTATTTCTACAGTTTTCCATGGTTAGTGCACCATGACATGTTACATGTTGTTTCATTTGTATTGTTTTTTTTGGGTTTATGTGTTTATGGTGAGAAAAGAAAAGAAAATGAAAAAATGTGTCATGATGATTAGAGAAAGAGAGAGTGTGTGAGAAAATGAGTGAATGGGGGTGAGAATAAGAGAGGAAAGAGAGAGAGAGGTCAGCCACACCATTTCATTTCCCCTATTACTTTTCTTTCTTCTTCTTCCTCCAACCTCATCTCCCTCCACCTCCATCCTAAGGAATCATCTCAAAATATTCATCCAAACCCAAAACCCCCTTCACAAAAGTTGATCCCCTCTTCACCCTCTACACTTTGGACCCCATCAATGTTGGATTTTGAGGACTTTGGACTTCTAGGGTTTTGCTTGGTGGTATCCATGAGGTATAATCCCTTCCATTTAGTTTATTTTATGTTTTCCTAGCATTCTAATTAGTTAGAATTGGGTTAAGGTGTCGATTTGTGAACTTGGAAATTTCTAGAGAAGGGTTTGAGTGTTGTGTGGATTGGTTGATGCCTAATGGCTGTTACAATGCCCTAGAGAACAATTCTTGACCTGGACCTGTAACAACTCCATTTTTAATGTACAAAGAATTGATTTAAATTCAATGTATACTTGGAGTATTTATTGCAGCTGATATCTCTTTAAGTATTTATTTCACTCTATAATTACAAGAAGGAGCTTGTAGCTCATTGGTAATACCCTGCACTGCTGAACCAAGCCACCAGAGTTCAAATCTCATGCCCCACATAATTTTTATATTATTTTGTTTTAAATTTTTTGGAAAGTCAACAGTCAAACCGCCATAACTCACAAAATTTATACTGAACACAAAAAGTTAAATACACCAAAATTCCCCTCAGAAGACCCCCCACCCGACGAGCCCTTGACTCGGCTCGACTCGGCCGAGCCGGCCGGCCGACCGGCCGACTCGGGCCGGCGCCGCCGCCCGGACTCGGCCGGACGGCCGAGTCGTCAACACGGAATTTCTCCGTGTTGACCTGGTCTTCTCACCTGAATACTTTAATTCTCTTGATCGGTTATCAAATTCTCAATAAATCACTTTTATTCCAAAATTTAATGATTTTTAATATTTTTTTTATATATATTTATATTTTTTTAATTAAAACCCTAACCCTAGCCTAGCCCTATATAAACACCCCTACCCTCTACCCTCTCACCCAACATTCCTAAGTCCACTCTCTAAAAATTTCAAGAGAACTCGATACATTAGAAAACGAGCGAAAGGCGAAGCGCTGCCGAAATCGACGGTAAATTCCGGCGCTCGTACTAGGACTCTTCACGACGTTTCGACGCACCGACAAGCACACTACCTTCCTCACACTCTCTAGCGTTGTCCAAACCCGTAAGTCCCCTTTTCTACCTTTCTTTTCCTTCATAATAATACGAATTTTTAAAACCCGACGGAAATCGGAACAAACCGATTTTCGATTCGGTTTTATATCAAAACTTACTTGTCACAAATTCCATAATGCTTAAACATATTCATGTTGACTACTAATCACTTAAAAATCAATTTGGATAAAGTTTCTCACATGAAATGATAACTTTTGCAAAATACCGTATTTTCGCACTTAAATACCACCATGTTTAGTTTATCATATTTAACCCCTAAACTTCACTGTACCTTAAAATAGATCACGAGGTAATGACCTACCTCCACACACACGCAAATATAACCCTAATTGATATCATCAAAACTTAGAATACGAAAATACAAGACTTTACATTAAAATACCATTTTCTTTATAAACCTTTTCTGAAAGTTCTAAGTTGTATACAATTTTAAAACAAAATCTTTTAATAGGAAAATGTGATATGTCATGGACATCGATCGTTTATCTAAAGCTGACTTTGTGGTGTCTAGGCAAGTGTGTCTAAGGCAAGTGGTTACTTAATTAGGGCCACTACTTGTAGTGGAGAGCCCCCCACTTATCTGGCACTTACCTGACCACAATTGGCGGTGAAGAGACGATTTGAGGCTTCTAATGACTTATCGTTTAGACCACTTAGAAATAGGTTAGTTGGCTTAGGAAACCCTAGAATCTAAAATACGGAAATTTACACATTTTACAAATAAATATCTTATCTTTATAAAACCGTTTTCTAAATGATTAGTATTTATTAAATCTTTGCAAAGCGCCACTACAACCCACCTTTGGGGAACCCGTTAGGGATAATACGATTTATCGTGCACCCTCGGGTTTAGTAGTGCGAGATTCAGACCTCCGCAAGGAGCATTCGGTTTCGAAAGGTTTAAAATACGAAATTTAAGAAAAATGAGATTTTTGGAAAATAAAATATTTATTAAAAATTATTCTTGTATTAACATATATATATTTATCATTTAAACACCTATTTTATTATAAGATAAAGTTTTCACTTTTCCTAAAAAATTACAAGATTAAAAGTTACATTAAAATACCATGAATTTTAAATAAATCGATATTATAAATTAATACCTTTATTTATGTAATTAGGATATTTTCACTAGAAATAAGACAAAATAGAATCACTCATTATAACTATAAAGACGAATAATAAATACTTGAGGTGTATCTTGAAAACTATGCAAAAGTATTTTTACATAAAACTCCCTCAAGTTTTATAAATTACAATAAGGACCCTAACCATTATAGAACTTCGACTTACATTTCTTTTGGTATGACTCGGGTTTGAGTCTGATTATTTCTGACTTGAATATGATTCAAGTCAATCTATATTCTTTAATATTCCAACTCAATATGAACACAGAATCCAGTTAACAATCTATACAACTTGACTGAATCAAACCATGGATATACATCCATTATTCCGTTATTCCATTTACCTGATTATGCAGTTACAATCTATTTACTGATATCATGGTTTTGGTCAGTCATCCAACTTATACAATACAATACAACAATACTGTCAAAACACTACGGGGTTTAAGGGGTAGATTGGTACGAAAGGTGTTAAAGGTGGTACGAGGTGGTCAGATTAACACACCTAACCTATATTACGGCGCTGTTGTACCGTGGATTAACGGTTCCTTGTACATTCCGTTTGCCCTAGTCTCTAGCATATAGAGACCCCTCTCGTATACACTGGCATCCTTCTGTACCAAGCTACAAACAACAGCGTTAACACAATATTCTACAATATTTCACAATCTCTTTAGAAAATACCTCTTATTCTGTCTTTTCTAATTCTTCTTTATCATTGGGACTTACCGAGCGACCTGTTCGTTGACGACATTCTATTTCTTTCTTCTTTGAATGTCGTCAGGTGCTTTGGACCCAGCAGAGATAGAGCCCACCGGTGAAGACTTGGAGCAGTTTCACGAAGACCCTGAGCTCTAGACATTGTACCTTGTTCTATTCAGTATTTTCATTTCCTGTTATGCCATTATTTAGGGATCGCTTTTCATTTCAGTTGTATTTACTTTTCATGCATTGTACAAAAGAATGTTATTAATAAAGTTGATGTTATTTCTATATCTCTTGTGATTTACTTTTATATTGCTTAGATACGCTTAGCGTATGTACTTCTAAGTATATACGTAGCGGACCTCGTCGCGTCCACTTCACCGTACACCGGGAAGCGGGGCGTGACAGGTTTTGTTGGTGGCCCATGCAGGTTTGAGCTATATGAATCCCTATCATGCAGTTCTGGTCTGCGTGAACAACCTAAACAATATAACACAAGAACCAGCAACTAAACATTCTTTATTTCTTGAATCTTACAAATTTCTATTCCTTGAATCTTATCATTTCATTTATTTGAATCTGTCCTAACCCAAATTTTTCTTCAAGGTTATGGATTCCCCGAACAACACCAGCACCAATGTCAACAACACACCTCCAGCACTACCTCTCGCACCAGTTGTTCCTGCACCACCCACTGAGCATACAGTGCTACTTGAGGCGATTCGCAGCCTTCTTGAGGGACAGCAACAACTACTGAACCGTCCTGAAACCGACGCACCGGGAGTAAAGCAATTCATGGCTTTACATCCCAAGCAGTTCTCTGGTAAAGGAAGCCCTCTTGAAGCTGAAGAATGGGCACAAAGCATCGAAGACGATCTGGCAGCAGCTCAAGTGCCAGACATCGCTTGGGTCTGTGTGGTGAAACTACAGCTCACGAACAATACTCGCAACTGGTGGAAGGCGGAAGAAAGCCGTCTGGTACAGCCGATTGAATGGAAGACTTTTCGTGAGAGGTTCGATGCGAAATACTTCCCTGTGACTGCCAAGTTTGCCATGGAGCAGCAGTTTATTCATCTACAACAGGGTTCAATGTGGGACAAATCAGTAGATGAATACGACGCTGAATTCACCATGTTAAGCCGGTAAGATATGTCACAATAGTTCAATTTTTAAATATCACATACTACACAGCTAACACAATCTTTAAACAGATTCGCGGCACACTTGATACCGACGGACGATATCAGAGCCCGTCACTTTCAACAAGGACTGGACACGGAGATTCAGGCTGCTCTAGCCACGGGAAAGTTTTTGACTCATGAGGATGCTCTGGATGCTGCCCGCAGTTATGAGGCAGTGATAAAAGCAAGGGGCAGACCTCAGTCTGCAGGAGTCAAGCGCCCTGCCAATCAGATGGCAGGTGGAGCCTCGTCCAGGCCACCTTTCGTGCCAAGGCGACCCGGAGTACCAACCCATCGTCCCTGCCCAGCCTTTTGCACCTACTGCAAGAGAACTGGACATATGATGAAGGACTGCCGTCGAGCCAACCGCCTTTGCTTAGTCTACGGCTCAGCTACTCACGATATTGGGTCTTGTCCCCAAAGACAGAACCCAGTTGCTGCACCCAGGCCAGCAATTACTTATCCACAGCGACCAGCTCTTCAGGCACCTACTCCCAGACCTGCACTACCTGCACCACCCAGAGGACCGCAAGCTGCACCACCTCCTCGTCAGTTCCATCAAGCTCAAAGGAATGTTCCGAGGAATGCTCTTCAGGCCAGGAGGAATGTACCAAGGCGCCGGGCTTTCACGATGTCCATGGAAGAAGCTGAGGCCACTGGCCAAGTCATCACTGATAAACTTTTCTTTTCAAACTTTGCTTTTCTATCCTGCTACTTAGTTACATATTTCCTATACCTAAAACAAATCCCACATACCTTAGGTACAATCTTAGTATCCTCAATCCCTGCACTTGCACTGTTTGATACTGGAGCATCACATTGCTTTATGTCGCAACGGTTTGTCCGAACCCATGCGATTCCAGTCTCACCTCTTGTATCCAGCTGGAATGTCAGTTCAGGAAATGGCGTTCTAAAGGCAATTATGGGATACAACTTGTGTCCAGTCGTCGTCTGCAGTCGAGAGTTTTATGCTGACTTCAAAGTGCTGGATATACCAAACTTCGATGTGGTTCTAGGAATGGATTGGCTTGGAACTTTTTATGCTACCATCGACTGTCGTCAAAGGAGGGTAGTATTCGAGATTCCAGACCATCCGATCTTCTATTTCAAAAGCGGAGACCGTACACTGGAGCCAAGTACCTACAAAGCGAAGCCAAGAGAAGCAGTAGTTGCAGCAACTCAAGCGGAGGAAGAATCAAGACCAGATGTGGTTCGAGAGTTCGACGATGTATTTCCTGACGATATATCAGGTTTGCCTCTTGATCGAGCTCTTGAATTCAGTATTGATTTAGTACCAGGAGCACAACCGGTGATCAAAGCACCCTATCGTTTAAGTCCGGAAGGTTTGAAGGAAGTCCGAACACAGTTGGACGAATTACCGGCGAAAGGATGGATTCGTCCCAGCACTTCAAGTTGGGGATCACCTGTACTACTTGTGAAGAAGAAGGAAGGTTCATACAGAATGTGCATCGATTACAGAGCCTTGAACGAAGTCACTATAAAGAACAAGTATCCACTCCCGCGCATCGATGATCTATTCGATCAGCTAAGTGGATCTTGTGTTTTCTCTAAATTAGATCTTCGTTCAGGTTATCATCAAGTGAAGGTCAAGGAAGCTGATATTCACAAAACAGCTTTCAGAACTCGCTATGGACATTACGAATTTCTAGTGATGCCATTTGGAGTGACCAACGCACCCGTAATATTCATGAACCTTGTGAATCAAGTTTTCCGGGAGTACTTAGACAGGTTTGTTGTCATCTTCATCGACGACATCCTGGTGTATTCTAAGAGTCGGAAAGAACATGCAGAACATCTGCGAATTGTCCTAGAAACTCTTCGACAACATCAGCTTTATGCCAAGTACAGCAAGTGTGAGTTTTGGCTAAATCAAGTTGGTTTTCTTGGACATATCGTATCAGGAGAAGGAATCTCTGTAGATCCAACGAAAGTTTCGGCAGTTAGCGAATGGCCTACACCAAAGTCAGAGAAGAATATTCGAAGTTTCTTGGGTTTAGCTGGGTATTACAGAAGGTTTATTGAAGGCTTTTCGAAGATAGCAACGCCCCTGACCAAGCTCACACATAAAGATGAAGAATTTGTGTGGTCAGAAGCATGCGAACAAGCTTTCGTAGAACTCAAGTCAAGGTTGACATCTGCACCTATTCTCGTCATACCGGATCAATCTGGGGGATTCGAAGTGCATTGCGATGCATCCGGTAAGGGATTAGGATGTGTTCTACATCAGCATGGTAAGGTTATGGCTTATGCTTCAAGGCAGCTGAAGATTCATGAGCGCAGTTATCCGACACATGATCTGGAGTTAGCAGCCGTCATCTTTGCTCTCAAGATTTGGCGTCATTATCTACTTGGTGAACGAGTGAACATCTACACAGATCATAAGAGCTTAAAGTATGTGTTTACTCAGAAGGAGTTGAATATGCGGCAGAGAAGATAGTTAGAACTCATGGCGGACTTTGACATCAACTTGCAATATCACCCAGGGAAGGTGAATGTAGTACCTGATGCTCTTAGTCGCCAACCATTAGCAATGAATCTCACCGCTCAGTGGAAACTTCAACAAGACTTGCATCAGATGGAGATTGAGGTAGTCATGCCAGGTAATGCTTCAAGTTTGATGAATTTACAAATTCAATCAACCATTGTCAATCAGATCAAAGCAGCTCAAGCCAGCGATGCTAAGTTGCAAAAGATCAGAGAACAAGTGGAGAATGGACTCAGAACAGACTTCATCATCCATGAAGACGGATCTTTGAGATACGGCAGCAGATTGTGTGTACCAAAAGGTCCTGTATGGGAAGAGTTAATGAAAGAAGCTCACAGCTCTCCCTATTCAGTACAGCCTGGAGGTACCAAAATGTATAAAGATCTACGTCAGAACTATTGGTGGCATGGAATGAAGCGTGAAGTAGCCAGAAGCGTCGCAAAATGCTTGGTGTGTCAGCAAGTAAAGGCTGAACATCACAGGACTGCTGGATTACTTCAACCATTACCAATCCCAGAATGGAAGTGGCAACACATCACGATGGAATTTTTGACTGCTCTTCCTCGCAGCACAAAGGGTAACGATGCCATATGGGTCATTGTGGATCGACTCACAAAGTCGGCTCACTTCATCCCATTTCGAGTTGGCCAATCTACTGAGACACTAGCGAAGAAGTACATATAGGTAATAATCTAATTTAGATTTAAAACTCTTCATAATGTACTATCTCTGATACCCATAAACTCATACAGGAAATTGTGAGACTCCATGGAGTACCAGTCTGCATTGTCTCCGATCGTGACACCAGGTTCCGATCGCAATTTTGGCAGAGTCTGCAAGCAAGCTTGGGAACACGTCTGAACTTCAGCACGGCTTATCATCCACAAACAGATGGTCAGTCGGAACGAACTATTCAGATCTTGGAGGATATGCTTAGAGCGTGTATGCTAGACTTCAAGGGATCGTGGGAAGATCACCTACATCTTGTGGAGTTTTCGTACAACAACAGCTACCAAGCAAGCATAGGGATGGCACCTTTTGCAGCACTGTATGGAAGGAAGTTTCGTTCACTATTAAGTTGGGACGACATCGGAGATAGGGAACTTCTTGGATCAGAAATGATAGTAGCAACTGTTGATGTGGTTCGTACTATCAGGGAAAGGATGCGTATAGCCCAAGATCGACAGAAGTACTGGGCTGATACAAAGAGACGACACTTGGAGTTCCAGCCAGGAGATCACGTATTCCTGAAGATATCTCCGAACCGCGGAGTGATCCGATTTGGAAGACGGGGTAAGCTAAGTCCGAGATACATTGGACCGTTCGACAAACTCGAACGAGTCGGTGAAATGGCATACCCTTTAGCGCTTCCACCTTCATTGGAAGGAGTGCATAATGTGTTCCACATATCTCAACTCAGAAAGTATGTAAGTGACCCCAGCCATGTACTTGATCATTCCGAGCCCACTATACAGCCCGACTTGTCTTGTGAGCAACAGCCCGTGGAGATCCTGGACAGGAAAGTGAAGACACTTCGGAACAAGGAAGTTAACTTGGTTCGAGTGATGTGGAGGAAAAACACTCCAGGAGAGTCCACTTGGGAAAGGGAGGATGAAATGCGTACTAGATATCCACACCTCTTTGTAAACTAGTTCTCAAATAAAAGTTGTAAATTTCGAGGACGAAATTTTTGTAAGGAGGGTAGACTGTAACAACTCCATTTTTAATGTACAAAGAATTGATTTAAATTCAATGTATACTTGGAGTATTTATTGCAGCTGATATCTCTTTAAGTATTTATTTCACTCCATAATTACAAGAAGGAGCTTGTAGCTCATTGGTAATACCTTGCACTGCTGAACCAAGCCACCAGAGTTCAAATCCCATGCCCCACATTATTTTTATATTATTTTGTTTTAAATTTTTTGGAAAGTCAACAGTCAAACCGCCATAACTCACAAAATTTATGCTGAACACAAAAAGTTAAATACACCAAAATTCCCCCCAGAAGACCCCCCACCCGACGAGCCCTTGACTCGGCCGAGTCGGACGGCGGACCGGCCGATTCGGGCCGGCGCCGCCGGCCGGACTCGGCCGGACGGCCGAGTCGTCAACACGGAATTTCTCCGTGTTGACCTGGTCTTCTCACCTGAATACTTTAATTCTCTTGACCGGTTATCAAATTCTCAATAAATCACTTTTATTCCAAAATTTAATGATTTTTAATGTTTTTTATATATATTTATATTTTTTTAAATAAAAACCCTAACCCTAGCCTAGCCCTATATAAACACCCCTACCCTCTACCCTCTCACCCTACATTCCTAAGTCCACTCTCTAAAAATTTCAAGAGAACTCGGTACATTAGAAAATGAGCGAAAGGCGAAGCGCTGCCGAAATCGACGGTAAATTCCGGCGCTCGTACTGGGACTCTTCATGATGTTTTGACGCACCGACAAGCACACTACCTTCCTCCCACTCTCTAGCGTTGTCCAAACCCGTAAGTCCCCTTTTCTACCTTTCTTTTCCTTCATAATAATACGACTTTTTAAAACCCGACAGAAATCGGAACAAACTGGTTTCCGATTCGGTTTTCTATCAAAACTCACTTGTCACAAATTCCATAATACTTAAACATATTCATGTTGACTACTAATCACTTAAAAATCAATTTGGATAAAGTTTCTCACATGAAATGATAACTTTTGCAAAATACCGTATTTTCGCACTTAAATACCACTATATTTAGTTTATCATATTTAACCCCTAAACTTCACTATATCTTAAAATAGACCACGAGGTAATGACCTACCTCCACACACACGCAAATACAACCCTAATTGATATCATCAAAACTTAGAATACGAAAATACAAGACTTTACATTAAAATACCATTTTCTTTATAAACCTTTTCTGAAAGTTCTAAGTTGTATACAATTTTAAAATAAAATCTTTTAATAGGAAAATACGATATGTCATGGACATCGATCGTTTATCTAAAGCTGACTTTGTGGTGTCTAGGCAAGTGTGTCTAAGGCAAGTGGTTACTTAATTAGGGCCACTACTTGTAGTGGAGAGCTTCCCACTTACCTGGCACTTACCTGACCGCAATTGGCGGTGAAGAGGTGATTTGAGGCTTCTAATGACTTATCGTTTAGACCATTTAGAAATAGGTTAGTTGGCTTAGGAAACCCTAGAATCTAAAATACGGAAATTTACACCTTTTATAAATAAATACCTTATCTTTATAAAACCGTTTTCTTAATGATTAGTATTTATTAAATCTTTGCAAAGCGCCACTACAACCCACCTTTGGGGAACCCGTTAGGGATAGTACGGTTTATCGTGCACTCTCGGGCTTAGTAGTGCGAGATTCAGATCTCCGCAAGGAGCATTCGGTCTCGAAAGGTTTAAAATACGACATTTAAGAAAAGTGAGATTTTTGGAAAATAAAATATTTATTAAAAATTATTCTTGTATTAACATATATATATTTATCATTTAAACACCTATTTTATTATAAGATAAAGTTTTCACTTTTCCTAAAAAATTACAAGATTAAAAGTTCAATTAAAATACCATGAATTTCAAATAAATCAATATTATAAATTAATACCTTTATTTATGTAATTAGGATATTTTCACTAGAAATAAGACAAAATAGAATCACACTCATTATAACTATAAAGACGAATAATAAATACTTGAGGTGTATCTTGAAAACTATGCAAAAGTATTTTTACGTAAAACCCCCTCAAGTTTTATAAATTACAATAAGGACCCTAACCATTATAGAACTTCGACTTACATTTATTTTGGTATGACTCGGGTTTGAGTCTGATTATTTCTGACTTGAATATCATTCAAGTCAATCTATATTCTTTAATATTCCAACTCAATATGAACACAGAATCCAGTTAACAGTCTATACAACTTGACTGAATCAAACCATGGATATACATCCATTATTCCGTTATTCCATTTACCTGATTATGCAGTTACAATCTATTTACTGATATCATGGTTTTGGTCAGTCATCCAACTTACACAATACAATACAACAATACTGTCAAAACACTACGAGGTTTAAGGGGTAGATTGGTACGGAAGGTGTTAAAGGTGGCACGAGGTGGTCAAATTAAGACACCTAACCTATATTCCGTTGCTGTTGTACCATGGCTTAACAGTTCCTTGTACATTCCGTTTGCCCTGGTCTCTAGCATATAGAGACCCCTCTCGTATACACTGGCATCCTTCTGTACCAAGCTACAAACAACAGCGTTAACACAATATTCTACAATATTTTACAATCTCTTTAGAAAATACCTCTTATTCTGTCTTTTCTAATTCTTCTTTATCTTTGGGACTTACCGAGCGACCTGTTCGCTGACGACATTCTATTTCTTTCTTCTTTGAATGTCGTCAGGTGCTTTGGACCCAGCAGAGATAGAGCCCACCGGTGAAGACTTGGAGCAGTTTTACGAAGACCCTGAGCTCTAGACATTGTACCTTGTTCTATTCAGTATTTTCATTTCCTGTTATGCCATTGTTTAGGCATCGCTTTTCATTTCAGTTGTATTTACTTTTCATGCATTGTACAAAAGAATGTTATTAATAAAGTTGCCGTTATTTCTATATCTCTTGTCTCTTGTGATTTACTTTTATATTTCTTAGATACGCTTAGCGTATGTACTTCTAAGTATATACGTAGCGGACCTCGTCGCGTCTACTTCACCGTTCACCGGGAAGCGGGGCGTGACAGGACCGGTGACCAAACCCCAAATTACGAACTTTAGATTCGTCGATATCGGGTTTTTATGGATTTAGTGATGGTATTTAGAGATATGGAATGACTCAAGACAACCATAAAAGAAGTTCCCATGACCATGAGACGCGCAGGCAACCATGAACCACCACCTGAAACCCGAGCCCAATATCCCCTAGTCTGGCCGCAGATTTATTGCTATAAGCCGCAAATTTCGGCCAAGTTGGAGTGAAACCCTGTGATTTTTGGTCTGGGGCATTGTTATCCTATATCTAGAGCAACCCCATATGCAAAATTGGTTAGTTTGACCTGAGTCAAAATCTGGGAGCACTTTGATGTGATTTTGGCTATATTTTCCGTATTTTGAAATGTTTGGTTTTGCTAATTGGATTTGTATTGGGTTGTTGGATGTTTTTACATCGACAACAAGGGTTGTTTGAATGTTTTTGCACGTGTAGGCCATAGGTTCTACCCTATGAGCGCGCCGTGTGCCGTATCGGTTTTCCGGATTCGATTTTAATAGCGATTGCAATTGTGTATTATTTTAGGTATTTTCGTGTGGATTCCGAAGCGACGGAGCGTGGCGTCATCGACTTCGGCAAGTAAAGAGCAAGGTGAGTGGATCTATAACCACGGGGGAAGCCGGGTGGATGGCGTATAGCACCCCCGCTAACTTTTGATGGAAACCGATTCATAGTATATGGTTAAGGAAACTTTAATAGAAAACTAAAGGATAGTTAGAAGTGATATGATACGGCTAATACGCGATGACGGAATTTGAGGATACTGTTTGATGATATTGCCGTTTAGGGTACTATAGGACTAGATAACCGACGTACATGTGTCAACCGAACCATACCTATTTCAAACTGAAGAATCGTATGCATCTTTTAAACAGATACCTTGAGGGGCGTTTGATTCGTATGTCAAAGAATAATTTATAACCGCAATCAAGAATGGCATTGCTTGGTAGCTAGCCGGTGAGTACGGGTCGGTCCACAGGGATTTTGTGAATTTCCTAATTGTTCTTACGAGTTAATTCAGATTGTTGTCGGATTGATTAAATCTAAAAACTAAGTTTATCTAGATCTAAATCTTGCTAGGGTTAGGTTTAGATTAAGTTTGGAAATTCAATATTCTTTACTGCTTTCTATACCCAAATTAAGATCTCTTTAGGAGTTATGGTAATTATTAATAAAGCGGATTAGTACCATCGGGAAGAAATGGTGTTTCTTCCTCTAGGTTATTGTCCTTTCTTTCTTAATCCTTACCCTAACCTCCATGGAAAACACGCTCAACCGGGCCTTTATACTACGGTATCACCGCTACTTCGTAAGATAGGGTGCCGTAGGGAGCGGTGTGTGCATGTATGCATGGAGTCCTATAAAAACGTGTGATGGACGAGAAAGGGGTGAGAGAACTTCATCTCTCAAGCCTTCCCCAAAGCTAACCCTAACAAGCGAGGAGACTACTCGCTCATTAGGGAATTAAAGAACATATCTAAACTATCTATCTAGGGCAAGGAATTAAAGATCTAACTAGGGCAGATAAGAAATTACCAAGGGCAGATAATAAAATTAACTAGGGCAAATAAAAAGAACTACTTACAAATTGATGCACTCTTCATTCATTGCAGAAATTACAGATCTGAATTTTAGATATAAAATGAGACACAAGAAGAGGCATACCTCGAAAGAGGTATTAGGGCTTCTATTTATAGATTCATAGAAACCCCTAGGGTTACAATCGACGCACATCTGCTATTACAAAAATACCCCCTAAGAAATAGACCTAGTCAACGCACGCCACCATCTTGGAATTTCGCACCGACAATTGGGCCACGTGGCCGCGGATCCGCGGCCAAAGCCCACGTTTGGTTGCGATTCCGCAGCCGTATATGGGACCTGGCTGCTGAAATTCTCTGTGCTGCTTCTGGTATTGTTTGTCTTCCTATTTCTTTGGTTGGTTCTTCAGAATATCTTGTATTTCTCTTCCAGATCTCCACAGTGAGTACTGTAGTGGACTTTTACCATTCGCTTCGTGTCGAAGTCTTGAACCTTGAGCTGCCTTATACTTTGTGAACTGATCTTCGTGTAGGCTTGATCAAGATTCCACCATTTATTAATCGTAGTCTCACTTTGTATCATCTTTTTCATCAATTTCACTTCTTTTGCTCCGAGAACCTGTAACTTGTAACTATGTAGCAGACATGGGTCAAAAGCACCTGTTTATTTGTAAAATGCATAAGAATGGGGAATATAATAATACAATATTATGATATGAACAAATAACCCCAAACTTATCTTTTTCTCATCCTCATGCAAACCTAGTTTTATTCTCAACAAAATCCTAAGCTCATTTTCGCAGGGAATCGCGATTGCACTAAGCTCGTGCAACAAGCCGTTAAACCTCTAGGTGTCCCTAGTAGGAGGAGTGTTGTCTCCTGAGGGTTTTCAGCGGATACTACCCACAATATTCTATCAATTAGGCCCATTGACTTTTATTCTCCAATTAGGTTTTCTATCAAGGAATTCTATTATGTTCGACTCATAAATTATCCACCCGTATTTTTCACGCTTTCTTATCATTTATCTTAAGATTGTATATATTCTTGTGAATTTACTTAGCTTTTGGCATCTTTTAAGCTTTCCTTCTAGGGTTCTATCTCAACTTAGGAATTTTTATCATCTTTATTAAAGATATAAGTCTTATTCTTCATTCCTATCTCTTATCTAAACCCTAATCACATACCCCCTACGTGTGTGTATATATCACCCCTACACTTGGAAATTCAAATCAAGCTATTATACTCTTGTCCGTTGTCCAAAGCACTTCTTAATTGGTGAATTTTTAGATGAATTTCGCTCACACATCCTTCATGCGACTGTTAATACTTCTTGAGGTACCAACAACCGATTACAAGATGTGTTTGCACATTAAAGTGTAATTCCTAGTCTTGCAACACCTAAGGCTTTTAGCAGTGACTCCCAAACCAGTTGGTCTAAGGCACTAGGTGATAAGGCACCCTCGGTAAATAATTTTTTTATTTATGTAGCCTTAAGTAATTACAAAAACCAGTGTTAATTTTTTTTATCTCTTTATGCACACTTATAATATTTATTTCCTTCATACTAAGGCTTTTAGACAAGAGCACTTCAAGGTATCCTCTACTATTCCAAGTTTCAAGGTTCGTGTTTGTGCAATTTTGTAGGGTATATATTTTCAAAATCTAGACTTGAGCTTAGGAATTATTTTTCAAACGTATATTTTAATAAAAATATCAATATTTTTCCCTTGTTTTAACTTAGCCCAAGAAGTAAACTCAAAATTTGCCTATTTCTAAATAAACTACAAAGACATACTTTCTACCGTTAAACTTTAAGAAAGGTTATTTTTAGGGTTTTTAATTTACTAAGTATAAGATCTAGTTGTTCCTCTGGCTAGTTAACCTTTTTGTCAAACTCAAGTCAATTATGACCAAAATTGAATACTTTAATTTTTACAGGGAATTTAAAATTTTCAATTTTTTATAGGTTTTAAAATAAGTATGCAAATGCAAAAATATACACATGAAGGCGAAGGAAGAAGGCTTACCGAGCATACCCCCAAACTTAAACTTGACAGTGTCCTCACTGTCATGCCATACCAAGAGGGTCAAAATGTCGGCACTCCCCTATTTATTTATTTATAGTTTTTATATTTTTTTATTGTTAAAAGAAAAACAAAAAATATATATACAACAATGTTCCCACCAAACTTAAGTAAAACAGTGTTTCCACTGTTTTAGCGTTAAAATTCAGAGTTAGGGAGGAGAAAAATCAAACTATACAAGGCCTTACACAGACCAAAGATTAGCACCAACCATTCAAAAATTCTATCGTGATAATAGTAGGTTGGTGGAAGAATGGAATGTAGAGAAAGGAGTTGAGAAACACACGAGACCGAATGGGAAGAAGAGTGGAATATGGTCTCGGTGGAGGAGAAGAATGGCAGAAAAGAGAAAGAAGTGTAGTAGATCTTGAGGGTGTAAATCGAGTGAATAAATTAGCACAATTTGTGATGACCGATGTGTTAAAAGTGATTGTGTTAATCTATCAACCTGTCGAGAAATGGGGTCAAATCTCTCAATATTCGCAAGAAAACATGGGTACGTCGAACTTGGTAAACCCTCCATTGAAAATGGAAACGCGACGGAATCTTGCGTGGTTGAAACGATAGGAAGGACGAGAGGGAGTGATTTAGGGATAGTCTTATTCTCACCTAAGTAATCTGTCTCGAATTTGAAAGATTCCATCAATGGTTCGAAATGACTGTAAGCAACCGAGTCTGATGGTTCAACTAACTCATCTGAAAATTTAAATGACTCAAAGGGAGATGAGTTTTCAACATCGTCCGAAAAAGTGAAACACTCGTAATCGTTATCAGCTGTGAGAACTGTGTCATTCAAAGAGAAATTTTTCAAGCTCACAGTCTCCCTGCGTGATCTTTTGTGTGGTCGAAACGATGGAAAGGAATGAGGGTGATTTAGGAAGTATAACAGTTAAAGATTTAGGAGGATGAATTGGAAAATCCGACACATCAAACAAAAATTGTTCATCCTCAATATTATCCTCAATACTCTCCTCAATACTATCCTCATAAATCTCCTCAAAATTTAGCTTATCTATGCCATTATCATCAAAATCAAGACGCATATGAGGTTCGGTAGAAACATTTAATGACTCGGGATGGTGAATTGGACATAAAATTTCAATCAAATTTACGGGTTCATCATCCAAAATATTCCCGGCGTCAATATCCTCAATCAAGTGAAAATCAATTTTTTCAGACACCTCATCAAAAGCATGGATATCAATTAATTTAGGCTCTAGAGTGGAGGTGTAAAGTTCAAAAGGATTAGGCATGGTTTCACTCGAAAGAGACTCTTCACAATCTGGCAAATCAAGCACTACAAAGTCGTACAACTCATTAAATGTTTTATTTTCGACTGATGAATCATTTGGGACACTTGTTTGAAAACTGGAGTTGTGGAATTCAATTGGTAATGGGTAAGTTTGATTTGAAAGGGTGCACAGCTCACTCTCTCCTCTCAAATTCTCACTCTGTCCAACCGCCTCCTCATACATTGGAATTTTTGGAGCTAGTTGGAAGCTAGCTACCGGGTCACTAGGTTGCATAAGGGCGGCAATGGACGTATCCACATTCTTCATCATTTGGTTTGTCGCTACCATATAGGCTTCCAACGACTGTTCCAAACTAGACATAGGTTGTGAAGGGATTTCAGTAAAAGATTCAAAGTTGCTTGGATTCTGGAAACTCCCAAATGGCTGTGTAGAAGCAATGTCTAGGGAAGGTGTGAAAGTTGGGTAGGACTGGTAGGAATTGAATGGTTGGACAGGAGTAGGATCAACATTTGGATAAAAAGGTGCATGGACTTGTTGATCCCTAGAACTGGATGTGTGGAGAGGAGTGAAAGATAGGCTACGAGATTTTTCAATATGCTCAGCAATAGACTTGGGTTTTGGAGTTACAATAGGACTTGAAAAAGGAGTATCAACGTAAGAAGGTGGTGAAGGTTGCAACGGTTGATACAAAGTGGATTGCGGAGTTCAACTGTTTCTCCTAGACGCTTTTATTCGATCTTTCAAAGAAATTTTGGACATGGAGGGGTCATCCGTAATTCGACCAAAACAATTCGCGTATGAAGCAAAGTTTGGTTCAGGGTACCAAGGTTCGGCAAGAGATTTGTGAGGTGGGGTACCCATGATGTAAAAAGGAGAAGAAAAAGAAGGTGGGTGTAAGTGAGGTACAAGGATTTCTTAGCGATAAGTTGCAAGATTTTGTAAAAAAATTTCCTTTTTTTATGTAGTGCTCTTTGCAAAAAGATTTTCGATAAAAGGCTTTGACACAAATGCAATCAACCACAAATGCACAATCAGGCCTAGATCTAGGGTCAGCTAGACAGCTCCTAACTGTTCCAAAGGGCTAGAAATAGGACCTCAAACCGCCTCTTCACCGCCAATTGCGACCAGGTAAGTGCCAGGTGAGTGGGAGGCTCTCCACTACAAGTAGCGGCCCTAATTTAGCAACCACTCGCCTTAGACACACTTGCCTAGACACCACAAAGTCAGGTTAGGATCAACGGCCGATGCCTACAACTAGTCCTCTGTCCTATTGAGCGCGAAGTCCTTATGGCTGAGTCTGGTATTTTTTAATTAAATAGTGGTTAATGCAATATGCCTTATGTGATTTCTGGGGTCCTGGGAATGGTGATGAAATCCCCACCCAATCTGGATTGGTGTAAAAGCCCCTTAAAGTCAGTTTTAAAATATGCAAAACAGTAGCAATCACTTGCAATCAAATTTTTATTTTTAGCGCGGCGCAAAGAATCCTGCATAAGATCAATTATTGGAAGGGGGAGAGATTTTTTAAGCGCAAAGAATCCTGCAGGAGATTTGACAGAGGAGATATTGGGATTTTCATAGAAGAATAAGGGAAGCTTACAGAAGAAATTTGGACAGATGACGTCACCAGAATGCGGCGCTTCTGTGGCAGAAGGTCACCTCGGGCGGCGGTTCCATGGTGGGTTACAAGGTTCAAGTCCCGATATTTTTTCTGTTCCTCCGTTTTGATTTTCTCCTATTGTTCAGATTTACTGTTTTCTGTTTCACTCTCTGGATTTTCCAGATCTGAACTCGATTGTAGATCCTGCAAAATTCAAACAAAAATACCCTTCACAAAATAACAAAATGATAAATTTTTATATATTTTATTTTTTCAGTTTTTACGATTTTTTATGATTTATATTAACCAGAAATTGCAAAAAGAAAATAACACGCCATCCCCAGCAATGACGCCATTTGATTCGTATGTCAAAGAATAATTTATAACCGCAATCAAGAACGACGTCGCTTGGTAGCTAGCCGGTGAGTACGGGTCGGTCCACAGGGATTTTGTGAATTTCCTAATTGTTCTTACGAGTTAATTCCGATTGGTGTCGGATTGATTAAATCTAAAAACTAAGTTTATCTAGATCTAAATCTTGTTAGGGTTAGGTTTAGGTTAAGTTTAGAAAGTCAATATTCTTCACCGCTTTCGATACCCAAATTAAGATCTCTTTAGGAGTTATGGTAATTATTAATAAAGGGGATTAGTACCATCGGGAAGAAACAGTGTTTCTTTCTCTAGGTTCTTGTCCTTCCTTTCTTAATCCATACCCTAAGCTCCATGGAAAACACGCTCAACCGGGCCTTTATACTACGGTATCACCGCTACCTCGTGGGATAGAGTGCCGTAGGATAGAGTGCCGCATGGAGTCCTATAAAAATGTGTGATGGACATGAAAGGGGTGAGAGATCTTCATCTCTCAAGCCTTCCCCAAAGCTAACCCTAACAAGCGAGAAGACTACTCGCCCATTAGAGAATTGAAGAACATATCTAAACTATCTATCTAGGGCAAGGAATTAAAGATCTAACTAGGGCAGATAAGAAATTACCTAGGGCAGATAATAAAATTAACTAGGGCAAATAAAAAGAACTACTTACAAATTGATGCACTCTTCATTCATTGCAGAAATTACAGATCTGAATTTTAGTTATAAAATGAGGCACAAGAAGAGGCATACCTCAAAAGAGGTATTAGGGCTTCTAATTATAGATTCATAGAAAACCCTAGGGTTACAATCGACGCACATCTGCTATTACAAAAATACCCCGTAAGAAAAAGACCTAGTCAACGCTGTAAGTCCATGCTACCGCTCCCGGTACTTACGGGCTTGCGGAAATGACGAAAAACAATTTTTCTAGAGATGGTAACATGGACTCAAACCGGATCTTTGTTAAACTATCTATCTAACAACCTAACTAGGAGTTGTTAACTACTCGGTTATGGGGTTATACCTTTCTTTCTTGAACTCCTTCGTCTTCAACCCTTGATGGTGTACGGATCGGCTTCACCCCGTCGTCTCCTTGCGCCGAAGATCGATCTACCCGAAAGCTTCTACCTTTGGCTTCTTCTTCGAACTTTGAAGAAACTAGTTCACTTGGTTTGCTAAACCTTCTGAACTAGAGTGAGTAGAGGAGAGTGTGTTGGGATTTTTCTCTATGGTTCTTGCTTCTCAACACATGAGACAAGTGAACCATAGACACGAGAGAGCAAGAGGAAGAGGGAGAGCTCAAGCAAGAGAGAGAAAGGAAATGAGAGAAAATGAGTAAGACTTTTTCCCTCTTGGCTCTCATAATCCAAATTCATCATAACAAATAATAGCAATAAAGTATTATGTGATGGTTTAAGTCAAAATAGCCATATCATTTCATGCACTCATTTTGCACAAGAGAAACAAGCAAGCAAAAGTCTTTGCCATGAAATGATAACTATTGTCATGATGATGGTCAACTAGTCCAACCTAGTCAACCGGTCAACAAAGTCAACAAGTCAACAAAGTCAACCCCTCAACAACCATGTCACTATAATACTTAATTAATATTATTGTTAATTATATTTCATATTCTCATTAGGGTTTAGCAAAAAGTCAATAGTCAACAGTCAACGGTCAACAACCCTAATGAGAATCCCATGTCTCTGTCTCTTTGTCAACTGTGCATACACACCCGCATCCGCGTTCCGAGGAACACGAATACATACGAGATAAAATCAATCCCAAAACGTACACTAGGATATGGCTTAAACCAAAGCCCGCTAGTGTTAACTGTCCGGACACTAGACGTGCACAAGTGCACGGATGTGGCCGAACCCTGTCGCAAAACCATGCGACCTGTCGCAAAACCATGCGACCTCTACTCTTTTTCCTAAAAGCGAATAGCTCTCTGTGTGGGACTCTAAAGACTAGACACTACGCTGGCAGTGGGTTTAACCACAGACCGCAAGCGGCACTAACTGTGCGTAACGGCCCCCAGGTAGATGCCAACAAGAAGACTGACGAGGTGAAACCCATCTGAACTCCTACTGAGCCTGAATGTGACAGTCTCCATACAGTCCGGTCTGTTCGTCTGATACATCGCATGGCGGGCCTAGGGGGCGGTAAACGTCAGTCCCCTAATAGCGGTACAAGTCGTGTCGGAGTGAAGCCCAGAACACCCTGAGATAACACTGGAAACCTACCAGTATATCTCGCTTTCCCTGGCCAGGGACTACTCGTGTAATGGCTCTCCTAGACACAGCGCGATGTCAACCCCCAATACCGGGAGAGACGAATCCTGTCTAACCGTCACTGCCTCCAAGTGCTTCGGGACTGCACCCAACTACTACCTGTTTGCACGACTCCTTTGAGCCGTGGTAGGGTAGTAATCTAAGTACAGTAGGAACATACTCGAGGCGAAGTGACAGTGTCAAGTCAGCGGACTAAGCTGTACTCATGTCACCTAGGAACTGATAACTGACGATACGTATAGTACCAACCAACAGTTCCCGACGAGTCCTGTCCAGTGTACTCGTAACCCAACGAGCACCCGCATACTATCTCCAGTACGACGTACTGATGGCTGTGGGACAGACCATCTCCCATACTGGGATGAGACGCGCATACGCTAGTCTACTCCGGAGTATCGATGTCCTGTCTCGATAGTCCTGCGACTAGGGACCTGCATAAGGATGTGCTTATAGATTACCCAGCCCCCACTAGTGTGACTGCCATCACAACGCTGGTAATCAAGCAAAGATCCTAAGGGCTCCACTAATGTGTATAGGTGATATACTAAAATAAACACATGTACACATTGAAGTAGAAACAAACCAAGTAGCATACTACTATATTGAGATTGTTTATACAAGGTGAATATCCCAAGCTTCCATTAAGTAATATACAAACTAGTATGATACAGTAATGGCCTCTAGGGCATATACACTAACCATCTCCCACTTGCACTAAGGCCATGTACTGGCGTATCGAAGACCTATCATCTCGATCAGCCGCTCGAACTGAGTCTGGGGTAAGGCCTTTGTGAGTGGATCATCAGTGTTATCTTCTGTAGAAACTCTCCGAACCTCGATCTCCTGGCGACCCACGATCTCCCTGATCAGGTGATACCGCCTCAAGATGTATCTGGACTTCTGATGGGACCTTGGTTCCTTTGCTAAAGCTATAGCCCCGTCGTTGTCGCAATACAGAGTTATTGGATCAACAATGGACGGAACCACCTGAAGTTCAGTTAAGAACTTCCTTACCCAGACAGCTTCTTTTGCGGCATCTGCAGCAGCGATATATTCCGCTTCCATCGTCGAGTCAGCAACGGTTTCCTGTTTGGAACTCTTCCAACACACCGCCCCTCCATTGAGGGTAAAGACATAACCCGACATGGACTTGGAATCATCCTTGTCACTTTAGAAGCTAGAGTCAGCAAAGACCTCGATCTGGAGGTCTTTTCCGCCATACACCAAGAACATCTCCTTAGTCCTTCTCAGATACTTGAGAATGTTCTTTACTGCTATCCAGTGTTTCTCCCCAGGGTTTGACTGATACCGGCTTACCACACTCAGTGCATAAGCTACATCTGGTCTGGTACACAACATCACATACATTATAGAGCCTACCGCAGAAGCGTAGGGTATAATAGACATGCGATCTCTATCCAAATCAGTCTTGGGAGACATCTCTTTGGAGAGGGTGATTCCGTGACAAGCCGGTAGATTACCGCGCTTGGAATCTTCCATACTGAATCTTTTCAGTATGGTGTCGATGTACCTGGACTGTGAGAGTCCCAGTATCCTCTTGGATCTGTCACGATAGATCCGGATCCCCAGAATGTATGAGGCATCACCCATGTCTTTCATGGAGAACCTGTGTGACAAGAACCCCTTGACAGATTGTAGCATAGGAATGTCATTTCCTATTAAGAGAATGTCATCCACGTATTGTAATACCCAGCACCTTTTGTACGTCTATATCCGTAATTTTCTTTTCACCTATAAGATTTTATTTATAATTATCTATTATTTTAAAATTTCCCAATCTATTTTAGTTCCTCCCATTTCCTTTCTCAAATCCGAAATCCCCACACAATAACCCTCAGCACCATTCCGTCAGCCTAGCCTTTTTCAATTTTCCCATTAGTTTAGTTATTTAATTTAAACCCAAAATCTATTTTCTCAGCCCAAATCTATTTTCCTTTTATTTTTATAAACTCCAAGCCCATTCCTTTTCTCATTTTATCCTTTGATTTCCATTCATAGCCCCGGCCCGTTTCTATTTTTCACTAATTAATTTCTTTTTCCATTTCCCCTGGCCCAACTCCCCGGCCCGTATCCTTTTTCCCTCCTCAGGCATTTTTCCTTCTTATTTTCTTTCTTGGCCCGACCCAAATCCCTCAGCCCGCGACCCGCTACTGTTCTTCCCCTTCCCTCCAACGGTAACTTTCCCCATTTTTCACGCGCGCGATCCATTTCCTCCGCCGCGCTCCTCGCCTCCGCCGACGCTCACGCTCGCGAGCGTTACCCACGACGCACGCCTTCGACCCCTCCTCGTTGACATGCCTCTTTCTCTTCCCCTCATAATTCCTTTTCTCCCTCCCGACGTCTCTCCACGCTCAACCCACACCCCGACCTCGCGTGCACGTCGCCGCCGTCACCTCCGGCCACCTCCCTCCATCACCACCGCCTCGACCTTCTTCCACCACCGTCGCTACCCTCCATCCTCTACCCTCGCTCACCCGCAGCCGACCACCCTCGCACCCATCGCCGCCGGCACCTCCACAGAGCCTCTGCACACACCGAGTTCCCTGCACCCATCTCGACCCCCACCTACTGCACGCCGACGAGCTCCTCTGTTGTCCCGTGTTGCCTCGTCGACTCGAGCACCATCACCATCATCACCCTCGCCATCATCCCTGCATCTCTCTCTCTCTCCCTGCACCTTTCTCCCTCTCTGTGTTCACCCTCTCTCTCTCCCTCCTCTGTTCTCGATCTCCATGCTCCCTCTCTTCTCTCATTCCTCTCTCTCTCTCTCATTTCTCTCTCTCTCTCTCTCTAACACTCTCTCCATCGACCACCACCCTCGCCGTCAAGACCCCAGTAACCAAGCCATCGCTGCCATACTCGAGCTCCTAGCCTAGTCCAAGCTCCGAGGCCGAGCCAAGATCGAGCCGAGGCCCAACCTTGCTGTGTGTTCCTTACCACTGCTGCTGTACAATCCCGTGACGTGTCCAGGCAAGTCCCCACTTGCTACATGCTACTTATTATTAATTTACAAATTACAATCGTATATATATCCCATGTTTTACCTTGTGTTAAATATTACAACGTAACTATTCGATGAGTGTTCTCATAGGAAATGATCATTAAACTTGACGGAACTAAATGGTATTGTTTGGCCCGTATGGCTGTGAACCTAGTGCGTGAATTTCGTTGGATATTATGACCGTTAACGACTAAAATGACTACCCCCAAGTTACTAGTAAAACTGGAATTTTATTGTACCTGAAAACCGTTAAAATAACCATAAATTATATACACACTGGAATGATGCGTTCGAGGGCTCAAATCGAAGCCAACTCGACGAACTTTAAACCTGTACTAGTTTCCAGATATTCCTGTACTTAAACTATGACGATATTTGGATCGGAGTGCGACTCTGGACTGCAGTCCAGAGCGACTCCAACTGTTGTTTGCTGTTCCGTAATGGGTACCACAAGATTTTCTTAACTCGTAGATTGCGGAACTCCACTGCTTATTATAGGTGAATCTGTTAGATAGACAACACAAGTAGTTTCATTCTGTTTCGTTATCGTTTGATATTTATTCTGTAATTTAAAAGATCGGGACGCATAACAGTCCCAACAGAATCAGAATTGACATACTAGCACTAAACTTTGTATATCTCCCGACGTACAGACGCGATTGAAGATCCGTCTGTTGAATTGAAAACCTTACTGAAACCCTAGATTTCATCTAACTTTAGCGTCGCTAAAATCTGAACCCAATTAGGATTAAAATGCGTTGCGAAACGGATTTCTGATTCTGAAACCGGATTTCCAGCCGTGAACGCTTAAAAGGAAAATGACTATAATTAATGACTTTGGAATCCGATTGACATGAAACTAAATTCGATGGATAGACAACTGAACATACTAATTATTACCTATTTATTGTTTCTCTAAACCGTACACGTTTGATTTATGATAAGTTATGCAAGTGTTAAATTGTTGATTCATGACATCCTAAACATGCTTTATATATTGTTTACTCATCATATCTTACACCTGTCATTGCATTGATAACCTAGTGATAACGTGTATTTACCCAGTGTTAGATTTTAATGATGATTGTGGCAAGTACGTCAGTGTTCGTGTATAAGTGATTAAGTGAAAGTGATACGTACTTGTACACAATCAGTGAACCTTATTATTATATTGTATTGTCGACGTCTGTGGGACACGTGTACGTGTGACAATAAGTGGTATGGGACACTTATGGAAGCTCTTGCACGGGTGTTACAGATAAGGCACCAGACACTGCCATTTATCTTAGGTATTAGTCGGGACGTGCTTGATGGAGGTCCTGCCTCCAGTTCTCGCGCAGACTTGTCACCGACCGATTGGTATTTAGGGTTATGGTTAGTGTTTGATGTAGACCACGGGGTGTGGGGTAGTTTAAGTGTGAGTTCAACAGAGTCTCGGGAGTCCCATGCCGGCTTATATATTTAGGGAGATATATGGAGATTTACAGGGTATGTGGTTATCACAGTGATATACATGTTGGGCCCGTGGTCCCTTGCCCTTGGGTTCTACCCTTCGGTGGAGGACACTCACGAGTGGTTGACTCTCACACTTGGACTAACGATAGGCTTAGTGACCTGTACAGTGATACTTAGAGACTGATAGGGATACTGGCATTGATATACCTTACTCACCGTTTTGACATACGTGGCATATCGTTCTATTGCTTTTACGGTTCCGCTGCATTGATTACTGCATGTTCATACCTATACCATTCTGATTTACTGCTACATATATCTGTTATCACTGTTAGAATTGTCATATGATTTTATGTATTATATTGGTATTGTGTCGCTCTGACGACCTGAGTATGCATGCTCAGTGTGAGGAGAAGATTTAGCCTGGACCAGGACTAGACGCACTTCACGGACATCTTGTTTAGCTATCCAGAGTTATATCTTTTATTTCCCATCAGGTCAGTTCATATTACTGTTTTGTTCCAGTTACTGCATTTCTCATTACATGCGCATTATTTACTGTTCACCATGAAAAACTAGAAGCCGAAGTGTGTCTACGGCAGGACATTTCCTTGACCGTAGGAGCACGACTGGCCTTGTCTACCCCTCGTATTCCGTATTTTGGGAAGCGGGGCGTGACATGGTTTAGTTGGTATCAGAGCCAGGTTTTGCTTCGATTGGGATTGCAGTTTTCCGTGTATAGCTTGGCAATCTAGGCCATTCCTTGGTCTAGGTTGTAAACCTGTCATTCTTGTTCCATATTCACATCGTATGTTCAGCTATCAATTCGCTTGGGTTTCGGGTGACTTAGCAAGATTAAGTGGTTGCAATTGCACTATCGTATTCTGTTTAAGTGACTTAAAGTCATACGGTTGATTCTCCACTTGTAATAAATTCATCACCTCTGATATTCTTGAATCTTTGTCCTATCCATATTATATTTTGATTCGTTTAGCTTGTGACTTATATCATTCTCAAAATTGTTGTGTCAGGATCATGTCTTCCAACGACTCTTCATCTTTATCCGCTCCCCAGAATCGGACCATTGAGATTCTGAGTGTACTGCAAGGTCTAAAGGAAGCCCAAGAGCGGACGAACGACTTGTTGGCTGCAGGACTGAGAAGACAAATGAATCAGGCACCAGCGGGAGTCTCCAATCATAAAGGGATCCTCGTTAGACGAGGAAAAGAGAAGAAAATGAAGCGCCAATTTGTTTCCCCGCGACAGAAGCAGCAGAAGACCCCATGTTGTGGGTATTGTAAGAGGCCAGGGCATCTTCAGAGGGATTGTCGCCGCGCCCAAGGGAAATGTCTGATTTGCGGATCCAGCGAACATCTCATTAACGGTTGCCCAGAAAGGAAGGAGCTGCAAGGAGGAGACTCATCTACTCTCCACACTTTTGACAAGTGATGATTATCGCGTAGTTCGAACTTTGAGAATAGGGCGGACCCAGCCCAGGATCCAACTCGCGTGACGAGAATGCAGCGGTCTAGCAATCAAAGAAGAATTTTTATGTTTTCTACTTTCAGTAATAATGTTGTCATCTTCTTATGAATATTTCTTTCAGTTTGAAATCTTGTATCCGTTGAATTTTTAGTTGAATGCAATAAAACTTTGAATCGTAATATATGTATCATCCTCTTGCTTTCACCTTATTTATACTATTCATCATCACAACATTATTATCCTGATATTTTTCAATTCCTGCCACCGCATATCTTTCTATACTTCGTACACTTAACTATTTTCTTGATGTGTTCCGTTGACTAATCATGACACTTTCTTTTCAGGCCATGGCCCACCCTGGAGCAGCGCCGCATCTAGATGAGGATGCACAGTCATGCGTTTCCTTAGACCACACGCTGATGAGTTCTGACGATGAGATCAACGGTCCCCAAGTCAATTTCGGGAACCACGATCCAGAGGACGAAGGAGCAGCCGCCCCAGAGTTTGACATGATAGGCGATTCCGACGAAGAGGAAGGAGATCCTGAGGACAACCCTATAGAGGAAGACCTGATAGAGGAAGATCTCGAGGAAGACCCGATAGAAGAAAATCCAGCGGAGGAAAACCCTGTGGAAGAACATCCAGAAGAAGAAAATCACATGGAATCAAACCTCGATGAAGAAGCTCTATCCGAGGAAGAAGGACCAGAAGATCAAGACCCTGCGGTGGAAGAACTCCCAATGGCGATACCTGCGAGGCGCTATGGAAATTGACGCCCCTACCTGAGTGCGCGAGCCTACCGCAACCTGCTGAATCTCTATAACCGCGACTGATGGGTTTTCTTTTAGATGCTGTCTTCCTTGGCCAAATAAAATCTGTGTATAGCTTAGGGCCACATTTAGTTTTGATGATGCTTTGTTCAAAATTTTCTAGAATGGAATAAATTGCTGAGTTCGCAAATCCTTCGATATTCTTAGTTCCCTTGCTACTTGATTATTTCTTCTATATAATTATTTTCTCTACTGAGATCTGTTCACCCTTACTCCTTACCTTGTCTTAACCCTCAATCAGATTAACCTGTACCGCACCCGATTTTTAGAGGTCCACCCTTCATCCTTCGTCTGCGCCCGTTTGAGATCCTGCAGGGAGGAGGACCTTTCTTATGAATTTCCGAGTTAGCTAACCCTTCAAATTTTTGATTCATATGATGTACCGACTGTTGTCCTCCCCATACTTTCCCCCTTGTAGTCCTTTGTTGCTCATTTTTACTGTCTGTGCTAACCCGACCCCGATCTTTGACATTCAGGCTAAAGCCGCTACACTCCGATCTTCCGATTGAGCCACACCTCCTTGTAATCACTACCCTAGCTAGTTCTATACCTCTTTGTGTTTTTCCTATTACCCTAAATTTAGATAGGGACATTATTACTCGAAAATTTGGTTTTCATTATTTTATATTTATCGAAGAGTGTGTTTTATCAACTATTCCCGTTTTACGCATTCAAGTACTCTACTACTAGCTTTCATATTATTTTCAGTAGCGCAACCTTATATCGTGTATACTTTCGTTACATGTTTCTTATTTTTATTATGTGGGTTTTCTAAGTTATTTTAAAACTATTCGATCAAGAAATTATCCTAAAATGTTTTAACCTACCGAATAATCTTTCATTACTTTATTGTCGTTACTTTCTTTTCGAGTAGTGTGCCTATGATTACTATGTTGGATGGTTGAGCCTTATACTTATTTTACTGCTTGCTTTTGATAGACTTAGATGTGCACATATGTGGGTTTCGACTTTTATCGAACACACTTTGATTATTATTGTTCGTTATTGATACCTATATTCTCGTATACTCGTAGTTGCTCTTATAGTTATTCTTGCCTTATACCAATTTAGACCTACCTTTCGTATGTTGTTCTTACTTATATATATATTTTCAAATTTCTTCGTCCACGTACTGCTAATAAATCTTTTGTGTTAGTGTGCAATCTAATAGCTTTCGCTTATGTTTGTATAACCTATGGTTTATTTTAAATTTCGAGGACGAAATTTTTGTAAGGGTGGTATGATATAATACCCAGCACCTTTTGTACGTCTATATCCGTAATTTTCTTTTCACCTATAAGATTTTATTTATAATTATCTATTATTTTAAAATTTCCCAATCTATTTTAGTTCCTCTCATTTCCTTTCTCAAATCCAAAATCCCCACACAATAACCCTCAGCACCATTCCGTCAGCCCAGCCTTTTTCAATTTTCCCATTAGTTTAGTTATTTAATTTAAACCCAAAATCTATTTTTCTCAGCCCAAATCTATTTTCCTTCTATTTTTATAAACCCCAAGCCCATTCCTTTTCTCATTTTATCCTTTGATTTCCATTCATAGACCCGACCCGTTTCTATTTTTCACTAATTAATTTCTTTTTCTATTTCCCCTGGCCCAACTCCCCGGCCCGTCTCCTTTTTCCCTCCTCAGGCATTTTTCCTTCTTATTTTCTTTCTTGGCCCGGCCCAAATCCCTCATCCCGCGACCCGCTACTGTTCTTCCCCTTCCCTCCAACGGTAACTTTCCCCATTTTTCATGCGCGCGATCCATTTCCTCCGCCGTGCTCTTCGCCTCCGTCGACGCTCACGTTCGCGAGCGTTACCCACGACGCACGCCTTCGACCCCTCCTCGTTGACACGCCTCTTTCTCTTCCCCTCATAATTCCTTTTCTCCCTCCTGACGTCTCTCCATGCTCAACCCACACCCCGACCTCGCGTGCACGCCGCCGCCGTCACCTCCGGCCAGCTCCCTCCATCACCACTGCCTCGACCTTCTTCCACCACCGTCGCTACCCTCCATCCTCCACCCTCGCTCACCCGCAGCCGACCACCCTCGCACCCATCGCCGCCGGCACCTCCACAGAGCCTCTGCACACACCGAGTTCCCTACACCCATCTCGACCCCCACCTACTGCACGCCGACGAGCTCCTCTGCTGTCCCGTGTCGCCTCGTCGACCCGAGCACCATCATCATCATCATCATCACCCTCGCCATCATCCCTGCATCTCTCTCTCTCTCCCTGCACCTTTCTCCCTCTCTGTGTTCACCCTCTCTCTCTCCCTCCTCTGTTCTCGATCTCCCTGCTCCCTCTCTTCTCTCATTCCTCTCTCTCTCTCTCTCTCTCAGTTCTCTCTCTCTCTCTCTCTCTCTCTCATTTCTCCCTCTCTCTCTCTCCCTCTCTCTCTCTCTCTAACACTCTCTCCATCGACCACCACCCACGCCGTCAAGAACCCAGTAATCAAGCCATCGCTGCCACACTCGAGCTCCTAGCCTAGTCCAAGCTCCGAGGCCGAGCCAAGATCGAGCCGAGGCCCAACCTTGCTGTGTGTTCCTTACCACTGCTGCTGTACAATCCCGTGACGTGTCCAGGCAAGTCCCCACTTGCTACATGCTACTTATTATTAATTTACAAATTATAATCGTATATATATCCCATGTTTTACCTTGTGTTAAATATTACAACGTAACTATTCGATGAGTGTTCTCATAGGAAATGATCATTAAACTTGACGGAACTAAATGGTATTGTTTGGCCCGTATGGCTGTGAACCTAGTGCGTGAATTTCGTTGGATATTATGACCGTTAACGACTAAAATGACTACCCCCAAGTTACTAGTAAAACTGAAATTTTATTGTACCTGAAAACCGTTAAAATCACCATAAATTATATACACACTGGAATGATGCGTTCGAGGGCTCAAATCAAAGCCAACTCGACGAACTTTAAACCTGTACTAGTTTCCAGATATTCCTGTACTTAAACTGTGACTATATTTGGATCGGAGTGCGACTCTGGACTGCAGTCCAGAGCGACTCCAATTGTTGTTTGCTGTTCCGTAATGGGTACCACAAGATTTCCTTAACTCGTAGATTGCGGAACTCTGCTGTTTATTATAGGTGAATATGTTATCTAGACAACACAAGTAGTTTCATTCTGTTTCGTTATCGTTTGATATTTATTCTGTAATTTAAAGGATCGGGACGCATAACAGTCCCAACAGAATCAGAATTGACATACTAGCACTAAACTTTGTATATCTCCCGACGTACAGACGCGATTGAAGATCCGTCTGTTGAATTGAAAACCTTACTGAAAACCCTAGATTTCATCTAACTTTAGCGTCGCTAAAATCTGATTCCAATTAGGATTAAAATGCGTTGCGAAACGGATTTCTGATTCTGAAACCGGATTTCCAGCCGTGAACGCTTAAAAGGAAAATGACTATAATTAATGACTTTGGAATCCGATTGACATGAAACTAAATTCGATGGATAGACAACTGAACATACTAATTATTACCTGTTTATTGTTTCTCTAAACCGTACACGTTTGATTTATGATAAGTTATGCAAGTGGTAAATTGTTGATTCATGACATCCTAAACATGCTTTATATATTATTTACGCATCATATCTTACACCTGTCATTGCATTGATAACCTAGTGATAACGTGCATTTACCCAGTGTTAGATTTTAGTGATGATTGTGGCAAGTACGTCAGTGTTCGTGTATAAGTGATTAAGTGAAAGTGATACGTACTTGTACACAATCAGTGAACCTTATTATTATATTGCATTGTCGACGTCTGTGGGACACGTGTACATGTGACTATAAGTGGTATGGGACACTTATGGAAGCTCTTGCTCGGGTGTCACAGATAAGGCACCAGACACTGCCATTTATCTTAGGTATTAGTCGGGACGTGCTTGATGGAGGTCCTGCCTCCAGTTCTCGCGCAGACTTGTCACCGACCGATTGGTATTTAGGGTTATGGTTACCGTTTGATGTAGACCACGGGGTGTGGGATAGTTTAAGTGTGAGTTCAACAGAATCTCGGGAGTCCCATGCTGGCTTATATATTTAGGGAGATATATGGAGATTTACAGGGTATGTGATTATTACCGTGATATACATGTTCGGCCCGTGGTCCCTTGCCCTTGGGTTCTACCCTTGGGTGGAGGACACTCACGAGTGGTTGACTCTCACACTTGGACTGACGATAGGCTTAGTGACCTGTACAGTGAGACTTAGAGACTGATAGGGATACTGGCATTGATACACCTTACTCACCGTGTTGACATACGTGGCATATCGTTCTATTGCTTTTACGGTTCCGCTGCATTGATTACTGCATGTTCATACCTATACCATTCTGATTTACTGCTACATATATCTGTTATCACTGTTAGAATTGTCATATGATTTTATGTATTATATTTCTATTGTGTCGCTCTGACGACCTGAGTATGCATGCTCAGTGTGAGGAGAAGATTTAGCCTGGACCAGGACTAGACGCACTTCACGGACATCTTGTTTAGCTATCCAGAGTTATATCTTTTGTTTCCCATCAGGTCAGTTCATATTACTTTTTTGTTCCAGTTACTGCATTTCTCATTACCTGCGCATTATTTACTGTTCACCATGAAAAACTAGAAGCCGAAGTGTGACTACGGCAGGACATTTCCTTGACCGTAGGAGCACGGCTGGCCTTGTCTACCCCTCGTATTCCGTATTTTGGGAAGCGGGGCGTGACACGTATAAAACGAGGAATACTACAGTTCTTGCTACAAATCTACTATAGATGCATGGTTCATCTGGATTTTTGATAAAGCCAAATTCCTTGACCGTCTCATCAAAACAGATGTTCCAACTCCGCGATGCCTGCTTTAGTCCATAGATGGACTTTAGCAACTTGCACACCTTTCCGCTGCTCCCACTCTGAATGAAACCCTCTGGCTGGTCCATATAAACACACTCCTCTAAATTTCCATTTAGAAAAGTGGTGTTTACGTCCATCTGCCAAATCTCATAATCGTGGAAGGCAGCAATGGCAAGAAGGATCCGAATGGATTTCAGCATAGCTACTGGAGAAAAGGTCTCGTCATAGTCCAAACCAGGTCTTTGACGAAAACTCTTTGCAACCAATCTAGCTTTATAAGTCTCAACCTGTCCATCTACACCAATCTTCCTTTTGAAGATCCACTTGCATCCTACGGGTTTTACCCCATCTGGAGCAACGTCCAACGTCCATACTTTGTTGGTGTACATGGACTCCATTTTGGTCCGCATTGCATCCAGCCATTTTACCGAGTCAACGCTCTGAATGGCCTGCTGGAAGCTAGTCGGCTCATCATAATCTATGATGCAATCCTCTCTATCCCCGTCTATGAGAAAACCGTAGTATCTCTCGGGCGGATGAGACTGCCTACTACTCCTGCGGAGCGGCGTAGGAATGTCATGATCTTCCGAACCCTCTGGTTCTACTAAGCTTTCAGTAATAGCTCGTGGCTCTGGAATTTCTTCCAGTTCTACTGCGCTCCCACTAATTTCCCTTTCCAAGAACTGGTGTTCTAGAAAGTGGGCATGCCGAGAAACAAAAACCTTTTGTTCCTCTTCGCAATAGAAGAAATATCCCTTGGAGTTCTTTGGATATCCCACAAACTTGCACTGTACTGAGCGTGCCTCGAGCTTGTCCGCATGCTGCTTTTTGACAAAAGCTGGACTTCCCCATGTCTTAATGTGATTAAGATAGGGTCTCTTCCCACACCACATCTCATATGGTGTAGTAGGCACAGTCTTAGTTGGAACTCGGTTCAAAAGGTATGCAGCTGATTCTAGTGCATATCCCCAGAATGATCGCGGTAACTCAGCGTTACTCATCATGGACCGTACCATATCCAATAGGGTTCGGTTCCGTCTCTCCGATACACCGTTATGTTGCGGAGTGTATGGAGGAGTAAGCTGAGAGAGAATTCCATTCTCTTTTAAGTAGTCCAGGAACTCGGCACTCAAGTATTCACCACCTCGACCCGATCTTAGAATCTTGATACTTTTGCCGGTTTGTTTTTCTACTTCATTCTTATATTCCTGGAATTTTCCAAAGGCTTCGGACTTATGTTTCATTAAGGAGACATAACCGTACCTTGAAAAGTCATCCGTAAAAGTAATGAAGTAAGAATAACCGCTTCGCGCATGTGTAGACATTGGACCGCATACGTCGATGTGTACGAGTCCCAAGAGCTCGCTCGTTCTTACTCCGTGTCCAGTGAACAGAGTCTTTGTCATCTTTCCTTTGAGACAGGATTGACAAGTGGCATACGATTGATATTCGAACGGATTCAAATATCCTTCTGTATGTAACTTCGTCAACCTTCTCTCATTGATGTGACCCAGTCTACAATACCATAAGAAAGTCTGATTTATTTCCGGAGACTTTCTTTTGTGTGCATTCTGGACATTGAAAATCTGTGGTTGGTTTAATACGTATATACCATTGCTTAATGTACCTGACCCAATCAGAACTTGATTAAGGTGAATGTTTACAACATTACTTACAAACGCAAATTCATAACCTTCTTTAGAAATCAAAGATACAGAAATGATATTACAAGTTGCGTTGGGTACAAAAAAGCAATTACGTAAAACCAAAACATGTCCATCTGACATTCCCAGGTGATAGTCCCCCACGGCCTTAGCATCCATGCTAGCTCCGTTTGCAACTTTGAGAGTCATGTCACCTGCCTTCAAAACCCTACGATTTCTCAACGCCTGCAAAGAATTACAGATATGAGATCCTGATCCGGTATCCAATACCCAGGAAATAGAGTTTATTGATAGACAGTTTTCAATAACATACACACCTGAAACTGAAGCCGCAACTTGCTTCAGTTCCTGTGTCTTGGCTTTCCAAGTCCTACAATCTTTCTTCCAGTGACCACTCTTATGACAGAAAAAGCACTCTTCCTTCCCTATAAGCTTCCCCGCTATCTTTGTTGCTTTTGCTTTTCCCTTCGTATCCACTTTACTAAAACCGCCCCTTGGTTTGGCGGAGGCTTTCTTCTTCTTTCCCTTGGATTTTTCCTTGGACCTAGAAGATGAAGATCCTCCTACAAATAAAGTGGATGTTTCCCTACCTTTCTGTAGGGTGCCCTCTGCACTCCTCAGCATGTTGAGGAGCTCTGAAAGTTCAACTTCTTTTTCTTGTAAGTTGAAGTTCAGGATAAACTGGGCGTAAGTGGAAGGAAGGGACTGGAGAATCAAGTCCGTATAGAGCTCGTTCTCTAACGTGGTCCCAAGTTCCGCGAGCTCCTCAATGAAGCCAATCATCTTAAGCACGTATTCCGCTACCGATGATCCGATGGCCAACCTTGCCGAAAATAACTTCTTCGACACTTCGTATCTTGCGATACGAGATTGCTCTCCATACAGTTCTTTTGTATGGAGAAATATGGATTCGAGGTCCATATTCTCGTGCCTCCTCTGATGTTCGTTGTCCATAGAGGCAAGCACGAGGCACTTGGACTTCGCGCTATCTATCTCCCAAGTCTTACGGATTTCCTTATCCGCGACGCTGGAGGTGGGACCTAGGAAAGGGGGAGCTTTGGTGGTAAGAAGATACCCCAACTTGTCATAAGTGATTGCCATTTTGACATTCCTGAGCCAATCTTTGTAGTTTGGCCCTGTCAGTATGTTTTTATCTAGAAGTAACTTAAGTCCAGTCATGTCGATTGGTCGCTGCAATTAGGAGGGAGAGAAGAAACACTCAGCATGATGCTCTTGCAAGTTTAGAGTGGTTTTTAGTTTGTCTAAACAGGATGGCTCCCACTGTCTCTCGAATCCCTCCTCAAACCATAAAGGAAGAATTAGTCAGGATCAATCTCACCGTACAATACTTGCTTAACCGTTCGGCCAGGCTGGTGTCGGTACTTCGAGGGAGGTTTTCCAACGCTTTCGCGAAGTTCCTTAATTAAATAACCTCTTTTCCCTATGGGCGTAGCCCCGCTAACACCTTTCTAGACACCTACTTGGTTTATAGCATTGATCGTTAAGTGAGAAATTTCCCGAGGAGTAGCATATACTCACAGTAGGATCGGGATCCAAATATTATCGCGTGACGAAACTGAAGGAATCCTACCAGAATCATCACACTCCAAATGGTATGCAACACTAGCAAGTTTCAGTTCTTTTGAAACTCCCGATGTGGATTTTTTGCCCCATGCTCTTATGAACTTGACTTTGGCCAAAATATCATAAGTCACATGTCAAGTTCTACCCGTCATTCTCCAGGTTAATTTGAGCCCATCCGCACATACCCTTGACTTTGGCCAAAATGGTAGAACGACTGCCCCAAACCAACACATCTATCTATGCTGCACATGAATACCCAATAGCTACCAATCACTATGCCTTGACTTTGGCCAACATACATAGCTTGAATACTATTGACCATCCATGTGAAACGACGGAGGGCTACGAATGGTTTTGGCGAAACCGTGAACGTAGTGAACTTGATATAATCGATGGAACGAGATAGCTTTTAAAAGGAGTGGCTCAAGCTCCGCATTTAAAAGTTTGGTTTTGAAAAGAACCGAGTGGTTTTCAAAGTGTTCCAACGACTTTTACTTGGTTTATTTTCTTGCATTAGTTCTTTTAATGCGTGTTTTTCTTGCATTAGTTCTTTTAATGCGTCCCATCATTTAATCCTACCATTGCAGAAAACAACCAAAATATGACGTACGCTTATGCCATTCGCATTCGCCATGGGGCCCCGTCATTACCCGTTAGGTTACTTAACTAACGACAGAGCGGGGGCTGGGCTAGCGCGGCTGTAAAACATAAGCAACGCCTAAATAATATCATATATAGATATATATTGCAATGATAGCCATTTCAGATCACAGATGAATACATTGGATATACTAGGAATCCGCAATTCGTACGAGCCTGTAACGAAAAGCAGATTACACGGTCGTGGTGAATAGCTAATACCCCACCCTAGACCCCTATGGGTGCGGCAAACTACTCGCCAAGTATCCGAAGCGAAGCAACCTCCCTCAACACCGTGAGTAGGCCACTCGGCACTTCGGGATACCCGGTAGTTTGTGCACCACTTCCATGGGTCTATCCTAGGAGCAAAAACAGTAAAAAGAAATTATACAATGACGGCTACTACCCCGACCCGGTTGTGCGGCCATATAAATAATATTACATCAATTTACAAATTTACATGAGTTGAAAGAAAAGAAAACTCTCATCTCACAACCCCCGGCTATTCACCCGCGACAATCCAATGAATTCATATACACATACCATCAACATTACAGATCACAGATTTGTATAACTCCCACTAATCGACATATAGCGATTAGCAGACGTTCAATACAAATATCACATCACAGATATAAACCCGTTAGCCTTAGTCTTTAGAAGTTCGATAAAAATACGGTTTTTTAAGCCCCAAAAACAAATTTTTCTTTCTGGAAAATCTGGGCAGGAAAAACATATCCCAAAAATCCCAAAATACCCCATAGAGTATTCTGCAGTGAAGACGATCCACAGCCGAGTTAAATCGGCCGCGGAACCGCGACGGGAGCAAGCTCCTGCCGCGTTTCCGCGGCGCTTTGATGGGATCTGTGGATCGTTTTTCTGCAGTAAACTATAAAAACCCGGAGTCGATTTTTGAAGCATGATTTATTATTTTTACAGCACTTTAAAAATCGACAACAAGTTTGATTTCCGGGTGTATTTCGCGACTTTTTCTCCGATCGAATTTCTACTAACTTTGCTAACTTGTTAGATAGTGTTTAACCTTGCTCTGATACCACTGTAAGTCCATGCTACCGCTCCCGGTACTTACGGGCTTGCGGAAATGACGAAAAACAATTTTTCTAGAGATGGTAACATGGACTCAAACCGGATCTTTGTTAAACTATCTATCTAACAACCTAACTAGGAGTTGTTAACTACTCGGTTATGGGGTTATACCTTTCTTTCTTGAACTCCTTCGTCTTCAACCCTTGATGGTGTACGGATCGGCTTCACCCCGTCGTCTCCTTGCGCCGAAGATCGATCTACCCGAAAGCTTCTACCTTTGGCTTCTTCTTCGAACTTTGAAGAAACTAGTTCACTTGGTTTCCTAAACCTTCTGAACTAGAGTGAGTAGAGGAGAGTGTGTTGGGATTTTTCTCTATGGTTCTTGCTTCTCAACACATGAGACAAGTGAACCATAGACACGAGAGAGCAAGAGGAAGAGGGAGAGCTCAAGCAAGCGAGAGAAAGGAAATGAGAGAAAATGAGTAAGACTTTTTCCCTCTTGGCTCTCATAATCCAAATTCATCATAACAAATAATAGCAATCAAGTATTATGTGATGGTTTAAGTCAAAATAGCCATATCATTTCATGCACTCATTTTGCACAAGAGAAACAAGCAAGCAAAAGTCTTTGCCATGAAATGATAGCTATTGTCATGATGATGGTCAACTAGTCCAACCTAGTCAACCGGTCAACAAAGTCAACAAGTCAACAAAGTCAACCCCTCAACAACCATGTCACTATAATACTTAATTAATATTATTGTTAATTATATTTCATATTCTCATTAGGGTTTAGCAAAAAGTCAATAGTCAACAGTCAACAGTCAACAACCCTAATGAGAATCCCCTGCCTCTGTCTCTCTGTCAACTGTGCATACACACCCGCATCCGCGTTCCGAGGAACACGAATACATACGAGATAAAATCAATACCAAAACGTACACTAGGATCTGGATTAAACCAAAGCCCGCTAGTGTTAACTGTCCGGACACTAGACGTGCACAAGTGCACGGATGTGGCCGAACCCTGTCGCAAAACCATGCGACCTCTACTCTTTTGCCTAAAGGCGAATAGCTCTCCGTGTGGGACTCTAAAGACTCGACACTACGCTGGCAGTGGGTTTAACCACAGACCGCAAGCGGCACTAGCTGTGCGTAACGGCCCCCAGGTAGATGCCGACAAGAAGACTGACGAGGTGAAACCCATCTGAACTCCTACTGAGCCTGAATGTGACAGTCTCCATACAGTCCGGTCTGTTCGTCTGATACATCGCATGGCGGGCCTAGGGGCCGGTAAACGTCAGTCCCCTAATAGCGGTACAAGTCGTGTCGGAGTGAAGCCCAGAACACCCTGAGATAACACTGGAAACCTACCAGTATATCTCGCTTGCCCTGGCCAGGGACTACTCGTGTAATGGCTCTCCTAGACACAGCGCGATGTCAACCCCTAATACCGGGAGAGACGAATCCTGTCTAACCGTCACTGCCTCCAAGTGCTTCGGGACTGCACCCAACTACTACCTGTTTGCACGCGTCCTTTGAGCCGTGGTAGGATAGTAATCTAAGTACAGTGGGAACAAACTCGAGGCGAAGTGACAGTGTCAAGTCAGCGGACTAAGCTGTACTCATGTCACCTGGGAACTGATAACTGATGATAGGTATAGTACCAACCAACAGTTCCCGACGAGTCCTGTCCAGTGTACTCGTAACCCAACGAGCACCCGCATACTATCTCTAGTACGACGTACTGATGGCTGTGGGACAGACCATCTCCCACACTGGGATGAGAAGCGCATACGCTAGTCTATTCCGGAGTATCGATGCCCTGTCTCGATAGTCCTGCGACTAGGGACCTGCATAAGGACGTGCTTATAGATTACCCAGCCCCCACTAGTGTGACTGCCATCATAACGCTGGTAATCAAGCAAAGATCCTAAGGGCTCCACTAATGTGTATAGGTGATATACTAAAATAAACACATGTACACATTGAAGTAGAAACAAACCAAGTAGCATACTACTATATTGAGCAAGATTGTTTATACAAGGTGAATATCCCGAGCTTCCATTAAGTAATATACAAACTAGTATGATACAGTAATGGCCTCTAGGGCATATACACTAACAAACGCACGCCACCATCTTGGAATTCCGCACCGATAATTGGGCCACGTGGCCGCGGATCCGCGGCCAAAGCCCGCGTTTGGCCGCGGTTCTGCGGCCGTATATGGGACTTGGCTGCTGAAATTCTCTGTGCTGCTTCTGGTATTGTTTGTCTTCCTATTTCTTTGGTTGGTTCTTCGGAATATCTTCTATTTCTCTTCCAGATCTCCACAGTGAGTACTGTAGTGGACTTTTACCATTCTCTTTGTGTCGAAGTCTTGAATTGCGCTGCCTTGTACTTTGTGTTCTGATCTTCGTGTAGGTTTGATCAAGATTCCACCATTTATTGGTCGTAGTCTCACTTTGTATCATCTTTTTCATCAATTTCACTGTTTTTGCTCCGAGAACCTGTAACCGGTAACTATGTAGCAGACATGGGTCAAAAGCACCTGTTTATTTATAAAATGCATAAGAATGGGGAATATAATAATGCAATATTATGATATGAACAACGTTACGGATTTTCAAATGATATATTTTCCTTAAAACGCCGTAGCCCCTACTTTCAAAACTACGATTTGCATCTTCTAAAACCGATTGTATGGTTCAGGTGTGTATGTTAGATTAGATATGTATGTTTATAGTATAGGTAGAATGTAGTTGTAAATTGACCTTATGTGAGATATAGATACGATGAAAAGAGAATACGATTTGGCATGTGATATGATGATATGTTGATATACGGATGCGAGTCGATTGAGAGGATTGATACCTTGCCGGTCCCCTGATATGAGATGGTTATGGATGTGGCTTAGGACATAGGTATATGGATATATATGTGTATACATGTTGCGAATCATGAATGATAGGCCGTACGTGACATTAGGCCGTACCCTCACTGTCATATAGGTTGATAGGATCCCTATTGGTTTAATGCCGCCGTACGATGATTTTCCGTACGAGATGAGTTTGACTTGAGGATTGATCCATACCCTTGACTAAAAGATGCCGTACGATGGATTATACCGTACGTGATGTCGTAAGGCTAGATGCCGATAGTCAGATTCACTGACTCGGTCATGTTAGATACGTATACCCATCAGCATTTGCATATGATTTACCTTATGCTGCATTCATGTTATTCCCATTGCATCGCATATACCTGTGCTAGTACACTTACATTATTATCGATGATGCGTATGTTACACGTACACAGATTGGCTGGCTCACACACTTCATCATCGATAATTGCTATGTCACTACACAGTAGAATCGCTGCATAAGGATATGACTTCTTGCATGACATACTTGCGTACATACATATTGTACACACATACTTGCGTGCATACATATTGTACATCCATACTTGCGTACATACACATATGCATCTTTATACGATATTGCATTTGACTCTGGATAAATTGGGAACCGCAGGATATATTTTAAAACTGGAATCATTTAAAAGAGCGGTCTTCCTTTAATATGTCACATCACCGTTCCACGTTGCATGATATACGGATATGCATACATTCTGTTATATGTCGCATATATCATGCTTTACGCTTTTACGCATTGAGATATGATATTTTCATGAGATTTATGGATTTGAGAACGGTGGCTATTTCAAAAGAAAGCATGTACTGTTTTAAAAACTCGGTTTCTCTTGATATGATATTTCAGTGCGTCCACCATGCGTTTTCACGGTTATGAGACATGTGACAGTGATACCCGATTCGAGGAGCTGGATGAGGCCGATTGCGGGTACATGGTGGACCCAGTATGGTACCCCAGGGCGAGAACGGATTGCTGTGCAGTAGACGGTGAGCCTGGAAGAGGGACTACTACCTACCGGTGATAGTATTTGGGCTCGGCGGATATCCGGAAGATACCGACCGGAGTCGAGAGATGATGTGGGCCGATCCGGACTGACGGAGCCCGGGAGATGAGGATTTACGTGTCGATGCTGGGCACGGTTTTCATGATGTTTTCGAGTGTCGATACTGGACACTCAGGTTCCATGATCTTGATGTGCCGCGAGGGACACGCGTTGATTTATATCCTCATACTTCCATGCATATGATTTTATGATACTTACATGCATGATGTTGTTGTGTCATTGGTTGACACGTGGACGGGATCCACATGCATACATACATTGATGATATAACGTGGACAAGATCCGCATGCATACAGATTTTGATTACATGGTTGGATGGTATCCACATACATATAGATGTTGATTACCTTGTTGGCATATATATAGATACGGTCACCCTAGATATCATAGTATTACGTTTATGATATAGTTGACCTAGGAATCGTTGTTTATTCGATTTCTACTCGTTGATGTTTTCTACTCACGAGTTGGCAACTCACCCCCGTTGTGTCACAATTCTTGCAGGTTGACCGCATGGATCAGTAGCGGCATCGCTGGCACATAGTTGCTTTCGGGTGATTGCTTTAGTAGGTAAGACATTTGTATCGTACCCACTCTTGTATTTATATTTCATATTGTATCTAGTCAACTCCATCAGTGAAAACTAGTAATTGTATAAGTAATGAGACTTAGCAAGACTTGTAGTTGCGAGACTTGAGCGATGGGTTTTATGTTCACATTTTGGGTTGATGTCTTGCTTATTTATTTATCTTTTGTGGTGAACTTCGCCGTTGGGCATCGTATACTTATATTTATGCTTTGCGTAATTGTGGATCCACCGATTGGCGAAGAGCTAGCTCCCGTTTGGGGATGCCTTTATCATTACTATGCATTGTGGTTTTGGATCAAAATATACAAAGGAGGTGCTGCCCAAATTTTTAAAAGACGAAACATGTTTTCAAATTAGTAAATTTCATTTGCTTATTTCATGTTCCTTTCCTATGCATTTAAGAAAACTTGATTTCATTATACCTTTATTTCAAAACTTCACCTCTTTTATTTTCTTAAAAAGGTTTAGATTTCTGTGTTTGAGCTTACTTGAATTACGTTACGCCTTTAGACGTTGCGTGATTTAAGTGCTGGTCACGAGCTAATATTTCGGGTCATGACAAAGTTGGTATCAGAGCGCTAGGATTAACCTTGGTTCGAGTCTATGTTTGACTATGCGGAGTCTAGGGTGGGCATGTATTTCGGAACCTAGGCTTGACCTTACGGAACTTAGACTTGAACGGGGGGTATTAGACCCGAACATTCGTTTTATAGGTTGACCCTGATTGATGGAGTAGGTAGCTTGGGTAGAGTGATATACCGTATGTATGTTCCGCGGCATATTTACGATATGATACTCCACTTAAGAAACCTTATGATGTACATATTTTGAGATCTGTGATTCCCTTTGTACCCATGATTATACATCCATTTGAGATCCTTGATTCTATTTGTTTCCATGATCATACTCTCATTGATGCTATTCCTTCTTATGATCATGTATCCATTCTGGATCTGTCGTTTCCTTTCATGCCTTGATCTGTTTTCATCGATACACGATTGAGGTTCCTGTCACCATGGTATGAGCGCAGATTGAGCTGCTGCTAGTGATGCGGTCAGGGCGAGCTCATCATGGATGAGGACTGACCATTGTGTTTTCTGGTGACATGGGAACGCCTCGATGTAGTATTGTGTGTGACCTCTTGTTGAGGCGAGTGTTCGGTTTTGCACCGGATGATCGTGCCATTGTTAGAGTCTGTCTGTTGTGAGAGGACTGTTGATGTACAGTATACCTCAGAGTTGTGATGTCGTCTACCGTGCAGACAGATGACCCAGCTATTGCTGAGATTGATGGGATGTCATTTCCAAAGCTTATGAGCTGAGATCGCTGGAGCTTTCTGGCAGAGATGCGACAGATGATAGCTAGTCTATCTTGAGTAGAGAGACGAAGGCGATTCGTCAGATTTGATGCGCCGATGCAGGCCCAGTTGAATTGAAGATTTTCAGTGTGGAGAGTCTTACTCAGATCTAGCGTAGACTGATCCAGAGATGACCGTTGATGTATCGCCTTTCTTGGAGGATTGAGGCATTGTTTAGCATGCACACGAAGGGTATTCACATGTCGGCTTGGCGAAGTTAAAAAGTTCGAACGAATGTCAGAAACCCATTTTTCCAAGTTTAAGGTATTCAGATGAACATGCAAGTGATTCTGTAGACCCTCTAGAAGATTGAAACCCTAACTCGACATGATGACCATGGAACCACTTTTAAATCTTAGGGTTTGCGGCAGTTTAGCGGTGCCATCAGTGAGGCTTGGGTTTGCCCTTCTACGGTTGGTCCATAGGTACTGTGGCATATACCGAATATTATTAAACTGTGCTTAGGTGTTGAGCTTTCGAAAAATTTTGGGACTTTGATGACTCGATGGAAAGGTTTGACGTCGTCACAATATCATGTGATAAGAGATCAGCAAGCTGACTAGTTTCAGATAGATGACCTCACCCAGATGTGTTGCGAGTTGATCGAGAGCGGACGAGTGTTGAGTATTCCTCCGATGGTTGGGACAAGTTCCCGAGGAAGTGTTCGGCCAGATATCTTCTACAGAGTGATGAAGACACCAAGTTCGTAATTTTGAGTCCGTGTAAGAGACTCCGGATTGACTGCAGGCGAGGACCATTGCAGTACGCAGATAGCACAACGTGACATCGAAGTGGACGATGATACAGAAGAGTGGAGCCAGAGGTTCATGCGAGATGCTAACGAGCTATTGCTACTCCCCGTTGAGATTAGAGATCTGGTATACATACAGAGGCATTGGGATATGGCCAGTTCCCGAGGAAATGTGTGCGGAAAACGCAGATGTCCAAAGAACGAGAAAGGATTATGCAAGAGTACCAGCCTCCGTATGGTTCGGCATAGGCGGGATTGGAAGAGACCCTGAGCAGGTTCCTTCCAGGACACTGTTGCGATGGGATTTGCACCAAGGATCAGTTGTGTAACGTGTATTTAGAGGGCCAGAGGCCGACGCCAGTGACGTGCTGCTTTACGAGTGGTCGTGATAATTGGCCGAGAGATGACCAGAGATATGCGAGAGCGGAATCATTTCCATTAGCACACCTGACCGGGCCGATGAGCCGATAGATTGCGAGATTGGTAATCCAAAGAGAAAATGAAGACCCAGAGACAGAGGACACCAGACCGTGAGCAGGAGGCAAGCGGATGTACTTGCTCTGCCACTTTTGGGCGCACCAACCTTTTTTCGACATTGCAGGAGGTGTACCTCAATGTCATTTGTTGCGGATTGTGTTTGTGATCCGAGTATCATTCTTATATCGCTTGGATTTGAGTTTTGATAATTGAGTTTCATGATATTATTTTCGTGCACCATGGCTACACCTGTAGGGTATTTACGTTTTGTGCATAGTCATGCACTTGGTAATCATTTTATACACCGTTGGGTTGATTGCGATTTGTGCATATCTACTGCACTTGATATTCATTTTGTATCTTGGCTGCACATGTTTATGATTTCGTGGATTTCATACAGTTGATTTGATTTTATGCGTGTGGTACGCACTCGATTTGATTTTTGCACTCGGTATAGCTTATATGTGCTTGCAGTGCATTGATATGTATTTTGTGCACGCAGTTGCACACGTTTATGGTTTTATACACCTTGGTACACTCAGTGTTGCTATTTACGCATTTGAGTTATTGATTGGTATTTTGTGCACTTGATGCACCATATTGGTATTTTGTGCACTTGATGCACCAGATTGGTATTTTGTGCACTTGATGCACCGGATTTGTATTTCGTGCACTAGATGCACTGGATTCGTATTTTATGCACAGGATACACTGTATTTGTATTTCGTGCACTGGATGCACCGTATTTTTATTTCGTGCACTGGATGCACCGTATTGGTATTTTGTGCACTTAAAGCACCAGATTTGCATTTCATGTATTTGTTGCACCGGACGGGTATTCGTGCATTAGTTGCACTAGATTTATACTCCGTACATTGGTTGCACCCGATTTATATCCTTGAGCATTCGTTTTACCATATTTGTATTTTCGTGCGCGTTTGTACTTGATGTTCTTTTTCGTGCATACTACTGCACTAGATGTTTCATATGAACCTGACGCGTTTGGGTTGGATTTTTGCGCATATTAAGTACCTGATATTGGATTTTGTGCGCATCGGATGCACTTGAGTGAGATTTTACTCATGCACGTTGGATGTCCATGATTTAGATTTTTATTCGTGTATGTTGGATGCACTTGATTTCGATTTGATTCGTTCATGATAGTGGCACTGGATTGAGTTTTCGTGCACTCTAGATGCACTTGATATTATTGTCGTGCACACCCGTTGCATTGGACAGATACTTTTGTGCACATCCGTTGCACTTAGTTTTGCTTTTGTGCACATTGGTAGCACTTGTATTTGGACTTGATTTCCGTGCGCACCAGACGCACGTGATTGTTGGATATGCCTTTTGAGTCTGATTTTGCTTTTGAGCATCTTGTTTTCATGGTGGGCACTATGTTGTGTAGTAGCCAAACATGACTGATCTGAGGACAGTACCTGAGTACCTTGCATGCATTAAAAAGTTTAACAAAAGGTTTTCAAAAAGGAGCTATAGTCTCGCTATTTCCTACGTGTCCGCGAGTGACACAGACGTTTATAAAGGAAAACCTTTTGGGGATATTTCAAAAAGGGCGGATCGTATATTTGAGCAAAACATATATAATAGTATATTTATTACTTTGCAAATGAGCGTCCGTCACTTGTGCCGTGATTTACGCATCACGCGGAGATTCATAAAATATTTTGCATGTATTTTATTCAGTTTTTGGAGATTTTACAAGGATGCGTACTGAAAGGTTCCTAGGCACCCTATAGAGGTCTCACAAGGCATCGAACATGCCATTTTACAAAAATTATGGTGCCGAGAAACCCTAACACGGATCTTAAACTAGAATTCTAGGCGAAAAACTAAACTAGTAAACATATTAACTAAAGGTTAGATGCTACAACCTTTGTAGATCCGGTTACCCTCTTCCTTGGCTCCACGAAGGCATCCTCTCGCTGTCCATCTCGATTCCCAAACTCGAACGTTGGCTTCATCGGAGAAACGGGCGAGCTAGGTCGTCGGCTTTGTGTCAAAGACGATCTACCTCGAGACATCACAAGATCAAGCTCCCACTTCACAAAGTGATGAAACTTGTGAAGAAAACACACTCTACTACTTGGCAAGAGGTAGAGGATGAAGAAATAGGAGGTGGGTTCTCTTTAGAATTAGATTTATCTCACTTTAGCTCAAGTTGCCATTGATGGCATCAAGGTTTCAAACTTGAAGATGAAGAAGAAGATGAGCTAGAATTATGATAAGTGTTTTTCAATAATGAAATAAAATTAATACTTATCATAATATAACTAAGGTTAAGTGTAGAGAGCAAACCATGGTAAGTGGGAATAGTTAGGGTTTAGCATGAAGACAAAATGGTCTTTGAGTCAAACCTTCATGAAGCTTCATCAAGCTTCATGACAAAAAGGAAAACCATTTTGTTTTCATAAAATTATTTAAATAAATAAGAATGGATAAATAAATGAGAGAGTAAAACAAAACCCTAATTATCTACTTAACCATGGTTTTATTCTTTACACTTAACCATTTAAACATGTATCATCAAACATGATACAAACAAGTGCACAAAAGTATATCACATATACATCATGCACATCAAGTGAGAAAATCCATATAAAGTGAACCAATACTAGCTAATGCAAAGTAATATATCAAATATATAATTATGCATTAAATCATTAAATCAACATTTGATTCAATGATCCGGTCATGTCGCACATAACCGACTAGAATCCAATGTATCGATTTATCGAATCAATGATTCGATAACAAGGTCATATCGAATATAACCAATCGAAACATATATCGCGAGAATGAAATGCGGTATCACATACACGCATTATTCTCGGTCCTGCACATATCTCATATGCGCTCCTATTTCGTTTCGCTTGAGCCAGGAAACCTCTGTGTAGGACTCTAAAGACTCGTCAATACGCCGGTAGCAGATGATGATCATATCAAGCACCCACAAGCCGCAAGCGGTCTGCTAAACGTAACGGCCATTCGGGTATTGAGCGATCAGAAGATCGACGAGCTAGCCCGCTCACACTCCTGTGAATCCAACCAGTAACACTTACCGTATAGTCCGGTCTGATCGTCTGATATGTCGCATATCTCACCTAGGGGTGGTAAACGTCAGACCCCAATAGCTCGATAATTCGTGTCGATATGAGGCTCATAACGGGTCGAGAAACTACTGGTAACACTTACCAGCAAATCTCTGATCAGCCCTGGCCAGGGACTTCCCTGTTACGGCCAATCGAGCACAGCGCAACATCAACCCCCAATACCGGGAGAGACGAAACCCCTCCTATCGCTCATTGCCTCCATGTGACTCGGGACTGTACCCAAAGACCACCGTTTTGCACGCCCTCATGGACGTGGTAAGGTGGAGATCAAAGCACAGTGGGAATCACACAAGACTCTATGACGATCTCGGGTCTACAGACTAACCTGTACAAGTGTCACCTGAGAACTGCCATCTGACGTGAGGTATAATACCATCTGGGAGTTCTCGGCGAGTCCGTCCAGTGTACTCAGTCTCCACTGAGCACCCGTACACCATCTCTGATGTCAAACACCAATGGATATGGGATCATCCATCGCCCATCTCATGGGTCGAGAAGCGTATACGCTAGTCTACTCTGGTATATCGATGCCCCGTCTCGATACACCCATGACTAGGGACCTTGAAGGATGTACTTGTGGACCACCATGTCCCCACTAGTATGATCTGCATCATAGTCCAGGTAGTCAAGTACACATCCTAAGGGCTTTACCAACATGTAACCATAAGACAGTTTAAAGAGACTAGTGTACATGTTAAGATAAAGAGTAACCAGATAGCATACTATCATATCGAGCAAGAAAGTCATCTCTATATATGTCCAAGCATCCAATATAATATACATCATCTGTACAATACTGGCCTCTAGGGCATACATACAACTAACAATTATATATGTATTATAGTATTTGCCTAGTGCATATTGGATTTCGGTAGTAGATTCGAGATCTGTATCTCCATTGTAACTCTGAGGTTATGCGTGCAAATACGATGATTTGCGTGACGCTTGACGGAGTTCGATTTTGAATTTCGTACTCGTTTTCATGCGCACGCGATGCGCTGTAGTAATTCTATATCTTCCGTGATCTCGGAGCCCCGTTGATTTGAGCCGATTATTGAAATGTTTTAGACTTTGGGGGTTTAAATTTAAATTCAGGGACCGAATTTATTTAAGGGGGGAAGATTGTAACATTTCAGAAAATATAAAATATTATTTTTGGAATTTAATATTAAAATAATATTTATCCCGAAAACTACCCGATTTGCGAAATTGGGGTTTTCGAAAATGGGTATAAATATATACCAATAATTGTGAAATAAATTGAGATTAAAATGATTTATTCATTTAAAAATATATTTAAAGGATTCGGCATTTTTAAAATCAATTATATGCAGTTTAAATAAAAACCCGATTAGTCCACTGCTAATCGCGATTAAACCAAATCCGTGTTTCTACAGTTTTCCATGGTTAGTGCACCATGACATGTTATATGTTGTTGTTTTTGGGTTTATGTGTTTATGGTGAGAAAAGAAAAGAAAAGCGAAAAAGTGTCATGATGATTAGAGAGAGAGAGAGAGAGTAAGAAAATGAGTGAATGGGGGTGAGAATAAGATAGGAAAGAGAGAAAGGGGGCAACCACACCATTTCATTTCCCCCATTAATTTTCTTTCTTCATCTTCCTCCAACATCATCTCCCTCCACCTCCATCCCAAAGAATCATCTTAAAATATTCATCCAAACCCTAAACCCCCTTCACAAAAGTTGATCTTTTCTTCACCCTCTACACTTTGGACCCATCAATATTGGATTTTGAGTACTTTGGACTTCTAGGGTTTTGCTTGGTGGCATCCATGAGATATAATCCCTTCCATTTAGTTTATTTTATGTTTTCCTAGCATTCTAGTTAGTTAGAATTGGGTTAAGGTGTGGATTTGTAAACTTGGAAATTCCTAGAAAAAGTTTTGAGTGTTGTGTGGATTGGGTGATGCCTAGTGGCTGTTACAAGGCCCTAGAGACCAATTCTTGACCTGGACTGGTGACCAAACCCCAAAATACGAACTTTAGATTCGTCGATATCGGGTTTTTGTGGATTTAGTGATGTTATTTAGAGATCTGGGATGACCCGAGACAACCATAAAAGAAGTTCCCATGACCATCAGACGTGCAGGAAACCATGAACCACCACCTGAAACTCGAGCCCAATATCCCCTAGTTTGGCTGCAGATTTATTGCTATAGGCCGCAAATATCGGCCAAGTTGGAGTGAAACCCTGTGATTTTTTGTCTGGGGCATTGTTATCCTATATCTAGAGCAACCCCATATGCAAAATTGGCTAGTTTGACCTGAGTCAAAATCTGGGAGCACTTTGATGTGATTTTGGTTATGTTTTCCGTATTTTAAAATGTTTAGTTTTGCTAATTGGATTTGTATTGGGTTGTTGGATGTTTGTACATCGACAACAAGGGTTGTTTGATTGTTTTTGCACGCGTAGGCCATAGGTTCTAACCTATGAGCGCGTCGTGTGCCGTATCGGTTTTCCAGATTCGATTTTAATAGCGATTGCGATTGTGTATTATTGTAGATACCTCCGTGTGGATTCCAAAACGACGGAGCGTGGCGTCATCGACTTCGGCAAGTAAGGAGCAAGGTGAGTGGATCTATATCCATGGGGGAAGTCAGGTGGATGGCATTTAACACCCCCACAAGCTTTTGATGGAAACCGATTCACAGTATATGGTTAAGAAAACTTTAATAGAAAACTAAACGATTGTTAGAAGTGATATGATACGGCTAATATGTGATGACGGAATTTGAAGATGGCTTTTAATGATATTGCCGTTTAGGGTACTATAGGACTAGATAACCGACGTAGATGTGTCAACCGAACCATACCTATTTCAAACTGAAGAATCATATGTATCTTTTAAACAGATACCTTGAGGGACGTTACGGATTTTCAAATGATATATTTTCCTTAAAACACTGTAGCCCCTACTTTCAAAACTACGATTTGCATCTTCTAAAACCAATTGTATGGTTCGGGTGTGTATGTTAGATTAGATATGTATGTTTATAGTAAAGGTAGAATGTAGTTGTAAATTGACCTTATGTAAGATATAGATGCGATGAAAAGAGAATACGATTTGGCATGTGATATGATGATATGTTGGTATACGGATGTGAGTCGATTGAGAGGATTGATACCTTGCTGGTCCCCTGATATGAGATGGTTATGGATGTGACTTGGGACATAGCTATATGGATATATATATATATGTGTGTGTGTGTGTGTGTGTGTGTGTGTGTACATGTTGTGAATCATGAATGATAGGCCGTACTTGACATTAGGCCGTACCCTCACTGTCATATAGGTTGATAGGATCCTTATTGGTTTAATACCACCGTACGATGATTTTCCGTACGAGATGAGTTTGACTTGAGGATTGATCCATACTCTTGACTAGAGGATGTCGTACGATGGATAATACTGTACGTGATGTCGTAAGGCTAGATGCCGATGGTTAGATTCACCGACTCGATCATGTTAAATACGTATACCCGTCAGCATTTGCATATGATTTACTTTTTGCTGCATTCATGTTATTCCCATTGCATCGCATATACCTGTGCTAGTATACTTACACCATTATCAATGATGCGTATGTTACACGTACACAGATTGGCCGGCTCACACACTTCATCATCGATAATTGCTATGTCACTGCACAGTAAAATCGCTACATCAGGATATGACTCCTTGCATGACATACTTGCGTACATACATATTGTACACACATACTTGCGTGCATATATATTGTACATCCATACTTGCATACACACACATATGCACCTTTATACGATGTTGCATTTGACTTTGGAGAAATTGGGAACCACAGGATATATTTTAAAACTGGAATCATTTAAAAGAGCGGTCTTCCCTTAATATGTCACATCATCGTTCCACGTTGCATGATATACGGATATGCTTACAATCTGTTATATGTCGCATACATCATGCTTTACGCTTTTACGCATTAAGATATGATATTTTCATGAGATTTCTGGATTTGAGAACCGTGGCTATTTCAAAAGAAAGCATGTACTATTTTAAAAACCCGGTTTCTCTTGATATGATATTTCAGTGCGTCAACCATGCGTTTTCTCGGTTCTGAGACATGTGACAGTGATACCCAATTCGAGGAGCTGGATGAGGCCGATTGCGGGTACATGATGGACCCGGTATGGTACCCCGGGGCGAGAACAGATTACTGTGCAGTAGGCGGTGAGCCTGACAGAGGGACTGCTACCTACCGGTGATAGTATTTGGGCTCGGCGAATATCCAGAGGATACCGACCGGAGTTGAGAGATTATATGGGCCGATCCGGACTGACGGAGCCCGAGGGTCGATCCGGACTGACGGAGCCCGAGAGATGAAGATTTACGTGTCGATGCTGGGCATGGTTTTCATGATGTTTTCGAGTGTCGATGTTGGACACTCAGGTTCCATGATCTTGATGTGCCGCGAGGGACACGCATTGATTTATATCCTCATACTTCCATGCATATGCTTTTATGATACTTACATGCATGATGTTGATGTGTCATTGGTTGACACGTGGACGGGATCCACATGCATACATACATTGATGATATAACGTGGATGAGACCCGCATGCATACAGACTTTGATAACATGGTTGGATGGTATCCGCATACATATAGATGTTGATTACCTTGTTGGCATATATACAGATACGGTCACCCTAGATATCATAGTAATACCTTTATAATATAGTTGATCTAGGAGTCGTTGTTTATTCGATTTCTACTTGTTGATGTTTTTCTACTCACGAGTTGGCAACTCACCCTCGTTGTGCCACAGTTCTTGCAGGTTGATCGCATGGATCAGTAGCGGCATCGCTGGCACACAGTTGCTTTCGGGTGATTGCTTTGGTAGGTGGAACATTTGTATCGTACCCGCTCTTGTATTTATATTTTATATTATATATAGTCAACTCCATCAGTGAAAACTAGTAATTGTATAAGTAATGAGACTTAGCAAGACTTGTAGTTGCGATACTTGAGCGATGGGTTTTATGTTCGCATTTTGGGTTGATGTCTTGCTTATTTATTTATCTTTTGTGGTGAACTTCGCCGTTGGGCGTCGTATATTTATATTTATGCTTTGCATGGTTGTGGATCCGCCGATTGGCGAAGAGCTAGCTCCCGGTTGGGGATGCCTTTATCATTACTATGTATTGTGGTTTTGGATCAAAATATACAAAGGAGGTTCTGCCCAAATTTTTAAAGACGAAATATGTTTTCATACTAGTAAATTTCACTTGCTTATTTCATGTTCCTTTCCTATGCATTTAAGAAAACTTGATTTCATTATACCTTTATTTCAAAACTTCACCTCTTTTATTTTCTTAAAAAGGTTTAGATTTCTGGGTTTCAGCTTACTTAAATTACGTTACACCTTTAGACGTTGCGTGATTTAAGTGCTGGTCACGAGCTAATATTTTGGGCCGTGACAATATCATTGAATCAATACTTGATTCAACAATCCAGTTATATCACATATAACCTGTATTGCGAGATTGGAATACAGTATCACATATACGTATTAATCTCGGTCCTGCACATATCACATATGTTCCCTACTTCGTTTCGCATGAGCTAGGAAACCTCTGTGTAGGACTTTAATGACTCGTCAATACGCCGGCAGTAGGTGATGATCATATCAGTCACCCACAAGCCGTCAACGGTACTAGCTGGATGTAACGGTTACCCGGGTGTTGAGCGATCAGAAGATCAATAAGCAAGCTTGTCCATACTCTCGTGAATCCAATAACTAACATTACCGTACAGTCCGGTCTTTTCGTCCGATATGTCGTATATCTAGTCTGGGGATGGTAAACGTCAGACCACAATAACTTGATTAGTCATGCCGATGTGAGGCTCATAACGGGTCGAGAAACTACTGATAACACTTACCAGTAAATCTCAGTATCAGCCCTGGCCAGGGACTTCCTGTTATAGCCAATCGAGCACAGCGCAAAATCAACCCCCAATACCAGGAGAGACGAATCTCCTCTTATCGCTCATTGCCTCCATGTGACTCGGGACTGTACCTAAAAACCATCTGTTTGCACGCTCCCTTGAACGTAGTAAGGTGTAAATCAAAGTACAGTGGGAATCACATAAGGATCTATGACGATCTTGGGTTTACAGACTAACATGTACCAGTATTACCAGAGAACTACTATCTGACGATATGTATAATACCATCTAGGAGTTCTCGGCGAGTCCTGTTCAGTGTACCCAGTCTCCACTGAGCACCCATATACCATCTTTGATATCAAACACTAATGGATGTGGGATCACCCATCGCCCATCAAATGGGTCAAGAAACGTATACGCTAGTCTACTATGGAATATCGATGCCCCGTCTCGATACATCCACGACTAGGAACATTTAAAGGATGGACTTATAGACTACCTTGGCCCTACTAGTATGATCTCCATCATAGTCCTGGTAGTCAAGTCCACATTCTAAGGGCTTTATCAACATGTAACAGATAGACAATACAAGATACATGTTAAGATAAAAAGTAGCCAGATAGCATACTATCATGTCGAGCAAGAAAGTCCTCCCTATATATGTCCAAGCATCCACTATAATATACATTCATGTACAATAATGGCCTCTAGGGAATACATACAACTAACAATCTCCCACTTGCACTATGGCCAGTTGTTGTAGTATCTCATACCCAACATCCTTTAAAGTCTCTCTAGGGAAAGGCCTTCGTGAGTGGATCCGCCGTGTTATTCTTCCTATCAACTCTCTTGGTCTCGATCTCCCGGAGATCCATCATCTTCCTGATCAGGTGATACTGCCTAAGAATATATCTGGATCACTGATGGGACCGGGGTTCCTAGGCCAAAACCGCAACTCCATTGTCACCACAATGGTAGGAACCTTACCAAGTTCATCTTATGAACAAATTTATCCAGACGGCCTCTTTGGTAGCATCGTTGGTAGTGATATATTCAGCCTTTATCATCGAGTCTGCTACGGTATCTAGCTTGGAACTCTTCAAACATACCGTCCCTCCACTGAGGGTAAAGACAAAACCCGCGACTGTCTTACAATCGACCTTATCACTTTGGAAGCTCGAATCGGTAAAGGACTCCACTTGGAGTTCACCGTTACCATACACCAAGAACGTTTCTTTAGTCCTTCTCAAGTATTTTAGAATGTTCTTCACTGCTGTCCAGTGTTTCTCCCCAGGATGTAAGAGGCATCACCCAATTCCTTTATGGAAAAACATAGAGATAAGTATAGCTTGACCGAGTGTAGCATAGGAACACCTGTAGAGTGTTTTGCGTCACCCCATTGAGATGGGAATACGCGCGCGCTTGTCAGGCGCATTACAGATTCCCCCTGCCTAGGCTAGGCTGTGGTTTATTGATTATGGGGATCCGAATCTCCGGCAGCCGCGGACTAAACTGCCATTAATTACCTCTCGTCTTTGGAGCGAGGGAACCTCCGATTGACGGGTCAAACAGGTCATGCGAACTCAATGGCAGTTGTTTCCCCCAATCAGAGCAAAGCTCTATTTGAATTTCAAATTCAAAAGGTGAAACAACGCTTCAGATCTCTTGCGCCGCGCGCAAAGCGCCACGTGTCAAAAGCAGACAAGCCAGCGTAAGGGGCGCTGTGCCCAAGGCAGCGCACCCCAATTAGAGTAAGGCTCTGCTTTAAAAATTCAAATTTTAAAAATAAAGGAAGCAACGCTTCAGATAACTTCCGCTCTGCGCTGCGCGACACGTGTCAGCACAGGTGTGCTAGCACAGTTGCGCTGCGCTCTGCGCTGCGCGACACGCGTCAGCGCAGTTGCGGTGCGCTCTGCGCTGCGCGACACGCGTCAGCACAGTTGCGCTAGCGCAGTTGCGCTGCGCGACACGTGTCCAGCGCAGGTGCACTTGCGCCAACTGTGCCAGCACTAAAACTTAAATAATAAATTATTTAATTAATCAGAATTAAAATTCTAGAAAGATCTTTTTAATTTTATTAAAAATAAGAAGATTATCTTCTGTAAAACAGAGGCCTTAGGATCAAAGATCCAACGGTGGGGAAATATCCCTAAATCAATCAGAGAAAAATCTCTGTAACTAACCTAACAAACTGATTGGCCCTATATAAAGGCCCTTAGACTCCAAGTCTCACACATATACAGAGAAATAGAAAAAAGAGAGAACTCTGAAAGAATTTAGAAGATCATCTTCTTCAAGGTAAAGAATTTAATTCTTCAAGAACAGAGATGAAAATATCTCCCAAAAAGAAGAATTTCTTCTAAAAAGATCAAAGATCTAAGAACAAGATCAAGATCTTCAATTAAAAGAAAAAAGATCAAACAAGATCCAATCACAAAAATTAAAAAAATAATTTACTTCATTTCTAGATCTTTCGATCTATATAAAGGCACTGCCTTTTGATGAACCATTGGTTCTTGAATCTTGAGATAGAACCTCTTCAAAAGATTCTTTTCTTTGATCTAAATTGGATCAAGATGCGTTATGCGCTATTGTACAGTGCCTTGCACTCTTGATTTGCACTGTTGCGCTCCTTGGACTGGTGCAAGTCACCAGAGAGCGCCACGCGTCAATCACAGAACAATCTGCGCTTTGCGCTCCTAAATACAGCGCACTGCGCTCTTGGTTTGGCGCACTGCACCAGAGCGCGCCACGCGTCAGCAGCGCACTAGCGCAGCGCATTGCGCTAACAGACTTGCGCTCAGCAGAGCGTGACACGTGTCACCTCGACATGCGCTGGAGCCTTGCGCTCTTTAATTGGCACAGAGCGCCTAACAGGCCACGTGGCGCACTGTCAGACTATTAAATGCTCTGCATTATTAGAAAAGGGCAAAGCCCAATTAGAAGGTCTAACAGACCAAGATAAATGCTATGCATTATTAAATAAGGGCAGAGCTCAATTAAAAGGCCTAACAGGCCTAATCTAAATGCTGTGCATTTAATTAAAAGCCTAATGCTGTGCATTATTTTAAAAAGGGCAGAGCCCAAGCAAAGGCCTAAACAGGCCAATCATGAACAAAATGTTAAACATTTTCAAATGGACTTAACCCAATTTCGGCCGTAAGTCCTCAAATTAAATTGAACTGAGCACAACTGCTCTTCTAAATCAATTTACACCCGGTTCAAGGGTACATCTCTGAAATCCTCTGATATTTTTCGTTGTAATCCTTCAACGTCGTCAGAGAGGTGACGGGTCCCAACAACCATACATTGCTACGGACTGTGGGGTCCTTAAACTCATGGACCGAAATGTCCTTAAACTAATATTCGTCCCCAAAATGGGAATGTTAGACCACCATGTCCCTAAACTGGAAATCGACTGAAATGTCCCTAAACTAAACAATAGAGCCCCCAAATGCTCTCTTGTCGGATCTAAACGATCCCGTTAAGTTGATCTTAGCCTGGAAATTAGACTAACGTATCCTTAACAAACGTTTAAGTTGATCTTAGTCCAAAATGAGACTAACGTATTCTTAAACCAAAACCCCAAACCCAAATCTAAGAAAATACAGATTTGGACTAATCCACGTCCTACGGGCAACAATATAAATTAGTCTTCGTATACAATCCACGGGTAACCACAAACAAAACAAACACCCACGACACGAAGTGACCAGCTGGAGAAGGAGAAAGTTGTTACCGCGATGCGGTAGCGTAATTAACTGCAGGCGCTTGCGCCTGCAGGGAAGAGCGTCCCCACAATCAAAAACCCCTCAAGCTAGGGGGAATCTGACGAAGTCTGCTACATCGGACACATCCGTTTAAACCTTCGATACACGGTGCCATAATTCAACTTGGCATCTTCGGAGAGGTGGACGGATAGCACCAAATATCATCTGCCCCGAATCTCAGTGCCGAGATGCCCCAGTCTTGTGCACCGTCTTTCGGAGGGGAACAGATTCTGGCACGCCCGGTGGGACCTCTTCCTCTTTCCACTCCACACGTCGTGTGTCGTGTTTGCGAACGGATCGCGGTTTGCTGTGGTTGCCTGTGGATTCGAGGTACTTAGATTTGGTGTCTTGCTCCGTGCAGAAAATAGAAAATCAATGGCTTCAAACTGCACTACCTGCAACTGCAACTCTCACTCCGTCCTTGCTGGAGGAGTGACTTACAGGCCCCAAGCAGCCTCCCTTTTCAAGATACCGGTGGAGCAGGTAACTCAAGCCACCACTGAACTATTCTTTGGGACCATGCTCCCACCCATGAGCTTCGACGCCCCTGTACCGTCACAAGAAGCTCCCAAGAAGTCGGTATTCAATCGGCTTACTACTACTGCGGCCCCTCTCAACGGGTCGCCAAACTCCTCTGCTTCAGTTTTTAACAGACTAGGCCAAAGCTCCAACGGGCCCATGAAGAAGCCTGCAATACTAGAAGGCGTTATCCCGAAGCGGATAGCCATCCCTGCTCCCAAAATCGTCAAGGCCAAAGGGTCGGTCTTCACAAGACTGACTATCTCTGCTCCCGTTCCAGGCAAAATCACCAAGGTTGCTTCCCCTACTCGGAAGTCTGCTTTTGATAGATTGGCCGTCCCCATTCAAAAAGCTGATACCAGCGAATTCTGACCAACACAGGGGGCATGAGGAGGTCACCCCAATGGCTAAACCAACTCCAATCGCATGACATGCTCGCCATCGTCACTGGCGCCGGGTAAGGAAGGCTGGGGGCAATTCCCCCTCTGGGCTAACTCCTCCTGCCGATGGTGGAAATCAATGCTGTTGTTCTGACCGGGAATAGCTTCGAACCGCTAAGAAGGGTGCGCAAAAACTCGCCAATTGCCGTACTGAAAAGATCTCCTCCTCCGGTGGAGAATGTTACGGAAGCCAAACTGGAACAACCCCCTCAACGGCTGTCCTCTAAAATTTACAAGGTCTGGCGTCAAGTCCAAGACTCCGAAATGGATCAAGACTATCTCCGCCGACAGACAAAGATAAAAGTTCAGCAGGAGAAGGACTACTCTGTTAAGCCAGAAAAAGCAACAGCTACTTGGGTGCCCACTACAACGACCCCCTCAACTTCGACCGCCCACAAAAGAAGGAGGTCGGAGAAGATCCCTGTGTCTTTGGCAAATCGCAAAGACACTGAACCTAAATGCCCCAAGTCTGGGGGTATGGTGGTGCACACTGTCTATATGGAATCCGGAAAAGAGGATAGCCGCACTTCGACGGGTCACCGATCGCTCACCCGATCCGTAACAAAAGCCCAGGAGCAGTAAAAGAAGCTCCAAGAGATGCTAACACAGATGGCCTCACTCACTGAGCCAAAAGAAAGCTCGGAGGCGTCGTCGGAACAGCGTCAAGAACAAGAAACCGATGCTGAGTTCCTCCGCAGGATCCTCGAGAAGAAGGACAGAGAGGCAGCGGAACAAGCTGCCAACATAAAACGAATGGCGCTTCTCTTTCAAGACATGGTAGGAATGATGTTACAGCCGGACCCTCCAGCTGAAGACCCTCCGATTATCCTTGAAGATGACAGAGGAGAAACGTCAAATCCTCCTCCGGCTCATTCAGCAGCCAAGGAGGAAACCATTTCCAAGGCTGTGCTAGACAACTATATAGCTCAGAAGATACGAGTTCACCAGGCGAATGAAGCGATTGGGCAAATTGTTAGAACCGGACGACCCTATCCGGACTGGTATAACCAAATCAGTTACCCGCCGGGATATATGATCCCTAAATTCCATGTGTACAAGGGGACAGGGAATCCACATCAGCACGTCGCTCAGTTCAAGGCCTTATGTGGCAATACTGGAGGCAATGATAAACTTCTGCTTCACCAATTCGTCGGTAGTTTAGCAGACACAGCTTTTGAATGGTACTCGGAGCTTCCCGACGACTCCATCAAAACGTTTACAGAAATGGAGTTGTTATTCACACAGCGATTCGCAAGTGCTAGTGAATGCATCCCGATAACGGCATTGATCAATGCCAGGGTGAAGCCAGGCGAGACATGGGTCCAGTACGCTGTCCGATGGCGGAATCTGTGGTCAAAATGCGAACAGCAGATCGAAGAAGTGCCGGCGGTGGGCATGTTCGGAGGCACCCTAGATCCTCATGCAACTATTTCACAGTTCATGATGTTCTTCAAGCCAACTACTTTCCAGGACTTGATTGATAAATTAGCCCGAATGGACCAGATGGGACATAAACTATCTCCTCCAAAGACGGGCTCTCGAAATGAAAAAGGGAAAGGAGAAGCAACTTTCGTCACCAATACTCAACAAAAGCCGAGCAATTTAAAGCCGGTTGTTCGCCAAAACAATGTGCGGCCACGCCCGTCTCTCGAGGAGAGATTGGGACGTCCTTACTCATTTCCTCAGGATAAAACGAGGAGACTATTCGAGCTGGCAGTGCGCAACAGACTCATCAATCTGCCGAATCCAAAACGTCCGTTGCAGCCAGGCGATGTCAACGATCCTGATTACTGCCCTTACCACCGAGCAGTAAGCCATCCAATCGAAGATTGCTTCGTCTTCAAGAACTGGGTTGAAGACCAATACCAACAAGGCAAGTTCGCGTTATCCGAAAACTGGAAGGTGAACCCGCTACAGCCTCATGCTCCTAAAAAGGTGGACACGTCGGGGGCATCTTGCTCTTTTGTTACAGAGACCCCATGTGAAGTGGCCCTTTCGGCCAAAACCAAAAAGATGCTGAATGATCGCCAGACATGCCCGGCAATTAGATGGAAGAACCCGCTGGGACCCCAAATTATCGAAGGGATGCTAAAGCCACGCCCAACTTCAAAGATTGGTGGTGATAGCCAAAGCGCTCACACCCAGCCGTCGAAATCTTCGAAAAAGAAGAAGAGATCCAAAAAGCCCGTAAAGCCTGGCGACAAACGCACGGACCTGCAAAAATATATTGACACGCTGGAAGAATATAATCAGAAGGCGCGGACCCCAGTCACACTCCAAGAATTCCTCAACCACGTCCTTGAGGACGGAAGTAATGACAATGAAGAAGACTCGTCAGATGAACCCAAGGATTATGTGGCAAGCTGCCATATGATCTCTCACTCATCGCTAGACAATGAAAAAGCTCCTTGTACAAAGAAACTGAGGGCAGATCCTGAGCCGGAACTTCTAGGACCATCAGACGAAATAATTGACGCATTTCTGAACGAAGCTCATCTAAAAAGCAAAGCTGATCGGGAGCGTGAGATGACCATATTTGAAAAGGCCAAACGTCGACGACTGGATAAAAAGGTCAAGGCGCCCAAACTGGAGCAAATCATCCCTATCGCCACTAAAAGCAAGCTTAAAGTAAAGAATCAATTCGCTAGGGCCCTGGCAATAGGAATGAAGTTGCCCTCTCTCAAAGGAAATTCCTCTGGCAATATACGTCTTGATGAAGCAAACATACATCCTAACTTCTGCTTATACCATCATAAGATTGCACACCCCACCGAGGAGTGCATAGCCTTTAAAAACTGGTGGCAGGGATATGTTGCCCATCGACGACACGCTCAACGAGTGAAGCGCAAGGCTTGTCGGGAATAGAAAAGCATGATAGATGAACGCGAAAGAGCTGCTGGCAACTGCCACATAGCCGACACCAAGGGATTGCAAGTTATCACCTTTGGAAGCGACTCTGACGAAGAAGTCGCCCTCAGTCCTCTCTTCAAGGAATCCACCACCGGCACAAAACATGCGAAGATTTGCGGCAAAATCTAGCTGCATAATCGTACGTTGAGACATGACCGAAACGTCGTTAAACTACTCCCAACCCGTGATATCTTCAGGCTGGCAAAAAAAAAAGGTATGTCCATAAGTAAAATGGGCACGGATGAAAACCCGAAAGGGCTCCGTGAGTAAAAACAGCAGGGCTACCGGCGAGTGTTTGTGAAAACCCGAAAGGGTGCGACCTCGTTATATAAAAAGAACAAAAAAAGGAGAGAATAAAAAAAAGGTATGTCCATAAGCAAAGAGGGCACGGATGAAAACCCGAAAGGGTTCCGTGAGTAAAAACAGCAGGACTATCGGCGAGTGTTTGTGAAAACCCGAAACGGCGCAACCTCTTTAAAGGACACTTACAGGGTCCTCTTGACCTTGTAAGGAGAAACCACCCGCGTAAGATCCTTACGACTCATAAGGGAGCAACACACTTAGGGATCCCCACGATTCTTAAGGAGAAATTATACTTGCGAGATCCTCATGACTCGTAAGGAGAACTCTCTTATGGGACCCTCACGGCTCATAAGATTTGAAAGTCTTAAGTTACAGAGACCTGAACCTGTTCTTAAGCAACCCCCACAACCTTAGATATTGCCCTACAAGTGGCTCAATACTGACCCTTGTATACAATCCACAGGCGCGAATAAACATTTCCCTAACCAAGTCCTATTCGTGACTAGGGATATGTCCATGTGGTGAACAACCCTTATAAGCCCTCTCGACTTATAAGGAGAAAACCCTTTTGTAAGATCCTTACGACTTACAAGGGAACATACACTCAGGAATCCTCACGATTCCCAAGGAGAAAACACACTTACGAGATCCTCATGACTCGCAAGGAGAAATACCGTCATGAGACCCTTACGGCTCATGAAGTCAAAAGCCTTGGCCGACAGGATCTTAACCCTGTTTACTAAGCCATCTTTGTCTGACATCGACAGAGGCAAATGATGATTCACTCCTGGCAATATCCCAGTTGTAGCGGTGCTGATGCCGAAATCGGTGTCTAATCCCAAGCTTGCGGCAAAAAGCTAGCGAGCCACACATGCATACGAAATAGCCGAAATGATGGGGCAACTTGCAAATAAAAATCAGCAAGTAAAAAAAAAGTATGCATGCAAAATAGCCAAAATGATGGGGCAACTCGCAATAAAAAGCAGCGAGTGAAAATAAAATAAATAGCCGAAATGATGGGGCACCGCGAAAAAATAGCCGAAATGATTGGGCAATCGCGACCTTCGCGATATAAAAGTTGAAATGATAGAGCATCGTGGAAATAAATAAAAAATATATAATAAATAAAATCTATGCCCTACAGGAAACATCATAGCAATCCCTGTATACGATCCAGGGGCACAAACAAAGAAGGAAACACATCTTCCCTCCCCATGCTCCATCAGAAAACGGAGCCAAGTCTTGACGGCAACTCATATAAAACCTGAAAGACAATCGGAGATCATCTCGCACCAGCGCGGAGTGGTCACCACCTCGACGTTCGTCTCAATACAGTAGAAGAGATGTCACGACAGTGTTCTTCCTCCAACAGGATTCGGACGTGACAAAGCAAACGAAGCGAAGGCCAAATTCCTAGCTTCAGGGTCTTGACGGTAACTCATATAAAACCTGAAAGACCATCGGAGATCGTCTCACACCAACATGGAGTGGTCACCACCTCGACGTTCGTCTCGATACAGCAGACGAGATGTCACCCCAGCGTTCTTTCTCTAGCAGGATTCAGATGCGACAGTCAAACAACGGAGCCACGGCAAAATCCCTAGTTCCAAATCTCGATGGTTCACCAACAACCTAGAGACAATCGTGACATTCGTCTAGATATAACAGACGCAATGCCAGCAAACGAAGCGAAGACCAAATTCCTAGCTTCAGGGTCTTGACGGCAACTCATATAAAACCTAAAAGACTATCGGAGATCATCCCACACCAGCGCGGAGTGGTTATGACTTATCGGGGCTCTCTAAAATGAGCCTAACCTTAAGTAAAAAGCGGCATGGCAAAATTCCTAACGTTTGCTCTTCCGACGGTCAAACTGCCTAGGAGGATTGTTTGAAGACGTCTTGTCCAGCCCCCGAAGGGATCAGAGACACGACAAACGCAAGGCTACTCAAACAACAAGATTGCCTATTGAGGAATACATCAGCCAATGCGATGAGACAATGGACAAAACCCTAGTACCACAGACCCTAACGGACCTCTGTGGTAAAGAGCAGAGGTTAACTGTGACGTTAGGATATTCTTGCGAGAACTGCTCGATTCGTCTCGACTCGTGAGAAAATTAGTGTCTTTGCGAGAACTTCTCGATTCGTCTCGACTTGTGAGATAAAGCCTTAGGCAGCGGGGATTAAAAAACCTGTTTCTTAAGCACTGGGACCCTGCAAGTCGGTCCAAAATGGACTCTTGCATACTATTCATGGGTCACACTCTCTAAAGTCGAATCTCGACAAGGAGGGAAACAACCGCTTACGGGTCCTCTCGACTCATAAGAGGGAAAATTCTCTTATAAGATCCTTACGACTTAAATGAGAAAACGCACTTAGGAATCCTCACGACTCCTAAGGAGAAAATACACCTACGAGATCCTCTTGATTCGTAGAGAGAAAATTCTTTATGAGACCCTCACGGCTCATAAAGTTGAAAAGTCTTAGGCAGCAAATCTGAACCTGCCTCCTAAGCCATCACTACTTCTTGAAGAGACCAAGACAAGATGCTCGCTCTATCATCTGTCGACCATGTTTACGAAGGTAACATACTGATAATAAAAGAAGAAGAAATCAAAGAAATGACACAAGACATTGTGAAGAATGTATATCTTTTATTCATGAATTTGATTGAGTACAAGATACATTGTGGTAAAGAATAAAAGAAACAAATACATTTTATTTACACTTACAAATAATACAAAATGTTCATGGAGAAGGAAGCGTCCTCAACAAATCCGCAAGCTGCTCTCGCACTTCCTTCATCGCCCTCTCCTGATCGGCTACCGCAGCCAACTCCGCTTCCACCTGGGCCCGCTGTTGCATGTAGGATGAAAGTTGCTCTTTGACGGCTCGCTGAACTGCTTCGTGTTGGAGATAGTGCCCTCAGAGTCAATTATTAGGTCACAGGTACGTGATTGCAATGATTGATGGAGGACCTATCCCGGTAGGACAGTCTTACTCGAGATGATAGTATGCTATCTGGTTTACCTTTATCATCGTGTACTGTTTCAGGTGACCTGACAAGTTGCTATTACACGTTGATAGAGCCCCTAGGATTCTTGCTTGACCACCAGCAGTATGAGGGCGATCATATAAGTGGGAGCTGGGGTCTATAAGCATATCCTTAAATGGTCCCTAGTCGTGTGAGTTTCGAGCAGGGCATCGATACTCCAGAGTAGACTAGTGTATACAGTCGAGACCCCGACGAGGGGCGGTGGCCGGTCTCACAAGCCACTGGTGTCAGTTGGATCACCTAAGATGTATACAGGTGCTCATTGGGTTATGAGTACACCGGACAGGACTCGCCGGGAACATGCTAGTTGGTCATATACCAGACGTCAGATGGCAGTTCCCTGGTGACATGTGTGCAGGTTAGTTCTTCGACCTGGGGATCGTCATTTGTCTCGTGTGAGTTCCCACTGTACTTTGATTACTACCCTACCACGGCTCAAAGGAGTCATGCAAACAGGTTTTAGTTGGGTACAGTCCCGAGCCACATGGAGGCAGTGAGCGTATCTTCAGGGGTTCGTCTCTCCCGGTATTGGGGGTGAGGTCGTGCTATGTCTAGGAGAGCCATTACACGAAGTCCTTAGCCAAGGCAGGAGATTTACTGGTAGGTATTCCAGTAGTATCTCAGGGTATTCTGGGCTACACTCCGACACGACTTGTACCGCTTTTGGGGGTCTGACTTTTACCAAACCCCTAGGCCCGCCATGCGATACTCATAGACGAACGGACCGGACTGTACGGATATTGTCACTGACAGGCTCAGTAGGGTGTCAGGCTGAGTTCGCTCACAGACGTCCCTTTTAGTCAATACCTGGTAGCCCGTTACGTATTGGCTTATACCTCTGACGTGCTAGTGGTTAAATCCACAACCAAGGTGTTGACGAGTCTTTAGAGTCCCCCACATTCTGTTACTCAGCTTTCGGGCGAAAAGTTGTAGAGGCCGTATAGAGATATGGCAAGGTCCGATCAGATACGTGCGGTATTGCACGGATCAGGATCGGACAGTTTGTACTATAGGCCGTATGGATATATGGCAGGGTTCGATCAGATACGTGCGGTATTGCACGGATCAGGATCGAACGGATATTACTAGCCGGCTTTGGTTTAAGCCGGATCCTAGTATAGTACAGTGTAGATTTTGTCTCATTGCAGTTGTATTTCGGTCGGAATACAAATGCGGGTGTGTATGCACAGTATCGGGGTTTTTCTGTAATTTATTACGGGACCAGTTTTCTGGAGTTGCCAGTTTGCTTTCCGTTTCGGCCAATTTCCTTTGTATCGTTCATTGGCCGAAGATTGGTGGAGGAGGGCTTATTTGCATTGTTGCAAATAAGCATTTTGTGGAGGGGGTCTTTGCTTATATTTGTATCATGATGGTTTCATGATGGAGCCCATCCCTTGACCTTTCTTGCTTGACTTTGTGAGGTGATGATGGTTGTTGGTTGAGTGTTGGTGTTATTGGAATGATGATTCTTTGCATGATAGCTTTCTTTTTCTCTCCCTTGGATTATTGCATATCTCTCTCATGCTTTGCCATTCCCTCCACTCTCTCACTCACTCCCCCCCATTGAAGAGAAGTGGCCGGCCTCATAGAGGAGAGGGGGCTGTCCCAGCACGTCGACTAGCCAGCTTCGTGCCCGAGTTGCCTCGGCATTGAGGTGGGAGCCCGTAAAAGAAGTAGGCGATGTGGTGCACTTCCGGCGACGAGGAGGAGACGAGACATTCCGCAGGAGATTGGGACGATGACGAGAAGACCGGAGGACTCGGATCTGTCGGTATATCTCTCTTCCCTTTCTTGTAGATAGCTAGGACTAGTTAGTGGTTCTGATACCACTGTAAGTGCACGGCGGCGCCCCGGCCGTCAATCCGACGGCCAAATGCGGCCAGTAGGCTACTGTAGAAATTCGACAGGGTGAATCGACAGTGGAGGCGCGGAACCGCGGCCAAAACCCCCTTTGGGCCGCGGTTCCGCCGCGCACTGTGGAGATCCTTGCACCAAATTTCTACAGTGTCATTGTGGGCTTAAAATATGGGTTTTGGAATATTAATTTTGGGCCCAGAATTTCTTGATCTGCTACAGTAATGCTTGGGGGCCCACTGGTTAAAATTTGATCGATCGGATATTTTAAACACATTTTTCACAGTATTTACATTATATCTGCGACCGTGAATGTCACTTGATCGGTAAATCCGGTCTAACTGCTATAGCCCGGTTAGACGGATTTGCGAACGTGACTTTCACGTTGATGTTCTGTTTTTGCTGTGATGTTGCGGATTAGTCGTGGGGGATAGCCTGGATGCAATGCTAGTACAGTTGTGGTTGTATTATGTACATTTGAAATTGCGGGGCGAGCGTCCGACATGTGGACTGCCGTCACTGCCTGATTGTATTATTTTTTTGGGGCACGGCCAGGTTGCGGTCGATGTACCCGTTGTATGTATATTTTACTTTCTGTACTAGGATTACCCCGCGGTGGGGTGCACGGATAACCGGGTTCTAGAGGGCAACAAGCCCGCATCTCATGGCATTGAGACGGAGGGGGCTTCACTCTAGGATTGGCGGGCTATTCGCCGCACTCGTAGAGGGTACAGGTTGACCCAGGAGGGGTGCCCAAGTTACCGGATTCCGTGAAGTGCTGGGTAGTCCATTCACGGTGCTGAAGGGGGCTGCCTCGCTTCAGGTTTTGGGGGGTAACTTGCCGCGCCCGTAGGGGTCTAGGATTTCATTGCGCAGGCTATCCACACGACCAGGGGAACGTCGGGTTTCAGTAGTGGCTCTGTGAAACCCGGGGATCCCAGATATCTGTATTGTTCTGTGATGCTGTACATTTCTGTGATGTTGCATTTCTTTCACGCCTTGAGCGAAATATAATATATTGGTATATATATTAGTAGATGTTGTATATGTTTTGCATCCGCGCTAGTCCAGTCCCCGCTCTGTCGTTAGTTAGCTAACCTAACGGGTAATGACGGGACCCAGTGGCGAATGCGGATGGCATATACGTACATCAGTATATTTTCGTTCTTTTTGGTGTGATCAATTGATGGGACTGCGTTGATTCGGATCAATGCAAGTTAAAAACAAACCTAATCTGATGTTGTTGGAACACTTTTCAAAAGCTGTTATTGCAAGGACGTTCACTTTTGTTTTGCATCGTGGTATTCAGTTGGAATATCCTGCTCCTCAGTAGACGAGGCAAGGGCCGAGATCCCTTCACCGGGAGTGACCCCTTGGACAGAAGTTTGCGTCAGGGCATTAACTTCACTGTAGCCGATTACTTTTGCTTTGCACCGTGGTATTCAGTTGGAATATCCTGCACCTCATTCTACGGGGAAAGAGCCGAGATCCCTTCACCGGGAGTGACCTCTTTAGCAACGGTTTTCGTCACTATATTTTTAAAAAAAAGCTATCAGTTCCTTCAACTATATCAAGTTCTTTACGTTAAAGGTTTTCGCCAAAAACCATTCGTAGCCCTTCGTCGTTTCATATGGGTAGTCAATAGTATTCAAGCTGTGTTTGTTGGCCTTAGTCAAGGCACAGTGTTTGGTAGCTATTGGGTGTTCATATGCTGCATAGATAGATGCGTTGATTTGGGACAGTCGTATAGCCTTGTTGGCCCTAGTCAAGGGCTTGTACGGGTGGGTTCAAATCAACCTGGATAATGACGGGTAGAACTTGACATGTGACTTATGATTTGTTGGCCAAAGTCAAGGTCATAAGAGCATGGGGCAGAAATCACATCGGGAGTTTCAAAAGAACTGAAACTTGCCAGATATGCGCATACCTTCTGGAGTGTGACACCGTGAGCGGATTCCGTCACGTTATCATGCGATGAGAGTTGGATCCCGATTCCCACTGATGAGTTAGTTTACTCCTCGGGTGACCCCGACTAATTCTTCTTTTAGGTTTGGAGGAGAATTTGAGGTACAGTGGGAGGTTTCCAGATTAGATAAATTGGGAACCATTCTGATCTAGGTTAGAGTGCACGCTGAGTGTTTCTTTTCTCTCTCTCTTTGGCAGCGACCATTGACCCGACCCTAAGACTATGACTCAGTGACCAAGATTGACCGAACCTTCTTAAACACTGGCTTTTGGATTGTCAGAGTTGCGAACCTCATTGCCACTCTTACTTTTACCCTTTTCTCCAGGACACCCCGTATTACTACGAACGTCCACTTCCATTGGACAAAACCATCGTATGGTTAGATACGAACTCGAAAGAATTTATTCGAGGATGGTTCCCGGTTCTGGAGGAAACGGATAGGATTATTCAGTTGTCTTTTCCTTTTACCTTCTCTCAGGTTGCGAGTACTCCTTGGTTTAGGAGATAGTACACCTATTACGCAAATTGGATAGTCTTCTTCCAAACCTTAGGCTGGTGCCGACCGGTAGGGAATGAAGAAAACCAATTAGCTTAACGAAGGTGTACAGAAGGTACTAAGTTCAGACAAAGAAAGGGATTAGTAAGAGGGCAAAGTAAATTGCAACAGATATTCACGACCAAACCAAGTATTCCTTCGCCAATCCTAAATCACCTTTGCATTTCTCCAGGACACTCCGTATCACTACGAAGATCCACAGTTTATTGGATACTCCATCGTATGGTTATATACGAACTCGAAAGGAACTTGTTCCAGTTCGGGGATGGATTCTGGTTCAGGAGAAATAGGAATAAGATTTATTCAGGTGTCTTTTATCTTCACCTTCTCTCGCTTTGCGAGTGCTCCTAGGATTAGGACAGTACACCCATTATGCTTATTGGATAGTCTTCTTCCAAACCATAGGCTGGTGCCGAACGGTAGGGAAGGAAGAAAACCATTTGGCCTAAAGGGGTGTGCAGAAGGTAATGACTAAAGATATATGAAGGGATTTGGAGAGGTGGCAAAGAATTATACGGTTACAGTCGTGAATCTGGAAGAGGCATTACTAGGAATACCGGGATACCCCATCGAAACATTTCAATGTTTCAGCTTCACTGTGTAATGTTAAAAGAAAACCGATTTCCCGATTAGATACTTGCTCCAGGGTATGTATTTACCAGGTATGATTCTCACATCTGTATGGTTTTACAGATGATGAGTGGGAGTAAGTTATTGGGAATTGGGTGATCATCCTCATTATATCGGGATTCGTTGTAATCGGTGATATTTGAGGAAGTCGCCTGGGTTGTTTGCCGGACGGCAAATATTTGGTTTTGAATATCCGCTTTTATGCACCAATTTCAAATTGATATATCTGTACGTCTATTTTCATAGAGTGAGATATACCTTTCTGAAATTATGTCTACGACATTTACCTATATCAGTGGATGGTTAGGTAAGGAGCATTGAACAGCGGTGTAATTCTTCTTAACCATAAGTACAGTTTCCAACCTACGACACACAGTGAATGAGTTATCAGACTTAAGGGACTTATACAGAGTATTGTATGTTGTCCAGGGTCCTTCAGGACATAAGGGATGGTCCTCGTACTATATTCGGTTTACTTATGACTTCTCTAGTTTTAGACAGGTGTTTCGCGGAAACATAGGGTCCGAATTTTGAGAAGTTATAGGTATTTGAATAGAGTAGAGAACCAGGTGTAGCAAGTATCGGGATTCTTCAAAGAGATCGAAGATGTAGATACTTGCGTATGGTATTCAGTTGATAGTAATGATAAAGAGATCTTGCTTCTCTTTCGGGTTACTCATGATTGGAAGCATTCCTAAGTTGAGTAACGCTGATCGGCCTTCTTCCATTTAGTAGACATGCACTTGAGACAGCTGCATGATTTGAATCTGGTTCAGTTAAATCAGTGCCTCTGTTTCTATATGGGATATAGAACAGTTCATATCTTAACGATGTTATGGTACGGGGAGTTGTCCGGCTTATGATTAAAACCAGACACTGGACAACTCAAGGCACGTTTCTGTAATGGCTGTTTGTGGGTTGACCCAGGCTATGACGAGGGTTGACTTTCTACCATCTGGATGAACAATAGCAATATTGTTCTAGACTCGCCACAGTTTTATTAAAAATGGATTTTTTTTCAGAAAACAGTAGTGGGAGTATGGTAGAACTGGAAGTGATTCCAGAACCACAAACGATTACTGAAGATTTGATAAGGAACCTAAAGATTCAATCTGGATTGACATTCCATTGGCCACTCCGCAGATAAGGTGGGTAACTTCAGGCACCTGAGAGGTACTACGGTAGCCTCAAGGACGGTGACAGGGAAGTTCTTGTTTACCCACAATTACCATTGCTGTTGTTCCAGGCTGCGAGACCCGGCGGGAGGATGAGTATAGCGTCGTTCTAAACTAGTTTTAGAAGTGTACGTCTATATGACTCTGCCGGAGGGTTGTCGTAGTCAGTGGGAGCAGCGGAAGCATTGGTGGACAGGTAGCTTATGTCTATTTATAGACTAAAGCAGATGTAGCGGAGATAGATCATCTATTTATGACGTGACAGTCATGGGATTGACTTCATCAGAATAGGGGATGGATCTGTTGAGAAGGTAGTAGGGTGTGATATCCTGTATTTGGATGACATACACAGAGTAGGAAAAGAAACTCCTATACTACAATCGGTTATACTTTGGTCGTCACACAGTGGTTTCTCCACAAAGGACTTGGACTTTATGTCTAACATACTGGTTACTAGATCTATGGTTTTAGATCTAGATTTGGGTGGTTTCCCAATCTGGGTACTTAGACAGCATTCTAAGGGTATTTAGAATGGACGACTCCATGCACGGTAGTGTTCCTGCAGGTGATGGAGTCACCCTCTCTAAAGGTGTCTTACAGACTAAAGTAGAGAGGGATGTGCATGATTGGCAGATCACTTGCTCAGGCAATTGAGTCAATCATGAGATGTCAAGTACCACACCAGATGTTGTTCTTGCACTAGGTGCAATAAGTTGACATTGATCCAATCCTGGAGAAACGGTCGGAAGCAGTTTTAGAACATAAGTGGATGTTCTAGGGATATGATAACGACAGCCTCATTCGAGAGACAGTTATCATTCCAGGCTTCCAAGGTGACATGGACGACAAGGAGGTTGTCAGAGTTATAGTTTTTCCTTCTGATGAGGGGCAGTATTTTGGACAGGTGGTCCAAGGCAATACTGAGGGTGGCATGGAGCAGGATACTGATTAAGTTCAGTTGACGATACAGTCTAAGAAGTTTGGATTTGGAGTTCATTTATGAGCTATGTCCCATCAGACATCCAGACACATTCTAAGACAGGTATTGCTCATTTCGGGAGATGGCTTTCTCCGCGAACTTGAGATATAGAGAGACATAGAAAGAAACAACAAAGCGGATCCACTCACTAAGGCTATTCCTCGAACGCAATAGTTTCTCAAACAGGCTTTGTGAGACTGACTAGTAGAGGAGTTGGGTGTTCGGTATCACACGGGCTGTGAGTATGCGACATCGCAATAATTAGCCTTGAGTGCAAGTGGGAGATTGTTGGAGATAGTGCCCTCAGAGTCAATTATTAGGTCACAGGTACGTGATTGCAATGATTGATGGAGGACCTATCCCGGTAGGACAGTCTTACTCGAGATGATAGTATGCTATCTGGTTTACCTTTATCATCGTGTACTGTTTCAGGTGACCTGACAAGTTGCTATTACACGTTGATAGAGCCCCTAGGATTCTTGCTTGACCACCAGCAGTATGAGGGCGATCATATAAGTGGGAGCTGGGGTCTATAAGCATATCCTTAAATGGTCCCTAGTCGTATGAGTTTCGAGACAGGGCATCGATACTCCAGAGTAGACTAGTGTATACAGTCGAGACCCCGACGAGGGGCGGTGGCCGGTCTCACAAGCCACTGGTGTCAGTTGGATCACCTAAGATGTATACAGGTGCTCATTGGGTTATGAGTACACCGGACAGGACTCGCCGGGAACATGCTAGTTGGTCATATACCAGATGTCAGATGGCAGTTCCCTGGTGACATGTATGCAGGTTAGTTCTTCGACCTGGGGATCGTCATTTGTCTCGTGTGAGTTCCCACTGTACTTTGATTACTACCCTACCACGGCTCAAAGGAGTCGTGCAAATAGGTTTTAGTTGGGTACAGTCCCGAGCCACATGGAGGCAGTGAGCGTATCTTCAGGGGTTCGTCTCTCCCGGTATTGGGGGTGAGGTCGTGCTGTGTCTAGGAGAGCCATTACACGAACTCCTTGGCCAAGGCAGGAGATTTACTGGTAGGTATTCCAGTAGTATCTCAGGGTGTTCTGGGCTACACTCCGACACGACTTGTACCTCTTTTGGGGGTCTGACTTTTACCAACCCCCTAGGCCCGCCATGCGATACTCATAGACGAACGGACCGGACTGTACGGATATTGTCACTGACAGGCTCAGTAGGGTGTCAGGCTGAGTTTGCTCACAGACGTCCCTTTTTGTCAATACCTGGTAGCCCGTTACGTATTGGCTTATACCTCTGACGTGCTAGTGGTTAAATCCACAACCAAGGTGTTGACGAGTCTTTAGAGTCCCCCACATTCTGTTACTCAGCTTTCGGGCGAAAAGTTGTAGAGGCCATATGGAGATATGGCAAGGTCCGATCAGATACGTGCGGTATTGCACGGATCAGGATCGGACAGTTTGTACTATAGGCCGTATGGATATATGGCAGGGTTCGATCAGATACGTGCGGTATTGCACGGATCAGGATCGAACGGATATTACTAGCCGGCTTTGGTTTAAGCCGGATCCTAGTATAGTACAGTGTAGATTTTGTCTCATTGCAGTTGCATTTCGGTCGGAATACAAATGCGAGTGTGTATGCACAGTATCGGGGTTTTCCTGTAATTTATTACGGGACCAGTTTTCTGGAGTTGCCAGTTTGCTTTCCGTTTCGGCCAATTTCCTTTGTATCGTTCATTGGCCGAAGATTGGTGGAGGAGGGCTTATTTTCATTGTTGCAAATAAGCATTTTCTGGAGGGGGTCTTTGCTTATATTTGTATCATGATGGTTTCATGATGGAGCCCATCCCTTGACCTTTCTTGCTTGACTTTGTGAGGTGATGATGGTTGTTGGTTGAGTGTTGGTGTTATTGGAATGATGATTCTTTGCATGATAGCTTTCTTTTTCTCTCCCTTCGATTATTGCATATCTCTCTCATGCTTTGCCATTCCCTCCACTCTCTCACTCACTCCCCCCCATTGAAGAGAAGTGGCCGGCCTCATAGAGGAGAGGGGGCTGTCCCAGCACGTCGACTAGCCAGCTTCGTGCCCGAGTTGCCTCGGCATTGAGGTGGGAGCCCGTAAAAGAAGTAGGCGATGTAGTGCACTTCCGGCGACGAGGAGGAGACGGGACATTCCGCAGGAGATTGGGACGACGACGAGAAGACCGGAGGACTCGGATCTGTCGGTATATCTCTCTTCCCTTTCTTGTAGATAGCTAGGACTAGTTAGTGGTTCGATCCGAGTATTAGTGCGCGGCGGTTTGCCAGTTCAAGAAAAATTTATGTTTATCACCGCTTCCGCATTTGGCCGTCGGATTGACGGCCGGGGCGCCGCCGTGCACTTACACTTCGCGACCTTGGGCATCACGCTCAACGGCATCGAGCTTCTGCTTCAGTGTTAACCTATCAGAAAACTCTGTAGAAGGCCCTCGAAGATAACTTTTACCCGGGCAGCGTTCGCGTCGACCTCAGCACTCAGTCGAGCAAACTCTCTTGAGGTCTCTTTGCATTCCCTCTGCCTTAAAGCCGCTTCTTGTTCCAGATGACGGAAGTAAGAAGCGCTCAGCTCGATCCATTCCGCCCGTTGAGTACTCGTGGCCAAAACCTCGGGGGCAGGGCGCATAAGCTCCAACTGATGCAGGCGGGCCTCGATCTCCCTACAGTGGTTAACCCAAGACTCGACGACGCCTTCATTATGGAAATTTACAAGCGTCGCCAGCATCGGATTAACCTCGGCAGCAAAATCTGCGGCAGATGTGGGAGCTTCTGCGTCAAGCTCCTCGACGCATCCGCTTAGCATACTCAGACTCATCGCAGCACCCTTTGAGGATGGACGTCTAGAGAATGGGCATGCCGGCATCATGATGCGAGACTCGAAGGGGGCCGGAATCAGAACGACGGCTAAAAAACAAAACACAATCAAATGACGATTCAAGGAATATAAGAAAGTCATCAATGATGGAGTTTACTATACCGGCTGCAGCAGGTGGCAAAGCCGGGAGGGCCGGTGACGCGACTGATCTTACATCTCCTCCTTCGATCCGTAGCACTGCAATCAGGACAAGGAAAAATCAGAAACAATTTCATTATTGGAAAAAAGAAAGGGCATTAATTGAAAACTATACTCACCAGCGCCACTGGAGGAAGCAAGCTCCGACGGGAAGGAGAAGTGTGGATGCAGCACCTGGTACAGATGATCAAAAAGCACTCCTGCAAGGACGCAATAGTATAACGTCAATACATAAATTATACGGCCGAGAGATAAGACTAATGGGTTACAAATCCATACCTTCCAGCATTTGCGACGGTGCGAGAGAAGGTAGAGAGGTGGCCACCGTCAAGACAGTGACTGACGGCGCTCCCTCGAGTATAGGGGCGTCAGTACTAGCCGCACCTGCATTAGAAACAAGATAAACCCTGTCAGGAAGGATTGCAAGATAAAAAGAAGGACGGTAACCCAAAATTTACCTGATGAGTCACCAGCCGAAACGGCGGCGTCTCCCTCCTCCATTGACATGGGTCCACCTCCCGTTGCCTCATCGCCAGACTCTACAGGAGCCGTCGTCGTGCTCGAAAGGCTAGGAGACAGCGAAGGACCATAGGCTGGGAGAGCAATGATTGGAGCGGTGCCCGACTCTTGAGAAAGAGCGGCCGGCTCGTCCGTGGCAATCATGCCTGTCTCACCCGCCACCCCCTCGGGCTCGGCTGTCGCAGCCGTCTCGCCCACCGCTGCCATGGGTTCATCGATCGCAGCCACTCCATCCGCTGCCGCCCCAGACTCGGCTGTAGCAACCGTCTCATCTGCCGCTACCTCGGGCTCGGCATCGGCAACCTTCTCGGGTATAGTAGGCGTGACCGTCTCGTCAGCCACTAGCTCAGGCCCGGCGACTACGGCCGCACCGCCTACCGTCGCCTTGGTTTCAGTTGCTGCTTTCTCCACCGTCCCCTCAGGCTCGGCGGTTGACGCCTCTCCTTCAGTTGGACTCGGCCCTGCAGGACAAGATGTATAAGAACCGATAGTTTTACAACTCTTACAACAAAAGCCTCAAAAAACACATTACCTGAGGTGGATTGATCGTTGGCTTCCCGAGCTGCACGCGCCGCCTGTCTATGAACAGTAGACAAGGCGACCGGGGGCTCCTCGAAAGAAGTGGCAGCAGGAATAACGGCGCTTGGGCCCGCTCCCACGGCCAAAACAGCGCTACGCTCATTCACTGCGCGCCTCAAGTGCTTCCTCTCCTCCCGGGCCGTCACGACGGACCTTTTGGAAGCCTTCTTCAGCAAGGCGTTGTCGTCCGCGTTCAGAGTTTCCTCCAGAGCCTTTAAGGCATCCATCATCGGCTTTTTGATTTGGGTCTTTCGCGGCAGCCCCGAAGAGGCCGGGACATCGGTAGCTGGCCCGGAGAGTCCCCACATCGTCTTGCGCAGTAGATCCCGCGGCCCCTGCAAAGAGACAAAGAAAAGATTAGATTGGCCATAAAAAGGAGAATAAATACTCAATGAGCCGAGACATACCAACACCCGATAGAGTGTGTTTCATCTCTTCCTCCTAGAAGGTTTTCAGGGAAGCAGCGATGGCTTCTTCGGTAGAAATTCCTGTTTAAAAAGGAAAAGCGTTAGTTAAAGACAATGATAAAAGTACGATGAAATGACGAAGAATGTAACTAGTGATTACCTGATTGCGCAAGATTAGCCAACCACGCTTCGAGCCTTGCCGATCGCTCAGAAGACGCGATGAAGAAACCCTGGTTGCTTCCGTACTCACTTAGGCCTTCGGTAAGAGGGGCCTGAGGCTCTAAGCCGAGCACATCATCACGAGAAAGAATGGACTTCTTCTTCCTCTTCTGCGCGCGGACCCCTGTCGCCGCCAAAATGAGCTTACGCTTCGCATGCACCTTAGGACGGCGGGTCCCGATGTCCGAGCCCAAGCCGGATTCCGGCGAAACCATATTCACCGTCTCCACCGGAACACGGGTCGCTGGGGGCACGTCCATGGTATCATGAGGCAATCCGCATGGAAGGCTCAGCACGCGCGGTGGCTCAGCTCCAGCATCTCTCAGCGAAGGAACGACAGGGATCCTTGGCCTCAGGGGAGCTTTGCGGTCGCTGCCAGGAGGCACACCTTTGCAGTCAACCAATAACCGCTTCTCTTCCCGGATGACGGCACCCATCGCGTGCGCGTACCAAGCCACGTACACGTTGAGGGCCTGTGGGACGCAGCTCGGCTCGCTGATAAAGAAGTGGGAGCCCGTGTTCAGCGGCATAAAGTAGTGCAGCGCGCTCCGTATCCCCTCCCTGGTGGCCGCGGGCTCTTCCAAAAACGCCTCCAGTGGGACCCCTTGGTTATAACTTAACTGCTGGGTGAACCGATGGGGGTTGTACCTCATGAAGAGCGCCATATCGTTCTGCCTGAACACCAGGAAGCCCGGCCGAATGGAGTACAAGTGAAGAATCTCCCGGGCTTTCAATACAGAGGCCCCATCCTTGAAACTATCACGCAGCTCCAAAACCGCCTTGGAAGTCTCCGATCCGATGGTCATAACCTTGTCCGTGAAAGAAATGCTCGCTACGACCGTGCGCGGACGAAGAAGCAACCCCCTAGCCTCCCGCGGAGACGGATTCACAATAGAGGCGCCAATCAGCCGCATAACTCTTGGGAGTCTGCACTTCTCGTAAAACGAGGGGCTCTTATGAATGCCAAATACCCCGAGCACATGCACTTCCATCCACGAAGTGAAGTAGTGCATCGGGAAATTGGCGGGTTGCACCCCAGGTTCATTTGCGTCCACCGCCACGCTGAGTCCATGATACAGGTGAGCCAGCCCGGCGATTCCGATTAACAACTGTATACCAGCCACCATCCGATGCGCTGGATAGAAGATAGACGGCCTCATGTAACGCGGGTGCATGGGGAGCGCGAACCAGGATAGCCATAACCCCAGAAACCCGAGGAAGAAGGTCTCCTCGTCGATGCCCGGCTCGGCGATTTCTGATAAGGGCATGATTGCGGCGTCAGGAAGGTAAAAACCCTTTTGGTCATCCTCCAATACTGGTCGACGATCTAATCCGAAGCCGAAGGGGTTGTCGAGCTTGGCAAACTTTTCACTCCGCTGCGATAGAATCTTCGGTCGAAGAAAGCGGGCGATGAAATCTGCAAAACTGACTCCCCGGCCTCCCGATTCCAAGTAGAGACCTTCATACATATTCAGCACCTTCACCAGGCTTGGAAACTGGTGCTGAATAGCATTCTCCGGCGTTAGGCCTATTACCAGCGGCTTGGTGGCGAAGACATACTCGTCAGGAGGAAGTAGCTCTTCATAATGCTCCCCCCTCACTGGCAAACCCGAAATCTCAGCAAATTCCTCCAGGGGGATAGAGACTTCCCTGTCCGACAAAAGAAAGGTATGGGTGGGGATGTTCCATTGTTCTACGAATGCCTTAACCCACCACGTCGGAGGAGCAGGGTACTCAAACATTGAGGCGTAGACTGCAGGGTATAGACCAATCTTCATCAGATGCGTTTTCTTCGCTGACAGGATATACCTAGCCCACTGCAAATACCCAGCTGATTTTCGAGGGGTCAATCCAATGTTATAAGGCTGTCCCCAAGGGCGCGACTCACCTTGGCATATGCGCCGCCCCAGAATGTCCACAGCTGCCGGCGGCTGCACGGGGATGGCAGCAATTGAAGGCTGAAGGAGATCCTCCGAGTTCCAATTTACGACCTCCACGGCATAGTTCACCGGGGGTGCATCCGCATATGGGATCGACGAGATTGGCTCTGACGGCGTCGCGCAAGAGAAGTATCGGCGACCCTTGATGATTTCACTGTACCATCTGCCCCATAGATGAAGGTTCTTATACTCGGGGTAGTGATCCTTAATGAGATCGAGAACCTCCCGATCCACCGGTGCCTCAGGGAAACCTCCCTCTGAGCGAACAAATGGGAACGAAAGATCAGAAGACATGGTGCCTGCAAGAAAAAATGAAATCCAGTTATCAGTATCATAAGTTAATTTTAAAAAAAAATTCCAACGCTTAGCACTTTAAAATTTATACCACACTGCAATGCAGTGGAGAAGGGACCCAAAGGGGGACCCACAAAATCCAGATGACAATGCATCAGTTAATAAGACAGCCCCATCATTGGATGAGACTGTCAATTAATGAGGAGATTCTCAAAAGAATATTCTCATTAAATGAGAAATCCCTTGAGACAAGGAGAAAATCTCCCTTTTCAGAGCAAAACTCTGTCACAGAGTGATACTTGTCAAACTCTGGTCACAAGGGAATAAAATTCCTTAAAGAGCCTAGCTCTGTAATAATAATGATGGAAATATCCATCAAAGAAAAATTAATTTCTAAAAAAATTAAAGTTTGGGATCTTAAAGATCCATGAAAAACTCTTAAGAGTTCATCATCTTTAGATCAAAAGATCTATGTTTTGTCAAAGAGCAAAGCTCTGTTCATGGGTTAAGAAACCTTGAAACAAATTCTTGAGAGCAAAGCTCTGTTTGTGAAACCCCAAAGGGGTTTTCTTTAGATCAAAAAGATCTATGAGAGCAAGGCTCTATTAATTAAAATTAATTTAATTAAGTTAAGTTAATTTTTACCTAAGAGGTTTCTAGAGTTCTAACTTTGAAAATAAGAGCAAGGCTTTGAAGTTCTTGAAAACGAGAGTAAGGCTCTGAAAATAAAAATCTTGGGAAGATGATAATCATCTCAGGAGGACCAAGGGTCCTATTTATAGGCGCTAAAGCGCCTCTTCAACTCCTGAGTTGATCCAACGGTCTGGATGTTGCCACCGCTGCACTCACGTGTGCGCCACGTGAGCGCAGCGGTGGGGGGGCATTTGTTTCCCCCAATCAGAGCAAAGCTCTGTTTGAATTTCAAATTCAAAAGGTGAAGCAACGCTTCAGATCTCTTGCGCCGCGCGCAGAGCGCCACGTGTCAAAAGCAGACAAGCCAGCGCATGGGGCACTGCGCCCAAGGCAGCGCACCCCAATTAGAGCAAGGCTCTGCTTTAAAAATTCAAATTTTAAAAATAAAGGAAGCAACACTTCAGATAACTTGCGCTCTGCACTGCGCGACACGTGTCAGCGCAGGTGCGCTCTGCGCTGCGCGACACGTGTCAGCGCAGGTGCGCTGCGCTCTGCGTTGCGCGACACGTGTCAAGCGCAGGTGCACTTGCGCCAACTGTGCCAGCACTAAAACTTAAATAATAAATTATTTAATTAATCAGAATTAAAATTCTAGAAAGATCTTTTTAATCTTATTAAAAATAAGAAGATTATCTTATGTAAACAGAGGCCTTAGGATCAAAGATCCAACGGTGGGGAAATATCCCCAAATCAATCAGAGAAAGATCTCTATAACTAACCTAACAAACTGATTGGCCCTATATAAAGGCCCCCAGACTCCAAGTCTCACACATATACAGAGAAATAGAAAAAAGAGAGAACTCTGAAAGAATTTAGAAGATCATCTTCTTCAAGGTAAAGAATTTAATTCTTCAAGAACAGAGATGAAAATATCTCCCAAAAAGAATAATTTCTTCTAAAAAGATCAAAGATCTAAGAACAAGATCAAGATCATCAATTAAAAGAAAAAAGATCAAACAAGATCCAATCAAAAAAATTAAAAAAATAATTTACTTCATTTCTAGATCTTTCGATCTATATAAAGGCACTGCCTTTTGATGAACCATTGGTTCTTGAATCTTGAGATAGAACCTCTTCAAAAGATTCTTTTCTTTGATCTAAATTGGATCAAGATGCGTTATGCGCTATTGTACAGTGCCTTGCACTCTTGATTTGCACTGTTGCTCTCCTTGGACTGGCGCAAGTCACCAGAGAGCGCCACGTGTCAATCACAGAACAATCTGCGCTTTGCGCTCCTAAATACAGCACACTGCGCTCTTGGTTTGGCGCACTGCACCAGAGCGCGCCACGTGTCAGCAGCGCACTAGCGCAGCGCACTGGCGCAGCGCACTGCGCTAACAGACTTGCGCTCAGCAGAGCGTGACACGTGTCACCTCGACATGCGCTGGAGCCTTGCGCTCTTTAATTGGCACAGAGCGCCTGACAGGTCACATGGCGCACTGTCAGACCATTAAATGCTCTGCATTATTAGAAAAGGGCAAAACCCAATTAGAAGGTCTAATAGACCAAGATAAATGCTATGCATTATTAAATAAGGGTAGAGCTCAATTAAAAGGCCTAACATGCCTAATCAAAATGCTGTGTATTTAATTAAAAAGCCCAATGTTATGCATTATTTAAAAAAGGGCAGAGCCCAAGCAAAGGCTTAAACAGGCCAATCATGAAAAAAATGTTAAACATTTTCAAATGGACTTAACCCAATTCCGACCGTAAGTCCTCAAATTAAATTAAACTGAGCATAACTGCTCTTCTAAATCAATTTACACCCGGTTCAAGGGTACATCTCTGAACTCCTCTGATATTTATCGTTGTAATCCTTCAACGTCGTCAGAGAGGTGACGGATCCCAACAACCATACATTGCTACGGACTGTGGGGTCCTTAAACTCATGAACCGAAATGTCCTTAAACTAATATTCGTCCCCAAAATGGGAATGTTGGACCACCATGTCCCTAAACTGGAAATCGACCGAAATGTCCCTAAACTAAACAATAGAGCCCCCAAATGCTCTCTTGTCGGATCTAAACGATCCCGTTAAGTTGATCTTAGCCTGGAAATTAAATTAATGTATCCTTAATAAACGTTTAAGTTGATCTTAGTCCAAAATGAGACTAACGTATCCTTAAACCAAAATCCCAAACCCAAATCTAAGAAAATACGGATTTGGACTAATCCACGTCCTATGGGCGACAACATAAATTAGTCTCCATATACAATCCACGGGCAACAACAAACAAAACAAACACCCATGACACGAAGTGACCAGTTGGAGAAGGAGAAAGATGTTATCGCGATGCGGTAGCGTAATTAACTGCAGGGGCTTGCGCCTGCAGGGACGAGCGTCCCCACAATCAAAAACCCCTCAAGCGAGGGGGAATCTGACGAAGTCTGCTACATCGGACGCATCCGTTTAAACCTTCGATGCACGGTGCCATAATTCAACTTGGCATCTTCGGAGAGGTGGACGGATAGCACCAAATAGCAACTGCCCCGAATCTCAGTGCCAAGACGCCCCAGTCTTGTGCACCGTCTTTCGGAGGGGAACAGCAGTGTTGTGTTTTGAAGGGGTTTTGGATATATCGGGGGCCCGCAGAGCTTTTACGGGGGTCCCGCTACCCGGATAGCGGGCTGGGGGTCAAGGGGGTTACAGCCCCCTTGCGAGGTGTGAGGCAGCGCCCCGTTAGAAATTTTTTCTAACGGGGACAGTGTTATGGAGTATGTGTGTGTGTGTGTACACACACATATATATATAAATAAAAATAAAAAGGGAAAAATCACCTAAAGGACGAGTGGGGCAGAGCGCCAGTGCCCCACGTGCCTGGCACGCGGGCTCTGAGCGCCAGAGCGCCAGCGCCCTCACGTGCCTGGCACGCGGGCACTAGGCGCTAGCAGCAGAAGGGACTTGGTCCCTACACTGGGAGTCGTGCTCCCGATTTGACTTTTGGAGTTGAATTCCTGACAAGAAAGACTTTTTCTTCTTTTTTTATGGAGTTAAACTTCCAGAAACTTTAATTTGTGGAGTTAAACTCCAAGAAATCTTTGTAACTGCTCAAGGGAATCTCTTTCTTCTCCTTTGAGCCTTGGATCTTTCCTAAAATGGGATCTTTGGAGATGGGTCTCCTTCCTCCTCTTCTGTTGGCCGGATCTTGGAGAACAAGAGGGGTGAGATTTTAAAAATCTCTCTTTTTTAAGATCTGATGGAAGATCCGAGCTCCCCTTTATGGGTTTTGTGATGAAAAGCTATTTATTTTTGGAAGAGGAAGAGTAAAACCCTTGATTTAATTAAAAAGAAGAAGAAGAAGGTTTAGAGTCATGAGGAAGGAGAAAGATGCACAAAAACCCTAGAGTTTTTAGAGAATGAAAAGTGTCTATTTTATTCATCATCATATTGCCTTATATCGGCTTACACATTTACACTTAGCCCCTTGGGCTTTACAAAATGACATTTTGCCCATACCATACCTCATGTGCTCATTTCTTTTGCACATAAGCTATGGACTTTACAAAAATTTGGCTTTATGCCCATTTTGCTTACATTCATACATAAAAAAATTACATCAAATTTATTTATTACATGATTTTTATTTTGGTATGGGGGAGGCTGGCCGCTTCATGTTCGGGCTCGACTCGAGCATGAGCCCACTTGATCTGGGCTTGGGCCCACCCGGCTTGGGGTTAACCTTGATTTTGACTTGGTCAACCGGGGTGCAATTTTTGACCCCAACAAAGCGCCCCCCATCAATGAATGCACACCGCATGATTGAGTTGTGTGCATGAAATTGATGGATCTTGAAGTTGGACTTCGATGTGGAACATCATTCCAGGGGCGGAGCATCATCCCGGGAGCATAATTCCGGGGATTGGATCATAATTCCGAGGGTTGGAGCATAATTCCGAAGAGCGGAGCTTGATTCCAAGGGGTCGAAGCATAATTCCGACGAGCGGCAGACACTCTGACCGAAGCATAATTTCGATGCAGAAGTTGATTCCCAGGCGAAGTATAATTCCAACAGAGAAAGAAGATACTCCGAGGCGAAACATGATTTCGACACGGGGTATATTCTGAGGCGAAGCATGATTTCGACGCTGAGCTTGTTAGTCGACTTGATTCCGAGGCGGAGCTTAATTCCGATGGGGAGGTCGTTGGTTGACTCCGAGCCGAAACATAATTCCGACAGAGAAGGCAGACATTCTGACCGACGCATAATTTTGATGCAGAGGTTGATTCCCAGGCGAAGCATAATTCCGACAGGGAAAGCAAATACTCCAAGGCGAAGCATGATTTCGACACGGGGTACATTCTGAGACGAAGCATGATTTCTACGTAGAGCTCGTTAGTCGACTTGATTCCGAGGCAGAGCTTAATTTCGACGGGGAGGTCGTTGGATGATTCGAAACCGAAGCATAATTCCGATAGGGAAGACAGATACACCGAGGCGAAGCTTGATTTCGACGCGGGGTACACTCTGAGACGAAGCATGATTCCGACGCAAAGCATACTGGTTGACTTGATTCGGGTTGACATAAACATCGCTACGCTGGAATATGGTACCAGGAGCGAATTATCATTTGCCATGAGTGGATTTGGGGATTTTGGTTTTTTTTTGGCATCAGCATCGCTACACTGGAATATGGTACCATAAGCGACTCATCATTTGCCTTTTCTTATTGGGAAGCGATAGCTTAGGGGACAGGTTTAGATACCTATCACCTAAGGCTTTTTTATGGGCCGTAAGGGTCCCATAAAAGCATTTTCTCCCCACGAGTCGTAAGGATCCTGTAGGTGCATTTTCTCCTTAAGAGTCGTGAGGACCCCCAAGTGTGTTTTTCCTTTGTAAGTCGTAAGGATCTCACGTGGGAATTTTCTCCTCACAAAGTCGAGAGGACTTTGCGAGTGCGTTTCATCTCTTTTTCATTAGTTTGCACCCTTTTGGGTTCTCACAAACTCGCCGGCAGTCCTGCTGTTTTTACTCACAGAGCCCTTTCGGGTTTTCATCTGTGCCCATTTTGCTTGTGGACATACCCATTTTTTTGTTGGGAATCTTCATCGCTGGGGGGCTTTGAATGCGGTCTCACCGGTAGGACTTGGGAGAGATTGGGATCGTTTTACGTCCGTGGATTGTATACGGTTTTGCAGGATGTGTGATCCAGACCGTTGGGCCGGAAGAATTTCGGGACTTTGTTGGCGTCTGCATCGCTACATTGGAATATGGTACCAGGAGTGACTCATCATTCGCCGGGAGGGGATCTCCCTTGTTTCCAGTTTAATGACTTGGGGGTCATCTGTTCCCAGTTTAACGACTTAGAGGTCATCTGTTCCCAATTTAAAGACTTAGGGGGTTTATGGATCGGAAGCTTGGAATTTTGGGGTGGGGTAGGCATCAGCGTTGCTAACACTGAAGCACATATGTTAGGAGCAATTCATCATTTGCCTTTTCCTATTGGGGAGCGATGGCTTCGGAGATAGGTTTAGGTCCTTATCACCTAAGGCTTTTCAATTTTATGGGCCGTAAGGGTCCTATAAAAGCATTTTCTCCCTACGAGTCGAAAGGATCCCGCAGATGTATTTTCTCCTTAGGAGACGTGAGGACTCCCAAGTGTATTTTTCCTTTGTGAGTCGTAGGGATCCCACGAAGGTTTGTTCTCCTCATGTATCGTCAGGACACATGAGTGGATCTTCCTAATGGAGCATAATTCCAAAGGCGGAGACCGGCCGCTGGACTGGTGATTGCGATGGGGCATAGGTATAATGAGAATCATTTGAGCCTGTGGATTGTATATGGTAGTCAACTTGGGGACCAACCGTAGGGTTGGGAGAATTTTGGGAAATTGGATTTTGGTTGACGTCTGCATCGCTGCACTGGAATATGGTACCAGGAGTGACTCATCATTCGCCGTTGGGTCATTCAGAGATTGGTTGGCGTCTGCATCGCTGCACTGGAATATGGTACCAGGAGCGACTCATCACTCGTCGTTTTTTACCGCGATTGCTCTATCATTTCAGTTTTTATCGCGAAGGTCGCGATTGCCCTATCATTTCGGCTATTTATTCGCGGTTGCCCTATCATTTTGGCTTTATTTTCATCTTTATTTTTACTCGCTGATTTTTATTGCGAGTTGCTCTATCATTTCAGCTTTTTGTTTTATTTTATTTTGTTTTGTTTTATTTATACATTTTTACACCCCCAGTTTAACGAATTAGAGGTCGATTGTTCCCCAGTTTAACGACATGTAGTCAGCTGTTTTGTATGAAGTTGGCGGTCGTAGCTTAACTGTTTGTTTACACGCCTTTAGACTGTTCTATCTCTCCTGCCTTGTATTGCTTGTCGAACCAATTTTTGAAGACGAAGCAGTCCTCAATGGCATGACCTATCACTCTATGATAAGGGCGGTATTTGGGGTCGTCGTTCATATTCGCTTCATGCGGTCTTTTTGATTCTGGCAATTGTAAACCGTTTCTTAGGGCGTCTTTGAATATTTTACGGACTTTGTTCCTTCTGAAGGAATAGACCTTGTCCAGCTTCTCTTTCAGTGGAGATTCTCCTCTCTCTCCGAACACTGGCTTCCGAGGCTGGTTGGCATTAGGCCCGCTCAACCCTTGCTTATTTCAGTTAGCCGAGGCATTGAAAGATTCAGAATCGTCGGAATTTCCGCCTTTGCGATTATCGTCCTTTCGGTTTCTCCAGGACCTATTGTTATTTTGGAAATCCGAGGAGAACTCCTGTTTTGAGCGCTCTAGCATCTGAACTTTCCTGGTCAGCTCTTGGAATGTTTTGAGATCCGCGGTGCATAGAAACGGGGTCATCCAATTGTTGAGATTTCTGACAAGGAGACTGACAGATTGGTCCTGCTCTATCGACGGTTCACATTTGACGGAGAGATTGGGCCATCGGGTTATAAAATCCGTGCTGCTTTCGTTGTTCTTTGGCTTGGTCCTTACGAGCTCGGCAATGGTGATCTTATCGCTGGCGCTCATGAATCTCTGCCGGAATAGAGACTCCATTTGGACAAAAGTTGTGACGGAGCCATCCGGTATGTCGCGTACCAGTCGAAAGCAACATCGGTCATGCTATTAACGAACTGACGGAGGAGAAGCGCATCATTGGCCCCGGTATTCCCGCATGAGACTTTAAAGTGGGCGATGTGCTGATTCGCATTTCCCGTCCCATCAAATCTTCCGAATTTAGGGATGACATAGCCGCTGGGAAATTCTATCAGATCATACTGAGCAGGATATGGTCTCCCGCTACTGCTGACATCTTTTTGCTCTTCGGCTTCAGCTACCAATGTTTTGACTTGGTTGGCAACCAAATCCATGATTTGATCTTGAGTTAGCGGGCTACTGTCATCGGTAGCCCAGACATTTCCTGAGATAGGATGCGACTGACTTTCATACGGTCCGCCCACTTTTGGATTTGAGGGAATAGGCGTCGGCTGTCTCAGGACACCGTTTTCTGGTTCATGAGCAGAGCCATGCGCCTGATTGGGCGACTGAGAGGCAAGTTGGGCCATGAGCTGCAAGACGACATTCGTCAAGTCGTCAATTTTGGAGTAAAATTTGGCCATCTCCTTATCTTTACTTCCGAGCTATTTTCGGAGCTCTTGGAGAAGTTGCTGCTCTGCGTTCTTGGGACGGAAGATTGGCTCATCTTTGCTTTCCGAGCCCGACTCCTCATGAACCAAGGGACCTCTCTATAGGGTTCCTAGGCACATCAATGAGGTCTCACAAGGCATCAACCATGCCAATTTCAAATTTTAGAAGTGCCGAGAAACCCTAGACTAGATCGTTAACTAGAATTTTAGGCGAAACAAGAACTAGTAAACTACTTTACTATAGGGTAAATGGAAATACAATGTTTGTAGATCCGGTTCTCCACCTCCATGGCTCCGCGATGAAGTCTCCTCGCTGCGATCATCGGATCCCGGGCTCTAGCGTCGGCTTCATCGGAGAAATGGGCGGGCTAGGTCGTCGGCTTCGATGCCGAAGATGATCTACGTCGAGGCAACACAAGATCAAGCTCCAACTTCACCAAGTCATGAAACTTGTGAAGAAAACACCCTAAACTACTTGGCAAGTGGTAGAGAATGAAGAAATAGGTAGTGGGTTCACTTTAGAATTGGATTTCTCACTCTTTTCATGAAATCACCATTGAAGGTTGCAAGCTCTCTTCTTCTTGAAGAAGAAGAAGAAGAGAAAGAATATAATAAGTTATTTTCAAAATAGAAAATAAATGAATACTTATCATATTGCAACCATAGTTAGGTGTAGAGAATAAACCATGGTTAAGTGGAATGGTTAGGGTTAAGCATGAGACAAAATTGTCACTTAGTCAAAGCTTCATGAAGCTTCAACTACAAACAAAGAAAGCCACCATTTTCTCTTTATCATTTTCTTTTGCCAAAATAAACAAAATGAATAATAAATAAATAAATAGATAATAAAAAGAAAACCCTAACCATTACACAACCATGGTTTAATCTTTACACAAACCCAAGTGAGCATGTATCATCAAGCATGATACAAACAAGTGCACAAAAATATATCATATATACAATGTGCATATCAAGTGAGAAAATCCATTTAAAGTGAACCAATACTAGTTAATGCAAAGTAATATATCAAATATATAATTATACATTAAATCATTAAATCAACACTTGATTTAACGATCCGGTCATATCGCATATCACCGACTAGTATCCAATGTATCGGCTTATCGAATCAATCCTTGATTCGATAACTAGGCTATATCGCATACAACCATTTGATACATTCTTCGCGAGAATAGAATACGGTATCACATACACGCATTATTCTCGGTCCTGCACATATCTCATATGCGCTCCTATTTCGTTTCGCTTGAGCCAGGAAACCTCTGTGTAGGACTCTAAAGACTCGTCAATACGCCGGCAGCAGGTGATGATCATATCAAACACCCACAAGCCGCAAGCGGTCTGCTAAACGTAACGGCCATCCGGGTATTGAGCGATCAGAAGATCGACGAGCAAGCCCGCTCACACTCCTGTGAATCCAACCAGTAACACTTACCGTACAGTCCGGTCTGTTCGTCTGATATGTCGCATATCTTGCCTAGGGGTGGTAAACGTCAGACCCCAGTAGCTCAATAAGTCGTGTCGATATGAGGTCTATAACAGTTCGAGAAACTACTGGTAACACTTACCAGTAAATCTCAGCAACCCTGGCCAGGGATTTCCGGTTATAGCCAATCGAACACAGCGCAACATCAACTCCCTATACCGGGAGAGACGAATCCCCTCCTATCGCTCATTGCCTCCATGTGATTCGGGAATGTACCCAAAAGCCACCATTTTGCACGCCCTCTTGGACGTGGTAAGGTGGAAATCAAAGCACAGTGGGAATCACACAAGACTCTATGACGATCTCGGGTCTACAGACTAACCTGTACCAGTGTCACCAGAGAACTGTCATCTGACGTGAGGTATAATACCATCTGGGAGTTCTCGACGAGTCCGTCCAGTGTACCCAGTCTTTACTGAGCACCCGTATATCATCTCTGATGTCAAACACCAATGGATATGGGATCATCCATCGCCCATCTGTATGGGTCGAGAAGGTATACGCTAGTCTACTCTGGTATATCGATGCCCCGTCTCGATACACCCACGACTAGGGACCTTGAAGGATGTACTTATGGACTACCATGTCCCCACTAGTATGATCCGCATCATAGTCCAGGTAGTCAAGTACACATCCTAAGGGCTTTACCAACATGAAACAGAGAGACAATCGGTATACACGTTGAGGTAAAGAGTAACCAGATAACATACTATCATGTCGAGCAAGAAAGTCCTCCCTATATATGTCCCAGCATCCACTACAATATACATCCTATGTATAGTAATGGCCTTTAGGGCATACATATAACTAACAATCTCCCACTTGCACTAGGGACATCTGTAGCAGTGGTTGTAGTATCTCATACTCAACCATCCCATAAAAGTCTCTCTCTGGGAAAAGGCCTTTGTGAGTGGATCCGCCGTGTTGTCCTCTGAGTCTGCTCTTCTAACCTCGATCACCTTGGAGATCAGCCATCTCCATGATCAGGTGATACTGCCTTAGAATATGTCTGGATCACTGATGGGACGGGTGTTTCTTGGCATAAGCCACAACTCCATTGTCACACAATGGGAGGAACTAAGTTCATCTCATGAACTAATATACACCCAGACTTCCTCTTTGGTAGCATCTTAAGTAGCGATGTATCCAGCCTTTATCGTCTAGTATGCCACGGTATCTAGCTTGGAACTCTTCCAACATACCGTCCCTTTACTGAGGGTAAAGACAATGCCTGTGACTGACATTCAGTCGTCTTTATCACCCTGGAACACTTCCAGTGATTTTCCCCAGGATCGATTGATACCATCTCACTACTACCAGTGAGATTCCTAACATCCAATTAGATCTATCTCATAGATCCAAAATCCAGGATTTAGTAGGTATCATTTTGATCCTATATGGAGAATCATTATGATAAGCGGAGATTGACCGAGCGTAGCATAGGAAACTCCTTCCCTATCAAGAGTATGTCATCCACGTACTCTACGAGGATCACTACCATACTCCCTACTACCTTTTTGTATATACAAGGTTCATCTACCATTTTGATGGTGTCAAACTCTTTGACTAACTCATCAAAACAGACGTTCCAACTCCGCGATGCCTGCTTTATCACATAAAACATTTTGCACACGTATCCGCTGCTCCCACTGTCTACGAGGCCCTCTGGCTGTGTACTTATAGACGCACTCTTCTAAAACATCATTTAGAAAAGCAGTCATGGCACCCAACCGCCAGATATCGTAGTCATGGTATGTAGCCATGGCAAGTAGGATCTGGATGGACTTAAGCATAGCTACTTGAAAAAGGTTTCATCATAATCCACGTCTGGTAAATGATGCAAACTTTTAACAAGTCTAGCTTTGAAAGTCTCAACTTTTCCATCTACACCAAGTAATCTTCTCAAGATATACTTGCTCCTGATGGGGATTTAACCCTTCAAATATAGCAGCCAAAGTCCATACTTTGTTGGTGTATAAGGATTCCATCTCAGATCGACAAACATCCAGCCATTCTTACAGAGTCTCACTCCTGATGGCCAGCTCAAAATTAGTTGGGTCATCATCTCATGATGCAATCGTCGCTCCCACTGTCATAGAGAAACAGAAGTATCTCTCAGGTGGGTGAGGAACCCTACTAGATCGGCGGAGAGGCTGAGCTTCGTTGGAATTTACTGAATCCTTTGGTTCTATCAAATCATCTGCTGTAGTTTGTATAGCTGGAACATTTCCAGTTCTACATAACAGACCTTGCCTCGAGTTTGTCCGGATTTTGCTTTTCAGACATAGGCTGGACAACCCCAAATCTTAACAAACTTAAGATATGGACTCTTCCCTTTCCATATCACATATGAAATGGTAGGCAACTGATTTGATTTGAACCCTATTCAATAGGTATGCAACTTCATAAGTGCATAACTCCCAAAAGGAAATAGGTAACTCAGTAGTACTCATCATAGAGCACACCATATCATATAGGGTGTGATTGCTCCGCCCCGATATACCATCGTGCTATGGTGTATACGGAGGAGTAATTCTGAGAGAATCTTATTCTCCTTTAGAATAGTCCAGGATTTCCGTGCTCAAGTATTCTCCTCCTCGATCACATCAAAGGACATAATACTTATACCCGTATTTTGGTTCTCTACTTCTAAATCATATTCTGTGAATATCTCAAAAGGTTCGGACTTGTGTTTCAACAGGAACATATGTCTGAATCTTGAGAGATTATCAGAGAATGTAATGATGTACAAAGAACCGGCCTTGGCATGTGTAGACAGGGGACCTAACATACATCAACATGTATCATCCCAAGAGTTCACTAACTCTTTCTCTGTTTCCAGTAAACAGAGCTATGGTCATCTTATCTCTGTGACATGACTGGCAAGTTTCACAAGATGTAAATTCAAACTAATTTAAATATGCATCTTTATGTAACTCAAGCTAGTCGGGTCGCATTGATATGACCTAGTCTACAATACCTCAAGAAGGATTCGTTCATTTTGAACTCTTCCCCTTGTGTGTGTTCTATAAACAAGGAACTGTAGTTTGATTTAGAACATCAATGCTTTTAGATAACGTGCCTGAACCGATCAACTTTTGATATAGGAAATGTTCAAAACATTATCCAACAATACAAAATTGTATCCTTCTTTAATGAATAAAGAGACTGATATGATTTTTTATATCAGGTTCGGTATCTAATAGCATTTGTTCAGAATCAATGTATAGATAATACAGGGTGACAGTGACCAACAGACTTGGCTGCAACACTTGCCCCGTTTTCTGGCTCATGAAACTTATCACCCGTTCTCAGTTCTCTACCTTTCTGTAGCCCATGTAACGGATTACATATGCGGGATCCTGATCCGGTATCACATACCCAGGACGTAAAGAATACTGAGAAACAGTTCTGTGTAATGAACGCACCCGAAGAAGATGCATCATCATGCACTTTCTTCGTTTGGGCGGCAAAGGAATCCTGGTAATCCCCAATTTCCTGCTCTGTCTTATAACAATTATAAGTTGGAGCGGGACCAACGTTCCCCAGCTCAGTATAACAAGCGGGTTCGGTCAATATATCCATTTTATTATCTTGATTAAGGCGTGACATGGTCGCTACCTGGAGAGAGAGAAAAGAAAACACTCTGCGTGCGCTCTTGCAAGATCAGATTGGTTATTTATTTTATCTAATCAGGATGGCTCCCACTGTTTTTATCAAATCTTCCTTCAAACCCTAAAAGGAAAGACTAGCCGGGATTAATTACACGCTACAAGTTCGCCAATCTTTCAGCCAGGCCAGTGTCGGTACTTTGAGGGAGGTCCCCCGTGCTTTCGCACGAACCTAATTAATGTAAACCTCGTTTTCCCAGAGGCGTAACCCCGTTGACACCTGTCTAGACACCTACTTGATCGGCTAATTGTAATGTGTAAAACTCTCCCAGGAGTAACAATTACTCGCAGTGGGTATCGGGATCCAACTATCTCATAGAAGGTATGCAATCTCATTGCAAATTTCAACACTTGAAATTCCCGATAATATTTTGCCCCTAACCTCCTATGACCTTGACAAAGGCCAACAAACCATAGGATGCTAGTCAAGTTCAACCCGTCATTTCCTGATTGAATTAAACCTACCCGCACGACCCTTGACAAAGGCCAACAAGGTCGCACGACTACCCTAATCCAATCTGCATCATATGCATAAGCAGATAAGCACCAGTTAGCTACCGCACACTACGCCTTGACAAAGGCCAACAAACGCAGCACGAATACTAACTACTACTTATCTGAAATGACGGAGGGCTACGACAGGTTTTTCTGAAAACCTATTGCGTAATGAACTTGATATCGTTGTAGAATCAAATGATTTTGAAATGGAGTGTTTCTGAGGCTTTTTTAGTTTTGCTAAAGGGGTCACTCCCGGTGAAGGGATCGTCGGCCCTTTCCTCGTCGAATGAGGTGCGGGATATATCATATATATCACTGTGCAAAGCAGAAACTATAGAAGCAATCAAAAGACAAACCGAGTGTGTAGCATCTGCCAGTTATTGCTAAAGGAGTCACTCCCGGTGAAGGGATCTCGGTCCTTTCTTCATCGAATAAGGTGCAGGATGTTCTACAAGGAACACCGCGATGCAAAGCAAGAACTGTAGCTACCTGTTTTATTTTGAAATTCGATTCCACAACATCTTAGGTTTCTTTTATTTCATTAATCACATTAATGAAGTCCCATCATTTAAGTACCTAAACATCACAGATAAATACGACGTAGACTTATGCCATCCGCATTCGCCTCGATGTCCCCTCGTGCACCGTTAGGTTAGGTAACTAACGGCAGAGCGGGGCAGGGCTAGCGCGGGTGTAAAACATAAGTAACGTCTATATAATATATCATATATACTATATACAGTATTTATCACAGAACATCAAATGATCACATCACAGATATCGCAGCAGAAGAATCATATGAAATATTGGATATACTAGGACGTCCGTGTTTTCAATACGAGCCAGTATAAAACACGGATTCCACGGTCGCGATGAATAGCCAAACCCACACCCCTAGACCCCTACGAGAGCGGCAAGCAACCCTACCAATTCTAGAGTTAGGAGACCCGAACTCGACTCCTCGAGTTGGTCTCCCACTGGACTCCAGAACCCGGTTACTTGTGCTCCCCTCCTTTGGTCTATCCTAGTGCGGAAAAGTAAATAATATACATCAACGGTGACAACTTCCGCTACCTAGAAGTGCCCCAATAAAAGAATATTACATACAAGTTTTTACATGAATGAAAAGGAAAAACACTCATCTCACATAAAAACCCAGTATTTAGAAAATGTACAGAGAGCATTTTTGAGTTAGGGTTTCGGTTCGATCGGACTTCTAACTCCGTCTACGCATCTCCTAAGGCTCTAGCTAGGCTCTGATACCACTGTAGGGTTCCTAGGCACATCAATGAGGTCTCACAAGGCATCAACCATGCCAATTTCAAATTTTAGAAGTGCCGAGAAACCCTAGACTAGATCGTTAACTAGAATTTTAGGCGAAACAAGAACTAGTAAACTACTTTACTATAGGGTAAACGGAAATACAACCTTTGTAGATCCGGTTCACTACCTCTATGGCTCCGCGATGAAGTCTCCTCGCTGCGATCATCGGATCCCGGGCTCTAGCGTCGGCTTCATCGGAGAAATGGGCGGGCTAGGTCGTCGGCTTCGATGCCGAAGATGATCTACGTCGAGGCAACACAAGATCAAGCTCCAACTTCACCAAGTCATGAAACTTGTGAAGAAAACACCCTATACTACTTGGCAAGTGGTAGAGGATGAAGAAATAGGTAGTGGGTTCACTTTAGAATTGGATTTCTCACTCTTTTCATGAAATCACCATTGAAGGTTGCAAGCTCTCTTCTTCTTGAAGAAGAAGAGAAAGAATATAATAAGTTATTTTCAAAATAGAAAATAAATGAATACTTATCATATTGCAACCATAGTTAGGTGTAGAGAATAAACCATGGTTAAGTGGAATGGTTAGGGTTAAGCATGAGACAAAATGGTCACTTAGTCAAAGCTTCATGAAGCTTCAACTACAAACAAAGAAAGCCACCATTTTCTCTTTATCATTTTCTTTTGCCAAAATAAACAAAATGAATAATAAATAAATAAATAGATAATAAAAAGAAAACCCTAACCATTACACAACCATGGTTTAATCTTTACACAAACCCAAGTGAGCATGTATCATCACGCATGATACAAACAAGTACACAAAAATATATCATATATACAATGTGCATATCAAGTGAGAAAATCCATTTAAAGTGAACCAATACTAGTTAATGCAAAGTAATATATCAAATATATAATTATACATTAAATCATTAAATCAACACTTGATTTAACGATCCGGTCATATCGCATATCACCGACTAGTATCCAATGTATCGGCTTATCGAATCAATCCTTGATTCGATAACTAGGCTATATCGCATACAACCATTTGATACATTCTTTGCGAGAATAGAATACGGTATTACATACATGCATTATTCTCGGTCTCGCACATATCTCATATGCGCTCCTATTTCGTTTCGCTTGAGCCAGGAAACCTCTGTGTAGGACTCTAAAGACTCGTCAATACGCCGGCAGCAGGTGATGATCATATCAAACACCCACAAGCCGCAAGCGGTCTGCTAAACGTAACGGCCACCCGGGTATTGAGCGATCAGAAGATCGACGAGCAAGCCCGCTCACACTCCTGTGAATCCAACCAGTAACACTTACCGTACAGTCCGGTCTGTTCGTCTGATATGTCGCATATCTTTCCTAGGGGTGGTAAACGTCAGACCCCAGTAGCTCAATAAGTCGTGTCGATATGAGGTCTATAACAATTCAAGAAACAACTGGTAACACTTACCAGTAAATCTCAGCAACCCTGGCCAGGGATTTCCGGTTATAGCCAATCGAACACAGCGCAACATCAACTCCCTATACCGGGAGAGACGAATCCCCTCCTATCGCTCATTGCCTCCATGTGATTCGGGAATGTACCCAAAAGCCACCGTTTTGCACGCCCTCTTGGACGTGGTAAGGTGGAAATCAAAGCACAGTGGGAATCACACAAGACTCTATGACAATCTCGGGTCTACAGACTAACCTGTACCAGTGTCACCAGAGAACTGCTATCTAACGTGAGGTATAATACCATCTGAGAGTTCTCGGCGAGTCCGTCCAGTGTACCCATTCTCTACTGAGCACCCGTATATCATCTCTGATGTCAAACACCAATGGATATGAGATCATCCATCGCCCATCTGTATGTGTCGAGAAGGTATACGCTAGTCTACTCTGGTATATCGATGCCCCGTCTCGATACACCCACGACTAGGGACCTTGACGGATGTACTTATGGACTACCATGTCCCCACTAGTATGATCCGCATCATAGTCCAGGTAGTCAAGTACACATCCTAAGGGCTTTACCAACATGAAACAGAGAGACAATCAGTATACACGTTGAGGTGAAGAGTAACCAGATAGCATACTATCATGTCGAGCAAGAAAGTCCTCCCTATATATGTCCCAGCATCCACTACAATATACATCCTATATACAGTAATGGCCTCTAGGGCATACATATAACTAACACTCTCTGCCTATCAGCCTCACTGGGAGGATTTTCATCACCCTCCGGAGGATGCTGGTCTTAGGAAATGACAGCTATATTCACACCAGATTGGATTTGGGATGTGGTGGCCCCGTCCTTGCTCTTGCTGCGCGTGCACACCATATAGACAGTGTGGACCACATATCCAGCCATCTCTTTATCTTTGGCAGTTGATTTTGTAGAGCGGTCTGGGCTTTGGAATTTCATAAATTTTAACATGGCCAGAGCCCTAGCCCTTTTTGTTGGCTCTACATCTGAGCCGCTTTTGCCTCAGCTTTTCTGCCTTGAGCGCTTGGCAGGCTTCTGCTCTTTGGAAAGCTGCCATAGGCTGAGTGATGGGGAGGCTTGAGAAGACATCCGCCCGCGTGTCCGTCAAAGATATCGCCGGGGCTTGCCCGCGACGTCTGGCAACTTCTTTTGTTCTGATGACTTTGCCTCCAGCTGGGGCCATGGAGATCCATTTGAACACCGACTCGCATTTAGATTGGGGCACCCTCGAGATCACCACATTTGGCCTCTTGCCTTTCGAGGCCGGTTTGTCGGTTACCTAAGCTTTAAGAGCAGGGACGACGTCAGCTGGCACAAACAGAATAGGGCTGTTCAGTTGATAAAACTGCACATTTGTATTACATTTTTCCTACCATTTTCATATTAAAAAAGGACTTTATTATAATATATTATACATATGAGGGTTTATGTGTAAAAACACCATTTTCCATGTGTTAATATATTTTAATTAGTATTTGGTAGGAAAATGTATGCAAATAAATCTATTGACCAAATCCTAGTAGAACTAAGTCTACTAAATATTATTTGAGATTATTGTGCAGAATTTTCCAAGTTGTTATGCAGAATTTATCAAACAAATCAAGTTGTTGAAGAAAACTTGCCAAATTAAGAAGCAAAACTTGGAGACCAAGTCTGGGAGCAACCGACAGAAGATTTCTGAATTCTGAAGGTGCCTAGGATTGCCACATGTCACAATCACAAAGCCCAAGAAAAATGATCAAGAGATCCCCACCATTGGCCGTGGAACCGCGGCCAAACCCTCCTGTTGGCCGCGGATCCGCGGCAATCTAGAGAGATCGTTGGCTAAGATTTTGGGGCATAAATCTATGATGAATTTTACCAAGTTTTCAACAAGAAGATTCTGGCTTTGCATTATAAAAGTGCACCGAGAGCCTCTTGGAAAAGTTATCAAGTCGACGCGATCACGAAGTCCAAGACGGCTCACGCATCCAGACTGATCATCAACTGTTCGTCTACCTCCTTGAAAGAGATCGAGAAGCAAGCTTGTCTTTGTAATCATTTTCTAAGGATCAAAGTGTAATGAATTTTTGATTAATAAAGGTAGTTCTTTTTCTTATTCTATTTCTTCGTAGTTTAATTATGCATTTTCTCTCCATCTCTTTTTCTCCCAACATGCGCGAGTAATTCTCCGCTTGTTAGGGTTCGTAGGATTAGGGTAGGCTAATGGACGATGAACATCTCTAAACCCTTTTTAAGTCCTATAAAGTTTATGAACTTTATCAAAAGAATCATTAACATCCTAATCGGGCGCGCTAACAATTCTTTGTTAGTTCCGACCACGATTAGAGATTAGATTAATGATTGTTTTGGTAAAGGCTAGATATGAACGGAGTTCCGTGTCGAGGTAAGGGTTAAGAGTGGGATTCCTTTTCCCTCCAGAAACCCTAATCTACACGCATCACCGTCGTTCTAGTTATAAATCTATTAATGGATAAAAAGGGTAACTTTTAATTAGTCGTCCATGACTACTAAATCCTAACGAACCCTACAAGCCCTCTTATTATATTGTCTACATCTCTAAAATAATCTAGATCTATATTTTTGTATTCTTGCTTAACGTAGATCTAGAAACTTTTCACAAAATTCTTATTTCCTCCTCTCTTTTTCAACACATCTAAAGTAAGAGTAAAAGGTTCCACGTTTTCCTGAGGACGACCCGTACTCATCTCGGTCTAGCTACGCGCGACACCGTTATTGATTGCGGTTATTCTACACACACTCTTTCGTAACAACCAAATGGCGTCGTTGCCGGGGAAACGTGCGTAATTTTTTTATTCTTACTATTTGTGTTGAATTCTTAGACGATTCATATCATTATTAAAACAAAACTGCAAATTGCATATTTAACGATTTGTGTGTGAATTTTGCGAGGGAATCTGGAGTCACGGACTTGAGGAAACAGGAGATCTAGGGTTTCACACTTCTCTGGTATCTTTCTTAACTCCTCTCTCCTCTCAAATCCAATAAAATCTATCTTCTGCAGGATTCTTTGCAAAATAGCGCCGCTCAAAAATCTTTTTGCAAAAGTTTTGTGATTGGTTTTGTTTTGCATATTTTAATACGGATTCTAAGGGGCAAAGACCAAATCAAGATTAGGTGGGGATTTCATCACCCTTCCTAAGCCCCACAAATCACAAACCGAGCATATAGATCAACCCTTCATTAATTTAAAAAATATCTAGACCAGACTCTAAGGACTGTCGCGCTCAATAAGGACAGAGGAAGGTCGTGGGTAATCTATCGTTTATCCGCATTACATTTGTAGTGCCTAGGCAAGTGTGACAAAGGCTAGTGGTTTTTAATTAGGCCCACTACTGTGGTTCCTTCCCACTTACCTGGCACTTATCTGGCTACAAGGGTAGTACGGAGGCGGTAGAGGATTGATCCTACGGCTTGTCCTTTGGAAGTCTAGGAGCGGTCTAGAGACTGGACCTAGGTAACCTTAGTTCTAAGGTTGCTTGTGCATCTTAGGGAGATTTGTCTTGAGTCCCATTTTTTCAAAACAAGCCAATTTTAAATCACACACACGCTGCCACTTGCACTAAACCCGCTTAGTGCATGCTCGGCTGGACACGGGATCCTAGTGCCCGTCTTGTCCGCGTTCCTGCTATCGACGCCGAAGTCGGTACTTCTTCATCTTCTTTTCCCCCACCACACACGACCGAGATGGACGGCACTCCATCAGATTATAACACCACGCTGCCACCGCCCGAAGGTGCACAGAATCCACCGCGCATCTCTCTCCAAGAGAGATGCTATCCTATCCGTGGTCCTCTTCCTACTTGTCTATCTCTTCCACCACTTAACGGGGATAATTTCGAGATTAAACCCCACTACATCAATCTGCTGCCCAAATTTCACGGGCTTGAGTCGGAAGACGCGTACGTTTTCATCACTAAATTCGAAAACGTATGCGCAATGATGGGTACTTCACAATTGACTTTAGATGCTATGCGCTTACGTCTTCTCCCATTCACACTGTGCGACTTGGCAGAGAAATGGCTTTACAATACTGCCGCACACTCTATCACTAATTGGGATGAATTTGTCATAGCATTTCTTAAGAAGTTTTACCCAAACCATAAGACTGCACGTGTTAGGAGCAAGATCAACCAGTTCACCCAGCTTCCCAATGAACCATTTTGGAAGTGCTTTGAACGTTTCAAAGATCTGCTTGTCCAATGTCCTCATCATGGAATCAATAGATGGGATTTATGCCGAATTATTTATGAGGGCATTGATCCAGCGACAAAGCAGATGCTTGAAACAATGTGTCAATGCAATTTCATGTCTAAAGATGATGGTGAAGCGTGGAAATATTTGGAAGACCTTGCTGAACATACGTTGCAGTGGGAAAGCGTAAGACCACCTTCAACTAAGGGAGGTATTCACCAGCTCGATGTTTCTATCGCAGTAAAAGCCGAAATGGCAGCGATTCAGAAGAAACTCGATGCTATTGAAAACAAGTTCTCAACATTCTCCCTAAATCAGGTCACGCTTCCTAAGACCGTCTGTGGTTGTTGTTCGGATCCTTCACACTTAACGGAAGAATGTCCTATGAATACATCGTTTCAAGCTAATGCTGCTTTTCAGCAGCGACCTAGAAACGACCCTTATTCTTCCACGTACAATCAAGGATGGAGGAATCATCCTAACTTTACTTGGAACCAAAACCAACAAAGCAATTATTAAAGACCTCCTCCACAGCAACCACAACCACAGAATCAGCCCCCTTTTCAGTCACAGAATTTCCAAAATCCGGCCAACATTTCTACACCACAAGTGGCCGGTACTGACAACTCACTTGCACAAACTTTGGATATGTTCATGAAACAATCCATGCAAATTTCGGCTGAGATGAGGTCTTCTATTGATACCATAACGAAAAACTCCGCCTCCCATGGTGAGAGTATTAAATCATTAGAAAATCAAATCGCACAGTTAAACGCCGCAATGAGTGCGAGAGAGAAAGGAAAACTCCAATCTCAACCCATACCTAATCCTGGCCACTCACAAAGTTATAATGTGAGTGCTGTTACCACGTTGAGATCGGGAAAAGTGCTGAATAACCAAGCGGGTGAGCAATGTGATGATAGTGACACCAATGATACCCCAGCTTCTTCTTCTTCCCCTAATTCGTCTAGTCTCCCACCTTCACCCGAGCCTATTCTCCGTTTTCCCCAAGGCTCGAACCCTTCGCCCATTTCGCCAAATCTATCTAAGTCGATGCCCACTCCAATTTTGGGATCGAATCCGTCGCCACAGTCTTCTCCACAAACGTTGGACCCAAAACTTATTGATCAAGCACCTTATCCAAACAGGTTAAGGAGCAACAGACCAAGTCCACAAATGGAGAAGATTGTGGAAATTTTTAAACAAGTTAACATAAACATTCCTCTCCTAGATGCTATTCAACAAGTTCCGTCATATGCGAAAATCCTAAAGGACTTGTGCACTAGGAAGAGAAAAGTTCAAGTACCTAAAAAAGTTTTCCTTGCGAGTAATGTGAGCACTGCTTTTACACAACAACAACCCAAGAAACGAAAGGACCCCGGAAGTCCTACAATTTCTATTTCCATTGGGGGTAAAAATATCAATCGTGCTCTACTCGATCTAGGTGCTAGTGTAAACTTGCTTCCGTATTTTGTTTATGAGCAATTAGGGATCGGAGAGTTAAAAATTGCGCATTGCACTCTTCAGATGGCCGATCGATCTATCACCCAACCTAGGGGTGAGCTAGAGGATGTGTTAATCAAAGTCGGGGAATTCATCTTCCCTGTGGACTTTATCGTTATAGATACACAACCTGTAGCAAACCCACGCAATCAAATCCCGGTGATACTCGGTCGACCCTTTTTGGCCACTTCCAACGCAGTAATCAATTGTAGAAACGGCTCTATGACCCTATCCTTTGGAAAGAAGTCAATTGAGCTTAACATTTACAAGTTGGGAAGTGAACCCTCCGAACCCTATGCTCATGTGTGTTCTGTCGAATTAATGGATGTCGACAGCAGCGAATTTGATCAACCTTATAATTCTGACTCTTTTCATATGTTGTTGCTTAACACGGACTCTTCCACCGAGTTGTCCGGGTCAACATCTAAAGCTGATGAGGAACCTTTTATAGAGTCTGACGATCACCCCATTTTTTCTGATGATATTATTCTTCGGGGTATCGATGAAAGCTTTGAGAAAATTTTCGCTGATGAACTCGCATTTTTACAAGACACGGGTGTTGAGATGAATCAACTCCAAGATGAAGAAATTGGACCTCCACCCCTTCTTTTGGACAATCATGATAATGCGAGTAATTCATCATTACTATCACTGTGTCGTCTCTCCAAATTGAGACACAATCTTTTTCCATTACACCTCTTGTCACCTCCCCACTTCTTCACGTCCATAGGTGACATGTTCTTCCACCAACCTTGGTGCTTCATCGATAAAATTTTTGAATGGTTGGTGTTGACTTTTGGTCTTTGTAAGGCTTTACTTTGACCAATAACCTTGACCCCCTCGTATGATTTTAAAAAAAAGATTAAAATTGTTTAACTCATGTTTGGGGGGGATATTTTGGCTCTTGAAAGAAAATGATTTTTACAAAATTATGAGCCTAAAATAAGTTTAGGGGAGGATTTTCACTTTCATATATTCTTTCCCCCATTAATAATTTCCTCCCAAGTCTACAGGTTTTTGAGCTTAACGGATGACATCAGTGAGGACACTGCTGTAAACAGGTTTGGGGGAGGTTTGTGCTTATTTACACATTAATTTGCATCATATTTTGCATAAGCACAACATTTTCAAAAATTTAAAAAAAAAATTATAACAAAAGAGTAGAAAGTGAAAAATTACATCCAAAAGATAGGAATAATTTAAGAAAACCAAGAAAATTAGAAGTTTTCTTAAACGAACTAGTAATAAGTAGTTATGAGTTGTTGTCCCAAGGGTTAGTAAAATGAAGGAAGCCACTAATCTGAGGATAAAAATAAGTCTGAAAAATAGTTTCTATTCTGGAAGCCAAACATTTGAATGTTGATACCCTACTATATGCATTTACACACGTCTTAAAACTCGGGATAGTAGAGGATACCTTGAAATGCTCTTGTCTAAAAGCCAAAGTATGAAGGAAATGAAAAAAAAATGAAGAAAATATAAAAATGGTGAAAAGAAAAAAATGAACACTGGTTTTTTATCGCCAAGGCAGCAATAAAAAAATATAGCGAGGGTGCCTCTTCACCTAGTGCCCTAAGGCCAACTGGTCTGGGAGTCACTGCTAAGCCTTAGGTGGTGCAAGACGAGGAAAATATTATCACCTAATTAGCAAGCACATGAGTAATCGGTTGGTTAGTACCTCAAGAAGTATTAACGGTCGCATGAAAATGTGTGAGCGAATCTTAATATTCATCAAATTAAAAAGTACTAAGGTAGATGGACAAGAGTATGATAGCTTGAATTGAATTCTCCGAGTGTAGGGATGTTCCATACACACACATAGAGGTATATGATCAATGTTTGGAAGAAAGATAGGAATGAAGAATAAAGACGATGTTTTATTGAGGGATGATGTGATTTCTAACATTTTTTCATGACTATTAAGATAGGGCTCATGACAACTGAAAAGCTAGTATAGTTGGAAACTCTTCTTTTCAAGGCCTTTCTTTTATGGTTCTTATCTTTATATGTAAATTTCACCATCTCTCTTTTGTTATTGGATTTTGTGGGTGTAATCCGCTGAAAACCCTCAGGAGACAACACTCCTCCTACTAGGGACACCTAGAGGTTTAACGGCTTGTTGCACGTGCTCAGTGCAATCGTGTTTGCCTACGAAAGTGTGCTTAGTTTTCTCCTCTTGAATAAACTAGTTTGCCCGGGACGATCAAAGATAAGTTTGGGGGTATTTGTTCAGTTGATAAAACTGCACATTTGTATTACATTTTTCCTACCATTTTCATATTAAAAAAGGACTTTATTATAATATATTATACATATGAGGGTTTATGTGTAAAAACACCATTTTCCATGTGTTAATATATTTTAATTAGTATTTGGTAGGAAAATGTACGCAAATAAATCTATTGACCAAATCCTAGTAGAACTAAGTCTACTAAATATTATTTGAGATTATTGTGCAGAATTTTCCAAGTTGTTATGCAGAATTTATCAAACAAATCAAGTTGTTAAAGAAAACTTGCCAAATTAAGAAGCAAAACTTGGAGACCAAGTCTGGGAGCAACCGACAGAAGATTTCTGAATTCTGAAGGTGCCTAGGATTGCCACATGTCACAATCACGAAGCCCAAGAAAAATGATCAAGAGATCCCCACCATTGGCCGCGGAACCGCGGCCAAACCCCCCTGTTGGTCGCGGATCCGCGGCAATCTAGAGAGATCGTTGGCTAAGATTTTGGGGCATAAATCTATGATGAATTTTACTAAGTTTTCAACAAGAAGATTCTGTCTTTGCATTATAAAAGGGCACCGAGAGCCTCTTGGAAAAGTTATCAAGTCGACGCGATCACGAAGTCCAGGACGGCTCACGCATCCAGACTGATCATCAACTGTTCGTCTACCTCCTTGGAAGAGATCGAGAAGCAAGCTAGTCTTTGTAATCATTTTCTAAGGATCAAAGTGTAATGAATTTTTGATTAATAAAGGTAGTTCTTTTTCTTATTCTATTTCTTCGTAGTTTAATTATGCATTTTCTCTCCATCTCTTTTTCTCCCAACATGCGCGAGTAATTCTCCGCTTGTTAGGGTTTGTAGGATTAGGGTAGGCTAATGGACGATGAACATCTCTAAACCCTTTTTAAGTCCTATAAAGTTTATGAACTTTATCAAAAGAATCATTAACATCCTAATCGGGCGCGCTAACAATTCTTTGTTAGTTCCGACCGCGATTAGAGATTAGATTAATGATTGTTTTGGTAAAGGCTAGATATGAACGGAGTTCCGTGTCGAGATAAGGGTTAAGAGTGGGATTCCTTTTCCCTCCAGAAACCCTAATCTACACGCATCACCGTCGTTCTAGTTATAAATCTATTAATGGATAAAAAGGGTAACTTTTAACTAGTCGTCCATGACTACTAAATCCTAACGAACCCTACAAGCCCTCTTATTATATTGTCTACATCTCTAAAATAATCTAGATCTATATTTTTGCATTCTTGCTTAACGTAGATCTAGAAACTTTTCACAAAATTCTTATTTCCTCCTCTCTTTTTCAACACATCTAAAGTAAGAGTAAAAGGTTCCACGTTTCCCTGAGGACGACCCGTACTCATCTCGGTCTAGCTACGCGCGACACCGTTATTGATTGCGGTTATTCTACACACACTCTTTCGTAACAATCAAGGGCCAAATGGTAGCGGTGGCTCCTCCCACTGTCGCCCGAGACTGGCCGGAAGGACCGTCCTGGCGTCCATCTTCATCCTGTAGGAGATGGGAGCTGTGTCGAGAGCTGAGTTCGTCATTGGAGATATTTTATTGCGCTCGAAGATTGCAATTTTAAATTTGTTAACCTGCACAAAGAAGAATGACTTCAGTACAGGCAATCGATATGTATATTGATTGACTTCACATGAATGTTTAAATCAAAATATGGGAGGAGAAATTGGGTCCCACCGGGCGTGCCAGAATCTGTAGAGTGTTTTTCGTCACCCCATTGAGATGGGAATACGCGTGCGCTTGTCAGGCGCATTACAAATTCCCCCTTCCTAGGGTAGGCTGGGGTTTATTGATTGTGAGGATCCGAATCTCCGGCAGCCGCGGACTAAGATGTCGTTAATTACTCCTCGCTTTTGGAGCGAGAGAACCTCCGATTGACGGGTCAAACATGTCATGCGAAATCCATATGCAGTGTTGTGTTTTGAAGGGGTTTTGGATATATCGGGGGGCCTGCAGAGTTTTTACAGGAGTCCCACTACCCGGATAGTAGGCTGGGGGTTAAGGGGGTTACAGCCCCCTTGCTGGGTGCGGGGCTGCGCCCGTTAGGAATTTTTTCTAACAGGGACAGTGTTATGGAGTATGTGTGTGTGTATACATATATATAAAAATAAAAATAAAAAGGGAAAAGTGCCCAAAGGACACGTGGGGCAGACCGCCAGCGCCCCACGTGCCTGGCACGCGGGCGCCGGGCGCCAGAGCGCCAGCGCCCTTGGTCTCTGCACTGGGAGCTGTGCTCCCGATTTGACTTTTGAAGTTGAACGCCTGACAAGAAATACTTTTTCTTCTTTTTTTTTATGGAGTTAAACTCCGAGAAACTTAAATTTGTGGAGTTAAACTCCAAAAAATCTCTGTAAGTGCTCAAGGGAAGCCCTTTCTTCTCCCTTGAGCCTTGGATCTTTCCCAAAATGGGATCTTTGGAGATGGGTCTATTTCCTCCTCTTCTGTCGGCCGGATCTTGGAGAACAATAGGGGTGAGATTTTAAAAATCTTTCCTTTTAAAGATCTGATGGAAGATCCGAGTTCCCCTTTGTGGGTTTTGTGGTGAAAAACTATTTATTTTTGGAAGTGTAAGAGTAAAACTTTTGATTTAATTAAAAAGAAGAAGAAGAAGGTTTAGAACCTTGAGGAAGGAGAAGGAGGCACAAAAACCCTTGAGTTTTTAGAGAATGAAAAGTGTCTGCTTTATTCATCATCATATTGCCTTATATAGGCTTACACATTTACACATAGCCCTTTGGGCTTTATAAAATGGCATTTTGCCCATCCCATATCTCATGTGCTCATTTCTTTTGCACATAAGCCATGGGCTTTACAAAAATTTGGCTTTATGCTCATTTTGCTTACATTCATGCATAAAAAAATTACATCAAATTTATTTATTCCATGATTTTTATTTTGGCATGGGGGAGGCTGGTCACTTCATGTTTGGGCTCGACTCGAGCATGAGCTTACTTGATCTGGGCTTGGGCCCATCTAGCTTGGGGTTAACCTTGACTTTGAATTGGTCAATCGGGGTGCAATTATTGACCCCAACAACACCATTTCCTATCAAGAGTATGTCATCCACGTACAATACGAGAAAGACAACCTTACTCTCTACAACCTTCTTATATATATAAGGTTCATCTACCATTTTGATGAAGTTAAACTCTTTGATAGCCACATCAAAACAGATGTTCCAACTCTGTGATGCCTGCTTTAATCCGTAAATTAATATGAGCAGCTTGCACACCTTTCCACTGCTCCCACTATCTACGAAGCCCTCTGGCAGTGTCATATACACGCTCTCTTCTAAATCACCATTTAGAAAAGCGGTCCTTACATCCGTCTACCAGATTTCGTAATCATGGTATGCAGCAATGGCAAGTAGGATCCTTATGGACTTATGCATAGCCACTGGAGAAAGGTTTCATCAAAATCCACATCTGGTTATTGATGAAAAGCTTTTGCTACAAGTCTAGCTTTGAAAGTCTCAACTTTTCCATCAACACCAAGAATCTTCTCAAGATCCACTTGCTTCCAATGGGTTTTACCCCTTCAGGAGTAACTACCAAAGTCCATACTTTTTTGGTGTATATGGATTCCATCTCAGATCGCATAGCATCCAATCATTTCACAGAGTCCCCACTTGTGATGGCCTGCTCGAAACTAGTTGGGTCATCATCTTCCATGATGCAATCCTCGCTCCCACTGTCATTGAGAAAACTGTAGTATCTCTCAGGTGGATGAGGAACCCTACTAGATCTGCGGAGAGGCTGAGGTTCGTCGGGAACTATTGAATCCTCCGGTTCTACCAAATCATCAGCCGTTAGTTTGTTTAGCTGGAACTTCTTCCATTTCTACCTCATAACCACTAATTTTTTTATAAGAAATTCCTTTTCTAAAAAAGCGGCATGCTGAGAAACAAAACACCTTTTGCTCAGTATGGTAGAAAATATACCCTCGCGAATGTTCGGGATATCCAACAAACTTATACAGTACCGACCTTGCCTCGAGCTTGTCCGGATTTTTCTTTTCAACATAGGCCGGACAACCCCATATCTTAACTCGTTTAAGAGATGGTCTCTTCCCATTCCATATCTCATATGGAGTGGTAGGCACTGATTTGGATAGAACTCTATTCAATAGGTATGCAGCTTCTCAAGCGCATAACTGTAAGTCCATGTTGCCCACCCCGGTGCTTGCGGGGAGGCGGAAACGGTATAAAAAACGGATTTTTAACACACTAGGCAACATGGACTAGCAAAAGGAGGATCTTTGCTGAACAAAAACTAACTACAAAGCTAAAAAGTTTAGCTACTCGGAAAAGAGGTTATACCTAGGGCTTCTAGTCCTTCTCTCCTTGCTCCTTGGAGTGAATGAATGTGATCTCCTTGTCGCCTTCTCTTGTCGAAGAAGGATCCACCCGAGAGCCTCAACCTTTGGCTTCAACTTCAAGCTATAAGTAACTAAGATACTTGGAGTGCTAATCCTAGAACCTTAGAAAAGAGTAGAGAGTATTTTAGAAGGATTTATCTCAAGCTCAAGAGATTCTCAACTCATGAGAGGGGAGAGCTAGAGAGAGAGGAAGATGAGGAGAGAGAACCAAAATGATAGAATGAGAATAAAATGAACCATTCTTCTCATATATGTGAATTATGGAAATTAGATAATTAGCTAAGATAATTGTCATAGTTAATCAAGACTTGACCATTATCATTTCACATTAAATGCCATTTGTAAGGATCAAAGAGCATCTTTCATATGGAATGATGATGGTCAACATGTCAACCTAGGTCAACAAGTCAAGTATAGTCAAATGGTCAACAACCCTAACCATGCACAATTATAATTAACTAATATCAATTAATCATAATTCACACATAAGTATTAGGGTTAAGAAAATGACAATGGTCATCAACCCTAATCAAAGTCCTCTGCCTCTGTCTCAGTCAACTGTGCATACGCACCCGTATCCGTGATCCGAGGAACACGAATACAATGAGATAAAACCAATCCCAAATCATATACTAGGATCCGGCTTAAACCAAAGCCCGCTAGTATAAGCTGTTCGGACAGCAAACGTGCACAAGTGCGCGGATGTGAACGAACCCTGTCGCAAAACCATGCGACCTCTACTCATTTTGCCTAAAGGAGAATAACCCTCTGTGTGGGACTCTAAAGACTTGATACTACGCTGGCAGTGGGTTTAACCACAGACCGCAAGTGGCACTAGCTGTACGTAACGGTCCCCAGGTAGATGCCGATAAGAAGACTGACGAGGTGAACCCATCTGAACTCCTACTGAGCCTGAATGTGACAGTCTCCGTACAGTCCGGTATGTTCGTCTGATACATCGCATGGCGGGCCTAGGGGGCGGTAAACGTCAGTCCCCTAATAGCGGTACAAGTCGTGTCGGAGTGTAGCCCAGAACACCCTGAGACAACTCTGGAAACCTACCAGTATATCTCGCTTGCCCTGGCCAGGGACTACTTGTGTAATGGCTCTCCTAGACACAGCGCGGTGTCAACCCCCAATACCGGGAGAGACGAATCCTGTCTAACCGTCACTGCCTCCAAATGCTTCGGGACTGCACCCAAAAACTACCTGTTTGCACGACTCCTTTAAGCCGTGGTAGGGTAGTAATCAAAGTACAGTGGGAACACACTCGAGGAGAAGTGACAGTATCAAGTCAGCGGACTAAGATGTACTCATGTCATCTGGGAACTGATAACTGACGATAGGTATAATACCAACCAACAGTTCCCGACGAGTCCTGTCCAGTGTACTCATAACCTAACGAGCACCCGCATACTATCTCAAGTACGACGTACTGAAGGCTGTGGGACAGGCCGTCTCCCGCGCTGGGATGAGAAGCGCATACGCTAGTCTACTCCGAAGTATCGATGCCCTGTCTCGATAATCCCACGACCAGGGACGTGTAAATAAGGATGTGCTTGTAGATTACCCAGCCCCCACGAGTGTGACCGCCATCACAACGCTGGTAATCAAGCAAAGATCCTAAAGGCTCCACTAATGCGTATAGGTGATATAATAAAAGAAACACATGTACACATTAAACCAGAGACAAACCAAGTAGCATACTACCATTTCAAGCAAGACTGTCTATACAACTGTGAATATCCCAAGCTTCCATCAAGTAATATACATACTAGTATGATACAGTAATGGCCTCTAGGGCATATACACTAACAATCTCCCACTTGCACTAAGGCCATGTATTGGCGTATTGAAGACCTATCATCTCGATCAGCCGCTCGAACTGAGTCTGGGGTAAGGCCTTCGTGAATGGATCTGCAGTGTTATCTTCTGAAGCAACCCTCCGAACCTCGATCTCCTGGCGATCCACGATCTCCCTGATCAGGTGATACCGCCTCAAGATGTGTCTGGATTTCTGATGGGACCTGGGTTCCTTCGCTAAAGCTATAGCCCCATTGTTGTCGCAATACAGAGGTATTGGATCAACAATGGACGGAACCACATGAAGTTCTTTCAAGAACTTTCTCATCCAGACGGCTTCTTTTGCGGCATCAGATGCAGCGATATATTCCGCTTCCATAGTCGAGTCAGCAACGGTTTCCTGTTTGGAACTCTTCCAACACACCGCCCCTCCATTGAGGGTAAAGACAAAATCCGACATGGACTTGGAATCATCCTTGTCACTCTGGAAGCTGGAGTCAGAAAAGGCCTCAATCTGGAGGTCTTTTCTGCCATACACCAAGAACATCTCCTTAGTCCTTCTCAGGTACTTGAGAATGTTCTTTACCGCTATCCAGTGTTTCTCCCCAGGGTTTGACTGATACCTGCTTACCACACTCAGTGCATAAGCCACATCTGGTCTGGTACACAACATCGCATACATTATAAAGCCTACCGCAGAAGCGTAGGGTATAATGGACATGCGATCCCTTTCCAAATCAGTCTTGGGAGACATCTCTTTGGAGAGGGTGATCCCGTGACAAGCCGGTAGATTACCGCGCTTGGAATCTTCCATACTGAATCTTTTCAGGATGGTTTCGATGTACCTGGACTGTGAGAGTCCTAATATTCTCTTGGATCTGTCACGGTAGATCCGGATCCCCAGAATGTATGAGGCATCACCCAGGTCTTTCATGGAGAACCTGTGTGACAAGAACCCTTTGACAGATTGCAGCATAGGAATGTCATTTCCTATTAAGAGAATGTCATCCACGTATAAAACGAAGAATACTACAGTTCTCGCTACAAATTTACTATAGATGCATGGTTCATCTGGATTTTTGATAAAGCCAAATTCTTTGACCGTCTCATCAAAATAGATGTTCCAACTCCGCGATGCCTGCTTTAGTCCATAAATGGACTTAAGCAACTTGCACACCTTTCCGCTTCTCCCACTCTGAATGAAACCCTCTGGCTGGTCTATATATACACACTCCTCTAAATTTCCATTTAGAAAAGCGGTCTTTACGTCCATCTGCCAAATCTCATAATCGTGGAAGGCAGCAATGGAAAGAAGAATCCGAATGGATTTCAGCATAGCCACTGGAGAAAAGGTTTCGTCATAGTCCAAACCAGGTCTTTGACGAAAACCCTTCGCAACAAGTCTAGCTTTATAGGTCTCAACCTGTCCATCTACACCAATCTTCCTTTTGAAGATCCACTTGCATCCTACGGGTTTTACCCCATCTGGAGCAATGTCCAACGTCCAAACTTTGTTGGTGTACATGGACTCCATTTCGGTCCGCATTGCATCCAGCCATTTTACCGAGTCAACGCTCTGAATGGCTTGCTGGAAGCTAGTGGGCTCATCACAATCAATGATGCAATCCTCTCTATCCCCGTCTATGAGAAAACCGTAGTATCTCTCGGACGGATGAGACTGCCTACTACTCCTGCGGAGCGGCATAGGAATGTCCTGATCTTTCGAACCCTCTGGTTCTACTAAGCATTCAGTAATAGCTCGTGGTTCTGGAATTTCTTCCAGTTCTATTGCGCTCCCACTAATTTCCTTTTCCAAGAACTGGTGTTCTAGAAAGTGGGCATGACGAGAAACAAAAACCTTTTGTTCCTCTTCGCAATAGAAGAAATATCCCTTGGAGTTCTTTGGATATCCCACAAACTTGCACTGTACTAAGCGTGCCTCGAGCTTGTCCGCATGCTGCTTTTTGACAAAAACTGGACATCTCCATGTCTTAATATGATTAAGATAGGGTCTCTTCCTACACCACATCTGATATGGTGTAGTAGGCACAGTCTTAGTTGGAACTCGGTTCAAAAGGTATGCAGCTGATTCTAGCGCATAGCCCCAGAATGATCGCGGTAACTCAGCGTTACTCATCATGGACCGTACCATATCCAATAGGTTTCGGTTTCGTCTCTCCGATACACTGTTATGTTGCGGAGTGTATGGAGGAGTAAGCTGAGAGAGAATTCCATTCTCTTTTAAGTAATCCAGGAATTTGGCACTCAAGTATTCACCACCTCGATCAGATCTCAGTGCCTTGATACTTTTTCCTGTTTGTTTTTCTACTTCATTCTTATATTCCTGGAATTTTTCAAAGGCCTCGGATTTATGTTTCATTAAGAAGACATATCCGTACCTTGAAAAGTCATCCGTAAAAGTAATGAAGTAAGAATAACCGCTTCGTGCATGCGTAGACATTGGACCGCACACGTCGCTGTGTACGAGTCCCAAGAGCTCGCTCGATCTTACTCCGTGTCCAGTGAACGGAGTCTTTGTCATCTTTCCTTTGAGACGGGATTGACAAGTTGCATATGATTGATATTCGAACGGATCCAAATATCCTTCTGTATGTAACTTAGTCAACCTTCTCTCATTGATGTGACCCAGTCTACAATGCCATAAAAAAGTCTGATTGATTTCTGGAGACTTTCTTTTGTGTGTATTCTGGACATTGAAAATATGTGGTTGGTTTAATACGTATATACCATTGTTTAGTGTACCTGACCCAATCAAAACTTGATTAAGGTGAATGTTCACAACATTACTTACAAATGCAAATTCATAACCTTCTTTAGACAATAAAGATACAGAAATGATATTACAAGTTGCATTTGGTACAAAAAAACAACTACGCAAAACCAAAAAGTGTCCATCTGACAATCCCAGGTGATAGTCCCCCACGGCCTCAGCATCCATGCTAGCTCCGTTTGCAACTCTGAGGGTCATATCACCTGCCTTCAAAACCCTACGCTTTCTCAACGCCTGCAAAGAATTACAGATATGAGATCCTGATCCGGTATCCAATACCCAGGAAGTAGAGTTTATTGATAGACAGTTTTCAATAACATACACACCTGAAGCTGAAGCCGCAACTCGCTTCAGATCCTGGGTTCTGGCCTTCCAAGCCTTGCAATCCTGTTTCCAGTGTCCACTCTTGTGACAGTAAAAGCACTCTTCTTTCCCCACAAGCTTTCCCGCTACCTTTGTTGCCTTTCCCTTTCCCTTCGTATCCACTTTACTAACACCGCCCCTTGATTTGGCGGGGGCTTTCTTCTTCTTTCCTTTGGCTTTCGTCCTGGACCTAGAAGAGGAAGATCCTCCTACAAACAAAGTGGATGTTTCCCTACCTTTCTGTAGGGTGCCCTCAGCACTCCTCAACATGTTCAGAAGTTCGGAAAGTTCAACCTCCTTTCCTTGCATGTTGAAGTTTAGGACAAACTGGGCGTAAGTGGAAGGAAGGGACTGGAGAATCAAGTCAGAGTAGAGTTCATTCTCCAACGTGGTCCCAAGGTCCGTGAGCTCCTCTATGTAGCCAATCATCTTAAGCACGTATTCCGCTACCGATGATCCGACGGCCAATCTTGCCGAAAACAGCTTCTTCGACACTTCGTATCTGGCGATACGAGACTGCTCTCCATACAGTTCTTTTGTATGAAGAAATATGGATTCTAGGTCCATATTCTCGTGCCTCCTCTGATGTTCATTGTCCATAGAGGCAAGCACGAGGCATTTGGCCTTCGCGCAATCGATCTCCCATGTCTTACGAATTTCTATATCCGCGACGCTGGAGGTGGGACCTGGGACAGGGGGAGCTTTGGTGGTAAGAAGATACCCCAACTTGTCGTAAGTGATTGCTATCTTGACATTCCTGAGCCAATATTTGTAGTTTGGCCCTGTCAGTATATTTTTATCTAGTAATAACTTAAGTCCGGTCATCTTGATTGGTCGCTGCAATTAGGAGAGAGAAAAGAAACACTTTAGCATGATGCTCTTACAAGTTTAGAGTGGTTTTTAGTTTGTCTAAACAGGATTGCTCCCACTGTCTCTCGAATCCCTCCTCAAACCATAAAGGAAGAATTAGTCGGGATCAATCTCACCGTACAATACTTGCTTAACCGTTCAGCCAGGCCAGTGTCGGTACTTCGAGGGAGGTTTTCCAACGCTTTCGCGAAGTTCCTTAATTAAGTAACCTCATTTCCCTGTGGGCGTAGCCCCGCTAACACCTTCCTAGACACCTACTTGGTTTATAGCATTGATCGTTAAGTGAGAAATTTCCCGAGGAGTAGCATATACTCACAGTAGGATCGGGATCCAAATATCATTGCGTGATAAAACTGAAGGAATCCTACCAGAATCATCACACTCCAAATGGTATGCAGCGCTAGCAAGTTTCAGTACTTATGAAACTCCCGATGTGGATTTTTGCCCCATGCTCTTATGACCTTGACTTTGGCCAAAATATCATAAGTCACATGTCAAGTTCTACCCGTCATTCTCCTGGTTAATTTGGACCCACCCGTACCTACCCTTGACTTTGGCCAAAATGGCAGTACAACTGTCCCAAACCAACGCATCTATCTATGCTGCACATGAATACCCAATAGCTACCAATCACTATGCCTTGACTTTGGCCAACATACATAGCTTGAATACTTATCGACCATTCATGTGGAATGACGGGGGGCTACGAATGGTTTTGGCGAAACCGTGAACGTAGTGAACTTGATATAATCGATGGAACGAGATAGCTTTTAAAAGGAGTGGTTCAAGCTCCGCATTTAAAAGTTGGTTTTGAAAAGAACCGAGTGGTTTTGAAAGTGTTCCAACGACTTTTACTTGGTTTATTTTCTTGCATTAATTTTAATGCGTCCCATCATTTAATCCTACCATTCAGAAAACAACCAAAATATGGTGTACGCTTATGCCATCCGCATTCGCCACGGGACCCATCATCACCCGTTAGGTTACTTAACTAACGACAGAGCGGGGGCTGGACTAGCGCGGATGCAAAACATAAGCAACACCTAAATAGATATCATATATAGATATTTAGCAATGATAGTCAATCCAGATCACAGATGAACACTTTGGATATACTAGGAATCCGCGATTCGTTCGAGCCTGCAACGAAAAGAGGATTACACGGTCGCGATGAATAGCCAATACCCCACCCAAGACCCCTACGGGTGCGGCAAACTACCCGCCAAGTACCCGAAGCGAAGCAACCTCCCTCAACGACGTGAGTAGGCCACTCGGCACTTCGAGATACACGGTAGTTTGTGCACCCCACCTTGGGTCTATCCTAGGAGCAAAAACAGTAAAAAGAAATTATATAATGACGGCTACAACCCCGACCCGGTTGTGCGGCCATACAAATAATATTACATCAATTTACTTATTACATGAATGAAAGAAAAAGAAACTCTCATCTCACATCCACCCCGGCTATTCATCCGCGACAATCCACCGAGTTCATATACATAAACCAACAATCATTACAGATCACAGATATGTATAACCCCCACTAATCGACGTATAGCGATTAGCAGACGTTCAATACATATAAAACATTACAGATATAACCCATTAGTCAAAATATAAGGAAGTTCGATCAAAAATACGGATTTATAACCACCCCAAATACAAATTTCTTTTCTGGAAAATCTGGGCAGAAATAAAATATTTTAAAAATCCCAAAACCTTAACAGAAGAACACTGCACCAAACTCGGTCCACAACCGAGTCAACTCGGCCGCGGATCCGCGGCAAGAAGCATGTTCTTGCCGCGGAAACGCGGCGCTTTGAATGGTTCACTGGATCATTTTTGGTGTGCTTCTTAACAAAACCCTGAGCCGATTTTTGAAGTATGATTTATTGTTTTTAGAGCAGAAAAAAACAACAGAAACTTAGGGTTTTGAAATCTAGTTTTGCGATTTTTACCGATCGAACTTCTATACACTTAACTAACTAGCTAGTTTATGTTTAGTTAGGCTCTGATACCACTGTAAGTCCACGTTGCCCACCCCGGTGCTTGCGGGAAGGCGGAAACGGTATAAAAAACGGATTTTTAACACACTAGGCAACATGGACTAGCAAAAGGAGGATCTTTGCTAAACAAAAACTAACTACAAAGCTAAAAAGTTTAGCTACTCGGAAAAGATGTTATACCTAGGGCTTCTAGTCCTTCTCTCCTTGCTCCTTGGAGTGAATGAAAGTGATCTCCTTGTCGCCTTCTCTTGTCGAAGAAGGATCCACCCGAGAGTCTCAACCTTTGGCTTCAACTTCAAGCTAGAAGTAACTAAGATGCTTGGAGTGCTAATCCAAGAACCTTAGAAAAGAGTAGAGAGTATTTTAGAAGGATTTATCTCAAGCTCAAGAGATTCTCAACTCATGAGAGGGGAGAGCTAGAGAGAGAGGAAGAGGAGGAGAGAGAACCAAAATGATAGAATGAGAATAAAATGAACCATTCTTCTCATATATGTGAATTATGGAAATTAGATAATTAGCTAAGATAATTGTTATGGTTAATCAAGATTTGACCATTATCATTTCACATTAAATGCCATTTGCAAGGATCAAAGAGCATCTTTCATATGGAATGATGATGGTCAACATGTCAACCTAGGTCAACAAGTCAAGTATAGTCAAATGGTCAACAACCCTAACCATGCATAATTATAATTAACTAATATCAATTAATCATAATTCACACATAAGTATTAGGGTTAAGAAAATGACAATGGTCATCAATCCTAATCAAAGTCCTCTGTCTCTGTCTCAGTCAACTGTGCATACGCACCCGTATCCGTGATCCGACGAACACGAATACAATGAGATAAAACCAATCCCAAATCATATACTAGGATCCGGCTTAAACCAAAGCCCGATAGTATAAGCTGTTCGGACAGCAAACGTGCACAAGTGCGCGGATGTGAACGAACCATGTCGCAAAACCATGCGACCTCTACTCATTTTGCCTAAAGGCGAATAACCCCCTGTGTGGGACTCTAAAGACTCGACACTACGCTGGCAGTGGGTTTAACCACAGACCGCAAGCGGCACTAGCTGTACGTAACGGTCCCCAGGTAGATGCCGATAAGAAGACTGACGAGGTGAACCCATCTGAACTCCTACTGAGCCTGAATGTGACAGTCTCCATACAGTCCGGTCTGTTCGTCTGATACATCGCATGGCGGGCCTAGGGGGCGGTAAACGTCAGTCCCCAAATAGCGGTACAAGTCGTGTCGGAGTGTAGCCCAGAACACCCTGAGATAACAGTGGAAACCTACCAGTATATCTCGCTTGCCCTGGCCAGGGACTACTTGTGTAATGGCTCTCCTGGACACAGCGCGATGTCAACCCCCAATACCGGGAGAGACGAATCCTGTCTAACTGTCACTGCCTCTAAATGCTTCGGGACTGCACCTAAAAACTACCTGTTTGCACGACTCCTTTGAGTCGTGGTAGGGTAGTAATCAAAGTACAGTGGGAACACACTCGAGGCGAAGTGACGTGTCAAGTCAGCGGACTAAGCTGTACTCATGTCACCTGGGAACTGATAACTGACGATAGGTATAATACCAACCAACAGTTCCCGACGAGTCCTGTCCAGTGTACTCGTAACCTCACGAGCACCCGCATACTATCTCAAGTACGACGTACTGACGGCTGTAGGACAGGCCGTCTCCCGCGCTGGGATGAGAAGCGCATACGCTAGTCTACTCCGGAGCATCGATGCCCTATCTCGATAATCCCACAACCAGGGACATGTAAATAAGGATGTGCTTGTAGATTACCCAGCCCCCACGAGTGTGACCGCCATCACAACGCTGGTAATCAAGCAAAGATCCTAAGGGCTCCACTAATGCGTATAGGTGATATAATAAAAGAAACACATGTACACATTAAAGCAGAGACAAACCAAGTAGCATACTACCATTTCGAGCAAGACTATGTATACAACTGTGAATATCCCAAGCTTCCATCAAGTAATATACATACTAGTATGATACAGTAACAGGCAACTCAGCGTTACTCATCATAGAGCACACCATATCTAATATGGTGTGATTCCTCCGCTTCGACACACCGTTGTGCTGTGGTGTATACGGAGGAGTAAGCTGAGAGAGAATCTCATTCTCTTTTAAATAATCCAGGAACTCCGTGCTTAAGTATTCTCCTCCCCGATCAGATCGAAGGATTTTAATATTTTTACCCATTTGGTTCTCTACTTCGTACTTATATTCCTTGAATATCTCAAAAAACTTCAGACTTGTGTTTCAACAGGATCACATGTCCGAATCTTGAGAGATCATCAGTGAATGTAATAAAGTACGAACAACCATTCCTGGCATGTGTAGACATAGGACCGCATACATCACTATATATCAGTCCCAAGAGTTCAGTAGCTCTTTCTCTGTGTCCAGTAAACGGAGTTTTGGTCATTTTGTCTTTGAGACATGACTGACAAGTTTTATAAGATGTAAATTCAAACGGGTTTAAATATCCAGCCTTATGTAACTTAGCTAGTCGTGTCGCATTGATATGACCTAGTCTACAATGCCACAAGAGGGACTCATTCATTTCTGAACTTTTCCTCTTGTGTGTGTTTTGTACGTTAAGAACCGTGGTTTGATTTAGAATGTATATGCCATTACTTAACGAGCCTGATCCAATCAACTTTTGATTTAGGAAAATGTTCATAATATTATCCAGCAATACAAAATTATATCTTTCTTTACTTAATAAAGAAACTGATATAATATTGCATATCAGGTTCGGTACGTAATAACATTCATTCAGAATCAATGTATTACCAGTTAGTAATACAAGGTGATATTCACCAACTATTTTGGCTACAACATTTACACCATTCCCTACTCTTACAGAATGATCACATTTTTCCAGCTCTCTACCTTTCTTTAGCCCATGTAACATATTACATATGTGAGATCCTGATCCGGTATCTAATACCCAGGACGTAGATTGTACTGAGAAACGGTTCTCGGTGACAAACACACCCAAAAAAGATGCATCAATATACTCATTTCTCATTTGGATGGCGTGGGAATCCGGATATTCCCCTATTTCCTGCTCAGATTTATAAAAATTATAAGATAGAGCAGAACCAACGTTTCCCAGCCCAGTATAACAAGCGGGTTCGGTCAATACATCCATATTATTATCATGTCATGATCGCTACCTGGAGAGAGAGGGAAGAAAACACTTTAGCGTATGCTCTTGCAAGATTAGATTGGTTATTATTTTATCTAATCAGGATGGCTCCCACTGTTTTTATCAAATTTTCTTTCAAATGTTAAAAGGTAAGACTAGTCGGGATTAATTACACCTTACAAGTTCGCCAATCTTTTGGCCAGGCCAATGTCGGTACTTTGAGGGAGGTTCCCCGTGCTTTCGCACGAACCTAATTAAAATAAACCTCGTTTTCCCAAGGGCGTAACCCCATTAACACTTTTCTAGACACCTACTTGATCGGCTAATTATAATGTGCAAAACTCTCCTAGGAGTAACTTTTACTCGCAGTGGGTATTGAGATCCAACTATTTTATAGAAGGTATGCAATCTCATTGCAAATTTCAACACTTGAAATTCCCAATAATATTTTGCCCCAAGCGATTTATGATCTTGACAAGGTCAATAAACCATAAACCACAAGTCAAGTTCAATCCGTTCATTTCGTGATTGAATTAAACCCACCCGCACGACCCTTTACAAGGTCAACAAGGCATACGAATACCCTAATCCAATCGCATTATATGCGTTGCAAATAAGCGCTAATTAGCTACTACACACTACGTCTTGACAAGGTCAACAAACGCAGCCCGATTACTAAATAGTCCTTATTTGAAATGACGGAGGGCTACGACGGGTTTTTAAGAAAACTTTTTACGTAATGAACTTGATATCGTTGTAGAATCGAGTGATTTTTAAATGGAGTGGTTTAAACTCCGCCTTTTAAAATCGAGTTTTTCAAAATAAAACCAAGTGGGTGTAGCATCTGCTAGCTTTTGTTAAAGAGGTCATTCCTAGTGAAGAGATCTCGGCTCTTTCCTCATCGAATGAGGTGCTGGACATTCATCAAGGAATACCGCTATGCAAAGAAAAAACTAGAGCTACCCCTTTTGAAAATTTGATTCTACAACTTTTTGAGGTTTCTTTCCTTTCATTAATCTCATTAACGAAGACCCATCATTTATGCTTCCTAAGTATCACAAATAAAAAACGAAAATACTTATACAACATACGCTTATACCATCCGTATTCGCCATGGGGTCCCGTCATGCACCGTTAGGCTAGATAACTAACGGCAGAGTGGGGCAGGACAAGCGCGGATGCAAAACATAAGTAACATTTATTATATATCATATATATAATATAAAGCATTCGTCTCAGGCAGTTATATGATCTCATCACAGAACATTGCAGCAGAAGTCAACATATGAAATATTGGATATACTAGGAGTTCCGCGTTTTAAATTAAACCAGTAAAATACACGGATTCCACGGTTGCGATGAATAGCCAAACCCACATTCCTAGACCCCTACGAGAGCGGCAAGCAATCCTGCCAATTCTACAGTTAGGAGACCTGGTCTCGACTCCTCGAGATGATCTCCCACTGGACTCTAGAACCCGGTCACTTGTGCTCCCCGCCTTGGGTCTATCCAAATGCGGAAAAGTAAATAATATACATCAATGGTGACATCATTCTCAATCCGGAAGTGTCCCAATAAAAAAATATTACATACAAGTTTTTACATAAATGAAAATGAAAAACTCTTATCTCACGCAAAAAACCCCGGCTATTCAAACACGACGATCCAATATAACATATCACAGTAACGCATAACATCATATGTCATCAACGTAAGTAAATATGCGTATTCCAATTGTCGTTGACGTATAGCAACGAAACCGGCAATACATCACATATTACACTTACGGCCGCAGGAAAAAAAATGAAAACTACAATAATTAGAATCCGCAATATCCTTAGACATCATAAACCCGGAATACCTCATACCTCAAATTTCTTGCCGAACATATAAACCTTGCATTTTAGTCTCATATTGAAAACACATTTTCAATAATTTAGTCGGGTAATTCAACAAGATTCCCGACAACGTGATCGAATTCTCGTCGGAAACATTAGTAGATGGCCGTATTCCCGATACCATCGACGAAGTGCACTTAGATGGAACACCGTGGACGCGAGCACCCGAGGGGATGCTTTTGGCAACGGGGTTCTCCTACAGTCACTTGGTCGGGGATGTAGGGTATGGCTATCCAGTAATGTTACCCGGCAAATGTTCGTGTACTATACGAGATTGCGACGGAGTTTTGATCCGAATCGAAACTCCGTGGCAATCTATCAAAAGAGACTAAATTTCTAGATTTACAGAACGCTAACCAGTTTTCACAAAACTAATTATCGTGGATTCTAAATATTGTATCAAATTTCAATATCAAACCCGAAACGATGTTAAAATACGACTACGAAACACTCTGTATTGCCACTATAGAAAAATAACATCAAATGTAATCTTGGCAAAAACAAACATAACCTGAAATCCTAAAACGGTGAGATTAGAACACCACAAAAATTTCAAGGCTTTTTGCTACAGGAAAAAAGGTGAGGCCGTTTTTTTAGACAATATGGCCGGCCAAAAATTTGGTGTTTTGCCTCAAATTATTCTGGTGTATTAGATACATCATAACTAGCTTTCTGCACTTGTTTAAAAAATTTTAGAGGACTTAAAAAATTCGACAGAAACTAAGGTTTCAGATTCCAGATTTCGGAGTAGTTTCAGTTTCGTAATTCTAACACATCGTATAATTCTCTAGCTTGGCTCTGATACCACTGCTGGGTTTCTTGGCACTCCTACTAGGTTTTATAAGGCATCGGGTATGTATTTTAAGAAAATCTAGAGAGCAAAGCAACCCAAACTAAGGATCTATCTTGAGAATTAGGGTTTAACTAAGCAAGTAAACAACTTTACTCTAAGTGAACAAGGAATACAATCTTTGTAGACCGGTCTTTCACTTCTAAAACTCCGTGTAGTAGTCCTTTAGCTCCAAGTGGTAGTCTCCCAGACTCTTGTTAGACTCCACTAGACAAAAGGAACAAGCTTGCTCAAGGATCTTCGAAGCCGAAGATGATTTACGTCGAAGAATCTCTAACTCAAGCTACCTCTTCACTAATTGAGAATTAGTGAAGCAAACAAGCTATACTAAATGGCTAGTTTGGTATAGATTGGTGAAATGGGAATTTTGCTCACTTTAGAATAATTTTTCTCTCTTTAGTTTCTTCACTCATTCGTAGCTAGAGAGCAAGGAAGGAGATGAAGAAAATGATCTCTAGTGATCAAGTGTGAACCATGGGTGAGAAAATATCTCATATAACTCATGTAGAGACTTAATCATGGCTAAAGGTTAGAGTTGGGTTAATAAATATCTAGAGTAAAACAAAATTAGTGGACTAAATCAAGCTTTCCACAAGCTTCTTCAAGCATCTTCAACCATGATAATTTCCACCTAATTTTGTTTTCCCCCTTAATAATTAAATACCCAAATTATCTTAAGTTAGGTATGAGTCTCATACACACAAGTCCAATGTATCTCTAACATGACATATATTAAATACATTAATATATATCACATATACATTTAAATTTATTTGGAGAAAATATTTTCTTAAGTGAGCTAATATTAGTTAATGTATATTAATATATCAAATATATAATCATATATTAAATTATTAAATCAACACTTGATTTAATAACCCGGCTTTATCGCATACAACCGACTAATATTATTTATATGCATATCACATATACATATAACATATCATTGAATCAACACTTGATTCAACAATCCGGTTATATCACATATAACCTGTACCGCGAGATTGGAATACGGTATCACATACACGTATTAATCTCGATCCCGCACATATCACATATGTGTCCTACTTCGTTTCGCATGAGCTAGGAAACCTCTGTGTGGGACTCTAATGACTCGTCAATACGCCGGCAATAGGTGATGATCATATCAGTTACCCACAAGCCGTCGGCGGTACTGGCTGGACGTAACGGTTACCCGAGTATTGAGCGATCAAAAGATCAACAAGCAAGCTTGTCCATACTCCCGTGAATCCAATAACTAACACTACCGTACAGTCCGGTCTCTTTGTCTGATATGTCATATATTTAGTCTGGGGGTGGTAAACGTCAGACCCAATAAGTTGATAAGTCATGCCGTTGTGAGGCTCATAACGGGTCGAGAAACTACTGATAATACTTACGAGTAAATCTCAGTATCAGCCCTGGCCAGGGACTTTCTGTTATAGCCAATCGAGCACAGCGCAACATCAACCCCAATACCGGGAGAGACGAATCCCCTCCTATCGCTCATTGCCTCCATGTGACTCGGGACTGTACCCAAAAACCACCTGTTTGCACGCTCTCTTTAACGTGGTAAGGTGGAAATCAAAGCACAGTGGGAATCACACAAGACTCTATGACGATATCGGGTCTACGGAATAACATGTACCAGTGTCACCAGAGAACCGTTATCTGACGATAGGTATAATACCATCTAGGAGTTTTCGGCGAGTCCTGTTCAGTGTACCCAGTTTCCACTGAGCACCCGTATACCATCTTTGATGTCAAACACCAATGGACGTGGGATCATCCATCGCCTATCAAATGGGTTAAGAAACGTATACGCTAGTCTACTATGGAATATCGATGCCCCGTCTCAATACACCCACAACTAGGTACATTTAAAGGATGGACTTATAGACTACCATGGCCCCACTATTATGACCTCCATCATTGTCTTGGTAGTCAAGTTCACATCCTAAGGGCTTTATCAACATGTAACAGAGAGACAATAAAAGTATACATGTTAAGATAAAGAGTAACCAGATAGCATACTATAATGTCGAGCAAGAAAGTCCTCCCTATATATGTTCAAGCATCCACTATAATATATAATCATGTACAATAATGGCCTCTAAGACATACATACAACTGACAGTTATAATAAAGTATAAGGGTAAATTGGGAAGAGAAAACCCAATAGTGGTCATGTGATAGGTCACATTGAAACCTGAATTTAACTGCATGGGGGTTGTGAAGTAACGGTTTGAAACTTCAGGGTTTTTTGGACTATTAGTTTAGGTGTGGTTTCTGGATATTACGCCTAACTACATAGGAGTTTTTTGTGAAATAATGCTTAGATATTACAAGCAACTGGTTAAATATTACAGGTAAAATTTTAGATATTATATGAAAACATAAAGATATTTTAGAAGTATATTTAGCGGGAAATTAGATTTTTGGTGGGAAAAAAATTATAATTAGAGTTTTACATAAGTTTCGAGCGGGCCGTTTTTTTTTTTTTTTGACAATTTACCCAAAATGTTTTATTGCGACCAAGGGCTTTTTGTGTTCTTACTTGCCTAACGAAGTACTGTCCTAATGAAAGCCCAATGCAATGGACCCAACGTTTTATCACAGGCTCTGATTGTTTCTAATGGCTTTCTCCATTATCCATACTAGTAAGTTTGCAAATAAATTATGATGATACCATTGTAGAAATCAGAACTTGTTTGAGACGGTTTCAAAATAATTAAGTATTAAAAGTTTCTCAATTTTAAAATGATATGATATGATGGAGGTAGTTTATATCATCGAGAATTTAGCTATAAGTTATTTTCCCCTTATTTTAACATTTATTATGGTAGTTTAATTATATATTGACACATAAGCAAATCCTGCGCGATATAAACTTAGAGCCTAAATTTCAAGAAAATAAACTAACACCCTTCCTTCGGTATTATAATAGTAGAGATAGAGATGGGGTGAGTATTGGCCATCCTTTTTGGGCCACGCCTTTTGGTTTGCAAAATGGATTAGCATACAGAAAATGATCTTTATAAAAGCATGTTTTTCGTCCATCATATTTAGAGAAAATTCCTCTTCTGGATTTGAAAGACGGCAAGTAACCCACCATTTTAACAATCAAAAGAACCGGTAAGGAATGAAATTCATGATAAAGGTAACAAATTCAAACACATCATACCAATAACCCCTCAGGCCTTACAAGCTTACAAGTGATATATGGTTGGCAATTACGGATGAATATAACTCCATGTCGAATTCAAGTTGGAAAAACAAATAGAAGGTTAATTGCTGCTTCATTAAGGAATTTTTTTCCCTTTTGAAGGGGGCGAACTCTTTGTAGGTGGGTACATTCCCCCGCTGTCTTGAAGCTGGCAGGAAAATTATTAATTTTATATACAAAATACTCGCGATACTTAATTAGTTTAGACTTTCAATTTATTTAGTTGGAATCTTTAATGCATAGCTAATCCAACTTTAATTTCCTAATTAAGCAAAAGAAAAATAAAAAGACTCGATCAATAGTTATCATCCAATCAAGAGAGACCCATTTGGTCTTTCCATTCTCCTATGTCATCTATCTAAAAACAATATAATACATATAAAAGTTATAAAAAAAAAAAGAAGCAGCAAAAATCACATCCCAACAACATATTAAGCCCGTAACTAAATTACAACACAATAATAATTAACCTTTATCCAATCAACATATTAAGCCATTGGCTTAGCACCTCCACGCTGACGTGGCGGCCAGCTCCCTCCCCCTCCAGCTCAGCACCATGGCCCCTTCCCTCCTCTCCACGTGGAACCCCTCCACGGGCGCCCGGCGCAGCAGCCACTCCGCCTGCGCCTCCGTGAACTCGCTGAACCCGGCCGCAGCGAACCCGGCCTCGGCCAGGACCTCCCCCCACGCCGCCTCCCTCGGGACCCACCCTGCCACGGCCGCGAACACCCTCCCCCTCACCACCCCCTCCTCCACCCTCCTCACCTCCGCATCGGCCTCGTCCCCCGAGGAGGAGGCCGCCGCGGCAGCCGCCTCCACGGCCTCCATGACCCCCGCGTAGTACTCCAGCCCGCTCGCGAAGCTCCGCCGGAACGAGACCGAGTTCTCGATGCACTCGCTCTCCACGAACACCACCGTCCTCGGCAGGACGCCCCTCACGAACTTCAGCAGCGCGGCCGTAGCCTCGCGGGCCCCGCCGATGAGCCTGAACACCGTCGGCGTCAGCACGACCCCCACGGGCTCCCCGGGGAGCAGCCTCACCCTCGCCAGGGCCAGGGTCCCCAGGCTGCTGACGTGGACGAAGGAGACGGAGAGGCTGACCCCGACCCCCCTCGCGAAGTCCCGGAGGTTCTCCGCCGCCAGCACCGTCTCCACCGTCTCGTCCGGGACCACCGCGGTGATTCGGACGTGCGGGGGAGGGGACCGCAGGGAGCGGCTGCGGGCGGCGATCTCCTGGGCGAAGGAGGACCACTGGCCGCCGAGGCCGATGTCGAAGTCGATGACGTGGATGGAGCCGGGGCTGGAAGGGAGCAGCAGGGCCTCCAGGAGGGTCTGGTTGGCGGTGAAGCTGGTGAACTGCGGGACCGGGGAGAGGTCCGAGAAGGCCTTCTGCCCCGCGATCCTGCAGATCACCTCGAGGGGCGAGTTCGGTGGGTGAGGAGATGCCGCGGGCGGCTCCGGGATCGGCAGGACCGACAGCAGCGCGTCCCTAAAGTGTGCCGCGGCGCGCTGGAGAGGGGACGAGGAGGCGAACACCGTTTGATTGAGCCGCGCCAGTATCAGGTGAGCAGTTGAAAGGTCGTTGGCTTCGAGGGAGGCGGCCGCCTTCAGGAGGAGGTCGAGGTGGGACCGGTCGAAGGCTGCCGAGGAGGGAGGAGGGGTGGGGTCCACCTGCAGGTCCACGTCCGGGAAGTCGAAGAAGAGCAGCGGGTCCCACTCGTCCGTTGACGAGGCCGTGGGCGGCGGATGAGGGGCCGCGGCGGGGCTGGAGGTGAGGTGGGAGTCGAGGACCGACGTCGGCTCGTAGAGCATGGAGGAGGGTAAAAGTTGATGGGAGTTTGTTGATGCTTTTGAAGCCTTCATCTATTAATGATACGTGTTTGTTGTTGTTGTTGTTGTTGTTTGTTTGTGTGTTTTTGAGAGGGGAAGGGAAGGGAGAGGAGGAGTTTTTGAGTTGGGATGTAGTAGGGTTTATATGGGTTTGGTGTGTTATGATGATGATGATGATGATGATTGGGGCGGGGATGGGGAGGGCATGACATGAAAGGACACGACTGTTTAGGACTCTTCCATATTTTGAAGGCTTTAATGGGAAGATGTATTATTGAGCTTGCTTGCTTATAAATATCTCTTGTGGGGTTTATGATGGGGCATGAGTCTGTTTGGAATATATATATTGGGATTTTTGGTGGATGTGTGATCTAGCCTAACATTCTCAAATGTTCAAAATCGCCGAAAATTATTAGGCCAGACACTATTTTTGTTAACGCAATTGATCCTACTTACTTAAAGAAGGCTGGTAAGAAATGGTGGAATTATTCTTTTTGTTGCGGATAATTTCCTTATATCAACCCTACAACATGTTTTCTGACGACCGGCATCCATTATCTTTATTTATCTCCATCGTCTAACATATAGGCATACCAAATTTCATGTGATTCTAACATCATTTTCACCGTGGGCTTTGTGATATTTTTATATCATTAATTTTGCATCCACAAAACCCACGGTGAAATGGTGTTAAAATCACATAAATTTGGCGTGCGTGCATATTAGATGATGTAGATGAAAATGATGGATGCCGGCCGTCGAAAAAAATGATGGAGGGTTGACTTCGTATGATTCCATTTAAGTAAATTTCCTCTGGGGACTATTGAGATTCGGTTTTGTTATTAGGGTGATTGACATGGCAATTATACTCAATCTTTGAATATAAGTTAATTTTTTTGTTGCAGATAATTCCTTAAAAGGCTCGTTAAGGTCCGATGGTTAAATAGTTTTGCAGAGTAATCGTTATCGTAAAAAATAATTCCAATGGTATTTTTTATGTCCAAATTACATTAAATCTCCCTTAAGTATGAGCTATTTAAAGTTTCCTTATAATTCTTTTACTACAAGTAGCTCCCTTGAAGAGCTAGACTTAAAGGTATAGTAGTAGCAAAAACAAAAAGGAAAAACAATAGACTCCTTTAGGCCAAGGTTTAATAGAGTTTAATTTGATAAAAATAACTTTAATGTAATGGGATAAGATTTGATAAGATAGATAAATTTCTTTGGGAATGGGATTTGATTTTTCTTTCAAGCTCAACCGTCCTTATATTACATTATGAAGAGTGGATAGTCCTTATATTACATTATGAAGAGTGGATAATCAGCTGCTGTTTAGAAATATCAAACGAGAATTCTATCAGATCCTTACTCAAAGATAAATATGAAAAACCCTTGTAATTATCCGTAGTTTAGTACAATTTAGCTTTCTCTCTCTCTCTCTTTTATAATTTTTATTATTTTCATGAAAGAGATACATTAAGATTTGAAATTTTCGTAGATTTGCTCTTTCTTAACGTATTCTTTCAGACACTACTGAAATTTTTTTCTTTTTGATTTGAAAATTCAATAATGAAATAATATGCTCTAAGAAGCATCGATATTCTAAACTAAAATTTAGAAAAAGGAAGAGAGAAAAAACTACAATAAAACCCCATTCTCACTTCAACCCACGGCGCTTGAATCTAGACTAAATAAATCTTTATTCAAAATATGTGGATGGCCTTGGTGGGAGGTTAGAGTTGCATCTGGAGTAAATACAGAGCTGATATAAGTATTACCGTATCCATATTTTTTTATGGTGACACATACGGATACTGAAAAATCTTGAAGAAAATGCAATTTAGGGTTTGAATTTAATTGATTTATATTGAATCTTAAAGGTGTATATATACACTTTTCCTGATGAAGAAATAAAATAAAATCTTTCAAGAATAAAATCTTTCATAACAAATAAAATCTTTCTTAAAAATTACAATCAAAAAAGTTATTGAAAGATTTGTAATCACAAAAATTTATATCAGTTATGGAAATCTTTCCTGATATGCTTCTGCAAGATTGAGTCTCCGTTGGAGACTCTGATTTTGAAACGAAATTTGAGAAATTGACTGCGTCCAATTGCTTCTGTGATAACATCAGCAAGTTGATCATAAGTGCTGATGTGGTGAACATGAATAGTGCCATCTTCAACGCATTCCCGAACAAAGTGATAGTCAAGAGCAATGTGTTTCATCCGAGAGTGGAAGACTAGATTTGCACTAAGATAGGTAGTTTCAGTATTATCACAGTATAGAGAGGGTTGTTTTCAAAGAATTATCTTGAGTTCATACAGAAGATTTTTCACTTATAGTATCTCGGCTGTGGCATTCACAAGGGCTTTATATTTACGTTCGGAGGAGGATTGAGAGACAGTCTTTTGTCGAGCCGATTTCCATGAGATGGGATTCGAGCCTAGATAGAGAATATAGGCAGTGGTAGAACGATCTTCATCACGACTTCCACCCCAGTTAGAATCACTGAAGGCCTTAAGAGTTGGAGGAGATCGTCAGTGGAGGTAAAGACCATGATATATCGTACTTTTGAGACAACGAAGAACACGTTTGAGTGCCGTCCAGTGAAACTCTGTGGGAGAGTGCATGAATTGGGAGAGACAGTTGACGGCAAATGAAACGTCAGGCCGAGTGAGAGAGAGGTATTGAAGAGTATCAACTAGCTGACAATATGGCATGTGATCGACAGATGAAGACCCGTCATGGCGAAGTAGAGAGGTGGTATTGCACATTGGGATGGTAACTTCTTTAGCTCCTTCCACATCGAACTTTTTCAGAAGATCGGTGATGTGGTGAGATTGAGATAGAAAGAGTCCTTATGTTGTGGAAATAGTTTCTATCCCCAACAGTGATGAAGATTGCCGAGATCCTTTAAAGAGAAATATTGTCCAAATTGACAAAAAAAAGATTGAATGAACTGTACATTGTTACCTGTGAGAATAATGTCGTCAACATATATCAAGAAATAGGCAATGATGGGGTCCTTAGAGTAGATAAAAAGAGACGTATCCGCCACGGAATTGGCGAACCCATTTTGTAGAAGATAGCCTTTGAGTTCTTGATACCATACCTTTGGTGCTTACTTGAAATCATAAATAGCTTTACGTAGTTTACAGATATGGTTGGGCAGGGAAGAGTAGAGAAAGCTGGATGGTTGAGCCATATACACATCTTCATGCAGAGTACCAATGAGAAAAGTATTATTAATGTCGAGTTGACGAAGATACTATACTTGAGAGAGTGCCAGACATAAGACTATATGCAGTGTTTTCAGCTTGATAACGGGGCTGATCATGGCAGTATAGTCTAGACCAGGCCGTTGATGAAGCCTTTACCATAAGGCGAGCTTTGTATTGGGCAATGGTGTCATCGGAGTTGCGCTTGATTCGGAAGACCCACTTGCAACCTACAAGATTCTGATTTGATTTGGGAACAAGATTCCATGTTCCATTTTTCATGAGGGCATTAAACTCTTCAGACATTGCAGTATGCCAGTTAGGATTCTTCACAACTTGAGATACACATGTTGGCTCAAGGATTTGGGGATTTGGGTGAACAGTGGTATGGTATATATATTGGGAGTTGAAGTATTTTGGGATCAGTTTATGTTCATTATTGGTGCGAAGATTTAGGGGTTGGGAAAAGGGGATAATTGTGAAAATGGTAAATGTGATTACACGGTTGTGGAGTAAAGTGGGGAGGTAGGGACTGGGAGGTTGGTGAGATTATCGAAATTGGAGGATGAGGATTGTGAAAAGTCAGTGGAGGGGGAGGGGACGAGAGTATGAGATGTTGATGATTGGGGTTCAGTGGGGGCTGGGTTAGGTATGGTGGATAGAATATGAAGTTTGGTAAATTGGGTATACTTGATTGGTTGCAATACTGCGCCAAGAGATGCCAAATCTTGTGGAAGAGCCTCTTGATGTTTACTAGATACCTGCATAGAAAAATTGGTTTCGACGAATTTGACATGACGAGAAATGTAAATTTTGTGAGTGAGGATCTAAACATTTATACGCAGATTGAGATATTGAATAATTTAGAAAAATTCAGGGAGTAGATCTAGCTTGAAATTTGGAGGATGTGTACGGCCTTAACCAGGGATAGTAAAGACACCCAAAAATCTTGAGACATTTGTAGTTTGGGGGACATTGAAATTGTTTTCAAACAAGGATTGGAAATTAAGAACCGGTGTAAGAAAACGATTTATGAGATAAACAACGGTTTGAAAGGCATGACTCCAATACGGGAAGAAATGCCATATGCAATAGTGTATAACCGGTTTCGACAACATAACGATAGCGACGTTCTGACGTGCCATTGTGTTCAGGGGTGTGTGGGGGAGTGGTGAGATGAGAGACACCATATGATGTGAGAATGGAGTCAAGAAATGTGTATTCACTGCCATTTTCAGAGTATATTGATATGAGCGATAATTGAAAATACTTTTCGACAAGATTTTTGAATTAGGGAAAAATGGTGGCAACATTAGATTTACGTTTCATAGGGTATAACCAGACATATTTTGTGTAATAATCAACAAAAATTACATAATAGCGAAAACCATCAAAAGACAATTCAGTGGGTCTTCAAATATCAGTGTAAATTAATTGCAAAGATTTAGAAGCACGAAGTGAATTTTCAGAAAAATGAAATTTATGATTTTTATTGGAATCACAAGAGTTACATTGAAAATTATTAACTACCGAGTTATTAAACACTAACTTATTTTTCCTAACAACTGGCTGAAGAATACAGATGGATGGATGTCCAAGACGACAGTGACACTCACTTATTTCTGATTTGGAGGTAGCGTGAATTTGAGGTTGGATGGAGGGTGCAAGGTAGTAGATATCATTATAGCCATAGTCACAAATTCGACATTTGGGATTAATTCGACGAGGTCGAAAATTCGGATTTGGAGAACTATTCGGAAAAAATCAGCAAGTATTCGGGAAAGATTCGGCACGTATTCGGGAGATGTTCGGGAAGGATTTCGAGGAAAAAATTAATATATGAGACGCTGGGTTTTGATATTGTGAATTATTCGTTGTGTTTGTGAATTATTCGCTGATTTTACGAATTATTCATGAATAATTCGCGAATTATTATCGAATAATTCATGAATAATCCGAATCGTTCGCCAACAGCGAGATTTAATCAGCCATTCAAAAATTTGCGAATTATTCACGAGTTCACCGAATAATTCACGAATATTGTGACTATGATTAAATCTATCCCCAAAGAAGAGGCGCCCCCGTGCGAAGATCCTTCACCAAAAAATTAGTGGGAAAAAACTCAAGTAAGACTTTATTTATGTAATATCCTATACCTGTAATATAGCATTTTAAAATATTCCTTATTTATTTAAATCAGTTTTCGTCATATATGGTATTTTATACAACAACTATAACAACTGAGCCTTTTATCCCCAGCATATGGGGTAGGCTACATGAACCAACATGAGAATCACGCTGGGTCCAGCACATGAATCCTTCGCCTCCACTCACTCCTATCGAACAATATACTTTCATTGAGGCCTTTGGCAACCATATCTTTTCGTATCACCTCCATCCATGTTTTCTCCGGTCTCCCTTTTGCCCTTTTGATATTGCCTATATCGACAGTATCCATTCGTCGAACTGGTGTTTTCATTGGTCCGCGTCGTACATGACCAAACCATCTTAGCCGGTTTTCCCGCATCTTCTTCTCCACAGGTGCTACACCAACTTTTACACGAATATTCTCATTTCTCACCTTATCTTTTCTAGTGTTACCACACATTCAACGAAGCATTCATATCTCTGCTACGTGCATTTTCCGTGTATGATGCTTCTTAGGAGCCCAGCATTCTGTACCATATAATAAAGTAGGCCGAATAGCGCTCCGATAAAACTTCTTTTTCAACCTTAACGGAAGTTATGATCGCACAAAATCCCTGTTGTGCTCCTCCATTTCAACCAGCCAGCTTGGATCCTTTGATTAACATCGCTATTGATCGCACGTTTTTGGCGTGTCGGATGTTCAAATTTCTAAAGTTATAACCGCGATCAGGACGGTGTCGCTTTGCAGCTAGCCGGTTGAGCACGGGTCGATCCACAGGGAGATGGTTGTATGTCCGTTCGAGTTTTAGACGAGTCAATAAAGAATGTGTATATGTATGTTCAAGTCTATCCTAAGTATTCGTATTTATGTTCAACTAAGCTTGTTAAGGTTAAGGTCGGTTAGTAGAGTTAGGATTAGTCTTGTGCTTGTCTTTTTCCATTCTTAAGACGATGTTGGGATAATCGAAAGTAGCGGGGATTAGGAGGACATAGGAATGTGATTTGCGAGTTTAAGCAAGCTTTCCAACGCTAAATCCATTCCTAGTGCCTCTTGTCCGTCCGCTAAATACGCTTATTTCCAACCCTCGGCCAAACACCCGCAACCATGTATCCAATTAAGTCACAACTACATGTCACGTTGTAGTACGCTTAAAGGACTTCTCAACTTAGGTTGCGGCTACATGTCACGTATAACACGCCTATGTAGGGTGTTTTTCGTCACCCCATTGAGATGGGAATACGCGCACGCTTGTCAGGCGTACTACAGATTCCCCCTGCCTAGGGTAGGTCGGGGTTTAATGATTGTGGGGATCCGAATCTCAGGCAGCCGCGAACTAAGCTGCCGTTAATTACCCCTCGCTTTTGGAGCGAGGGAACCACCGATTGACGGGTTAAATTGGTCATGCGAACTCAATATGCAGTGTGCGTGTGTTGTGTTTTGAAAGGGGGTTTTGGATATATCGGGAGCCATGCAGAGTTTTTACGGGGGTCTCGCTACCCGGATAGCGGGCTGGGGGTCAAGGGGGCTAGCAGCCCCCTTGCGGGGTGCGGGGCAGTGCCCCGTTAAATTTTTTTTTCTAACAGGGACAGTGTCGTGGAGTATGTGTGTGTGTAAATATGTATGCATATGTACATATATATATGTATGTATACATGTATATATATATATATATATATATATATATATATATATATATATATATATATATATATATATATATATAAAAGAAAGAGAGGGAAAAGACATCCAAAGGATGCGTGGGGCAGCACCTTGGGCGCTGTGCGCCGAGGTGTTGTGCGCTGTGCGCCGAGGTGTTGTGCGCTCAGGCGCTAGAGTGCCACATGTCGGCACGTGGGCGCTCTGCGCTTGAGCGCTGGGCGCCACGTGTCGGCACGGGGGCGACTTGCGCTCGAGCGTTTGCGCTGGAGCGCAAGCGCGCCACGTGTCGGCACCGGGGCGACTTGCGCTCGAGCGCAAGCGCGCCACGTGTCGGCACGCGGGCGCTCTGCGCTGGAGCGCCGGCGAGAAAAAGAGGCTTTTAGCCTAAAAAAGATTTCTCGAAAGAGAAATCAGAGAGGAGTTAGACCCCTGAGTGTGTTTTTGGGGTTAATGGAAGGGGTTCTTCTTCTTCCTCCTCTGTTAGCTGGATCTTGAAGATCAAGAGATGTGAGATCTCAAAATCTCTTATTTTTGAGATCTGATGACAGATCCAAGTTCCCCTTTGAGGGTTTCGTGGTGAAAAACTATTTTGTTTTTGAAAAGGAAGAGTAAAACTCTTGATTTAATTCAAAAGAAAGAAGAAGGTTTGGGACCTTCAGAAAAGGGAAAGAGATACAAACCCTAGGTTTTTTGTGAGAATGAAAAGTGTATGCTTTATTCATCATCATGTTGCCTTATATAGGCTTACATATTTACATATAGCCCATTGGGCTTTACAAAAATGGCATTTTAGCCATCCCATGGCTCATGTGCCATTTCATTTTTGCACATAAGCCACGGGCTTACAAAATATTGGCTTTATGCCCATTTTGTTTACATTCATGCATAAACAATTACATAAAAATTATTTATTACATGATTTTGTTGTTGGCATGGGGAGGCTGGCTGCGGGCTCGACTTGAGCATGGGCCCGCTTGACCTGGGCTTGGGCCCACTGGCTTGGGGTTGACTTTGATTTTGACTTGGTCAACCGGGGTGTAAATTTTTACCCCAACAAATTGCCCCCCATCAATAAATGCATACAGCATATGTGGGTCGTGTGCATGAAATTGATGGATCTTCTTTTGCGTGGAGGCGACTTGCTTTGGTTCCCACTTTTTGGGATGCACTGCCCTTTTTACGACATGGACGGTCGGCGCTCTGATCCGAAGCGATTTGGTAGATGTGTCCCCGGCACGGAGTGTCGCTGGTCGACGTTTTCCCGAGGCGGAGTGTCTATTGTCGATGTGCCCCCGGCACGGAGTGTCTGCTTGACGTTTCCCCGAGGCGGAGTGTCGGTGGTTGACTTTTCCCCGGACGGAGTGTCGCTGATCGACTTTTCCCCGGCGCGGAGTGTCGCGGGTTGACTTTTCCCCGGCACGGAGTGTCGCTGACAGACTTTTCCCCGGCGCGGAGTTTCGGGTTGACTTTTCCCCGGCACGGAGTGTCGCTGATCGACTTTTCCCCAGCGCGGAGTGTCTGTTGTCGACGTGTCCCCGTCACTGAGTGTCTGCTTGATGTTTCCCCAGCACGGAGTGTCTGTGTTGGACGTTTCGTGGATGCGGAGTGTCTGTGTTGGACGTTTCCCCGATGCAGAGTGTCGCTGGTTGACGTGTCCCCGGCGTGGAGTGTCTGCTGGTTGACGTATCCCCGAGACGGAGTGTCGCTGTTGGACGTTTCCCTGATGCGGATTGTCTGTGTTGGACGTTTCCCCGATGCAGAGTGTCGCTGGTTGACGTGTCCCCGGCACGGAGTGTCGTTGATCGACTTTTCCCCGGCGTGGAGTGTCGGGTTGACTTTTCCCCGGCACGGAGTGTCGCTGATCGACTTTTCCCCGGCGCGGAGTGTCGGGTTGACTTTTCCCCGGCACGGAGTGTCGCTGATCGACTTTTCCCCGGCGCGGAGTGTCGCTGATCGACTTTTCCCCGGCACGGAGTGTCGGGTTGACTTTTCCCCGACACGGAGTGTCGCTGATCGACTTTTCCCCGGCACGGAGTGTCGGGTTGACTTTTCCCCGGCACGGAGTGTCGCTGATCGACTTTTCCCCGGCGCGGAGTGTCGGTGGTTGACTTTTCCCCGGCACGGAGTGTCGCTGATCGACTTTTCCCCGGCGCGGAGTGTCGGGTTGACTTTTCCCCGGCACGGAGTGTCGCTGATCGACTTTTCCCCGGCGCGGAGTGTCGGGTTGACTTTTCCCCGGCACGGAGTGTCGCTGATCGACTTTTCCCCGGCGCGGAGTGTCGTGTTGACTTTTCCCCGGCACGGAGTGTCGCTGATCGACTTTTCCCCGGCACGGAGTGTCAGGTTGACTTTTTCCCGAGGCGGAGCATAATTCCTGCAGGGAAGGTAGATATCCCTAGGGAAGCATGATTTCGACACAGGGTAAATTCTGGGACGGAGCATGATTCCGCCATAGAGGTTGGTTTGATTTGATTTGGGTTGACATCAGCATCGCTACACTGGAATATGGTACCAGGAGCGAATCATCATCTCTTGAGAGGATTTGGGAATTGGTTTTCTATCGGCATCTGCATTGCTGCACTGGAATAATGCCAGGAGCAACTCATCATGTGCCCTGGGAGGATTTGGATTTGGTTTTTTTGTTTGGCATCTGCATTGCTGCACTGGAATAAGCCAGGAGCAACTCATCATGTGCCCCGGGAGGATTTGGATTTGGAATTTGGTTGGCGTCTGCATCGCTGCACTGGAATACGGTACCAGGAGCGACACATCATTCGCCACGGGAGGATTTGGATTTGGAATTTGGTTGGCGTCTGCATCGCTGCACTGGAATATGGTACCAGGAGCGACTCATCATTCTCCACTTGGGGGTTGGGAAGCGATGGCTTAGAAGACAGGTTTAGATCCCTATCACCTAAGCCTTTTCAATTTTATGGGCCGTGAGGATCCCATAAAAGCATTTTCTCCCTACGAGTCATAAGGATCCCGTAGGTGTATTTTCTCCTTAGGAGTCGTGGGGACTCCTAAGTGTGTTGCTCCTTTGTGAGTCGTAAGGATCTCACGCGGGAATTTTCTCCTCACAAAGTCGAGAGGACTCCGCGGGTGCATTTTTTTTTTTGAGGGATCGGGATTGTTTTATGCCCGTGGATTGTATATGGTTTTGTAGGATGTATGATCCAGACCGTAGGGCCGGAAAAATTTCAGGACCTTGTTGGCGTCTGCATCGCTGCAATGGAATGTGGTACCAGGAGCGACTCATCATTCTCCGTTGGGGTATGGGAGATGGAATTTGGTTGGCGTCTGCATCGCTGCACTGGAATATGGTACCAGAAGCGACTCATCATTCGCCATTTGGGGATTTGGATTTGGAATTTGGATGGCGTCTGCATCGCTGTAGTGGAATGTGGTACCAGGAGCGACTCATCATTCGCCATTGGGGTTGGGGAGCGATGGCTTAGGAGACAGGTTTAGATCCCTGTTCACCTAAGACTTTTCAATTTTATGGACCGTGAGGGTCCCATAAAGCATTTTCTCCCTGCGGGTCGTAAGGATCCCGCAGGTGTATTTTCTCCTTAGGAATCGTGAGGACTCCTAAGTGTGTTTTCCTTTGTGACTCGTAAGGATCCCACAAAGGTTTGTTCTCCTCATATATCGTGAGGACACATGAGTGGATTTCCCTTGTTCCCAATTTAATGACTTAGAGGTCGACTGTTTCCAGTTTAACGACTTAGAGGTCATCTGTTTCCAGTTTAACGACGTGGTGGTCATCTGTTTCCAGTTTAACGACTTAGAGGTCTACTGTCTCCAGTTTAACGACGTAGAGGTCATCTATTTCCAGTTTAACGACTTAGAGGTCATCTGTTTCCAGTTTAACGACCTGGAGGTCATCTGTTTCCAGTTTAAAGACTTAGAGGTCTATCCAGGGGCATAGGTATGATGAGAATTATTTGAGCCCGTGGATTGTATACGGTAGTCAATTTGGGGACTAACCGTAGGGCCAGAAGAATTTTGGAAATTTGAATTTTTGTTTGTGTTTTTTTTGTTTTTGTTTTACCGCGATTGCTCTATCCTTTCAGCTTTTCTTATCGCGAAGATCGCGATTGCCCTATCATTTCGGCTTTTATTCGCGGTTGCCCCATCATTTCGTCTTTAATTCATTTTTATTTTTACTCGCTGATTTTTATTGCGAGTTGCCCCATCATTTCGGTTTTTCTTTATTTTTCTTTTATTTACACATTTTCTTGTTTATTTACATTTTTTTTACATTCCCAGTTTAACGACTTAGGGGTCGATTGTTCCCAGTTTAATGACGTGGTGGTCAGCTGTTCCCAGTTTAATGACGTGGTGGTCAGCTGTTCCCAGTTTAACGACGTGGTGGTCCTTTTTGCTTATCCCAGCTCCTCGAACTTTGATCTTGGCGGAGCTGTGTTGATGACCTAGCTCTGTGGCTTGCCGATACATCCGAGGATTGTGAGGTTTTTCCAAGCTTATATTGGTCCTCTGCCCAATCTTTGAAAATATAGCAGTCTTCGATGGTATGACCCACCACTCTATGATATGGGCAGTATATGGGATTGCCGGTCATGTTCATTTCCTGTGGCCTCTTTGGAATAGGCAGTTGCAGACCGCTGTTCAGGGCGTCCATGAATATTTTGCGGACTTCATCCCTCCTGAAGGAGTATACCTTCTTCTTTCCCTCCATTGGAGTAGGTGCCTTTACTGATGCTTGTTGGGGTAAAAATTTACACCCCGGTTGACCAAGTCAAAATCAAAGTCAACCCCAAGCCAAGTGGGCCCAAGCCCAGATCCAGTGGGCCTATGCCCGGGTCGAGCCAGAACATGAAGCGGCCGGCCTCCACCCATGCCAAGATAAAAATTTTGTAATAAATAATTTTGTTGTATTTCTGTTATTTTATTTTATGGATAAATGTAAGAAAAATAGGCATAAAGTCAAATTTTTGTAAAGCCCATGGCTTATGTGCAAAAAGAAATGGCACATGAGCCATGGGATAGGCAAAATGCCATTTTGTGAAGCCCAAGGGGCTATGTGTAAAGTGTATGGCCTATAAAGGCAAAGATAATGAAATATATCAACAACTTTTTCTCTCTCCAAAAAAGTTTCAGATCTGAGATCTTTCTTCCTTCTTCAAGGTTCCAAAACCTTCTTCTTTCTTTTGAATTAAATAAAGAGTTTTACTCTTCCTTTTTCAAAATAAAATAGGTTTTTCACCACAAAACCCACAAAGGGAAACTTGGATCTGCCACCAGATCTCAAAAAGGAGAGATTTTGAGATCTCACATCTCTTGACCGTCAAGATCCAGCTTAACAGAGGAGGAAGAAGAATAACATCTTTCATTAAACCCCCCAAAAAAAGAATACACTCAGGAGTCCAACTCCTCTCTGATTTCTCTTCAGAGAAATCTTTGGGGCTAAAAGCCCTCTTTTCCTCTCCCGCGCACTGCGCCCGAGCGCAAAGCGCCCACGTGCCGACACGTGGAGCGCGCGCTTGCGCTCCAGCGCGCAAAGCGCCCACGTGCCGACACGTGGCGCGCGCGCTTGCGCTCCAGTGCGCTTGCGCTCCAGCGCACAGCGTTCATGCGCAAAGCGCCCACGTGCCGACACGTGGCGCGCGCGCTTGCGCACCAGCGCTCATGCGCAAAGCGCCCACGTGCCGACACGTGGCGCGCGCGCTTGCGCACCAGCGCGCAGCGCTCATGCGCAAAGCGCCCACGTGCCGACACGTGGCGCGCGCGCTTGCGCGCAGCGCTCATGCGCAAAGAGCCCACGTGCAGACACGTGGCGCGCGCGCTTGCGCATCAGCGCGCAGCGCTCATGCGCAAAGCGCCCACGTGCCGACACGTGGCGCGCGCGTGCCTGAGCGCCCAGCGCCCAAGGTGCTGCCCCACGCATCCTTTGGATCCCTTTTCCCCTTTATTTATATATATGTGTATATATATACATTTGTATACAAATGTACACATGCACATACCCCGCAACATTCTCCCCCTCCAAAAAATTTTCGGGCCGGGACCCCGTAAAAACTCTGCGTGGCTCCCGATGTATCCAAAACCCCCCTTTTAAAACAGAACACACGCACACCGCACATTGGGTTCGCATGACCAGTTTAACCCGTTAATCGGAGGTTCCCTCGCCCCAAAGGCGAGGGGTAATTAACGGCAGCTTAGTCCGCGGCTGCCGGAGATTCGGATCCCCACAATCATTAAACCCCCGCCTACCCTAGGTAGGGGGAATCTGTAGTATGCCTGACAAGCGCGCGCGTATTCCCATCTCACTGGGGTGACGAAAAACACCCTACAGATTCTGGCACGCCCGGTGGGACCAATCTCTCCTCCCATATTTCGGGTTAAACGTTCATGCGAACTCAATCAATATACATATCAATTGCTTATACTGAAATGATGTTCTTTTTTCGTGCAGCAATCAACCTTCGATGACAATGTCTCCCCAGACGAATTCAGCTTCCAACGTGACCCCGATTCCGTACGTGGTCAAGATCAACGCTCGTGTGGTTCTCCCCGCAAGCCTCAGTCGACAATGGGAGGAACCGCCCCGCCAGTTTGGCTCTGTCATCATCTACCCTGCCGGAAGCGCTCATTTGGCAGAGATCCGGCGGAACAGGTGGCCAAGCCGGTCTCAAGGGGTAAGAGTCCGAATGTCGTGATCGCCAAGGCACCACAACCGAAACTTAAGACGATGTCTGAACGATTTTCTGGCGCTCCAGCTGGGGGCAAGAACTTCGGTACAAAGGGCAACATCAAATGTTGCAGACGAGCTCAGGCGATGACTCCAACAAATGCACAATCGAACGTATCTCCAAGGCGCTCCATCGACTGGTCTGCGGCGTCTTCCCAAAGAGCCGAAGTCTACCAGGTGCTTAGAACGGAAAAGTTAAGGCAGAAGCGGCTCAGGTATCGAGCCAACAAAAGGGCCAAGGCTTCGGCCAAATGGAATCATGTGAAGTTCCAAGCGCAGGGTTGCCCCGCGACGACGGCTGAGTCGGACGTAAGAATCAGCAATTCCTTCGAGCCTCTAAAGTGGGTTCAGAAAAATTCCATGACCGCCAGAATCAAGAAGGCAGCGGTCCGAACAGTGCCATAAAGAGACGTGTCCCGGCCCCAACAGAAAAAGTACGACACTATCTCTTCAAGGGTCTATCAGGCGCTCTGTGCCGCACGAAAGAAGCGGGGCAAACCCAGAAAAGAAGCGCCAGCACCATTCAAGAACCTGGTTAGGCCAGCCGCCTTCAATCGACTACCAGCTACCGAAGCAAGGGGGTCAAGACAACAATCCGTGAAATCAGCCGCCAATGATAGAAAGACGGCCGGATATATCACCCATACGGTCTATATGGCGGGTGGGCGCCCTAGCGACAACCTTCGCAGCAAAAGCAAGGACGGGGCCACCACATCCCAAGCCCAATCTAGCCTGAATGTGGTTGCCGCCGCCCAAGAACAGCCGCCCCCGCTGGATGAAGAAAACCCTCTCGATGAGGATGATAGGCAGATAGACCCCTCGATCCATGCAGAGTCAAGCTCGGACAGCGAGGAAGAGCCGACTTTCCGCCCCAGGACTGCGGAGCAAGAGCTGCTTCAAGAGCTTCGAAAACAGCTCAGGAGCAAAGATAAAGAGATGGCCAAGCTCTATTCGAAGATTGACGACTTAACGGATGTGGTGATGCAGCTTACGGCTCAAATTGCTCGAGCGCCTCCTAATCAAGCACAAGCCGCTACTAATCAGCCGGGTGATGACAATCCGAGACAGCCAATGCCTGTTCCTTCGGGTCCAAGACTGGTCGAGCCACATGAAAGCCGGCCACACTCTGCTTCTGGGGACGCCTTGGCCCCAGATAGCACTATCCCGCTAACACAGGATCGGATAATGGATTTGGTCACCAGCAAGGTTAAAACATTGGTGGCCGAAGCTGAAGCTCAAAAGAAATCGGCAGTAGTGGGCGGCCATATCCCGCGCAGTACGATCTGATTGAGTTCCCAAGCGGCTACGTCATTCCTAAGTTCGGAAGATTTGATGGAACGGGGAATGCAAACCAGCACGTCGCCCACTTCAAAGCATCGTGCGGAAATACAGGAGGCAATGACGCGTTCCTTCTTCGTCAGTTTGTCAACAGCCTGACCGGCGTCGCCTTCGACTGGTATGCGAGTATACCGGATGGGTCCGTCATTACCTTTGCCCAAATGGAGTCCCTGTTTCGGCAAAGGTTCATGAGTGTCAGTGATAAAATCTCCATTGCCGACCTTGTGAGGACCAAGCCGGGGAAGAATGAAAGCAACACCGACTTTATCGCTCGATGGCGTAATCTCACAGTCAAGTGTGAACCGCCGCTGGAGCAGGACCAGTCCGTCAGCCTTCTCATTGGGAACCTCAGCAATTGGATGGTCCCATTCTTGTGTACAGCGGGCCTCAAGACATTTCAGGAGCTAACCAAGAAAGTCCAGATGCTGGAACGCTCGAAGCAAGAGTCCCCGCCGGACTCTCAGAGAGACAAAACCTGGAAAAGCAAGCGGGATGACAACCGTAGAAGTGGGAGTTCCAGTAGTACCAATGTCTTCAATGCGTCCGAAAATGAAGAAAAGCGAAGGGCGGGCGAATCCAAAACCAACCGGTCTCGAAAGCCATTGCTGGGAGGAGATGGGCCTTCCCTAGAGGAGAAGAAGAACAAGGTTTACTCTTTCAAAAGGGACAAGTTCCGTAAGATATTTTAAAGATGCCTTGAACAACGGCCTACAATTGCCGGAGTCGAAAAGACCCCAAGAAGCAAAAATGACCGACAATCCTCTGTATTGCCCGTACTACCGAGTAGTGAGCATGCGATCGAGGATTGCTATATCTTCAAAGACTGGGTCGAGAAGCAGTACAGGGCTGGAGAGATCGAGCTGTCCAAAAGCGTGTTGGTGAACAATCAAGTTGCAACCGCCAACTTTATACAGACAAAAGTTCTTCTGGGAGCAGACAGCTGAACCTGCTGCCCTGACAAACGAAACTGACTCATCGCGGCCTCCGTGGAGTACACACATATCTAATAAGACGAAGAAGATGATAAAGCTACTTCGGAAAGAACCCAGGATGGAATGGGAAGGGCAGAAGAAGCCTACCAGTCCAGCTGCCAAGGCTGCTCCATCAGGCTCAAAATCCAAGAAGCTCAAGAAGAAGAAAAGTGCAGCTCGGCGCGAAAAAGAGTCTGCAGGGAGATCAACCATTCAAAAATATATCGATTCCCTCGAAGAATATGAACAAAAGGAAAGAACATTGATTCAATTGAAGGAGTTCTTCCCTGTACAAGCGGCTGAAATTCTGGAGGAGTTAGAAGAAGACTCCAATGAAGAAATCCCAGTAGTATCCTGCTACGCCATCCATCTTGGCAGCGACTCCGAGGATGAGCTCTGTTTTCCCGAAGAGGACGAGGAGCTCACCACAAAGGCCAATCAAATCCAGCTTAGAAGCGGCAGGGCTCTACCGCCAAATCAGGGCAACGCCCCAAAAGGGAAGGAAAAACAAGTCGCTAATGAAGAAGATGGCAGAGAACCGGTTGATGAAAACATAAGTCCTTCCTCAGTGGACTATAATGTCTTGGCACATCTCCGGAAGCTTCCGTCTCTCCTGAGCATCTACGATGCCTTGGTCCTATCTAAGGAGCTTAGAGATGTTCTTATTCACGCTCTACAAAACCCCGAGCGGTATCAGGCTCACTTTGCAGAAATTAATATGAAAGAAGCTCAGCACGCTTTGCATGCCGCCGCAGTCACATTTAAGGATGAAGACTTGCTACTGGGAACGGCTGAGCATAATCGGCCGCTTTACGTGACCGGGTACAGCGACGGAGATAGAATTAATCGCATATTGATTGATCCGGGGTCCTCAGTGAATATCATGAACTTGCGAACTCTGAAGAGTTTGTCAATGGACGTCCGACACCTATCAAGGGAAAGGATTGTCATTCAAGGCTTCAACCAAAATTGTTAGCAAGTTCTGGGGTCCATAGCTCTGCCAATCAAATTCGGGGATCTGCAAACTGAAGCTAAGATATACGTGATCGACGCCGACACATCTTATAAGATTCTCTTAGGGCGGCCGTGGCTCCACGATTACGGCATCATTCCGTCAACTCTCCATCAATGCATGAAGTATACTAAGAATGGTGAAGAAAGACGCGTTGACGGAGACATCCAGCCGTTCGGTGTGCATGAAGTCCGGTATGAAGATTCTCGGTACTTTATGAACCACCAAAATGCTAAGCCACAACTGACTAAGGATAGACTGGCCCCAAGACTCAAAAGCAAATCTGCGCCGGCTGTCACTTTCAAAAGCAAAAATACCCAAGTGCGCCCGCATTTCGGCAGCGACACTGATGAGTCCGATGCTGGAAGCCCGTCCTCCCGTAAAACTCGCCCTCGTTTCGGCAGCGATATGGACGAATCTGTTACTGAAGGCCCGTCTAGCAGCAAAGTCCGCCCCCATCTTGGCAGTGACACTGAAGAGTCAGAAGAAGAGGACCTGCCGTGCAACAGCTGTGCAGATCGGCCCCCCATGCAGCAAGCGAAACTACGAGAGACCTTCGAAGTCGCAGAAGGGTCCCTGGCCATCACAAGGGTGCCGGAACAGATGTGCAAAGAGCTCGACGCATTGTCAGTCTCTACCGTGGACCAGCTGGAAACTTTTTACGTGCCCGGGAGGAAAAATGGACAGAAGGGCATCCTGTTTTACAGGTCAAACCCCGTTGTGGACCCGGACGACCTTTCTGTCGCGTGCCTTCCCTATGAGAGAGGCATAAGAGCCGTCCTCAATCCCAGATACTATGTGCCCGAGATGCGGGAATACTTTAAGAAGTGCGGATGCCGGTTATATCAAACGGAGTCCGAAGCAAAGTTTTACGAAGGGCTATGGTATCCGCCCTAGGTCCGAGCACTCATCGATGGACGAATTCCAGATAGACGGGGCATAGGCTACATTCAACCTGATTCCAAAGCGTGCTACATGATCCATGTTGGTGAGGCCAGCGAAAGATCAAATGATGACGGCGAGATAGCCGAGCCAGAAGAAGCTCCTCAAGAGCTCGAAGATGGCGGACAAGCAACCTTTGACGAGCTAACCGAGATTGACTTAGGAACGCCCGATAATCCAAGGCCGACCTACATCAGCTCGCTCTTATCAGAGGAAATGAAAGCGCAGATAATTGCTCTGCTGCATGAGTTCGTCGACTGCTTCGCGTGGACATACAAAGAAATGCCTGGCCTTTCCCCTGAAGTGGCCGTACATAAGTTGGCTATATCTCCTGATGCTAAGCCAGTCAAACAAGCTCCTCGAAGAATGAGAAGGGAGTTGGAAGAAAAGGTCATCGAGGAAACCAAGAAACTCATCGATGCCGGCTTCATCAGGGAAGAGAAATATGCAGACTGGATCGCATGCATAGTCCCAGTGAAGAAGAAAAATGGGCAGATCCGAGTTTGTGTCGATTTCAGGGACCTCAACAAGGCATGTCCTAAAGACGACTTCCCGCTACCGGTCATGGAAATGATGGTCGATGACACCTCAAATTACGAACTGTTCACCTTTATGGACGGCTCGTCTGGATATAATCACATCAAGATGTCGCCTGAGGATGAGAAGCACACAGCATTTCGAACCCCGATCGGAATATATTGCTACAAGGTAATGCCATTCGGACTGAAGAACGCAGGTGCTACATATCAAAGGGCGATGACTAATATCTTTGATGACCTAATCCATAAAGTCGTCGAATGCTATGTTGATGATCTGGTCGTCAAGACTAAAGCTAAGGCCGATCATATCCAAGATCTCAGGACCGTTCTCACCAGACTGAGGGAATACGATCTGAAGATGAATCCTCTGAAGTGCGCTTTTGGCGTGTCATTGGGAAAATTCCTTGGCTTCATAGTTCGACATCGAGGGATCGAAGTTGACCCATCAAAGATAAAGGCCATCATGGAGATGCCCCCTCCGAAGAGTCTGACGCAGCTAAGATCTTTTCAAGGCAAGCTTGCTTATATACGGAGGTTTATCTCAAATTTATTAGGGAGATGTAGGCCCTTCTCAAAGCTCATGAAGAAAGGAGCTCCTTTTATCTGGGATGCCGAATGTCAAGCAGCGTTCGAAAGCATCAAACAATACTTGTTGCACCCTCCAGTGCTGGCCGCTCCCATTCCAAATAAACCGCTGATTCTCTACACTGCCGTGCTGGACGAGTCACTTGGTGCGCTCCTTGCGCAGAATAACGAGGAGGGAAAAGAAAATGCCCTCTACTACCTCAGTCGAACTCTAGTCGGGGCGGAACACAACTACTCCCCAATCGAAAAGCAATGCCTGGCTCTAATATTTTCTGTGAAGAAGCTGAGGCACTATTTGCTCGCTCATCGGGTTATGCTGATCTCCAAGGTCGACCCGCTCAAACACTTGATGACCAAAGCAAGCCTAGCCGGCAGAATGGCAAGATGGGCTGTCATGCTACTTGAGTTTGACATAGTTTATACTCCTCAGAAAGCAGTGAAAGGGCAAGCTCTTGCAGACTTTCTCGCTGCTCATCCCATACCAGAAGGGTCGCCGCTAAATTGTGAGTTACCCGATGAACAGGTGCTGCACCTCGAGGAAGATGAGCCATGTTGGGAGCTCTACTTCGATGGAGCCTCGTCAATAAGGACCTCCAGTAAATCAAGCGTCCCGGAGATAAAAGCAGGGATAGGATTGGTGTTCATCACACCATCAATGGGAACCCTACGGCGTTCTTTTGCTCTCACCGAGCCTCGGACAAACAATGAAGCTGAGTATGAAGCTCTGATAGCTGGTTTGGAGCTTGCCGTAGAAATGGAAATCCGTCGGCTACGAGTCTACGGTGACTCCCAGCTTGTCGTCAACCAAGTAAGTGGCGACTATAAGATATACAAACCCGAGTTAGCTCGGTACAGAGGTCGAGTGGTGGAACTCATGAAACGGTTCACTCATATTGAACTAATGAGAGTCCCTAGAGCGTTGAACGGAAAGGCTGATGTACTCGCTCGCTTGGCCAAGGAGCTGGCTGATCCTGACATGGACGAAATTCTGATCACAGTCAGGAGCCGGAAAATTCTACCCCCAGTCTCTCTACGAGAAGAGGAAAGCGCGGAACAGAAGAGCAGTCCCGTGGAAGAAGCTTCGATCATCCAAGACGAGCCCGATTGGAGAGAACCCTTCATAGAGTACCTCCGATACGACAAGCTGCCCGAAGAAAAATCTGCGAGGATTCAGCTGAAGAAAAGAGCTCTCCGATACGTGTTTGTAAATGACACGTTATACCGCAGGTCATATGACCAACTCTGACTCAGGTGTCTGTCATTGGCCGAAGCCCAAAAGGTCATGACAGATGTCCACTCGGGCGTTTGCGGTGCTCACCAATCGGGCCCTAAGATGCGACTTCAAATCAAACGGCTTGGGTATTACTGGCCCACCATGATACGGGATTGCGGAGAGCATGCAAAGAAATGTTATATCTGCCAAATTCACGGTGATTTTATTCACAAGCATCCCAATCCATTGCATCCTACGGTGGCGTCGTGGCCCTTCGAAGTCTGGGGCACCGACATTGTTGGCCCAATTGATCCTCCGTCATCTAAAGGCCACCGGTTTATACTGGCCGCGACAGACTACTTCTCCAGATGGGCTGAAGCTGTCCCGCTAAAAGAAGTTAAGACAAAGGATATTCTGACCTTCTTCCAGCATAATATTCTATACCACTTCGGTACACCAAGAAGAATCATTTCTGACAACGGGCCTTCTTTCAAGAGCTTCAATATCTCAAGGTTCGCTACTCAGCACAAGATAGACTGGAGATATTCCTCCATCTATAATCCAAGAGCCAATGGGCTAGCCGAAGCCTTCAATAAGACTCTATGCAAGCTCCTGAGGAAAAATGCTTCAGCCAACAAGAGAGACTGGAATCTCAAGCTTCACGAGGCATTGTGGGCATATCGTACCACGCACCGCACTCCAACTCAGTCCACTCCATACTCATTGCTCTTCGGAGTGGAGGCGGTCCTCCTCCTCGAAGTCGAAGTTCCAAGCTTAAGAATGGCCATTCAACATGAGTTGACGGAGGAGGAAAACGTGCTCCTTCGACTTGAAGAACTCGATGCCCTCGAAGAAAAGAGGCTCGCGGTGCAGCAAAATCTGGAGCTATACCGAGCCCAAATGTCACGGGTCTATGACAAGGTAACTCATCTCCGCGCTTTCAAGAAAGGTGAATTGGTGTTGGTCCTCAAAAGACCGATCATCCCCAATCGACATGCCAAGGGAAAATTCGAGCCGAACTGGGAAGGACCATACGTCATTGAGAAAGTATTCGACGGAGGATCCTACCAACTAATAAGTGCAGAGGGAGAAAGGCCCATGCCACCCATCAATGGACGATATCTCAAGAAATACTACACATGAATGCTCCAAGTCGCAGGCGAATTGAGCACATCGGCCCTACGGTCTGGATCAGACATCCTGCAAAACCGTATACAATCCACGGGCGTAAATGACCCCTATTCCTCCCAAATCCTGCCGGTGAGACTACTTTTAAAAGTCCCACCAGCGGCAAATAAAAAGAGAGAAAAGAAAAATAAAAAAAAAGAAGAAGAAATAAACGGTATGTCCTCAAGCAAAACGGGCACGGACGAAAACCCGAAAGGGCTCCGTGAGTAAAAACAGCAGGACTACCGGCGAGTCTGTGAAAACCCGAAAGGGCGCAAACTCGTGAAAAGAGATGAAAGACACTCACAAAGTCCTCTCGACCTTGTGAGGAGAAAACCCCTGCGTGAGATCCTTACGACTCACAAAGGAGCAACACACTTAGGAATCCTCACGATTCCTAAGGAGAAAATACACCTGCGGGATCCTTACGACTCGTAGGGAGAAAATGCTTTTATGGGACCCTCACGGCCCATAAAATTGAAAAGCCTTAGGAGGTAGGGACCCAAACCTATCTCCTAAGCCATCGTTCCCCAACGGGCAACGGCAAATGATGAGTCGCTCCTGGCATTTCGCTTCAGTGTTAGCGGTGCTGATGCCGACCAAAAACCCAAATCCCAAGTTCTCCCAAGGCAAATGATGAGTTGCTCCTGGCATTATTCCAGTGCAGCAATGCTGATGCCAAACAAGATCCAAATTCCAAATCCCCAAACGGCGAATGATGAGTCGCTCCTGGTATTATATTCCAGTGTAGCGATGCAGACGCCAACCAAATTCCAAATCCCATACCCCAACGGAGAATGATGAGTCGCTCCTGGTACCACATTCCCGTGCAGCGATGCAGACGCCAACAAATCCCTGAAATCTTTCTGGCCCTACGGTCTGGATCATACATCCTGCAAAACCGTATACAATCCACGGGCGTAAAACAATTCCAATCTCTCCTAGGTCCTACCGGTGAGACCACATTCAAAGTCCCACTAAAAAAAAGAAAAAGAAAAAAAAGGGGTATGTCCATAAGCAAAATGGGCACGGAGGAAAACCCGAAAGGGCTCCGTGAGTAAAAACAGCAGGACTGCCGACGAGTTTGTGAAAACCTGAAAGGGCGCAAACTCGTGAAAAGGAGATGAAATGCACTCTCAAAGTCCTCTCGACTTTGAGAGGAGAAAATTCCTGCGTGAGATCCTTACGACTCACAAAGGAGCAACACACTTAGGAGTCCCCACTACTCCTATGGAGAAAATACACCTACGAGATCCTTTCGACTCGTAGGGAGAAAATGCTTTTATGGGACCCTCACGGCCCATAAAATTGAAAAGTCTTAGGTGATAGGGATCTAAACCTGCCTCCTAAGCCATCGATTCTCAAATTCTCTCGGGGCAAATGATGAGTTGCTCCTGGCATTATTCCAGTGCAGCAATGTAGATGCCAAACAAAAACCAAAATCCCAGAATTCTCTCAATGACAGATGATGATTCGCTCCTGGTACCATATTCCAGTATAGCGATGCTGATGTCAACCCAAATCAAAATCAACAAGTCAACTTCCACTCCGACACCGCAGAAAGCGGAGCAAGTCAGAATCCAATCTCGACACCGCAAGAAGCGGAGTAAGTCAAGTCTACCCCTGACACTGCAAGAAGCAGAGCAAGTCAAATCAAGCACCGACCGTCCAAGTCGCAAAAAGGGCAGCACCGACCGTCCACGTCGCTAAAAGGGCAGCACCGACCGTCCAATTCGCTAAAAGGGCAGCATCGACCGTCCACGTCGCAAAAAGGGCAGCACCGACCGTCCACGTCGCTAAAAGGGCAGCACCGACCGTCCAAGTCGCTAAAAGGGCAGCACCGACCGTCCAAGTCGCAAAAAGGGCAGCACCGACCGTCCACGTCGCTAAAAGGGCAGCACCGACCGTCCACGTCGCTAAAAGGGCAGCACCGACCGTCCACGTCGCTAAAAGGGCAGCATCGACCGTCCACGTCGCAAAAATGGAAGCACCGACCGTCCAAGTCGCGAAAAGGGCAGAATCGACCGTCCACGTCGCAAAAATGGCAGCACCGACCGTCCAAGTCGCTAAAAGGGCAGCATCGACCGTCCAAGTCGCAAAAAGGGCAGCATCGACCGTCCAAGTCGCAAAAAGGGCAGCATCGACCGTCCACGTCGCAAAAAGGGCAGAACCGACCGTCCAAGTCGCAAAAAGGGCAGCACCGACCGTCCACGTCGCAAAAAGGGCAGCGCAGGATTCCTACAAAGCGGGAACCAGATCAATCCGGGCCAGGGGAAACGTCTATCACGGACACTCCATCTCGGAGTCATGTCAAGCAACGACCGTCCATGTCGTAAAAAGGGCAGTGCCAGCTTCCCAAAAAGCGGGAACCAAATCAGGTCGCCTCCAAGTAAAAGAAGATCCATCAATTTCAAGCACACGACCCACATATGTGGTGTGCATTTATTGATGGGGGGCAATTTGTTGGGGTAAAAATTTACATCCCGGTTGACCAAGTCAAAATCAAAGTCAACCCCAAGCCAAGTGGGCCCAAGCCCAGATCCAGTGGGCCTATGCCCGGGTCGAGCCAGAACATGAAGCGGCCGGCCTCCACCCATGCCAAGATAAAAATTTTGTAATAAATAATTTTGTTGTATTTCTGTTATTTTATTTTATGGATAAATGTAAGAAAAATAGGCATAAAGCCAAATTTTTGTAAAGCCCATGGCTTATGTGCAAAAAGAAACGGCACATGAGCCATGGGATAGGCAAAATGCCATTTTGTGAAGCCCAAGGGGCTATGTGTAAAGTGTATGGCCTATAAAGGCAAAGATAATGAAATATATCAACAACTTTTTCTCTCTCCAAAAAAGTTTCAGATCTGAGATCTTTCTTCCTTCTTCAAGGTTCCAAAACCTTCTTCTTTCTTTTGAATTAAATAAAGAGTTTTACTCTTCCTTTTTCAAAATAAAATAGTTTTTCACCACAAAACCCACAAAGGGAAACTTGGATCTGCCACCAGATCTCAAAAGGGAGAGATTTTGAGATCTCACATCTCTTGACCGTCAAGATCCAGCTTAACAGAGGAGGAAGAAGAATAACATCTTTCATTAAACCCCCCAAAAAAAGAATACACTCAGGAGTCCAACTCCTCTCTGATTTCTCTTCAGAGAAATCTTTGGGGCTAAAAGCCTTCTTTTCCTCTCCCGCGCACTGCGCCCGAGCGCAAAGCGCCCACGTGCCGACACGTGGCGCGCGCTTGCGCTCCAGCGCGCACCACTCGTGCGCAAAGCGCCCACGTGCCGACACGTGGCGCGCGCGCTTGCGCTCCAGCGCGCATCGTTCATGCGCAAAGCGCCCACGTGCCGACACGTGGCGCGCGCGCTTGCGCTCCAGCGCGCATCGTTCATGCGCAAAGCGCCCACGTGCCGACACGTGGCGCGCGCGCTTGCGCACCAGCGCTCATGCGCAAAGCGCCCACGTGCCGACACGTGACGCGCGCGCTTGCGCACCAGCGCGCAGCGCTCATGCGCAAAGCGCCCACGTGCCGACACGTGGCGCGCGCGCTTGCGCTTGTGCTCATGCGCAAAGCGCCCACGTGCCGACACGTGGCGCGCGCGCTTGCGCTCCTGCGCGCAGCGCTCATGCGCAAAGCGCCCACGTGCCGACACGTGGCGCGCTTGCGCCTGAGCGCACAGCGCCCAAGGTGCTGCCCCACGCATCCTTTGGATCCCTTTTCCCCTTTATTTATATATATATGTATATATATACATTTGTATACAAATGTACACATGCACATACCCCGCAACATTCTCCCCCTCCAAAAAATTTTCGGGCCGGGGCGCTGCCCCGAACCCCGCAAGGGGGCTGCTAGCCCCCTTGACCCCCAGCCCGCTATCCGGGTAGCGGGACCCCCGTAAAAACTCTGCGTGGCTCCCGATGTATCCAAAACCCCCCTTTCAAAAAAGAACACACGCACACCGCACATTGTGTTCGCATGACCAGTTTAACCCGTTAATCGGAGGTTCCCTCGCCCCAAAGGCGAGGGTAATTAACGGCAGCTTAGTCCGCGGCTGCCGGAGATTCGGATCCCCACAATCATTAAACCCCCGCCTACCCTAGGCAGGGGGAATCTGTAGTACGCCTGACAAGCGCACGCGTATTCCCATCTCACTGGGGTGACGAAAAACACCCTACAATGCTGGTCCTCGATGCACATGTCTGGGAGGATTAGGTTCCCGAAAGGTTTCGGTCTCCATTTGCATGAAATCAGCGATCGTAGCTTGACTGTTTGCTAACACGCCTTTAGACAGTTCTATCTCTCCCATCTTGTATTGCCTTTCGACCCAATCTTTGAAGATGAAGCAGTCCTCAATGGCATGACCTATCACCCTGTGATAGGGGCAATATTTTAGGTCGTCGGTCATATTCTCTTCTTGCGGTTTCCTTGATTCTGGCAGTTGTAGACCGTTTCTTAGGGCGTCCTTGAATATCTTGTGGACCTTTTCCCTCTTGAAGGAATAAACCTTTTCCAGCTTCTCTTTCAGAGGCGATTCCCCCCCCGGCGTATGTATCGGAGGGACTGGAGGCTGATTGCGGCCGTTTTTCGCGAAGGCGCTCCGCTTTTAGGTTCAAAGGGATATCAGTTGGCTGCCCCCGGGTATCAATCCCTGGCTCATGAGCCAAAATTTGATTCTGCTGTAATTGCAATCGGGCGACTTGGGTTGCGAGATCTGCCACGACGTTTGCCAGCTCGTCGACTTTGGAATAGACCTCGGCCATCTTCTCATCCCTGTCTTGAAATTGCCTTTGAAGCCATTGGAATAATGCTTGTTCTGCAGTTCCGGCTATGACAACCGGGTAATCTTTATTGGCTGAGCTCAATTCAGTAGGAACCACGGGCTCCTCTGGCTTATTGGCCTGAGCGGGCTCTTCATCATTTAGATCGAGCCGATGCTGGGTAGCGTCAACCATATCATTACCATGGCTGTGAAGAAGAGGAGGGTTCGTTTCTTCATGTTCGGCCATGTAGACAGTGTGGATAACACATTCAGTCATTCTTTCATCGCTGGCAGCTGGTTTCGCAGAGCGGTCTGGGCTTTGGAAATTCATAAATTTTAACATGGCCAGAGCCCTAGCCTTTTTGTTGGCTCTATATCTGAGCCGCTTCTGCCTCAGCTTCTCGATTTTGAAGGCTTGGCGGGCATCCGTTATCCGGGAAGCCATTGTGAGTTGATTAGCAGGGAGCTTAGAGAAGACACCCGATCGAGCTGTTGTCGGGGGTACCGCTGGAGCTTGCCCGAGATGCCCAGTTGCTTCATTGACGTTGATGGCCATGCCCCCAACTGGAGCGATGGAGGGTCGTTTGGAAACGGATTTGTGCTTGGGCTGAGGTGCCCTCGCGACCACCACATTTGGTCTCCTGCCTTTCGAGACCGGTTTGTCCGCCACCAGGGCTTGAGGAGCTGGGATGGCGCCAACTGGCGTGAACACAATAGAGCCGAATGGTAGCAGCGGCTCCTCCCATTGTCGCCCGAGACTGGCCGGAAGGACCGTCCTAGAGTCTATCCTCATCGTATAGGAGATAGGAGCCGTGCTGAGAGCTGAGATCGTCCTTGGAGACATTGTTGAAAAGTGATTGCTTGAATACCTGCATGAAAGAGCATTATTTTAGTATAAGTATAGATATGTATATTGACTGAGTTCGTATGAACGTTTAACCCGAAATATGGGAGGAGAGATTGGTCCCACCGGGCGTGCCAGAATCTGTAGGGTGTTTTTCGTCACCCCATTGAGATGGGAATACGCGCGCGCTTGTCAGGCGTACTACAGATTCCCCCTGCCTAGGGTAGGTCGGGGTTTAATGATTGTGGGGATCCGAATCTCCGGCAGCCGCGAACTAAGCTGCTGTTAATTACCCCTCGCTTTTGGAGCGAGGGAACCTCCGATTGACGGCTTAAACTGGTCATGCGAACTCAATGTGCAGTGTGCGTGTGTTGTGTTCTGAAAGGGGGTTTTGGATATATCGGGAGCCACGCAGAGTTTTTACGGGGGTCCCGCTACCCGGATAGCAGGCTGGGGGTCAAGGGGGCTAGCAGCCCCCTTGCGGGGTGCGGGGCAGCGCCTCGTTAGAAATTTTTTTCTAACAGGGACAGTGTCGTGAAGTATGTGTGTGTGTAAATATGTATGCATATGTACATATATATATGTATGTATACATGTGTGTGTGTGTGTGTGTATATATATATATATAAGAAAGAGGGGGAAAATACACCCAAAGGATGCGTGGGGCAGCACCTTAGGCGCTGTGCGCTCAGGCGCTAGAGTGCCACGTGTCGGCACGTGGGCGCTCTGCGCTTGAGCGCTGGGCGCTTGAGCGCAAGTGCGCCACGTGTCGGCACGGGGGCGATTTGCGCTTGAGCGCAAGCGCGCCACGTGTCGGCACCGGGGCGACTTGCGCTGGAGCGCAAGCGCGCCACGTGTCGGCACGCGGGCGCTCTGCGCTTGAGCGCCGGCGAGAAAAAGAGGCTTTTAGCCTAAAAAAGATTTCTCGAAAGAGAAATCAGAGAGGGGTTGGACTCCTGAGTGTGTTTTTGGGATTAATGGAAGGGGTTCTTCTTCTTCCTCCTCTGTTAGTTGGATCTTGAAGATCAAGAGATGTGAGATCTCAAAATCTCTCCTTTTTGAGATCTGATGACAGATCCAAGTTCTCCTTTGTGGGTTTCGTGGTGAAAAACTATTTTGTTTTTGAAAAGGAAGAGTAAAACTCTTGATTTAATTCAAAAGAAAGAAGAAGGTTTGAGACCTTTAGAAAAGGGAAAGAGATACAAACCCTAGGTTTTTTGTGAGAATGAAAAGTGTATGCTTTATTCATCATCATGTTGCCTTATATATGCTTACATATTTATATATAGCCCCTTAGGCTTTACAAAAATGGCATTTTAGCTATCCCATGGCTCATGTGCCATTTCATTTTTGCACATAAGCCATGGGCTTACAAAATATTGGCTTTATGCCCATTTTGTTTACATTCATGCATAAACAATTACATCAAAATTATTTATTGCATGATTTTGTTGTTGGCATGGGGAGGCTGGCTGCGGGCTCGACTTGAGCATGGGCCCGCTTGACCTGGGCTTGGGCCCACCTGGCTTGGGGTTGACTTTGATTTTGACTTGGTCAACCGAGGTGTAAATTTTTACCCCAACAGCCTAAGCGAGGGGGTTGCGGTTGTTTGGTCGGGGTTCGTTTCAAGATATTTGGCGAAAAGAAGTACAAGGGATTTCTCCGTCCCTCACACCACCTTCCTTAGCCTTAACAAGAGGGAAATTATTCACACATCATAAAACAAAAGAAAACAAAACAAGAAGGAAGAAAAGAAAGGAAAATACGGTTTTACAAGTGAAGCAAGCTAACTCTTGGGTCCTCACCTTAGCAAGGAACTCCGTCGAGTATCATCGCTTGAAAATACGGATAAAAGAAGAAAAGAAAAGAGAACAAGAAAAGAAATAACAACAACTAGTTAACAACAAATAATAAAGTTACACTAGAAATGAAATTACAATACAATGAACTAAAAATGCAAGATAAGAAAAATAACCCTTATCTTCATTTCATCATCCACTCAAAAAACTCTCATTACAATTTTCATGGAGGAAAGAATGAAGAAGAAGAAGAAGCTAAACTAAATCCTAACAAAAAGAGATGGGAAAAGAAGACATGACGAAGACCCTTGGCTTGGCACAAAACTGGGCTATTTATAGGCTGCGTGCTGAAACTCTAGGGCAACATTATGGCCCTAAATGCAAAGAGCAAACTACCCCCAAAATTTGGTCAGATGATGACACGAAACCGCGGCGGATCCGCCGCGAAAACCCACATTTGGCGGCGGTTCCGCCGCGGTTTTGCGGAATTGGGGTCTCGTATTTTCTGGGTTTCCTTGTGTTGCTATCTTATGTTGTTCTACATGTCCCAAACTACAAAATGCCTTCACAATTTCTTCAGATCTGCACAGTCCAAACATAGCTTCACTTTTGATTGATTTGACCTTTCTCCCTCGAGCTCCGCACACCCATTGATTCTTGTGCTGCCTCTCTCGTGCTTTGTGCTTGTCCCTCTCGTGCTTTGTACTTGTCCCTCTCGTGCTTTGTACTTGTCCGAGACACGAATGATCACCGTCATTTGTCTTGTCTCTGGAACTGGTACGCGGCACTGGACGGATACGGATGATCGGAACCCGGCTTTTATCTGCTGGCAACAGATGTTCTGGATTTTGGCGTAACAGTGGAGATTTTGTATCATTTGCGTTATTTTGGACTAAGAACATGTAGCCTGTAAATATGTAGGAAACACGGATTAAAAGCACCTACCTATAAACAAACGAGCATAAGAACGGGCGGTATAAAATGCAGTTTTCTGTGATGAACAAATACCCCCAAACTTAACTTTTGCTCGTCCCGAGCAAAACCAATTATTCACAAAAAAAAGTCCTAACCGCACTTTCGCAGGGAACGCGATTGCATTGCGCTTGTGCAACAAGCCGTTAAACCTCTAGGTGTCCCTAGTAGGAGGAGTGTTGTCTCCTGAGGGTTTTCAGCGGATTACACCCATAAAATCCCGTCAAGCTAGTGTCATAAGTTAACATCGATTCTACTCCTACAGTTTAGTATTTACGTTAGAAATTCTATCATCCTAAATTAGAAACATCCAACCCTTATGTTTCACGCCTCCTATCTACTTAACTTCAGATCCTATACGTTCCAAAAAAGATTAGAAAGATGTTGGTATCTCCTGAGTTTTCCTTCTAAAGTGCGGTCTTAAATCAGGGATTTTTATCAACTTTACAGAAAATATAAGTCTTATTCTTCATTTTTATCTTCTATCCAAACATCGATTGTATACCCCTACGTGTGTGTAAATTTGCACCCCTACACTCGAGATTTCAATTCAAGCTATAGTACCCTTGCCATAATACCTAATACTACTTTTTTTCATTTAATGATGGACGGTGTTGCTCACACACCTTTCATGCGACTGTTAATACTTCTTGAGGCACTAACGGCCGATTACTGAATGTGTGAACTTAAAGCGTAATTAGCTGGTTCCAGGTCTTGACTTTATTTATTTTTCTTGTTCTTTTTCTTTTTCAAGACCGGATATATTTTTCAATATGCTCTTTTGGTGTTTATCTTTAAATACCGTTTTTTCTTTCATACTAGGCTTTCAGGCAAGAGTATTTCTAGGTATTCTCTACTATCCTAAGTTTCAAGGTGCGTGTAAGTGCAGTTGTAGGGTATATACTTTCTGAATTTGAACTCAAGAATATAAACTATTTTTCAGACTTATCCTCCAGTAAAGCTTCAATACTTTCCCTTCATCTTGACTTAACTCAAGAACTGAACTCAAGATTACCTATTTCTCAAAAAAAAAACTGTAAGGACGTATACTTACCAAAGTTAGACAGAATAAGGGTTATTTTTAGAGTTTTCAATTCCTAAGCCTAGGATTTAGTTATTTCTAACATATCAACTAAGCTTTCAGAATAAAATCTAAGTTACCCTACTAGCTAACTTGACGACAAAGTTTTTATATTTTTGAGAAAATTTTCAATTTTTGTGGGTTTTTAAATAAGTATGCAAATGCAAAATATACAAATGAATGCGAAGGAAGAAAGCTTACCGAGCACACCCCCAAACTTAAACTTGACAGTGCCCTCACTGTCAGGCTACACCAAGAGGGTCAAAATTGACGGCGCTCTCCAAAAGAAAATTTTATACAAAACAAAAAGGAAAACAAAAAATATATACAAAAAGGGTCCCCCCAAACTTAAGTAAAACGGTGTTTCTACTGTTAAGCGTTGAAGTTCAGGATCAGGGGGGAAGGAACAGTATCAAGCTATACAAGGCCTTACACAGGGCAAAAGTTAGTACCAACCATTCAAAGATTTTATCTCTATAATGTGCTGGTTGGTGAAAGAATGCGGAGAGGTAAGAAATGGAGAATATGCGAGACCGTATAGAAGCGGGATACGGTCTCGGTATATGAGAAGAAGAATGGCGGAAGGGAGAAAGAAGTGGAATACGAACTTGAGGGTGGAAATGGATTGAATAAATTAGTACAATCTGTAATGATCGATGTGAAAAGATGGATTGTAGTAATCTATCAATATGGCGAGAAATTAGGTCAAATCTCTCAAGATTCGTGAAAAACCATGGGTACGCCGAACTTGGTAAACCAGACAATGGAAATGGAAGTGATGTAAGTCCATGTCACGCACCCCACGAACTTGAGGGGAGGCGGAATATATGAAAAACAATTATCAAAGCTTCGTAACACGGATTTGAGCGCATAAATCGTATCTAAACCGTTACTAGCAAACTACGAAAGGTTTAACTACTCGGATTCGAAGTTATACCTCACGTTACTTGTCCTTCGGGTCTTCATCGCTGTCCTCCACTCCTCGTAGGATCTTTAGAACGTCGGCACCTCAACGGCCTCCTCGAGTCAAAGACGATCCACCCGAGAGCTCCTACTCCAAGCTTGATCTCTAACTTGAGATAACTAGGTTTCTTTAGTTGCTAATCAAAGTGACCTAGCTGATATAGAGTGAGGTTATGGATTAATTAGTCTATCTAATCCTTGATCTCAACACATGAGAGGGGAGGATTAGGGTTTCAAGAGAGAGCTTGAGGAGAGAGAAAGTGAGCATAAGTTATGAATGAAAAAGCTTCTCACTTCTAATATCTAATGAAGCATAAGAAAATCAAAATGAATAAATCAAATGCATTATCATCATGCTTCATTAAATATATGCAATGAATCATCAAGTGAGTCATTAAGCAAAAAATGCTTCATTAACTCACTTGAATGATTCATCTAAATGAGTCACTAGATCATTAATTGCTTATGCTACCTAAACCCTCAAGTCATCACTTTTCTAGAAGCTTCCCGTCAAATTACGAGAACGCCCCTACTATCCGTGAAAACACGGAAAAACTTTAGACTGTATAAATCCAATAACCCTATAATAGAATCTGGCTTAAACCAAAGCCGGCTAGTAAAAACTGTCCGAACGTCGTACGTTCGTTTAAACACGTAAGCGTCCGAACCCTTGTCGTAAAACCATACGACCTCTATATCGTTTCTCCTGGAGCAGGGAAACTCTCTGTGTGGGACTCTAAAGACTCGACACTACGCTGGCAGTGGGTTTAACCACAGACCGCAAGCGGCACTAGCTGTACGTAACGGTCCCCAGGTAGATGTCGATAAGAAAGCCGATGAGGAAACCCATCCGAACTCCTACTGAGCCTAATGTGACAATCTCCGTACATTCCGGTCTGCTCGTCTAAGACTATCGTATATCGGGCCTAGGGGGCGGCAAGCGTCAGTCCCCTAATAGCGGTATAAGTCGTGTCGGAGCGTAGCCCATTACACTCTGAGAAACTACTGGAACCTACCAGTAAATCTCGCTTGCCCTGGCCAGGGACTTTAAGTAACGGCTCTCTGACACAACGCGATATCAACTCCTAATACCGGGAGAGACGAATCCTTTCTAACCGCCACTGCCTCCAAGTGCTCGGGACTACACCTAACTGCTACCTGTTTGCACGACTCCTTTGAGCCGTAGTAGGGTAGCAATCTAAGAACAGTGGGACACACTCAAGGCGAAGTAGCAGTGTCAAGTCTGTGGACTATGCTGTACTCATGTCACCTGGGAACTGTTAACTGACGACGGGTATAATACCAACCAACAGTTCCCCTGCGAGTCCTGTCTGGTGTACCCGTAACCTAACGAGCATCTGTATACTATCTCCAGTACTACGTACTGATGGCTGTGGGACAAACCATCTCCCCAACTGCGATGAGAAGCGTACACACTAGTCTACTCCGGAATATCGATGCCCTGTCTCGATAATCCAACGACCAGGGACCTGTATAGGATGTTGCTTATAGACTACCCAGCCCCACTAGTGTGACTGCCATCACAACGCTGGTAATCAAGCAAAGATCCTATGGGCTCTACTAATATGTATAAGTGATACGTTACAAGAAACATATTCACATATTAAAGTAGACACAAACCAAGTAGCATACTACCATTTTTAGTAAGACTGTTATATAACTGTGAATATCCCAAGCTTCCATTAAGTAATTACAACCTAGTATGATACAATAATGGCCCCTAGGGCATATACACTAACAATCTCCCACTTGCACTAGGGCCATGAGCTGGCATATCGTAGACCTATCATCTCGAATAGCCTCTCGAACTGCGTCTGAGGAATGACCTTTGTGAATGGATCAGCAATGTTATTCTCCGTCTCTACTCTTTTCACCTCGATCTCCTGGCGATCTACGATCTCTCTTATCAGGTGATACCGCCTTAAGATGTGTCTGGACTTCTGATGGGACCTGTGTTCCTACGCTAAAACTATAGCGCCGTTGTTGTCACAATACAGAGGTATTGGACCAACACTGGTAGGAACCACCTGAAGTTCTGTGAGGAACTTCTTCATCAAGACAGCTTCTTTTGCGGCATCGCAAGCAGCTATGTACTCCACTTCCATTGTTGAGTCAGCAACGGTCTCCTGCTTGGAACTCTTCCAACAGACCGCCCCTCCATTGAGGGTAAAGACACAACCCGACATGGACTTGGAGTCATCTTTGTCACTCTGGAAGCCGGAGTCGGCAAAGGCCTCGATCTGGAGGTCTTTTCCTCTATACACTAAGAACATCTCCTTAGTCCTCCTCAGGTACTTGAGAATGTTCTTTACTGCTATCCAGTGATTCTCATCTGGGTTTGCCTGATACCGGCTTACAACGCTTAATGCGTATGCTACATCTGGTCTGGTACATAACATCACATACATTATAGAGCCTACCGCAGAAGCGTAGGGTATAATTGACATGCGATCCCTTTCCAAATCAGTCTTGGGAGACATCTCTTTGGAGAGGGTGATTCCGTGACAAGCTGGTAAGTTACCACGCTTAGAATCTTCCATACCGAATCTCTTCAATATGGTGTCTATGTACCTGGACTACGAAAGTCCTAACATCTTCTTTGATCTATCACGATAGATCTGGATCCCCAGAATGTAGGTGGCATCACCCAGGTCCTTCACGGAGAATTTCTGTGACAAGAATCTTTTGACTGACTGTAACATAGGAATATCATTTCCTATTAGGAGAATGTCATCCACGTACAAGACGAGGAATACTACAGCTCTCCCTACAATCTTTCTGTATATGCATGGTTCATCTGGATTTTTGATAAAGTCAAATTCTTTGACAGTATCATCAAAACAGATGTTCCAACTCCGCGATGCTTGCTTTAGTCTATAAATGGACTTAAGCAACTTGCATACTTTACCGCTGCTCCCACTCTGATTAAATCCCTCTGGCTGATCCATATAGACGCTTTCTTCCAAATTTTCATTTAGAAAGGCCGTCTTTACGTCCATCTGCCAGATCTCATAATCGTGGAAGGCAGCAATAGAAAGAAGGACCCGAATGGATTTGAGCATAGCCACTGGAGAAAAGGTTTTGTCATAGTCCAAACCAGGTTTTTGACGGAAACCCTTTGCCACAAGTCTAGCCTTATAGGTTTCAACCTGTCCATCTACACCAATCTTCTTTCTGAAGATCCATTTGCATCCTACGGGTTTTACCCCATCTGGAGCAATGTCCAAAGTCCATACTTTGTTAGTGTACATGGACTCCATTTCGGTCCGCATTACATCCGGCCATTTTACTGAGTCACCGCTCTGAATGGCTTGGTGGAAGCTAGTAGGCTCATCATAGTCAATAGTGCAATCCTCTCTATCCCCGTCTATGAGAAAACCGTAGTATTTCTCGGGCGGATGAGACTTCCTACTACTTCTGCGGATAGGCGCTGGGATGTTCGGTTCTCCTGAACCTTCTTGTTCTACCAAGGTTTCAGTAATAGCTTGTGGTTCTGGAATTTCTTCCAGTTCTATTGCGCTCCCACTTATCTGATTTTCTAAAAAACTCAGTTTCCAAGAAGCGGGCATGTTGAGAAACAAAGACCTTTTGCTCCTCTGCGTAATAGAAAAGATACCCTATGGAGTTCTTTGGATATCCCACAAACTTACACTGTACTGAGCCTGCCTCGAGTTTTTCTGCATGCCGCTTCTTTACAAAAGATGGACATCCCCATGTCTTAAGATACTTAAGACAGGGTTTCTTCCCACTCCACATCTGATATGGAGTGGTAGGCACAGTCTTGGTTGGAACTCGGTTCAAAAGGTATGCAGCTGATTCTAGTGCATATCCCCAGAATGATCATGGTAACTCAGTGTTACTCATCATGGAACACACCATATCCAATAGGGTCCGGTTCCGTCTCTCCGATACACCGTTATGTTGTAGTGTGTATGGAGGAGTAAGCTGAGAGAGAATTCCATTCTCTTTTAAGTAACCTAGGAACTCGGCACTTAAGTATTCACCACTTCGATCAGATCTTAGTGTCTTGATACTTTTGCCTGTTTGGTTTTCCACTTCATTCTTGTATTCCTGGAATTTTTCAAAGGCTTCAGATTTATGTTTCATTAAGAAGATATATCCGTACCTTGAAAAGTCATCCGTAAAAGTAATGAAGTAAGAATAACCGCTTCGCGCATGTGTAGACATTGGACCGCACACATCACTGTGTACGAGCCCCAAGAGCTCGCTCGCTCTTACTCCGTGTCCAGTAAACGGAGTCTTTGTCATCTTTCCTATGAGACAAGACTCACAAGTAGCATAAGTTTGATAAATATCCTTCTCTATGCAATTTAGTCAACCTTCTCTCATTGATGTGACCCAGTCTACAATGCCATAAGAAAGCCTGATTTAATTCCAGAGACTTTCTTTTAAGTGTGTTCTGGATACTGAAAATCTGAGCTTGATTTAATATGTATATCCCGTTTTTTAATGTACCTGACCCAATCAGAACTTGATTTAGGTGGATGTGGACCACATCGCTTTCAAAAGTAAAATCATATCCTTCCTTAGAATGTAAGGATACAGATATGATATTACAAGTCACACCTGGTACATAAAAATAGTTACGCAGAATCAATATCTGTCCAGTTGTCAGTCCAATATGATATTCCCCTACGGATTCAGTGTTCATGCTCATTCCGTTAGCAACCCTGAGGGTCATATCACCTATCCTGATAACCCTACGGTTTCTCAGAGCCTGTAACGAATTACAGATGTGGGATCCTGATCCGGTATCCAATACCTAGGAAGTAGGGTTAACTGACATACAGTTCTCTATTACAAACACACCCGAAGCCGAAGCCACAACATGCTTCGAATCCTGACTACTGGCTTTGCTAGCCCTGCAATCCTTCTGCCAATGCCCAATCCCATAACAATAGGAACGTCCCTCTTTTACTACATCCAGTTTTGTAACTTTTGCCCTTCTCTTTCCTTCTACTTCCCTGGTTTCCTTTAGGGTAGAAGGTAGAGACTGTAGAATCAAGTCAGTATCTGACCCGTTCTCCAACGTGGTCTTCAGGTCCGTGAGCTCATCAATATAGCTAGTCATTGTAAGGACGTTGCCCCCTACAGATGACCCGACAGCCAACCTCGCTTGAATTAATTCGTTCGAGGTCTCATATCTTGTGATATGAGATTGCTCTCCAGATAAATCTTTGTTATGGAGAAAGATGGAAACTGAGTCCATCTTCTCGTGCTGCTTTTGGTATACACCATCAACTGAAGCTAACACGAGGCACTTGGCTTTCATTTTATCCTTTTCCCGTGTCTGACGGATATCCATATCCGCGACGGTAGAAATTGGACCTGGGATGGCGGGATCTTGAGTAGTAATAGGGTGGTCCAGCTTGTCATAGGCAATGGACATCTGGACAGACCTTTGTCAGTCATATAAGTCAGATTCAGTCAATTTGTTATCTAGATGTAACCTAGTCGTGGTCACAAGGTCGCTGCAATTAAGAGAGAGAGAAGAGAACACTTTAGCATGATGCTTTTGCAAGTTTAGAGTGGTTTTATATTTATCTAAATAGGATGGATCCCACTGTAACTCGAATCCTTCCTCAAACCATAAAAGAAGAATTAGCCAGGACTATTCTCACCGTACAATACTTTCTTAACCATTCAGCCAGGCCAGTGTCGATACTTCGAGGGAGGTTTTCCAACGCTTTCGCGAAGTTCCTTAACTAAATAACCTCTTTTCTCTGGTGGCGTAGCCCCGCTGACACCTTTCTGGACACCTACTTGGTTTATAGCATTGATCGTTAAGTGACGAATCTCCTGATAAGTAGCATGTACTCACAATAGGATCGGGATCCAAATATCATCGTATGATAATGTTGAAGGAATCCTACCAACATTCATCAAACTCCAAATGGTATGCAACACTAGCAAGTTTCAGTTTCTTTTAGAAACCCCCGATGTGGATTTTTGCCCCATGCTCTTATGACCTTGACTTTAGTCAGCAAATCATAAGTCACATGTCAAGTTCTACCCGTCATTCTCCAGGTTAATTGGAACCCACCCGTACATACCCTTGACTTTAGTCAACAAGGTAGTACGACTGTCCCAAACCAACGCATCTATCTATGCTACATATGAATATTCAATAGCTACCAAACACTGTGCCTTGACTTTAGTCAACAAACACAGCTTGAATACTATTGACTATCCATATGAAATGACGGAGGGCTATGACTGGTTTTGGCAAAACCGTGAACGTAGTGAACTTGATATAATCGAAGGAACATGATACTTTTTAAAAGGAGTGGTTAAAGCTCTGCAATTAAAAATTCTGCTCTTTTAAAATAACCGAGTGGTTTCTTTTAAATTTGTTCCAACGACTTAACTTTGGTTTATTTTCTTTGCATTATAATAATGCGTCCCATCATATATCCTATCATTGCAGAAAACAACGAAAATACCACGTCCTCTTATGCCATCCGCATTCGCCACGGGGTCCCGTCATCACCCGTTAGGTTACTTAACTAACGACAGAGCGGGGGCTGGGCTAGCGCGGGTGTAAAACATAAGTGACGTCTAATAGCTATCATATATAGATATTGTACATTCGTCAGACGCAATAATAGACATTCCAGATCACAGATGAACTTTATTGGATATACAAGCAATCCGCGTTTACTTTGAGCCTGCAACAAAAGACGAATTACACAGTTGTGATGAATAGCCATTACCCCACCCTAGACCCCTACGGGTACGGCAAACTACCCGCCAAGTACCCGAAGCGAAGCAGTTTCCCTCAACAACGTGAGTAGACCACTAAACACTTCAAAGTACCCGGTAGTTTGTGCACCCCACCTTGGGTCTATCCTAGGAGCAAAAACAGTAAAAATGAAATAATACAACGGTGGATACAACCGCAACCTGGATGCGCCCCGCAAAATAATATTACAACATATTACATTTACATCAAATGAATGAATATAAAACACATCTCAAACCCCGGCTAATCATCACAACGATCCAATCAAGTTCATATACACAAACAGTAAACATTACAGAAATGTGCAACCCCCTGCCAACCGACATACTAGCAGTTAGGGGAGGTTTACGAACAAATTAAACATTACAGATAAAAAACCCGATTAGCAAATAACTTAGAACATCGATCGACTACCTTTTTCCGTGTCTACCCCAAAAGAAAACCAGCACAGAAGTAACCTGGGCAGAAACAGAATATACTGGAAAACAAAACACCAAAACATATGAATTACAAAGCAAATCCGAGTCAACTCGGGGTTGTCTCCGCCGTGGATCCGCGGCTAAAAGCACAATCTTACCGCGGATCCACGGCCATCTTGCCGAGTTAGGACATCGTATTTTCCCAGAATTCTTATATTTCCATGCTGTGAATTTTAAGGCATATCAAATATTTTTTTCGACACGTTTAAAATTAACAGAAACTGATAGGGGTTCCGGGGTTTCGTTTTCGTGTTTTTCCGACGATCGAAGTTCTAATTATTTGCTAACAAGCTAGTAATGGTTTAGTTGGCTCTGATACCACTGTAAGTCCATGTCACGCACCCTACGAACTTGAGGGGAGGCGGAATATATGAAAAACAATTATCAAAGCTTCGTAACACGGACTTGAGCGCATAAATCGTATCTAAACCGTTACTAGCAAACTACGAAAGGTTTAACTATTCAGATTCGAAGTTATACCTCACGTTACTTGTCCTTCGGGTCTTCATCGCTGTCCTCCACTCCTCGTAGGATCTTTGGAACGTCGGCACCTCAACGGCCTCCTCGAGTCAAAGACGATCCACCCGAGAGCTCCTACTCCAAGCTTGATCTCTAACTTGAGATAACTAGGTTTCTTTAGTTGCTAATCAAAGTGACCTAGGTGATATAGAGTGAGGTTTTGGATTAATTAGTCTATCTAATCCTTGATCTCCACACATGAAAGGGGAGGATTAGGGTTTCAAGAGAGAGCTTGAGGAGAGAGAAGGTGAGCATAAGTTATGAATGAAAAAGCTTCTCACTTCTAATATCTAATGAAGCATAAGAAAATCAAAATGAATAAATCAAATGCATTATCATCATGCTTCATTAAATATATGCAATGAATCATCAAGTGAGTCATTAAGCAATAAATGCTTCATTAACTCACTTGAATGATTCATCTAAATGAGTCACTAGATCATTAATTGCTTTTGCCACCTAAACCCTCAAGTCATCACTTTTCTAGAAGCTTCCCTTCAAATTATGAGAACACCCCTACTATCCGTGAAAACACGGAAAAACTTTAGACTGTATAAATCCAATAACCCTATACTAGAATCTGGCTTAAACCAAAGCCGGCCAGTAAAAACTGTCCGAACGTCGTACGTGCGTTTAAACACGTAAGCGTCCGAACCCTTGTCGTAAAACCATACGACCTCTATATCGTTTCACCTGGAGCAGGGAAACTCTCTGTGTGGGACTCTAAAGACTCGACACTACGCTGGCAGTGGGTTTAACCACAGACCGCAAGCGGCACTAGCTGTACGTAACGGTCCCCAGGTAGATGTCGATAAGAAAGCCGATGAGGAAACCCATTCGAACTCCTACTGAGCCTGATGTGACAATCTCCGTACAGTCCGGTCTGTTCGTCTAAGACTATCGCATATCGGGCCTAGGGGGCGGCAAGCGTCAGTCCCTTAATAGCGGTATAAGTCATGTCGGAGCGTAGCCCATTACACTCTGAGAAACTACTGGAACCTACCAGTAAATCTCGCTTGCCCTGGCCAGGGACTTTGCGTAACGGCTCTCTGACACAGCGCGATATCAACTCCCAATACCGGGAGAGACGAATCCTTTCTAACCGCCACTGCCTCCAAGTGCTCGGGACTGCACCCAACTGCTACCTGTTTGCACGACTCCTTTGAGCCGTGGTAGGGTAGCAATATAAGAACAGTGGGACACACTCGAGGCGAAGTAGCAGTGTCAAGTCTGCGGACTATGCTGTACTCATGTCACCTGGGAACTGTTAACTGACGACGGGTATAATACCAACCAACAGTTCCCCTGCGAGTCCTGTCCGGTGTACCCGTAACCCAACGAGCATCTGTATACTATCTCCAGTACTACGTACTGATGGCTGTGGGACAAATCATCTCCCTAACTGGGATGAGAAGCGTACACACTAGTCTATTCCGGAATATCGATGCACTGTCTTGATAATCCAACGACCAGGGACCTGTATAGGATGTTGCTTATAGACTACCCAGCTCCCACTAGTGTGACTGCCATCACAACGCCGATAATCAAGCAAAGATCCTATGGGCTCTACTAATATGTATAAGTGATACGTTACAAGAAACATATTCACATATTAAAGTAGACACAAACCAAGTAGCATACTACCATTTTTAGCAAGACTGTTATATAACTGTGAATATCCCAAGCTTCCATTAAGTAATATACAACCTAGTATGATACAATAATGGCCCTTAGGGCATATACACTAACAATTGATAAAGTTACTTGCAAGGTCGGAACGATGGAAATGATGGAGGTAGGTGATTAAGGAAGGTTATCGGTTAAAGGTTCAGGAGGGTGTACACAGTCAATGAAAGGAACTTGATGAATTGGAAAATCCGACTCATCAATTAAAACTGGTTCATCCTCAGTACTATCCTCAATAGTCTCCTCAAAATTCAGCTTATCCATGCAAATTTCATCAAAATCAAGACGCATATGAAGTTCGGGAAAAACAGTTAAAGACTCGGGATGATGAATTGGAGAGAAAAACTCATCCAAAACTGCGGGTTCATCATCCGAAATATTCCCAGCGTCAATATCCTCAATCAAGTGAAAATCAATTTTCTCAGACACCTCATCAAGAGCATGGATTTCAATCAATTCTGGTTCTAAGATGGAGGTGTAGAGATCAAAAGGTTTGGGATAGGTTTCACTCGAAAGGGACCCTTCACAATCGGGTAAATCAAACACTACAAAGTCACACAACTCACTAATACTTCTATCTTTAATTGGTGAATCGTTTGGAACACTTGATAGACTTTCAGAACAGGAGTTGTGGGATTCAATTTGGGATGGGTAGGTTTGATTTGGAAGGGTGTAAGGCTCACTCTCTCCACTCAAATTCACAGCCTGTCCTACTGCCTCATCATACATTGGAAAATTTGGAGCTAGTTGAAAACCAGCTACCGGGTCACTAGGTTGTATGAGGGCGGCCATGGACGCATTCAAATCCATCATCTGTTGGCATGACGCTACCCTAAAGTCTTCCAATGACTGTTCCAGACTAGACATGGGTTGTGAAGGGGTTTCAGTAAAAGATTCAAACTCGTTTGGATACTGGAAAATCCCAAAAGGCCGTGGAGAAGCAATGTCTAGGGAAGTTGCAAACGTCGGGTAGGATTGATAGGAATTGAATGGTTGGACAGGAGTATGATCAACATTTGGATAAGAAGGTGAATAGAATTGTTGATCCAAGGAATTGGAAGTGGAGAATGGAGTGAAAGATCGGCTACGGGATTGTTCGATTCGTTCTGTAATAGACATAGGTCTTGGAGTTACAACAGGACTCGGAGAAGGAGTATCAACGTAAGAAGGGGTGAATGTTTGAAATGGTTGATACGAAGTGGATTGCGGAGTCAAATTGTTCGTCCTAGACGCGTCTATCCGATCTTTCAAAGAGATTTCGGGCATGGATGGATCGTTCGAAGTTCGGCCAAAACAAGAACTGTAGGAAGTAATGTCTGGTTGTGGGTACCAAAGTTCGGCAAGACTTTTTCTAGGTGGAGTACCCATGATATGAAGAGAAGAAGAAGAAAAAGGAGGGGAAAAAGAATGTGGAATTTTTTTTAATATTTTTTTATTTAAAAAAAATGTTTGTTTTTGGAGTTTTTGAAATTGTTTGTTTGTGAAAGAATACGGAACTATGGGACTAAACTTTATACAAGCACAATCACAATCACAATATGCACAAACACACCTAAAGCTAGGGTCTTCAAAGTCCAACTAGACCGCTCCTAGACTTCCAAGCGACCAGTTGCAAGATAACCTTCGAATCGCCTCTTCACTGCCAATTGCGGCCAGGTAAGCACAAGTGAGGTAAGGAGGGTTCTGCTCACGAATCACTGTGAGACGGGCCTTTTAAAATTACCTCCTCACTTGTCTAGCCTAGGCACCACAAAGTCAAGCTTAGATAAACGACCGATTCCCCGCAACCTTCACCTGTCCTAAATGAGCGCGACAGTCCTTATAGGTTTGGTCTAGATATTTTTTATTAGCTCAAGATAATGCGTATGCAATTAGTGATTTGTGGGGTCTTAGGAAGGGTGATGAAATCCCTACCCAATCTGAATTGGTGTTATATCCCCTTAATGTCCGTATTAATATATGCAAAGTGGTAAACAAACAAAATCTAAAACAACAAAAATTTATTTGGCGGCTGCGCAATCTGTGCAAAGAAACCTGCAGAAAATACAGTATAGTGGAATTCACAGAGAAGATAAAAGGAAAGAGAAAGGGCAGAAAAAAATTGGGGCACAGAGGCCTCAATACGGCCGCGGAACCGCCGCCAAAGCCCCTATTTGATCGCGGTTCCACGGTCAAATTGATGAGTTGGCGCCTGAAATGTGGTTCCCTGCACTCCCCTTGATCTCTACTCCAAAATAAAATGCTCTGTTTTCTTTTTGGATTACTGTACTTGCTCCAGATTAGCCTGCACACTTGCACACAAAAATTATCAAAAATAACAAAAAGATTTTATTTTATATATATATACAAAAAGAATATTAACCCGAATAACAAGAAAGAAAATACGTTACCATCTCCCCGGCAACGGCGCCATTTGATCGCACGCTTTTGGCGTGTTGGATGTTCAAAGTTATAAAGTTATAACCGTGATCAGGACAATGTCGCTTTGCAGCTAGCTGGTTGAGCACGGGTCGATCCACAGGGAGATGGTTGTATGTCCGTTCAAGTTTTAGACGAGTCAATAAAGAATGTGTATATGTATGTTCAAGTCTATCCTAAGTATTTGTATTTATGTTCAAGTAAGCTTGTTAAGGTTAAGGTCGGTTAGTAAAGTTAGGATTAGTCTTGTGCTTGTCTTTTGCCATTCTTAAGACGATGTTAGGATAATCGAAAGTAACGGGGATTAGGAGGACATAGGAATGGGATTTGCGAGTTTAAGCAAGCTTTCCAACGCTAAATCCATTCCTAGTGCCCCTTGTCCGTCCGCTAAATACGCTTATTTCCAACCCTCGGCCAAACACCCGCAACCATGTATCCAATTAAGTCACAACTACATATCACGTTGTAGTGCGCTTAAAGGACTTCTCAACTTAGGTCGCGGCTACATGTCACGTATAGCGCGCCTAAGCGAGGGGGTTGCGGTTGTTTGTTCGGGGTTCGTTTCAAGATGTTTGGCGAAGAGAAGTACAAGGGATTTCTCCGTCCCTCACACCACCTTCCTTAGCCTTACCAAGAGGGAAATTATTCACACATCATAAAAGAAAAGAAAACAAAAAAAGAAGGAAGAAAAGAAAGGAAAATACGGTTTTACAAGTGAAGCAAGCTAACTCTTGGGTCCTCACCTTAGCAAGGAACTCCATCGAGTATCATCGCTTGAAAATACGGATAAAAGAAGAAAAGAAAAGAGAACAAGAAAAGAAATAACAACAACTAGTTAACAACAAATAATAAAGTTACACTAGAAATGAAATTACAATACAATGAACTAAAAATACAAGATAAGAAAAATAACCCTCATCTTCATTTCATCATCCACTCAAAAAGCTCTCACTTCAATTTTCATGGAGGAAAGAATGAAGAAGAAGAAGAAGAAGAAGAAGCTAAACTAAATCCAAACAAAAAGAGATGGGAAAAGAAGACATGACGAAGACCCTTGGCTTGGCACAAAACTGGGCTATTTATAGGCTGCGTGCTGAAACCCTAGGGCAACATTCTGGCCCTAAATGCAAAGACCATACTACCCCTAAAATTTGGTCAGATGATGACACGAAACCGCGGCGGATCCGCCGCGAAAACCCACATTTGTTTTGTGTAATTGGGGTCTCGTATTTTCTGGGTTTCCTTGTGTTGCTATCTTATGTTGTTCTACATGTCCCAAATTGAAAAATGCCTTCACAATTTCTTCAAATCTGCACAGTCCAAACATAGCTTCACTTTTGATTGATTTGACCTTTCTCCCTCGAGCTCCGCGCACCCATTGATTCTTGTGCTGCCTCTCTCGTGCTTTGTGCTTGTCCCTCTCGTGCTTTGTACTTGTCCCTCTCGTGCTTTGTACTAGTCCGAGACACGAATGACCACCGTCATTTGTCTTGTCTCTGGAATTGGTACGCGGCACTGGACGGATACGGATGATCAGAACCCGGCTTTTATCTGCTGGCAACAGATGTTCTGGATTTTGGCGTAACAGTGGAGATTTTGTATCATTTGCGTTATTTTGGACTAGGAACCTGTAGCCTGTAAATATGTAGCAAACACGGATTAAAAGCACCTACCTATAAACAAACGAGCATAAGAATGGGCGGTATAAAATGCAGTTTTCTGTGATGAACAGCTATCGATCTCCCTATCCTTTTGGATGATAGAACCTAGATATCTAAACTGATTGCTCGATGATATCTCTTATATACCAATGTGGTATCGACTTCTCTATTTGCTAAATTTGCAATGCATATATGCTGTCTTGGACCTGCTTAATCTGAACCCTCGAGATTCCAACGGTTGCCTCCATAACTCCAATTTAGCATTAACCCCTGTTTTCATCTCATTTACTAGAACAATATCATCAGCGAATAGCATACACCAAGGTATCTCATCTTGAATAGTTCTAGTAATCTCATCCATCATGACGGTAAACAGGAATGGACTTAATGCAGATCATTGATGTAAGCCAATTGTAATCGGAAAATCACCTGTTTGGCCGCCGCAAGTTCTGACATTTGCCACTACTCCATCGTATATATGCTTGATTATATCAATGTACTTGACGGTGACCCCCTTCTTCATCATTGTCTCCCATAATACCTCTCTAGGTATCTTGTCGTACGCTTTCTCTAAATCAATAAATATTATATGCAAATCTCTTCTTCTCTATCGAAAACGCTCGACAAGTTGACAAAGAAAATGAATATTCTCTATCGTCGATCGTCTGAGTATGAACCCAAACTGGTTCACTGTTATCTTAATATCCTTTCTTAGCCTATGTTCAATCACTCTCTCCCAAAACTTCATGGTGTGACACATAAGTTTTATTCCACGGCAGTTTGAGAAATTTTGAATGTCACCTTTATTTTTGTAGATAAGTACAAGGGTACTTTTTCTCCACTCATTTGGTATCTTTTTGGTCCGCCAAATCTTATTAAACAGATCTGTCAGCCATTTAACGCTTATTTCTCGTAAGCATCTCCAAATCTCGATAGGAATCCCATCTATACCAACCGCTTTTCTTGATCTTATTCTCTTCAAAGCCTCTTTAACCTTTGGTATTCTTATTTTACGCATGAAATCACGGTTTATATCTTGAGATTGAATGTCAAGTTCATCCAAATTCTTCGTAAAGCTCTCATTGAACAATTTGTCAAAATAATCTCTCTATCTTTCCTTGATATTCTCATCTTGAACTAAAACCTTTAGATCTTCATTTTTGATACACTTCACTGCACATAAGTCTCTGGTCTTCTTTTCTCGCATCCGAGCAATCCAGTACATATCATTTTTAGCCTCCTTAGTGTCCAACTTCTCGTACACCTCCTTATAGACCTTAGTTTTAGGTTTCTGAACAGCTTTATTAACTTTCTTTTTAGCCATTTTATACTTCTTAAATCTCTCCGCATCTCTACTTTTCTTCAAATCTTTATAAGAATCTCTCTTGATTTTAATAGCAGCCTTTACTTTTTCGTTTGACCATGATGTGTCCTTAGATGGTAGAGCACCACCTCTCGACTCACCAAGTAGATCTCTAACTACTTTCTTGATACAACTAGCCATCTTATTTCATATTCTGTCTGAATCATTTTCAGACTGCCAATCCGTCTCTTGAACTACACGATCTATAAAAGTCTTTTGGTTACCTTTTTTCAGTCGCCACCACTTAATTCTAGGTTGTACCTTACGTCTAATCTTCCTAGATTCTCTTCTAAATTGAAAATGTAGAACTAAAAATCTATGTTGAGTGGTTACACTCTCACCTGGCACTACCTTACAGTCGATGCAACAAGCTCTATCTATCCTTCTCATCAGAAAAAAGTCTATTTGACTTGCACTTGATTCGCTCCTAAAGGTGATAAGGCGAGACTCTCTTTTCCTAAACCAAGTGTTTGCTAAGATCAAGTCATAAGATAAGGCAAAATCTAGAATCGAGCTACCTGCTTCATTACTTTGTTCAAAACCAAAACCTCCATGGATACTATCAAACCCACTACGACTAGTACCTACATGTCCATTGAGATCACCACCAATAATAACTTCTCTCCACTAGGTATCTTTTACACCATCTCATCTAAATCCTCCAAGAATAGACGCTTACTAAGGCCATCAAGACCTACCTGTGGTGTATAAGCACTAATAATATTAAAAATCTTCCCAGCTAGAATAAGCTTAACCAGTAAAATTCTATCACCTTTTCTCCTAATTTTAACTATATTCTCAAGCAACCATCTATTTATGACTATGCCTACCCCATTACGATTTTTATCTCTACCCGTATACCAAAGCCTATAACCCAAGGCTCTGTGACTCTACTCTTTTCATCTACCCACTTAGTTTCTTGCAAACACATAATACCAACTCTCTTCCTAATTATCACCTCCACTATTTCTGTTAGTCTACCCGTAAGAGAACCTATATTCTAAGAAGCTAGACGGATCTTATGAAACCCTTGCTTATTTGTCACTACACCCGGGGTCCGATATAGCGCGCCACTTCCGGACAAGGACCTAGAAGCTCTTGCATACTTAACACTACACCTGGGATCCAATATAGCGCGTCGCTAAGTAGGAAATGCCCCAACGATATTTTTATTATGGTTTATGTCATAGAATGTAACAAAATTTTACGTTGGCTGTCACAAACCTATCACAACCCTCACCCTTTCTCATCCGGACTTGGGACCGGCAACGGTGGGTATATTATACGGTATTTTATATGTAACGCATATTTTTGAACTATTTTCATTATTACTTAGTATAATGTAAGCAACGATTTAGTTTATGTGCGATGTATTTTATGTAAGCTATTATATAATTCATATACTATTATTTCGTTCTCTTTATGAAATATTATGTATATAATTAGTATTATAAACAATTAATGCTTTAATAAAATTATATGTGTCGGCACTATATAAATATTGGAGATTTAATGTATAATTCCTATAGCGTTACTCATATGATTTTTATATACATTCTAATATCCTAATGGATAATTCCCGAAACTAAACCCAAACCCATCCCCAATCTTCTTCTCTTTTTCTCAACTGTTACTTTTCTTCTTTTTAAAATTCCCTTCAAAATCTCAAAGTAAATTTCCCTTTAATCCTCCATTAACTCAATTAAATCCCCCTCTTAATTTCTCATTCATTTTCCATTAATTCCCTTATTCTCTAATTATCTCTCTCCCCCCATATACTTTCATAACCTGGTTCTCTCTCTAAACTCTCATTCACTCTCTCCCTTTCGTTCTCTCTCTCTATCTCCCAACCTAACCTACCGCAATGCCACCGCCTCCTCATCGGAGCCCACCGCGCCACGTCGACCCCCTCTACCTCACTTACACCACCAAGTCGCAACACCGACGAGTCCCTCTTCAACCGCACCACCTCTCCACCTATGCCTATAGCCGCCGTTCGCTGCCATTAGCACCACCGGCAACGTCGGAGGGCCATCTCCACCAACCATAACCGGCCCCATACCCTAGTACTTCCTACTCTCTCACAACTCCATCGTCGCCAAATGCCGCTATTACGGTCGCCGTCGTCACCGTCCAAGCCATGGCATCGTTCACGGTAACCTTCATCGTCATCATCGCTGTAACCATCGCAACGCCGGCGCTCGTCCGTCGTGGCCGCATTGCTTTCGAGGCTCACTCTCTTCGCGTCGCGTAAACGTTGTCTCGTGTGTTGAGGCGGATACTCTTCACGTGGTGTCGCATCTATATCAGTGACCAAGGCAAGTGAACTCTCTCACTTGCTTAATCATACTATATATATAGTTATATTAATCGGTTTGATAAATGTTAACATTGATTTAAATAAATATATATTTTAAATGTTAGCCATGATTTTCGTAATCAAAATCTATTTTAAAATGGCGGAATTTATGACCAATAAATCCCTTTACTGATAGCGAATATCACATAGAAATTTGGGTTGAAAATATTGATGTTTACAACATGAAATGATATCCCCGATAACCGATACGAAATCTGATATTTACTGCATACACTGCCGTATTAAATTCGTAGTAAATTGTACATAAATCGTATCGTGGCGTGCTTAAGCTCGTTATGAAGAGGACCGACTAATCTAGGAATCTATAGAAATTGTTATGAATATTGTTTTGTTTCGATAGTGCGAACTGAAGAGAGATACGGCTTTGGACTGCAGTTCAGAGCAGCAATCTCTGCTAAAACCTGTTTTTTAAACACCTGTAAATAACTGTTCAAATATGTAAATGTGCGGAGTCCTATATTGATGCGTAGAAAATTGAGTTAACTTCCTATGCCACTAGTTTCACTAAATTCTATCACAGTTTGATATTTATAACATATTTTATATTGTCAACATGTCTGGCTGTTACTACAGTAACATTTTATACGTAATGACACTAAATATACCGTAACCCCCTGCATACAATAGCTATTACCGATCCGTCTATTGAGTTATAATTTTAACCAATAAACCTAGATTTCATTGAACTGTAGTGATGCCTAATCCTGTACGTAACTAATGGTAAAGTGCATTCGAAGTTGGACTTCCAGTTCAAAAACTGGGATTCCAGCAGTGAACATCTGTTTTAAAATGATCATATCTCCCTAACCCGTATCCCGATTGAGTTGAAACTAATTTTACTGTTTAGATAAACGAGTATAATTTATTTCTTTAATTTTGTTTTACCTGATTCTGTACGTATGAATTATGATAAATTTTGCAAGCTGAATGACATCGATTGCCCTTATTTATTGAACTTCATTTATTGCATTCCGACTATGTCGTGTGATTGCTTTACACATGATTAGTGCCCGTATTCATTTATGCCTTAGTGACCATATTGCATTTTTGTCGTCTATGAGACTTATATAAGTGTAACTATAACTGGTATGAGACAGGTATGGAAGCATTTATATTAGTGTCATAGTTATGACATTGAGAATTGTCCACTTGTCTCATATACTAGTCGAGACATGCTTGATGGAGACCCCGTCTCCAAATTCTCATGTAGGATTTTCATGGAGCGACTAGTATTTATATTCGTGGTCGGATCTTGATGTAGATTGCTTGGTGCTGGGCTAGTTTGAGTGTGAGTTCTATCAACAGAATTTTAGGAGCCACATTACTGGTATATTAGGTGATTGCGTGTTGCTGTGGTACCGAGCTTGAACGGTACATATTATTACTGATCGTAATTCGAGCTTGTGTTTCCAAACCCCTGGATAGCTTTAGTGCCTTGGGTTTAAGAATACTCCTACGGTGGTTGACGTTTACGCTCAAACTGACGATATGTTTAGTGACATAGTTGTTCCCTGATTAAAAAATTAGGAAAGACTTCAAAAAAAAGGCATCACGTGCTCACACGTAACCAATGGTCACGTGTTGACACGTGATGGTTAAAGCAGCAGCAAATAGCGCTGGGAAAGAAGTCAATTTGGGGGTCACGTGCTTACACGTGACCAGGGGTCACGTGCTCACACCTGACCAAAGGTCACGTGTTAGCACGTGACTGGCTTTAAAAGCCTCACAGTTTAATAGAATTAAATTCTAGAGGTTTCTCTAAATCTTTCCAAAATGGAAAAGGGTTATAGAGAACCGTTGGATTAAAAATCCAAGGGTGATTAAAAATCAACAGTTTATGGAAAAATCTTAAATAAGGAAAGATTTCCCTAAATCTCACCAGAAATAACAAACAAAATATCTTTGGATTGAAAATCCAATGGTGAATAAAATTCACTTAATGATCTAAAGGCTCATATTAATTATGAAAACAAAAAAAATCTTTCAATGAAAGATTTGCTAAACAAATTGATTCTTTTCCTCCTCCTATAAATACGAGCCAAGAGAAGAGAAGGGGGTATAGAGAATTTTGGAGAGAAAACTTTAGAGAGAATTTTGGAATCTTGAAAATTCAGAAAGAAAACCTTAGGTGAGAAAAAGAAAGGGGATCAAAACTTCAGAAAAAGAGAATTTAATTCTCAAAAATCTAAGAGTTTAACTCTTTTACAAAGAATTTAGTTCTTCCTCTGGTTGAAGATCTGCAAAGAGCACATCTCCCCAAAAGTTGAGAATTTAATTCTCATCGGGTTGAGATCCTGCCATGCAGATCCAAAACTTAGAGGGGAAATTGAGTTTAGAGAATTTAATTCTCCCAAAACAAAATTATGGTTTAACCCTATATGAGAATTCAATTCTCCTAAAATTACAGGAATTTAATTCCTTCAAAATGGACAGAACTAGGGTTTAACCCTAATTAAGAATTTAATTCTCGCAAATTTACAGGAATTTAATTCCTCTTGAAATGAAATTAGGGTCTCACCCTATACAAGAATTTAATTCTTTTACATATATGAGAATTTAATCCCTCTAAAAGAAAACTAGGGTTTAACCCTAATTGAGAATTTAATTCTCTCAGATTAACGGGAATTTAATTAGGGTTCAACCCTACATAAGAATTTAATTCTTTCATAATAGGAATTTAATTCCTCCAAAATCATGATCAGGGTTTAACCCTACAGAGAATTTAATTCTCAAAATAAAATAAGGAGACTTAAAAAAGAGTTAGGGTCACGTGTCCACACGTGATCCCTGAAAAAATCCCCAGAAATGAGAAGGAAAGAGCTCAGAGGCAAGGCCTCACGTGCTCCACGTGACCCCCGAAACACAGAAAGAAAAAGCAAAAGGAATAGAGGCCTTGGGCGCTCTCACGTGTTCCCACGTGACCTCTTGGCAGACGCTTTAACGATCAGTGCATGAATCCCCCTCACGTGCCAGCACGTGATGCTCCAAAATAAAATATAAAAAAAGTGTTTAACACTCGTTTGCATAAGAAAGTAAAAGGATCTGGTCCCACCTCTGGGCGCCCTCACGTGGCCCCACGTGACCCATTCCTATTTAGTATTTAAACACTAGTTCGCGAGCTTTATTCCTAGTGTTTAACACTGATTATCTTTTAGTGTTTAACACTAATTCCAGAACCTTATTTCCAGTGTTCAACACTGTTACTTTCTAGTGTTTAACACTAATTTGGGATTCTATATTCCCAGTGTTTAACACTGATTGCCTTTTAGTATTTTATACTAAATTGAGAGTTATATTTCCAGTGTTTAACACTGATTATCTTTTAGTATTTAACACTAATTTGGGGGATATATTTCCAGTGTTTAACACTGTTTTCTCTAGTGTTTAACACTATTTTTTAACCAAATTGGTTAATCTTTCAGAGGCAAAGCCTCCCACTCAAAATTGAGTAAAAATTAGAACTCTAATATCTACTGCTCAATCTCAGATAAAAATATTATCAAAGCCCTCAAGCTTTTGTCTAGTATTGCTAAATAATGTGGGCCTGAAACCAGACAAATAGACTAATGGTCCAACAAAGGGCCAATATGTCAAACCTAATTGGACTTAGCCTAAATTGGCCATAAGTCCTCAATCCAGACTTAACTGAGCCAATGTTCTCATAATATAATTAATTGGTCTCGGTTCCAAACTGGGCTACAGATCATTTAATCCACCTTGGTTCAAGGGTACATCTCTTCATCCCTTTGATATTTGCAGTTGTAATTCCTCAACGTCTTCAAAGAGGTGACGGGTCCCAACAACCATACATTTCACGGACTGTGGGGTCCTTAAACTCATGGACTATGATGTCCCTAACCTTGACCGTGATGTCTTAAAACTAACATCGGACTGTGGAGTCCTTAAATCCACGGACTATGATGTCCTTAACCTCGACCGTGATGTCTTAAAACCAACGTCGGACTGTGGAGTTCTTAAATCCACGGACTATGATGTCCTTAACCTCGACCGTGATGTCTTAAAACTAACGACGGACTGTGGGGTCCTTAAACTCATGGACTATGATGTCCTTAACCTTGACTGTGATGTCTTAAAACTAACATCGGACTGTGGAGTCCTTAAATCCACGGACTATGATGTCCTTAACCTCGACCGTGATGTCTTAAAACTAACGACGGACTGTGGGGTTCTTAAACTCATGGACTATGATGTCCTTAACCTCGACCGCGATGTCTTAAAACTAACATTGGACCACCAGGTCCTTAAACTGGTAATCGACCGCAATGTCATTAAACTAAACGATAGAGCCTAATTGCTCTCTTGTCGGATCTAAACGATCCCGTTAAGTTGATCTTAGTCTAAAATTAGACTAGCGTATCCTTAACTAACGTTTAAGTTGATCTTAGTCTCAAATGAGGCTAACGTATCCTTAAACGCAACCCCCCAAACCCAAATCTAAGAAAGATACGGATTTGGACTAGTCGACGCCCTACGGGCGACAACATAACTTAGTCTCCGTATACAATCCACGGGCAACCAAACACAAAACAAACACCCACGACACGAAGTGACCATCTGGAGAAGGAGAAAGTTGTTACCGCGATGCGGTAGCGTAATTAACCGCAGGGGCTTGCGCTTGCAGGGAAGAGCGTCCCCACAATCAAAAACCCCTCAAGCGAGGGGGAATCTGATGAAGTTTGCTACATCGGCCGCATCCGTATAAACCTTCGATATATGATGCCATAAATCAACTTGGTATCTTCGGAGAGGTGGACAGATAACACCAATTAGCATCTGCACCGAAATTCAGGCTAGACGTTTATCGCGTCTTCGTCGCGTTTTTCGGAGGGGAACAGATTCTGGCACGCCCGGTGGGACCTTTTCCTCTTTCCACTCCACACTTCGTGTATCGTGTTCGCGAACCAATCACGGTTTGCCAATGGTTGCCCTTGGGTTTCGAGGTACTATGATTTGGCATCTTGCTTGGTGCAGAAATCAAAGGATCAATGGCGTTCACCTGCTCAAAGTGTTCCACATGCAACTGCAACCCACGTCCTGCCTCAAATGGGGGCATAGCCTACGGGCCCCAAGCTGCTTCCCTGTTCACGATGCCCGTAGAACAGGTCACTCAAGCCACCATAGGGCTGTTTTTCGGGACCATGCTCCCGCCAGCAAACTTCACCGCTCCCGTGCCAGTACCAGAAGCTCCTAAGAAGTCGGTTTTTGATCGGCTTACAGCTGCTGCGGCCCCCCTCAATGGGTCGTCCAGCACCGGCACCTCGGTCTTCTCCAGACTGGGCCAAAATTCCTGTGGGCCCACAATGAAGCCTGCAATCCCAGAGAAGGTTGTCCCGAAGAGAGTAACCAACCCTGCTCCTGAAGTCGTTAAGGCGGCTTCTCCTGCCAAGGGGTCGGTCTTTACAAGACTGACTGTCCCAACTCCCACTCCCGCTCCTGCTACTCAAAGGACATCAGTCTTTAACAGGCTGACACCAGCAGCGGCCCCTCACCTCAACAGGGGGCAAGACAAGGCCATCTCCGTCACCGAGCCAACTCCATCAGCTCGACACGCTCGACATCGCCATTGGCGCAGCCGGAGGCAACTCCCCTTCTGGGCTAACTCCACCAGCCCCGACGGCGGAAATCAATGCTGCTGTTCCAACCGGGAACAACTTCGAGCTGCTGAATAAGGTGCGTAGGAATTCTCCTACCGCCATACTGAAAAGATCTCCTCCTCCAGTGGAGAATGTTACGGAAGCAAAGCCAGAACAGTCCCCTCAGCGGTTGTCCTCCAAGATCTACAAAGTCTGGCGGCAGGTCCGAAACTCAGTGGTTGATCGAGATTACCCTCGCCGACAGAAAAGGGCGAAGGTTCAACAAGAAGAAAGCCATCCTGCCAAGCCACGGGAAGTTATCTGGGTGCCCACTGCGACGACCCCCTCAACTTCGACCGCTCATAAGAAGAGAAGGCCGGAGAAGATCCCCGTGCCTGCGACAAAAGTCAAAGGCACTGAGCCCAAACGCCTTAAGTCTGGGGGCATAGTGGTTCATACTATTTACATGGCATCCGGAAAGTAAGATAGCCGTGCTTCTACGGGCCACCGGCCACTCACCCGATCCATCACAAGAGCTCAGGAACAACAACAGCAGAAGCTTCAGGAAATGCTGACTGCAATGGCCACACTCACCGGACCAAAAGAAAGCCCGGAGGCGTCATCGGAACAACGTCACGAACACGTGACTGATGTTGAATTCTTTCGGAGAATGCTCGAAAAGAAGGACAAGGAGGCTGCGGAACAAGCGGCCAATATAAAGCAAATGGCTCTTCTGTTCCAAGACATGGTGGGTATGATGATCCAGCAGGACCCTCCAGCAGAAGATCCTCCGATTATCCTCGAAGATGACAGAGGAGAAACATCAAATCCACCTCCGGCTCTGTCAACAGCCAAAGAGGAAACAATCTCTAAAGCTGCCCTGGATGACTATGGTTGGGGTAAAAATTTACACCCCGGTTGACCAAGTCAAAATCAAAGTCAACCCCAAGCCAAGTGGGCCCAAGCCCAGATCCAGTGGGCCCATGCCCGGGTCGAGCTCGAACATGAAGCGGCCGGCCTCCCCCCATGCCAAGATAAAAATTTTGTAATAAATAATTTTATTGTATTTTTTATTTTTATTTTATGGATAAATGTAAGAAAAATAGGTATAAAGCCAAATTTTTGTAAAGCCCATGGCTTATGTGCAAAAAGAAATGGCACATGAGCCACGGGCTAGGCAAAATGCCATTTTGTGAAGCCCAAGGGGCTATGTGTAAAGTGTATAGCATATAAAGGCAAGGATAATGAAAATATCCCAAGGACTTTTTTCTCTCTCCAAAAAAATTTAGATCTCAGATCTTTTCTCCTTCTTTAAGGTTCCAAAACCTTCTTCTTTCTTTTGAATTAAATCAAGAGTTTTACTTTTCATTTTATAAAACTAAATAGTTTTTCACCACAAAACCCATAAAGGGAAACTCAGATTTCCATTAGATCTCAAAAAGAAGAGATTTTTAAAATCTCATATCTCTTGATCTTCAAGATCCAGCAACCAGAGGAGAAAGCAGAAGAACCCCTTTCATCAACCCCAAAACATTTTAGGAGTTTAACTCCACTCCGATTTCTCTTTCGAGAATTTCTGTGGCTAAAAGCCTCTTTTTTTCGCCGGTGCCCAAGCGCTCAAGCGCCAAGCGCCCACGTGCCGACGCGTGGCGCGCTGGTGCTCCAGCGCCCTGGGCTCAAGCGCAAAGCGCCCACGTGCCGACACGTGGCGCGCTTGCGCTCCAGCGCTCTGCGCAAGCGCAAAGCGCCCACATGCCGACACGTGGCGCGCTTGCGCTCCAGCGCCCTGCGCTCAAGCTCAAGCGCCCACGTGCCGACACGTGGCGCGCTTGCGCTCAAGCGCCCAGCGCAAGCGCAAGCGCAAAGCGCCCACGTGCCGACACGTGGCGCGCTTGCGTTCCAGCACCCTGCGCTCAAGCGCAAAGCGCCCACGTGCCGACATGTGGCGCGCTTGCGCTCAAGCGCCCTGCGCTCAAGTGCAAAGCGCCCACGTGCCGACACGTGGGGCGCTAGCGCCTAAGCGCACATCACCTAAGCGCACAACGCTCAAGGCGCTGACCCCACGCGTCCTTCGGGCGCTTTCCCCCCTTTTTTTATATATATATACATTTATATATATGTACAGATACACACACACTCCACAACACTTCCCCCCTCCCCAAATTTTTTGGGACAGGACGCTGCCCCGCACCCCGCAAGGGGGCTGCTAGCTTCTTGACCCCCAGCCCGCTATCCGGGTAGCGGGACCCCCGTAAAAACTCTGCGTGGCTCCCGATATATCCAAACCCCTCCCTCCAAAACAAAACACACGTACACTGCACATTGAGTTTGCATGACCAGTTTAACCCGTTAATCGGAGGTTCCCTCGCCCCAAAGGCGAGGGGTAATTAACGACAGCTTAGTCCGCGGCTGCCGGAGATTCGGATCCCCACAATCATTAAACCCCGGCCTACCCTAGACAGGGGGAATCTGTAGTACGCATGGCAAGCGTGTGCGTATTCCTATCTCGATGGTGTGACGAAAAACACCCTACAGTTTCTGGGACGCCCGGTGGGACCTTTCTCTCCTCCCATATTTCGGGTTAAACGTTCATGCGAACTCAATCAATATACATATCGATTGTCTATACTGAAATGATGTTTTTTTTTCTGTGCAGCAATCAACTTTCGACGACAATGTCTCCCAAGACGAATTCTGCTTCCAACGTGACCTCAATCCCGTACGTGGTCAATGTCAATGCTCGTGTGGTTCTCCCTGCAAGTCTCAGTCGACAGTGGGAGGAACTGCCCCGCCAGTTTGGTTCCGTCATCATCTACCCTGCCGGAAGCGCTTATCTGGCAGAAATTCCGGCGAAACAGGCGGCCAAGCCGGTCTCAAGGGGCAAGAGGCCGAATGTCGTGATCGCAAAGGCACTACAACCGAAACTTAAGACGGTGTCTGAACGATTCTCTGGTGCTCCAGCGGGGGGAAAGAACTCCGGTACAAAGGGCAACACCAAATGTTGCGGACGAGCTCAGGTGATGACTCCAGGAAATGCACAATCGAGCGTATCTCCAAAATCCTCCATCGCCCGGTCTACGACGTCTTCCCAAAGAGCCGAAGTCTGCCAGGTGCTTAGAACAGAAAAGTTAAGGCAGAAGCGGCTCAGGTATCGAGCCAACAAGAGGGCCAGGGCTTCGGCCAAGTGGAATCCTGTAAAGTTCCAAGAGCAGGGTTACTCTGTGACGACGGTTGAGTTGGCCGTAAAAATCAGCAATTCCTTCGAACCTCTGAGGTGGGTTCAGAAAAATGCCATGACCGTCAGAATTAAGAATACAGCGGTCCGAACGTCGCTACAAAGAGACGTGTCTCGGCTCCAACAGAAAAAGTATGACACTGTCTCTTCAAGAGTCTATCAGGCGCTCTGTGCCGCACGAAAGCAGCGGGGCAAACCCAGAAAAGAAGCGCCAGCACCATTCAAGAATCTGGTCAGGCCAGCCGCCTTCAATCGACTGCCGGCTACCGAAACAGGAGGGCCAAGACAGCGATCCGTGAAATCAGCCGCCGATAATAAGAAGACGGATGGATATGTTGTCCATACGGTCTATATGGCGGGAGGGCGTCCCAGCGACAACCTTCGCAGCAAAAGCAAGGATGGGGCCACCACATCCCAAGTCCAATCTGGCTTGAATGTGGTTGCCGCTTCCCAAGAACAGCCGCCTCCGCTGGATGATGAAAACCCTCTTGATGAGGACGATAGGAAGGACCCTTCGGTCCAGGCAGAGTCAAGCTCAGAGAGCGAGGAAGAGCCGACTTTCCGCCCCAGGACCGCGGAGCAAGAGCTGCTCCAAGGGCTTCGGAAACAGCTCAGGAGCAAAGATAAAGAGATGACCAAACTCTATTCGAAGATTGACGACTTAACGAACGTTGTGATGCGGCTTACGGCTCAAATTGCTCGAGCGCCTCCCAATCAAGCACAAGTCGCTACTAATCAGCCGGGTGATGACAACCCGAAGCAGCCAATGCCTGTTCCTTTGGGTCCAAGACTGGTCGAGCCGCACGAAAGCCGGCTACATTCCGCTTCTGGGGATGCTCTGGACCCAGATAGCACTATCCCGCTAACACAAGATCGGATAATGGATTTGGTCACAAGCAAAGTTAAAACATTGGTGGCTGAAGCTGAAGCTCAGAAAGAAATTGGCAGTAGTGGGAGGCCATATCCCGCACAATACGATCTGATCGAGTTCCCGAGTGGCTACGTCATTCCTAAGTTCGGAAGATTTGACGGAACGGGAAATGCAAATCAGCACGTCGCCCACTTCAAAGCCTCATGTGGAAATACATGGGGCAATGACGCGCTCCTTCTTCGTCAGTTTGTCAACATCCTGACCGGTGTCGCCTTTGACTGCTACGCGAGTATACCAGACGGGTCCGTCATTACCTTTGCCCAAATGGAGTCTCTGTTTCGGCAAAGGTTCATGAGCGTCAGTGATAAAATCTCCATTGCTGACCTTGTGAGAACCAGCCGGGGAAGAATGAAAGCAACACCGACATTATCGCCCAATGGCATAATCTCACAGTCAAGTGCGAACCGCCGCTGGAGCAGGACCAGTCCGTCAGCCTTCTCATTGGGAACCTCAGCAATTGGATGGTCCCATTCTTGTGTACAGCGGGCCTCAAGACATTTCAGGAGCTAACCAAGAAAGTCCAAATGCTGGAACGCTCGAAGCAAGAGTCCCCGCCGGACTCTCAGAGAGTCAAAACTTGGAAAAGCAAGCGGGACGACAGCCGTAGAAGTGGGAGTTCCAACAATACCAATGTCTTCAATGCGTTCGACAATGAAGAAAAGCGAAGGGCGGGCGAATCCAAAACCAACCGGTCTCGAAAGCCATTGCTGGGAGGAGATGGGCCTTCCCTTGAGGAGAAGAAGAACAAGGTTTACTCTTTCAGAAGGGACAAGGTCTGCAAGATATTTAAAGATGCCTTGAACAACGGTCTACAATTTCCAGAGTCGAAAAGACCCTAAGAAGCAAAAATGACCGACAATCCTCTGTATTGCCCGTACCACCGAGTAGTGAGCCATGCGATCGAGGATTGCTATATCTTTAAATACTGGGTCGAGAAGCAGTACAAGACTGGAGAGATCGAGCTGTCCAAAAGTGTGTTGGTGAACAATCAAGTTGCAACCACCAACTTTATACAGACAGAAGTTGAAGCCTTCTGGGAGCAGACAGCCGAACCCGCTACCCTGAGAAATGAAACAGACTCATCGCGGTCTCCGTGGAGTACGCACGTATCTAATAAGGCGAAGAAGATGATAAATCTATTTTGGAAAGAGCCCAGGACGGAATGGGAAGGGCAGAAGAAGCCTACCAGTCCAGCTGCCAATGCGGCTCCATCAGGCTCAAAATCCAAGAAGCTCAAGAAGAAGAAAAGTGCAACTCGGCGTGAAAAGGAGTCTGCAGGGAGATCGACCATTCAAAAATATATCGATTCCCTCGAAGAATATGAACAGAACGAAAGAACTCTGATTCAATTGAAGGAGTTCCTCCCTGTACGCTGAAATTATGGAGGAGTTAGAGGAAGACTCCAATGAAGAGATCCCTATAGTGACCTGCTACGCCATCCATCTGGGCAGCGACTCTGAGGAGGAGCTTTGTTTTCCCGAAGAGGACGAGGATCTTGCCATAAAGGCCAATCAAATCCAGCTCAGAAGCGGTAGGGCTCTACCGCCAAATCAGGGCAACGCCCCAAAAGGGAAGGAAAAACAGGTGGCTAATGAGGAAGATGGCAGAGAGCCGGCTGATGAAAACTCAAGTCCTTCCTCGGTGGACTATAATGTCTTGGCTCATCTCCGGATGCTTCCGTCTCTCCTGAGCATCTACGATGCCTTGGTCCTATCTAAGGAGCTTAGAGATGTCCTCATTCACGCTCTACAAAAACCTGAGCGGTATTAGGCTCGCTTTACGGAAATTAATATGAAAGAAGCTCAGTACACTTTGCCAGCCGCTGCAGTCACATTTAAGGATGAAGACTTGCTACTGGGAACAGCTGAGCATAATCGGCCGCTGTACGTGACCGGGTACAGCGACGGAGATCGAATTAATCGCATATTGATTGATCCGGGGTCCTCAGTGAACATCATGAACTTGCAAACTCTGAAGAGTTTGTCAATGGACGTCCGACACCTGTCAAAGGAAAGGATTGTCATTCAAGGCTTCAACCAAAATTGCCAGCAAGTTCTGGGGTCCATAGCTCTTCCGATCAAATTCAGGGATCTGCAAACTGAAGCTAAGATATACGTGATCGACGCCGACACGTCTTATAAGATTCTCTTGGGACGGCCATGGCTCCACGATTACGGCATCGTCCCATCAACTCTCCATCAATGCATGAAGTATACTAAAAATGGCGAAGAAAGACGCATTGACGGAGACATCCAGCCGTTCGGTGTGCATGAAGTCCGATATGAAGATTCTCGGTACTTTATGAACCACCAAATGCTAAGCCACAACTTACCGAGGATAGAACGGCCCCAAGACACAAAAGCAAATTTGAGCCGGATGTCACTTTCAAGAGCAAAAACGCCCAAGTGCGCCCGCGTTTCGGTAGCGACACTGATGAGTCCGACGCTGGAAGTTCGTCCTTCCATAAAACTCGCCCTCATTTCGGTAGAGATACGGACGAATCTGTTACTGAAGCCCCATCTAGCAGCAAAGTCCGCCCTCATCTTGGCAGCGACACTGAAGAGTCGGAGGAAGAGGACCTGTCGTGCAACAGCGGTGCAGATTGGACCCCCATGCAACAAGCGAAACTACGAGAGACCTTCGAAATTGCAGAAGGGTCCCTAGTCGTCACAAGGGTACCGGAGCAGATGTGCAAAGAGCTCGATGCGTTGTCAGTCTCCACCGTGGACCAGCTGAAAACTTTCTACGTCCCCGGAAGGAAAAGTGGGCAGAAAGGCATCCTGTTTTATGGGTCAAACCCTGTTGTACACCCGGACGATTTGTCTGTCGCTTGCCTTCCATATGAAAGAGGCATAAGAGCCGTCCTCAATCCCAGATACTATGCGCCCGAGATGCGGGAATACTTCAAAAAGTGCGGATGCCAGTTATATCAAACGGAGTCTGAAGCAAAGTTTTACGAAGGGCTATGGCATCCACCTCAGGTCCGAGCACTTATCGATGGACGAATTCCAGATAGGAGGGGCATAGGTTTCATCCAGCCTGATTCTAAGGCATGCTACATGACCCATATTGGGGAAGCCAACGAAGAGTCAAATGATGAAGACGAGCTAACTGAGCCCGAGGAAGCTCCTCAAGAGCTCGAAGATGGCGGACAAGCAACCTTTGACGAGCTAACCGAGATTGACTTAGGAACGCCCGATGATCCAAGGCCAACCTACATTAGCTCACTCTTGTCGGAGGAAATGAAAGAGCAGATAATTGCCCTGCTGCATGAGTTCGTCGACTGCTTCGTGTGGACGTACAAAGAAATGCCTGGCCTTTCCCCTGAAGTGGCCGTGCATAAGCTGGCTATATCTCCTGAGGCTAAGCCAGTCAAACAAGCTCCTCGACGAATGAGAAGGGAACTGGAAGAAAAGGTCATCGAGGAAACCAAGAAGCTCATCGATGCTGGCTTCATCAGGGAAGAGAAATATGCGGATTGGATCGCATGCATAGTCCCAGTGAAGAAGAAAAATGGGCAGATCCGAGTTTGTATCGATTTCAGGGACCTCAACAAGGCATGTCCTAAAGACGACTTTCCGCTACCGGTCATGGAAATGATGGTCGATGACACCTCAAATTACGAGTTGTTCACCTTTATGGATGGCTCGTCTGGATATAATCAGATCAAGATGTCGCTTGAGGATGAGAAACACACAGCATTTCGAACCCCGATCGGAATATATTGCTACAAGGTAATGCCGTTCGGACTGAAGAACGCAGGTGCTACATATCAAAGGGCAATGACCAATATCTTTGATGACTTAATCCATAAAGTCTTCGAATGTTATGTTGATGATCTGGTTGTCAAGACTAGAGCCAAGGCCGATCACGTCCAAGATCTTAGGACCGTTCCCACCAGGCTGAGAGAGTACGACCTGAAAATGAATCCTCTGAAGTGCACTTTTGGCGTGTCATCGGGAAAATTCCTGGGCTTCATAGTCCGACATCGAGGGATCGAAGTTGACCCATCAAAGATAAAGGCCATCATGCAGATGCCCCCTCCGAAGAGTCTGACGCAACTAAGATCTTTTCAAGGCAAGCTTGCTTATATACGAAGGTTTATCTCAAATTTATCGGGGCGATGTAGGACCTTCTCAAAGCTCATGAAAAAAGGAGCTCCTTTTGTTTGGGATGCCGAATGTCAAGAGGCGTTCGAAAGCATCAAACGGTATTTGTTGCACCCTCCAGTGCTGGCCGGTCCCATTCCAAATAAACCGCTGATTCTCTACACTGCCGTGCTAGATGAGTCACTCGGTGCGCTCCTTGCCCAGAACAACGAGGAGGGAAAAGAGAATGCCCTCTACTACCTCAGTCGAACTTTAGTCGGGACGGAACACAACTACTCCCCGATCGAAAAGAAATGCTTGGCTCTGATGTTTGCTGTGAAGAAGCTGAGGCACTATCTGCTCGCTCACCGGGTTATGCTGATCTCCAAGGTCGACCCACTCAAACACTTGATGACCAAAGCAAGCCTAGCCGGCAGAATGGCAAGATAGGCTGTCATGCTACTTGAGTTTGAAATAGTTTATACTCCTCAGAAAGCAGTAAAAGGGCAAGCTCTTGCATATTTTCTCGCTGCTCATCCCATACCAGAAGGGTCACCACTCAATTGCGAGTTACCCGATGAACAAGTGCTACACCTAGAGAATGACGAGCCATGTTGGGAGCTCTACTTCGATGGGGCCTCATCGATAAGGACCTCCAGTAAATCAAGTGTCCTGGAGATAAAAGAAGGGATAGGATTGGTGTTCATCATGCCATCAATGGGAACCCTACGGCGTTCTTTTGCTCTCACCGAGCCTCGGACAAACAATGAAGCTGAGTATGAAGCTTTGATAGCTGGTTTGGAGCTCGCCATAGAAATGGAAATCCTTCGGCTACGGGTTTACGGTGACTCCCAGCTTGTCGTCAGCCAAGTAAGCGGCGACTATAAGATATACAAACCCGAGTTAGCTCGGTACAGAAGCCGGGTGGTGGAACTCATGAAACGGTTCACTCACATCGAACTAATGAGAATCCCCAGAGCATTGAACGGAAAAGCCGACATACTCGCTCGCCTAGCCAAGGAGCTGGCTGATCCTGACATGGACGAAATTCTGATCACAGCCAGGAGCCGGCAAATTCTACCCCCAGTCTCTCTACGAGAAGAGGAAAGCGCGGAAAAGAAGAGCAGTCCTGCCGAAGAAGCTTCGATCATCCAAGACGAGCCCGATTGGAGAGAACCCTTCGTAGAGTACTTCCGATACGACAAGCTGCCCGAAAAAAAATCTGTGAGGATTCAGCTGAAGAAAAGAGCTCTCCGATATGTGTTTGTAAATGACACGTTATACCGCAGGTCATATGACCAACTCTGGCTCAGGTGCTTGTCATTGGCTGAAGCACAAAAGGTCATGAAAGATGTTCACTCGGGCGTTTGCGGTGCTCACCAATCTGGCCCCAAGATGCGACTTCAAATCAAACGGCTTGGGTATTACTGGCCCACCATGATACGGGATTGCGGAGAGCATGCAAAGAAATGTCAGATCTTCCAAATCCATGGTGATTTCATTCACAAGCATCCTAATCCGTTGCATCCTACGGTGGCGTCGTTGCCCTTCGAAGTCTGGGGCACCGACATTGTTGGCCCAATTGATCCTCCGTCATCCAAAGGCCACCGGTTCATACTGGCCGCGATAGACTACTTCTCCAGATGGGCTGAAGCCATCCCGCTAAAAGAAGTCAAGACAAAAGATATTCTGACATTCTTCCAGCATAATATTCTATACCGCTTCGGTACACCAAGAAGAATCATTTCTGACAACGGGCCTTCTTTCAAGAGCTTCAATGTCTCAAGGTTCGCTACTCAGCACAAGATAGACTGGAGATATTCCTCCATCTATAATCCAAGAGCCAATGGGCTAGCCGAAGCCTTCAATAAGACTCTATGCAAGCTCCTGAGGAAAAATGCTTCAGCCAACAAGAGAGACTGGAATCTCAAACTTCACGAGGCGTTGTGGGCATATCGTACCACGCACCGTACTCCAACTCAGTCCACTCCATACTCATTGCTCTTCGGAGTGGAAGCGGTCCTCCCCCTCGAAGTCGAAGTTCCATGCTTAAGAATGGCCGTTCATCACGAGTTGGCGGAGGAGGAAAACGTGCTCCTTCGACTTGAAGAGCTCGATGCCCTCGAAGAAAAGAGGCTCGCGGTGCAGCAAAATCTGGAGCTATACCGAGCCCAAATGTCACGGGCCTATGACAAGATAACCCGTCTCTGCGCTTTCAAGAAAGGTGAATTGGTGTTGGTTCTCAAAAGACCGATCATCCCCAATCGACATGCCAAGGGAAAATTCGAGCCAAACTGGGAAGGACCATACGTCATCGAGAAAGTGTTCGACGGAGGATCCTACCATTTAATAAGTGCCAAGGGAGAAAGGCCCATGCCACCCATCAATGGCCGATATCTCAAGAAATACTACACGTGAATGCTCCAAGTCGCAGACGAATTGAGCACATCAGCCCTACGGTCTGGATCATACATCCTGCAAAACCGTATACAATCCACGGGCGTAAATGACCCCTATCTCTCCCAAATCCTGCCGGTGAGACTACTTTTAAAGTCCCACCAGCGGCAAAAAAAAAAGAAAAAAGGAAAAAAAGAAAAAATAAAAAATAAAAAAAAGGGTATGTCCACAAGCAAAACGGGCACGGATGAAAACCCGAAAGGGCTCCGTAAGTAAAAACAGCAGGACTACCGGCGAGTTTGTGAAAACCCGAAAGGGCGCAAACTCGTGAAAAGAGATGAAATACACTCACAAAGTCCTCTTGACCTTGTGAGGAGAAAACCCCTGCGTGAGATCCTTACGACTCACAAAGGAGCAACACACTTAGGAATCCTCACGATTCCTAAGGACAACATGCACCTGCGAGATCCTCTCGACTCGTAGGGAGAAAATGCTTTTATGAGACCCTCACGGCTCATAAAATTGAAAAGCCTTAGGTGATAGGGACCCAAACCTGTCTCCTAAGCCATCATTCCCCAACGGGCAACGGCAAATGATGAGTCGCTCCTGGCATTTCGCTTCAGTGTTAGCAGTGCTGATGCCGACCAAAAACCCAAATCCCAAGTCCTCCCAAGGCAAATGATGAGTTTCTCCTGACATTATTCCAGTGCAGCAATGCTGATGCCAAACAAGATCCAAATTCCAAGCCCCCAAGCGGCGAATGATGAGTCGCTCCTGGTACCATATTCTAATATAGCGATGCAGACGCCAACCAAAATCCAATTTCTCGAAATTCTCCAGCCCTACGGCCAGTCCCTAAATTGACTGCCGTATACAATCCACGGGCTCAAATAATTCTCGTCATACCCATGCCCCACCACAATCACCAGTTACGCGGCTGGTCTCCGCCTTTGGATTTATGCTCCATTGAGAAGACCCACTCATGCGTCCTCACGATACATGAGGAGAACAAACCTTTGTCGGATCCTTACTACTCATAAAGGAAAAACACACTTAGGAGTCCTCACGACTCCTAAGGAGAAAATACACCTGCGGGATCCTTACGACTCGTAGGGAGAAAATGCTTTTATAGGACCCTCACGGCCCATAAAATTGAAAAGCCTTAGGTGATAGGGACCTAAACCTGTCTCCTAAGCCATCGCTCCCCCCAACAGGAATAGGTAAATGATGAATTGCTCCTGGCACGTGTGCTTCAGTGTTAGCAACGCTGATGCCTACCCTAACCCCAAAATCCCAAACTCCAATCCAATAGACCCCAAAGTCTTTAAAATAGGAATAAATGACCCCTAAGTCATTAAACTGGGAACGAGGGAAATCTCCTCATGGCAGATGATGATTCGCTCCTGGTACCATATTCCAGTGCAGCGATGCTGATGCCAAACCAAAACCAAAATCCCCAAATCCTGTCATGGCAGATGATGATTCGCTCCTGGTACCATATTCCAGTGCAGCGATGCTGATGCCAAACCAAAACCAAAATCCCCAAATCATGTCATGACAAATGATGATTCGCTCCTGGTACCATATTCCAGCGTAGCGATGCTGATGTCAACCCAAATCACATCAAGTCAGCAAAACAACCAATGACCTCCCTGGCAGAATCAAATTCCACCTCGGAAACAAGTCAATTTCATCCCCGACGCCGCAAGAAGCGGGGCAAGTCAAATCCAGAATCGACCGTCCACGTCGCTAAAATGGCAGCACCGACCGTCCACGTTGCTAAAAGGGTAGCAACGACCTTCCAAGTCGTAAAAAGGGCAGAACCGACCGTCCACGTCGCTAAAAGGGCAGCAACGACCGCCCAAGTCGCAAAAAGGGTAGCATTGACCGGCCACGTCGCAAAAAGGGCAGCACCGACCGTCCAAGTCGCAAAAATGGCAGCATCGACCGTCCACGTCGCTAAAATGGTAGCACCGACCGTCCAAGTCGCAAAAAGGGCAGCATCGACCGTCCACGTCGCAAAAAGGGCAGCACCGACCGTCCAAGTCGCAAAAAGGGCAGCATCGACCGTCCACGTCGCTAAAAGGGCAGCACCGACCGTCCATGTCGCAAAAAGGGCAGCATCGACTGTCCAAGTCGCTAAAAGAGCAGCATCGACAGTCCAAGTCCCAAAAAGGGCAGCATTGACCGTCCATGTCGTAAAAAAGGCAGCGCAGGATTCCTACAAAGCGAGAACCAGATCACTCCGGGCCAGGGAAACGTCTATCACGGACACTCCGTCTTGGAGACATATCAAGCGATGACCGTCCATGTCGTAAAAAGGGCAGTGCCAGCTTTCCAAAAAGCGGGAACCAAATCAGGTCGCCTCCAGGTAAAAGAAGATCCATCAATTTCATGCACACGACCTACATATGTGGTGTGCATTTATTGATGGGAGGCAATTTGTTGGGATAAAAATTTACACCCCGGTTGACCAAGTCAAAATCAAAGCCAACCCCAAACCAAGTGGGCCCATGCCCGGGTCGAGCCCGAACATGAAGCGGCCGGCCTCCCCCCATGCCAAGATAAAAATTTTGTAATAAATAATTTTGTTGTATTTCTTTTATTTTATTTTATGGATAAATGTAAGAAAAATAGGCATAAAGCCAAATTTTTGTAAAGCCCATGGCTTATGTGCAAAAAGAAATGGCACATGAGCCATGGGCTAGGAAAAATGCTATTTTGTGAAGCCCAAGGGGCTATGTGTAAAGTGTATAGCCTATAAAGGCAAGGATAATGAAAATATCCCAAGGACTTTTTTTTCTCTCTCCAAAAAAATTTAGATCTGAGATCTTTTCTCCTTCTTCAAGGTTCCAAAACCTTCTTCTTTCTTTTGAATTAAATCAAGAGTTTTACTCTTCATTTTATAAAACTAAATAGTTTTTCACCACAAAACCCATAAAGGGGAACTCAGATCTTCCTTTAGATCTCAAAAAGAAGAGATTTTTAAAATCTCATATCTCTTGATCTTCAAGATCCAGCAACCAGAGAAGAAAGCAGAAGAACCCCTTTCATCAACCCCAAAACATCTTAGGAGTTTAACTCCACTCTGATTTCTCTTTCGAGAATTTCTGTGGCTAAAAGCCTCTTTTTTTCGCCAGCGCTCAAGCGCCAAGCGCCCACGTGCCGACGCGTGGCGCACCAGCGCTCGAGCGAAAAGCACCCACGTGGCGCGCTGGCGCTCCAGCGCCCTGTGCTCAAGCGCAAAGCGCCCATGTGCTGACACGTGGCGCACTTTCGCTCCAGCGCCCTGCGCTCCAGCGCCCTGCGCTCCAGCGCAAAACGCCCATGTGCCGACACGTGGCGCGCTTGCGCTCCAGTGCCCTGCGCAAGTGCAAAGCGCCCACGTGCCGACACGTGGCGCGCTTGCGCTCCAGCGCTCTGCGCTCAAGCGCAAAGCGCCCACGTGCCGACACGTGGCGCGCTTGCGCTCCAGCGCTCTGCGCTCAAGCGCAAGCGCCCACGTGCGGACACGTGGCGCGCTTGCGCTCAAGCGCCCAGCACAAGCGCAAAGCGCCCACATGCCGACACGTGGTGCGCTTGCGCTCAAGCGCAAAGCGCCCACGTGCCGACACGTAGCGCGCTTGCGCTCAAGCGCCCAGCGCCCAACGCTCAAGCGCCCAGCGCTCAAGCGCAAAGCGCCCACATGCCGACACGTGGGGCGCTAGCGCCTAAGCGCACAACACCTAAGCGCACAGCGCTCAAGGCGCTGACCCTACGCGTCCTTCGGGCTCTTTTTCACCTTTTATATATATATACATGTATATATATGTACAGATACACACACACTCCACAACACTGTCCCCCCCAAAATTTTTTTGGGTCGGGGCGCTGTCCTGCACCCCGCAAGGGGGCTGCTAGCCCCCTTGACCCCCAGCCCGCTATCCGTGTAGCGGGACCCCCGTAAAAAATCTGCGTGGCTCCCGATATATCCAAACCCCTCCTCCAAAACAAAACACACGTACACTGCACATTGAGTTCACATGACCTGTTTAACCCGTTAATCGGAGGTTCTCTCTCTCCAAAGGCGAGGGGTAATTAACGGCAGCTTAGTCCGCGGCTGCCGGAGATTCGGATCCCCACAATCATTAAACCTCCGCCTACCCTAGACAGGGGGAATCTGTAGTACGCCTGGCAAGCGCGCGCGTATTCCCATCTCGATGGGGTGACGAAAAACACCCTACAACTATATTGCTCAACAAATAAGAGTTCACCCGGAAAATGAGGCGGCTGGTCAAGTCGTGAAAACTGGGCGACCATACCCAGGCTGGTATGATCAGATAATGTACCCGCCGGGCTACACAATCCCCAAATTCCATGTGTACAAGGGGACAGGCAACCCCCATCAACATGTCGCCCAGTTCAGAGCTCTGTGCGGCAACACCGGGGGCGATGATAAGCTTTTACTCCGCCAATTCGTTGGCAGTTTATTAGAAACGGCATTTAAGTGGTACTCCGAACTTCCAAACGACTCCGTCAAAACTTTCGCAGAGATGGAGTTGTTATTCACCCAGCGATTCGCGAGCGCAAGTGAACGCACCTCGATAACAGCATTGATCAATGCAAGGGTGAAGCCGGGTGAAACTTGGGTTCAATACGCAATCCGATGGCGGAATCTGTGGTCAAAGTGCGAGCAGCGCATCGAAGAAGCACCAGCGGTGGGCATGTTCGTGGGCACCCTAGACCCTCATGCAACTATTTCACAGTTCAGGATGTTCTTTAAACCGACCATGTTCCAAGCTTTAATCGATAAGCTAGCCCAGATGGATCAAATGGGTCACAGACCGTCTCCCCCGAAGCCGGAACCGCGGAACGACAAGGGTAAAAGGAAGGCGACCTTCGTTGCGAACACCCAACAGCAGCCCAGTGCCCCAAAGCTAGCGGATCAACTGGAGGAGAGACGACGCTATTACAATGAGAAAATGAAGCGTCCTTACTCATTCCCACGGGACAAAACGAAGAGGCTGTTCGAGCTGGTAGTGCGCAACAGGCTTATCAACTTGCCAAATCCAAGGCGACCATCGCAACCCAGCGAAATGAATAATCCCAATTATTGCCCTTACCATCAAACAGTAAGCCTTCCGATCGAGGATTGCTTCGTCTTTAAGGGATGGATCGAGGATCAGTACCTACAAGGCAAGTTTGCGTTGTCCGAGAAGTGGAAAGTAAACCCACCACAACCGCACACTTCTAAGAAGACGGACACACCGGGGGCAACGTGCTCTTTTGTTGAAGAAGCTCCGTGGGAGGTCGTGCTTTCAGCCAAAACCAAAAGGATGCTGAATGATCTTCAGACATGCCCGAAGATCAGGTGGAAGAACCCGCTAGAACCCCAGATCATCGAAGGGATGCTGAAGCCGCGCCCAACTCCAAAGATTGGTGGTGATAGCCAAAGCACTCACACCCAGCCGTCAAAATCTTCAAAGAAGAAGAAGAAGAAATCCAAAAAGCCCGTGAAGCCTAGTGACAAGAGCACGGACCTACAGAAGCAGATTGACACGCTGGAAGAGTATAACCAGAAGGCGTGGACTCCAATCACGCTCCAAGAGTTCCTCAGCCACGTCCTTGAGGACGAAGATGATGGAAAAGACTCGTCGGAAGGATATGAGGATTACGTAGCAAGTTTCCATGTGATCTCTCATTCATCGCAAGACATTGAAGAAGCTCCCTGCACAAAGAGACTGGCGGCAGGTCCCGAGCCGGAACTTCTATGGCCGTCAGACGAAATTATCGACGCTTTCCTGAATGAAATTCATCTGAAAAGTAAAGCCGATCGGGAGCGTGAGATGGCCATATTTGAAAGAGCTAAACGCCGACGACTAGACGAAAGAGTCGAGACACTCCTGTCGAATCAAGGAACATCCGTCGCGGATAAAAACAAGTTCATGACGAGGAAAAGGTTTGCTAAAGCCATATCAATGGGAATGAAGCTACCACCCTCCGAAGGAAACACTCCCGGTGAAGCAGAAACACATCCTAGCTACTGCTTATATCATCGAAAGATTTCACACTCCACCGAAGAATGAGATGCTTTTAAAAGATGGTGGTAGGGATATGTTGCTCACCGGCAACATTTTAAGCGGATGAAACGCAAAACCCGTCGGGAGCAGAGAAGTACGACCGAGGAGCATAAAAGAACTACCGATAACTGTCGCATGATCAACACTGGGGGATCGCAGGTTCTCACTTTCGGAAGCTACTCTGACGAAGAGATGGCTTTTACCCCTCTCTTTAAAGAATCCACCTTGGGTAAGGAGGAAGAACCGAAGGCCTGTGAAAACATTCAGCTGCGCAATCGCATGTTTCCAGAAAAGAATCTCAGACCCACGAATAGAAAAGACAAGGGAAAAGAAAAGGTCTCTGAGGATATCGCCCTGGATGACTAAGTCATGAAATAGCTGACTGCCAAGGACCCGCCAAAGAAGAACAAGGTGGACTACAACGTTCTGACACACTTGAGGAAGTTACCTTCGCAGCTTAGCATTCTCGACGCCCTTTTACTATCCAAAGAAGCGATAGATTCACTGATCAAGGCGCTACAAGAGCCAGAGCAATTCCAAGCTTTTCTCGCCGAAGAAAAGATGAAGGACGAGCTAGAGGAAGTACACACAGCCGATATCACCTTCGGCGACGAAGACCTCCTCCTTGGGACGTGCGAGCACAGCCGTCCCCTCTATGTCTCAGGATACTGCCACGATATAAAGATAGGAAAAATCCTGGTCGACAATGGGTTTTCCGTCAATCTCCTCAACGTGTGAGTGTTGAAGGAAATCTGCATGAGCGTCCAGCATCTCGCTCGTGATAAAATCACCATCTCGGGTTTTGACTCCCAGTCATCGCGGACTCTCGGGTCTGTGATATTGACATTACGATTCGGGCTACTTATCATATATATTAAATTCCATGTCATTGATGCCAAGACATGCTATAACGCTTTACTCGGTCGGCCTTGGTTACACGAGTACAATATAACAGTCTTGCTAAAAATGGTAGTATGCTACTTGGTTTGTGTCTACTTTAATCTGTGCATATGTTTCTTGTTACATATCACTTATACATTTTAGTAGAGCCCATAGGATCTTTGCTTGATAACCAGCGTTTTGATGGCAGTCACACTAGTGGGGGCTGGGTAGTCTGTAAGCAACATCCTATACAGGTCCCTGGTCGTTGGATTATCGAGATAGGGTATCGATATTCCGGAGTAGACTAAGTGTGTAAGCTTCTCATCCCAGTTGGGGAGATGGTCTGTCCCACAGTCATCAGTACGTCGTACTGGAGATAGTATACAGGTGCTCGTTAGGTTACGGGTACACCGGACAGGACTCGCAGGGGAACTGATTGGTTGGTATTATACCCGTCGTCAGTTAACAGTTCCCAGGTGACATGAGTACAGCATAGTCCACAGACTTGACACTGCTACTTCGCCTCGAGTGTGTCCCACTGTTCTTAGATTGCTACCCTACCACGGCTCAAAGGAGTCGTGCAAACAGGTAGCAGTTGGGTGCAGTCCCGAGCACCTAGAGGCAGTGGCGGTTAGACGGGATTCGTCTCTCCCGGTATTGGGAGTTGATATCGCACTGTGTCAGAGAGCCATTACGCAAAGTCCCTGGCCAGGGCAAGCGAGATTTACTGGTAGGTTCCAGTATTTTCTCAGGGTGTAATGGGCTATGCTCCGACACGACTTATACAGCTATTAGGGGACTGACGCTTGCCGCCCCCTAGGCTCGATATGCGATAGTCTTAGACGAACAGACCAGACTGTACGGAGATTGTCACATCAGGCTCAGTAGGAGTTCAGATGGTTTTCCTCATCGGCATTCTTATCGACATCTACCTGGGGACCGTTATGTACAGCCAGTATCGCTTGCGGTCTGTGGTTAAACCCACTGCCAGCGTAGTGTCGAGTCTTTAGAGTCCCACACAGAGAGTTTCCCTGCTCCAGGCGAAACGATATAGAGGTCGTATGGTTTTACGACAAGGGTTCGGACGCATACGTGTTTAAACGCACGTACGGCGTTCGGACAGTTTTTACTAGCCGGCTTTGGTTTAAGCCAGATTCTAGTATCAGGTTATTGGATTTATACAGTATAAAGTTTTTCCGTGTTTTCACGGATTGGAGGTGCGTTCTCGTAATTTTCCGGGAAGCTTCTAGAAGCATGGTGACTTGGGGGTTAAGGTGGCATAAGCATTTATTGCTTAATAACTCATTTGTATGATTCATCCATGGAGTTAATGCTTCATTTATGAAGCTAATGACTCATGAGATGAATCACACAAGGTGAATGTATCAACCATGATGATTAATCATATATATTATTTATTTGATAAATTGTTATTGTTGATATATATTCTAATGAGTTCATTTTTCAATTCATTCTAATCATCACCTTCTCTCTCCTCAAGCTCTCTCATTCTTGAAACCCTAACCCCAACCTCTCATGTGTAGGGTTACTAGGCACACTAACAAGGCTCTACAAGGCATCGACCATGCCAGAATTAAATTTTTAGGTGCTGAACAACCCTAAGCAAGATCGTATACTAGAGTTTAGGCGAATCATATAGCAAGTAAACAACTTTACTCTAAAGGGATACGAAATAAAACCTTTATAGATCGGTCCTCCACTTCTTTAGCTCCTTGATGAAGTCCCTTCGCTGCGATCGTGGTTCTCCCGGGCTCTTGCATGGCTTCATGAGGCGAAAGATGCGACCTTGACTGAAGTCTCCGAGGCCGAAGATGATCTACGTCGAGGGAATTCCGACTCAAGCTACTACTTCACTAATTTGAGAATTAGTGAAGCAAACACCCTATACTAAAGTGCTAATCCAGTAGAGGATGGAGAAATAGGAAGTGGTTCTCTTTGGATTTTTATTTCTCACAAAGTTTCACTCTTTTTTCAAAACCCTAGCAAGCTTTTTCTCTTGCTCAATGAAGAAGAAGATGAACAAAAGAAAATAATGAGGATAATGATCAAGTGAGAGTGCTAACCATGGTGAGTGAGTATCATATACTAACTTATGTAGAGACATTACCATAGCTAAGTGTGATGGTTAGGTTAAAAGGAATCTAAGGTAAAGACAAAGCTAGTAGACTTTGTCAAAGCAAAGTAAGCTTCTACAAGCTTCATGCTCATTCCAAAACTCCACTAATTTTGTAATTATCTTAAATAATCATAACCCACCATAATATATAGAATGGTTTATGTCTTACACACCCAAGTCAAGTGTATCATCAACCATGATACATTAATATAACACATTTTAATATATATCATATATATAGTAAAAATGTGTACATGTGAGAAAAAACCCTAAGTGAACATGTGTTAGTTAATGTAAACTTAGTATATCAAATATACAATTATACAATAAATTATTAAATCAACACTTGACTTAATAATCCGGTCATATCACATATAACCGACTAACATTCAATGTATCGACTTATCGAATCAACACTTGATTCGATAACCCGGCTATATCATATATAACCGACTGATACATAAAGTCGCGAGAATATAATACGGTATCACATACACGCATTATTCTCGGTCCTGCACATATCACATATGTGCTCCTATTTCGTTTTTCCTGAGCCAGTAAAACCTCTATGTAGGACTCTAAAGACTCGTCAATACGCCGGCAGTAGGTGATGATCACATCACGCACCCACAAGCCGTCAGCGGTACTAGCTAGACTTAACGGCTACCCGGGTATTGAGCGATCAGAAGATCAGCAAGCAAGCCCGCTCCAACTCCTGTAAAAGCCTGCCGGTAACACTTCCCGTACAGTCCGGTCTCCTCGTCTGATATGTCGCATATCAAGTCTAGGGGTAGTAAACGTCAGACCCCAATAACTGATAAGTCGTGCCGATGTGAGGCTCATAACGGGTCGATAAACTATTGGTAACACTTACCAGTAAATCTCTGTATCAGCCCTGGCCAGGGACTTCCCTGCTACGGCCAATCGAGCACTGCGCAACATCAACCCTCAATACCGGGAGAGACGAAACCTCTCCTATCGCTCATTGCCTCCATGTGACTCGGGACTGTACCTAAAAACCACCATTTTGCACGCCTTCATGGACGTGGTAAGGTGGAAATCAAAGCACAGTGGGAATCACACAAGACTCTATGACGATCTCGGGTCTACAGACTATCCTGCACAAGTGTCACCAGAGAACTGCCATCTGACGTGAGGTATAATACCATCTGGGAGTTCTCGGCAAGTCCGTCCAGTGTACCCAGTCTCCACTGAGCACCCGTATACCATCTCTGATGCCAAACACCAATGGATATGGGATCATCCATCGCCCATCTCATGGGTCGAGAAGCGTATACGCTAGTCCACTCTGGTATATCGATGCCCCGTCTCGATACACCCACGACTAGGGACCTTGAAGGATGTACTTATGGACTACCATGTCCCCACTAGTATGATCCGCATCATAGTCCAGGTAGTCAAGTACACATCCTAAGGGCTTTACCAACATGTAACGATAAAACAGTATAAAGAGACAAGTATACATGTTAAAGTAAAGTGCAACCAGATAGCATACTATCATATCGAGCAAGAAAGTCCTCTGAATATATGTCCAAGCATCCAATATAATATACATCATTTGTACAATACTGGCCTCTAGAGCATACATACAACTAACAATCTCCCACTTGCACTAGGGCCAGCTGCTGTAGTATCGCATACCAAGCATCCTGAAGAGTCTCTCAAACTGTATCTGGGGAATGGCCTTTGTGAGTGGATCCGCAGTGTTGTTCTTCGTGTCAACCCTCCTGACCTCGATCTCCCGGCGATCAACTATCTCCCGGATCAGGTGATACCACCACAGAATATGCCTGGATCGCTGATGGGACCTGGGTTCCTTGGCCAAAGCCACCGCTCTATTATTATCGCAATACAAAGGTATTGGATGCTCAATGGATGGAACCACTCCAAGTTCAGTAATGAACTTATTGATCCAGACAACCTCTTTGGCAGCATCGTTGGAAGCGATGTATTCAGCCTCCATCGTCGAGTCTGCCACAGTTTCCTGCTTGGAACTCTTCCAGCTAACCGCCCCTCCGTAAAGGGTAAAGACAAATCCCGACTGCGACTTAGAGTCGTCCTTATCACTCTGGAAGCTCGAATCGGTAAAGGACTCCACTTGGAGTTCTCCGTTACCATACACCAAGAGCATCTCTTTAGACCTTCGTAAGTACTTGAGAATGCTCTTCACAGCTGTCCAGTGACTCTCTCCAGGATCATCTTGATATCTACTCACTACACTTAGTGAGTATGCTACATCGGGTCTGGTACATAGCATCGCGTACATGATAGAGCCTACAGCCGAAGCATAGGGTATCCCTTGCATGCGAGCTCTCTCCAAATCAGTCTTGGGAGACATCTCTTTGGAGAGAGTGAGCCCTGAGATCGTGGGTGAAAACCCACGTTTGGACTCTTCCATACTAAACCTCTTTAGTATGGTGTCAATATACCTGGATTGGGACAATCCCAATATCCGTTTAGATCTATCTCTATAGATCATAATTCCCAATATGCAGGAGGCATCACCAAGATCTTTTGTTGAGAATCTTTGTGATAAGAAGAGCTTCACCGATTGCAGCATAGGAATGTCATTTCCTATCAAGAGTATGTCGTCCATGTACAATACGAGGAAGACAACCTTATTCTCTGCCACCTTCTTGTAGATACAAGGTTCATCTACATTTTTGACGAAATCAAACTCTTTGATAACGACGTCAAAGAAGATGTTCCAACTCCGCGATGCTTGCTTTAATCCATAAATGGATTTAAGCAGCTTGCACACCTTCCCGCTGCTCCCACTATCTACGAAGCCCTCTGGCTGAGTCATGTACACGCACTCTTCTAAATCACCGTTTAGAAAGGCGGTCTTAACATCCATTTGCCAGATTTCGTAGTCATGATATGCAGCGATGGCAAGCATGATCCGGATGGATTTAAGCATAGCCACTGGAGAAAAGGTTTCGTTATAGTCTACACCTGGTCTTTGACGAAAACCCTTTGCAACAAGTCTAGCTTTGAAAGTCTCCACTTTCCCATCTACACCAAGTTTTTTCTTGAAGATCCACTTGCTCCCAATGGGTTTTACCCCTTCAGGAGCAACTTCCAAAGTCCACACTTTGTTGGTGTACATGGATTCCATCTCGGACCGCATTGCATCCAGCCATTTCACTAAGTCCCCACTCATGATGGCCTGCTCGAAGCTAGTTGGGTCATCATCAACCATGATGCAATCCTCGCTCCCACCGTCCATGAGAAAACCGTAGTATCTCTCAGGTGGGTGAGGAACCCTACTAGATCGGCGGAGAGGCTGAGGTTCATTGGGAACTACTGAATCCTCCGGTTCCACTAAATCTTCAGTTTGAGTTTTTGTAGCCGGAATTTCTTCCAGTTCTACCTCGTCGCCACTAATTTCTTTTGTAAGAAATTCCTTTTCTAGAAAGGTGGCATGTCGAGAAACAAACACTTTTTGTTCCTCAATATGGTAGAAAAGATATCCGTATGAATGTTTGGGATATCTCACAAACTTGCATAGAACTGACCGTGCCTCGAGTTTGTCCGGATTTTGCGTTTTGACATAGGCCGGACAACCCCATATCTTAACTCGTTTAAGACATGGTCTCTTCCCACTCCATATCTCATATGGTGTGGTAGGTACAGATTTAGATGGAACTTGATTCAATAGGTATGCTTTTGCAAGATCAGATTGGTTATTATTTTATCTAATCAGGATGTCTCCCACTGTTTTTATCAAATCTTCCTTCAAACCCTAAAAGGAAAGACTAGCCGGGATTAATTACACCCTACAATTTCGCCAATCTTTCAGCCAGGCCAGTGTCGGTACTTTGAGGGAGGTTCCCCATGCTTTCGCACGGACCTAATTAAAGTAAACCTCGTTTTCCCAGAGGCGTAACCCCGTTGACACCTTTCTAGACACCTACTTGATCGACTAATTGTCCTGTGTAAAACTCTCCCGGGAGTAACAATTACTCGCAGTGGGTATCGGAATCCAACTATCTCATAGAAGGTATGCAATCTCATTGCAAATTTCAACACTTGAAATTCCCGATAATATTTTGCCCCTAACCCCTATGGCCTTGACAAAAACCAACAAATCATAGGATGCTAGTCAAGTTCAACCCGTCATTTCTTGATTGAATCAAACCCACCCGCACGACCCTTGACAAAGGCCAACAAGGTCGTACGACTACCCCAAAATAATCTGCATCATATGCATAAGCAGATAAGCACCATTTAGCTACCGCACACTACGCCTTGACAAAGGCCAACAAACGCAGCACGAATACTAAATAGTTCTTACCTGAAATGACGGAGGGCTACGACAGGTTTTTCTGAAAACCTATTGCGTAATGAACTTGATATCGTCGTAGAATCAAGTGAATTTTGAAATGGAGTGATTTTGAGGCTTTTATTAATTTTGCTAAAGAGGTCACTCCCGGTGAAGGGATCTCGGCTCTTTCCTTATGGAATAAGGTGTAGGATATATCATATACATCACTATGCAAAGCAAAACTCCAAAAGCAATCAAAAGCAAACCGAGTGTTGTAGCATTTGCCAGTTTTGCTAAAGAGGTCACTCCCGGTGAAGGGATCTCGGCTCTTTCCTCATCGAATAAGGTGCGGGATATATCATATATATCCCTATGCAAAGCAAAACTGTAGCTACCCTTTTTTTTTTATTAAAATTTGATTCTACAACATCTTTTAGGTTTCTTTTCTTTCATTAATCACATTAATGAAGTCCCATCATTTAAGTTACCTAAACTTCACAGATAAATACGACGTACACTTATGCCATCCGCATTAGCCTCGATGTCCCCTCATGCACCGTTAAGTTAGGTAACTAACGGCAGAGCAGGGCAGGGCTAGCGCGGGTGTAAAACATAAGTAACGCCTATATAATATATCATATATACTATATACAGTATTTATCACATCTCATCACATGATCACATCACAGATATCGCAGCAGAAGAAAAATATGAAACATTGAATATACTAGGACGTCCGTGTTTTATTTTGAGCCTCTATAAAACACGGATTCCACGGTCGCGACGAATAGCCAAACCCACACCCCTAGACCCCTACAAGAGCGGCAAGCAACCCTACCAATTCTGGAGTTAGGAGACCCGGACTCGACTCCTCGAGTTGGTCTCCCACTGGACTCCAGAACCCGGTTACTTGTGCTCTCCTCCTTGGGTCTATCCTAGTGCGGAAAAGTAAATAATATACAAAAGGTGACATCAACCTCATCCCGGAAGTGCCCCAATAAAAGAATATTACATATATTTTAATTTTACATGAATAAAAATAAAAACTCTCATCTCACATAAAACCCCCCGGCTATCCAATACGCGACGATCCAATATAACATATCCAACAACACATAACATCGCATGTCATCAACGTAAGTAAATATGCGCATCCCAATTGTCGTTGACATATAGCAACGAAACCGGCGATATCACATATTACACTTACGGTCACAGAAAAGAAAGTGTAAAACTACAACATTTGGAATCCACAATCACTTTAGACATCGTAAATCCGAAATATCACATATTTCGCATTTCATGCCTAACTGTATGAATTCCACATATTGTATCACATTCCAGATAAATAGACAGTATTAAACTTTCCGATCGAATAATCAAATACTCAAGATTTCCTAAATAGCTCAACACTTGAGCGGAGTTCAAAAATTCCAGAATACGTCACAGTAGCAACGGTCCAGCCGTAGAAGGGTCAAGCCAACGCCTCACATGTGGCACGCCGTACTGCCCAAACCCTAAGGTTCAAAGGGCAGTTCAAGACGGTCACATAATCGAGTTAAGGTTTGTTGTCTTCTAGAGGGTCCATCGCATCACATGCACGTTGTTCCGAAAGATTCAAACCCGAGAAAAATTCAACACTTGAATGTTTTTCGTGCCGGGAAAAATTGAGTTAATGATATCCGTTCGAACATTTTAATACTTTCTAAATTATCCGGAATAACAAAACAAAATTAAATTCTCCGATCGAATCGACGATTACAAAATAAACCCCAAAATACTCAACACTTGAGTCAGATTAAAAATACCCAGAAAACATAAATCACAGAATTGGAAATTACTGTGGAAAACTGACAGCATGATTCTCCTATACGGCCGCGGATCCGCGGCCCAAGAGGTGTACGGCCGCGGTTCCGCGGCGGTTGATACTGTTCATCGTCTCGTTTTTCACAGTAATTCATATAAAACCCTACTAAATTTTTTAGGCATTTTTAATTCCAAAAAATCACAGATTTTGAAAAAATTCCAGAGAGGGGGTTAAATTTGCGTATTCGGGTTCGTTCGGAGTTTTAACTTCGTCAACATATCGCCTAATGCTTTAGCTAGGCTCTGATACCACTGTAGGGTTACTAGGCACACTAACAAGGCTCTATAAGGCATCGACCATGCCAAAATTAAATTTTTTAGGTGCTGAACAACCCTAAGCAAGATCGTATACTAGAGTTTAGGCGAATCATATAGCAAGTAAACAACTTTACTCTAAAGGGATACGAAATACAACCTTTGTAGATCGGTCCTCCACTTCTTTAGCTCCTTGATGAAGTCCCTTCGCTGCGATCGTGGCTCTCCCGGGCTCTTGCATGGCTTCACGAGGCGAAAGATGCGACCTTGACTGAAGTCTCCGAGGCCGAAGATGATCTACGTCGAGGGAATTCCGACTCAAGCTACTACTTCACTAATTTGAGAATTAGTGAAGCAAACACCCTATAATAAAGTGCTAATCTAGTAGAGGATGGAGAAATAGGAAGTGGGTTCTTTTTGGATTTTTATTTCTCACAAAGTTTCACTCTTTTTTCAAAACCCTAGCAAGCTTTTTCTCTTGCTCAATGAAGAAGAAGATGAACAAAAGAAAATAATGAGGATAATGATCAAGTGAGAGTGCTAACCATGGTGAGTGAGTATCATATACTAACTCATGTAGAGACATTACCATAGCTAAGTGTGATGGTTAGGTTAAAAGGAATCTAAGGTAAAGACAAAACTAGTAGACTTTGTCAAAGCAAAGTAACTTCTACAAGCTTCATGCTCATTCCAAAACTCCACTAATTTTGTAATTATCTTAAATAATCATAACCCACCATAATACATAGAATGGTGTATGTCTTACACACCCAAGTCAAGTGTATCATCAACCATGATACATTAATATAACACATTTTAATATATATCATATATATAGTAAAAATGTGTACATGTGAGAGAAAACCCTAAGTGAACATGTGTTAGTTAATGTAAACTTAGTATATCAAATATACAATTATACAATAAATTATTAAATCAACACTTGACTTAATAATCCGGTCATATCACATATAACCGACTAACATTCAATGTATCGACTTATCGAATCAACACTTGATTCGATAACCCGGCTATATCATATATAACCGACTGATACATAAAGTCGCGAGAATATAATACGGTATCACATACACGCATTATTCTCGGTCCTGCACATATCACATATGTGCTCCTATTTCGTTTTTCCTGAGCCAGTAAAACCTCTATGTAGGACTCTAAAGACTCGTCAATACGCCGGCAGTAGGTGATGATCACTTCACGCACCCACAAGCCGTCAGCGGTACTAGCTGGACGTAACGGCTACCCGGGTATTGAGCGATCAGAAGATCAGCAAGCAAGCCCGCTCCAACTCCTGTAAAAGCCTGCCGGTAACACTTCCCGTACATTCCGGTCTCCTCGTCTGATATGTCGCATATCAAGTCTAGGGGTGGTAAACGTCAGACCCCAATAACCGATAAGTCGTGTCGATGTGAGGCTCATAATGGGTCGATAAACTACTGGTAACACTTACCAGTAAATCTCTATATCAGTCCTGGCCAGGGACTTCCCTGTTACAGCCAATCGAGCACTGCACAACATCAACCCCCAATACCGGGAGAGACGAAACCCCTCCTATCGCTCATTGCCTCCATGTGACTCGGGACTGTACCCAAAAACCACCGTTTTGCACGCCCTCATAGACGTGGTAAGGTGGAAATCAAAGTACAGTGGGAATCACACAAGACTCTATGACGATCTCGGGTCTACAGACTATCCTGCACAAGTGTCACCAGAGAACTGCCATCTGACGTGAGGTTTAATACCATCTGGGAGTTCTCGGCGAGTCCGTCCAGTGTACCCAGTCTCCACTGAGCACCCATATACCATCTCTGATGTCATACACCAATGGATATGGGATCATCCATCGCCCATCTCATGGGTCGAGAAGCGTAGACGCTAGTCTACTCTGGTATATCGATGCCCCGTCTCGATGCACCCACGACTAGGGACCTTGAAGGATGTACTTATGGACTACCATGTCCCCACTAGTATGATCCGCATCATAGTCCAGGTAGTCAAGTACACATCCTAAGGGCTTTACCAACATGTAACGATAAAACAGTATAAAGAGAAAAGTATACATGTTAAAGTAAAGTGCAACCAGATATCATACTATCATATCGAGCAAGAAAGTCCTCTCCATATATGTCCAAGTATCCAATATATTATACATCATTTGTACAATACTGGCCTCTAGGGCATACATACAACTAACATCATGTGTTGAGATCAAGGGTTAGCTAGACTAATACATCCATAACCTCACTATATATCCCCTAGGTAGCTTAGATTAGCACTTTGAGCAACCTAGTTATCTCAAGTTAGAGATCAAGCTTGTAGTAGGAGCTCTCGGGTGGATCATCTTTGATTCGAGGAGGCCGTTGAGGTGCCGATGTTCCAAGGAGCCTACGAGGAGTGGAGGACCGCGATGAAGACCCGAAGGACAAGTAACGTGAGGTATAACTTCGAATCCGAGTAGTTAAACCTTTCGTAGTTTGCTAGTAACGGTTTAGATACGATTCATGCGCTCAAGTCCGTGTTACGAAGCTTTGATAATCGTTTTTCATATATTCCGCCTCCCCGCAAGTTCATGGGGTGCGTGACATGGACTTACAGTGGTATCAAAGACAACTAAACCATTACTAGCTTGTTAGCAACTAATTAGAAGTTTGATCGACGGAAAACACGAAAACAAAACCCTAACCCCTTTACAGTTTCTGTTAATTTTAAATGTGTCTGAAAAAATATTTGACATACCTTAAAATTCACAGCAGGGAATTTAATGAATACTGGGAAAATACGAGCCAGTAACTCGGCAAAACGGCCGCGGATCCGCGGCAATAGAGTGCTTGTGCCGCGGATCCGCCGCTGAGTCAACGCCGAGTTGACTCGGAGTTTCACTGTAATTGATAATTTCTGGTTTTTTGTTTTCCTGTATGTTCTGTTTCTACCCAGGTTGCTTCTTTGCTGGTTTGCTTTTGGGGTAAACACGAAATATGGTTATCGATCGATGTTCTAAGATATTTGCTAATCGGGTTATTATCTGTAATGTTTAATGTGTTCGTAAACCTCCCCTAACTGCTAGTATGTCGGTTGGCAGGGGGTTGCACATTTCTGTAATGTTTACTGTTTGTGTATATGGACTTGATTGGAATGTTGTGATGATTAGCCGGGGTTTGAGATGGGTTTAATATTCATTCATTCGATGTAAATGTAATATGATGTAATATTCTTTTGCGGGGCACATCCAGGTTGCGGTTGTAGCCACCGTTGTATTATTTCTTTTTACTGTTTTCTCCTAGGATAGACCCAAGGCGGGGTACACAAACTACCGGGTACTTTGAAGTGTTTAGTGGCCTACTCACTTTGTTGAGGGAGACCGCTTCACTTCGGGTACTTGGCGGGTAGTTTGCCGTACTCGTAGGGGTCTAGGGTGGGGTAATGGCTATTCATCACAACTGTGTAATCCGTCTTTTATTGCAGGCTCAAAGCAAATGCGGATTGCTAGTAAATCCAATAAAGTTCATTAGTGATCTGGAATGCTTATTATTGCGTCTGACGAATGTACAATATTTATATATGATAGCTATTATACGTCACTTATGTTTTACACCCGCGCTAGCCCAGCCCCCGCTCTGTCGTTAGTTAAGTAATCTAACGGGTGATGATGGGATCCCGTGGCAAATGCGGATGGCATAAGAGGACGTGGTATTTTCGTTGTTTTCTGCAATGATAGGTTTAATGATGGGACGCATTATTATAATGCAAAGAAAATAAACCAAAGTTTAATCGTTGGAACAAATTTAAAAGAAACTACTCGGTTATTTTAAAAGATCAGAATTTTTTTTTATTGCGGAGCTTTTAACCACACCTTTTAAAAAGTATCAGGTTCCTTCGATTATATCAAGTTCACTACGTTCACGGTTTTGCCAAAACCATTTGTAGCCCTCCTTCATTTCATATAGATAGTCAATAGTATTCAAGCTGTGTTTGTTGACTAAAGTCAAGGCACAGTGTTTGGTAGCTGTTGGATATTCATATGCAGCATAGATAGATGCGTTGGTTTGGGACAGTCGTATTACCTTGTTAACTAAAGTCAAGGGTATGTACGGGTGGGTTCAAATTAACCTGGATAATGACGGGTAGAACTTGACATGTGACTTATGATTTGTTGACTAAAGTCAAGGTCATAAGAGCATGGGGCAAAAATCCATATCGGGAATTTCTAAAGAAACTGAAATTTGCAGAGAGAGCATACCATTTTGGAGTTTGATGAATGTTGGTAGGATTCCTTCAACATTATCATACGATGATATTTTGGATCCGGATCCTACTGTGAGTATATACTACTTATCAGGAGATTCATCACTTAACGATCAATGCTATAAACCAAGTAGGTGCCTAGAAAGGTGTCAGCGGGGTTACGCCCCCAGAGAAAAGAGGTTATTTAATTAAGGAACTTCGCGAAGGCGTTGGAAAACCTCCCTCGAAGTATCGACACTGACCTGGCTGAACGGTTAAGCAAGAATTGTACGGTGAGAATAGTCCTGGCTAATTCTTCTTTTATGGTTTGAGGTGGGATTCGAGAAACAGTGGGAGCCATTCTGTTTAGATAAATTAAACCACTCTAAACTTGCAAGAGCATCATGCTAATAGCATTTTCTTCTCTCTCTTAAATTGCAGCGACCTTGTGACCACACATAGGTTACATCTAGATAACAAATTGACTGAATCTGACTTATATGACTGGAAAAGGTCTGTCCAGATGTCCATTGCCTATGAAAAGCTGGACCACCCTATTACTACTCAAGATCCCGCCGTCCCAGGTCCAGTTTCCACCGTCACGGATATGGATATCCGCCAGACAAGGGAAAAGGATAAAGTGAAAGCCAAATGCATCGTGTTAGCTTCAGTTGATGGTGTATACCAGAAGCAGCACGAGAAGATGGACTCAGTTTCCATCTTTCTCCATAACAAAGATTTATATGGAGAGCAGTCTCATATCGCTAGATATGAAACCTCGACCGAATTAATTCAAGCGAGGTTGGCTGTCGGGTCATATGTAGGGGACAACGTCCTTACAATGACTAGCTATATTGATGAGCTCCAGGACCTGGAGACCGCGTTGGAAAACGAGTCAGATACTGACTTGATTCGACAGTCTCTACCTTCTACCCTGAAGGAAACCAGGGAAGTAGAAGGAAAGAGAAGGGAAAAAGTTTCGGGACTGGATATATTAAAAGAGGGACGTTCCTATTGTTACAGGAATGAACATTGGCAGAATGATTGCAGGGCTAGCAAAGCCAGTAGCCAGGATTCGAAGCATGTTGTGGCTTCAGCCTCAAGTGTATTTGTAATTATGAACTGTTTGTCAATTAACTCTACTTCCTGGGTACTAGATACCGGAGCAGGATCTCATATCTGTAATTCATTACATGCTTTGAGAAACCGTAAAGTTATAAGGGTAGGTGATTTGTCTCTCAGAGTTGCAAACGGAATGAGCGTGGACGCTGAATCCGTGGGAGAATATCGCCTAGGTTTGACAAGTGGGAAGATATTGATTCTACGTAACTGTCTGTATGTACCTAGTTTGATATGTAATATCATATCAGTGTCCTCACTTTCGAGAGAGGGATATGACTTTACATTCGTAAGCGATGTAGTTCACACCCACCTAAATCAAGTTCTGATTGGGTCCGGTACATTAGATGACGGTATATACGTATTGAATCAAGCTCAGGTTTTCAATGTCCAGAACACACTTAAAAGAAAGTCTCCAGAAATAAATCAGGCTTTCTTATGGCATTGTAAACTAGGTCACATCAATGAAACACGATTAACGAAGTTGCATAGAGAAGGATATTTGAATTCGTTCGAATATCAATCTTATGCCACTTGTGAATCTTGTCTCATGGGAAAGATGACAAAGACTCCGTTTACTGGACACGGAGTAAGAGCAAGCGAGCTCTTGGGACTCGTACACAGTGACGTATGCGGTCCAATGTCTACACATACGCGAGGTGGTTATTCCTACTTCATTACTTTTACGGATGATTTCTCTAGGTATGGATATGTCTTCTTAATGAAGCATAAATCCGAGGCTTTTGAGAAATTCCAAGAATACAAGAATGAAGTGGAAAAACAAACAGGCAAGAGTATAAAGACACTGAGATCTGATCGAGGTGGTGAATACTTAAGTGCCGAGTTCCTGGGTTACTTAAAAGAGAATGGAATTCTCTCTCAGCTTACTCCTCCATACACACCACAGCATAACGGTGTATCGGAAAGACGGAACCGAACCTTATTAGATATAGTACGTTCCATGATGAGTAACGCTGAGTTACCGCGATCATTCTGGGGATATGCACTAGAATCAGCTGCATATCTTTTGAACCGAGTTCCAACCAAGACTGTGCCTACCACACCATATCAGATGTGGAGTGGGAAGAAACCTTGTCTTAAGTATATTAAGACATGGGGATGTCCAGCTTTTGTAAAAAAGCAGCATGCGGACAAGCTCGAGGCACGCTCAGTACAGTGTAAGTTTGTGGGATATCCAAAGAATTCCATGGGATATTGTTTCTATTACGCAGAGGAACAAAAGGTCTTTGTTTCTCAACATGCCCGCTTCTTAGAAACTGAATTTTTGGAAAATCAGAAGAGTGGGAGCGCAATAGAACTGGAAGAAATTCCAGAGCCACAAGCTATTACTGAAACCTTGGTAGAACAAGAAGGTTCAGGAGAACAGGACATCCCGACGCCACTCCGCAGGAGTAGTAGGCAAACTCATCCGCCTAAGAGATACTACGGTTTTCTCATAGACGGGGATAGAGAGGATTGCACTATTGACTATGATGAACCTACTAGCTTCCAGCAAGCCATTCAGAGCGGGGACTCAGTAAAATGGCTGGATGCAATGCGGACCGAAATGGAGTCCATGTACACTAACAAAGTATGGACTTTGGACTTTTCTCCAGATGGGGTAAAACCCGTAGGATGCAAATGGATCTTCAAAAAGAAGATTGGTGTAGATAGACAGGTTGAAACCTACAAGGCTAGACTGGTTGCAAAGGGTTTCCGTCAAAGACCTGGTTTGGACTGTGACGAAACCTTTTCTCCAGTAGCTATGCTTAAATCCATTCGGGTCCTTCTTGCTATTGCTGCCTTCCAAGATTATGAAATCTGGCAGATGGACGTAAAGACGGCCTTTCTAAATGGTAATTTGGAAGAGAGCGTCTATATGGATTAGCCAGAGGGATTCATTCAGAGTGGGAGCAGCGGTAAAGTATGCAAGCTGCTTAAGTCCATTTATGGACTAAAGCAGGCATCACGGAGTTGGAACATCTGTTTTGATGATGCTGTCAAAGAATTTGACTTTATTAAAAATCCAGATGAACCTTGCATATACAGTAAGATTGTAGGGAGAGCTGTAGTATTCCTCGTCTTGTACGTGGATGACATTCTCCTAATAGGAAATGATATTCCTATGTTACAGTCAGTCAAAAGATTCTTATCACATAAATTCTCCATGAAAGACCTGGGTGATGCCACCTACATTCTGGGGATCTGGATCTATCGTGATAGATCAAAGAGGATGTTGGGACTTTCGCAGTCCAGGTACATAGACACCATAGTGAAGAGATTCAGTATGGATGATTCTAAGCGCGGTAACCTACCGGCTTGTCACGGAATCACCCTCTCCAAAGAGATGTCTCCCAAGACTGATTTGGAAAGGGATCGCATGTCGATTATACCCTACGCTTCTGTGGTAGGCTCTATAATGTATGCGATGTTATGTACCAGACCAGATGTAGCATACGTATTGATCGTTGTAAGCCGGAATCAGGCAAACCCAGGGGAGAAGCACTGGATAGCAGTAATGAACATTCTCAAGTACCTGAGGAGGACTAAAGATATGTTCTTGGTGTATGGCGGAAAAGACCTCCAGATTGAGGCCTTTGCCGACTCCGGCTTCCAGAGTGACACAGATGACTCTAAATCCATGTCGGGTTATATCTTTACCCTCAATAGAGGGGCGGTCTGTTGGAAGAGTTCCAAACAGGAGACCGTTGCTGACTCAATGATGGAAGCAGAGTACATAGCTGCTTGCGATGCCGCAAAAGAAGCTGTCTGGATGAAGAAGTTCCTCATAGAACTTCAGGTGGTTCCTACCAGTGTTGATCCAATACCTCTGTATTGTGACAACAACGGTGCTATAGCTTTAGCAAAGGAACCCAGGTCCTATCAGAAGTCCAGACACATCTTAAGGCGGTATCACCTGATCAGGGAGATCGTAGATCGCCGGGAGATCGAGGTGAAGAGAGTAAAGACAGAGAATAACATTGCTGATCCATTCACAAAGGCCCTTCCTCAGACGCAGTTCGAGAGGCTATTCGAGATGATAGGTCTACGATATGCCAGCTCATGGCCCTAGTGAAAGTGGGAGATTGTTAGTGTATATGCCCTAGGGGCCATTATTGTATCATACTAGGTTGTATATTACTTAATGGAAGCTTGGGATATTCACAGTTGTATATAACAGTCTTGCTAAAAATGGTAGTATGCTACTTGGTTTGTGTCTACTTTAATATGTGCATATGTTTCTTGTTACATATCACTTATACATATTAGTAGAGCCCATAGGATCTTTGCTTGATAACCAGCGTTGTGATGGCAGTCATACTAGTGGGGGCAGGGTAGTCTGTAAGCAACATCCTATACAGGTCCCTAGTCGTTGGATTATCGAGATAGGGCATCGATATTCCGGAGTAGACTAAGTGTGTACGCTTCTCATCCCAGTTGGGGAGATGGTCTGTCCCACAGCCATCAGTACGTCGTACTGGAGATAGTATACAAGTGCTCGTTAGGTTACGGGTACACCGGACACGACTCGCAGGGGAACTGATTGGTTGGTATTATACGCGTCGTCAGTTAACAGTTCCCAGGTGACATGAGTACAACATAGTCCGCAGACTTGACACTGCTACTTCGCCTCGAGTGTGTTCCACTGTTCTTAGATTGCTACCCTACCACGGCTTAAAGGAGTCGTGCAAACAGGTAGCAGTTGGGTGCAGTCCCGAGAACTTGGAGGCAGTGGCGGTTAGACAGGATTCGTCTCTCCCGGCATTGGGAGTTGATATTGCACTGTGTCAGAGATCCATTACGCAAAGTCCCTGGCCAGGGCAAGCGAGATTTACTGGTAGGTTCCAGTATTTTCTCAGGGTGTAATGGGCTACGCTCCGACACGACTTATACAGCTATTAGGGGACTGACGCTTGCCGCCCCCTAGGCACGATATGCGATAGTCTTAGACGAACAGATCGGACTGTACGGAGATTGTCACACCAGGCTCAGTAGGAGTTCGGATGGTTTTCCTCATCGGTCTTCTTATCGACATCTACCTGGGGACCGTTACGTACAGCTAGTGCCGCTTGCGGTCTATGGTTAAACCCACTGCCAGCGTAGTGTCGAGTCTTTAGAGTCCCACACAGAGAGTTTCCCTGCTGCAGGAGAAACGATATAGAGGTCGTATGGTTTTACGACAAGGGTTCGGACGCATACTTGTTTAAACGCACGTACGGCGTTCGGACAGTTTTTACTAGCCGGCTTTGGTTTAAGCCAGATTCTAGTATTAGGTTATTGGATTTATACAGTCTAAAGTTTTTCCGTGTTTTCACGTATTGGAGCGGCGTTCTCGTAATTTTCCGGGAAGCTTCTAGAAGCATGGTGACTTGGGGGTTAAGGTGGCATAAGCATCTATTGCTTAATGACTCATTTGTATGATTCATCCATGGAGTTAATGCTTCATTTATGAAGCTAATGACTCATGAGATGAATCACGCAAGGTGAATGTATCAACCATGATGATTAATCATATATATTATTTATTTGATAAATTGTTAATGTTGATATATATTCTAATGAGTTCATTTTTCAATTCATTCTAATCATCACCTTCTCTCTCCTCAAGCTCTCTCATTCTTGAAACCCTAACCCTAACCTCTCATGTGTTGAGATCACGGGTTAGCTAGACTAATACATCCATAACCTCACTCTATATCCCCTAGGTAGCTTAGATTAGCACTTTGAGCAACTTAGTTATCTCAAGTTAGAGATCAAGCTTGTAGTAGGAGCTCTCGGGTGGATCATCTTTGATTTGAGGAGGCCGTTGAGGTGCCGATGTTCCAAAGAGCCTACGAGGAGTGGAGGACCGCGATGAAGACCCGAAGGACAAGTAACGTGAGGTATAACTTCGAATCCGAGTAGTTAAACCTTTCGTAGTTTGCTAGTAACGGTTTAGATACAATTCATGCGCTCAAGTCCGTGTTACGAAGCTTTGATAATCGTTTTTCATATATTCCGCCTCCCCGCAAGTTCGTAGGGTGCGTGACATAGACTTACACTCTTTTCCTCATAATAAAACACGGAAGATACTTGAGCTCGCCGTAAAACATCAGATGATTACACTTCCGGAGTCCAAACACCCCGAGCAAGCGGGCGAAGTCTCTCACCCGGACTATTGCTCCTATCACAGGGCAATAGGACATCCTATTGAAGACTGCTTCACCTTCAAGAACTAGGTCGAAGATCAATATCAGCAAGGCAGGTTGCTCTATCCAGCAGCTGGAGGGTAACTCCGCCGCAGAAGCATGAACCCAAATCGACGAGGGTAGAACCAGATCCACATCGGTCTTGGAAGAGAGCTCGTACCTGTCACATGATAATGTTGTCGGAAGAAGAACCCGAGAATATGGATGAACTCCCCTGGTGCTTCGAAAACAATGATGACGAGGTAATCTCAGAGTTTCCACCGGCACCGAAAGAGATGGAGGACAAAATACATACTACTGCAGAAAACCTCAAGAAAATTGATTTGGGGACGGCGAGTGACCCGTGGCCGACATTCGTCAGTGAGTTATTGTCTGAAGAGAGGGTGTCTACGCTGAAGGACGTGATCATGCAGCATAAAAATTGCTTCGCATGGAACTATTCCGAGATGCCAGGACTAGATCCAGAGATTGCTGTCCACAAATTGGCAATATCTCCGGACGTCAAGCCAATCAAACAAGTGCCAAGAAGAATGCAGCTCGAGCTTGAGATGAGTGTCAACACCGAGGTCAAGACGCTAATCGACTCTGGCTTCATCCAAGAGATTCAGTATCCTGATTGGATCGCCAACATCGTACCAGTGATGAAGAAAAATGGGACGGTACGCATATGTGTGGACTTCCGGGATCTCAATAAAGCCTGCCCGAAGGACGACTTCCCTACCAGTCACTGAGCTGATGATAGATAACACGTCCACTCATGAAGTTTTCTCCTTCATGGACGGATCGTCGAGATATAATCAGATAAAGATGCATCGTGAAGACCAGAAACATACTGCTTTCCGAACCCCTCTGGGAATATTCTGCTATAAGGTGATGCCTTTTGGTCTAAAGAACGCCGGTGCCACCTATCAGAGGGCCATGACGAGGATCTTCGATGACCTCATAAATGAAATCGTCGAATGCTATATCGACGACCTCGTGGTTAAAAGAAAATCATACGAGGAACATCTTGAGCATCTGAAGATCGTATTTCAACGCCTTCAGCAATACAACTTGAAGATGAACCCTCTCAAATGCGCGTTCGGGGTGTCCTCAGGTAAATTCCTAGGATTCATCGTCCGACACCGAGGTATTGAGATAGATCCGTCAAAGATCAAGGCAATTATGGAAATGCCTCCGCCAAGAACTCTTAAGCAATTGCGGTCTCTCCAAGGGAAGCTCGCGTATATCCGGCGATTTATAGCCAATCTCTCTGGTAAGTGCCGTCCGTACAGTCACTTGATGAAGAAAGGGACCCCATTCGTCTGGGATCACAAATGCCAAGGCGCACTGGACGAAATCAAGCAGTATCTGCAGCACCCGCCATTGCTGGCTGCTCCGGTCAAGGGAAAGCCCCTTATTCTTTATACAACAGCCCTCGAAGGTTCCTTAGACGCATTATGGGCACAAGAGAACGACCAAGGGAAAGAAAGAGCTCTCTATTACTTGAGTCGAGTTCTCCTGGGGGCAGAAAGTAATTAATCTCCCATCGAAAAACACTGCCTGGCATTGATCTTCGCGATAACGAAGCTCAGGCACTATGCGTTGGCGCATGAAGTCCGTCACATATCGAAGGTGGATCCTCTCAAATATTTGATGTCGAAGGCCATATTGACAGGCCGGCTCGCTAAATGGGCCTTACTCTTAATGGAGTTCGCAATAACTTATCAGCCTCTTAAGGCAGTGAAAGGCTAGGCCATCACCGACTTCCTCGCTGAGCATCCGATACCGGCCGATTCTCCCTTGAATTGCGAACTGCCAGACGAACATGCGTTTGATACGATCGACGGTGGTGATACCCGATGGGAACTTTATTTTGATGGAGCGGCTTCCATGAAGAAGCGCAAACAAAACACTCCAATGATCAAATCAGGGGTAGGCCTCATCTTTGTGACCCCACAAGGAGGGATAATGCGCTTCACCTTCTCCTTAACAGAGCCGAGGACGAACAATGAAGCCGAATATGAAGCTTGGATAGCAGGTCTTGAGATCGCCATCGACATGGGAATTGAAAACCTCCTTATATATGGAGACTCCCAACTGGTCGTTGTTCCCCTCCGAACGGCGGCCCGGACTTTCACGTCCGTGCCTGAGGTTCGGGGCAGATGCTATTTGGTTTTATCCGTCTATCTCTTCGAAGATGCCAAGTTGATTTATGGCACCGTGTATCGGAGGTTTAGACGGATGCGGCCGATGTAGCAGACTTCGTCAGATTCCCCCTCAGGGTGAGGGGTTTTTGATTGTGGGGACGCTCTTCCCTGCAGGCGCAAGCCCCTGCAGTTAATTACGCTACCGCATCGCGGTAACAACTTTCTCCTTCTCAAGAATTTCACTTCGTGTCGTGTGTGTTTGTTTTGTTTGTGGTTGCCCGTGGATTGTATACGGAGACTGAGTAATGCCGTCGCCCGTAGGACGTGGATTAGTCCAAATCCGTATTTACTTAGATTTGGGTTCGATGTTTTTAGTTTAAGGATGCATTAGTCGCGTTGCGGCTAAGATCAACTTAAACGTTTATCAAGGATACGTTAGTCCTGTTTTGGACTAAGATCAACTTGACGTAGTGATTAATTTAATGTATGGCCATCGGGACTCGTCACCTCTCTGACGTCGTTGAAGGATTACAACGACAGATGTCAGAGGAGCTCGGAGATGTACCCTCGAACCAGAGTTGATTGGGAGTTTTATAATCCATTTGAATGTTTAAGGATACGTTAGCCGTGTTTGGGGCTAAGATCAACTCAAACGGGACCGTTTAGATCCGGCAAAAGAGCGTTTGGAGGCTCTATTATTCCAGTTTAAGGACGTGGTGGTCTATCGCCAGTTTAAGGACGTGGTGGTCCATCGCCAGTTTAGGGACGTGGTGGTCCATTATTAGTTTAAGGACGTCTCGGTCCGATATTAGTTTTAAGGACGTCTCGGTCCAATATTAGTTTAGGGACATTTCGGTCCAATATTAGTTTAAGGACGTCTCGGTCCAATATTAGTTTAAGGACGTCTCGGTCCAATATTAGTTTAAGGACGTCTCGGTCCACGAGTTTAAGGACCCCGCAGTCCATATGAATGTGTGGTCGTTGGGACCCGTCACCTCTTTGACGTCGTTGAGGAATTACAATGATGGATGTCAAAGGAGTTCGGAGATGTACCCTCGAACCGGACGTAGATTGATTTAGGAGAGCCATTTTGCTCGGTCAATTTAATTTAAGGACTTATGGCCACGATTGGGCTAAGTCCAGTTGAAAATATTCAACATTTTATTTGTTTTTGCATTGCATTTTATATTTAGGCTCTACCCACAAAAGATACAGAGTATCAATTTATTTTGGGCTCTGCCCATTTGCAGATGATGCAAAGTATCTACCTTGTTTGGGCTCTGCCCCTTTTAAAATGCATAGCATTCTTAATATTTTGCTTGGGTTCTGCCCATTTATAAATGATGCAGAGCATCTGTTTTGGGTTGGGCTCTGCCTCTTAAAATAATGCATTGCATTTTATTAAGCCTGTTAGGCCTTCTTTTAATTGGGCTTGGCCCTTTTGTAAGCAATACAATGCATTTTCTCTTTGCGCTAAGTAATGAGCGCAAGCTCGTATGGTGATGACACGTGTCGTGCTCTGGTGAGCGCAAGCGCACTAGCGCAGTGCGCTGCGCTGTTGCGCTGAGCTGTTGCGCTGCGCTGTTGCGCTGCGCTCTTGCGCTGCTGACACGTGGCGCGCTCTTAGCGAGTTGCGCCAATTCCAGAGAGCAAAGCTCTATCTTAAGGGCGCTTAGCGCAAGTGGTTCTATAGCCGACACGCGGCGCTCTCTTAAGAGTGCAACAACGCAGTTTGGAAGTGCAAAGCACTAAGAATCTTTTAGATTCAGGAAGGGAAGTGCAAAGCACTGTTTAATTTCTTGATCTAAATTAGATCAAAGAAAAATAACGTTTTCTTTATTCGAAGAACCAGAGGTTCATAAAAGTGCAAAGCACTATTCTTTTATTCTTTTATTATTTTTATTGTTTTTAAAGAACCGAAGGTTCACTAGAAGTGCAAAGCACTGTTTTTTTTATAAAGATCATTGATCTTATTTTTTTTAGACTAATGGTCTATTAGAAGGAATTTCTTCTAATTCACGAAGGTTCTTTACCTTTTTCTTGAAATCTTCTCAGAGTTCTCTCTGTTTAAAGTTCTTGAGTTCTCAAGAAAAAATGTTGATGCCTTTGAATGAGGTCTGGGGTCCTATTTATAGTGCCCACAAATTTGTTGAATTTGTTAACAAGATCTTTTCTGCGCTGCGCTGACGTATTAGCGCCAGACACGCGGCGCGTTGCGCCCGCGACTTGAAGCGTTGCTTCAAAATTTGAATTTTGAATTCAAACAGAGCTTTGCTCTGATTGGGCGAAACAAATGCCCCCCCACCGTTGCGCTCACGTGGCGCACACGTGAGTGTAACGGTGGCAACCCCCCCGACCGTTAGATCAAGGGGGAATCTCAAGAGGCGCAAGCGCCTTATAAATAGAGCCTCTGGCCCTTAGAAAACTCTCCACCATTTTTCTAAATTTAGATTTTCAGAGCTCTGCTCTTGCTTAAGAATTTCAGAGCTTTGCTCTTGCTTTCAGAACTCTAGAGCTTTGCTCTCATTTCCCAAAGTTTTTTAGAAAACTTTAGGTAATATTTAATTTAAAACTAAGTTAAATTAATTTAAGTCAATTTTAACCCACAGAGCTTTGCTCTCATAGATCTTTTGATCTAAAGAAATTCCCTTTGGGGTTTCATCCACAGAGCTTTGCTCTCACAAATCCATAGATCTACAGAGATCTTGTTCATGGGTTCTAACCCATGAACAGAGCTTTGCTCTTGAATTAAATGTAGATCTTTTAGACCTAAAAAAGATGAAGAAATTTTTCTATAAGCTTTTATGGATCTTTTTTCAGGATTCCAGAAATTTTAATTTTAAATTTCTTTTTCAAAACTTTCTCTTTGATGGAGTATTATAGAGCTAAGCTCTTTTTTAAGGAATTTTATTCTTTTGAGACCAGAACTTGACAAGTGTCATTCTGTGATAGAGCTTTGCTCTGAAAGAGGAGATTTTCTCCTTGTCTCTAGTGATTCTTTCCCCCCCTTGTTTATTATGGGAATGTTCCCCCCCAGGGGCCAACTGACAATCTCATCCAATGATGAGTTTGTCTCCTTAATTGACGTATTGTCATTTAGATTTCATGGGTCCCTCTTTGGTCTCCTACTCACTGCACTGTGGTGCGGTGTAATTAATTAATTTTGATTTTGATTTAATTTAATTAATGCATTTTCTTCTTTTAATGCCAAACGTTGGGATTACAACACTAACGGCTACATTGCCCTTTTGCAGAGATCATGTCTGAAGACACTTCATTTCCGTTCGTCCGCTCGGAGGAGGGATTTCCAGAGGCGCCTCTGGACCGTGAGATCCTGGCCATGATCAAGGCATACGATCCAGAGTACAAGAGTCTCCACCTTTGGGGGTCGTGGTACAATCAGATCATTATGGGTCGACGCAGCTTCACATGCGCGGTGCCGTCTGAGCACATCACGGCGATTCATTATGCTACCCCACCCTCGGTGCAGTATGCCGTGGAGTTGGCGGACTGGACATCGAAAGGTTTTCTACATCCCGCTATAGATGCGATACCGGTTCAGCGTCCTATGGTTTTGGACATCCTAGGACGTCGTATCTGTCAAGGTGAAGCGCGACCTTGGGGGCAATCGTATAACCTTGGTCTGATTCCCCGCCACCCGATTGGCTATCTGCCGTGGGCCCGGTATATCCTGTCGACGAAGAAGTCACAGTTGATAAGATTAGGACTGTACACCGCGGTCTATGTCTCTCTCTTCCAGTATCCCACGCTTCCCACCTGTTGGTTTAAAGCTTTCTTGGAGCAATGGAATATTCCCACCCACACTTTCCTTGCCATGGATCGGGAAGTGTCAATTTCTCTGGAGGAATTTGCGGAGGTATCCGGCTTACCGGTGATGGGGGAACATTATGAGGAGCTGCTCCCAACAGACGTGTACGTTTTCGGAGCTAGGCCAATGGTGAAGGGGGTCACGCCGGATACTGCTGTTCAACACCAGTTCCCAAGCTTAATTAAAGTGTTGAACATATATGAGTCTCTCTTCGTTGAACATGGGAGTCGAGGAGTTAATTTTGAGGATTTCATTGCTCGGTTCCTTCACCCTAACGCCCTCTCTGCGGCCACTGCCAAGTTTGCCACCCTCGAGGACCCTTTCGGTTTAGGTTTGGATAACCTGCCGGCGAATGAAATAGGTCAAAAGGATTTCTTTCTTCCTAACTTTCCAACCATGTCTCTTGCAGAAGTAGCGGCCCCTGGGATGGATGAGGAGGCCTTTTTCTTGGGGTTTCTCGGGTTATGGTTGAGTTGGTTCGCTATCCCAATGCACTCTCATCGGATGCGGCCCTCTGTCTTTTATCCAGCACACCGGATGGTCATCGGGATGAAGGTAGCTGTTGGGATCGCCGGCTTGGCACACTTATACCATGGCCTCAGTCGAGCAGCGGATGCTAGCGAGCCCGGGGTGTTGCATGTGGTCTTCCCGATGCATTACTTCGCATCGTGGCTCGAGTTACACACAGCGGGTGTCTTCGGGATGCATAAAAGGCCCTCGTTCTTTGACAAGTGCGGTTTTCCTCGCATTATACAGCTGATCGGTGCATCAATTGTAAACCCCTCGCCACGGAACGCTAGGGGCTTGCTCCTTCGCCCCCATACCGTCGAAGCCGGGATGTCCTTTGTCGATAAGGTATTGACCGTTGGAAAGGTGTCTACCACCGTGACGCAGCCATTGCAAGATGTCTTTAAGGATGGAGCTTCAGTTTTAACGGCTCGGGAGACCCTCCACTTATATTCCATTAGACCGGGTTTTTTAGTTTTTAGGCAGAATGATGTGGCAATTTTTATGAGGTATAACCCACATCGTTTTGCTCAACAACTGGGCTACGATCAAGGGGTCCCCTTGGAAGCCTTCTTGGTGGAACCCGCTGCCACTGAAGAGGGGATGGAGAACGCATTGCACCATTTCATGCGCGTGAATACGAGCTCTCGTTTTTTTATCAATGCGCCGGCTTACGCTCCGAGACTCCTCAATGTGTACAAAGACTGGTACAATCATGCAACAGGAGCAGTCATAAAGGAGGAAAGGCGACTGTTGGTCGATCGTAAGGGTGCACCTCCAGGTACCGATCGCACCGCTCCTTTGGTTCCTAGGACCCCAGTAATCGCTCCTTTAAAAGATGCCGGGAGCAGACCATCACGTGCGCAAAGTCCTCCACGTGAATTACCACTTCCTGATATCGCGGATGCACCTCCTGCACCCCGCGCTCAGGTGGAAACAATGGTTGTACCCTCGCCGGAGTCTGGCGTGGGTGCGGACATCGGGACTCGTCGTCCCAAAGTGGCTGCTAAGCGGAAGTCGATCCCTCGCGGGCCCAGGGTCGGAGAGCAAAAGAAAAAGAAGTCGCTCCTCGCCGCGGACGTTGTGTTCGGCCAGGAACCCCATGCTCCCTACTCCGAGGGTCTGCTCGAATATGGGACTAACGCAGGATTAGTGATGCCACCGCCGGACGATACAGACTTGGAGGCTGCTCTCAGAGCTTCGGCATGGTTGGTGAAGCGTGACGCGTGGCTGGCTAAGCTTGCGCAATCAGGTAACTACTAGTCGCCTTTTCTTTATTGTAACATATCCTCTTCATTATTTTTGACTAACGCTTTTCTTTCTTTTCTTTCAACAGGCATCACTGATGAAGAAGCCATTGCTGCTTCTCTGAAGACTTTTCAGGAGGAGGAACGTCTCAGAGCATCTATGGGCCTTAGTAAGTTTCGATTCATCAAGTTTTTCATTTTCCTTGCGTTATGGTCGATCTAACCTTTCCCTTTTAATTGCAGGAACCTCAATGCCGCTCCCTCCTAGCGACGCAGACGTCCTACCAGCTGCAAACGTTCCCGCTTCTTTTGGGCCACCACAGGAGGTTCGTCTTGAAGAGCCGATGAGAGATGCCTTAAAGGCTCTGGAGGCATCCCTGAATGAAGATGATGATGCCTTGAAGGAGGCGTCACAGAGGTCCCTCATAACCGCTCGGGAGGAGAGAAAGCGGTTGAGGCGTGAGGCGAAGGCGCGCAGGGCTGCCCTGTCTATGGGAGCGGGCCCCAGCACCGCCCCTCGAGCCGATACTCCCTCCGAAGAGGCCCCCGTCGCCCTATCCACTGCCCACAGAGAGGTGGCGCGAGCAGTTCGGAGCGCAAACGGTAAATCCGCTTCAGGTAATATTTCTCTCAGAGTTTTTGTTATAAGGATTTTAATGTCATTGGTCCTTATATCTCTTATCTTTGCAGGGCCAAGTCCGATCGAGGGAGAGGCGGAAGCCGTCGATCCTAGGGGAACGGAGGAGGCGGTGCCTGTCAAACTCGAGCTGACAGTGGGTAATATCGTTGAGGCCATGGAGCCTGGAGTGGAGGTCGAGGGGCCTACCGCCGAGAAGGTCATTGATGCCGAACCTGAAGCGGGGGCAGATGATATGATCATTATAGCTGAGTCCAGGGTGGCGGCGGCTGAGGCGCTCGAGGTCGGCGGTCCCCTGGCGACGGTAGACGATACAACCGCAGCTACTGAACCTGAGAGAGTAGTGGGTGAGGCGGCCATGATTCCCGAGGACGAGCCAACCGCTCCTTCTCTGGAATCTGGCAATACTCCAGTCATAGCCCTCCCCGCCTACGGTCCTCCGCCGTCCCCAGGTCTGGCTAGCACGACGACGGTCCCCATCGAGTCGGGTGACGAGGCCACGGGCGGTGGTCTCATGTCGGTGGAGGAGGGAGCCGCCTCCGTTTCAGCCGGGAGCTCCTCAGGTAAACCCTAAGTGGCTGCTTTTCTTTACTTTACAACCTTTTCTGACAAGTTCACCTTTTCATAATGCAGGTGCGGCTAGCGCCGATGCCCCACTGCTCGAGGGAGCGCCTTCAACGACTGCTTTGGCGGTGGTCACCTCTCAACCTTCTCTCATACCCTCGAAGATGTTGGAAGGTCTGTGTTTACGATTTATTAATCTTGTTTTCCAGACATATAATTCGCGTACTAACGTGACACTGTCGTGTTTTCAGGAGTGCTTTTTGATCACGTATATCAGATGTTGCTCCCACACTTTTCCTTCCCATCTGAGCTTGCTTCTTCTTCTGGTGGCGTTGGTGAGTATGATTTCCGTTGACATCCTTCCTCTCTTTTTTCTTATTGACGGAATTGTCTCTAACCTCTTTTTCTCATCTCAACTGCAGTGCTACAGATTGAAGGAGGGGATGAAAGATCAGCTGCGCCACCAGCCCTTCCGACCTTGCCACCTGTCTCAACTGGTACAATGACCATCATATTGGTAACTTTCCTCTCTTTATTTTCTGTACTGTTATCTGATCGCATCCTGTTTCTTTCAGCTGTCGTTCTGGGTTCGGCGTCCTTCGAACCTCGCGTCACAATGCCGGCGGGTCCTTATCTGAGGAGTCTGTCTTCAAAAGGCGCCGCGAATAGTCTGCGCATGTTGAGTGACTATGTCGAGGAACTCGACGTTGAAACTCCTACATCTGCCGCAGACTTCGCTATGGTGGTTAACCCGATGCTAGCAAGTAAAGAAAATGTATGCATGAAAAATAGCCGAAATGATTGGGCAACTCGCAATAAAAAGCAGAGAGTAAGAATAAAATAAATAGCCGAAATGATTGGGCACCGCGAAAAATAGCCGAAATGATTGGGCAATCGCGACCTTCGCGATATAAAAAGCTGAAATGATAGAGCATCGCGGAAAGAAATAAAATAAAAATAAAAATGAAATTTATGCCCTACAGGTGATATCATGTCAATCCCTGTATACAATCCAGGGGCGCAAACAAAGAAGGAATTATACTCCTCCTCCCCAGGTTTCCTCAGAAGAAGAAGCCAAATCTCGACGGCTCACAGATAGCCTGGAGATCATCTCAACATTCGGCTCATTACAACATCAAGGAAAGCGGAACAGCGGCAACTCCCAGTTCCATGACTCGGCGGTGTACAGATGACCGAGAGTCAAATTCCGACTCCGTGAAATGCGGATAAAGTCAAAAATTCCTGGTCACGTAGAACGTGGATAACGTCACATCTGACCCCGTGGAAAACGTCCAGAGCGGATCCTGGTCCTCGTAGAGCACGGCAGTGAACTCGTGTGAAGCATCCAGAGTGGAGCCTAGTCTTTGCCGAACACGGCAGTGAACCCGCCGGAAGCATCTAGAGCAAAATTCCTGGCTACGTGGAATGCGGATAACGTCACTTCTGACCCCGTGGAAAACGTCCAGAGCGGATCCTGGTCCTCGCAGAACACGGTAGTGAACCCGTGTGAAGCATCCAGAGCGGAGCCTAGTCCTCGCCGAACACGGAAGTGAACCCGTGGGAAGCATCTAGAGTAAAATTCCTGGCTACATGGAACGCGGATAACGTCACTTCTGACCCAGTGGAAAACGTCCAGAGCGGATCCTGGTCCTCATAGAGCACGACAGTGAACCCGTGTGAAGCATCCAGAGTGGAGCCTGGTCCTCGCCGAACATGGCAATGAACCCGTGGGAAGCATCCGGAGCAAAATTCCTGGTCACATGGAACGCGGATAACGTCACTTTTGACCCCATGGAAAACGTCCAGAGATGATCCTGGTCCCCGCAGAGCACAGCAGTGAACCCGTGTGAAGCATCCAGAGCGGAGCCTAGTCCTCGCCGAACACGGCATTGAACCCGTGGGAAGCATCTAGAGAAAAATTCCTGGCTATGTGGAACGCGGATAACGTCACTTCTGACCCCGTGGAAAACGTCCAGAGCGGATCCTGGTCCTCGTAGAGCACGACAGTGAACCCGTGTGAAGCATCCAGAGCGGAGCCTGGTCCTCGCCGAACACGGCAGTGAACCCGTGGGACGCATCCAGAGCAAAATTCCTGGTCACGTGGAATGCGGATAACGTCATTTCTGACCCCGTGGAAAACGTCCAGAGCGGATCCTGGTCCTCGCAAAGCACGGCAATGAACCCGTGTGAAGTATCCAGAGCGGAGCCTAGTCCTCGCCGAACACGGCAGTGAACCCGTGGGAAGCATCTAGAGCAAAATTCCTGGCTACATGGAACGCGGATAACGCCACTTCTGACCCCGTGGAAAACATCCAGAGCGGAGCGTGGTCCTCGCCGAACACGGCAGTGAACCCGTGGGAAGCATCCAGAGCAAAATTCCTGGTCACGTGGAACGCGGATAACGTCACTTCTGACCCCATGGAAAACGTCCATAGCGGATCCTGGTCCTCGCAGAGCACATCAGTGAACCCGTGTGAAGCATCCAGAGCGGAGCCTAGTCCTCGCCGAACACGGCATTGAACGCGTGGGAAGCATCTAGAGAAAAATTCCTGGCTACGTGGAACGCGGATAACGTAACTTCTGACCCCGTGGAAAACGTCCAGAGTGGATCCTGGTCCTCGCAGAGCACGGCAGTGAACCCGTGTGAAGCATCCAGAGCGGAGCCTGGTCCTCGCCGAACATGGCAGTGAACCCGTAGGAAGCATCCAGAGAAAAATTCATGGTCACGTGGAACTCAGATAACGTCACTTCTGACCCCGTGGAAAACGTCCAGAGCGGATCCTGGTCCTCGCAGAGCACGACAGTGAACCCGTGTGAAGCATCCAGAGCGGAGCCTAGTCTTCGCCGAACACGGCATTGAACTCGTAGGAAGCATCTAGAGAAAAATTCCTGGCTACGTGGAACGCGGATAACGTCACTTCTGACCCCGTGGAAAACGTCTAGAGCGGATCCTAGTCCTCTTAGAGCACGGCAGTGAACCCATGTGAAGCATCCAGAGCGGAGCCTGGTCCTCACCGAACACGGTAGTAAACCCGTGGGAAGCATCCAGAGAAAAATTCCTGGTCACGTAGAACGCGGATAACGTCACTTCTGACCCCGTGGAAAACATCCAGAGCGGATCCTGGTCCTCGCAGAGCACGGCAGTGAACCCGTGTGAAGCATCCAGAGAGGAGCCTAGTCCTCGCCGAACACGGCATTGAACCCATGGGAAGCATCTAGAGCAAAATTCCTGGCTACGTGGAACACGGATAACGTCATTTCTGACCACGTGGAAAACGTCCAGAGCGGATCCTGGTCCTCGCAGAGCACAGCAGTGAACCCATGTGAAGCATCCAGAGCGGAGCCTGGTCTTCGCCAAACACGGCAGTGCACCCGTGGGAAGCTTCCAGAGAAAACATCGGACTGTGAGGTCCTTAAACTCATGGACTATGATGTCCTTAATCTCGACCATGATGTCTTAAAACTAACAATCAACCATAATAATTTCAAACTAATTTTAACTTGGTTCAAGGGTACATCTCGTCACTCCTTTGATATTTGTCGTTGTAATTCCTCAACGTCTTCAAAGAGGCGACGGGTCCCGGTAACCACGCATAACATTGGACTGTGGAGTCCTTAAATCCACGGACTATGATGTCCTTAACCTCGACCGTGATGTCTTAAAACTAACATTGGACCATGGAGTTCTTAAATCCACGGACTATGATGTCCTTAACCTTGACCGTGATGTCTTAAAACTAACATCGGACTGTGGGGTCCTTAAATCCACGGACTATGATGTCCTTACCTCGACCGTGATGTCTTAAAACTAACATTAGACTGTGAGGTCGTTAAACTCATGGACTATGATGTCCTTAACCTCAACCGTGATGTCTTAAAACTAACATTGGACTGTGAGGTCCTTAAACTCACGGACTATGATGTCCTTAACCTCGACCATGATGTCTTTAAACTACGGTACCCTGAAAAACATCCAGAGCGGAGCTTGGTCCTCGCCAAACATGGCAGTGAACCCGTGGGAAGCATCCAGCGCAACCCCTGACCCCGTGAAATACGGATAAGGGCAATTTCACCCAGCACTTGCGAGTCCTCACGAACCGTAAGGAAGCAAATTCTCTTATGAGATGCTTACAACTTTCAATGGAAAACACGCTTAGGAATCCTTACGATTCTTAAGGAGAAATTACACCTATAGGATCCCCTCGACCTGTAGGGAGAAAAACTCTTTATGAGACACTCACGGCTCATAAAGTTGAAAAGTCTTAGGAGACAGATCTTAACCCTGAATCCTAAGCCATCGTTGTCCTGTAAAGAGATCAAGATAGACTATCCGCAGAATACATTCAATAAAAAGGGACACACCATTGAGAAGAAAATATGTCTTTTATTCATGAACCAAAATGGATTCAAAGTACAATTCGTAAAAGAACAAAAATATACTCTTATTAAAGAGTATGTACAAAAAAAAAGAAAAGAAGATATACAAGTCTTCAGGACGGCGGGCGATTTAGCAGAGTGGTCAGCTCATCCCTCTTCCACTGGGCCTCGCCTTCGTGGTTCAATATCGCCAAAAGACGAGCTTCCGCCTGAGCCTGCTGAGCCTGATATGAGGCAAACCGGCCTTCAAGCTCTTTCTCGGTTGCCTTGTGAGACTCAACCCTTTCGCGAGTGAACACGGCAGCTTTATCGAGGGCCACCACCTCTTTGATAGAGTCTTGAAGTACTCGCCAGAGTTCATACGCTTTGTTGGCTTTGGCTGTAAGGTTGGCTTGGAGCTCGTTCAGCGCCTTAGAGGCCAGCTCCCTCTCCGAGAATTTGCGGCCGAGCCTCTTCTCGCACGACACCATGTTCGTCGCGCACCGCTCTATTAGACCCCGCAAGCCCCCCTTTGCAGCCACAACCTCCGAAGAAAGGCGGGAACACTCAAGTACGTGCAAGCAAGCCTCCACCTGCCGACAGAACTCAACCCAGACTCGCACCACCTCTTCGCTATGGTAGGTGGCAAGAAAAGGAAGAGAACCGTTAGCTTCGGCAACAAATGCTTCAGCTGTTATTGTGCTGCCAGCGCGAAGCTCCTTGATCAAAGATGACAGGGAGACAAGGCTTAGCTTGGCCAAACGTTCTGAGGCTCGCAAAGCATAGGGGCCAGGTGGCATATTGATGCGCGACTCTAGTGCGGTAAGAACTGGAAGGACTGTTCAGATGTATAAACAGTCAGTGAAACTTTTAAGCAAAGGAACAAGTGGGACCATATTGAGACTTCACTTACCCATAGTCATGCAAGAGGGAGCTGAAGGTTCCCCTGGCCTTTCGAGGACCTCAACCTCGTCATCGGCCTCCAGAACTGTAAAGGACATCATTGTAATTTTGCGAAATAACAACAATGCTATGAAATGATGAACGACACTAACCTTGCCCAGACGAGAGGACGATGCGTTGAGGGGATATTGCTTATGGAGCAGCCATCTCGAACAGGCGCTGAAAAGACTGCCTGGGAGACAAGTCGGCAATCGAAGCCGCCAAATCTGCGCAACTCTGAAAAGACAGAAAAGTTCAGATAATGGAAAGAATACTAATTCAAAATGTAGAAGGTTACCTTCCACGCCTCTCCCATTCTGAATAGGAGGGATAGCAGCTTCGACGGCCTCCGCCGCGACCTCGGACTCCAACAAAGGGAGGGTGGTCCCGACTACCTCCATCCCAGCCTCTGGGCCGCCCTCAGGAAGATCCGTTGGGACGGAGACCACCAAGGGTGCCTCTCCCAAAGGAGCGAGTACTCGGGGATCAAGAACCGCCACAGGAGGCTCTATCGCGAGAGGGACAACGTCGTCAACCCCCTCTACATCGAGCAATGTTTCATTAGGGGTGTGAACAGGCTCTACCGTCAGCAAGCCCGTAGGAACCTCCCCCATTGCCGAGGTCTCTGCACAATTCACACGAGAATAAGAATACATATATACAAGCGCAGGCAATATGAAGTATTACAAAGAAATACAGGAACATACCAATGCGTAAGGAAGCTTTTAATATGGCTTCTTCAAGCTGATGCTCCTTCTCAAGGAGGTGTGCCCGCCGAGGTTCAAGGGTGGACTCGTGGCCGCCAGTCCACAATGAAAGCGCGTCCGCAGCATCCTCCGAAGCAGCTTGCTTAAGGGCACTTTCGCCCCATTCCTCCAAAAGGCTGATGAACCGCCGCCGGATCCACGAAGGGTCTTCATAAAAGATTACGGCAGGATAAGGCTTCTTTGGAAGCCTTACGTTCTGAGACTCATCTTTAGAACGTCTTATAGCCTCAGCCAATTGTGCGGCTTCCTCGGCAGCTGAACCCGGAAAAAGTGAGCCAGCATCCGACTCTTGCTGGGCCAATGATTCATCCTGAAGAATAGGCTCAGACTCTATTAAAGAGTCGAGCAAGTTAGTAGCCACTTTCCTCCGCCGTTTGGACCCAGAACCGGCCACCGAGGACGACCGCTTCCTCCCGCGTGGAGCCTTGGCACGACGCCGACCCACCTCACCTTCAACACCCTCGTCCCTACCACCCTCGCTTGGCGCCTCAACTGAGGATGCCACTGTCATTGTCGACGCCACGGGTGGTGGTGCTGCTACCGGAGCCAGATTATCCCGCGACCGAGTCCCCAATGGCATACCAACTGTGGGGGTGAGGTCCACCCCCGACTCTCCCGGAATAAGCGCAACACCGGTATCCCTCAAGGGAAAGTGTATCGGTGCGCGTGGTCGCAGTGTAACTCTCATGGCCGGAACCTGAGCAGGAGCGCCATATCCAAGGAGTACCCTTCTCTCCTCAACGATAATCGAGTTGACCCGATGAAGGTACCAGCCTGTAAATGACCCCACGCATCGGGGAATATGGTCAGCTTCGGGGATCATGAAGTGGGAACCGGTGTTCAGCCTCACGAAATGATGAGCGGCATCGCGAACATCTTCGAGTGAAGGGACCGGCGCGACTATGAAAGCCTCGAAAGGGACGCCCTGGTCTTATCCAAGCTGCTGGGAAAAACGATGCGGGTTGTACCGCATGAAAAGGTCATGAGCCCTATCTTAATAGTCATGAAAAAAATGTTAGAAATCACATCATCCCTCAATAAAACATTGTCTTTATTCTTCATTCCTATCTTTCATCCAAACATCGATCATATACCCCTACGTGTGTGAAATGGACATCCCTACACTCGGAGAATTCAATTCAAGCTATCATACTCTTGTCCATCCACCTCAGTACTTTTTAATTTGATGAATATTAAGATTTGCTCACACATCTTCATGCGACCGTTAATACTTCTTGAGGTACTAACCGACCGATTACTCATGTGCTTGCTGATTAGGTGATAATATTTTCCTCGTCTTGCACCACCTAAGTCTTAGCAGTGACTCCCAGACCAGTTGGCCTTAGGGCACTAGGTGATGAAGCACCCTCGCTATATTTTTTTATTGCTGCCTTGGTGATAACAAAACCAGTGTTCATTTTTCTTTTCACCATTTTTATATTTTTCTTCATTTATTATTTCCTTCATACTTTGGCTTTTAGACAAGAGCATTTCAAGGTATCCTCTACTATCCCGAGTTTCAAGACGTGTGTAAGTGCATATAGTAGGGTATCAACATTCAAATGTTTGGCTTCCAGAATAGAAATTATTTTTCAGACTTATTTTTATCCTTAGATTAGTGACTTCCTTCATCTTACTAACCCTTGGGACAACGGCTCATAACTACTTATTACCAGTTCGTTTAAGAAAACTTCTAATTTTCTTGGTTTTCTTAAACTATTCCTATCTTTCATATATAATTTTTCACTTTCTACTCTTTTGTTATAAAAGAATTTTTTTTATTTAAATTTTTGAAAACGTTGTGCTTATGCAAAGTATGATGCAAATTGATGTGTAAATAAGCACAAACCTCCCCCAAACCTGTTTACAGCAGTGTCCTCACTGATGTCATCTGTTAAGCTCAAAAACCTGTACACTTGGGAGGAAATTATTAATGGGGGCAAGAATATATGAAAGTGAAAATCCTCCTCCAAACTTATTTTAGGCTCACAATTTTGTAAAAATCATTTTCTTTCAAGAGCCAAAATATACCACCTCCCCCAAACATGAGTTAAACAATTTTAATCTTTTTTTAAAATCACACGAGGGGGTCAAGGTTATTGGTCAAAGTAAAGCCTTACAAAGACCAAAAGTCAACAACAACCATTCAAAAATTTTATCGATGAAGCACCAAGGTTGGTGGAAGAACATGTCACCTTTCGACGTGAAGAAGTGGGGAGGAGATAAGAGGTGTAATGGAAAAGGATTGCGTCTCAATTTAGAGAGACGACACAATGATAGTGATGATGGATTACTCGCATTATCGTGATTGTCAAGAAGAGGGGGTGGAGGTTCAATTTCTTTATCTTGGAGTTGATTCATCTCAACACCCGTGTCTTTTAAATATGCGAGTTCATCAGCGAAAATTTCCTCAAAGCTTTCATCGATACCCCGAAGAATAATGTCATCAGGAAAAATAGGGTAATCGTCAGACTCTATAAAAAGTTCCTCATCAGCGTTAGATGTTGACCAGGACAACTCGGTGGAAGAGTCCGTGTCAAGCAATAACATATGAAAAGAGTCAGAATTATGAGGTTGATCAAATTCGCTGCTGTCGACATCCATTAATTCGACAGAACACACATGAGCATAGGGTTCAGAGGGTTCACTTCCCAACTTGTAAATGTTAAGCTCAATTGACTTCTTTCCAAAGGATAGGGTTATTGAGCCGTTTCTACAATTGATTACTGCGTTGGAAGTGGCCAAAAAGGGTCGACCGAGTATCACCGGGATTTGATTGTGTGGGTTTGCCACTGGTTGTGTATCAATAACGATAAAGTCCACAGGAAATATGAATTCCCCGACTTTGATTAACACATCCTCTAGCTCACCCCTAGGTTAGGTGATAGATCGATCGGCCATCTGAAGAGTGCAATGCGCCGGCTTTAACTCTCCGATCCCTAATTGCTCATAAACAGAATACGGAAGCAAGTTAACACTAGCACCTAAATCGAGTAGAGCACGATTGATATTTTTACCCCCAATAGAAATTGAAATTGTAGGAATTCCGGGGTCCTTTCGTTTCTTGGGAAGTTGTTGTGTAAAAGCTGTGCTCACATTATTCGCAAGGAAAACTTTTTTAGGTACTTGAACTTTTCTCTTCCTAGTGCACAAGTCCTTTAGGATTTTCGCATATGACGGAACTTGTTGAATAGCATCTAGGAGAGGAATGTTTATGTTAACTTGCTTAAAAATTTCCACAATCTTCTCCATTTGTGGACTTGGTCTGTTGCCCCTTAACCTGTTTGGATAAGGTGCTTGATCAATAAGTTTTGGGTCCAACGTTTGTGGAGAAGACTGTGGGGATGGATTCGATCCCAAAATTGGAGTGGGAATCGACTTAGATAGATTCGGCGAAATGTTCGAGCCTTGGAGAAAACGGAGAATAGGCTCGGGTGAAGGTGGGAGATTAGACGAATTAGGGAAAGAAGAAGAAGCTGGGGTATCATTGGTGTCACTATCATCACATTGCTCACCCACTAGGTTATTCTGCACTTTTCCCGATCTCAACGTGGTAACAACACTCACATTATAACTTTATGAGTGGCCAGGATTAGGTATGGGTTGAGATGGGAGTTTCCCTTTCTCTCTCGCACTCATTGCGGCGTTTAACTGTGCGATTTGGTTTTCTATTGATTTAATACTCTCACCATGGGAGGCGAAGTTTTTCGTTATGATATCAATAAAAGACTTCATCTCAGCCGACCATTGCATGGATTGTTTCATGAACATATCCAAAGTTTGTGCAAGTGAGTTGTCAGTACCGGCCACTTGTGGTGTAGAAATGTTGGCCGGATTTTGGAAATTCTGTGACTGAAAGGGGGGCTGATTCTGTGGTTGTGGTTGCTGTGGAGGAGGTCTTTGATAATTGCTTTGTTGGTTTTGATTCCAAGCAAATTTAGGATGATTCCTCCATCCTTGATTGTACGTGGAAGAATAAGGGTCGTTTCTAGATTGCTGTTGAAAAGCAGCATTAGCTTGAAACGATGCATTCATAGGACATTCTTCCGTTAAGTGTGAAGGATCCGAACAGCAACCACAGACGGTCTTAGGAAGCGTGACCTGATTTAGGGAGACTGATGAAAGTTTGTTCTCAATAGCATCGAGTTTCTTCTGCATCGCTGCCATTTCGGCTTTCACTGCGATGGAAACATCGATCTGGTGAATACCTCCCCTAGATGAAGGTGGTCTTACGCTTTCCCACTGCAAAGTGTGTTCAGCGAGGTCTTCCAGATACTTCCAAGCTTCACCGTCATCTTTAGACATGAAATTGCATTGACACATTGTTTCAAGCATCTGCTTTGTCGCTGGATTAATGCCCTCATATATAATCCGACATAAATCCCATCTATTGATTCCATGATGAGGACATTGGACAAGCATATCTTTGAAACGTTTAAAGCACTTCTAAAATGGTTCATTGGGAAGCTGGGTGAACTGGTTGATCTCGCTCCTAACACGTGCAATCTTATGGTTTGGGTAAAACTTCTTAAGAAATGCTATGACGAATTCATCCCAATTAGTGATAGAGTGTGCGGCAGTATTGTAAAGCCATTTTTCTGCCAAGTCGCACAGTGTGAATGAGAGAAGACGTAAGCGCATAGCATCTAAAGTCAATTGTGAAGTACCCATCATTGCGCATACGTTTTCGAATTTGGTGATGAAAACGTACGCGTCTTTCGAGTCAAGCCCGTGAAATTTGGGCAGCAGATTGATGTAGTGGGGTTTAATTTCGAAATTATCCCCGTTAGGTGGTGGAAGAGATAGACAAGTGGGAAGAGGACTACAGATAGGATATCATCTCTCTTGGAGAGAGATGCGCGGTGGGTTCTGCGCACCTTCGGGCGGTGGCAGCGTGGTGTTATAATTTGATGGAGTGCCGTCCATCTCGGTCATGTGTGGTGGGGGAAAAGAAGATGAAGAAGTACCGACTTCGACGTCGATAGCAGGAACGCGGATAAGACGGGCACTAGGATCCCGTGTCCAGCCGAGCATGCACTAAGCGGGTTTAGTGCAAGTGGCAGCGTGTGTGTGATTTAAAAATTGGCTTTTTTTTTTGAAAAAGTGGGACTCAAGACAAATCACTCTAAAATGCATAAGCAACCCTAGAACTAAGGTTACCTAGGTCCAGTCTCTAGACCGCTCCTAGACTTCCAAAGGACAAGCCGTATGATCAATCCTCTACCACCTCTTTACTACTCTTGTGGCCAGGTAAGTGCCAGGTGAGTGGGAGGTATCCGCTATACGAATCACCAAAAATAGCGGGCCTAATTAAGTAAACCACTTTCCTTAGACACACTAGCCTAGGCACCACAAAAGTAATGCGGATAAGCGATAGATTACCCACGACCTTCCTCTGTCCTTAATGAGCGCGACAGTCCTTAGAGTCTGGTCTAGATATTTTTTAAATTAATGTAGGGTTGATGTAGATGCTCGGTTTGTGATTTGTGGGGCTTAGGAAGGGTGATGAAATCCCCACCTAATCTGGATTTGGTCTTTGCCCCTTAAAGTCCGTATTAAAATATGCAAAACAAAACCGATCATAAAACTTTGCAAAAAGATTTTTTTTAGCGGCGATATTTTTGCAAAGAATCCTGCAGAAAATAGATTTATTGGATATGAGAGGAGAGAGAAAGAGGTTAGAATCTTACCAGAGAAATTTGGAGCCCTAGATCCCCTAATGCGCCGTGCTTCCGCCGCCGAAAGGGCCTTCGTGCCGCGGTTCCGCCGCTAAGTGGAGGGATCAGGTGATGAAAATTTTTCTGTGCCCTTCTGTGCTCCTCTGGATCTCTAAGAATGTCTTTGTCTTCTGTTTCCTTAATTCTGTGACTCCAGATCTCCTTGCAAAATTCACGCACAAATCGTTAAATATGCAATGATATGAATCGTCTAAGAATTCAACACAAATAGTAAGAATAAAAAATTACGCACGTATCCCCGGCAACGGCGCCATTTGATTGTTTCGAAAGAGTGTTTGTAGTAGTTTAATCGCAATCAGAACGGTGCTGCGTGTAGGTAGACCGAGGTGAGTACGGGTCGTCCTCAGGGAAACGTTGAATCTTTTATTCTTACTTTAGATGTGTTGAGAAAGAGAGGAGGGATAAAGAATTTTGAAGAATGGTTTCTAGATTTACGTTAAGCAAGAATGCAAAAATATAGATCTAGATTATATTAGGGTTGTAGTTAATATAATAAGGGGGCTTGTAGGGTTCGTTAGGATTTAGTAGTCATGGACGATTAATTAAAAGTTACTCTTTTTATCCTTTAATAGATTTAAAGCTAGAACGACGGTGATGCGTGTAGATTAGGGTTTCTGGAGGGAAAAGGGATCCCACTCTTAACCCTTATCTCGACACGGAACTCCGTTCATATCTAGCCTTTACCAAAACAATCATTAATCTAATCTCTAATCGCGGTCGGAACTAACAAAGAATTGTTAGCGCGCCCGATTAGGATGTTAATGATTCTTTTGATAAAGTTCATAAACTTTATAGGACTTAAAAAGGGTTTAGGGATGTTCATCATCCATTAGCCTGCCATAATCCTACGAACCCTAACAAGCGGAGAATTACTCGCGCATGTTTGGAGAAAAAGAGATGGAGAGAAATTGCATAATTAAACTACGAAGAAATAGAATAAGAAAAAGAAAGCTACCTTTATTAATCAACAATATTCATTACACTTTTATTCCTTAGAAAATGATTAAAAGGCTAGTTTGCTTCTCGATCTCTTCCAAGGAGGTAGACGAACAGTTGATGATTAGTCTGGATGCGTGAGCCGTCTTGGACTTCGTGATCTCGTCGACTTGATGATTTTTCCAAGAGGCTCTCGGTCTGTATTTATAGTCCCAAAGCCAGAAAGTTAGCTTCTAAATTTGGAAGCAAGTAGTAAAGATTCACCCTGAAAAATCTCAACTTCTAAACCATCTTTCTTGCGGCGGATCCGCGGCCTCAAAGAAGGCTAGATATGATCTCGGTCGTTCATCATTTTCTTGGGGCTCTGTCTTCGTGACATTTGGCGATCCTTGGAACCTTTGTAACATGAAAATATTCTCGTGGTTGCTGCCAGACTTGGTTTCTAAGTTTTGCTTTCTTAATTAGGCAAGTTTTCTTCAACAACTTGATTTCCTTGAATTTAGTCTTGGAAAAATTCTGTACAACAACTTAAATAATATTTAGTAGACTTTGTTCTACTAGGATTAGGTCAATAATATTATATACATTTTCTTACCAAATGCTAATTATAATATATCAACACATGGAAAATAGTATTTTTACAAATAAACCCTCATATGTATGATATATTATAATAAAGACCTTTTTAAATATGGAAATGGTAGGAAAAATGTAATAACAAATGTGCAGTTTTATCAACTGAACAGTGCACGCGGTCGCAGCGTAACTCTCGTGGCCGGAACCTGAGCAGGAGCGCCATATCCAAGGAGTACCCTTCTCTCCTCAACGATAATTGGGTTGACCCGATGAAGGTACCAGCCTGTAAACGACCCCACGCATCGGGGAATATGGTCAGCTTCGGTGATCATGAAGTGGGAACCGGTGTTCAGCCTCACAAAATGATGAGCGGCATCGCGAACATCTTCGAGTGAAGGGACCGGCGCGACTATGAAAGCCTCGAAAGGGACGCCCTGGTCTTATCCAAGCTGCTGGGCAAAGCGATGTGGGTTGTACCGCATGAAAAAGGCCGCACTATCCTGACGAAATACCAGATAGCCTGGTCTGATTGTATACAAGTGCGTGACCTCCCTGGGCCTCAAAGAAGGCACATTGTATTTTGACTGGTCCCAGAGTTGCTGAGCTGGACCCGAAGGAGAAGATTAAACCCGTTCGGTAAATACCAATCCGCCAACAGTAGCGTAAGGAGCAATCAATGCCCGAATGGCCCCAAATTGAGTTGGGTCAGGGGAAGAAGCATCCACCAATCGCATAAGTCGCGGGAAGGTGTAGGCGTCGTAAAATGCGGGTCTCTGATGCATAGCAAAAGCACCCAACACGTGCATTTCGATCCAAGTCGTGAAATAATGGAGAGAAAAGTTTACTACATTCACGCCAGGAGTAGAGGTATTAGCCGCAGCGCCTAACCTGTGATAGAGATGTGCCTATGCCGGGATGCCAACGGCCAGCCGTGTCCCCTCAGCAATACGATGAGCCGGATAGATAACCGAGACTCTCATGAAGCGGCGATGTATGGGGATGACGAACCAGTTGAGCCAGACACTGACAAAGCCCATGAAGAATGTCTCCTCATCCATGCCGGGAGCTGCGATAGATTCGAAAGATACCGGCGACATAATAGGAATGTAGTACTGAGGTAAATCCGATTCCTTGGTCGGAAGCTTCTTCGGACCAAACCCAAAGGGGTCGTTGATATTTGCGAACTTCGGAGCCGTCTTCGACAGGACATCCTCATGAAGGAAGCAAGAAATGAAGCTCTTAAAAGTAACGCCTTGCTCCTCAGATTCTGTGAACAGCCGGTCAAAGATACCCAACGCCTTGATCAAACTTGGACGCTTGTGGCGGATGGCGTTCTCGCTAGACAAGCCGTCGAGGATTGCGGGCTCGCTCTCAAAGACGTACTCATCGGGAGGCAGCAACTCCTCATAAAGTGTCCCCCTGATCGGCAGCCCCGAGATTTTATAAAATTCTTCCAAAGAGATCGAAACCTCGCGGTCCCTAGAAGAAAAGTGTTGGTGGGGAGATTCCACAGGTTCAAGAACGCCTTAACCCACCAGACATGCGGGGATTGGTAGTGGAAGAGCGACGCATACATCGCCTCGTAAAGCCCAACCTTCTGCAGCCGCGCGCGATGGGCAGATTGGATGTAGCGAGCCCAGAGGTGGTAGCCTGTAGGGTGTCGAGGGTTGAGCCCTATCTTGTAAATTTGTCCCCATGGTTGAGCCTCACCATGGCAAATACGACGTCCCAGAATATCTATAGCTGGGATCGGATGGTTCGGGATACCAGTTGTCGAAGGCTCGAGCCGCCCCATCGGAGTCCAATTCGGCATCTCCACGGCAAAGACTGTCCTTGGAGGATCCATCGACAGAAACGGAAAGGTGGGCTCTGTCGGTACTTCGCAAAGGAAACTTCGGCACCCTCGGATGATATGGCTGTACCAGGTCCCCCACAAAAGTAAGTTGGTGCAGTTCGGGTCATGAGCCCTGATCATCGCCATCGCTTCCTCATCAGATGGCGACCGGGGAAAAGCGGCCTCCAATCGAGTGAAAGGAAAGTACGGAACGGAAGTCATTGTACCTGAAATAAAATAAGGGGAAACTGTTAAAAGCAAAGCCAACAGTGTATATATATATATATATATATATATATATATATATATATATATATATAAAGACCATGGAAGAAAACGACAGCGGACTCATTTTATGGGATCATTGGTTACGAAACACATGGGTCCCACAAGATCAAGATGGCGGCTAGCTAATGATGAGGCAGAGCAATTACAATGAGACAAAAGGAAGATTCTCATTTAATAAACAGTGGATTTCAAATGACCATACACATTCCCCTAGAAGAAATCCATCTTGGACTCTGTAACAAATCAAACAGAATCAAAGGAATTAAATTCCCAGAAATGCACCACTGCAGGCCTCTTCCTCTTGGTTACAGAGAGACAACTCAGGGCAAGAAAAACCCAAGGAGTTCTCTGGGAAGTACTAAGTTCTTCATAGGAATTAAATTCCTTTTGAAAAAGGGGAATTAAATTCCCAGAGATTTTTTCCCCAGAGCCAAAGCTCTTTGAAGATGGAATTAAATTCCATGGAAAAGACAAACACCGCCACCGATCCTTAAAGATTAGAGGAACCCTAAGAGATTTACTATTTGAAGGTTAAATGGTTTTCTGTTCTTGTTAAAGAACTTTAAGAAAAATGGGTTCTTATTAAAAGGGAAAACCCTTGGTGTAGATTTGAAATCCAGTGAAGATTTCTGCGAAAGTTCGTCGATCGTTCAAAGATCATTACCTGAAGAAAGGGTCTTTCTTGAACAGAGTTAAACTCTGGAAAATTTTCAAGGCAGAGAACTAAGCTCTGGAAAGAAGAATTAAATTCTCAAAGGAAAAAATTGCAAGGAAGAAGATGAAAGAGTGGAGGCGCTTCTGAAGAGACCCCTGCATTTATAGGATGTGATGGAAACGCTTCATCTCCCCGATTCCCTAGATGGATCCAACGGTCACAAAAGTGATAGCGTTGCACTCACGTGCAGACACGTGAGAGCAACGCTGTGGGGGCATTTGTTCCCTGATTAAAAAATCAGGAAAGACTTCAAAAAAAAGGCATCACGTGCTCACACGTGACCAATGGTCACGTGTTGACACGTGATGGTTAAAGCAGCAGCAAATAGCGCTGGGAAAAGAAGTCAATTTGGGGGTCACGTGCTCACACGTGACCAAAGGTCACGTGTCAGCACGTGACTGGCTTTAAAAGCCTCACAGTTTAATAGAATTAAATTCTAGAGGTTTCTCTAAATCTTTCCAAAATGGAAAAGGGTTATAGAGAACCGTTGGATTAAAAATCCAAGGGTGATTAAAAATCACCAGTTTATGGAAAAATCTTAAACAAGGAAAGATTTCCCTAAATCTCACCAGAACTAACAAACAAAATATCTTTGGATTGAAAATCCAACGGTGAATAAAATTCACTTAATGATCTAAAGGCTCTTATTAATTATGAAAACAAACAAAATCTTTCAATGAAAGATTTGCTAAACAAATTGATTCTTTTCCTCCTCCTATAAATAGGAGCCAAGAGAAGAGAAGGGGGTAAAGAGAATTTTGGAGAGAAAAATTTGGAGAGAATTTTGGCATCTTGAAAATTCAGAAAGAAAACCCTAGGTGAGAAAAAGAAAGGGGATCAAAACTTCAGAAAAAGAGAATTTAATTCTCAAAAATCTAAGAGTTTAACTCTTTTGCAAAGAACTTAGTTCTTCCTCTGGTTGAAGATCTGCAAAGAGCACATCTCCCCAAAAGTTGAGAATTTAATTCTCATCGGGTTGAGATCCTGCCATGCAGATCCAAAACTTAGGGGGGAAATTGAGTTTAGAGAATTTAATTCTCCCAAAACAAAATTAGGGTTTAACCCTATATGAGAATTCAATTCTCCTAAAATTACAGGAATTTAATTCCTTCAAGATGGACAGAACTAGGGTTTAACCCTAATTGAAAATTTAATTCTCTCAAATTTACAGGAATTTAATTCCTCTTGAAATGAAATTAGGGTTTCACCCTATACAAGAATTTAATTCTTTTAGATATATGAGAATTTAATCCCTCTAAAAGAAAACTAGGGTTTAACCCTAATTGAGAATTTAATTCTCTCAGATTAATGGGAATTTAATTAGGGTTCAACCCTACATGAGAATTTAATTCTTTCATAATAGGAATTTAATTCCTCCAAAATCATGATCAGGGTTTAACCCTACAGAGAATTTAATTCTCAAAATAAAATAAGGAGACTTAAAAAAGAATTAGGGTCACGTGTCCCCACGTGACCCCTGAAAAATTCCCCAGAAATGAGAAGGAAAGAGCTCAGAGGCAACGCCTCACATGCTCCACGTGACCCCTGAAACACAGAAAGAAAAAGCAAAAGGAATAGAGGCCTTGGGCGCTCTCACGTGTTCCCACGTGACCTCTTGGCAGACGCTTTAACGACCAGTGCATGAATCCCCCTCACGTGCCAGCATGTGATGCTCCAAAATAAAATAAAATAAAAAGTGTTTAACACTCGTTTGCATAACAAAGTAAAAGGATCTGGTCCTACCTCTGGGCGGCCTCATGTGGCCCCATGTGACCCATTCCTATTTAGTGTTTAAACACTAGTTCGTGAGCTTTATTCCTAGTGTTTAACACTGATTATCTTTTAGTGTTTAACACTAATTCCAGAACCTTATTTCCAGTATTCAACACTGTTACTTTCTAGTGTTTAACACTAATTTGGGATTCTATATTCCCAGTGTTTAACACTGATTGCCTTTTAGTATTTTATACTAAATTGAGAGTTATATTTCCAGTGTTTAACACTGATTATCTTTTAGTGTTTAACACTAATTTGGGGGATATATTTCCAGTGTTTAACACTGTTTTCTCTAGTATTTAACACTATTTTTTAACCAAATTGGTTAATCTTTCAGAGGAAAAGCCTCCCACTCAAAATTGAGTAAAAATTAGAACTCTAATATCTACTGCTCAATCTCAGATAAAAATATTATCAAAGCCCTCAAGTTTTTGTCTAGCATTGCTAAATAATATGGGCCTGAAACCTGACAAATAGACTAATGGTCTAACAAAGGGCCAATATGTCAAACTTAATTGGACTTAGCCCAAATTGGCCATAAGTCCTCAATCCAAACTTAACTGAGCCAATGTGCTCATAATATAATTAATTGGTCTCGGTTCCAAACTGGGCTACAAATCATTTAATCCACCTTGGTTCAAGGGTACATCTCTTCATCCCTTTGATATTTTTCTTTGTAATTCCTCAACGTCTTCAAAGAGGTGATGGGTCCCAACAACCATACATTTCACGGACTGTGGGGTCCTTAAACTCATGGACTATGATGTCCTTAACCTTGACCGTGATGTCTTAAAACTAACATCAGACTGTGGAGTCCTTAAATCCACGGACTATGATGTCCTTAACCTCAACCATGATGTCTTAAAACTAACGTCGGACTGTGGAGTCCTTAAATCCACGGACTATGATGTCCTTAACCTCGACCGTGATGTCTTAAAACTAATGACGGACTGTGGGGTCCTTAAACTCATGGACTATGATGTCCTTAACCTTGACCGTGATGTCTTAAAACTAACATCGGACTGTGGAGTCCTTAAATCCACGGACTATGATGTCCTTAACCTCGACCGTGATGTCTTAAAACTAACGACGGACTGTGGGGTCCTTAAACTCATGGACTATGGTGTCCTTAACCTCGACCGCGATGTCTTAAAACTAACATTGGACCACCAGGTTCTTAAACTGGTAATCGACCGCAATGTCATTAAACTAAACGATAGAGCCTAATTTCTCTCTTGTCGGATCTAAACGATCCCGTTAAGTTGATCTTAGTCTAAAATTAGACTAGCGTATCCTTAACTAACGTTTAAGTTGATCTTAGTCTCAAATGAGGCTAACGTATCCTTAAACGCAACCCCCCAAATCTAAATCTAAGAAAGATACGGATTTGGACTAGTCCACGCCCTACGGGCGACAATATAACTTAGTCTCCGTATACAATCCACGGGCAACCAAACACAAAACAAACACCCACGACATGAAGTGACTATCTGGAGAAGGAGAAAGTTGTTACCACGATGCGGTAGCGTAATTAACTGTAGAGGCTTGCGCCTACAGGGAAGAGCGTCCCCACAATCAAAAACCCCTCAAGCGAGGGGGAATCTGACGAAGTTTGCTACATCGGCCGCATCCGTGTAAACCTTCGATATATGATGCCATAAATCAACTTGGCATCTTCGGAGAGGTGGACGGATAGCACCAATTAGCATCTGCCCCGAAATTCAGGCTAGACGTTTATCGCGTCTTCGTCGCGTCTTTCGGAGGGAAACAAAATTCTTTTAGACTTAGAAACTGATATATTTAGTGAAATGGACATTGCCTTAATTACTAAACTGATACACATGCTACTGCTTACTTATACCTGTTATTTCCTGCTCATGTTATTACCCTATGCTTTCTACTTCATGTTTATCATTAATGCACATATTATATATATTGCTATATTGTGTCGTCTTGACGACCTGAGTATGCATGCTCAGAGTGAGAAGAGGACTTAGCCCAGATCAGGACCTTCCATACTTCGAGAATATTATGGAAATTTAGATCAGCGACGTCAGCGCTATCTTTTCCGTTGAATTTATCTGGTTAGTTGTATCCTTGATGATATAGATTTGTATCCGTTACTCTCTTATTCATTCAAATGTGATAGATTTAGTTATTGTGATTCTCATTACTTGTGCTGCATTTACTGCTTACTATGTACTGCTAGAAACCGAAGTGACGGTATTATTTCTTGACCGTAGGAGCATGGCTGGTCTAGTCACCCTTATATTCCGTATTTTGGGAAGCAGGGCGTGACAGTTTGATTTGAAAAAATTGGAAACATAACTTAGGTTTTGAGTGATAGATGGTGCACATAGAACATTATCTAAAAGAAATGATTTTTGGGGTGAGTTCAGTGTTGTTTTACTGATGTGAGAAATTTTCAAACTTGAACCCTCAACTATGTTGTTCTTATCGGGACCACCGTAATTGGTGTAGCTATGAAGAGTCCCAGTATCAGACGTAACGTGGTGAGAAGCACCGGTGTCCAATATCCAGGAGGAGAGAGCGGGCCGGTTGGCGTTGGTGTTGTTTGAAACATGTGGAAGGGGTTTGCGGGGGATTGACTTGCATTGCGTTCTCATAAAGAAAGCGAGCGAGTTGGCGATAGTCTTTGATGTTGTGATCAGGATGCTTGCAGAAGTTGCAGCAGGAGTTGGAGCGGGATAAGTTGTTGCTGCAGGGATCCGAGTACTAGTTGTTATTGTTGTTACGAGCGAAGTTGCTGTTGTTGGTGTTGCGATTGTAGAAGACGCTTCTACGTTATTGCGGAGGGCAATAGAAGGAGCGATTGGGTTGGTTGGCATAATTGGCACTTGCGAGAAAAAGAAACACACACCCGTATCTTCCTTCTTGAGATGGCAATCATAGTCCATGAGTTTTTCATAGAGCCCGTCAAAGGTAATGGCGTGATATGGATTTTTATAGTCTCCAAATTTAACCGCAAGTATACAAGTTATCGCAGTCGTATTTGAGAATCGTTCCAACAGAGAGGTGTGTTAACTACTTTTAAACTAAATTAAAAAAACTGTTTTTTATAATAAAAATAAGATCTAAGGTTTTTGAATTGCTTTTCTTATGTGGTGGTTTATAAGATAAAACTTCTATTCTTTTTCCTAGGTTTAATTAACAATCTATTAATAATATAAAAGTATAGAATAAATTATTTGATTTAATCTTATCCCATCAATTATATTATATCATTTAGATTTAATTAAAACTCTAATTCTAGTTTACTAGATTTAAGCTAGATTTAACCGTCTATGTGTATTTGTAGGTCACCACGTTTTTGGTTTTCTTCTAAATCAAATTAATAACCAGTTTGAATATCTATGATTTATAGTTATGTCTACCGCCTCTAATTAGATTTCTAGGTGTCAACTATCATGAACCTAATTAGTTTCTAGCTTTCTTATCTATCCCTAATTCTTACTTAAAGACGTCAACTTTTCATTGTAAAAATTAGATTTTTAGATTAAGAATAAAGAGAGAATAATATAGATCAGAATAGATATTCATATTAAAGCAAGAATAAAAGAACAATAGAAATACCCACCACAATAGATCAAAAATTAAAACCCTAGATGCAATGTTTAGCCAAGCATGGTTAAAAATAAACTAAATATCCTTATTTAAAAAAATAGAGGACTTACAAGTAGTTGATCTCTCAAAAGAAAACCCTAAAGTTTATTACCAAGAGAGAGATATGAAACCCTAATGCTATACATGTGCTTATATAGGGCTAAGGAAGTTTGGAGAACAAGTAATAGAAGATACATGAGAATCAACTTGTTAACAATTATGAAAATATAATCTAATTGCTCTGTTGGATATTCTTGCGTGTCTTTAGAATCTTCGAAAAAAACGATATATCTTAAAACGATGTATGTGCCAAGACGATCGTGCCCATAAAAATTGGTGATGAACGGTCCAAATTGTGCGGCTGATCCACCGCGCCCATACTTAACCTGCAGATGATCCACTGCGCTTTGTTGGCTTCATGGCACGAATTTTTTTGTGCTCGATTCTCTTGATTTATTGAGTTCTTTTTAGTTATCAGATCATGAAAATTATTCTCGTTACTCTGCAGTTGCGTGGATCTCTGAATTGTTCCTAAATTTGGCATATGATTAGACATATTTATTTGTTGCTTTTGATTTGGTTTGATTTTTCCAAATGATTTGTTGTTGTGATGATTGATTCACCTCTATTTTTTACAACTTTTGCTGATTTGCAATGATATTCACAATTTTTTTCTAAAATTTCAAATTATCCTTTTGATTTTCTGGATAATTTCCTTAATTCTTTATCGTATGCACGTAATCCTCATTTTAGGACGAATTTTCGTATTTGTGCATCCAAGCTCTGTTATTTGTAATAATTCACAAAAAATACCCGGAACAGCATAATATATGATAATAAAATGATAAATGTGTTAGAAAAATGTGCAATAAATTACACTTATCAAATACTCCCATACTTATCTTTTGCTAGTTTTCAAGCACATCTAGGATTTCAAACTCTAAACTAAACTAAACTACCATTTAGCTAAATCCTACTACTCTTATTCCTACTCCTATTCTTATAAAAGAAAATAAAGGAAACAAAAATAAGAAAATATATAAAAATAGTAATAGATAAGAAAAATACGAAAACAAGAGTTTAAAGCTCACTAGATTTCCAGTCGTCATGAACCATGCCTTAATAGATTTTGATCTATGCCAAAAATTACTTCCTCATCATTCTTCCAATATTTCCTACCTACCTTGCTTCCAAACATGATCATATACCCCCACGTGTGTGTAAAATTATCCCTACACTCGGAGAATTCAATTTAAGCTTCCATACTCTTACCTTTAACTCCCTAATACTTTTTAACTGGCGGATCAATTTGATGGATTTGTTTCCATATTTTTCATGCGACCATTAATGCTTCATGAGGCACTAACCAACCGATTACCGAATGTGATCACTTATTAGGCGTAAATAGCAGCATCCTAATCTTGCAATATCTGAGACACAACAATTGATCCCAAACCAGTTGGTCTAAGTCACTAGGTGATGAAGCACCCTCGCTGAATTTTTTTTGCTACTTTGATAATTGCAAGACGGTGTTCATTTTTTTGTGATATAATTTTTTTTCCGTACTAGGGCATTACAGACAAGAACATGACAAATCTCTTCTACTATCCTAAACTTCAAGATGTGAACATGTATGTATAGTAGGGTATCAACGTTCAAATGTTTGAACTCAAAAATAGGCTTTACTTATATTTTCTCAAATCTAGTAACTTCTTCATGATACTAGCCTTTTGGAAACGGGCTCATGATAACTTATTACTAGATCCATTTAACCATCTCTTTTTATTATTTTTCTTAAATTCTCTTTCTCCCATTTATATATATTTACTTTTTCATTTCCATTTTCAAAATTTTCTATTTTTTTTTGAAAACTAAAAAATATTTACAAAACCACCCCCATAACTTGACAGAGCTCTCACTGTCTACCGTGACCCTTCCTTTGACCACGACCACGACTAAGAAACTAATGATATACATATATTACAAGTGAGGGGTTTTAAAATATTTTCAAGTGCATTCCAGCTCATGAAGATCCATGAGCTCCTCCTCTTTATTATCAACATTTATTACTGACAAAGTTATAACCAATGCTGTAGCAAGTCCAAAAATCAGAATTAGCCAATCAAAGAATTTATCAATATACCCATGGGCTTGGTAAAACATGATAGGACAATAAGCCTCAAAATAAAATATCCATGAAATAAAATTTATAATTTTATCATGTTTAAAATTACAAGAATTAAATTGCTGTTTGAAATTTAGAGTTTTAAAAATTTACAATTTAATTCTAACAGCAACAGATTTTTGTATAGTATCCATGTGACAGCACATAGCATCAAACCTTGAGGGGTTTAATTGATGTTCAATAGGGATATTCCTCTTTTACGTGCAAAGTGTTAGAATATGGTGTGCTAGATTCATCTAAAGTTAAGAGTTCATACTCAAATAAATCCTCAAAAGTTGGCTCATAAAAATTCATGTTATCCACTGTACATTCATCTCCTCCCACCATAGTGAGTTCGTCTTCAAAAATTTCTTCAAAACCACCATTTTCAAAACAACCATCATCATAATTAAATACCTCCTCCTTAGAAATTACTAGAAAATCCTCTTAATAAATTCTTTCAAAATCACTTCCTTCCAAGTTAAATTCTTCATCCAAAAACACTTCATTAATTGTATTAACTTCAAGTGGTTGCTCATACAGTTCACTTGGTGGGCATCCTGATTTAAAGATACTGAAATTAATTGCTATATTTCCAAAAAATAGTGTCATTGAACTGGTTCGACAATTTATCAATTCATTTGTGGTTGTCAGGAATGGCCATCCTAAAATAGTTGAGATCTGACATTTAGGATTGGAGACAGATTGTGTTTTTAAGACAATGAAATCAACTGGAAATATGAAATTTACTATTTTAATTAACACATTCTCAATTTGCCATATAGGTTTTCTAATAGAACGATCAACAATACTTTAGTAGGTTTAAACCCACCTAATCCTAATTGCTCATAGATTGAAAAAGGGATAAGGTTCACACTAGCGCCTAAATCAAGTAAGGCTCTATCTATGACTTTATCTCTTACAGTGCAAGAAATAGTAGGTCAACTGGGATCCTTATATTTCATGAGCTTATTATTACGCAAGACGTCACATGTAGTTCCTGCTAGAAAAACTTTATTAGGTATGCTTTTGTGCCTCTTCTCGGTACGCATAGTTGTTAAAAATTGAGCATGATCAGCTACTTATTGGATTGCATCAAGAAGTGGGATGTTAGCCTTGACTTGTTTGAAATCTTTCATAACTTTCTTTATCTTAGCAGTCCGTTTCTTCTATTTTAATCGTTTTGGAAAAATAACTTTAGGCTCAGTAGATTGTTCAACTTGCGATGAAAACGGATTTGGTTTAAAAAATTTATCAGACTTATCGATTTTATTTAATAAGATATGAGGGCTAGGCTCGATAGGATTTGAGTGCGTTGCAATCTTATCGCTAGGTAGAGCAGGAATAACGTTCGCTTGGTGAATTTGGTTATCTGCTATTTGATCAATCTTTGTCACGCCCCACCCCCAATACAGAGAGTATTGTTCGCTCTGACCGAAGCCGCACTGTTTTGTCCTTCGGGACGAACCTCACCCGACCAGGGGTCACTTCCTAGGAGGTCACCCATCCCAGAACTTCCCTGACTCAAGCACGCTTAACTACGGAGTTCTCAAGCTCTTGTAGTGCCGGTTCACTTAAAAGGCGCTTCTGTATTGAAGAGTGGACTCAAGAGGTGGCCCCCACGGATTCAAGAGGTGTCCCCCTCCCGCTTAACATGATAATTAGCGTGGCACTTTGTTCCATGAGCAAGAACCGGGTCCCGACATTCTCCCCACCTTTGAACAATGGTTCGTCCTCGAACCACAGACCTACTATTGAGGGACCAGCTCTGATACCATTCTGTCACGTCCCACCCCCAATATAGAGAGTATTGTCTGCTCTGGCCGAATTCGCACGGTTTTTTCCTTCGGGGAGAACCGGACCCGTCCATCAGGGTGAACCGGACCCGACCAGGGACACTTCCCAGGAGGTCACCCATCCCAGAATTTCCCTGACTCAAGCACGCTTAACTACGGAGTTCTCAAGCTCCTGTAGTGCCAGTTCACTTAAAAGACGCCTCTGTATTGAAGAGTGGTATCATTCCATTTATAATACAGATCTGCCATCTTCTGTATTCCGAAGAGTCCCTATTGTTCTACAGTGGGTCCCAGCAAGAATCGGGTCCCGACATTCTCCCCACCTTTGAACAATGGTTCTTCCTCGAACTACAGAGTGGACTCAAGAGGTGGCCCCTACAGATTCAAGAGGTGTCCCCCGCCCGCTTAACATGACAATTAGCATGACACATTGTTCCGTGAGCAAGAACCGGGTCCCGACATTCTCCCCATCTTTAAACAATGGTTCGTCCTCGAACCACAGACCTACTATTGAGAGACCAGCTCTAATACCATTCTGTCACGCCCCACCCCCAATACAGAGAGTATTGTCTGCTCTGGCCGAAGCCGTACGGTTTTTTCCTTCGGGGCGAACCGGACCCGTCCATCAGGGCGAACCGGACCCGACCAGGGGCACTTCCTGTAAGTCCACGTTGCCCACCCCGGTGCTTGCGGGGAGGCGGAAACGTTATGAAAAATCCGATTTTTACAACTCTATGCAACATGGACTATGTAAAGGAGGGATCTTTGCTAAACAAAACTAACTAACAAAGCTAAAGAGAGTTAGCTACTCGGTAAGTGGGTTATACCTAGGTCTTCAAGTCCTTCTCTTCTTGCTCCTTGGAGTGGAAGAAAGGGTTCTCCTTGTCGCCTTCTTTTGCCGAAGAAAGATCCACCCGAGGGCCTCAACCTTTGGCTCCAACCTCAAACTAGAAGTAACTAAGATGCTTGGTGTGCTAGACCTAGGACCTTAGAAAGAGTACAGAGTGTTTTTGGAGGGATTTTCTCAAGCTCAAATGGTTCTCAACACATGAGAGGGGAGAGCTAGAGAGAGAGGAAGAGGAGGAGAGAGAATGGAAATGATAAAGTGAGAAGAATATCTCAACCTTCTCACATATATGTGAATTATAGAAATTAGATAATTATCAAAAGATAATTTTCATGGTTAATCAAGAAATGACCATTATCATTTCACATTAAATGCTTTTGCAAGGATCAAAGAGCATCTTTCATATGGAATGATGATGGTCAACTTGTCAATCAAGGTCAACAAGTCAAGTATAGTCAAATGGTCAACAATCCTAACCATGCACAATTATAATTAACTAATATCAATAAATCATAATTCACACATAAACATTAGGGTTAAGAAAATGACAATGGTCATCAACCCTAATCAAAGTCCTCTGCCTCTGTCTCAGTCAACTGTGCATACACACCCGTATCCATGTTCCGAGGAACACGAATACAATGAGATAAGCTGTATAAGCTGTCCGGACAACTGTGCGGATACGGATACGGGTGTATAAGCTGTCCGGACACCAAACGTGCACAAGTGCGCAGATGTGAACGAACCCCGTCGCAATACCATGCGACCTCTACTCAATTTTCCTAAAGGCGAATAACCCCCTGTGTGGGACTCTAAAGACTCGACACTACGGTGGCAGTGGGTTTAACCACAGACCGCAAGCGGCACTAGCTGTACGTAACGGTCCCCAGGTAGATGCGGATAAGAAGACTGACGAGGTAAACCGCATCTGAACTCCTACTGAGCCTGAATGTGACAGTCTCCGTACAGTCCGGTCTGTTCGTCTAAGAACATCGCATGGCGGGCCTAGGGGGCGGTAAACGTCAGTCCCCTACTAGCCGTACAAGTCGTGCCGGAGTGTAGCCCAGAACACCTGAGATAACACTGGAAACCTACCAGTCTATCTCGCTTGCCCTGACCAGGGACTTTGTGTAATGGCTCTCCTAGACATAGCGCGATATCAACCCCCAATACTGGGAGAGGCGAATCCTGTCTAACCATCACTGCCTCCAAGTGCTTCGGGACTGCACCCAAAAACTACCTGTTTGCACGACTCCTTTGAGCCGTGGTAGGGTAGTAATCAAAGTACAGTGGGAACACACTCGAGGCGAAGTGACAGTGTCAAGTCAACGGACTAAGTTGTACTCATGTTACCTGGGAACTGATAACTGACGATAGGTATAATACCAACCAACAATTCCCGACGAGTCCTGTCCAGTGTACTCGTAACCTAACGAGCACCCGCATACTATCCCAAGTACGACGTACTGACGGCTGTGGGACAGGCCGTCTCCCAAGCTGGGATGAGAAGCGCATACGCTAGTCTACTCCGGAGTATCGATGCCCTGTCTCGATAGTCCTGCGACTAGGGACCTGCATAAGGATGTGCTTATAGATTACCCAGCCCCCACGAGTGTGACTGCCATCACAACGCTGGTAATCAAGCAAAGATCCTAAGGGCTCCACTAATGTGTAAAGGCGATATGCTAAAAGAAACATATGCACACATTAAAGCAGAAACAAACCAAGTAGCATACTACCATTTTACGCAAGAATGTCAATACAGGTGAATATCCCAAGCTTCCATCAAGTAATATACAATCCAGTATGATACAGTAATGGCTTCTAGGGCATATACACTAACAATCTCCCACTTGCACTAAGGCCATGTACTGGCGTATCGAAGACCTATCATCTCGATCAGCCGCTCGAACTGAGTCTGGGGTAAGGCCTTCGTGAATGGATCAGCAGTGTTATCTTTTGTAGCAACTCTCCGAACCTCGATCTCCTGGCGACCCACGATCTCCCTGATCAGGTGATACCGCCTCAAGATGTGCCTGGACTTCTGATGGGACCTGGGTTCCTTTGCTAAAGCTATAGCTCCGTTGTTGTCGCAATACAGCGGTATTTGATCAACAATGGTAGGAACCACCTGAAGCTCCGTGAGGAACTTCTTTATCCAGACAGCTTCCTTTGCGGCATCTGCAGTAGCGATATATTCCGCTTCCATCGTCGAGTCAGCAACGGTTTCCTGTTTGGAACTCTTCCAACACACCGCCCCTCCATAGAGGGTAAACACATAACCCTACATGGACTTGGAATCATCCTTGTCACTCTGGAAGCAGGAGTCAGCAAAGGCCTCGATCTGGAGGTCTTTTCCTCCATACACCAAGAACATCTCCTTAGTCCTTCTAAGGTACTTGAGAATGTTCTTTACCGCTATCCAGTGCTTCTCCCTAGGGTTTGACTGATACCGGCTTACCACACTCAGTGCATAAGCTACATCTGGTCTGGTACACAACACCGCATATATTATAGAGCCTACCGCAGAAGCGTATGGTATAATAGACTTGCGATCCCTTTCCAAATCAGTCTTGGGAGACATCTCTTTGGAGAGGGTGATCCCGTGACAAGCCGGTAGATTACCGCGCTTGGAATCTTCCATACTGAATCTTTTAAGTATGGTGTCGATGTACCTGGACTGTGAGAGTCCTAATATCCTCTTAGATCTGTCACGGTAGATCCGGATCCCCAGAATGTATGAGGCATCACCCAGGTCTTTCATGGAGAACCTGTGTGACAAGAACCCTTTGACAGATTGTAGCATAGGAATGTCATTTCCTATCAAGAGAATGTCATCCACGTATAAAACGAGGAATACTACAGTTCTTGCTACAAATCTACTATAGATGCATGGTTCATCTGGATTTTTGATACAGCCAAATTCCTTGACTGTCTCATCAAAACAGATGTTCCAGCTTCGCGATGCCTGCTTTAGTTCATAGATGGACTTAAGCAACTTGCACACCTTTCCGCTGCTCCCACTCTGAATGAAACCCTCTGGCTGGTCCATATAGACACACTCCTCTAAATTTCCATTTAGAAAAGCGGTTTTTACGTCCATCTGCCAGATCTCATAATCGTGGAAGGCAGCAATGGCAAGAAGGATCCGAATGGATTTCAACATAGCCACTGGAGAAAAGGTTTCGTCATAGTCCAAGCCAGGTCTTCGACGGAAACCCTTTGCAACAAGTCTAGCTTTATAGGTCTCAACCTGTCCATCTACACCAATCTTTCTTTTGAAGATCCACTTGAATCCTACGGGTTTTACCCCATCTGGAGCAATGTCCAACGTCCATACTTTGTTGGTGTACATAGACTCCATTTCGGTCCGCATTGCATCCAGCCATTTTACCGAGTCAACGCTCTGAATGGCCTGCTGGAAGCTAGTAGGCTCATCACTATCAATGATGCAATCCTCTCTATCCCCGTCTATGAGAAAACCGTAGAATCTCTCGGGCGGATGAGATTGCCTACTACTTCTGCGGAGCGGCGTAGGAATGTCCTGATCTTTCGAACCCTCTGGTTCTACTAAGCTTTCAGTAATAGCTCATGGTTCTGGAATTTCTTCCTGTTCTATTGCGCTCCCACTTATCTGATTTTCCAAAAACTCAGTTTCCAAGAAGTGGGCATGACGATAAACAAAAACCTTTTGTTCCTCTTCGCAATAGAAGAAATATCCCTTGGAGTTGTTTGGATATCCCACGAACTTGCACTGTACTGAGCGTGCCTCGAGCTTGTTCGCATGCTGCTTTTTGACAAAAGCTGGACATCCCCATGTCTTAATGTGATTAAGATAGGGTCTCTTCCCACACCACATCTGATATGGTGTGGTAGGCACAGTCTTAGTTGGAACTCGGTTCAAAAGGTATGCAGCTGATTCTAGCGCATATCCCCAGAATGATCGCGGTAACTCAGCGTTACTCATCATGGACCGTACCATTTCCAATAGGGTTCGGTTCCATATCTCCGATACACCGTTATTTTGCGGAGTGTATGGAGGAGTAAGCTGAGAGAGAATTCCATTCTCTTTTAAGTAATCCAGGAACTCGGCACTCAAGTATTCACCATCTCGATCAGATCTCAGTGTCTTGATACTTTTGCCTATTTGTTTTTTTACTTCATTCTTATATTCCTGGAATTTTCCAAAGGCTTCGGATTTATGTTTCATTAAGAAGACATAACCGTACCTTGAAAAGTCATCCGTAAAAGTAATGAAGTAAGAATAACCGCTTCGTGCATTCGTAGACATTGGACCGCACACGTCACTGTGTACGAGTCCCAAGAGCTCGCTCGCTCTCACTCCGTGTCCAGTGAACGGAGTCTTTGTCATCTTTCCTTTGAGATAGGATTGACAAGTTGCATATGATTGATATTCGAACGGATCTAAATATCCTTCTGTATGTAACTTCGTCAACCTTCTCTCATTGATGTGACCCAGTCTATAATACCATAAGAAAGTCTGATTTGTTTCCAGAGACTTTCTTTTATGTGTATTCTGGACATTGAAAATCTGTGGTTGGTTTAATACGTATATACCATTGCTCAATGTACCTGACCCAATCAGAACTTGATTAAGGTGAATGTTTACAACATTACTTACAAACGCAAATTCATAACCTTCTTTAGAAACTAAAGATACAGAAATGATATTACTAGTTGCATTGGGTATAAAAAAGCAATTACGTAAAACCAAAACATGTCCATCTGACATTCCCAGGTGATAGTCCCCTACGGCCTCAGCATCCATGCTAGCTCCGTTTGTAACTTTGAGGGTCATGTCACCTTCTTTCAAAAATCTACGCTTTCTCAACGCCTGCAAAGAATTACAGATATGAGATCCTGATCCGGTATCCAATACCCAGGACGTAGAGTTTATTGATAGACAGTTTTCAATAACATACACACCTGAAGCTGAAACCGCAACCTGCTTCAGATCCTGTGTTCTGGCTTTCTAAGCCCTGCAATCTTTCTTCCAGTGTCCACTCTTGTGACAGTAAAAGCATTCTTCCTTATCCACAAGCTTCCCCGCTACCTTTGTTGCTTTTGCCTTTCCCTTCGTATCCACTTTACTAACATTGTCCCTTGGTTTGGCAGGGGTTTTCTTCTTCTTTCCCTTGGCTTTTGCCCTGGACCTAGAAGAGGAAGATCCTCCTACAAACAAAGTGGATGTTTCCCTACCTTTCTGTAAGGTGCCCTCCGCACTCCTCAGCAAGTTGAGGAGCTCTGAAAGTTCAACTTCCTTTTCTTGCAAGTTGAAATTCAGGATGAACTGGGCGTAAGTGGAAGGAAGGGACTGAAGAATCAAGTCCGTATAGAGCTCATTCTCCAACGTGGTCCCAAGGTCCGCGAGCTCCTCTATGTAGCCAATCATCTTAAGCACATGTTCCGCTACCGATGATCCGGCGACCAATCTTGCCGAAAACAACTTCTTCGACACTTCGTATCTGGTGATACGAGATTGCTCTCCATACAGTTCTTTTGTATGGAGAAATATGGATTCAAGGTCCATATTCTTGTGCCTCCTCTGATGTTCATTGTCCATAGAGGCAAGCACGAGGCACTTGGCCTTCGCGCAATCGATCTCTCAAGTCTTACGAATTTCCTTATCCGCGACACTGGAGGTGGGACCTGGGACAGGGGGAGCTTTGGTGGTAAGAAGATACCCCAACTTGTCATAAGTGATTGCCATTTTGACATTCCTGAGCCAATCTTTGTAGTTTGGCCCTGTCAGTATGTTTTTATATAGAAGTAACTTAAGTCCAGTCATGATAAATGGTCGCTGCAATCAGGAGAGAGAGAAGAAACACTTTAGCATGATGCTCTTGCAAGTTTAGAGTGGTTTTTAATTTTTCTAAACAGGATGGCTCCCACTGTCTCTCGAATCCCTCCTCAAACCATAAAGGAAGAATTAGTCGGGATCAATCTCACCGTACAATATTTGCTTAACCGTTCAGCCAGGCCAGTGTCGGTACTTTGAGGGAGGTTTTCCAACGCTTTCGCGAAGTTCCTTAATTAAGTAATCTCTTTTCCCTGTGGGCGTAGCCCCGCTAACACATTTCTAGACATCTACTTGGTTTATAGCATTGATCGTTAAGTGAGAAAGTTCCGGAGGAGTAGCATATACTCACAGTAGGATCGGGATCCAAATATCATCGCGTGACAAAACTGAAGGAATCCTACCAGAATCATCACACTCCAAATGGTATGCAGCGCTAGCAAGTTTCAGTTCTTTTGAAACTCCCGATGTGGATTTTTGCCCCATGCTCTTATGACCTTGACTTTGGCCAACAAATCATAAGTCACATGTCAAGTTCTACCCGTCATTCTCCAGGTTAATTTGAGCCCACCCACACATACCCTTGACTTTGGCCAACAAGGTAGAACGACTGCCCCAAACCAACACATCTATCTATGCTGCACATGAATACCCAATAGCTACCAATCACTATGCCTTGACTTTGGCCAACAAACATAGCTTGAATACTTATTGACCATTCATGTGAAATGACGGAGGGCTACGAATGGTTTTGGCGAAACCTTGAACGTAGTGAACTTGATATAATCGAAGGAACGGGATAGCTTTCAAAAGGAGTGGTTCAAGCTCCGCATTTAAAAGTTGGTTTTGAAAAGAACCGAGTGGTTTTGAAAGTGTTCCAATGACTGTTACTTGGTTTATTTTATTTCTTGCATTAATTCCAATGCGTCCCATCATTTAATCCTACCATTGCAGAAAACAACGAAAATATGACGTATGCTTATGCCATCCGCATTCGCCACGGGGTCCCGTCATCACCCGTTAGGTTACTTAACTAACGACAGAGCGGGGGCTGGACTAGCGCGGATGCAAAACATAAGCAACGCCTAAATAGATATCATATAGATATATATAAACATTCGTCACATGCAATGATAGCCATTCCAGATCACAGATGAATACATTGGATATACTAGGAATCCGCAATTCGTACGAGCCTGTAACGAAGAACGGATTACACGGTCGCGATGAATAGCCAAACCCTACCCTAGACCCCTACGGGTGCGGCAAACTACCCGCCAAGTACCCGAAGCGAAGCAACCTCCCTCAACACCGTAAGTAGGCCACTCGGCACTTCGAGATACCCGGTAGTTTGTGCACCCCACCTTGGGTCTATCCTAGGAGCAAAAACAGTAAAAAGAAATTATATAATAACGGCTACAACCCCGACCCGGTTGTGCGGCCATACAAATAATATTACATCAATTTACATATTACAAGAATTGAAAGAATAAGAAAACTCTCATCTCACAACCCCCCGGCTATTCATCCGCGACAATCCAACGAATTCATATACACAAACCATCAATATTACAGATCACAGATATGTATAACCCCCACTAATCGACGTATAACGATTAGCGGACGTTCAATACATATAACACATTACAGATATAACCCATTAGCCAAAGTATAAAGAAGTTCGATCAAAAATACGGATTTGTGACTACCCCAAAAACCAACTTGTTCTCTGGAAAATCTGAGTGGAAACAAACTATCTCAAAAATCACAAAACACCCCCAGAAGTAAATTGCAGGAAAACCGATCCACGGCCGAGTCAACTCGGCCGCGGAACCGCGGTGAGTTTGCCGGTTCAGTGGGTCGTTTTTCTTGCCTGTACTTAGAAAAGCCTGAGCCGATTTTTAAGATATGATTTATTAATTTTAAAGCAGGTTTAAAAATCGGCAGAAATTAGGGTTTTGGAAAAATGTTTTGCGATTTTTTTGCGATCGAAGTTCTATATACTTTGCTAACTAGTTAGTTTGTGTTTAGATAGGCTCTGATACCACTGTAATTTCACGTTGCCCACCCCGGTGCTTGCGGGGAGGCGGAAACGTTATGAAAAATCTGATTTTTATAACTCTAGGCAACATGGACTATGTAAAGGAGGGATCTTTGCTAAACAAAACTAACTAACAAAGCTAAAGAGAGTTAGCTACTCGGTAAGTGGGTTATACCTAGGTCTTCAAGTCCTTCTCTTCTTGCTCCTTGGAGTGGAAGAAAGGGTTCTCCTTGTCGCCTTCTTTTGCCGAAGAAAGATCTACCCGAGGGCCTCAACTTTTGGCTCCAACCTCAAACTAGAAGTAACTAAAGTGCTTGGTGTGCTAGACCTAGGACCTTAGAAAGAGTAGAGAGTGTTTTTGGAGGGATTATCTCAGGCTCAAATTGTTCTCAACACATGAGAGGGGAGAGCTAGAGAGAGAGGAAGAGGAGGAGAGAGAATGGAAATGATAAAGTGAGAAGAATATCTCAACCTTCTCACATATATTTGAATTATAGAAATTAGATAATTAGCAAAAGATAATTGTCATGGTTAATCAATAAATGACCATTATCATTTCACATTAAATGCTTTTGCAAGGATCAAAGAGCATCTTTCATATGGAATGATGATGGTCAACTTGTCAACCAAGGTCAACAAGTCAAGTATAGTCAAATGGTCAACAATCTTAACCATGCACAATTATAATTAACTAATATCAATAAATCATAATTCACACATAAACATTAGGGTTAAGAAAATGACAATGGTCATCAACCCTAATCAAAGTCCTCTGCCTCTGTCTCAGTCAACTGTGCATACACACCCGTATCCGTGTTCCGAGGAACACGAATACAATGAGATAAAACCAATCCCAAATCATATACTAGGATCCGGCTTAAACCAAAGCCTGCTAGTATAATCTGTCCGGACACCAAACGTGCACAAGTGCGCGGATGTGAACGAACCCCGTCGCAATACCATGCGACCTCTACTCATTTTGCCTAAAAGCGAAAAACCCTCTGTGTGGGACTCTAAAGACTCAACACTACGCTGGCAGTGGGTTTAACCACAGACCGCAAGCGGCACTAGCTGTACGTAACGGTCCCCAGGTAGATGCCGATAAGAAGACTAACGAGGTAAACCCCATCTGAACTCCTACTGAGCCTGAATGTGACAGTCTCCGTACAGTCCGGTCTGTTCGTCTAAGAACATCGCATGGAGGGCCTACGGGGCGGTAAACATCAGTCCCCTACTAGCGGTACAAGTCGTGCCGGAGTGTAGCCCAGAACACCTGAGATAACACTGGAAACCTACCAGTCAATCTTGCTTGCCCTGGCCAGGGACTTTGTGTAATGGCTCTCCTAGACACAACGCGATATCAACCCCCAATACCGGGAGAGACGAATCCTGTCTAACCGTCACTGCCTCCAAGTGCTTCGGGACTGCACCCAAAAACTACCTGTTTGCACGACTCCTTTGAGCCGTGGTAGGGTAGTAATCAAAGTACAGTGGGAACACACTCGAGGCGAAGTGACAGTGTCAAGTCAACGGACTAAGCTGTACTCATGTCACCTGGGAACTGAAAACTGACGATAGGTATAATACCAACCAACAGTCCCCGACGAGTCATGTCTAGTGTACTCGTAACCTAACGAGCACCCGCATACTATCCCAAGTACGACGTACTGACGGCTGTGGGACAGGCCGTCTCCCAAGCTGGGATGAGAAGCGCATACGCTAGTCTACTCCGGAGTATCGATGCCCTGTCTCGATAGTCCTGCGACTAGGGACCTGCATAAGGATGTGCTTATAGATTACCCAGCCCCCACGAGTGTGACTGCCATCACAACGCTGGTAATCAAGCAAAGATCCTAAGGGCTCCACTAATGTGTAAAGGCGATATACTAAAAGAAACATATGCACACATTAAAGCAGAAACAAACCAAGTAGCATACTACCATTTTGCGCAAGAATGTCAATACAGGTGAATATCCCAAGCTCCATCAAGTAATATACAATCCAGTATGATACAATAATGGCCTCTAGGGCATATACACTAACAATTCCCAGTAGGTCACCCATCCCAGAACTTCCCTGACTCAAGCACGCTTAACTACGGAGTTCTCAAGCTCCTGTAGTGCCAGTTCACTTAAAATGCGCCTCTGTATTAAAGAGAGGTATCATTCCATTTATAATACAGATCTGCCATCTTCTGTATTCCGAAGAGTCCCCATTGTTCTATAGTGGGTCCCAGCAAGAACCGGGTACCGACATTCTCCCCACCTTTGAACAATGGTTCTTCCTCGAACTACAGACTTACTATTGAGGGACCAACTCTGATACCATTCTGTCACGCCCCACCCCTAATACAGAGAGTATTGTCTGCTCTGGCCGAAGCCGCACGGTTTTGTCCATCGTGGCGAATCGGACCCGTCCATCAGGGCGAACCAGACCCGACCAGGGACACTTCCCAAGAGGTCACCCATCCCAGAACTTCCCTGACTCAAGCACGCTTAACTACGGAGTTCTCAAGCTCTTGTAGTGACGGTTCAATTAAAATGCGCCTCTGTATTGAAGAGTGATATCATTCCATTTATAGTACAGATCTGTCATCTTCTGTATTCCGAAGAGTCCCCATTGTTCTACAGTGGGTCCCACGGACTCAAGAGGTGGCCCCCACGGATTCAAAAGGTGGCCCCCGCCCGCTTAACATGACACTTAGCGTGACACTTTTTTCCGTGTGGAACTTTTTTCCATGAGCAAGAACCGGGTCCCGACATTATTCTGTCACGCCACACCCCCAATACAGAGAGTATTGTCCACTTCCCAGGAGGTCACCCATCCTAGGACTTCCCTGACTCGAGCACGCTTAACTACGGAGTTCTCAAGCTCTTGTAGTGTCGGTTCACTTAAAAGGCGCCTACGGATTCAAGAGGTGGCCCCCCACGGATTCAAGAGGTGGCCCCCGCCCGCTTAACATGACACTTAGCGTGACACTTTTTTCCGTTTGGAACTTTTTTCCGTGAGAAAGAACCGGGTCCCGACATTATTCTGTCACGCCACACCCCCAATACAGAGAGTATTGTCCACTTCCCAGGAGGTCACCCATCCTAGGACTTCCCTGACTCGAGCACGCTTAACTACGGAGTTCTCAAGCTCTTGTAGTGTCGGTTCACTTAAAAGGCGCCTACGGATTCAAGAGGTGGCCCCCCACGGATTCAAGAGGTGGCCCCCGCCCGCTTAACATGACACTTAGCGTGACACTTTTTTCCGTTTGGAACTTTTTTCCGTGAGAAAGAACTGGGTCCCGACATTATTCTGTCACGCCACACCCCCAATACAGAGAGTATTGTCCACCTCCCAGGAGGTCACCCATCCTAGGACTTCCCAGACTCGAGCACGCTTAACTACGGAGTTCTCAAGCTCTTGTAGTGTCGGTTCACTTAACAGGCGCCTCTGTATTGAAGAGTTGTATCATTCCATTTATAGTACAGATTTGCCCTCTTTGGGAATGTATTCCGAAGATTCCCCATTGTACTGCAGTGGGTCCCAAGGATTCAAGAGGTGGCCCCCGCCCGCTTAACATGGCACTTAGTGTGGCAGTTTGTTCCGTAAGCAAGAACCGGGTCTCGACATTCTCCCCACCTTTGAACAATGGTCAGTCCTCGAACCACAGACCTACCTATTGAGGGACCTACCTATTGAGGGACTCAAGAGGTGGCCCCCGCCCGCTTAACATGACACTTAACGTGACACTTTTTTCCGTGTGGAACTTTGTTCCGTGAGAAAGAACTGGGTCCCGACATTATTCTGTCACGCCACACCCCCAATACAGAGAGTATTGTCCCCCTCCCAGGAGGTCACCCATCCTAGGACTTCCCTGACTCGAGCACGCTTAACTACGGAGTTCTCAAGCTCTTGTAGTGTCGGTTCACTTAACAGGCGCCTCTGTATTGAAGAGTTGTATCATTCCATTTATAGTACAGATCTGCCCTCTTTGGGAATGTATTCCGAAGATTCCCCATTGTTCTGCAGTGGGTCCCAAGGACTCAAGAGGTGGCCCCCGCCCGCTTAACATGGCACTTAGTGTGGCAGTTTGTTCCGTGAGCAAGAACCGGGTCTCGACATTCTCCACACCTTTGAACAATGGTCAGTCCTCGAACCACAGACCTACCTATTGAGGGACCTGGCTCTGATACCATTCTGTCACGCCTCACCCCTAATACAGAGATTATTGTCCGATCTGGCCGAAGCCGCACGATTTTGTCCTTCGGGACGAACCGGACCCGACCAGAGGCCAGTTCCCAGGAGGTCACCCATCCCAGGACTTCCCTGGCTCGAGCACGCTTAACTACGGAGTTCTCAAGCTCCTGTAGTGCCGGTTCACTTAAAAGGCGCCTCTGTATTGAAAAGTGGTATCATTCCATTTATAGTACAGATTGCCCTCTTTCGGAATGCATTCCGAAAATTCCCTATTGTTCTGCAGTGGGTCCCACGGACTCAAGAGGTGGCCCCCACGGATTCAAGAGGTGGCCCCCGCCCGCTTAACACGACACTTAGCGTGGCACTTTATTCTGTGATCAAGAACTGGGTCCCGAAAATCTTCTTTTCTAGTCTTACAATTTCCTGTCAAATTGCAGCTATGGTTTGCATAAAGGTGGCCAATTGCTTTTCTAAATTAGTGGAAACTTGAACTTAATAGCTGCACCTGAGGGGATATTCTTCAGAAAGATGAAAGGAGTTGTGACAATTTAAACATGGAGATGATTGACTGACTTATTGAACAGGGAAATGTGTAGTTGTTAGATTTTCTACTGATTTCTGAATGACAACCAACTAGGCTTGCATTCCAATTGTTGCTTCCACTGCATATATCCCACCCCTAGAATTAGTTTTCCTCTCCCACTGTATGGTTTTGTCAGATAATTCTTCTAAGAAATTCCATGCATCATCTTCCTGCTTCATCATAAAGTCGTCCAGACATACCGATTCTATCATAAACTTAGACTCTATCCCATCGTACACTATTTGACACAACTCCCACTTTGCAATACCGTGGTGTGGGCATTTAATTAGGAGGTCTTTACAATGTTCAAAATATTTCCAAAAAGATTCCTTCAATTTTTGTGAAAAATTTCTAATTTTATTTCGAAATTTAGCAGTTTTAAAATGATGGTAGAATTTTTTAAGGAAAGTTTTAGTAAATTCTTCCTATGTTTTGATAGTGTTGATCGGTACGCTGTAAAGCCAATATTTAGTTTTATCAGTTAAGGCGAAAGGAACAAGTCTATCTTTAACCACATCGGCATTTAACTGCTTTAATTTAAATAATTGGTATATATATTCAAATTCTGTAATTAAGATGTTGGAAATTCACCCGCGCGCGCAAACGCGTATGTTTTGGAAATGTGATCGTTTTAATGAAACGGAATGCGCACGCGAGATCGTTCTCGTTTTAAATATTTATAACCGTAAGTGCACGACGCGTTGTAGCAAGCCGGCAAGTACAGGTCGATCCGCAGGGAATTGTGTATTAGATATCGCGATTTAAGGTTCAACAAATTAATGAATTGGTTTTTGTCATAAAAAATATAGAAAGAATACAAAAATACGGAAAAAAAGAAAGAAGGAAAACAAGTAAGAGAAGAATGGTTGTGGCTTGACTCGGGAGCTCGAATCGCGACGTTTCCCACTATACTCCCTTGATCATGAGTTGTCCGTTCCTTACATCGATCTGGCATGAAGCACGACTTGTCAAAGCGGTTGCGAGGCACAAGTCGTCAAGTCCGATATTCTCCGCAAGACACGAAACGAGTCCGTTTGATCACTTACCGTTTGTGTGTCCGAGCTTGAGGTATCAATACTAAACACAAGGGTTAGCAAGCATACCGCACCAACAAAAACACAAAGTAGTTAGTGAGAGCAATTGATTTTTGTGTTAAGTGTACTAAGTGTTTGTGATGGTATATGACATATGAAATTAAGAGATTTGTCAAGTCCTTAATCACAACATACCATATCCAAACTTAGCAAACTTAACTCCAAATTGATTATAACTTAAACATTGAAATGGGAAAAGGGAATGAATATGGTATATGAGGAGGTTACAAGTAACCATGTATCAAAATACCATATCATATCAATACATTAACAATCTTTAAGTTAGAATCATAAATTTAAGCAAATGAAACAAAAACAAGAGGTGGAGAAGGCAAAACCTTTCATCTTACTTCCTCACCCACACCACAACCAAAGAAAGTAAATAAAAGAAACAATAAATATTATAAACACTTGAGAAAGAGATACAAGATTTATGGTAACTTATTCAACCTCCTTAATGAAGCTCTCCAAAGAGAGCTTCAAGAGGGAAGAGGAAGAAGAAACAAATATGAAGCCTACTCACTCTCAAGCTAAACCAAAAAGAAACAAAACTATGAAATGGTATGATATACATGGTCCCTTTGATCAACTTTGTTCTTCTATTTATAGGCAACAAAATAACAAAAGTTGCATATGACGCTGGACTGGCATGACAACAAGGGACCCACCAAAAGAGTACGAGGCAATTTGGCCATAACTTTGCCGCAAATTGCGGCCAAATTGATTAAATTTGCGGCCTCAAGTTGGAGTCTGGGGCCCACCTTTCTTCAGTAGTCTTCTGGTCTCTTGGGCATCTCTCTGTAATTGCAATTCTTTTTAATTAACACATATGTGCAATCTGGAGTTAAATCACAGAGAGGAGATCAAGTGCAAAGGTTCATATCACATCAATACTTTATTGCATTTATTGTCCATCACACCTTGTGCCCACATCTTGTTCCCTACTTGCTCATGGCAACCCCCACTTGGTCCAAGCTATATGCACACTTGTATGTGTTGGATCAAATTAGACAAAAAGTGTGTACACACGCATTATTTCCAAAAAAGCTCTTGGGATATCGGTCGGTTTCCTGTTCTGTTTGCAATGTCGGCTCCCAAACGTTATATCTGTGATTTTGAATGTGTTTTCTGGTATTTATCACTGATACATGTAATCTGTAATTCTGAGTAGATACTGGTTAATAGTATCGATGTAAACAAAAATAGATAACGAATGAGAGGTATTAAAGTGCAGTTTTCTGTAATGAACAAATACCTCCAAACTCATCTATTGCTTGTCCCGAGAAATACAAAAAATCCTAGCCTCACTTTCACATGGAACGCGATTGCACTGAGCATGTGCAACAAGCCGTTAAATCTCTAGGTGTCCCCAGTAGGAGGAGTTTTGTCTCCTGGTGGTTTTCAACGGATTACACCCACAAAATCCAGTCAAGTTAGTTTCATAAGTTATCTTCGATTCTACTCCTTCAGCTTAGTATCTAAGTTAGAAATTCTATCATTCTATGTTAGAAATATTCAACCCTTATGTTTCACGCCTCCTATTTATTTAACCTCAGATCCTATTCATTTTTACAGTTTAGAGAGATCTAGGTATCTCCTGAATTTTTCTTCTAAAGTACGGTCTCCAATCAGGGATTTTTATCATCGTTATAGAAATCATAAGTCCCATTCTTCATCCCTATCTTTCCTCCAAACATAGATTGTATACCCCTACGTGTGTGTAAATTTTCACCCCTACACTTAAGAATTCAATTCAAGCTATAGTACCCTTACCTTAATACCTAATACTACGTCTTTTCATTACTGGATGGACGGTTTTGCTCACACATCTTTCATGCGATTATTAATGCTTCTTGAGGCACTAACAGCCGATTACTGAATGTATGAGCATAAAGCGTAAATAGCAGTTTTCAGGTCTTAACTTTATTTATTTATTTTTCTTTTCTTTTTCTTTTCAAGACCGGATATATTTTTCAATGATGCTCTTATGGTGGTTAGGTTTAAATACCGTTTTTTCTTTCATACTAGGTTTTCACGCAAGAGTATTTCTAGGTATCCTCTTTCATACTAGGCTTTCAGGCAAGAGTATTTCTAGGTATCCTCTACTATCCCAAGTTTCAAGGTGCGAGTATGTGCAGTTTTTAGGGTATATATTTTCTAAATTTGGAATCAAGAATAGAAACTATTTTTTAGATTTATTTTTCAGTAAAGCTTCAATACTCTCCCATCATCTCGACTTAACTAGAGAACTGAACTCAAGATTACCTAGTTCTAAAAAAAAACTGTAAGGACGTTTAATTACTAAGTTTAAACAGAATGAGAGTTATTTTTAGGGTTTTCAATTACTAAGCCTAGGATTTAGGTACTTCTAATATATCAACTAAATTTTCGGAATAACAATCTAAGTTACCCTACTAGATTACTTGACGACAAAACTTTTATGTTTTTAAGAATTTTTTTTAATTTTTATGCGTTTTTTTTAATATGTATGCAATGCAGAATATACACATGATGCAAGACTACTGAAAAAGGTGGGCCCCAGACTCCAACTTGAGGCCGCGAATTTAATCAATTTGGCCGCAATTTGCGGCAAAGTTATGACCAAATTGCCTCGTACTCATTTGGTGGATCCCTTGTTGTCATGCCAGTCCAGTGTCATATACAACTTTTGATATTTTGTTGCCTATAAATAGCGGAACAGAGTTGAGCAAAGTGACCATGTATATTATATCATTTCATAGTTTTGTTTCTTTTTGGTTTAGCTTGAGGGTGAGTGGGCTTCATATTGGTTTCTTCTTCTTCTTACCTCTTGAAGCTCTCTTTGGAAAGTTTCATTAAGGAGGTTGAATAACTTACCATAAATCTTGTATCTCTTTCTCAAGTGTTTATAATATTTTGTGTTTCTTTTATTTACTTGCTTGTTTTTCCTTACTTGCTTTTATTCATTATGCTTAACTAATTTTTTGGTTGTGGTGTGGGTGAAGAAGTGAGATGAAAGGCTTTACCTCCTCCACCTCTTGTTTTTGTTTCATGTGCTTAAATTTATGATTCTAACTTAAAGATTGTAATTGTATTGATATGATATGGTATTTTGACACATGGTTACTTGTAACCTCCTCATATACCATATTCATTCCCTTTCCCCATTTCAATGTTTAAGTTATACTCAATTTGGAGTTAAGTTTGCTAAGTTTGGATATGGTATGTTGTGATTAAGGACTTAACAAATCTCTTAATTTTATATATCATATACCATCACAAACACTTAGCACACTTAACACCAAAATCAATTGCTCTCACTAACTACTTTGTGTTTTTGTTGTTGCGGTATACTTGCTAACCCTTGTATTTAGTGTTGATACCCCAAGCTCGGACATACTAACGGTAAGTGATCAAACGAACTCGTTTCGTGCCATGCAGAGAATATCGGACTTGACGACGTGTGCCTCGCAACCGCTTTGACAAGTCGTGCTTCATGCCGGATCGATGTAAGGAACGGACAACTCATGATGAAGGGAGTATAGAGGGAAACGTCGCGATTCGAGCTCCCGAGCCAAGCCACAACCATTCTTCTCTTACTTGTTTTCCTTCTTTCTTTATTTTCCGTATTTTCGTATTCATTCTATATTTTTTGTGACAAAACCCAATTCATTAATTTGTTGAACCTTAAATCGCGATACCTAATACACAATTCCCTGCAGATCGACCCGTGCTTGCCGGATCGCTACAACGCGCTGTGCACTTGCGGTTATAAATATTTAAAACGAGAACGATCTCGCGTGCGCATTCCGTTTCATTAAAACGATCACATTTCCAAAACATACGCGTTTTCGCGCTCGGGTGAATTTCCAACAAGTTTTTTGCGCCATTGCCGGGGAGTTGGTAGTCATTTGGTATTGTTATTTCTTGTTCGTACTAACAAACTAACTACCAACTCAGAATTCTTTCAATACTAACAACACTAACTTTTCTAACATTCGTTCTCTGTCTTTTTGATCTGCTGTCACACTGAGTTTAATTATAAGATTTTGCATATAAAATTGGGACACTAATAGGACAATAACCACACGGTGAAAGTTGGAGCACCAATTCAAAGAGTTGGCCGCCAATTAATTCAATCCGGCAGCAATATGTGGCCTATTTTCCACCTCTTGTTCCAATTGTTTGTTGTTTGCTTCTTTGTCCCATTTCTGATCTATTGGTATATACAAAATTTCACAATTATGTGTGTGCAGCTAATTGGCTATATATATCGCTTTTTGCACTAAATATCGTATTTTCCTACATTTCAGGTTTTTAAGGAATTACGACCAGCGATCGTGCGGAGCGAGGCTCAATTGCAATTGCAAGACGTTAGTGAAGTATAGTGCCAAAGATCCGGGTAGTTTGACCCGCGCAAGCGAACAATCAAAAGCTCAGATCACTTTCTAAGGGGTTTTCTTAAACAAAATCACATCGGTACGTTTTCCTTACACACTCTTCTCGATCCGACGCAGTCCAATATTTTTATCTTCTGTAGGATTCTTCACTCAAACTTGCCGCCAATTGCACAGAGAACTAACCCGTATTTTTTGCAGCGCTTAAATTTAAACTGAAAAAGAATTGCTTTATTTTATTGAATTCCTGAATTCTCCTATTGATTGCGCATTTGCATCTTAATACGGAATTAAGGGCAAAAAGACCAAATAAGATACAGTAAAGGATTTTATCACCTTTTTCCATAGCCCATAAATCACAAAACTACATTCCTGCATATCCCCAGTAATTTAAAATCAACTAGAACTTTGAATTTAAGGACTTCATGCTCATTAGGAGAAATTGACTGTGTTTAGTACACCGCTTAACGGTATATCGTTCATGGGGTGTCTAGGCAAGTGTTCAAGAGAAAGGGTTATCTAATTAAGGAACTTCGCGAAAGCATTGGAAAACCTCCCTTATCTCTTGCACTTACCTGGCTTCGTGATCAGTATATCTTGAGCCTGTTTCTCGACACAGTTTTACTTCGTCAATCAGGTTCTTGAGCAGGTCTAGTTGACTTAGCATAACATAGACTGCTAGGTGTGTGATATTCTTTATTTTTGTGACATTTGTGAATTCTTGTTAATATGGGTGACACACGATTTAACTCGATTTTTCATGATTCTTATTCATTTGTTTATACTCAGTCCCAATTAATTTGTACAAATTGCTATGATTCTTCCCACATTCTTGAAAACTGTCCTTTCTTAAGGGGTGACCAACCGTCCCAGATTTTTGATAATGGTCAACCACCTAACACTCTTGAATCCAGTCCCACTTCAACCATAGACCAACTGATTGATAATTTAGAGAAAGAGGTCGACAGACGGACTGCTTTAGCATCACCACCATCACAACCCCTTCAACCCGAAACAATTGAAATATTATTAAGGTATGATAGTGAGATGGATGCTAGGTTGACCGCTCTAGAAAAAGGTATTGAAGTAATGACTGCGGTCGAGAATCAATCAGCTGCGACGCTAGCCCAGTTTATATAGCAATATGAGCAACTATTTGTTGCTTAAGCTCAATCATTGTCTAGAATCGAGGACCAAGTGAAACATTTAGCTGTGAGGATTCTAGGGAGTGAACACCGTCAATCAGAACCCAATAGTGTTAATATCTGTCATCTAGGAAGTCACCCGAGTGAGATAAAAGATCATTTGAATTTTGATGATTTCATAGATGATGATACAATTGTATTGACTGAGTGTTACCAGGGCACACAAGAAAACCCTCTAAATCAGTCCACCACTAGCCTTCAGGTATCAACTGAGCCTCTTGTCACTTGTGATTTAGAGATTGTTTTAACTGAAATAATACTTGATGAGGAAATTCTTGAACCGACTGATTTTTGCTTTCCAATTTTAGATGAGGGAGCTTGTGAATTTGTCGGGTATGGCTGGGATAGGTTGTTAGAAGAAATCAAAGATCGGAAACCAACGATTTTTGTATCACCTTTTGATATGGTTTCGAAAGAAACGTCAGTGTGGGAACCAATTTTTTTTGATGACATTTACCTACCCATTTGTGAATGTGATGAGGGACAAATCATTTTGGGAGAGTTTGTAAATAAAGAGAATAAGATTGTGGAAAATCATAGGGAAGAAGACGGTTTTGAAAAATATTCTTTCAGGTCGAATTTTGAGGAAATTTATAAGGATGAACTTGACATTCTTGGTGAGTTTGAGTCGGGAACAATTTGGGAACATCCGAGAAACCATTCTTTTGAAGAACTTTTTGCGGATAAACTCCAGTTTTTACACGAACTTGACTTTGGAACTTAACATGTACTTATTGAACATTCAATTCATTCAGAAAACAATTCTTTGACCTCCTCAAAATTCCATCTTTATCTTCAACGTCTTCTCACTCCTACTTTTACACGCCCAAGCCCTTCACTAACATCTAACATATACCCATTCTTTTTCTTTTTCTTCTTTTTATACAGATTCTTTTACCATTCATTGCATTATATAGACAAAATCTTTATGTGGTTGGTATTAATTTCTATACTAACCCAATCTTTTAATTTGTATATGTTGTAATTAGTCTTAGGTTTTTCTTTTTTTTCTTGAATAAAATCCGCACCCTGATGTCTAAGTCTAGCTACCGAAGATGGGGCCAACGATGAGGACATCGTAAAACTCAAGTTTAGGGGTGGGTATCTCTCTGTAATTGCAATTCTTTTTAATTAACACATATGTGCAATCTGGAGCGAAATCACAGAGAGGAGATCAAGTGCAAAGGTTCATATCACATCAATACTTTATTGCATTTATTGTCCATCACACCTTGTGCCCAGATCTTGTTCCCTACTTGCTCATGGCAGCCCCCACTTGGTCCAAACTATGTGCACACTTGTATGAGTTGGACCAAATTAGACAAAAAGTGTGTACACATGCATTATTTCCAAAAGTGCTCTTGGGATATCGGTCGGGTTCCTGTTCTATTTGCTGTGTCGGCTCCCAAACGTTTTATCTGTGATTTTGAATGCGTTTTCCAGTATTTATCACGGATACATGTAATCTGTAATTCTGAGTAGACACTTGTTAATAGTACCGATATAAATAAAAATAAATAATGAATGAGCGGTATTAAAGTGCAGTTTTCTGTGATGAAAAATACCTCCAAACTTATCTATTGTTTGTCCCGAGCAATACAAATAATCCTAGCCCCACATTCGCAGGGAACGCGATTGCACTGAGCATGTGCAACAAGCTATTAAACCTCTAGGTGTCCCTAGTAGGAGGAGTTTTGTCTCCAGAGGGTTTTCAACGGATTACATCCACAAAATCCAGTCAAGTTAGTTTCATAAGTTAACGCCGATTCTACTCATATAGTTTAGTATTTAAATTATAAATTCTATCATTCTAAGTTAGAAATATTCAACCCTTATGTTTCACGCCTCCTATTTATTTAACCCCAGATCCTATACATTTTTACAGTTTAGAAAGATCTCGGTAACTCCTGAGTTTTCCTTCTAAAGTGCGGTCTCAAATCAGGGATTTTTATCATCATTATAGAAAACATAAGTCCCATTCTTCATCCCTATCTTTCCTCCAAACATCGATTGTATACCCCTACGTGTGTGTAAATTTTCACCCCTACACTTAAGAATTCAATTCAAGCTATAGTACCCTTGCCTTAATACTTAATACCACTTCTTTTGATTACTGGATGGACGGTTTTGCTCACACATCTTTCATGCGATTATTAATGCTTCTTGAGGCACTAACAGCCGATTACTGAATGTATGAGTTTAAAGCGTAAATAGCAGTTTCCAGGTCCTGACTTTATTTATTTATTTTTCATTTATTTTTATTTTTCTTTTCAAGACCGGATATATTTTTCAATGATGCTCTTATGGTGGTTAGCTTTAAATACCGTTTTTTCTTTCATATTAGGCTTTCAGGCAAGAGTATTTCTAGGTATCCTCTACTATCCCAAGTATCAAGGTGCGTGTATGTGTAGTTTGTAGGTTATATATTTTCTTAATTTGGACTCAAGAATAGAAACTATTTTTCAGACTTATCTTTCAGTAAAGCTTCAATACTCTCCCTTCATCTCGACTTAACTAAAGAACTGAACTCAAGATTACTTATTTCTAAAAAAAACAAAAACTGTAAGGACGTTTAATTACCATGTTTAAACAGAATAAGGGTTATTTTTTGGGTTTTCAATTTCTAAGCCTAGGATTTAGTTACTTCTAATATATCAACTAAATTTTCGGAATAACAATCTAAGTTACCCTACTAGCTAACTTGACGTCAAAGTTTTTATGCTTTTAGGAAATTTTTTCAATTTTTATGGGTTTTTTAATTTGTATGCAATGCAGAATATACACATGATGCAGTGCTCAACCCCAAACCTGAGTTTTACGATGTCCTCATCATTGCCCCCATCTCCGGTAGCTAGACTTAGATATCAGGGTGAGAATTTTATTTAAGAAAAAAAAGAAAAACCTAAGACTAATTACAGCATATACAAGTTAAAAGATTGGGTTAGTGTAGAAATTAATACCAGCCACATAAAGATTTTGTCTATATAGTGCAATGGCTGGTAAAAGAATCTATATAAAAAGAAGAAAAAGAAAAATAAAAATAAAAAGAATGGGTATATGTTAGATGTTAGTGAAGGGCATGCGCGTGTAAAAGTAGGGGTGAGAAGACGTTGAAGATGAAGATGGAATTTTGAGGAGGTCAAAGAATTGTTTTCTGAATGAATTGAATGTTAAATAAGCACGTGTTGAGTTCCAAAGTCAAATTCGTGTAAAAACTGGAGTTCATCCGCAAAAAGTTCAGCAAAAGAAAGGTTTCTCGGATGTTCCCAAATTGTTCTCGACTCGAAGTCACCAAGAATGTCAAATTCTTCTGCAAAAATTTCCACAAAACTCGACCTGAAAGAATATTTTTCAAACCCGTCTTCCTCCTTATGATTTTACATAATCATATTTCCTTTATTTACAAACTCTCCCAAAATGATTTCTCCCTCATCACACTCACAAATGGGTAGGTAAATGTCATCTAAAAAAGTAGGTTGCCACACTAACGTTTCTTTCGAAAACATATCAACAGGTGATACAAAAATCGTGGGTTCCTGATCTTTGATTTCTTCTAACAACCTATCCCAACCATACCCGACAAATTGTTAGTTGTATGTATACCCTAGAGGCCATTATTGTACATATGATGTATATTATAGTGGATGCTTGGACATATATAGAGAGGACTTTCTTACTCGACATGATAGTATGCTATCTGGTTGCTCTTTATCTTAACATGTATACTTGTCTCTTACTGTCTTATGGTTACATATTGGTAAAGCCCTTAAGATGTGTACTTGACTACCAGGATTATGATGCAGATCATACTAGTGGGGACATGGTAGTCCATAAGTTCATCCTTTAATGTTCCTAGTCGTGGGTGTATCGAGACGGGGCATCGATATACCAGAGTAGACTAGCGTATACGCTTCTCGACCCATGAGATGAGCGATGGATGATCCCATATCCATTGGTGTTTGACATCAGAGATGGATACGGGTGCTCAGTGGAAACTGGGTACACTGGACGGACTCGCCGAGAACTCCTAGTTGGTATTATATCTATCGTCAGATAGCAGTTCTCTGGTGACACTGGTACAAGTTAGTCTGTAGACCCGAGATCGTCATAGAGTCTTGTGTGATTCCCACTGTTCTTTGATTTCCACCTTACCACGTTCAAGAGGACGTGCAAAACGGTGGTTTTTGGGTACAATCCCGAGTCATATGAAGGCAATGAGCGATAGGAGGGGTTTCGTCTCTCCCGGTATTGGGGGTTGATGTTGCGCTGTGCTCGATTGGCCATAACAGGGAAGTCCCTGGCCAGAGCTGTTTTAGAGATTTACTGGTAAGTGTTATCAGTAGTTTCTCGACCCGTTATGAGCCTCGTATCGGCATGACTTATCGGTTATTGGGGTTTGACGTTTACCACCCCTAGACTGGATATGCGACATATCAGACGAGGAGACCGGACTGTACGGTAGTGTTACTGACAGGCTTTACAGAAGCTAGAGCGGGCTTGCTTGTCGATCTTCTGATTGCTCAATACCCGGGTAGCCGTTACGTCCAGGTAGTACCGCTGACGGCTTGTGGGTGCTTGATGTGATCATCACCTACTGTCGGCGTATTGACGAGTGTTTAGAGTCCTACATAGAGGTTTTACTGGCTCAGGCAAAACGAAGTAGGAGCAAATATGTGATATGTATGGGACCGAGAATAATATGAGTATGTGATACCGTATTCTATTCTCACGATATTTGTATCAGACGGTTATATGTGATATAGCCGGGTTATCGAATCGAGTGTTGATTCGATAAGTTGGTACATTTAATATTAGTCGGTTATATGTGATATAGACGGATTATTAAATCAAGTGTTGATTTGATAATTTAGTGTATAATTGTATATTTGATATACTAATTTACATTAACTAATATTAGCTCACTAAAGCATTTATTATTCTCACATGTGCACACTTAATATATATGTGATATATATTAATTGTGTTTTATTTTTTGTATCATGGTTGTTGATAAATACTACATGGGTGTATGTACACCATACTAATTATAATATTGGGTTTTAGTATTTAAAGTAATTCCAAATTAGTGGATAATAGCTCACATGCATGAAGCTTCATGAAGCTTGTGGATGTATTGACTTAGTCCACTAATTTTGTTTTACTTAAAATATTTATTAACCTAACCTTTATAATTTAGCCATGGATATGTCTCTACATGAGTTAGTATACGATACAAACTCACCCATGGTTCATTCTCTCACCTCATTAGTTCATTCTCATTTCTTTTGCTCATCTTCTTCTTCCTTGAGCAAAAAGCTTGCTAGAGTTTTCTAAAGAGAGAAAATATTGTGAGAAAAATAAAACTAAAGTGAGCTCACTTCCTACTTCATCATCCTCTACTAGATTAGCACTTTAGTATAGGGTATTAGCTTCACTAATCTCTCAATTAGTGAAGTAATAGCTTGAGTTAGTGTCTCCTCGACGTAGATCATCTTCAGCCTCAAAGACTTCAAGCAAGATCGTTCTGTTCACCTTGAGAAGCTATGCAAGAGTCCGGGACTTGGATCGTAGTGAAGGGACTTCAACTCGGAGCTTTAGAAGCGAAGGACCGGTCTACAAAGGTTGTATTCCGCAAACACTTAGATGTAAAGTAGTTTACTTTGTGTTTCGTATGATTCTCTAGTTATCAATTCTAGTTTAGAGTACTTTAAAACGACAAAATTTTGAAAATGGCATGGACGATACCTCCCGAAACCTTGCTGTCGTTCATAGGAACCCTACACAAATTCACAAGCTCCCTCATCTAAAATTGGAAAGCAAAAATCAGTCGGTTCAAGAATTTCCTCATCAAGTATTATTTCAGTTAAAACAATCTCTAAATCACAAGTGACAAGAGGCTCAGTGGATACCTGAAGGCTAGTGGTGGACTGACATAGAGGGTTTTCTTGTGTGTCCCGGTAACAGTCAGTCAATACAAACGTATCATCATCTATGAAATCATCAAAATTCAATTGATCTTTTATCTCACTCGGGTGACTTCCTAAATGATAGATATTAACACTATTGGGTTCTGATTGACGATGTTCACTCTCTAGAATTCTCACAGCTAAATGTTTCATTTGGTCCTCGATTCTAGCCAATGATTGAGCTTGAGCAACAAATAGTTGCTCATATTGCTGTATAATTAGGGCTAGCGTCGCAGCTGATTGATTCTCGACCGCAGTCATTACTTCAATACCTTTTTCTAGAGCGGTCAACCTAGTATCCATCTCACTATCATACCTTAATAATGTTTCAATTGTTTCGGGTTGAAGGGGTTGTGATGGTGGTGATGCTAAAGTAGTCCGTCTGTCGACCTCTTTCTCTAAATTATCAATCAGTTGGTCTATGGTTGAAGTGGGACTGGATTCAAGAGTGTTAGGTGGGTGACCATTATCAAAAATCTGGGACGGTTGGTCACCCCCTAAGAAAGGACAGTTTTCAAGAATGTGGGAAGAATCATGACAATTTGTAAAAATTAATTGGGCCTGAGTATAAACAAATGAATAAGAATCGTGAAAAATCGAGTTAAATCGTGTGCCACCCATATTTACAAGAATTCACAAATGTCACAAAAATAAAGAATATCACACCCCTAGTAGTCTATGTTATGCTAAGTCAACTAGACCTGCTCAAGAACCTGATTGACGAAGTAAAACCGTGTCGAGAAACAGGCTCAAGATATACTGATCACAAAGTTAGGTAAGTACAAGAGATAAGGGGAGGTTTTCCAACGCTTTCGCGAAGTTTCTTAATTAGATAAACCTTTCTCTTGAACACTTGCCTAGATACCCCGTGAATGATATACCGTTAAGCGGTGTTCTAAATACAGTCAATTTCTCCTAATGAAGGCGAAGTCCTTAAAATTAAAGTTCTAGTTGATTTTAAATTACTGGGGGTATGCAAGAATGCAGTTTTGTGATTTGTGGGCTACGGAAAAAGGTGATAAAATCCTTTACCGTATCTTGTCTGGTCTTTTTGCCCTTAATTCCGTATTAAGATGCAAATGCGCAATCAATAAAGGAATTCAAGAATTCAATCAATTAAAGCAATTCTTTTTCAGTTTAAGTTTAAGCGCTCCAAAAAATACGGGTTAGTTCTCTGTGCAATTGGCGGCAAGTTTGTGCGAAGAATCCTGCAGAAGATAGAAATATTGGTCTGCGTCGGATTCGAGAAGAGTGTGTTAGGAAAACGTACCGATGTGATTTGGTTTAAGAAAACCTATTTGAAAGTGATCCGAGATTTTGATTGTTCACTTGCGCGGGTCAAACTACCCGGATCTTTGGCACTATACTTCACTAACGACGTGCAATTGCAATTGAGCCTCGCTCCGCATGATCGCTGGTCGTAATTTCTTAAAAACCTGAAATGTCGGAAAATACGATATTTAGTGCAAAAAGCGATATATATGGCCAATTAGCTTCACACACATAATTGTGAAATTTTGCATATACCAATAGATCACAAATTGGACAAAGAAGCAAATAATAAACAATTGGAACAAAAGGTGGAAAATGGGCCGCAAATTGCGGCCGGATTGAATTAATTGGCGGCCAACTCTTTGAGTTGGTGCTCCAAATTTTCGCTGTGTGGTTCTTGTCCTATTAGTGTCCTAATTTTATATGCAAAATCTTATAATTAAACTCAGTGTGACAGAAGATCAAAAAGACAGAGAACAAATGTTAGAAACGTTAGTGTTGTTAGTTTTGAAAGAATTCTGAGTTAGTAGTTAGTTTGTTAGTACGAACCAGAAATAACAATACTTAATGACTACTAACTCCCCGGCAACGGCGCCAAAAACTTGTTGGAAATTCACCCGCGCGTGCAAACACGTATGTTTTGGAAATGCGATCGTTTTAATGAAACGTAATGCGCACGCGAGATCGTTTTCGTTTTAAGTATTTATAACAGCAAGTGCACGGCGCGTTGTAGCGAGCCAGCAAGCACAGGTCGATCCACAGGGAATTGTGTACTAGGTATCGCGATTTAAGCTTCAACAAATTAATGAATTGGGTTTTGTCATAAAAAATATAGAAAGAATACGAAAATACAGAAAACAAAGAAAGAAGGAAACCAAGTAAGAGAAGAATGGTTGTGGCTTGGCTCGGGAGCTCGAATCGCGACGTTTCCCTCTGCACTCTCTTGATCATGAGTTATTCGTTCCTTACATCGATCCAGCATGAAGCACGACTTGTCAAAGCGGTTATGAGGCATAAGTCGTCAAGTCCGATATTCTCAGCAAGGCACGAAACGAGTCCGTTTGATCACTTACCGTTTGTGTGTCCGAGCTTAGGGTATCAACACTAAACACAAGGGTTAGTAAGCATACCGAAACAACAAAAACACGAAGTAGTTAGTGTGAGCAATTGATTTTGGTGTTAAGTGTGCTAAGTGTTTGTGATGGTATATGATATATGAAATTAAGAGATTTTTCAAGTCTTTAATCACAATATACCATATCCAAACTTAGAAAATTTAACCCCAAATTGAGTATAACTTAAACTTTGAAATGGGGAAAAGGAACGAATATGGTATATGAGGAGGTTACAAGTAACCATGTGTCAAAATACCATATCATATCAATACATTAACAATCTTTAAGTTAGAATCATAAATTTAAGCACCTGAAATATAAAGAAGAGGTGGAGGAGGCAACGCCTTTCATCTCACTTTCTCACCCACACCACAACCAAAAAATTAGTTAAGCTTAATGAATAAAAGAAAGTAAGGAAAAACAAGCAAGTAAATAAAAGAAACAACAAATATTATAAACACTTGAGAAAGGGATACAAAATTTATGGTAACTTATTCAACCTCCTAAATGAAGCTCTCCAAAGAGAGCTTCAAGAGGGAAGAAGAAGAAGAAATAAATATGAAGCCCACTCACCCTCAAGCTAAACCAAAAAGAAACAAAAATATGAAATGGTATAATATACATGGTCCCTTTGCTCAACTCTGTTCTTCTATTTATAGGAAACAAAATATCAAAAGTGGCATATGACACTGGACTGGCATGACAACAAGGGACCCACCAAAAGAGTACGAGGCAATTTCGCCATAACTTTGCCGCAAATTGCGGCCAAATTGATTAAATTTGCGGCCTCAAGTTGGAGTCTGGGCCCACCTTTATTCAGTAGTCTTCTGGTCTCTTGGGCATCTCTCTGTAATTGCAATTCTTTTTAAATAACACATATGTGCAATCTGGAGCTAAATCACAGAGAGGAGATCAAGTGCAAAGGTTCATATCACATCAATACTTTATTTCATTTATTTCCCATCACACTTTGTGCCCACATCTTGTTCCCTACTTGCTCATGGCAGCCCTCACTTGGTCCAAGCTATGTGCACACTTGTATGTGTTGGACCAAATTAGACAAAAAGTGTGCACACATGCATTATTTCTAAAAGTGCTCTTGGGATATCGGTCGGTTTCCCGTTCTGTTTGCAGTGTCGTCTCCAAAACGTTATATCTGTGATTTTGAATGTGTTTTCCAGTATTTATCACGGATACATGTAATCTGTAATTCAGAGTAGACACTGGTTAATAGTACCGATATAAACAAAAATAAATAATGAATGAGCGGTATTAAAGTGCAGTTTTCTGTGATGAAAAAATACCTCCAAACTTATCTATTGTTTGTCCCGAGCAATACAAATAATCCTAGCCCCACTTTCGCAGGGAACGCGATTGCACTGAGTATGTGCAACAAGCTGTTAAACCTCTAGGTGTCCCAAGTAGGAGGAGTTTTGTCTCCAGAGGGTTTTCAACGGATTACATCCACAAAATCCAGTCAAGTTAGTTTCATAAGTTAACGTCGATTCTACTCATATAGTTTAGTATCTAAATTATAAATTCTATCATTCTAAGTTAGAAATATTCAACCCTTATGTTTCACGCCTCCTATTTATTTAACCCCAGATCCTATACATTTTTACAGTTTAGAAAGATCTCGGTAACTCCTGAGTTTTCCTTCTAAAGTGCGGTCTCAAATCAGGGATTTTTATCATCATTATAGAAAACATAAGTCTCATTCTTCATCCCAATCTTTCCTCCAAACATCGATTGTATACCCCTACGTGTGTGTAAATTTTCACCCCTACACTTAAGAATTCAATTCAAGCTATAGTACCCTTGCCTTAATACCTAATACTACTTCTTTTCATTACTGGATGGAAGGTTTTGTTCACACATCTTTCATGCGATTATTAATGCTTCTTGAAGCACTAACAGCCGATTACTGAATGTATGAGCTTAATGCGTAAATAGCAGTTTCCAGGTCTTGATTTTATTTATTTATTTTTCTTTTCTTTTTCTTTTTCTTTTTCTTTTTCTGTTCTTTTTCTTTTTCTGTTCTTTTTCTTTTTCTTTTCAAGACCGGATATATTTTTCAGTGGTGCTCTCATGGTGGTTAGCTTTAAATACCGTTTTTTCTTTCATACTAGGTTTTCAGGCAAGAGTATTTCAAGGTATCCTCTACTATCCCAAGTTTCAAGGTGCGTGTATGTGCAGTTTATAGGGTATACATTTTCTAAATTTGGACTCAAGAATAGAAACTAATTTTCAGACTCATCTTTCAGTAAACCTTCAATACGCTCCCTTCATCTCGACTTAACTAAAGACCTGAACTCAAGATTATCTATTTCTCAAAAAAAAAACTGTAAGGACGTTTAATTACCAAGTTTAAACAGAATGAGGGTTATTTTTAAGGGTTTCAATTTCTAAGCCTAGGATTTAGTTACTTCTAATATATCAACTAAATTTTCGGAATAACAATCTAAGTTACCCTACTAGCTAACTTGACGACAAATTTTTTATGTTTTTAGGAATTTTTTTCAATTTTTATGGGTTTTTTTTAATATGTATGCAATGCAGAATATACACATGATGCAGTGCTCACCCCAAACCTAAGTTTTACGCTGTCCTCATCATTGCCCCCATCTCCAGTAGCCAGACTTAGATATCAGGGTGAGAATTTTATTCAAGTAAAAAAGGAAAAACCTAAGACTAATTACAGTATATACAAGTTAAAATATTGGGTTAGTGCAGAAATAAATACCAGCCATATAAACATTTTGTCTACATAGTGCAATGGCTGGTAAAAGAATCTGTATGAAAAGAAGAAAAGAAAAAGAATGGGTATATGTTAGATGTTAGTGAAGGGCATGGGCGTGTAAAAGTAGGGGTGAGAAGACGTTGAAGATGAAGATGGAATTTTGAGGAGGTCAAAGAATTGTTTTCTGAATGAATTTGAATGTTCAATAAGCACGTGTTGAGTTCCAAAGTCAAGTTCGTGTAAAAACTGGAGTTCATATGCAAAAAGTTCAGCAAAAGAATGGTTTCTCGGATGTTCCATAATTGTTCCCGACTCAAACTCACCAAGAAAGTCAAGTTCATCCGCAAAAATTTCCTCAAAACTCGACTTGAAAGAATATTTTTCAAAACCGTCTTCCTCCATATGATTTTCTACAATCCCATTCTCTTTATTTAAAAACTCTCCCAAAATGATTTCTCCCTCATCACATTCACAAATGGGTAGGTAAATGTCATCTAAAAAAGTAGGTTCCCATACTAACGTTTCTTTCGAAACCATATCAACAGGTGATACAAAAATCGTGGGTTCCTGATCTTTGATTTCTTTTAACCTATCCCAACCATACCCGAGAAATTCACAAGCTCTCTCATCTAAAATTGGAAAGAAAAAATCATTCGGTTCAAGAATTTCCTCATCAAGTATTATTTCAGTTAAAACAATCTCTAAATCACAATTGACAAGAGGCTAAGTGGATACCTGAAGGCTAGTGGTGGACTGACTTAGAGAGTTTTCTTGTGTGTCCTGGTAACACTCAGTCAATAAAATCGTATCATCATCTATGAAATCATCAAAATTCAATTGATCTTTTATCTCATTCGGATGACTTCCTAGATGACAGATATTAACACTATTAGGTTCCGATTGACGGTGTTCACTCCCTAAAATCCTCACAGCTAAATGTTTCACTTGGTCCTCGATTCTAGCCAATGATTGAGCTTGAGCAACAAATAGTTGCTCAGATTGCTGTATAAACAGGGCTAGTGTCGCAGCTGATTGATTCTCGACCGCAGTCATTACTTCAATACCTTTTTGTAGAGCGGTCAACCTAGTATCCATCTCACTATCATACCCTAATGATGGTTCAATTGTTTTGGGTTGAAGGGGTTGTTATGGTGGTGATGCTAAAGCAGCCAGTCCGTCGACCTCTTTCTATAAATTTATGATCAGTTGGTCTATGGTTGAGGTGGGACAGGTTCAAGAGTGTTAAGTGGGCGACTATTATCAAAAATCTGGGATGGTTGGTCACCCCCTAAGAAAGGACAGTTGTGATGAATGTGGGAAGAATCATGGCAATTTGTACAAATTAATTGGGACTGAGTATAAACAAATGAATAAGAATCGTGAAAATTCGAGTTAAATCATGTGTCACCCATATTAACAAGAATTCACAAATGTCACAAAAATAAAGAATATCACACTCCTAACAGTCTATGTTATACTAAGTCAACTAGACCTGCTCAAGAACCTGATTGACAAAGTAAAACTGTGTCGAGAAAGAGGCTCAAGTTATAATGATCACGAAGCCAGGTAAGTGCAAGAGATAAGGGCAGGTTTTCCAACGCATTCGCGAAGTTCCTTAATTAGAAAACCCTTTCTCTTGAACACTTGCCTAGACACCCCGTGTAAGATATATCGTTAAGCGTTGTTCAAAACACAGTCAATTTCTCCTAATGAGCGCGAAGTCCTTAAAGTCAAAGTTCTAGTTGATTTTAAATTACCGGGGGTATGCAAGAATGCAGTTTTGTGATTTGTGGGCTACGGAATAAAGTGATAAAATCCTTTACTGTATCTTGTTTGGTCTTTTTGCTCTTAATTTCGTATTTAGATGCAAATGCGCAATCAATAAAAGAATTCAATCAAATAAAGCAATTCTTTTTCAGTTTAAGTTTAAGCGTTGCAAAAAATACGGGTTAGTTCTCTGTGCAATTGGCGGCAAGTTTGTGCGAAGAATCCTGCAGAAGATAGAAATATTAGACTGCGTCGGATTCGAGAAGAGTGTGTTAGGAAAACGTACAGATGTGATTTGGTTTAAGAAAACCCCTTTGAAAGTGATCCGAGCTTTTGATTGTTCACTTGCGCGGGTCAAACTACACGAATTTTTGGCACTATACTTCACTAACGTCTTGCAAGAGCAATTGAGTCTCGCTCCGTACGATCGCTGGTCGTAATTCCATAAAAACCTGAAATGTCGGAAAATACGATATTTAGTGCAAAAAGCGATATATATGGCCAATTAGCTGCACACACATAATTGTGAAATTTTTCATATACCAATAGATCACAAATGGGACAAAGTTGCAAACAACAAACAATTGGAACAAAAGGTGGAAAATGGGCCGCAAATTGCGTCCGGATTGAATTAATTGGCGGCCAACTCTATGAGTTGGTGCTCCAACTTTTAACTGTGTAGTTCTTGTCCTATTAGTATCCCAATTTTATATGCAAAATCTTACAATTGAACTCAGTGTGACAACATAACAAAAAGACAGAGAACAAATAATAGAAAAGTTAGTGTTGTTAGTTTAGAAAGAATTCTGAGTTAGTAATTGGTTTGTTAGTACGAACCAGAAATAACAATACCTAATGACTACAAACTCCCCGGCAATAGCGCCAAAAACTTGTTGGAAATTCACCCGCACGCGCAAACACGTATGTTTTGGAAATGTGATCGTTTTAATGAAACGGAATGCGCACGCGAGATCGTTCTCGTTTTAAATATTTAGAACCGAAAGTGCACGGCGTGTTGTAGCGAGCCGACAAGCACGGGTCGATCCGCAGGGAATTGTGTATTAGGTATCACGATTTAAGGTTCAACAAATTAATGAATTGGGTTTTGTCATAAAAAATATAGAAAGAATATGAAAATACGGAAAACAAAGAAAGAAGGAAAACAAGTAAGAGATGAATGGTTGTGGCTTGGCTCGGGAGCTCGAATCGCGACGTTTCCCTCTACACTCCCATGATCATGAGTTGTCCGTTCCTTACATCGATTCGGCATGAAGCACGACTTGTCAAAGCTGTTGCGAGGCATAAGTCGTCAAGTCCGATATTCTCCGCAAGGCACGGAACGTGTCCGTTTGATCACTTCCTGTTTGTGTGTCCGAGCATGGGGTATCAACACTAAACACAAGGGTTAGCAAGCATACCGCAACAACAAAAACACAATGTAGTTAGTGAGAGCAATTGAATTTGGTGTTAAGTGCGCTAAGTGTTTGTAATGGTATATGATATATAAAATTAAGAGATTTGTCAAGTCCTTAATCACAACATACCATGTCCAAACTTAGCAAACTTAACTCCAAATTGAGTATAACTTAAACATTGAAATAGGGAAAGGGAATGAATACGGTATATGAGGAGGTTACAAGTAACCATGTGTCAAAATAGCATATCATATCAATACATTAACAATCTTTAAGTTAGAATCATAAATTTAAGCAGATGAAATATAAACAAGAGGTGGTGAAGGCAAAGCCTTTCATCTCACTTCCTCACCGACACCACAACCAAAGAATTAGTTAAGTATAATGAATAAAAGCAAGTAAGGAAAAATAAGCAAGTAAATAAAAGAAACAACAAATATTATAAACACTTGAGAAAGAGATACAAGATTTATGGTAACTTATTCAACCTCTCCAAAGAGAGCTTCAAGAGGGAAAAAGAAGAAGAAACCAATATGAAGCCCACTAAACCTCAAGCTAAACCAAAAAGAAACAAAACTATGAAATGGTATAATATACATGGTCCCTTTGCTCAACTCTGTTCTTCTATTTATAGGCAATAAAATATCAAAAGTTGCATATGATACTGGACTGGCATGACAACAAGGGACCCACCAAAAGAGTACGAGGCAATTTGGCCATAACTTTGCCACAAATTGCGGCCAAATTGATTAAATTTGCGGCCTCAAGTTGGAGTCTGGGGCCCACCTTTCTTCAGCAGTCTTCTGGTCTCTTGGGCATCTCTCTGTAATTGCAATTCATTTTAATTAACACATATGTGCAATCTGGTGCTAAATCACAGAGAGGAGATCAAGTGCAAAGGTTCATATCACATCAATACTTTATTGCATTTATTGCCCATCACACCTTGTGCCCACATCTTGTTCCCTACTTGCTCATGGCAGCCCCCACTTGGTCCAAGCTATGTGCATACTTGTATGTGTTTGACCAAATTAGACAAAAAGTGTATACACATGCATTATTTCCAAAAGAGCACTTGGGATATCGGCCGGTTTCCAGTTCTGTTTGCAGTGTTGGCTCCCAAATGTTATATCTGTGATTTTGAATGTGTTTTCCAGTATTTATCACGGATACATGTAATTTGTAATTCTGAGTAGACACTGGTATATAGTACCGATATAAACAAAAATAGATAACGAATGAGCGGTATTAAAGTGCAGTTTTCTGTGATGAACAAATACCCCCAAATTTATCTATTGCTTGTCCCGAGCAATACAAAATATCCTAGCCTCACTTTCGCAGGGAACGCGATTGCACTGAGCATGTACAACAAGCCGTTAAATCTCTAGGTATCCCTAGTAGGAGGAGTTTTGTCTCCTGATGGTTTTCTGCGAATTACACCCACAAAATCCATTCAAGTTAGTTTCATAAGTTAACGTTGATTCTACTCCTACAGTTTAGTATCTAAGTCAGAAATTCTATCATCCTAACTTAGAAATATTCAACCCTTATGTTTCACACCTCCTATTTATTTAACCCCAGTTCCTAAACATTTTTACAGTTTAGAATGATCTCGGTATCTCCTGAGTTTTCCTTCTAATGTGCGGTCTCCAATCAGGGAATATCATCATTATAGAAAACATAAGTCATATTCTTCATCCCGATCTTTCCTCCAAACATCGATTGTATACCACTACGTGTGTGTAATATTTCACCCCTACACTTAAGAATTCAATTCAAGCTATAGTACCCTTGCCTTAATACCTAATACTACTTCTTTTCATTACTGGATGGACGGTTTTGCTCACACATCTTTCATGTGATCATTAATGCTTCTTGAGACACTAACAGCCGATTACTAAATGTATGAGCTTAAAGCATAAATAGCAGTTTCCAGGTCTTGACTTTATTTTTTTTTATTTTCTTTTTCTTTTCAAGACCGGATATATTTTTCAATTATGCTCTTATGGTGGTTAGCTTTAAATACCGTTTTTTCTTTCATACTAGGTTTTCAAGCAAGAGTATTTTTAGGTATGCTTTACTATCCCAAGTTTCAAGGTTTGTGTATGTGCAGTTTGTAGGGTACATATTTTCTAAATTTGGACTCAAGAATAGAACTATTTTTCAGACTTATCTTTCAGTAAATCTTCAATACTCTCCCTTCATCTCGATTTAACTAAAGAACTGAACTCAAGATTACCTATTTCTCAAAAAAAACTTTAAGGACGTTTAATCACTAACTGTAAACAGAATAAGGGTTATTTTTAGGGTTTTCAATTCCTAAGCCTAGGATTTAGTTACTTCTAATATATCAACTAAATTTTCAAAATAACAATCTAAGTTACCCTACTAGCTAACTTAACGACAAAGTTTTTATGTTTTTAGGAATTTTTTTCAATTTTTATGGGTTTTTTTAAATATGTATGCAATGCAGAATATACACATGATGCCGTGCTCACCCCCAAATCTGAGTTTTACGATGTCCTCATCGTTGCCCCCATTTCCGGTAGCTAGATTTAGACATCAGGGTGAGAATTTTATTCAAGAAAAAAAGAAAAACCTAAGACTAATTACAACATATATAAGTTAAAAGATTGGGTTAGTGCATAAATTAATACCAGCCACATAATGATTTTGTCTATATAGTGCAATGGCTGGTAAAAGAATCTGTATAAAAAGAATATAAAGAAAAAGAATGGGTGTATGTTAGATGTTAGTGAAGGGCATGAGCGTGTAAAAGTAGGGGTGAGAAGACATTGAAGATGAAGATGGAATTTTGAGGAGGTTGAAGAATTGTTTTCTGAATGAATTGAATGTTCAATAAGCACGTGTTGAGTTCCAAAGTCAAGTTCGTGTAAAAACTGGAGTTCATCCTCAAAAATTTCAGCAAAAGAATGGTTTCTCGGATGTTCCCAAATTGTTCCCGACTCAAACTCACCTAGAATGTTAAGTTCATCCGCAAAAATTTCCTCAAAACTCGACCTGAAAGAATATTTTTCAAAACTGTCTTCCTCCCTATGATTTTCCACAATCCTATTCTCTTTATTTACAAACTCTCCCAAAATTATTTCTCCCTCATCACATTCACAAATAGGTAGGTAAATGTCATCTAAAAAGTAGGTTCCCACACTAACATTTCTTTCGAAACCATATCAATAGGTGATACAAAAATCATGGGTTCCTGATCTTTGATTTCTTCTAACAACCTATCCCAACCATACCCGACAAATTCACAAGCTCCCTCATCTAAAATTGGAAAGCAAATATCAGTCGGTTCAAGAATTTCCTCATCAATTATTATTTCAGTTAAAACAATCTCTAAATCACAAGTGACAAGAGGCTCAGTGAATACCTGAAGGCTAGTGGTGGACTTACTTAGAGGGTTTTCTTGTATGTCCTGGTAACACTCATTCAATACAATCGTATCATCATCTATGAAATCATCAATATTCAATTGATCTTTTATCTCACTCGGGTGACTTCCTAGATGACAGATATTAACACTATTGGTTTTCGATTGACTGTGTTCACTCCCTAGAATCCTCACAGCTAAATGTTTCACTTGGTCCTCGATTCTAGCCAATGACTGATCTTGAGCAACAAATAGTTGCTCAGATTGCTGTATAAACAGGGCTAGCGTCGCAGCTGATTGATTCTCGACCGCAGTCATTACTTCAATACCTTTTTCTAGAGCGGTCAACCTAGTATCCACCTCACTATCATAACCTAATAATGGTTCAATTGTTTTGGGTTGAGGGGGTTATGATGGTTGTGATACTAAAGCAGTCAGTCTGTCGACTTCTTTCTTTAAATTTTCAATCAGTTGGTCTATGGTTGAAGTGAGGCTGGGTTCAAGAGTTTTAGGTGGGTGACCATTATCAAAAATCTGGGACGGTTGGTCACCCCCTAAGAAAGGACAGTTGTCATAAATGTGGGAAGAATCATGGCAATTTGTACAAATTAATTGGGATAGAGTATAAAAAAATGAATAAGAATCGTGAAAAATCGAGTTAAATCGCGTGTCACCCATATTAACAGGAATTCACAAATGTCACAAAAATAAAGAATATCACACCCCTAGCAGTTTATGTTATGCTAAGTCAACTGGACCTGCTCAAGAACCTGATTGCCGAAGTAAAACTTTGTCGAGAAATATGCTCAAGATATACTGATCACGAAGTCAGGTAGGTGCAAGAGATAAGGTGAGGTTTTCCAACGCTTTCGCGAAGTTCCTTAATTAGATAACCCATTTCTCTTAAACATTTGCCTAGACACCCCGTGAACGATATACCGTTAAGCGGTGTTCTAAGCACAGTCAATTTTTCTTAATGAGCGCGAAGTCCTTAAAGTCAAAGTTCTAGTTGATTTTAAATTACTGGGGGTATGCAAGAATGCAGTTTTGTGATTTGTGGGCTACGGAAAAAGGTGATAAAATCCTTTACCGTATCTTGTTTGTTCTTTTTGCCCTTAATTCTGTATTAAGATGCAAATGCGCAATCAATAAAAGAATTCAAGATTTCAATCAAATAAAGCAATTCTTTTTCAGTTTAACTTTAAGCGCTGCAAAAAATGCGGGTTAATTCTTTATGCAATTGGCGGAAAGTTTGTGCGAAGAATCCCGCAGAAGATAGAAATATTGGACTGCGTCGGATTCGAGAAGAGTGTGTTAGGAAAACGTACCGATGTGATTTGGTTTAAGAAAACCCTTTTAAAAGTGATCCGAGATTTTGATTGTTCGCTTGCGCGGGTCAAACTAGCTGGATCTTTGGCATTATACTTCACTAACGTCTTGCAATTACAATTGAGCCTCGCTCCGCACGATCGCTGGTCGTTATTCCTTAAAAACCTGAAATGTCAGAAAATACGATATTTAGTGCAAAAAGCGATATATATGTCCAATTAGCTGCACACACATAATTGTGAAATTTTGCATATACTAGTAGATCACAAATAGGACAAAGATGCAAACAACAAACAATTGGAACAACAGGTGGTAAATGGGCCGCAAATTGCGGCCGGATTGAATTAATTGGCGGCCAACTCTTTGAGTTGGTGCTCCAACTTTTCACTGTGTGCTTCTTGTCTTATCAGTGTCTTAATTTTACATGCAAAATCTTATAATTAAACTCAGTGTGACAGCAGATCAAAAAGACAGAGAACAAATGTTAGAAAAGTTAGTGTTGTTAGTTTTAAAAGAATTCTGAGTTAGTAGTTAGTTTGTTAGTACGAACCAGAAATAACAATACCTAATGACTATCAAATCCCCGGCAATGGCGCCAAAAACTTGTTGGAAATTCACCCGCGCGCGTAAACGCGTATGTTTTGGAAATGTGATCATTTTAATGAAACGGAATGCGTACGCGAGATCGTTCTCGTTTTAAATATTTATAACCGCAAGTGTACGTCACGTTGTAGTGAGCCGGCAAGCACGGGTCGATTCGTAGGGAATTGTGTATTAGGTATCGCGATTTAAGGTTCAACAAATTAATGAATTGGGTTTTGTCACAAAAATATAGAAAGAATACAAAAATACGGAAAACAAAGAAAGAAGGAAAACAAGTAAGAGAAGAATGGTTGTGGCTTGGCTCGGGAGCTTGAATCGCGACGTTTCCCACTATACTCCCTTGATCATGAGTTTTTCGTTCCTTACATCGATCCGGCATGAAGCACGACTTCTCAAAGCGGTTGCGAGGCATAAGTCGTCAAGTCCGATATTCTCCGCAAGGCACGAAACGAGTCCGTTTGATCACTTACCGTTTGTGTGTCCGAGCTTGGGGTATCAACACTAAACACAAGGATTAGCAAGCATACCGCAACAACAAAAACACAAAGTAGTTAGTGAGAGCAATTGATTTTGGTGTTAAATGTGCTAAGTGTTTGTGATGGTATATGATATATGAAATTAAGAGATTTTTCAAGTCCTTAATCACAACATACCATATCCAAACTTAGCAAACTTAACTCCAAATTGAGTATAACTTAAACATTGAAACGGGGAAAGGGAATGGATATGGTATATGAGGAGGTTACAAGTAACCATGTATCATAATACCATATCATATTAATACAATAACAATTTTTAAGTTAGAATCATAAATTTAAGCACAAGAAACAAAAACAAGAGGTGGAGGAGGCAAAGACTTTCATCTCACTTTCTCACCCACACCACAACCGAAGAATTAGTTAAGCATATTGAATAAAAGCAAGTAAGGAAAAACAAGCAAGTAAATAATAGAAACAACAAATATTATTAACACTTGAGAAAGAGATACAAAATTTATGGTAACTTATTCAACCTCCTTAATGAAGCTCTCCAAATAGAGCTTCAAGAGGTAAGAAGAAGAAGAAACCAATATGAAGCCCACTAACCCTCAAGCTAAACCAAAAAGAAACAAAACTATGAAATGGTATAATATACATGGTCCCTTTGCTCAACTCTGTTCTGCTATTTATAGGCAACAAAATATCAAAAATTGCATATGATACTGGACTGGCATGACAACAAAGGACCCACCAAAAGTGTACGAGGCAATTTGGCCATAACTTGGCCGCAATTTGCGGCCAAATTGATTAAATTTGCGGCCTCAAGTTGGAGTCTGGGGTCCACCTTTCTTCAGTAGTCTTGTGGTCTCTTGGGCATCTCTTTGTAATTGCAATTCTTTTTAATTAACACATATGTGCAATCTGGAGTGAAATCACAGAGAGGAAATCTAGTGCAAAGGTCATATCACATCAATACTTTATTGCATTTATTGCCCATCACACCTTGTGCACATATCTTGTTCCCTACTTGCTCATGGTTGCCCCCACTTGGTCCAAGCTATGTGCACACTTGAATGTGTTGAACCAAATTAGACAAAAAGTGTGTACACATGCATTATTTCTAAAAGAGCTCTTGGGATATCGGTCGGTTTTCTGTTCCGTTTGCAATGTCGGCTCCCAAACGTTATATCTGTGATTTTAAATGTGTTTTCCAGTATTTATCACGGATACATGTAATTTGTAATTCTGAGTAGAAACTGGTTAATAGTGCCGATATAAACAAAAATAGATAACGAAGGAGCGGTATTAAAGTGCAGTTTTCTGTGATGAATAAATACCCCCAAACTTATCTATTGCCTGTCCCGAGCAATACCAAAAATCGTAGCCTCACTTTCGCAGGGAACGCGATTGCACAGAGCTTGTGCAACAAGCCGTTAAATCTCTAGGTGTCCCTAGTAGGAAGAGTTTTGTCTCCTGAGGGTTTTCAGTGGATTACACCCTCAAAATCCAGTCAAGTTAGTTTCATAAGTTAACGTCGATTCTACTCCTACAGTTTAGTATCTAAGTTAGAAATTCTATCATCCTAAATTAGAAATATTCAACCCTTATGTTTCACGCCTCCTATTTTTTTAACCCCAGATCCTATACATTTTTACAGTTTATAAAGATCTCGGTATCTCCTGAGTTTTCCTTCTAAAGTGCGGTCTCCAATCAGGGATTTTTCTCATCATTATAGAAAACATAAGTCCTATTCTTCATCCCTATCTTTCCTCCAAACATCGATTGTATACCCCTACGTGTGTGTAAATTTTCACCCCTACACTTAAGAATTCAATTCAAGCTATAGTACCCTTACCTTAATACCTAATACTACTTCTTTTCATTACTGGATGGACGGTTTTGCTCACACATCTTTCATGCGATTATCAATGCTTCTTTAGGCACTAACAGCCGATTACTAAATGTATGAGCTTAAAGCGTAAATAGTAGTTTCCAGATCTTGACTTTATTTATTTATTTTTCTTTTATTTTTATTTTTCTTTATAAGACCGGATATATTTTTCAATTATTCTCTTATGGTGATTAGCTTTAAATACCGTTTTTTCTTTCATACTAGGTTTTCAGGCAAGAGTATTTCTAGGTATCCTCTACTATCCTAAGTTTCAAGGTGCGTGTATGTGCAGTTTGTATGGTATATTTTTTCTAAATTTGGACTCAAGAATAGAAACTATTTTTCACACTTATCTTTCAGTAAAGCTTCAATACTCTCCCTTCATCTCGACTTAACTAAAGAACTGAACTCAAGATTACCTATTTCTCAAAAAAAAACTGTAAGGACGTTTAATTACCATGTTTAAACAGAATGAGGGTTATTTTTAGGGTTTTCAATTCCTAAGCCTAGGATTTAGTTACTTCTAATATATCAACTAAATTTTCGGAATAAAAATCTAAGTCACCCTACTAGCTTTTTTAGGATAAATTTTCAATTTTATGTTTTTTTTTAATATGTATGTAATGCAGAATATACACATGATACAGTGCTCAACCCCAAACCTGAGTTTTACGATGTCCTCAGCATTGCCCCCATCTCCGGTTGCTAGACTTAGACATAAAGGTGAGAATTTTATTTAAGAAAAAAAAAGAAAAACCTAAGACTAATCACAGCATATACAAGTTAAAAGATTGGGTTAGTGTAGAAACTAATACCAGTCACATAAAGATTTTGTCTATATAGTGCAATGGCTGGTAAAAGAATCTGTATAAAAAGAAGAAAAAGAAAAAGAATGGGTATATGTTAGATGTTAGTAAAGGGCGTGGGCGTGTAAAAGTAGGGGTGAGAAGATGTTGAAGATGAAGATGGAATTTTGAGAAGGTCAAAGAATTGTTTGCTGAATGAATTGAATGTTCAATAAGCACGTGTTGAGTTCCAAAGTCAAGTTCGAGTAAAAACTGGAGTTCATTCGCAAAAATTTCAGCAAAAAAAAGTATTCTTGGATGTTCCCAAATTGTTCCCGACTCAAACTCACCAAGAACGTCAAGTTCATCCGCAAAAAATTCCTCAAAACTCGACCTGAAAGAATATTTTTCAAAACTGTCGTCCTCCCTATGATTTTCCACAATCCTATTCTCTTTATTTACAAACTCTTGCAAAATGATTTCTCCCTCATCACATTCACAAATGGGTAGGTAAATGTCATCTAAAAAAGTAGGTCCCCACACTAACGTTTCTTTCGAAACCATATCAACAGGTGATACAAAAATCGTGGGTTTCTGATCTTTGATTTCTTTTAACAATCTATCCCAACCATACCCGACAAATTCACAAGCTCCCTCATCTAAAATTGGAAAGCAAAAATCTGTCGGTTCAAGAATTTCCTTATCAAGTATTATTTCAGTTAAAACAATCTCTAAATCACAAGTGACAAGAGATTCAGTGGATACCTGAAGGCTTGTGGTGGACTGAGTTAGAGGGTTTTCCTGTGTATCCTGGTAACACTCAGTCAATACAATCGTATCATCATCTATGAAATCATCAAAATTCAATTGATCTTTTATCTCACTCGGGTGACTTCTTAGATGACAAATATTAACACTATTAAGTTCCGATTGACGGTGTTCACTCCCTAGAATCCTCACAGCTAAATGTTTCACTTGGTCCTCGATTCCAGCCAATGATTGAGCTTGAGCAACAAATAGTTGCTCAGATTGCTGTATAAACAGGGCTAGCGTCGCAGCCGATTGATTCTCGACCGCAGTCATTACTTCAATACCTTTTTCTAGAGCGGTCAACCAAGCATCCATCTCACTATCATACCCTAATGATGGTTCAATTGTGTCGGGTTGAAGGGGTTGTGATGGTGGTGATACTAAAGCAGTCAGTCTGTCGACTTCTTTCTCTAAATTTTCAATCAGTTGGTCTATGGTTGAAGTGAGGCTGGGTTTAAGAGTGTTAGGTGGGTGACCATTATCAAAAATCTGGGATGGTTGGTCATCCCCTAAGAAAGTACAGTTGTCATGAATGTGGGAAGAATCATAGCAATTTGTACAAATTAATTGGGACTGAGTATAAACAAATGAATAAGAATCGTGAAAAATCGAGTTAATTCATGTATCATCCATATTAATAAGAATTCACAAATGTCACAAAAATAAAGAATATCACACCCCTAGTAGTCTATGTTATGCTAAGTCAACTAGACCTGCTCAAAAACATGATTGACGAAGTAAAACCGTGTCGAAAGATAGGCTCAAGATATACTTATCATGAAGCCAGGTAAGTGCAAGAGATAAGGGGTTTTCCAACGCTTTCGTGAAATTCCTTAATTAGATAACTCTTTCTCTTGAACACTTGTCTAGACACCCCGTGAACGATATACCGTTAAGCGGTGTTCTAAACACAGTCAATTTCTCCAAATGAGTGCGAAGTCCTTAAAGTCAAAGTTCTAGTCGATTTTAAATTACTGGAGGTATGCAAGAATGCAATTTTGTGATTTGTGGGCTACTGAAAAAGGTGATAAAATCCTTTACCGTATCTTGTTTGGTCATTTTGCCCTTAATTCCGTATTAAGATGCAAATGCGCAATCAATAAAAGAATTCAATCAAATAAAGCAATTCTTTTTCAGTTTAAGTTTAAGCGCTGCAAAAAATACGAATTAGTTCTTTATGCAATTGGCGGCAAGTTTGTGCGAAGAATCCTGCAGAAGATAGAAATATTGGACTGCGTCGGATTCGAGAAGAGTGTGTTAGGAAAACGTACCGATGTGATTTGGTTTAAGAAAACCCCTTTGAAAGTGATCCGAGCTTTTGATTGTTCACTTGCGCGGGTCAAACTACCCGGATGTTTGGCACTATACTTCACTAACATCTTGCAATTGTAATTGAGCCTCACTCCGCACGATCGCTGGTCGTAATTCCTTAAAAACCTGAAATGTCGGAAAATACGATATATATGGCCAATTAGCTCCACACACATAATTGTGAAATTTTGTATATACCAATAGATCACAAATGGGACAAAGAAGCAAACAACAAACAATTAGAACAAAAGGTGGAAAATAGGCCGCAAATTGCGGCCGGATTGAATTAATTGGTGGCCAACTCTTTGAGTTGGTGCTCCAACTTTTCACTGTGTGGTTCTTGTCCTATTAGTGTCCCAATTTTATATGCAAAATCTTACAATTAAACTCAGTACGACACCAGAACAAAAAGACAGAGAACAAATCATAGAAAAGTTAGTGTTGTTAGTTTTGAAAGAATTATGAGTTAGTAGTTAGTTTGTTAGTACGAACCAGAAATAACAATACCTAATGACTACCAACTCCCCGGCAATGGCGCCAAAAACTTGTTGGAAATTCACCCGCGCGCGCAAACGCGTATGTTTTAGAAATGTGATCGTTTTAATGAAACGGAATGCGCACGCGAGATCGTTCTCGTTTTAAATATTTAGAACCGAAAGTGCACGGCGTGTTGTAGCGAGCCGTCAAGCACGGGTCGATCCGTAGGGAATTGTGTATTATGTATCACGATTTAAGGTTCAACAAATTAATGAATTGGGTTTTTTTCACAAAAAATATAGAAAGAATACGAAAATACGGAAAACAAAGAAAGAAAGAAAACAAGTAAGAGAAGAATGGTTGTGGCTTGGCTCAGGAGCTCGAATCGTGACGTTTCCCTCTACATTCCCTTGATCATGAGTTGTCCATTCCTTACATCGATCCGGCATAAAGCGTGACTTGTCAAAACGGTTGCAAAGCCTAAGTCGTCAAGTCCGATATTCTCAGTAAGGCACGAAACGAGTCCGTTTGATCACTTACCGTTTGTGTATCCGAGCTTGGGGTATCAACACTAAACACAAGGGTTAGCAAGCAAACCACAACAACAAAAACACAAAGTAATTAGTGAGAGCAATTGATTTTGGTGTTAAGTGTGCTAAGTGTTTATGATGGTATATGATATATGAAATTAAGAGATTTGTCAAGTTCTTAATCACAACATACCATATCCAAACTTAGCAAACTTAACTCCAAATTGAGTATAACTTAAACATTGAAATGGGAAAAGGGAATGAATATGGTATATGAGGAGGTTACAAGTAACCATGTGTCAAAATACCATATCATATCAATACATTAACAATCTTTAAGTTAGAATCATAAATTTAAGCACATGAAATATAAACATGAGGTGGAGGAGGCAAAGCTTTTCATCTCACTTCCTCACCCATACCACAACCAAAGAATTAGTTAAGCATAATGAATAAAAGCAAGCAAGGAAAAACAAGCAAGTAAATAAAAGAAAAAACAAATATTATAAACACTTGAGAAAGAGATACAAGATTTATGGTAACTTATTCAACCTCCTTAATGTAGCTCTCCAAAGAGAGCTTCAAGAGGGAAGAAGAAGAAGAAACTAATATGAAGCCTACTCACCTTCAAGCTAAACCAAAAAGAAACAAAACTATGAAATGGTATAATATACATGGTCCCTTTGCTCAATTCTGTTCTGCTATTTATAGGCAACAAAATATCAAAAGTTGCATATGACACTGGACTGGCATAACAACAAGGGACCCACCAAAAGAGTACATGGCAATTTGGCCATAACTTGGCCGCAAATTGCGGCCAAATTGATTAAATTTGCGGCCTCAAGTTGGAGTCTGGGGCCCACCTTTCTTCAGTAGTCTTCTGGTCTCTTGGGCATCTCTCTGTAATTGCAGTTCTTTTTAATTAACACATATGTGCAATCTGGAGCTAAATCACAGAGAGGAGATCAAGTGCAAAGGTTCATATCACATCAATACTTTATTGCATTTATTGCCCATCACACCTTGTGCCCACATCTTGTTCCCTACTTGCTCATGGCAGCCCCCACTTGGTCCAAGCTATGTGCATACTTGTATGTGTTTGACCAAATTAGACAAAAAGTGTGTACACATGCATTATTTCCAAAAGAGCTCTTGGGATATCTGTCGGTTTCCTGTTCTGTTTGCAGTGTCGGCTCCCAAACGTTATATCTGTGATTTTGAATGCGTTTTCCAGTATTTATCATGGATACCTGTAATCTGTAATTCTGTGCAGACACTGATTAATAGTACCGATATAAACAAAAATAGATAACGAATGAGCGGTATTAAAGTGCTGTTTTCTGTGAGGAACAAAAGAAGTATGCATTTTCTGATTCTAAACCATGATATTTGGGAAGTGAACTAACAAAAGCAGGTTTAATCTTATAATCACCAGTGGCTAGCGGTAATATTATGCAAAAAAGGTAGAGATGTGCGAATAGGATAACATCTATCTTGTTGGGTAGGTGTAGCGGGAACAAGCTCAGCCATAATATCTATAAAATCAAGATGAGTCAAACGGTTTGTTTCATCTCGATCCTACACGTGCATACACCGTAAGTTTTTTTTAATGCAAAAACTAAGATGTAGAAACTAAACTAGAGATTTTAACAAATCACAATCAAAGATACGTAAACAACTTAAGATCTTGGGTTTTCTAGGTCAAGTTACTAGACCCGTTCCTAACTGCCAAGAAATAAATTGCGGGATAGATCTTTTAACAGCTCTTTAACAATCTTGAAACTAGATCAGTGCCAGTTAAGTGAGAGGGTTCCGGTATATGAATCACCGAAATATCATGCCTTGATTAAATAATCACAAATAGTCACACGTCACTAGACACCTCAAGATTGAATCAGATAACCGTTAAATTACCTACAAGCTCCTCTTGTCCTATTGAGCACGATATATCCTTGGGGATGAACTCTAGATAATTTTTTAAATTACTGTAGGTCAATACGGATACTAGTTGTGATTTGTGGGGCCTAGGAAGAGTGATGAAATCCCTACCTAATCTGGATTTGGCTTGTTGCCTCTTAGAATCTTTTAAATATGCAATGCAATTTAAAATAATCAAAATCTAAAATATAAACTAATTTTTTTATATAGCGCAAAGAATCCTGCAAATATTTGTTAGTTGGAATTAAATCGAGATTTTGGGAAGAACGAGATCTTATCTAGATTTGCATCTGTTCATCTTGATCTTCTCTTCCAATAAATTCGTCTCGATTCCAGAAATTTTAAACATAAATTTTGCAGAATCAAATGCACTAAAAGAAATCTAATTTAATCTACAAGTAAAATTTAAAACTTAAATTTAAATGTAATTAAACTACACCTCCCCAGTAATGGCGCCAAGAACTTGCTGTGGATTTTTATTGTGTCTAAATTTAACTACAAGTATACAGCTTATCGCAGTCGTACTTGAGTATCATTCCCACAGAGAGGTGTGTTAACCACTTTTAAACTAAGTTAAAAAGGTTTTTTTTATAATAAGAAAAATATCTAGGATTTTTGAATTGCTTTTTTAATGTGGTGGTTTATATGATAAAACTTCTATTCTTTTTCCTAGGTTTAATTAACGATCTATTAATAATATAAAAGTATAGAATAAATTATTTGATTTAATCTTATCCCATAAATTATATTATATCATTTATATTTAATTAAAACCATAATTCTAGTTTACTAGATTCAACCTAGATTTAACCGTCTAAGTGTATTTATAGGTCTAGAAACTACAACTACCATATTTTAGGTTTTCTCCTAGATCAAATTAATAACTAGTTTGAATATTTATGATTTATAGTTATCTCTACCTTCCCTAATTATATTTTTAGGTGTCAACTATCATGAACCTAATTAGTTTCTAGGTTTCTTATCTATTCATAATTCTTACTTAAAAGCGTCGACTTTTCATTGTAAAAATTAGATTTTTAGATTAAGAACAAAGAGAGAATACTATAGACCAGAATAGATATTCATATTAAAGTAAGAATAAAAGAACAATTGAAATACCCACCACAATAGATTACAAATCAAAACCCTAGATGCAAAGTTTAGTCAATCATGGTTAAAAATAAACTAAACATTTTTATTTAAAAAAATAGAGAACTTACAAGTAGTTGATCTCTCAAAAGAAAAGCCTAAAATTTATTGCCAAGAGAGATATGAATCCCTAATGCTATACATGTGCTTATATAAGGCTAAGAAAGCTTGGTGAACAAGTAATAGAAAATGCAAGAGAATCAACTTGTTAACAACTATGAAAATCTAATATAATTGCTCTGTTAGACACTGTTGCGTGTCTTCAAAATTTTCGAAAAATAAAACGATATATCTTAAAACAATGTATGTGCCAAAATAATCGCGTCCATAAAAATTGGTGATGAACAACTCAGATTGTGCGGCTGATCCGCTCCGCTTTGTTGGCTTCGGGGATCGAATTTTTTTGTGCTCGATTCTCTTGATTTGTTGAGCACTTTTTAGTGATCAGATCATGAAAATTATTCTCGTTGCTCTGCTGTTACGTGAATTTCTGAATTGTACCCAAATTTGGTATATAATTAGGCAGATTTATTTGTTACTTTTAATTTGATTTGGTTTCTCCAACTGATTTCTTATTGCGATGATTGATTTGTCTCTATTTGTTGCAACTTTTGCTGATTTGCTGCAACTTTTGCTGATTTGCAATGATATTCGCAAATTTATTCAAAATTTTCAAATTATCCTTTTGATTTTCTGGATAATTCTCTTAATTCTCCATCGTACATACGTAATTCTCATTTTAGGACAACTTTCCGTCTTTTTACATCCAAGCCTTTTTATCTTTAATAATTCACAAAAATACCCGGAATAACATAATATATGACAATAAAATGATACACATGTTAGAAAAATGTGCAATAAATTACCCTGCGTTATCACGAACTCGGATAACAGCAGCGACTTCTTTGAATTCAGGTCTAAGGCCGGCAAAGATGTGAAGAACAATATCACGCCCCGCTTCCCGGTGTACTGATAAGGAGACGTGACTAAGCCTGCGACGTATTTACTCAGAAGTAAACAAGTTAAGCGTAAATAAGCAATATAATAAATGTACACAAGAAAGACATAAGATGTTAATGAACATAAACTTTTTATTGATTAAACATTCTTTATAATACAACCGGAAAGTAAATACAATGTGGAAAGCAATGCCTAAAAATTGACATGAACTGAAAGTAAAAGTATATACAAGTGACTAGACCTCCGGGTCCTTGATGAACTACTCCAAGTCTTCTGAGCTGGGCTTGATCTCCAGAGAGTCGGGTCCTCCTGACAACATTCTAAAGAAAGAATAGAAAATGAATGTCGTCAGGGAACAATCTCTCGGTAAGTCCCAAAGAGATATAGAAATAGACTGAACAGGAAAAGAGAATATATCTGCTATAATGTATGATTGTTATGTTAACGCAGTTGTTTGTAGCTTGGTACAGAATATGTCAGTGTATATGAGAGGAGTCCAACTATTCCGTGGACTATGGTATATGGAGCATAAGGACCCGTCAACCCATGGGACAACGGAAATGGATATTCAGGTTAGGTGTATTAAAGCGACCATTATCATGCCACTTTTAACACATTCCATACCAATCTACCCCTTTAAAAACCTCATAATGTTTATTGTATTATTTATAGCTGAAAGACTTGCCGAAACCATGATATCATTTACTCATGTAAATGGATAAGGATGTAAACGGATAATCATGTGATCAAGTCAATGTATATCCATGGTTCGGTTAGTTCAAGTCATGTTGATATTTGATAGTATTCAGTATATATGGATTCATGATGTATTGGAGTTATATTTGAATTGTATGTAAATTGGAATTGTATTCAGATTAGACCGAGACTCTGTCTGAGTCAGACAATTAAACATAATTGGATTCCTGAATTAGGTTTTGGAGTTATCCATAACTGCTGCACATATACGGCAGGATTTATTTCTAAGCCAATTACTATTGATAACCCCATTTTAGTTTCCTATCTGAAATAGGCAAGCACCTATTTTCTTCGGCTTCCTAAGATTCAAGAGAATTGGTCTCGCTTAAATCTATATTTACTAGGGTCCTTATTGTATATTAATAAACCTGAGGGGGTTTTATGAAAAATAGTTTTGATAAACTTTCAAAATAAATCTCAAGTGTTTATTTACCGTATTTAGGGTTTTCATGGATGTAATTTTTAAAAGTGAAGTATTCTAATGATTTTAAACCTAGATTGAATAGTATATGGTATTTTAGTGTAAATTGGAATTATATGGATTTGTGATGGTATATTCATGAAATTTGTGATTCCTTTGTTTAGAAAATATGAAATTTATTATATATATTTAAAATAGATATTTTGCTAATATATATATATATAATTATTAAGAATAGAATTTATTTATTAAATAGAAAATCATATTATTCTTAAAAATTGTATTAAAAATTCCATGGAGATCGGATGCTCCGTTAGGAGGTCTGCATCTCGCTCTACTAGTTCCAAGGATATGTGATAACCCGCACCATCCAAATCGGGTTCCCTAAAATGGGTTGTAGAGACTTAATTGCAAGGAATTTAATTAAAACAATCTTAAAGAATACGGTTTTATTAGTTTAAGATATTTTATTGTAAAATTGTATTTATCCCATAAAATATTATTCCAAAAGCCATCGTGCTATGTCATGATGAGTGTTGTGATGAGATAGGTCATTATCTCGTGAGTTTTCTAAAGGTAATATGAGCAAATATGATGAAATGATGCCGTAAGTAAACTTTGTGGTATTTAACCGTAAAATTAAAATAAAAGTTGTATAACATTGTATTTTTAAATTGAAACTTGTTCTAAATGTTTGTTTTAAGATTGCTAAACAAGATGTAACAATATAGATGTTTGGTTATTAAGAAAAGTTATGTTTTTAACAAAATTAAAATCGGAAGTCGGAATAACTCCGCTTCCGATGAGTTTTGAGAAGAGAATTCTTTTAATAGTGAAGAGAGGATAGGAGAGGGGAATTACTGGATTAGATGAGATAGGAGAGGTAGAGAAAGGGTTTGAGAGCTTCGTGGAGTCGCGGTGTCGCCGGATTTGTTCCGAGTAGTCGCCGGAAGATGACCTTGGGCTGACTCCACTTGTAAAACTAATTTGACTTGGAAAAATTTGAGAGTTTTGATGATAGATTTCAGAATGGAAAGGGCTAGGGTGTGGGGTGGTATTTATAGGATAGAATTAGGGTTTTAAAAATGAGAATTAAAATGCATTAAAACATTGATTTAATGGTGATTTTTAATTCTCTGGATAATTGCAGGAAATTCAAACAGAAGAGGAGTAGTAGGGGGAGGCCAAACGGTATTGGGATAAAACTAGGAGGCATTTGCAGCGGGGGGGGGGGGGGTGCCGCCGGCTCTTTGGGGATCTTCGCTGGTCGTTTGGAGGGGTGGGGTCTTGGATTGGTGCCACGTGTTTGTATCTGCTCATATAACATTTTCCTCATGTTTGATTTTAGTGACTTTTCATTTTTATGTGTATTACACGTGTAAACTTTTGGGCTTCCAAAAAGTTTAAAAGAAAAATCATTAAAAATAATATGTGGCTGGGGGGATTTGAACACAGGGGCTATATCACAGTAGTACAAGGTTTTACCAATGAGCTATAAGTGTTTTCTTGCTGTTCTAAAACAAATTAAATATTTAAAGTATACTCAGGATTGCAAATACTCCATTTAGTACTTTAACTTTAAACAAATTTCTGTACATTAAAAACAGAGTCGTTACATTCTATCCTCCATACAAAAATTTCGTCCTCGAAATTTACAAATATTTAAGGACTAATTTACAAATAAGAAAGGGTATCTTACACGCATGTCGTCTTCTCTTTCCCACGTTGATTCTCCTGGTGAGTCTTTTCTCCACATCACTCGAACCAAGTTTACTTCCTTGTTCCGAAATGACTTTACCTTTCTGTAACACCTTAGATTGTGTTTTGTGGCTAATTATATTTTAATATATATAGTTTTAACAAAAAGTTTACCAAATTGATTTTTAATTATTTTATCCTATTTATTGAATATTTTATTAGAATTTTTCTAGGCGCACACACACTTGTGCATGTAAACTAGGGTTTAGAGATGGGGTTAGACCATGATTAACAAGCATGATGGATTAACCCATTCTCTTTAAATTAATCAATATTGTTTAGGTGCTTTTGGGTTTTTATTTGTTTATGGTTCTTTTCAAAAATAAAATGAAATTGAAAAGGGTTTTTAATTTGATTTGAATATGTTGACCTTGGTGAGAAAGAGAGAGAGAGAGTGAGAATGGGCATCATGGCAAAGGCCATGCTTGTATTAAATGAAGAGAGAGGGAGAGGGGTTGACCTTTTGTGCCATCATTCCTTACCTCTCAATTTTCCCTTCTCACTTCACTCTCACTCACTCACACGCACACCCACACCTCTCCTTCAGCAGCAGCAGCAGAGAGCATCAGCAATAGCAACAAGGGAAGCAGCACCAGAAGAAGTAGCAGCACCAGAAGATAGCAACAGCAGCAGCTCCATCAGCAGCACACACCAGCATCAGCAGCAGCTGTAGCAGCAGCAGCTCCAGCAACTTGCAGAAGCTCTTCCTCCTCCATTTACTTCTTCACCTGCTTCCTAGGATCTCGTAGGGTATAATTCTGAAACCCAAATTCCTAGTTTGCTTAGTTGTGTGATAGTTAGCTTCGGTTTGTGTTTAATTGTGAGTTTAGTGCTAGTTATGGTGTTTTATGTGGAATGTTGGTTAAATAATGATTGTGTTAGTTAACCTAGCCTATTTTAGTGTTATTAGGGTCACTTGAACTGAGTTTTACCCTGGATTTCACTAAAATACCATAAGGTTTGATCTTTGTGCAAAATTGTTGTTTTAATGCGACATTGTGACATTCTGTGATCTGCTTTTGACCCAGACACTTCAGGAAAAAATTGAGCAAACTGGAGCACACTAGATATACCCTGACCACACCACCTGAGCACGAACCCCTAACCCCCTACCCAGGCCGCCGGTTTAATCATTCTGGCCGCAATTTGCGGCCAGATGTGGGAGTTTTGGGTGTAGTTTGCATGGGTAGGAGTCTGTTGTTATTTCTAGGCCAGTGGTATGTATAGTTTTGTAAGATTTGACCTGTAGGAAAATCTGGGATCAAATAACGTTTTGCATGTCCGTTGTGTTTGCGCGATACGCGTGATACGTGGGTGGGTTCTGCGATCCAGCGTGTCGCGGCGTGTCGCGGTAGTTTTAGATACGTATACACACGATTCAGCGTATCGTGCATAGGCGCGTTTAGTTCGCGACGCGAGTTTCTCGTTTTGGTTCGATATCGCGTTTTGCGGAATATTTGGCTTATATATGATATCCATGTCTTATTTGCAGGTTTGCAGGCGGGGACTACGGACACTGCTACAGGGGGAGCAGATGGTAGGATTCACCTAGCGTGGAGCGTAGGTAAGTAGATTTAACATCTACAGGGGAATCGCCCGCATGGCGTTATGCGTCTGGGCTAGAATTCAAATACCTGTCGCATATTCTACGTCATTGTTAGAATTGCGCCTTTACCTTATTTCCTTGATATAGTTGTACTGTGACTAGCAGCCGTAGGACACTACACATATTATTGACGGTTCATGTTGCACGATCACGGATTGTATGCTACACACACACCGTCAATAATTGCCATGTCACACACAACCCCTTATAGATACTATATTGCTTATCATACTTGACATCTAGCTTATCGGTATACCTATAATGTATCTTACCATTAGTGATAGGTACATCTACACCTTGCGATACAGCTACAGGTATACCTTGCACATATTTTACTTATACCCAGGGGGGTATCCTTCATATTCTACTTATACCCAGGGGGTATACGACATCTTTTACTTATAGGTAGACACAAATACTTAGCTGTACCTTCTTGATTTCGCATACATATGGTTTCAGCTACATATTCTCTTTTATATGCTCGCATTTCAGATATATCGCATATCTTTATTCCTGGATTTGCGCATTGTTTTTTGGGATTTTAGATGATGTTTTCTGGATTTGGGAACCGCGGGAGTTCATGAAATTATGCATACATTGAAAAACCCGGTTTCCTTGATATGATATTTGCGCATCCACCATGAGTTTTATCGGTGCTGATTTATATATACCCTTATGAGGAGGCGTCGAGGCCGTAGAGGGTACATGGTGGGGCCCGGTATGGTTCCCCTCGGCAAGAAGATCGATGGACTTTGCCGATTGAGCCTGGAGGCGGGCGAGTACCTACCGGTGGCAGTACCCATGACTCGTCGAGGGATCACGGAGACACCGTTGGGAGTCATGTACGTATGCATACGTCGAAAGGCGAGGGTCAGAGCTAGGCACTCGTGCTTTCGGGATAGCGTATGATACGTGATCAGGATTTCTGTGTCGATGCTTGGCACATGGTTTTCATGATATTTCTTTAACACCTTTGTATATATAACAGGGGATTTAGCCGTTGTTATATATACCCTTACACCAATATTAGTGGAGTGGGACGCTAATATATGTGTATTGACCCCATCATATTTATTTCTGCATATATAAATATTTAGGATGCTAGAATCTTACATGAGATGTGATTTGGGATATTAGGTGATTCATTGAGACTGGATACAGGATACTCATGAGATTGTCGATTTGTACATTCGGGATATAGGAGATTACTCGATATTGTACATTGGAAAGATGTGAGACTTATTTGATATGAGAGCCCAATTTGAGGGCGGATTTGAGGAATTGGGATTTGAATGTCTTAATGGATTGTGACCCTACCACGATGTCAGGTTTCCGTGGAAACGACATATTTCACTCCATACCTCATACATATTCACTTTTGCACGGTTTTATATATTGGTAGTACCTGTTATTATACCCTTATGATTGCTGCATATCTACTTTCTCATATCCCTATTGCATAGTTATTGCATACTATTATCATGTCATTATTGCTTCATATATTGATTGTACCTGCTAGTGTACTTTCCATTATTCTGCATTCACATGATATGTTATTACTGTAATCGCCTATCTTAGATTCATGCTGTACGTACATTCCTGCGATTACCTGCATATGTTATCTACTATTCACGAGTTGGCAACTCACCCCTGTTGTGCCACAGGTGTTTCAGGTTGTTCCCCAGAGTAGTCGAGGCAGGCTATTCAGCTATTCATCTATCATCTTTTGCTACAGATACCGCATCAGCTCACAGTACTATTTTGCTTAGGTGAGTTGGATGATTATCTGTATTTCATATTGTACATTCGTTGTATCTTGTACTCTCCATCTACTATTATGTTGTTGACTTAGAGACTTGGTGAGGACGTTATTGTATATTAATGGTGGATTTGTTGTCTTTTATATACAGTTTCCTTCCTATTGTCTCTTATTTCTTCGCTACGGCGTCGTATATTTATGATGTGATTGTTTTCCGCCTTTGGGCCAGTATTTACAAAAAGGGGTGTTGCTAAAATTTTAAATATAGAAAGTGGGTTTTTTAAAGAATTTGGGTTGCGATTTCAAATGTTTCAAAAAATTTTATTATCTTTTCCGTATTTTTATGGTTTAGATTTCTGGGTTTTGGCTTTCTTTTACTGCGTTACGTCTTTAGGCGTTGCGTAGTATTAGGGCCGTCACGTGCCAATTTCGGGTCGTGACAAAGTTGGTATCAGAGCGCTAGGTTTTACCTTTCGGAGTGTAGGATGACCTTAGTATGATGGAGTAGGTAGCTTAAGCAGAGTAACGTAGTGTGCGTATGTCTGCAGCATACCCACGATGCGATACTTCGCCTAAAGTGACCTAAGTACAAATTGCTTGAAATTCCTTCCTTGATGATTCATATCCTTGAGAGTCGATTCCTTATTCTCATCGAATCTTATATCTATTTATAGCCTTGCCGCCGATGACTATGGGGACTCGGAGTGATGCAGCGAGGGCCGAGGTCAGAGTTGGCTCGGGTGAGACGAGTACTGACCGGGATGGCACTCTAGTTGCACAGGTGCAGACGGATCAGCCTACGACATATACTATTGATAGACTTTTGGCAGAGATGCAGGACTTCCGCCAGACTATGAGTTCATTGGTTGATGTCGTTCGGGAGCTACGACAGGAGGTTGTCACCCCTGTTACTCAGTTGTCACTTACGATCAGCATGCAGCAGTCCGTCACCTACATAGCCCCAGTGGTTGCAGCTCCAGTTGACGAGGCACATATTCCAGAGACGCTGAGAGTTCCAGGACAGTGGAGGACTCGTACCAATGTACCAGCCCAGAGACAGAGGTTTAGTCATCGAGACAGATTTCGTGGCCGTCGCGGGAGTAGCAGAGGCTTAGGACGAGGACAGTCGTTCAGCTCTCATCCCCAGGATGGTTAGCAGTCAGCGCGTGGATGTTTTCGATGCGGAAGCTTTCAGCACTTGGTCAGGGATTGTTCCTTAGCACCTCGTCAGGATCATTTTCAGAGAGGCCGTGGACGTGGAAGGTTCGCTCAGAGGGCTCGGTCTACCAGAGGAGTTCAGCCAGTTGCGGGTAGAGGGCAGATACAGGAGTTTGCTTCTACTCATCGGGACGCGCAGGCGTCCAATGTGGAGTTTTCAGGTATATTTAATTCGCTTGTTCTTTTGATGTATTCGTTTGTTGTTTTAACTTCTGTCTGCGATTCTTTTGTTACGCGACACGTATTTCAGTTGTGTGCCAATCGGATAGGAGATAGAGATTCGTCCGTCGTTTCGATCCTTCTAGAGATGTTGGATTTGACGTTCTCCTGGGCACGGACTGGTTAACTACGTGCTAGGCGTCTGTGGACTACCGTGAAGAAACAATCAGTTTTGTTTTCCCGGCATGTCAATTCTTGTTGTGCAGGTGGATAGTTGTGCCGCCTCTCACAGCTTGAATTCAGCCTTTTTCGCTAGTCGGCTTCTGAGGAGATGTCGTGGATTCTTGGCGTTCATTCGTGATACCGTATCCACAGAGGGTTTGTTGGACCGGTGTTCCTTTCGTGCGAGAGTTTTTCCGACGTTGTTCCGGATAAGCCGGCGAAGCTTAAGGAGCTTAAGGATCAGCTGCAAAGTTATTTGTTGGGGAGTTTTGTGCGTCTGAGTGTTTCGCTTTTGGAATCTCCTATTTCTGTTCGTCAAGGAGAAAGACTGCAGTTTAGGGTTGTGTATCGACGGATCGTTAATCAAACTGGCTTATGGTGCGGATAGGTATCCCTCACCTCGCATTGACGATTTCTTCGATCAGCTCCAGAGTGCGAGACATTTTCTAAGTTTGTTTGGGATCAGGTCATCATTATTGCGGATTCGGGGTGATGGCATTCCGAAGACTGCCTTATGCGTGCGACGGGCTTGTGTGTTTTTGTGAGTCGTTGGATTCACTGATGCCCTAGCAGCATTCGTAGATGTGATGAACCAGATTTCTTCAGGCCGTTCCTCGACCAGTTTTTGTTGTGTTATTTACGACATTCTGGTCTATTTAATGTGTCTTGAGGGACAATAGTAGCACTTGAGGATTTGTTATGCAGATACTGGGAGAGCACCAGCAGTTTGCTAAATTCTCAGAGTGTTTCTTCAGGTTTGTTTTGAGTTGACTCCTACGTCTTGTAGTCATGGAAGACGGTTTCGTATGGTTCCGAGGGAGATCGTGGCCATACAGTTTAGGCCTAGACTTGTGTGCAGGACGGAGGTCCGCAGATTGTTGGGCTTAGCAGGTTTTTACCGCGGTTTCATGCAAGATTGCTAGAGTAGTGCTGCACCGTCGACTGAATGGACCGGAAGGGAGGTTTCTTTCTTTGGACTGAGGCATGTGTGCGGAGTTTTCAGCGGTTGAAGATTCTGTTAATGACTGCAACAGTTCTTTCTTTGCTTTCTGGTTCGGGCGACCTTGTTGTTTAACTGTAATGTTTCCTGAGTGGGGCTCGAGTGTGTACTGAGGTGACACTATAGAGTTATCGCTTTTGCTTCCCTACATTTGGAGGAAGTACGAGAAGGATATTCCACTCATGATCTGGAGATGGCCGCGGTGGTTTTGCGTTGGAGATTTGGAGACACTACTTGTTTGAGAGCCGTGTCAGATTTTCCACGGACCACCAGAGCTTAACGTATATCTTCCTGCAGCGGATTTTAATTGTTGTGATAGTCTTCTGTAGATTTACAGTTCTTGTGTGATCATTGAGTACAGCTTAAGTTCGTCTCTACGGAGGGGACAGCTTGCTCATGTCCGCGCCCGACCACTTTTCTTAAATCGCTTTCACGAGACACTGCCCGGCGATGCTCGTTCGTCAGAGATACTTGAGCATACTCGGCTGGGTAATGATTCGGAGTCCTTGATTTGTGACAATGGTGTGCTAAGTTAGGGACGCGTTTGTGTACCTGATATTATCAGGTAGAGACGTGAAATCCTAGAACAGGCACATCAGTCAACTCTCTGTTTTCATTCAAGTTCCACCAACATTGACGTGACTTGTGAGATAGTTACGGGTGGACAAGGGTGTAAAGAGAAGTTTCAGGTTTCGTTTCAAAGTGTCCGTCTTTTTGTGTGTTTGGGTTGAGTATCTGAGGCCGGCTGGAGAGTTGCAACCTTTTACCGTTCCGAAGTAGGTGTGGGAGCAGATCTCCACGAATTTCGTTATGGTTTCTACCCAAGTTTAGTCAGGGTGTGACTCCATTCGGATTCTTTTCGTCCGGTTATACTCAATTTGCTCAGTTGTTTCTTGTTAAGTTGTGTGGTTGTATTGATTGTTGTCAGCAGTTGGGGATCGTCACTCGCCATTTTTAGGGTTCTTCTTCGATAGCTGTTATCAGGAGACACTCCAATTGGCCACCTTTAGGTTTAGGGGTTAGGTCGTGTCGATCACCAGTCTGTTGCTTTTCTGCCTCTGCGTAAGTAGGACTTTGGACACCAGCTAGTCTAGAGACTTCGGAGATGGTCCAGTTGTGTTAGGTCAGGATGGAAATTGTCCATTGCGAACTGAGGTCTTATGCCGACTGTGTTGGTCATAGGCTCGAGTTCGCAGGGACAGATCATGTATTCCTACGGACTTTCCGATGAATGACGTGTTGGATTTTGGGAAGCTTGTCCCAGGATTTAGGTCCTTCTGAGATCCTATAAGCGAGTCAGTTTCTTTGCCTTTAATTTGGCACTTCCGCCCAGATTATTAAGTTTTCATCCCGTATTCCTTGTGATGATACTTTACAATTACCTTCTTGACCTTTCTCACATGATTTGGCACCAGACCATTTAGCTTGACACGATTTTTCGTTCACCAGCAGCCAATGGTATTAATGGCTCGGCAGGCGGAGAAACGTCGGTCAAGGGTCTTGCCATCTGTGAAGGGTTTTCTTGGACGTAGCCGTATAGTGAGATAATCACTTGGGAGGCTGCGAGCGAGATTTGAGAGTTGTAATCTTCTCTTTGAAGGTACGCTTAGTATATTTTTAAATTCGGGGACGAATTTCTTTTAAGGGGGAAGATTGTAACACCTTAGATTGTGTTTTGTGGCTAATTATAATTTAATATATATATTTTTTAATAAAAAGTTTACCAAATTGATTTTTAATTATTTTATCCTATTTATTGAATATTTTATTAGAATTTTTCTAGGCACACACACACTTGTGCATGTAAACTAGGGTTTAGAGATGGGGTTAGACCATGATTAGCAAGCATGATGGATTAACCCATTCTCTTTAAATTAATCAATATTGTTTAGGTACTTTTGGGTTTTTATTTGTTTATGGTTCTTTTCAAAAATAAAATGAAATTGAAAATGGTTTTTAATTTGGTTTGAATATGTTGACCTTGGTGAGAGAGAGAGAGAGAGAGTGAGAATGGGCATCATGGCAAATGCCATGCTTGTATTAAATGAAGAGAGAGGGAGAGGGGTTGACCTTTTGTGCCATCATTCCTTACCTCTCAATTTTCCCTTCTCACTTCACTCTCACTCACTCACACACACACACCCACACCTCTCCTTCAGCAGCAGCAACAGAGAGCATCAGCAACAGCAACAAAGGATGCAGCACCAGAATAAGTAGCAGCACCAGAAGATAGCAACAGCAGCAGCTCCATCAGCAGCACACACCAGCATCAGCAACAGCTGTAGCAGCAGCAGCTCCAATAACTTGCAGAAGCTCTTCCTCCTCCATTCACTTCTTCACCTGCTTCCTAGGATCTCGTAGGGTATAATTCTGAAACCCAAATTCCTAGTTTGCTTAGTTGTGTAATAGTTAGCTTCGGTTTGTGTTTAATTGTGAGTTTAGTGCTAGTTATGGTGTTTTATGTGGAATGTTGGTTAAATAATGATTGTGCTAGTTAACCTAGCCTATTTTAGTGTTATTAGGGTCACTTGAACTGAGTTTTACCCTGGATTTCACTAAAATACCATAAGGTTTGATCTTTGTGCAAAATTGGTGTTTTAATGCGACATTGTGACATTCTGTGATCTGCTTTTGACCCAGACAATTCACGACAAAATTGAGCAAACTGGAGCACACTAGATATACCCTGACCGCACCACCTGAGCACGAACCCCTAACCCCCTACCCAGGCCGCCGGTTTAATCATTCTGGCCGCAATTTGCGGCCAGATGTGGGAGTTTTGGGTGTAGTTTGCATGGGTAGGAGTCTGTTGTTATTTCTAGGCCAGTGGTATGTATAGTTTTGTAAGATTTGACCTATAGGAAAATCTGGGATCAAATATCGTTTTGCATGTCCGTTGTGTTTGCGCGATACGCGCGATACGTGAGTGGGTTCTGCGATCCAGCGTGTCGCGGCGTGTCGCGGTAGTTTTAGACGCGTATACACACGATTCAGCGTATCGTGCACAGGCGCGTTTAGTTCGCGACGCGAGTTTCTCGTTTTGGTTCGATATCGCGTTTTGCGGAATATTTGGCTTATATATGATTTCTATGTCTTATTTGCAGGTTTGCAAGCGGGGACTACGGACACTGCTACAGGGGGAGCAGATGGTAGGATTCACCTAGCGTGGAGCGTAGGTGAGTAGATTCAACATCTACAGGGGAATCGCCCGCATGGCGTTGTGCATCTGGGCTAGAATTCAAATACCTGTCGCATATTCTACGTCATTGTTAGAATTACGCCTTTACCTTATTTCCTTGATATAGTTGTACTGTGACTAGCAGCCGTAGGACACTACACATATTATTAACGGTTCATGTTGCACGAGCACGGATTGTATGCTACACACACACCGTCAATAATTGCCATGTCACACACAACCCCTTATAGATACTATATTGCTTATCATACTTGACATCTAGCTTATCGGTATACCTATAGTGTATCTTACCATTAGTGATAGGTACATCTACACCTTGCGATACAGCTACAGGTATACCTTGCACATATTTTACTTATACACAGGGGGTATCCTTCATATTCTACTTATACCCAGGGGGTATACGACATCTTTTACTTATAGGTAGACACAAATACTTAGTTGTACCTTATTGATTTCGCATACATATGGTTTCAGCTACATATTCTCTTTTATATGCTCGCATTTCAGATATATCGCATATCTTTATTCCTGGATTTGCGCATTGTTTATTGGGATTTTAGATGATGTTTTCTGGATTTGGGAACCGCGGGAGTTCATGAAATTATGCATACATTGAAAAACCCGGTTTCCTTCATATGATATTTGCGCATCCACCATGAGTTTTATCGGTGCTGATTTATATATAACCCTACGAGGAGGCGTCGAGGCCGTAGAGGGTACATGGTGGGGCCCGGTATGGTTCCCATCGACAAGAAGATCGATGGACTTTGCCGATTGAGCCTGGAGGCGGGCGAGTACCTACCGGTGACAGTACCCATGACTCGGCGGGGGATCACGGAGACACCGTTGGGAGTCATGTACGTATGCATACGTCGAAAGGCGAGGGTCAGAGCTAGGTACTCGTGCTTTCGGGATAGCGTATGATACGTGATCAGGATTTCTGTGTCGATGCTTGGCATATGGTTTTCATGATATTTCTTTAACACCTTTGTATATATAACAGGGGATTTAGCCGTTGTTATATATACCCTTACACCAATATTAGTGGAGTGGGACGCTAATATATGTGTATTGACCCCATCATATTTATTTCTGCATATATAAATATTTAGGATGCTAGAATCTTACTTGAGATGTGATTTGGGATATTAGGTGATTCATTGAGACTGGATACAGGATACCTATGAGATTGTCGATTTGTACATTCGGGATATAGGAGATTACTCGATATTGTACATTGGAGAGATGTGAGACTTATTTGATATGAGAGCCCAATTTGAGGGCGGATTTGAGGAATTGGGATTTGAATGTCTTAATGGATTGTGACCCTACCACGATATCAGGTTTCCGTGGGAACGACATATTTCACTCCATACCTCATATCTATTCACTTATGCACGGTTTCATATATTGGCAGTACCTGTTAGTGTACCCTTATGATTGCTGCATATCTACTTTCTCATATCCCTATTGCATAATTATTGCATACTATTATCATGTCATTATTGCTTCATATATTGATTGTACCTGCTAGTGTACTTTCCATTATTCTGCATTCACATGACATGTTATTACTGTAATCGCATGTCTTAGATTCATGCTGTACGTACATTCCTGCGATTACCTGCATATGTTATCTACTATTCACGAGTTGACAACTCACCCCCGTTGTGCCACAGGTGTTTCAGGTTGTTCCCCAGAGTAGTCGAGGCAGGCCATTCAGCTATTCATCTATCATCTTTTGCTACAGATACCGCATCAGCTTACAGTACTATTTTGCTTAGGTGGGTTGGATGATTATCTGTATTTCATATTGTACATTCGTTGTATCTTATACTCTCCATCTACTATTATGTTGTTGACTTAGAGACTTGGTGAGGACGTTATTGTATATTAATGGTGGATTTGTTGTCTTTTATATACAGTTTCCTTCCTATTGTCTCTTATTTCTTCGCTACGGCGTCGTATATTTATGATGTGATTGTTTTCCGCTTTTGGGCCAGTTTTTACAAAAAGGGGTGTTGCTAAAATTTTAAATATAGAAAGTGAGTTTTTTAAAGAATTTGGGTTGCGATTTCAAATGTTTCAGAAACTTTTATTATCTTTTCCGTATTTTTATGGTTTAGATTTCTGGGTTTTGGCTTTCTTTTACTGCGTTACGTCTTTAGGCGTTGCGTAGTATTAGGGCCGTCACGTGCCAATTTCGGGTCGTGACACTTTCTATCCAGGATTTCAACGGCTTGTTGCTCACAAGATAAGTCTGTCTGTACAGTGAGCTCGGAGTGATCAAGGATATAGCTGGGGTCGCTCACATATTTTCAGCGCTGGGATATGTGGAATACGTTGTGCACTCCTTCCAATGAGGGTGGAAGTGCTAAACGATATGCCACTTCTCCGACTCATTCAAGTATGTCGAACGGTCCAATGTATCTCGGACTTAGCTTACCCCTCTTTCCAAAATAAATCACTCCATGGTTTGGAGAGATCTTTTGAAAGACATGATCTCCCGGTTGGAACACCAAGTGTCGGCGCTTTGCATCAGCCTAATGCTTCTGTCGGTTTTGGTCTATGCACATTCGTTTCCTGATAGTGCGAACTACATCTACAATCGCCACTATCATCTCAGGTCCAAGGAGTTCCCTATCTCCGATGTCGTCCCAACTTAATGGTGAACGACACTTCCTTCCATAGAGCGCTGCAAATGGTGCCATTCCAATACTCGCTTGGTAGCTGTTGTTGTATGAAAACTCCATAAGATGTAGGTGATCTTCCCATGATCCTCCGAAATCTAGCATACAAGCTCTTAGCATATCTTCAAGGATCTGAATCGTTTGTTCAGACTGTCCATCTGTTTGTGGATGGTAAGCTGTGATAAAGTTTAGATTCGTTCCCAAGATAGCTTGCAGACTCTGCCAAAACTGCGATCGGAATCTGGTGTCATGATCGGAGACAATGTAAACCGGTACTCCATGTAATCCCACGATCTCCTGCATGAGTTCATGGGTATCAGAGATAGTACACATTGAAGAGTTAAATCTTACTTAGATTCAGACTTGCTTCCATGTACTTCTTTGCTAGTGTCTCAATAGATTGGCCAACTCAAAAGAGAATAAAATAAGCCGACTTTGTGAGTCGATCCACAATAACCCATACTGTATCGTCACCTTTCGTGCTGTGAGGAAGAGCAGTCACAAAATCTATGGAAATGTGTTGCCACTTCTATTCTGGGACAGGTAATGGTTGAAGTAAGCCTGCAGTCTTGTGATATTCTGCTTTTACTTGTCGACACACCAAGCATTTGACTACGCTTCTGGCTACTTCACGTTTCATTCCATGCCACCAGTAATGTTGACGTAAATCTTTGTACATCTTTGTACCATCAGGGTGTACTGAGTATGGAGAGTTGCAAGCTTCTTTCATCAACTCTTCCCGAACAGGACCTTATGGTACACACAATCTGCTTCCGTATCTCAAAGATCCGTTTTCGTGGATGATGAAGTCTGTTCTAAGTCCACTTTCTACTTGTTCTCTGATCTTTTGCAACTTGGCATCGCTTGCTTGAGCTGCTTTAATCTGATTGATAATTGTAGACTGAACTTGTAAGTCCATTAAACTTGAAGCGTTACCTGGCATGAACACTTCTATCTCCATCTGATGCAAATCTTGTTGTAGCTTCCACTATGCGGTGAGATTCATTGATAGTGGTTGGCGACTAAATGCATTAGGAACTACATTCACCTTCCCTGGATGATATTGTAAGTTCTAACTATCTTCTCTGCAGCATATTTAACTCTTTCTGAGTAAACACATACTTCAGACTTTTATGGTCTGTGTATATATCTACCCGTTCTCCAAGAAGATAATGACGCCAAATCTTCAGTGCAAATATAACTGCTGCCAACTCTAAGTCATGCGTTGAATAATTGCGCTCATTAATCTTCAACTTTCTTGATGCATAAGATACAACATTACCGTGCTAGTGTAGAACACATCCTAATCCCTTACCGAATCCATCGCAATGCACTATAAAACCTCCAGATTGGTCCGGTATGACAAGAATAGACGTTGTTGTCAATCTTGACTTGAGTTCTACGAAATCTTGTTTGCATACTTCTGACCACACGAATTCTTCATCTTTACGTGTGAGCTTGGTCAGGGGTGTTTCAATCTTCGAAAAGCCTTCTATGAATCTTCGGTAGTATCCCGCTAATCCCAAGAAACTTCGAATGTCCTTCACTGTTTTTGGTGTCGACCATTCACTTACTACTGATATTTTAGCTGGATCCACAGAGATTCCTTCACCTGAAATGATATGCCCGAGAAATCCGACTCGATTTAGCCAAAACTCGCACTTGTTGTTCTTGGCATAGAGTTGATGTTGTCGCAAAGTCTCCAGGACAATTCTCAAATGTTTAGCGTGTTCTTTCCGATTCTTTGAATATATCAGGATGTCGACGATGAAAATCACAATAAACCTGTCTAGGTATTGTCGGAAACCTTGATTCATTAGGTTCATGAATATGAATGGTGCATTGGTCACTCCAAATGGCATCACGAGAAACTCATAATGTCCATAGCGAGTCCTGAATGCCGTCTTTGGAATATCAGACTCTTTGACCTTCATCTGATGATAACCCGAACGAAAATCTAATTTTGAGAAAACGCAAGAACCACTTAGCTGATCGAACAGATCGTCGATTCGCGGTAATGGATACTTGTTCTTTATCATGACTTCGTTTAGAGCTCGGTAGTCAATGCACATTCTGTATGAACCTTTCTTCTTCTTCACAAGCAAAACTGGAGATCCCCAACTTGAAGTGCTGTGACAAATCCATCCTTTCTTCAGAAGTTCGTCCAATTGAGTACGGATCTCTTTCAAACCTTTAGGACTTAATTGGTATGGTACTTTGATCTCCGGTTGTGCTCCAGGTACTAAATCAATTCCAAATTCAAGAGCTCGATCAGGAGGCAAACTTGATATGTCTTCAGGAAATACGTCGTCGAACTCTCGAACTACCTCTGGCTTGTCTTCTTTCACCTGTAGAGTTTCAATTACTACCTTCTTCGGTTTTTCTTTGTATGTGCTAGGCTCTAGGGTACGGTCTCCACTTTTGAAATAAAAGACCGGATGCTCTGGAATCTCGAACACTACCCACATTTGACGATAATCGATGGTAGCATAGAAAGTTCCTAGCCAATTCATACCCAAAACTACAGCGAAGTTCGGTATGTCCATCACCTTGAAGTCAACATAAAATTCTCTGCTGCAGATGACCACTGGACACAGGTTGTATCCTATTGTTGCTTTTAGAACGCCATTTCCTGAACTGACATTCCAACTGGATACGAGCGGTTTAACTGGAATCGCATGAGTTCGGACGAACCGTCGCGACATAAAGCAATGGGATGCTCCAGTATCGAAGAGTGCTAATGCAAAAAATGAGGCTACTAAGATTGTACCTAAGTTATGTGGGATATATTTTATGAAAAGATATTTGATATGTATAAGGATTGAAAGAAAGCTTGAAAGAAAATAGTTACCATTGATGACTTGGCTAGTGACTTCAGCTTCTTCCACAGTCATTGTGAAAGCCTTTCTCCTTGGTACATTCCTCCTTGCTGGAGGCGCATTCCTCTGTCCGTTCCTCTGTCTCTGAGATAGGTTCCTTTATTCTTGATAGAACTGACGAGGAGGAGGTGCGGTAGGTCCACGAGGAGGTGGAGCAGGGAGAGCAAGACGTGGTGCAGGTGTCTGGATAGCTGGCCGATGCGGATAGGTGATTGCTGGTCTGGGTGCAGGATTTGGATTGAGTCTATGAGGACAAGATCCAATATCATGTGTGGATGAGCCACAGACTAAGCAAAGGCGATTAGCACGCCTGCAGTCCTTCACCAGGTGTCCATTCCTCCTGCAGTAGGTGCAAAAGTCTGGACTGGGCCGGTTGAAAAGTACTCCCGGTCTCTTGGGTACAAAAGGTGGCCTGAAAGAGGCTCCTCCTGCTATCTGAGTAGCAGGGCGCTTCATACCGGCAGATTGAGGTATGCCCTTCTTTTTCACTACTGCCTCGTATCGATGGGCAGCCTTCAAACATAAGTCGTAGGTTAGGAAATCCCCTGTAGCTAGAGCAACTTGGATTTCCTGGTCCAACCTTTGCTGAAATTTTCTGGTCCTGATCTCAGCAGTCGGTATGAGATGTGCCGCGAACCTGTTACAGTCTTGTGTTAGCTGTGTAGTATGTGATATCAGAAAATTCGAATATTTGAGAAATATTTTACCTGCTCAACATAGTGAACTTAGTATCATACTCATCAACGGATTTGCTCCATATAGAGCCTTGTTGTGGGTGGATGAATTACTGCTCCATATCAAATTGTGCAGTCTCGGGAAAATATTTCGTGTCGAACATGTCGCGAAAAGACTTCCATTCGATCGGTTGAGTAAGTCAGCTTTCTTCCGCATTCTACCATACTCGGGCGTTATCCGTGAGTTGTAGCTTCGCAGTCCTTACCCAAGCAATGTCTGGCACTTGTGCTGCATCCAGATTGTCCTCAATGGATTGAGCCCATTCTTCAGCTTCCAAGGGGCTCTTTTTCCCAGAGAACTGTTTAGGGTGTAATGCCCGGAATTGTTTCACTCCAGATGCTTCCGCTTCTGGATGGTTCAGTAGGATAGCGGTCTGCTACTGCTGTCCCTCCAGGAGGCTCTTCATTGCCTCGAGTAGTACCGTCTGCTCGTTGATCGGAGCTACAACGATCGGCATAAATGGAAGAGGTGGTGGTGTGGTGTTGCCGTTCACGTTGGTGATAGTATTGTTCAGAGAATCCTTAACCTTGAAAGAAAAATAGTGTTAGGATAGATTTAAGGAATAGGAAATATAAAGAATGTTTAGTTGCCGAGTTTTATAATTCTTGTGTTATATTGCTTAGGTTTCCATGCAGAACCGACCTGCATGGCCCACCAAAAAAACCTATCACGCCCCGCTTTCCGGTGTACGAATAAGGAGGCGTGACTAGGCCCGCGACATATTTACTCAGAAGTAAACACGTTAAGTTTAAATAAGCAATATAATAAATATACACAAGAAAGACATGAGATGTAAATGAACATCAACTTTTTATTGATTAAACATTCTTTACAATACAACTGGAAAGTAAATACAATGTGGAAAGCAATGCCTAAACAATAGCATGAACTTAAACTAAAAATATATACAAGTGACTAGAGCTCCAGGTCATCGATGAACTGCTCCAAGTCTTCTGAGCTGGGCTCGATCTCTAGAGAGTCGGGTCCTCCTGACAACATTCCAAGAAAGAATAGAAAATGAATGTCGTCAGTGAACAATCGCTCGATAAGTTCCAAAGAGATATAAAAATAGACTGAACAAGTAAAGAGGATATATCTGGTATAATGTATGATTGTTGTGTTAACACAGTTGTTTGTAACTTGGTACAGAATATACCAATGTATACAAGAGGAGTCCAACTATTCCGTGGACTATGGTATACGGAGCACAAGGACCCGTCAAGCCACGGGACAACGGCAATGAATATTCAGGTTAGGTGTATTAAAGTGACCATTATCGTGCCACTTTTAACACATTCCGTACCAATCTACCCCTTTAAAAACCCCGTATGTTTATTGTATTGTTTATAGCTGAAAAACTTGCCGAAACTATGATATCAATTACTCATGTAAACTGATAAGGATGTAAATGGATAATCATGTGATCAAGTCAATGTATATCCATGGTTCGATCAGTTCAAGTCTTGTTGATATTTGATAGTATTCAGTATATATGGATTCATGATGTATTGGAGTTATATTTGAATTGTATGTAGATTGGAATTGTATTCAGATTAGACTGAGACTCTGTCTGAGTCAGACAATTAAACAGAATTGGATTCCTAAATTAGGTTTTGGAGTTATCGGTAATTGCTACATATAGACGGCAGGATTTGTGACTTTTTCCAAGCCAATTATCCATGATAACCCCGTTTTAGTTTCCTACCTTAAATAAGCAAGCACCCACTTTCTCCGGCTCCCTGAGACTCAAGAGAATTGGTCCCTCTTAAACCTATATTTACTAGGGTCCTTATTGTAAATTAATAAACTTGAGGGGGTTTTATGAAAGATAGTTTTGATAAACTTTCAAAATAAATCTCAAGCTTTTTTTTATCGTATTTAGGGTTTTCATGGATGTAATTTTTAAATGTGAAGTATTCTAATGATTATAAACCTAGATTGAATAGTATATGGTATTTTAGTATAAATTGGAATTGTATGAATTTGTGATGGTATATTCATAAAATTTGTGATTCCTTTATTTAGAAAACATGAAATTTATAATATATTTTTAAAATAGATATTTTGATAATATATATATATATATATAATTATTAAAAATAGAATTTATTTATTAAATAGAAAATCACATTATTCTTAAAATTTGTATTAAAAATTCCATCGAGATCGAATGCTCCGTGAGGAGGTCTGCATCTCGCTCTACTAGTCCTAAGGATGTGCGATAACCTGCACCATTCAAATCGGGTTCTCCAAAATGGGTTGTAGAGCCTTAATTGCAAGGAATTTAATTAAAACAATCTTAAAGAATACGGTTTTATTAGATTAAGGTATTTTATTGTAAAATTATATTTATCCTACAAAATATTATTCCAAATGCTATCGTGCTATGTCATGATGAGTGTTGTGATAAGATAGGTCATTATTTCGTGAGTTTTCTAAAGGTAATATGAGCAAATATGATGAAATGATGCTGTAAGTAAATTTTGTGGTATTTAACCGTAAAATTGAAATAAAATTTGTATAACATTGTATTTTTAAATTGAAACATGTTCTAATTGTTTAATTTAAGATTTCTAAACAAGATGTAATAATCTTTTCACTCGGGAAAGAAACCGACGCCTATATTCTTTGTCTTGAATCATAAAGGAATATGGATGTTTGGTTATTAAGAAAAGTTGTATTTTTAACAAAATTAGAATCGGAAGTCGGAATAACTCCGTTTCCGATGAGTTTTGAGAAGAGAATTCTTTTAATAGGGAAAAGATGAGAGGAGAGGGGACTTACTGGATTAGATGGGAGAGGGGAGGTAGAGAAAGGGTTTGAGAGCTTCGTGGAGTCGCGGTGTCACCGGATTTGTTCCGAGTAGTCGCCGGAAGATGACCTTGGGCTAACTCCACTTGTACAACTAATTTGACTTGGAAAAATTTGAGAGTTTTGATAATAAATTTCAGAATGGAGAGGGCTAGGGTGTGAGGTGGTATTTATAGGATAGAATTAGGGTTTTAAAAATGAGAATTAAAATGCATTAAAATATTGGTTTAATGGTGATTTTTAATTCTTTGGATAATTGCAGGAAATTCAAACAGAAGAGGAGTAGTGGAGGAGGCCAAAGGGTGTTGGGGTAAAATTAGGAGGCATTTGCAACGGGGGGCCCTTTGGGGATCTTCGCCGGTCGTTTGGGAGGGATGGGGTCTTGGATTGGTGCAACGTGTTTGTGTCTGCTCATATAACATTTTCCATATGTTTGATTTTAGTGACTTTTCATTTTTACGTGTATTGCACGTGTAAAATTTTAGGCTTCCAATAAATTTAAAAGAAAATTCATTAAAAATAATATGTGGTTAGGGGGATTTGAATACAGGGGCTATATCACAGCAGTGCAAGGTTTTACCAATGAGCTATAAGTGCTTTCTTACTGTTCTAAGACAAATTAAATACTTATAGTATACTCAGGGTTGTAAATACTCCATTTAGCATTTTAACTTTAAACAAATTTCTGTACATTAAAAACAGAGTCGTTATAAACAAGGTCATATTCGGGAAAAGGGTGGTCGACGAGAGAGAGATCGTCGGAAATAGATCGCATCTATTGTAGGTACTTGCTTATAGATAGTTCACCGTGTTGATTGTTGATCAAGCATTACTTGAGCGACATAACTTGTGAGCGAGATTTGTTCGCAAGGAGAATAATAAGGCGATTCCATGCTTCATTGGAGGAGGAAACAGAGAAAATATGTGGCTGATCGTCTCGACATAGCTGCTGAGGATAGCGTTGAGAATAAGTTGATTTTGACGGTACCATTGATGGTAATCTGGATTTGCAACACACTTGGTGGTGTTGTTGACATCGACGATAGTCCTCGTAGGAGAGGATTTGGATCCGTTGATTTGACCAAGAAGATCATGACCAATTAGAGCCGTTTGGATTTGAGATCTCCACACAGTGAAATTTGTGTGGGAAAGTTTTGTTGGAAAAGTGAATTTGGTGATGATGCGAATCGAGTTTTGAGAGGAGGCCATGGATCAGAAATTGAGCTTTTAATCGTAAGACTCTGATACCATGAATGATCTTGAAGAAGATGCAATTTAGGGTTTGGACTTAATTGATTTGTATTGAATCTCAAAAGTGTATATATACACTTTACATGATAAATATATAAAATAAAATTTTTCCTAACAAGAATAAAATCTTTCATAACAACTACAATCAGAAAAGCTATTGAAAGATTTGTAATCATAAAAATCTGCATCAGTTATGTAAATCTTTCCTAATAGATACAAACTTGTATACAAATATAATTTGGAAGACGGATACGAAGCAAATATTAAAGGGACACGGATACGAATCAGATATGGCTATAAAAAAAAGTTTTACGATAAAACAAACATGAATCCGTATCGGTAATGTGAAAGTAATTGATACATTCATTTAATACTTATATAATACAACTACTTAAACAAATATGCATACAAATAAATATTATATGAAGAAATAAATATGTTTAAAATATACTAAAATATTACAGGCCTATTTTATATATTTCGGAACGAACATGAAGAAATAATATGTCAAAATATTCCTAGAATTCTTAACATATTTACTGAATAAATAAATGTATGGTTTAAATAAGAACCAACAAATAAATTAAAATGATGTTTTTTTCTGTATATGGCTGGAGATATATATATACACGTGTGTGTGTATGGGGAGGGGTGGAGATATTCATATCCATATCCAAATTCTTTTATATATATATAACCGTGTCTTTGTCCGATAGACCTATGCCTATGCAAGCCCATGGGAGACACGTTAGCTAGATGGATGTTCTAAAATTGTATGGATATCCTAGATTAGAATTTCCAGAAAAAAGTCTACAAAAGACGATCCTCTTATCACCTCACATGTCTGAATTTTTATACTTAATCAACGACATCAAAGTAATTGATTTCTTAAAGCTAATTTGTCTCTCTCTATTCCTAAATGCTATATATTATCAAAAACATTCCAATGAGTTTTTCTCAAAATAATTGTGAGGAATATATTTTTAAGGTTGACACATTATATATATATATATATATATGCTGTAGGAGGTATGGATATCCTAAATTAAGCCAAAATTCTTTCTTCAATTCACATGGTTGAATCTATTTTGTAGTCCAACCCTTGTCATCTTTATTATTCAAAATACATGGACCCTAATGTCCATGCCCAGTGAATCTACATAGAGCCCAGATGAGACGGGCACCTCACCAGGATTTTTGGATTCCGGTAAATATATGCATTTATATTAATATAGTAATTAAGTACCATATTAAAAGAATGAATTTAAGACTTGGTGGTTGACTTAGGAATTTTATGGTCGAGGGTAGAGTTTGAATCTTGGTCTCATCATTTTCATATTATTTTGTTTCAAATTTTGATATACGTTAGAGGATCTTTTATTTTCCTTTTTATTTCCAAGCTTATTTTAAGAACGTTTAATTTCCGTCCTCCTTGACCAAATTTTCTGGATCCGCCACTGTGTCCATTTGATCAACAATAAATTATAGATGAATAACATGGGCAGCCAAATTAAAGCGTGAATCAAGAAGGGGTTTTCAAAGCTTAACCACATGTCCATAGAATCAACCCCATCTCATTAGGGCACCTTTGTCCTATCTCGAGTCTCGGCTTTCCTCACAATGCATGCCCTTTATATTTTCCCTTTTCTTTGAGTGGGTGATGATAGCCACCTTTCTATTAGGCTTTTGGTGCTTAGAATCTCTTAATGAAAGCTTTTTAGCTTTTGTGAAACACAAGCTATGGCCATTATATACATTATATTTGTGTATGAACCGTGTCCAAAACAGTGTTGAGCTAAAGGTGGTAGCAAGATATACTTTGAATATGATCACTGATTGGGGTGGTAAAGGGGAGACGAGCATCTTTGTGAGGCACATGTTGCCCCATGCCTTATTGATGCTTTAGCTCTCTTTTACAGGCATACTTGGTATTTTGTTTTGTGTGGGTTTGGTGTAGCATGTTATATATGAAGCAAGAGCTTGTGTTGGACTTGAATATATCTTCTTGCAAATGATTGATGAGGATGCTAATGGTTAATATATGGAGATTACTTCCTCAGACGTCTGATGAAGGGGGTTCAGAAGTCTGGACGTGTATCAGAATCATGTCAGAAGAACAGAGCAATGGCAGACATCTGGAGGCAATGATGCAGATGTCTGGAGAGTCTTAGCCAAAGAACAGAACGTAGCAAGACGTCTGTGGCAGACGTCTGGAAAAACATGAAGCCCAATTCAGAGTGCGGGCAGACGTCAGATCAGGAAAGTGCAGATGTTAGCCCAAAGGAGACGAAGCCTAACAGTGAGGAGGCAGGCGTTTGACTATTACTTAGTCAGACGTCTGTCGACGGGTTTTCTATGCGAACCGAATATTTGTAATTTGGATTTATCTCTTATTTTAAGTAGGATTAGGATTTTCCTATATATAGGGATTTCTGTTATATTATATGTACTGTCAATTTGAGAGACTATTTGTATAGAGAGAGGGTGACAGCTAACATCTAAAGAGATTTGAGAAAAATCTCCTAAGGTTGCTCGTTGGTGTAATTTGATTTTAGAATATAGCAGACTTTGCAGATTCCTCTCTGCCGGAGACTAGTACGATGGGTGAATCTCGTTACCAAATCCTTATGTGTCTCTCTGGTTTGTGATTCTTATATTCTCGTGTGTTTATCGTTTTATATGTTTCGTTGGTATCACGTTAGTGTTGCGTGATTGTTCGTAAAAATTTTTCCGTGCATCATCTATCTCCGTAGTTATTGTAGTATCTACAACAACTGGTATCAGAGCCTAGGACTTGATGCTTGATACCACAACAACTGGTATCAGAGCCTAGGGCTTGACGCTTGATACCACAACAACTGGTATCAGAGCATGGTTAGCGAACCAAAAGGTATTTCGATTCTACGAGCTAACTTAACGGTGGATAACGACGCTTGTTTGCTCTTCCCCATCTTCTCAGATTATAGTTTTAAAGGTGCTGGTTCATATCCAAAGGAGAAATTGAGTTTGTTGCGATGGTAGACGAACGATGACGGAGGATAAGCTAAGAATTGAGAAATTCAGTGGTCACAATTATGGTTGGTGGCGCATTCAGATGGAGGACTACCTATACCAGAAGGATTTGTATTTTCCGTTGTTGGGCGAAAAGCCCGAGAAGATGTTCGATGAGGTGTGAAATTTACTGGATAGGAAAGCCTTGGCGAAGATCAGGATCTCGTTGACTCCACAAGTGGCCTTTTCTATATTGAAGGAGAAAATAACCATGGGACTAATGACGACATTAGCAAAGTTGAATGAGAAGCATTCGACATAAAACATGATATCCTGATGAAGAAGCTTTTCAACATGAAAATGGCAGAGAACGATTCGGTGATAAAGCACCCGAACGAATTCAACAGCGTGACAAGCCAACTCGAATCGGTTTCAATCATGTTTGAAGATGAGATTCAATCCCTGTTATTTCTTTGTTCGTTGCCGTAGAGTTGGGAAGATCTCGTGATGGCGGTAAGCAATTCGATTTCAAGGACTCTCACGTTTAATGATGTGGTGAGTAGCATATTAAACGATGATACGTGGAGAAAGGCCATGAGTAGGAGTTCGGGAACTTTTGCACTCTTAAAGGAGAATCGCGACAGAACGATGGAAAGGGAAAAAGGGAAGATAGACAAGTCTAAGAGCCGAGGAAAATTGAAAGGGAAGATCCAAGGCGAATGTTGGAATTGCGGAAAGAAGGGTCACAGAAAAAGCGAATGTAGACTACTGAAGAAAGACTCAGATGGGAAGTCAGATGAAAAAGAAGCCAATGCGGTGTCTACACATGAACAAGGGGAACATGGGCTTCGTCTATCGGTGAACGAGAGTATAAATGTGGATACCCGGTTCCTAAATTCGGGGGTATCCTTTCACCGCACTTCAGACCGGCATCACTTTAGCGAGTATCGTTAAGGGGATTTTGGACATGTGATGGTGGGAAACAGTCAGCCGTGCAAAATCATTGGAAAAGGGACGATCATACTACAACCGTCAGGAGGAGATCGGATTAAGCTAAAGAACGCAAAGCATATTCCAGATCCGAAGAAAAACTTAATTTCTCTAAGTCAGCTAGAAAATGAGGGTTATATGACGGTGTTTGGAAATTCTCAGTGGAAGATTTCCAAAAGATCGTTGTTGGTCGCAAGGGACAAATTGAGCGGTTCATTGTATTCCTTTAATGGGAGTAGTGGAAATTCGATTGCATTGGTGACAGGTTCAGAAGTAGATTCTGAGATTTCGTTGTGGCACAAAAGATTGGGGCACCTCAGCGAGAAGAATATGAAGATTCTTCAGAGTAAGGTGCTTCTTTCTGGGTTGAAAAAGGTGGAGTTAGGATTTTGCGAGAGCTGCGTTTGTGGGAAGCAAAGCACACTCAGATTTTAGATTGGAGGCATAGCAAAGAAGACCAGGAAGCTAGAGATGGTGTATACGGATGTATGGGAATCGGCCTCGGTGGAGTCTTATCGGTGGAGTCTTATGGAGGAAATCGGTACTTCGTAACTTTCGTAGATGTTGCAAGCCGGAGATCTGGGTTTATGCGATGAAGAAAAAGTCCGATGCGTTTAGTCTCTTTAAACACTGGATTGCACAAGTGGAGAACCAAACGGGGATAAAAGTTAAATGCCTCAAGTTCGATAATGACAGGGAATATTGCATACAAGAGTTCGAGGAGTTTTGCTCACTAAAGGGTATATGTTGGTTGAAGACGATACCGGTAATGCCGCAAAAGAACGGCATAGCTGAATGGATGAACATAACAATCCTTGAGAAGGTAAGAAGCATGACCTTGGATGTCGATATGTCGAAATTCCTATAGGCAGTAGCTGTCGATACTACTGTATATATGATCAATAGAAGTCTGGCAAGTGCGCTCGATGGAGGTATCCGGAAGAAATTTGTTCAGGTAAACCAGTAAACTACCTGCACCATAAGTGTTTGGTTGTATTGCTTATTCGTTGATTGATAAGGCGGAAAGGAGTAAGCTTGACTCCAATTCTAGGATGTGTGCTTTCATCGGTTATGGTGGAGATGGGTTCGGATATCAGCTGTGGGATTATAAAAGAAAGATGGTAATACGAAATATGAACGTCGTCTTTGATGAGAAACACTTATATAAGGAAGCGAAGCAAGCCAAGGTGGTGTAGTATCTGAGTTCGTCGAGTTAGATGGAACTCAAGAAAGCAATCCGGTGCATACAAGTGGAAATCAGAATATGGAGGAGACGGGCACTGCAGAGCAGGATCAGGTTCAAGAACAGGTTGAAGACTAAGTTTGTAACGACTCTGAAAACCCGTGTACAAAATTAACATTTTTAATGTATAGAACGGGTATTTCAGCCTGATTAGGAGTTATAAGTTATTTTTGTTCAATAAAAGTAAGAAACAACTTATAGCTCGCTGGTTAAGACTCTCTACTGCTGTGCCATAGCCTGTGCGTTGGATTCCCATCAGTCCCAATTATTTTTAATATTTTTTCTTTTTAACTTTTCGGAAACCCAAGAGTTGCACGTGTAATATACGGAGAATCGAAAAGTTTCTGAAAAATCAAACAGGATAAATGAAGAGTTAACACAGAGTAACACACCTGGCATGAATCTCAAGACATGTGGCGCAAATCCAACAGCCAGTTTTCCTATTTGGCCCGCCACCGACGGTCCAAGTAGCCCTAATCGCCTCCATTCTTTACCTGTGCATCCCTTTGACTCCCCACTACTCTCCTGTAGTATTTAATTTCTCTGCAATTGACCAGAGACTCTTCAAATCCCCCATTAATATCATTTTAATTCTTTTTAATTCACTTTTTAATTCCCATATTCTCAAATTTCACTATAAATACCACCCCATTTCCTAGCTCTCCCACATTCTGAAAATTTCTATTAAAATTTTCTAAGTGCAAAGTGGAGTTAAGTAAGTCAAGAGGAGTAGCGATCCAATCTCGATAACCAGAATTTTCCCGACACTACTGCGACGCCAAAGAGATCCCCTCTCTCTTCCTTACCCTCTTGTTAATGCAACGCAATCAGTAAGTCTTTTCTCTCACTTTTTTTTCCATCTCAAATCGTATTCTAAAATCATACCGACAAAATGGAGTTAATATTAAAAGTCTTTTCTTTTAAATGTTTTTATTATTCTTGATAGGTAAATATGTCACATAATCACCCTAATATCACTTCAAATCAATATTCATATCATTTGTTTTTTTAAACCAAAATTCCATATGAAATAATCATATAATGAATTTTTCAGAAAAAATACCATGAACTTTAGTATAACCGCTATTTCGATAACTAGCATATATACCTCTAGAAAATTCACGGGGTAACGACCTACCCCACATAAACACTTTTGATTCATAACCCGATATTTAGATGTATGGTTAATTTAAAAGAATACGTTTTTTCAAAAAAATACTACCACTTTATAAAAATACATTTTTATCGATATTTTTACCGCCTTTTGCAATTACGCCTCTACAACTCTCGTTAGGGGACTCGCTAATGGATGGTGTGAATTATCGCACATCTTTGGATAGTAGAGCAAGATGCAGAGCTCCGCATGGAGAATTCGGTCTCGAAAGGAATGAAAATACGATTTAATTGAAATATGACTTTTTAAAACAAATTAATCTTTGGAAAATTATATAAAAATTATGAAACCGTATTTTTAATACAAACAAATTATGAAACTATACTTTTAAATGGAAAGATTAATGTTTTAATAAAATACCACCAAGGTTCCAAAAGTAGTAGTTTTCATAAAAATACCATAAACTTTTAAAAACTAGGTTTTATCACTAAAATACCACTAAAACTAAAATATATCTTCATAAAAACTCTAAATATTATAAGTCACCCTCGAGGTTTATTTTTAAACAATATTAATATATTTTTCATAAAACCCCCTCGGGAAATACAAACAATATAAATACAATGTAAACAACAATAATGAATCTTTAAAGACTCTGGATTAATATAGGTTTAAGCGGTATCATTTCTCTTGAGTCCCAGAGAGCAGGAGAAAGTGAGTGCTTGTCTATTCAGGTTAGACAACAAATTAACGGAGTTATCAAATGGCAGTTGTCTTGGAAAAAGACACAAATCCTGCCGTCCATGAGCAGCAGTTGCCCGATTTCTCCCGAACTTAAGATTTCAATAGTTAAATCCATTCACAATAAATATCTATCACTCGAATCCAAACTTGAATCTAAACTCGAACTCGAACCCAAACTTGAACTCAATCTACTCGACTAACGTGACTCGACCAAGATTGCAATTGACATTACTTGCATTCTACTCGACTTATTCGACTTCATTCTCCAACTTTTGCAGTATATGGTTTTCAAGACATGTTATAAACAACCAAATTAATTAAGGATATCTTATAGTTATAATATGTATTATACTCGGGGTGTTTGGGATAGTTTCTTGTACGAATCTAACGGAGCTTCAGAAGTCCCGTATTAACCTATTTTTTTCATTTACTCGAATCTCAGTCGGGTCGACTCCTCCACAGCTTGGAGTCCCGATGCTAACACATGAAATGGGCCCGTGTTTCCTTACTTCTGGGGCCCCACTCTTGAGCTCGTGAATTCTACTACGGCTGTGTTGATAGTCACACTTAGAACTTAACATTAACATAATGACCATATAGAGACTTATAGATACATATACCCATTTTCAGTTCTACATATTTTTACTGGTCATTTACATTATTTTTGTTATTATATACTTGTCATTTTTCACTCTTACCGTACCTTTGGGACTTACTGAGCACTAGTTCGCTGACGGGCATTCCATCCACCCTTTTTTTTCTTGGAATGTTCGTCAGATACGGTCGAGACGGGGGAAGTGGAGACTACAGAGGAAGATTATGATGGGCATTCCATCCAGCTTAATTTTCTTTTTCTTTCAATTTATGTATGCCATATGTTTAGGCATTTTCTTTTATTATATTTACTTTCCGGTTGAAACTCTTGTATCTGTAAATATTTCAAGTTGAATGTAAATAAAGATGTTGGAAATTTTACAGCCTCCATTTATTCTTGCATTGTGTATTATTGTTTCAATACGCTTAGTATATTTATTTCGGGAATGACCTTTTCTGAATAAATATGCCGTGGGTTTGTCACGTCATCATTTCCGTCTACTGGGAAGCGGGGCGTGACAGGTTTTATTGGTGGCCCATGCAGGTCAGTTCTGCATGAAGTCGTAAACAATATACCATAAGAATTAATGAATTCAACAAATATTTACAATCCTTGCATTTCAAATTCCTTGAATCTATCCTAACTTATTTTTTATATCAAGGTGATGGACTTTTCGAATAATACCAGCACCAACGTCAACGACAATACTCCACCTCCGACACTACCACCACCACCTATCGTTCCAGCTCCTATCAATAAGCAAACAATACTTCTTGAGGCTATCAAGAGCCTATTTGGGGTCAGCAGCAGCAGACTGCTATCCTTATGAACCGTCCCGAGGCCGAAGCACCTGTAGTAAAGTAGTTACGGGACTTACACCCAAAGAACATCTCGGGTAAAGAGAGCCCGCTTGAAGCAGAAGAATGAGCTCAGACAATAGACGATGATCTGGCAGCGGCCCAAGTGCCAGATATAGCTTGGGTAAGAATTGCTAAGTTGCAACTGACCGATAATTCTAGAGTATGGTGGAAAGCTGAGGAGAGCCGTCTCGAACAACCGATAGAATGGAAAACATTCCGAGACCTCTTTGATACGAAATACTTTCCGAAGACTGCCCGCTTCAACATGGAGCAGTAATTCATCCATCTACAGCAAGGCTCGATGTGGGTCAAGTCTGTGGATGAATATGATGCTGAGTTTACCATGCTCAGCAGATAAGCTATAGTCTCAAGTTCAATTTTCCTATCTCACTTACAACACTGATAACACAAGGTCGTAACAGGTTCGCTGCGCATCTTATTCCCACTGTCGAGCTCCAGGCACAACGATTCCAGCAGGGGTTGGACCCTAAAATCTAAGCTGTACTCGCTACAGGGAATTTTTCAACCCACGATCTTACTTTGAAGGCTGCCCGATGCTATGAGGTGGTTGTGAAGAAGAAGGGCAGGCCGCAGTCGGTCGGTGTGAAATGCCCTTTGCATCAGATCGCAGGAAGGGCCTCTTCCAGGTCAACTTTCAACGGACTATATCGGAGGCTAGGAGGTTCGTTCGCCAACAACAGGCCAGACTTTTGCAGCTACTGCAAAAGAACATGGCAACTAGTGAAGAACTGTCGTGGGGCGAACAACTTGTGCTTGATTTGTTGGTCTTCTACTCACGCTATCAGAGCATGTCCCCAGAACCGAGGGACTAATAACCCTCCCGCTAGGCCGGCGATACAAGATCCTCCTACCCAGTGAGCTTTACCAGCACCAGCTCTCCGCGCCCAGACCGCTCAACCTCAACGTCGAGTGTTTAACCAGGCACAGAGGAAGGTTCCGCGATGCCAAGAATTCACCATGTCGGTCGTACAGGCCGAAGCTACGTGTTAGGTTATCACTGGTAAATCTTTTCTTTCTTTCATTTCAAGTTATTTCAATTCCTAGACATCTTATATTGTTATACCTAAACCTATCCCACGCGACTCAGTTACAATCTTAGTAGCCACCCTACCTGCACTCGCGCTCTGGACACTGGTGTTAGTTATATGTATGCCCTAGAGGCCATTACTGTACATATGATGTATATTGTAGTGGATGCTTGGACATATATAGGGAGGACTTTCTTGCTCGACATGATAGTATGCTATCTGGTTGCTCTTTATCTTAACATGTACACTTATTATCTCTCTTTATTACATGTTGGTAAAGCCCTTAGGATGAGTACTTGACTACCAGGATTATGATGCAGATCATACTAGTGGGAACGAAGTAGTCGGTAAGTACATCCTTCAATTGTTCCTAGTCGTGGGTATATCGAGACAGGGCATCGATATACCAGAGTAGACTAGCATATAGCTTCTCGAACCATGTAGATGGGCTATGGATGATCACATATCCATTGGTGTTTGACATCAGAGATAGTATACGGGTGCTCAGTAGAGACTGGGTACACTGAACGGACTCGCCGAGAACTCTCAGATGGTATTATACCTCACGTCAGATGGCAGTTCTCTGGTGACACTGGTACAGGTTAGTCTGTAGACCCAAGATCGTCATAGAGTCTTGTGTGATTCCCACTGTGCTTTGATATCCACCTTACCACGTTCAAGAGAACGTGCAAAACGGTGGCTTTTGGGTACAGTCCCAAATCGCATGGAGGCAATGAGCGATAGGAGGGCTTTCGTCTCTCCCGGTATTGGGGGTTGATGTTGCGCTGTGCTCGATTGGCTATAACTGGAAGTCCCTGGCCAGGGATAATTCAGAGATATACTGGTAAGTGTTATCAGTAGTTTCTTGACACTTTATGAGCCTCATATCAACACGACTTATCGAGTTACTGAGGTCTGATGTTAACCACCCCTAGACGAGATATCCGACATATTAGACAAAGAGACCGGACTGTACGATAGTGTTACTGATTGGATTCGTGGAAGTATGAGCAGGCATGCTTATTGATCTTCTGATCGCTTAATACCCGGGTGGCCGTTACGTTTAGCAGACCGCTTGCGGCTTATGGGTGTTTGATATGATCATCGCCTACTGCCGGCATATTGACGAGTCTTTAGAGTCATACACAGAGGTTTCTTGGCTCAAGCGAAACGGAGTAGGAGCACATATGTGATATGTGCGGGACCGAGATTAATACGATATGTGATACCGTATTCTATTCTCGCGATTTGTGACATCGGTCAGTTATATGTGATATAGCCGGGTTATCGGATCAAGTGTTGATTCGATAAGTTGTTACATATGATATTAGTCGGTTATATGTGATATAGCCGGATTATTAAATCAAGTGTTGATTTAATTATTTAATGTATAATTATATATTTGATATATTAAGTTGCATTAACTAATATTCATTCACTTAAGATTTCTTTTCTCACTAGTTTGTGCACATTGTATATATGTGATATATGCAAGTGTACATTATTTTGTGTCATGCTTGATGATACATGCAACAAAGGTGTGTGTGTCTGACTTACACTATGCTTGCTATAATGTAAGGTTTTTAATTATTTAAGTAATTCAAAATTGATGGAATTAGTCATGCTTGAAGCTTGTAGAAGCTTGTAGTGTTCTTTGACTAAGCCCACAAGTTTTGTTTTACTATAGATATTTATAAACCTAACCATTATAGCTAGCCATGGTTAACTCTCTACAAAGGTTAGTATATGATACTAACTTACCATGGTTGCCATTCTCTACTTGAGATTTATTCATGAGTTCATTCTTCTTCTTCTTCATCAAAAGAAAAAGCCCACTAGGTTTTTTCTAAGTGAAGAATTAGTGTGAGAAAAATAAATATAAAGTGAACCCACTTCCTACTTCATCATCCTCTACTACTTTCCGTTTAATATAGGGTGTTTGCTTGACTAATTCCACAATTAGTGAAGAGATAGCTTGGGTTAGTGTCTCCTCGACGTAGATCATCTTCGGCCTCAAAGACTTCGATGCAAGCTTGTTCATTTCTTCGAGCCTCTCTAGAGTCCGGGAATTCATGATCGCAGCGAAGGGACTACTACACGGAGCTAATGAAGTGAAGGACTGCTCTACAAAGGTTGTATTCCTTGTTCACTTTAGTTCCAAAGTTGTTTGCATTTCTTTTTGTCGGATTTTCTAGTAATGATTCTAGGGTTAGGGTTAGCTAGAACGACAAATTTTTGAAAATGGCATGGATGATGCCTCCCGAAACCTTGCTGCCATGCTAGACAACCCTGCAGTGGTATCAGAGCCATGCTAGAAAATTAGACGAATTTTGTTAAGATTACGAAACCGAGAATACTCCGAAACTCGAATACCTAGTTTCTGTCGATTTTAAAAGGTCTTCAAAATTTTTTTAAACAACTGCATAATGTTGTATGGGATGCATCATGAAAACACTGAAAAATTTAGCCCCTATCCTCAGAAAATGGCCGGCCACATGCCTTGGTTTTCCGGCGAGCTTGGCCTTGTTGTGCAGGAATGGGTTGAATTGTTTGGTGTCTTCCAGTCACTGGGTTTTGGTGTTTCAGGTGTTGTTTGTTTTTGCTAATTTTGCAAGTGATATAATCTTACACTATAAGCAATTTGAAGTGTTTCGTATTCGTGTTAGTGTATATGCCCTAGAGGCCATTACTGTATCATACTAGTATGTATATTATTTGATGGAAGCTTGGGATATTCACAGTTGTATAGACAATCTTGCTCGAAATGGAAGTATGCTACTTGGTTTGTCTCTGCTTTAATGTGTACATGTGTTTCTTTATTGTATCATCTATACGCATTAGTGGGGCCCTTAGGATCTTTGCTTGATTACCAGCGTTGTGATGGCAGTCACACTCGTGGAAGCTGGGTAATCTATAAGCACATCCTTATACACACGTCCCTAGTCATGGGATTATCGAGACAGGGCATCGATACTCCGGAGTAGACTAGCGTATGCGCTTCTCATCCCAGTGCGGGAGGCGGTCTGTCCCACAGCCGTCGGTACATCGTGCTTGAGATAGTATGCGGGTGCTCGTTAGGTTACGAGTACACTGGCCAGGACTCGTCGGGAACAGTTGGTTGGTATTATACCTATCGTCAGTTATCAGTTCCCAGGTGACATGAGTACAGAGTAGTCCGCTGACTTGACACTGTCACTTCGCCTCAAGTGTGTTCCCACTGTACTTTGATTACTACCCTACCACGGCTCAAAGGAGTAGTGCAAACAGGTAGTAGTTGGGTGCAGTCAAGAAGCACTTGGAGGCAGTGACGGTTAGACAGGATTCGTCTCTCCCAGTATTGGGGGTTGGCATCGCACTGTGTCTAGGAGAGCCATTACACAAGTAGTCCCTGGCCAGGGCAAGCGAGATATACTGGTAGGTTTCCAGTGTTATCTCAGGGTGTTCTGGGCTACCCTCCGACACGACTTGTACCGCTATTAGGGGACTGACGTTTACCGCCCCCCTAGGCCCGCCATGCGATGTTATCAGACGAACATACCGGACTATACGGAGATTGTCACATATAGACTCAGAAGGAGTTCAGATGGGTTTCACCTCGTCCGTCTTCTTATCGGCATCTACCTAGGGACCGTTACGTACAGCTAGTGCCACTTGCAGTCTGTGGTTAAACCCACTGCCAGCGTAGTGTCGAGTCTTTAGAGTCCTACACAGAGGGTTATTCGCCTTTGGGCAAAACAGAGTAGAGGTCGCATGATTTTGCGACAGGGTTTGTTCTCATCCGCGCACTTGTGCACGTTTGGCGTCCGGACGGATATTACTAGCGGGCTCTGGTTTGAGCCAGATCCTAGTATATGTTTTCGGGTTAGTTTTATCTCATAGTATTCATGTTCCTCGGAACACGAATGCGGGTGTGTATGCACAGTTGATTGAGGCGGAGGAAGAGGATTTTCATTAGGGTTTCGGAACGGGTGTGTATGCACAGTTGACAGTCGTCTTTTTCCAAACCCTAATGAATTTGTGATATATCAATTAATAATATTAATTAAATGAAATTATGTCATGGTTGGGTTTGTTGACTTGTTGACAATGGTTGACTTGTTGACCATGGTTGAAACATTGACTATCATCATTACATATCAAAGATGCTATTTGATTCTAGCAAAACCATTTAATGTGATATGATAATAGTCTTATCAAGCCTTCCATCAACTTTTTCATTTAGATTAATTTTATTAATTTGATAATTCACTTGATATTGTTATGGTTGTAAAAAACCATCTCATTCTATCATAACATTTCTCTCTCTTCTCTTCTTCTTCTTCCTCCTCTAGTTCAAGGAGAACAATTCTCATGTGTTGAGAAATCTCTCCTTGAGATAAAATACTCTAAACCACTCTCTACTCACTCTACGGTTGAAGGTCTAGCAAGCCAAAGACCTTAGTTCTCTCAAAGTACGAGAAAGGAGCCCAAGGTTGAAATCCTCAGGTGGATCCATCTTTGACGAAAGAAGGCGACGAGGAAAGCATCATCCAACTACTACAAAGAGTTCAAGAAGAAGGAGTTCAAGTGAGGTATAACCCCTAACCGAGTAGACAACTCTCTTGTTAGGTTGCTAGTGTGTAGTTTTGCCAAGATCCGTTTTTGTAGTCCAAGTTACCTATACCGTAAAAAATCGTTTTTTACCATTTCCACAAGCCCGAAAGAACCGGGAGAGGTAACATGCACTTACAGTGGTATCAGAGCCTAACTAAACACACCCTAGCATGTTAGCAAAGTGTCTAGAATTTTAACCGAACGGAAAACCGCAAAAACACCCCGGAAACCCTAAGTTTCTGCCGATTTTTTTTCTGCTCTAAAAATAAAAAATCATGTCTTAAAAATCGGCTCAGGCTTTTCTAAGAACAGGCAAGAAAAACGATCACACGAGTCGACCAACTCACCGCGGTTCCACGGCCGAGTTGACTCGGCCGTGGATCGTTTTTATTGCAGTTTGTTTCTGGTGGGTTTTTGTGATTTTTGGGAATGTTTGTTTCTGCCCAGAATTTTCAGAGAACAAGTTGGCTTGTAGGGTGGTTACAAAGCCGTATTTTTGGTCGATGTTCTGTAGACTTTGGCTAATGGTTATATCTGTAATGTTCTATATGTATTGAACGTCTGCTAATCGCTATACGTCGATTAGTGGGGGTTATACATATCTGTGATCTGTGATGTTGATGGATTGTGTATATGAATTCGTTGGATTGTCGTGGATGAATAGCCGGGGAATTGTGAGATGAGAGTTTTGTTTATCTTTCAATTCTTGTAATATGTAAATTGATGTAATATTATTTGTATGGCCGCACAACCGGGTCGGGGTTGTAGCCGTCATTGTATAATTTCTTTTTACTGTTTTTTTGCTCCTAGGATAGACCCAAGGAGGGGTGCACAAACTACCGGGTATCTCGAAGTGCCGAGTGGCCTACTCACGAGTTGAGGGAGGTTGCTTCGCTTCGGGTACTTGGCGAGTAGTTTGCCGCACCCATAGGGGTCTAGGGTGGGGTGTGGCTATTCATCGCGACCGTGTAATCCGTTCTTCGTTACAAGCTCGTACGAATTGCGGATTCCTAGTATATCCAATGTATTCATCTGTGATCTGGAATGGCTATCATTGCATGTGACGAATGTTTATATATATCTATATGATATCTATTTAGGCGTTGCTTATGTTTTGCATCCGCACTAGTCCAGCCCCCGCTCTGTCGTTAGTTAAGTAACGTAACGGGTGATGACGGGACCCCGTGGCGAATGCGGATGGCATAAGCGTACGTCATATTTTCGTTGTTTTTTGCAATGGTAGGTTTAAATGATGGGACGCATTAAAAGAACTAATGCAAGAAAATAAACCAAGTAAAAGTCGTTGGAACACTTTTAAAACCACTCGGTTCTTTTCAAAAACCAACTTTTAAATGCGGAGCTTGAGCCACTCCTTTTAAAAGCTGTCTCGTTCCATCGATTATATCAAGTTCACTACGTTCACGGTTTCGCCAAAACCATTCGTAGCCCTCCATCTTTTCAGTTAAATATTCGGTAGTATTCAAGCTATGTATTTTGACCTCACGCCAAGGCATAGTGATTGGTAGCTGCCGGATATTTATCTGTTGCACAGATAGAATCCGTTGATTTGAGACAGTCGTACTGCCATTTTGGCCTACGTCAAGGGTAGGTATGGGTGGGTTCAAATTAATCTGGATAATGATGGGTAGAACTTGACATGTGACTTATGACATTTTGACCTCACGCCAAGGTCATAAGAGCATGGGGCAAAAATCCACATCGGGAGTTTCAAAAGAACTGAAACTTGCTAGCGCTGCATACCATTTGGAGTGTGATGATTCTGGTAGGATTCCTTCAGTTTTGTCACGCGATGATATTTGGATCCCGATCCTACTGTGAGTATATGCTACTCCTCGGGAAATTTCTCACTAAACGATCAATGCTATAAACCTAGTAGGTGTCTAGAAAGGTGTTAGCGGGGCTACGCCCCCAGGGAAAAGAGGTTATTTAATTAAGGAACTTCGCGAAAGCATTGGAAAACCTCCCTCGAAGTACCGACACTGGCCTGGCTGAACTGTTAAGCAAGTATTGTACGGTGAGATTGATCCCGACTAGTTCTTCCTTTATGGTTTGAGGAGGGATTTGAGAGACAGTGGGAGCCATCCTGTTTAGACAAATTAAAAACCACTCTAAACTTGCAAGAGCATCATGCGAAAGTGTTTCTTCTCTCTCTCCTAATTGCAGCGACCATTCGACATGACCGGACTTAAGTTATTACTAGATAAAAACATACTGACAAGGCCAAACTACAAAGATTGGCTCAAGAATGTCAAAATGGCAATCACTTATGACAAGTTGGGGTATCTTCTTACCACCAAAGCACCCCCTGTCCCAGGTCCCACCTCCAGCGTCGCGGATAAGGAAATCCGTAAGACATGGGAGATCGATTGCGCGAAAGCCAAATGCCTCGTGCTTGCCTCTATGGACAACGAACATCAGAGGAGGCACGAGAATATGGACCTCGAATCCATATTTCTTCGTACAAAAGAACTGTATGGAGAGCAGTCTCGTATCGCAAGATACGAAGTGTCGAAGAAGTTGTTTTCGGCAAGATTGGCCGTCGGATCATCGGTAGCGGAACACGTGCTTAAGATGATTGGCTACATAGAGGAGCTCGCGGACCTTGGGACCACGTTAGAGAATGAGCTCTATACGGACTTGATTCTTCAGTCCCTTCCTTCCACTTACGCCCAGTTCATCCTGAATTTCAACTTGCAAGAAAAGGAAGTTGAACTTTCAGAACTCCTCAACATACTGAGGAGTGCAGAGGGCACCCTACAGAAAGGTAGGGAAACATCCACTTTATTTGTAGGAGGATCTTCCTCTTCTAAGTCAAGGGCGAAAGCCAAGGGAAAGAAGAAGAAAGCCCCCGCCAAACCAAGGGGCGGTGTTAGTAAAGTGGATACGAAGGGAAAGGCAAAAGCAACAAAGGTAGCGGGAAAGCTTGTGGGGAAGGAAGAGTGCTTTTACTGTCACAAGAGTGGATACTGGAAGAAAGATTGCAGGGCCTGGAAGGCCAGAACACAGGATCTGAAGCAAGTTGCGGCTTCAGCTTCAGGTGTGTATGTTATTGAAAACTGTCTATCAATAAACTCTACTTCCTGGGTATTGGATATCGGATCAGGATCTCATATCTGTAATTCTTTGCAGGGGTTGAGAAAGCGTAGGTTTTTGAAGGCAGGTGACATGACCCTCAAAGTTGCAAACGGAGCTAGCATGGATGCTGAGGCCGTGGGGGACTATCACCTGGGAATGTCAGATGGACATGTTTTGGTTTTACGTAATTGCTTTTTTGTACCCAATGCAACTTGTAATTTCATTTCTGTATCTTTAGTTTCTAAAGAAGGTTATGAATTTGCGTTTGTAAGTAATGTTGTAAACATTCATCTTAATCAAGTTCTGATTGGGTCAGGTACATTGAGCAATGGTATATACGTATTAAACCAACCACAGATTTTCAATGTCCAGAATACACACAAAAGAAAGTCTCCAGAAATCAATCAGGCTTTCTTATGGCATTGTAGACTCGGTCACATCAATGAGAGAAGGTTGACGAAGTTACATACAGAAGGATATTTGGATCCGTTCGAATACCAATCGTATGCCACTTGTCAATCCTGTCTCAAAGGAAAGATGACAAAGACTCCGTTCACTGGACACGGAGTAAGAGCGAGCGAGCTTTTGGGACTCGTACACAGCGACGTGTGCGGTCCAATGTCTACACATGCGCGAAGCGGTTATTCTTACTTCATAACTTTTACGGATGATTTTTCAAGGTTCGGACATGTCTTCTTAATGAAGCATAAATCCGAAGCCTTTGGAAAATTCCAGGAATATAAGAATGAAGTACAAAAACAAATAGGCAAAAGTATCAAGACACTAAGATCTGATCGAGGTGGTGAATACTTGAGTTCCGAGTTCCTGGACTACTTAAAAGAGAATGGAATTCTCTCTCAGCTTACTCCTCCCTACACTCCGCAACATAACGGTGTATCGGAGAGACGGAACCGAACCCTATTGGATATGGTACGGTCCATGATGAGTAACGCTGAGTTACCGCGATCATTCTAGGGATATGCGCTAGAATCAGCCGCATACCTTTTGAACCGAGTTCCCACTAAGACTGTGCCTACCACACCATATGAGTTATGGAGTGGGAAGAAACCCTATCTTCAATACCTGAAGATTTGGGGATGTCCAGCTTTTGTCAAAAAGCAGCATGCGGACAAACTCGAGGCACGCTCAGTACTGTGCAAGTTTATGGGATACCCAAAGAACTCCAGGGGGTATCTTTTCTATTACGCTGAGGAACAAAAGATCATTGTTTCTCGTAATGCCCACTTTCTGGAACACCAGTTCTTAGAAAAAGAAATAAGTGGGAGCGCAATAGAACTGGAAGAAATTCCAGAACCACAATCTATTACTGAAAGCTTAGTAGAACCAGAGGGTTCAAAAGATCAGGACATTCCTACGCCGCTCCGCAGGAGTAGTAGGCAGTCTCATCCGCCCGAGAGATACTACGGTTTTCTCATAGACGGGGATAGAGAAGATTGCATCATTGATAGTGATGAGCCGACTAGCTTCCAGCAGGCCATTCAGAGCGTTGACTCGGTAAAATGGCTGGATGCAATGCGGACCGAAATGGAGTCCATGTACACCAACAAAGTATGGACGTTGGACGTTGCTCCAGATGGGGTAAAACCCGTAGGATGCAAGTGGATCTTCAAAAGGAAGATTGGTGTAGATGGACAGGTTGAGACCTATAAAGCTAGACTGGTTGCAAAGGGTTTTCGTCAAAGACCTGGTTTGGACTATGACGAGACCTTTTCTCCAGTGGCTATGCTGAATCCATTCGGATCCTTCTTGCCATTGCTGCCTTCCACGATTATGAGATTTGGCAGATGGACGTAAAGACCGCTTTTCTAAATGGAAATTTAGAGGAGTGTGTCTATATGGACCAGCCAGAGGGTTTCATTCAGAGTGGGAGCAGCAGAAAGGTGTGCAAGTTGCTTAAGTCCATCTATGGACTGAAGCAGACATCGCGGAGTTGGAACATCTGTTTTGATGAGACAGTCAAGGAATTTGGCTTTATCAAAAATCCAGATGAACCATGCATCTATAGTAGATTTGTAGCGAGAACTGTAGTATTCCTCGTTTTATACGTGGATGACATTCTCTTAATAGGAAATGACATTCCTATGCTACAATCTGTCAAAGGGTTCTTGTCACACAGGTTCTCCACGAAAAACCTGGGTGATGCCTCATACATTCTGGGGATCCGGATCTATCGTGACAGATCCAAGAGAATACTGGGACTCTCACAGTCCAGGTACATCGACACCATACTGAAAAGATTCAGTATGGAAGATTCCAAGCGCGGTAATCTACCGGCTTGTCACGAGATCACCCTCTCCAAAGAGATGTCTCCCAAGACTGATTTGGAAAGGGATCGCATGTCTATTATACCCTACGCTTCTGCGGTAGGCTCTATAATGTATGCGATGTTGTGTACCAGACCAGATGTAGCTTATGCACTGAGTATGGTAAGCCGGTATCAGTCAAACCCTGGGGAGAAACATTGGATAGCAGTAAAGAACATTCTCAAGTACCTGAGAAGGACTAAGGAGGTGTTCTTGGTGTATGGCGGAAAAGACCTCCAGATTGAGGCCTTTGCTGACTCCAGCTTCCAGAGTGACAAGGATGATTCCAAGTCCATGTCGGGTTTTGTCTTTACCCTCAATGGAGGGGCGGTGTGTTGGAAGAGTTCCAAACAGGAAACCGTTGCTGACTCGACTATGGAAGCGGAATATATCGCTGCATCTGATGCCGCAAAAGAAGCCGTCTGGATAAGGAAGTTCTTGAAAGAACTTCAGGTGGTTCCGTCCATTGTTGACCCAATACCTCTGTATTGCGACAACAACGGGGTTATAGCTTTAGCAAAGGAACCCAGGTCCCATCAGAAATCCAGACACATCTTGAGACGGTATCACCCGATCTGGGAGATCGTGGATCGCAAGGAGATCGAGGTTCGGAGGGTTGCTTCAGAAGATAACACTGCAGATCTATTCACAAAGGCATTTGATTACTACCCTACCATGGCTCAAAGGAGTCGTGCAAACAGGTAGTAGTTGGGAGCAGTCCCGAAGCACTTGGAGGCAGTGATGGTTAGATAGGATTCGTCTCTCCCAGTATTGGGGGTTGGCATCGCGCTGTGTCTAGGAGAGCCATTACACAAGTAGTCCCTGGCCAGGGCAAGCGAGATATACTGGTAGGTTTCCAGTGTTATCTCAGGGTGTTCTGGGCTACACTCCGACACGACTTGTACCGCTATTAGGGGACTGACGTTTACCGCCCCTCTAGGCCCGCCATGCGATGTTATCAGACGAACAGACCGAACTGTACGGAGATTGTCACATACAGACTCAGTAGGAGTTCAGATGGGTTTCACCTCGTCCGTCTTCTTATCGGCATCTACCTGGGGACCGTTACGTACAGCTAGTGCCGCTTGCGGTCTGTGGTTAAACCCACTGTCAGCGTAGTGTCGACTCTTTAGAGTCCCACACAGAGGGTTATTCGCCTTTGGGCAAAACAAATTAGAGGTCGCATGGTTTTGCGACAGGGTTCGTTCTCATCCGCGCACTTGTGCACGTTTGGAGTCCGGACGGATATTACTAGCGGGCTCTGGTTTGAGCCAGATCCTAGTATATGTTTTGGGGTTAGTTTTATCTCATAGTATTCATGTTCCTCGGAACACGAATGCGGGTTTGTATGCACAGTTGATTGAGGCGGAGGAAGAGGATTTTCATTAGGGTTTCGGAACGGGTGTGTATGCACAGTTGACAGTCGTCTTTTTCCAAACCCTAATGAATTTGTGATATATCAATTAATAATATTAATTAAATGAAATTGTGTCATGGTTGGGTTTGTTGACTTGTTGACCATGGTTGACTTGTTGACCATGGTTGAAACATTGACTATCATCATTACACATCAAAGATACTCTTTGATTCTAGCAAAACCATTTAATGTGATATGATAATAGTCTTATCAAGACTTCCATCAACTTTTTCATTTAGATTAATTTTATTAATTTGATAATTCACTTGATATTGTTATGGTTGTAAAAAACCATCTCATTCTATCATAACATTTCTCTCTCTTCTCTTCTTCTTCTTCCTCCTCTAGTTCAAGGAGAACAATTCTCATGTGTTGAGAAACCTCTCCTTGAGATAAAATACTCTAAACCACTCTCTACTCACTCTAGGGTTGAAGGTCTAGTAAGCCAAAGACCTTAGTTCTCTCAAAGTACGAGAAAGGAGCCCAAGGTTGAAACCCTCAGGTGGATCCATCTTTGACGAAAGAAGGCGACGAGGAAAGCATCATCCAACCACTACAAAGAGTTCAAGAAGAAGGAATTCAAGTGAGGTATAACCCCTAACCAAGTAGACAACTCTCTTGTTAGGTTGCTAGTGTGTAGTTTTGCCAAGATCCGTTTTTGTAGTCCAAGTTACCTATACCGTAAAAAATCATTTTTTACCATTTCCACAAGCCCAAAAGAACCGGGAGAGGTAACATGGACTTACAGTTCGTAGTTTTAACATTATTTCGGGTATTCGCATGTTGTCTAGGCAAAGTCAAAAAGTTCGAACGATTATCAAAAACCCATTTTTCTAAGTTTAACGTATTCGGAAAATCATGCAAATAATTCTGTGAACCCTCTAGAAGAATGAAACCCTAACTCGACATTTTAGATCGCGGATCCACGGTCATACCCTAGGGTTTGCCGCAGTTCTGTGGCGACATGAGTGAGGCTTGGGTCTGCACTTCTACGGCTGGTGCATAGGTATTGTGGCATGTTCTGGGTATTATTAAACTATGCTCAAGTGTTGAGCTCTCGAGAAATTGCGGGACTTTGATGAATCGATCGAAAAGTTTAACGTTGCCCGGATTTCATGTGATGGGATACAATACTTGAAATCCACAAATGTAGGTATGAGATAACTAGTTTGAATTTTATAAATCTAGCAATTTAGTCTCATTTGTTACCAAAGGATTTTGATGTTGATCAAAAGTCCGTCGCAATCACGTAGCGTACGCGGATACTCGCCGAGTAACCTTACTAGATAGCCATGCCCCATAGCTCCGACCAAGTGACTGTAGGAGAACCCCGTTGCCAAAAGCATCCGTTTGGGTGCTCGCGGTCGTGGTGTTCCGTCTTAGTGCACTTCGTCGACGGATCGGGGGGTGCGGCCGTTTTCTAAAGTTTCCAACGAGCATTCAATCAGTTTATCTGGAATCTTGTTGAATTACCCGACAGGTTATTGAAAAATGTTTTCAATATCGAGACTAAAATGCGGGGTTTATAATTGTTAGGCATGTGATGTCTAAGGAATTCATTTGGTTAGGCATGAAATCCAAAGTATGTGATACATTGGGTTTATGATGTCTAAGGTGGTTGCGGATTCCAACTGTTGTAGTTTTTCACTTTCTTTTCTGCGACCGTAAGTGTTATATGTGGTGTATCGCCGGTTTCGGTGTTATATGTCAACGACAATTGGGATACACATATTTACTTACGTTGATGACATGTGATGTTATGTGTTGCTGGGATATGCTATATTGGATCATCGTGTTTTGAATAGACGGGTTTTTTTTTATGTGAGATGAGAGTTTTTATTTTCATTCGTGTAAAATTCATTGTATGTAATATTATTTTATTGGGGAACTTCCGGGTTGAGGATGATTTCACCATTGATGTATATTATTTACTTTTTCGCATTCGGATAGACCCAAGACGGGGAGCACAAGTAACCGGGTTCTGGGGTCCAGTGGGAGACCATCTCGAGGAGTCGAGACCGGGTCTCCTAACTCTAGAATTGGTAGGGTTGCTTGCTGCTCTTGTAGGGGTCTAGGGATGTGGGTTTGGCTATTCATTACGACCGTGGAATCCGTGTTTTATACAGGCTTAATTTAAAACACGGAAATTCTAGTATATCTAATATTTCATATGTTATCTTTTGCTTCTCTGTGATGTGATCACTGTGATATGTTCATACGAATGCCTATATTATATATATATATATATATATATATATATATATATGATATATATTATATATTGTTGCTTTCGTTTCATATGTGATGCTTAGGAAGCATATTATGATAGGACTTCATTAATGAGATTAATGAAATAAAAGAAACCTAAAAGATGTTGTAAGAACTTGTTTTAAAAACTGGTAGCTCTAGTTCTTGCTTTGCATAGTGGTATTTGTGGAATATCCAGCACCTTATTCGATAAGGAAAGAGCTGAGATCCCTTCACCGGGAGTGACCACTTTAGCGAAACTAGCAGATGCTACAACCCTCGGTTTGTCTTTTGATTGCTTCTATAGTTTTTGCTTTGCATAGTGGTATTTGTGAAATATTCTGCACCTCATTCGATGAGGAAAGAGCCGAGATCCCTTCACCGGGAGTGACCTCTTTAGCAAAACTAGTAAAAACCTCAAAAACACTCATTTACAAAATCACTCGATTCTACGACGATATCAAGTTCATTATGCAAAAGGTTTTCTTAAAAACCTGTCGTAGCCCTCCGTCATTTCAGATAAATACTTTATAGTATTCATGCTACGTTTGTTGGCCTGCGTCAAGGCGTAGTGAGCGGTTGCTATTTATACTTATCTGCTAAAGCATATGATGCGATTGAGTTAGGGTAGTCGTGCGGCTTTGTTGGCCTGCGTCAAGGATCGTGCAGGTGGGTTTAATTCAATCGGGAAATGTACGGGTTGAACTTGACTAGCGGACTATGGTTTGTTGGCTTACGTCAAGGTCATAAGATGCTAGGGGTAAAATATTATCGGGAATTTCAAGTTTTGAAATTTGTAATAAGATTGCATACCTTCTATAAGATAGTTGGATCCCGATACCCACTGCGAGTAAGAGTTACTCCTGCGAGAGTTTTACACATTACAATTAGCCGATCAAGTAGGTGTCTAGAAAGGTGTTAACAGCCCCGTAGGAAAACGAGATTTATTTTAATTAGGTCCGTGCGAAAGCACGGGGAACCTCCCTCAAAGTACCAGCACTGGCCTGGCTGAAAGATTGGCGAACTTGTAGGTGTAATTAATCCCGGCTAGTCTTACCTTTTATGGTTTGAAGGAAGATTTGACTAAAACAGTGGGAGCCATCCTGATTAGATAAAATAATAACCAATCTAATCTTGCAAGAGCATACACAGCGTGCTTTCTTTCTCTCTCTCTCAAGGTAGCGACCATGTCATGCCTTAATCAAGATAATAATATGGATGTATTGACCGAACCCGCTTATTTTACTGAGCTGGGAAACGTTGGTCCCGCTCCAACTTATAATTGTTATAAGACCAAGCAGGAAATAGGGGATTACCAGGATTCCCGTGCCGCCAAAATGAAGAAAGTGCATGCTGATGCATCTTCTTCAGGTATGTTCATTACCGAGAACTGTTTCTCAGTATCCTCTACGTCCTGGGTATGAGATACCGGATCAGGATCCCATATATGTAATATGTTACATGGGCTAAAGATAGGTAGATAATTGGGAATAGGTGATAAGTTTCAAGAGTTGGAAACGGTGCAAGTGTTGCAGCCAAGCTTGTTGGCAGTTATCACCCTGTATTACCAAATACATTGATTCTGAACGAATGTTATTAGACACCGAATCTGATATACAACATCATATCAGTCTCTTTATTTAGTAAAGAAGGATATAATTTTGTATTGTTGGATAATATTTTGAACGTTTCCTATATCAAGAGTTGATCGGATCAGGCACGTTATCTAATGGCATATACGTTCTAAATCAAACTACAGTTCAATGTACAGAACACACACAAGAGGAAGAGTTCAGAAATGAACGAATCCTTCTTAAGACATTGTAGACTAGGTCATATCAATACGACACAACTAGCTAAGTTACATTAAAATGCATATTTAAATCAGTTTGAATTTACATCTTGTGAAACTTACCGGTCATGTCACAAAGATAAGATGACCATAGCTCCGTTTATTGGAAACAGAGAAAGAGTTAATAAACTCTTGGGATTGATACATGATGATGTATGTAAGTCCCCTGTCTACATATGCCAGGACTAGTTTTTTGTACTTCATTACATTCACTAATGATCTCTCAAGATTCGGACATATGTTCCAGTTGGAACACAAGTCTGAAACTTTTGAGAAATTCAAAGAATATAAGTTATAAGTAAAGAACCAAAACATGTATAACTATTATGTCCTTTGATGTGATCAGGGAGGAGAATACTTGAGCACGGAATTCCTGGACTATTCTAAAGCAGAATGAGATTCTCTCTCAGCATTACTCCTCCGTATACACTACAACACGTCGATGTATCGGTGCGGAGCAATCGCACCCTATTAGATATGGTGCGCTCTATGATGAGTACTACTGAGTTGGTTATTTCCTTTTAGGGAGTTATGCACTTGAGAAGCTGCATATCTATTGAATAGGGTTCCAACCAAATCAGGAACCTACCACTCCATATGTGATATGGTATGGGAAGAGCCCATGTCTTAAGCAAGTTAAGATTTGGGGTTGTCCGGCCTATGTCTAAAAGCAAAATCCGGACAAGCTCGAGACAAGGTCAGTTCTGTGGAAGTTTGTTGGATATCCCAAGCATTTGCGAGGGAATATCTTCCACCATACTGAGGAGAAAAAGGTGTTTTGTTTCTCAGCATGCCACCTTTTTAGAAAAGGAATTTCTTATGAAGAAATTAGTGATCATGAGGTAGAACTGGAAGGAGTTCCAGCTATACAAACTACAGCTGACGATTTGGTAGAACCGGAGGATTCAATAGTTCCCGACGAACCTCAGCCTCTCCGCCGATCTGGTAGAGTTCCTCATCCACCTGAGAGATACTTCGGTTTTCTCTGTGACAGTATGAGCGAGGATTGCATCATGAGATGATGACCCAATTAGTTTCGAGCAGGCCATCAAGAGTGGGGACTCTGTAAGAATGGCTGGATGCTAAGCGATCTGAGATGGAATCCATATACACCAACAAAGTATGGACTTTGGTTGCTTTATTTGAAGGGTTAAATCCCCATCAGGAGCAAGTATATCTTGAGAAGATTACTTGGTGTAGATGGAAAAGTTGAGACTTTCAAAGCTAGACTTGTTGAAAAGGGTTCACGTCATCAATCAGGTGTGGTTTATGATGAAAACTTTTCTCTAGTAGCTATGCTTAAGTCTATCTGGATCCTACTTGCCATTGCTACATACTATAACTACGATATCTGGCGGTTGGGTGCTATGGCTGCTTTTCTAGATACTGATTTAGAAGAGAGCGTCTATAAGTACATAGCCAAAGGGCTTCATAGTCAGTGGGAGCAGCGGAAACATGTGCAAGTTGCTTTACAGGTTAAAGCAGGCATCGCGGAGTTGGAACATCTGTTTTGATGTGGTAGTCAAAGTGTTTGACTTCATCAAAATGGTAGATGAACCTTGTATGTACAAAAGGGTAGTAGAGAGTATTGTGGTCTTTCTCGTATTGTACATGGATGACATACACTTGATAGGAAAGGTGTTTCCTATGCTACACTCGGTTAATCTCCTCTTATCACAAGGATTCTCCATTTAGGATCAAGGTGATACCTTCTAAATCATGGGTTTAGATCTATGAGATAGATCTAAGTGGATGTTAGGATTCTCACTAGGTATAGTGAGATGGTATCAATCGATCTTGGGGAAATCACTGGATAGCTTTCAGGGTGATAAGGTCGACTGAATGTCAGTCACAGGTATTGTCTTTACCTTCAGTAGAGGGACGGTATGCTGGAAGAGTTCCAAGTTAGATACCGTGACAAACTAGATGATAAAGATTGGATACATCGCTACCAATGATACTACCATAGAGGGAGTCTGGGTGTATATAAGTTCATGAGATGAACTTCGTTCCTACCATTGTGTGACAATGGAGTTATGGCTTTGGCCTAGGAACCCCTATCCCATCAGTGATTCAGACATATTCTGAGGCAGTATCACCTGATCATGGAGATGGTTGATCTCCAGGAAGATCGAGGATAGGAGAGTAGACATAGAGGACAACACGGCGGATCCACTCATAAAGGCCTTTTCCTAAAAGAGACTTTTATGGGATGGTTGTGTATGAGATACTACAAACACCGCTGATTGTTGGGTATTGGATACTACAGCAGATGGCCTTAGTGCAAGTGGGAGATTGTTAGTTATATGTATGCTGTCACGCCCCGCTTCCTGGTATACGGCGAAGGGGACGTGACTGGTCCGCTACGTATTTACTGTGAAGTAAATACGCTAAGCGTATCTAAGCAATATAAAAGTAATCACAAGAGACAAGAGATATAAAAAAATAACAGCAACTTTATTTATTAATATTCTTTTGTACAATGCATGAAAAAGAAATACAACTGAAGTAAAAACGATGCCTAAACAATGGCATACCAGGAAATTAAAGGTAGTGAATGGAAATGTACAATGTCTAGAGCTCGGGGTCTTCGAGGAACTGATCCAAGTCTTCACTGGTGGGCTCGATCTCTGCTGTGTCCAGATCACCTGACGACATTCATAGAAGAAGGAAATAGAATGTCGTCAGCGAACAGGTCGCTCGGTAAGTCCCAAAGTTAAGGGAGAAATAGAAAAGATAGAATAAGAATGTATTTTTCAAAGTTGTATAATATTGTAGAATATTGTGTTAGCGCTGTTGTTTGTAGCTTGGTACAGAAGGATGCCAGTGTATACGAGAGGGGTCTCTATATGCTAGAGACCAGGGCAAACTGAAAGTACAAGGAACCGTTATGCCACGGTACAACAGCAACAGGATTCATGTTAGGTGTCTTAATCTTACTGTCTCGTGCCACTTTTAACACCTTCCGTACCAATCTACCCCTTAAACCCCGTAGTGTTTTGATTGTATTGTTATATTGTATTGTATAAGTTATATAGTTGGATGACTGACCGAAATCATGATATCGGTAATGGATGTAATGGATGTAAACTGGAATCATGTAAATGGAAAGTATATCCATGGTTTGGTTCAGTCAAGTTGAATAGATTGATAACTGGATTCATGGATTCGTGTGTTCATGTTGAATTGTAATATTGTAGATTTATATGGTACTTGAATCATATTCAAGTCGGATTATGATCAGACTCAAACCCGAGTCAGACAGAAGAAATGTAAATCGAAGTCCTATATTTACAAGGGTCCTTAGGGTAATTTATAAAACTTGATGGGGTTTTATGTAAAAATACTTTTGTATAGTTTTCAAGATGCACCCTAAGTATTTATTATTCGTCTTTAGATTTGTAATGAATGTGGATTTTATATTGTGATATTTCTAGTGTAAATATCCTAATTTCATAAATAAAGGTATTTATTTGTAATATTGATTTATGTGGAATTTATGGTATTTTAGTGTAAAATTTGTTCTTGTGAATTTTAGAAAAAAGGTGGAATATTTATATCATAACAAAATAGATATTTTAATGATAAATATACATATATTTATACAAAATTAATTTTAATAAATATTTTATATTCAAAAAATCTCATTTTCTTAAGATGTTGTATTTTAAACCTTTCGAGACCGAATGCTCCTTGCGGAGGTCTGAATCTCGCACTACTAAGTCCGAGGATGTGCGATAAACCGCACCATCCCGAACGGGTTCCCCAAAATGGGTTGTAGCGGCGCTTTGCAAAGATTTTATAAATACTAATCCTTTAGAAGACGGTTTAATTAAGTAAATGGTATTTATTTGTAAAGATGTCGATTTTTTTTTCCGTATTCTATGTTCTAGTGACAAGTTCAAATCGCCTCTTCACCGCCAATTGTGGCCAGGTAAGTACAAGTGAAGAAAGGAGGGATCCGCTCACGAATCACCGTGATACGGGCCTTTTAAAGTTACCTTTCTCACTTGTCTCGCCTAGACACCACAAAGTCAAGTTTAGATAAACGACTGAAAGTTCACGACTTTCCTAATGAATGCGACAGTCCTTAATTGGATGAGTCTAGATATATTTTATTATTTCAAAAGTTATGTATTTATAAAAATGTATCAATACTAAAAGTTTTATTAAGTAAATGGTATTTTAATGAAAACGTTTTTTTTCTCGTATTCTAAATTTCCAAGATTATAGTACTATATTTAGATGGGAGTGTGTGAGGAGGTAGGTTATTACCTCGTGATCTATTTTAAGGTATAGCAAGATTAAGGGGGTTAAATGTGAAATCGAAACATTGTGGTATTTAAGTGAAAAATACGATAAATTGGAAAGGCTATCATTTCATGTGATGAAACTTGTTCAAATTATTTGTTAAATGTTTAATAGTCAACAATAAGATGTTTAAGCATGATTGAATTGGTGAGAAGTGAAATTTTATAGAAAACCGAATCGGAAATCGGATTTGTTCCGATTCCGTCGGGTTTTGTAATTTCGTATTTTAGAGAATAAGAAAGAGGGATAGAATGGGACTTACAGTTTTGGACAACATTAGAGAGTGAGAGGGAAGTAGATGGTTCGCTGGTGCGTCGATTCGTCGCCAAGAGTTCCTAGCACGATCACCGGAAATTCGCCGTCGTTTTCGTCGGCGCTTCGCCTTTCGCTCGTTTCCAAAGTACACAAGATTTTCTTGAGATTTTGAGAGAGTGGGCTCAGAATTTTGGGATGAGAGGGTAGAAGGTAGGGGTGTATTTATAGGGTTAGGCTAGGGTTAGGGTAGATGTAGGGTTTTTAATTAAAAAATGTAAAAATATCGGAAAATTCATTAAAAATTGTAGTAAATAGGTGTTAATGGGCTCTCTGGAGGTGGTCTGAAAAATTAAAGTATACAGGGGGTATAAGGAGTTGAAAGGGCACAAAATTGTAGTTGGAGACTCGGCCGTCACAGGCCGAGTTGGGATTGCAGAAGATGGGGGGTCGCCGGGGGTAGCTACTGGTTCTTCTAACTTTTCATAGGTAGTGGGGTTTTTATGAGAAAACACGTGTTGACTGTTGATATTCTAAAAATTTTAAAACAAAATAATATTAAAAATAATGTGGGGCAGGGGATTTGAACTCTGCTGGCTTGGTTCAGCAATGCAAGGTATTACCAATGAGCTACAAGCTCCTTCTTGTAATTATGGTGTGAAATAAATACTTAAAGAGATATCAGCAACATTAAATACTCCAAGTATACTTTGAATTTAAATCAATTCTTTGTACATTAAAAATGGAGTTGTTACAGTCTACCCTCCTTACAAAAATTTCGTCCTCGAAATTTACAACTTTTATTTGAGGACTAGTTTACAAAGAGGTGTGGATATCTAGTACGCATTTCATCCTCCGTTTCCCAAGTGGACTTTCCTGGAGTGTCTTTTCTCCACATGACTCGGACCAAGTTAACTTCCTTGTTCCGAAGTGTCTTCACTTTTCTATCCAGGATCTCCACAGGCTGTTGCTCACAAGACAAATCAGGCTGTATAGTGAGCTCGGAATGATCGAGAACATGGCTGGGGTCACTCACATACCTTCTGAGTTGGTATATGTGGAACACGTTATGCACTCCTTCCAATGAAGGTGGAAGCGCTAAGCGGTATGCCACTTCACCGACTCGTTCGAGTATGTCGAACGGTCCAATATATCTTGCACTTAGCTTACCCCGTCTTCTAAATCGGATCACTCCACGGTTCGGAGATATCATCAAGAACACATGATCTGCTGGCTGGAACTCCGGATGATGTCTCTTTGTATCAGCCCAGTGCTTCTGTCGATCTTGGGCTATGCGCATCTTTTCCCTGATAGTACGAACCACATCAATAGTCGCTACTATCATCTCTGGTCCAAGAAGTTCCCTATCTTCGATGTCATCCCAACTTAATGGTGATCGACACTTCCTTCCATACAATGCTGCAAAAGATGCCATTCCTATGCTTGCTTGGTAGCTGTTGTTGTATGAAAACTCCACAAGATATAGGTGATCTTCCCACGATCCTTTGAAGTCTAACATACATGCTCTGAGCATATCCTCCAAGATCTGAATAGTTTGTTCCGACTAACCATCTGTTTGTGGATGATAAGCCGTGCTGAAGTTCAGACTTGTTCCCAAGCTTGCTTGCAGACTTTGCCAAAATTGCGATCGAAACATGGTGTCACGATCGGAGACAATGCAGACCGGTACTCCATGAAGTCTCACAGTTTCCTATATGAGTTCATGGGTATCAGAGATAGTAAATTATGAAGAGTTTAAATCTTTAAATAGATTATTACCTCCATGTACTTCCTTGCTAGTGTCTCAGTGTTAGTGTATATGCCCTAGAGGCCATTACTGTATCATACTAGTTTGTATATTACTTAATGGAAGCTTGGGATATTGACAGTTGTATAAACAATCTTGCTCAATATAGTAGTATGCTACTTGGTTTGTTTCTACTTCAATGTGTACATGTGTTTATTTTAGTATATCACCTATACACATTAGTGGAGCCCTTAGGATCTTTGCTTGATTACCAGCGTTGTGATGGCAGTCACACTAGTGGGGGCTGGGTAATCTATAAGAACATCCTTATGCAGGTCCCTAGTCGCAGGACTATCGAGACAGGGCATCGATACTCCGGAGTAGACTAGCGTATGCGCTTCTCATCCCAGTGTGGGAGATGGTCTGTCCCACAGCCATCGGTACGTCGTACTGGAGATAGTATGCGGGTGCTCGTTGGGTTACGAGTACACTGGACAGGACTCGTCGGGAACTGTTGGTTGGTACTATACCTATCGTCAGTTATCAGTTCCCAGGTGACATGAGTACAGCTTAGTCCGCTGACTTGACACTGTCACTTCGCCTCGAGTGTGTTCCCACTGCACTTTGATTACTACCCTACCACGGCTCAAAGGAGTCGTGCAAAAAGGTCGTTTTTGGGTGCAGTCCCGAAGCACTTGGAGGCTGTGACGGTTAGACAGGATTCGTCTCTCCCGGTATTGGGGGTTGACATCGCGCTGTGTCTAGGAGAGCCATTACACGAGTAGTCCCTGGACAGGGCAAGCGAGATATACTGGTAGGTTTCCAGTGTTATCTCAGGGTGTTCTGGGCTTCACTCCGACACGACTTGTACCGCTATTGGGGGACTGACGTTTACCGCCCCGTAGGCCCGCCATGCGATGTATCATACGAACAGACCGGACTGTATGGAGATTGTCACAGTCAGACTCAGTAGGAGTTCAGATGGGTTTCACCTCGTCAGTCTTCTTGTCGGCATCTACCTGGGGACCGTTACGCACAGCTAGTGCCGCTTGCGGTCTGTGGTTAAACCCACTGCCAGCGTAGTGTCGAGTCTTTAGAGTCCCACACAGAAAGCTATTCGCCTTTAGGCAAAGGAGTAGAGGTCGCATGGTTTTGCGACAGGGTTCGGTCATATCCGTGCACTTGTGCACGTACAGTGTCCGGACAGTTAACACCAGCGGGCTTTGGTTTAAGCCAGATCCTAGTGTACGTTTTGGGGTTGGTTTTATCTCGTATGTATTCGTGTTCCTTGGAACGCGGATGCGGGTGTGTATGCACAGTTGACAGAGAGACAGAGGGAGAGTATTCTCATTGGGGTTGTTGACTGTTGACCATTGACTTTTGCTTAACCCTAATGAGAATAAGATATATGATTAACATTAATATTAATTAAGTATTATAGTGACATGGTTGTTGAGGGGTTGACATTGTTGACTTGTTGACTTTGTTGACCGGTTGACTAGGTTAGACTAGTTGACCATCATCATGACAATGGCTATCATTCCACGGCAAAGACTTTTGCTTTCTTGTTTATTTATGCAAAATGAGTGCATGAAATGATATAGCCATTTTGACTTGAACCATTTACACAATACTTGATTACTATTTTTGTGATGATGGCTTTTGGATTATGAGAGGTGAGAATGAGAAGAGTATGGTTCATTCTATCATTTTGCTTTCTCTCTCTTGAGCTCTCTCATTCTCAAGCTCTCCCTCTTCCTCTTACTCTCTCTACCTCAAGGCAAACCATTCTCATGTGTTGAGACTCATTACCTTAGAGATAAAAAGACACCAAAACATTCCTCTACTCATTCTAGTTCACAAGGCCTAGCAAGCCAAGTGATCTAGTTTATTCAAAGGTCGAAGAAGAATCCAAAGGTAGAAGCTTTCGGGTGGATCCATCTTCGGCGCAAGGAGACGACGAGGTGAGGCCGATCCGTACACCGGGAGGAGTCGAAGACGAAGGAGTTCAAGAAAGGTATAGCCCCCTAACCGAGTAGGTAAACTCTTGTTAGGTTGTTAGCTAGTAGTTTAACAAAGATCCGTATTGGTAGTCCATGTTACCACCCTCTTGAAAATCGTTTTTCACCAATTCCGCAACCCCGTAAGTACCGGGGAAGGGTAGCATGGACTTACAGTGGTATCAGAGCCTACTTAAACTCTATCTAACATGTTAGCAAAGTAACTAGAAGATCGATCAAAGAAAAAGTCACGAAACGAACCCGATATGTCAAGTTTCTTCCGATTTTTTTTCTGTTCAAAAATTGATAAATTTCATCTTAAAAATCGGCTCAGGCTTTTTATTAAATAACCACAAAATTTGGTCCCACGAACCGATCAAAGCGCCGCGGAAACGCGGCGGGAGCACGCTCGCCGAGTTGACTCGGCTGAGGTCCAAATTTTATGCAGTGTATTTCTGGGGTTGTTTTGGGATTTTTGGAATATGTCTTTTCAGCCCAGATTTTCCAGAACGAAAATTTTGTGTTTGGGGCCTAAAAATCCGTATTTTTGATCGAACTTCTAAAGACTTAAGCTGACGGGTTTTTATCTGTGATGTGATATTTGTATTGAACGTCTGCTAATCTCTATATGTCGATTAGTGGGAGTTGTACAAATCTGTGATCTGTAATGACATTGGAATGTGTATATGAATTCATTGGATTGTCGCGGGTGAATAGCCGGGGGTTGTGAGACGAGAGTTTTCTTTTCTTTCAATTCATGTAAATTTGTAAATTGATGTAATAATTATTTGTATGGCCGCACAACCGGGTCGGGGTTGTAGCCGTCATTGTATAATTTCTTTTTACTGTTTTTGCTCCTAGAATAGACCCATGGAGGGGGTGCACAAACTACCGGGTATCCCGAAGTGCCGAGTGGCCTACTCATGGAGTTGTGAGAGGTTGCTTCGCTTCGGGTACTTGGCGGGTAGTTTGCCGCACCCGTAGGGGTCTTGGGTTGGGTATTGGCTATTCACCGCGACCGTGTAATCTGCTTTTCGTTACAGGCTCGTACGAATTGCGGATTCCTAGTATATCCAATGTGTTCATCTGTGATCTGAAATGGCTATCATTGCAATATATCTATATATGATATTATTTAGGCGTTGCTTATGTTTTGCAGCCGCGCTAGCCCAGCCCCCGCTCTGTCGTTAGTTAAGTAACCTAACGGGTAATGACGGGGCCCCGTGGCGAATGCGAATGGCATAAGCGTACGTCATATTTTGGTTGTTTTCTGCAATGGTAGGATTAAATGATGGGACGCATTAAAAGAACTAATGCAAGAAAAATACGCATTAAAAGAACTAATGCAAAGAAAAATAAACCAAGTAAAAGTCATTGGAACACTTTCAAAAACCACTCGGTTTCTTTTCAAAATAACTTTTAAACGTGGAGCTTAAGCCACTCCTTTTAAAAGCTATCTCGTTCCATTGATTATATCAAGTTCGCTACGTTCACGGTTTTGCCAAAACCATTCGTAGCCCTCCGTCGTTTCACATGGATGGTCAATAGTATTCAAGCTATGTATGTTGGCCAAAGTCAAGGCATAGTGATTGGTAGCTATTGGGTATTCATGTGCAGCATAGATAGATTTGTTGGTTTGGGGCAGTCGTACTACCATTTTGGCCAAAGTCAAGGGTATGTGCGGATGGGCTCAAATTAATCTGGAGAATGACGGGTAGAACTTGACATGTGACTTATGATATTTTGGCCAAAGTCAAGGTCATAAGAGCATGGGGCAAAAATCCACATCGTGAGTTTCAAAAGAACTGAAACTTGCTAGTGTTGCATACCATTTGGAGTGTGATGATTCTGGTAGGATTCATTCAGTTTCGTCACGCGATGATATTTGGATCCTGATCCTACTGTGAGTATATGCTACTCCTCGGGAAATTTCTCACTTAACGATCAATGCTGTAAACCAAGTAGGTGTCTAGAAAGGTGTTAGCGGGGCTACGCCCCCAGGAAAAAGAGGTTCTTAAATTAAGGAACTTCGCGAAAGCGTTGGAAAACCTCCCTCGAAATACCAACACCAGCCTGGCTAAACGGTTAAGCAAGTATTGTACCGTGAGATTGATCCTGACTAATTCTTCCTTTTTGGTTTGAGGAGGGATTCGAGAGACAGTGGGAGCCATCCTGTTTAGACAAACTAAAAACCACTCTAAACTTGCAAGAGCATCATGCTGAGTGTTTCTTCTCTCTCTCCTAATTGCAGCGACCTATCAACATGACTGGACTTAAGTTACTTCTAGATAAAAACATACTGACAGGGCCAAACTACAAAGATTGGCTCAGGAATGTCAAAATGGCAATCACTTATGACAAGTTGGGGTATCTCCTTACCACCAAAGCTCCCCCTGTCCCAAGTCCCACCTCTAGCGTCGCGGATAAGGAAATCCGTAAGACTTGGGAGATTGATAGCGCGAAGGCCAAGTGCCTCGTACTTGCCTCTATGGACAACGAACATCAGAGGAGGCACGAGAATATGGACCTCGAATCCATATTTCTCCATACAAAAGAACTCTATGGAGAGCAATCTCGTATCGCAAGATACGAAGTGTCGAAGAAGTTATTTTCGGTAAGGTTGGCCATCGGATCATCGGTAGCGGAACACGTGCTTAAGATGATTGTCTTCATTGAGGAGCTCGCGGAACTTGGGACCATGTTAGAGAACGAGCTCAATACGGACTTGATTCTCCAGTCCCTTCCTTCCACTTACGCCCTGTTTATCCTGAACTTCAACTTACAAGAAAAAGAAGTTGAACTTTCAGAACTCCTCAACATGCTGAGGAGTGCAGAGGGCACCGTACAGAAAGGTAGGGAAACATCCACTTTGTTTGTAGGAGGATCTTCATCTTCTAGGTCCAAGGCGAAAGCCAAGGGAAAGAAGAAGAAAGCCTCCGCCAAACCAAGGGGCGGTGTTAATAAAGTGGATACGAAGGGAAAAGCAAAAGCAACAAAAATAGCGGGGAAGGTTATAGGGAAGGAAGAGTGCTTTTTCTGTCATAAGAGTGGTCACTGGAAGAAAGATTGCAGGGCTTGGAAAGCCAGGACACAGGAACTGAAGCAAGTTGCGGCTTCAGCTTCAGGTGTGTATGTTATTGAAAACTGTCTATCAATAAACTCTACTTCCTGGGTATTGGATACCGGATCAGGATCTCATATCTGTAATTCTTTGCAGGCGTTGAGAAACCGTAAGGTTTTGAAGGCAGGTGACATGACCCTCAAAGTTGTAAACGGAGCTGGCATGGATGCTAAGGCCGTGGGGGACTATCACCTGGGAATGTCAGATGGACATGTTTTGGTTTTGCGTAATTGCTATTTTGTACCGAACGCAACTTGTAATATCATTTCTGTATCTTTGATTTCTAAAGAAGGTTATGAATTTGCGTTTGTAAGTAATGTTGTAAACATTCACCTTAATCAAGTTCTGATTGGGTCAGGTACATTAAGCAATGGTATATACGTACTAAACCAACCACAGATTTTCAATATCCAGAATACACACAAAAGAAAGTCTGCGGAAATAAATCAGACTTTCTTATGGCATTGTAGACTGGGTCACATCAATGAGAGAAGGTTGACGAAGTTACATACAGAAGGATATTTGAATCCGTTCGAATATCAATCTTATGCCACTTGTCAATCTTGTCTCAAAGGAAAGATGACAAAGACTCCGTTCACTGGACACGGAGTAAGAGCGAGCGAGCTTTTGGGACTCGTACACAGCGACGTGTGCGGTCCAATGTCTACACATGCGCGAAGCGGTTATTCTTACTTCATTACCTTTACGGATGACTTTTCAAGGTACGGTTATGTCTTCTTAATAAAACATAAGTCCGAAGCCTTTGGAAAATTCCAGGAATATAAGAATGAAGTAGAAAAACAAACCGGCAAAAGTATCAAGATTCTAAGATCGGATCGAGGTGATGAATACTTAAATGCCGAGTTCCTGGACTATTTAAAAGAGAAAGGAATTCTCTCTCAGCTTACTCCTCCATACACTCCGCAACATAACGGTGTATCGGAGAGACGGAACCGAACCCTATTGGATATGGTACGGTCCATGATGAGTAACGCTGAGTTACCGCGATCATTCTGGGGATATGCACTAGAATCAGCTGCATACCTTTTGAACCGAGTTCCAACTAAGACTGTGCCTACTACACCATATGAGATGTGGTATGGGAAGAGACCCTATCTTAATCACATTAAGACATGGGGAAGTCCAGCTTTTGTCAAAAAGCAGCATGCGGACAAGCTCGAGGCACGCTCCGTAGAGTGCAAGTTTGTGGGATATCCAAAGAACTCCAAGGGATATCTCTTCTATTACGCAGAGGAACAGAAGATCATTGTTTCTCGTAATGCCCATTTTCTAGAACACAAGTTCTTAGAAAAGGAAACAAGTGGGAGCGAAATAGAACTGGAAGAAATTCCAGAACCACAGACTATTACTGAAAGCTTAGTGGAACCGGAGGGTTCAAAAGAAAATGACATTCCTACGCCGCTCCGCAGGAGTAGTAGGCAGTCTCATCCGCCCGAGAGATACTACGGTTTTCTCATAGACGGGGATAGAGAGGATTGCATCATAGATTATGATGAGCCGACTAGCTTCCAGCAGGCCATTCAGAGCGTTGACTCGGTAAAATGGCTGGATGCAATGCGGACCGAAATGGAGTCCATTTACACCAACAAAGTATGGACGTTGGACGTTCCTACAGATGGGGTAAAACCCGTAGGATGCAAGTGGATCTTCAAAAGGAAGATTGGTGTAGATGGACAGGTTGAGACCTATAAAGCTAGACTGGTTGCAAAGGGTTTTCGTCAAAGACCTGGTTTGGACTATGACGAGACCTTTTCTCCAGTAGCTATGCTGAAATCCATTCGGATCCTTCTTGCCATTGCTGCCTTCCACGATTATGAGATTTGGCAGATGGACGTAAAGACCGCATTTCTAAATGGAAATTTAGAGGAGTGTGTTTATATGGACCAGCCAGAGGGTTTCATTCAGAGTGGGAGCAGCGGAAAGGTGTGCAAGTTGCTTAAGTCCATCTATGGACTAAAGCAGGCATCGCGGAGTTGGAACATCTGTTTTGATGAGACGGTCAAGGAATTTGCTTTATCAAAAATCCAGATGAGCCATGCATCTATAGTAGATTTGTAGCGAGAACTGTAGTATTCCTCGTTTTATACGTGGATGACATTCTCTTAATAGGAAATGACATTCCTATGCTACAATCTGTCAAGGGGTTCTTGTCACACAGGTTCTCCATGAAAGACCTGGGTGATGCCTCATACATTCTGGGGATCCGGATCTATCGTGACAGATCCCAGAGGATATTAGGACTTTCACAGTCCAGGTACAACGACACCATACTGAAAAGATTCAGTATGGAAGATTCCAAGCGCGGTAATCTACCGGCTTGTCACGGGATCACCCTCTCCAAAGAGATGTCTCCCAAGACTGATTTGGAAAGGGATCGCATGTCTATTATACCCTACGCTTCTGCGGTAGGCTCTATAATGTATGCGATGTTGTGTACCAGACCAGATGTAGCTTATGCACTGAGTGTGGTATGTCGGTATCAGTCAAACCCTGGGGAGAAACATTGGATAGCAGTAAAGAACATTCTCAAGTACCTGAGAAGGACTAAGGAGATGTTCTTGGTGTATGGCGGAAAAGACCTCCAGATCGAGGCCTTTGCTGACTCCAGCTTCCAGAGTGACAAGGATGATTCCAAGTCCATGTCGGATTATGTCTTTACCCTCAATGGAGGGGCGGTGTGTTGGAAGTGTTCCTAACAGGAAATCGTTGCTGACTCGACGATGGAAGCGGAATATATCGCTGCTGCAGATGCCGCAAAAGAAGCTGTCTGGGTAAGAAAGTTCTTAACTGAACTTCAGGTGGTTCCGTCCATTGTTGATCCAATACGTCTGTATTGCGACAATAACGGGGCTATAGCTTTAGCAAAGGAGCCAAGGTCCCATCAGAAGTCCAGACACATCTTAAGGCGGTATCACCTGATCAGTGAGATCGTGGGTCGCTAGGAGATCGAGGTTCGGAGAGTTTCTACAGAAGACAACACTGCTGATCCACTCACAAAGGCCTTACCCCAGACTCAGTTCGAGCGGCTAATCGAGATGATAGGTCTTCGATACGCCAGTACATGGCCTTAGTGCAAGTGGGAGATTGTTAGTGTATATGCCCTAGAGGCCATTACTGTATCATACTAGTTTGTATATTACTTAATGGAAGCTTGGGATAGTCACAGTTGTATAAACAATCTTGCTCAATATAGTAGTATGCTACTTGGTTTGTTTCTACTTCAATGTGTACATGTGTTCATTTTAGTATATCACCTATACACATTAGTGGAGCCCTTAGGATCTTTGCTTGATTACCAGCGTTGTGATGGCAGTCACACTAGTGGGGGCTGGGTAATCTATAAGCATATCCTTATGCAGGTCCCTAGTCGCAGGACTATCGAGACAGGGCATCGATACTCCGGAGTAGACTAGCGTATGCGCTTCTCATCCCAGTGTGGGAGATGGTCTGTCCCACAGCCATCAGTACGTCGTACTGGAGATAGTATGCGGGTGCTCGTTGGGTTACGAGTACACTGGACAGGACTCGTCGGGAACTGTTGGTTGGTACTATACCTATCGTCAGTTATCAGTTCCCAGGTGACATGAGTACAGCTTAGTCCGCTGACTTGACACTGTCACTTTGCCTCGAGTGTGTTCCCACTGCACTTTAATTACTACCCTACCACGGCTCAAAGAAGTCGTGCAAACAGGTAGTTTTTGGGTGCAGTCCCGAAGCACTTGGAGGCTGTGACGGTTAGACAGGATTCGTCTCTCCCGGTATTGGGGGTTGACATTGCGCTGTGTCTAGGAGAGCCATTACACGAGTAGTCCCTGGCCAGGGCAAGCGAGATATACTGGTAGGTTTCCAGTGTTATCTCAGGGTGTTCTGGGCTTCACTCCGACACGACTTGTACCGCTATTGGGGGATTGACGTTTACCGCCCCCTAGGCCTGCCATGCGATGTATCAGACGAACAGACCGGACTGTATGGAGATTGTCACAGTCAGACTCAGTAGGAGTTCAGATGGGTTTCACCTCGTCAGTCTTCTTGTCGGCATCTACCTGGGGACCGTTACGCACAGCTAGTGCCGCTTCTGGTCTGTGGTTAAACCCACTGCCAGCGTAGTGTCGAGTCTTTAGAGTCGCACACAGAAAGCTATTCGCCTTTAGGCAAAAGAGTAGAGGTCGCATGGTTTTGCGACAGGGTTCGGTCACATCCGTGCACTTGTTCACGTACAGTGTCCGGACAGTTAACACTAGCGGGCTTTGGTTTAAGCCAGATCCTAGTGTACGTTTTGGGGTTGGTTTTATCTCGTATGTATTCGTGTTCCTCGGAACGCGGATGCGGGTGTGTATGCACAGTTGACAGAGAGACAGAGGCAGAGTATTCTCATTGGGGTTGTTGACTGTTGACCATTGACTTTTGCTTAACCCTAATGAGAATAAGATATATGATTAACATTAATATTAATTAAGTATTATAGTGACATGGTTGTAGAGGGGTTGACATTGTTGACTTGTTGACTTTGTTGACCGGTTGACTAGGTTGGACTAGTTGACCATCATCATGACAATGGCTATCATTCCATGGCAAAGACTTTTGCTTGCTTGTTTATTTATGCAAAATGAGTGCATGAAATGATATAGCCATTTTGACTTGAACCATTTACACAATACTTGATTACTATTTTTGTGATGATGGCTTTTGGATTATGAGAGGTGAGAATGAGAAGAGTATGGTTCATTCTATCATTTTGCTTTCTCTCTCTTGAGCTCTCTCATTCTCAAGCTCTCCCTCTTCCTCTTGCTCTCTCTACCTCAAGGCAAACCATTCTCATGTGTTGAGACTCATTGCCTTAAAGATAAAAAGACACCAAAACATTCCTCTACTCATTCTTGTTCACAAGGCCTAGCAAGCCAAGTGATCTAGTTTATTCAAAGGTCGAAGAAGAAGCCAAAGGTAGAAGCTTTCGGATGGATCCATCTTCGGCGCAAGGAAACGACGAGGTGAGGCCGATCTATACACCGGGAGGAGTCGAAGACGAAGGAGTTCAAGAAAGGTATAGCCCCCTAACCGAGTAGGTAAACTCTTGTTAGGTTGTTAGCTAGTAGTTTAACAAAGATCCGTATTGGTAGTCCATGTTACCACCCTCTTGAAAATCGTTTTTCACCAATTCCGCAACCCCGTAAGTACCGGGGAAGGGTAGCATGGACTTACACTCAGTTGATTGGCCAACTCGAAATGGGATGAAGTGAGCCGACTTTGTGAGTCGATCCACAATGACTCATACGGCATCGTTACCCTTTGTGCTGCGAGGAAGAGCAGTCACAGAATCCATCGTGATGTGTTTCCACTTCCATTCTGGGATTGGTAACGGTTGAAGTAATCCAGCAGTCCTGTGATGTTCAGCCTTTACTTGCTGACACACCAAGCATTTTGCGACGCTTCTGGCTACTTCACGCTTCATTCCATGCCACCAATAATTCTGACGTAGATCTTTGTACATTTTGGTACCTCCAGGGTGTACTGAGTAGGGAGAGTTGTGAGCTTCTTTCATTAACTCTTCCCGAACAGGACCTTTTGGTACACACAATCTGCTGCTGTATCTCAAAGATCCGTCTTCATGGATGATGAAGTCTGTTCTGAGTCCATTCTCCACTTGTTCTCTGATCTTTTGCAACTTAGTATCACTTGCTTGGTCTGCTTTGATCTGATTGACAATGGTTGATTGAACTTGTAAATTCATCAAACTTGAAGTATTACCTGGCATGGCTACTTCAATCTCCATCTGATGCAAGTCTTGTTGAAGTTTCCACTGAGCGGTGAGATTCATTGCTAATGGTTGGCGACTAAGTGCATCAGGTACCACATTCACCTTCCCTGGGTGATATTGCAAGTTGATGTCAAAGTCCGCCATGAGTTCTAACCATATTCTTTGCCGCATATTCAACTCTTTCTGAGTAAATACGTACTTCAGGCTCTTATGATCTGTGTAGATGTTCACTCGTTCACCAAGTAGATAATGACGCCAAATTATGAGAGCAAAGATGACGGCTGCCAATTCCAAATCATGCGTCGGATAATTGCGCTCATGAATCTTCAGCTGTCTTGAAGCATAAGCCACAACTTTACCGTGCTGATGTAGAACACATCCTAATCCCTTACCGGATGCATCGCAATGCACTTCGAATCCTCCAGATTGATCCGGTATAACGAGAATAGGTGCTGATGTCAACCTTGACTTGAGTTCTACGAAAGCTTGTTCGCATGCTTCTGACCACACAAAATCTTCATCTTTACGTGTGAGCTTGGTCAGGGGTGTTGCTATCTTCGAATATCCTTCAATGAATCTTCTGTAATATCCGGCTAGACCTAAGAAACTCCGAATGTCCTTCACTGACTTTGGTGTAGGCCATTCGCTAACTGCTGAAACTTTTGCTGGATCCACCGAGATTCCTTCTCCTGATATGATGTGTCCAAGAAAACCAACTTGCCTTAGCCAAAACTCGCACTTGCTGTACTTGGCATAGAGCTGATGTTGTCGAACAGTTTTCAGGACAATTCGTAGATGTTCTGCATGCTCTTTCCGATTCTTAGAATACACCAGGATGTCGTCGATGAAGATGACAACAAACCTGTCTAAGTACTCCCGGAAAACTTGATTCATTAGGTTCATGAATATTGCGGGTGCGTTGGTTACTCCAAATAGCATCACGAGAAATTCGTAATGTCCATAGCGAGTTCTGAAAGCTGTTTTGTGAATATCAGTTTCCCTGACCTTCACCTGATGATAACCTGAACGAAGATCCAATTTAGAGAAAACACAAGATCCACTTAGTTGATCGAATAAATCGTCGATGCGCGGAAGTGGATACTTGTTCTTTATAGTGACTTCGGTCAAGGCTCTGTAATCGATGCACATTCTGTATGAACCTTTCTTCTTCTTCACAAGTAGTACATGTGATCCCCAACTTGAAGTGCTGGGACGCATCCATCCTTTCGCCAGTAATTCGTCCAACTGTGTTCGGACTTCCTTCAAATCTTCCGGACTTAAACGATAGGGTGCTTTGATCACCGGTTGTGCTCCTGGTACTAAATCAATACTGAATTCAAGAGCTCGATCGGGAGGCAAACCTGATATATCGTCAGGAAATATATCGTCGAACTCTCGAACCACATCTGGCCTTGATTCTTCCTCCGCTTGAGCTACTGCAACTACTGCTTCTCTTGGCTTCGCTTTGTAGGTACTTGGCTCCAGTGTACGGTCTCCGCTTTTGAAATAGAAGACCGGATGGTCTGGAATCTCGAATACTACTATTCTTTGACGACAGTCAATGGTAGCATAAAAAGTTCCAAGCCAATCCATTCCTAGAACCATATCGAAGTTCGGTATGTCCAGCACTTTGAAGTCAGCATAAAACTCTCTGGTGCAGATGACGACTGGACACAAACGGTATCCCATGGTTGCCTTTAGAACGCCATTTCCTGAACTGACATTCCAGCTGGATACAAGCGGTGAGGCTGGAATCGCATGGGTTCGAACAAACCATTGCGACATAAAGCAGTGAGATACTTTAGTATCAAACAGTGCTAGTGCAGGTAGTGAGGCTACTAAGATTGTACCTAAGGTATGTGGGGTATGTTTTAGGGAAAGCATGTAGATAAACAAGACCGAAAGAAAAGTTTGAGAAGAAAAGTTTGAAATGATAAGATTCAATGAATATGAAATTGTAAGATTCGAGGAACATGAATTGTAAAGAATGTTTTAGTTGCTGGTTCTTGTGTTATATTGCTTAGTTTGTTCATGCAGAATAGAACTGCATAGTATGATTCTATACAGCTCTGACCTGCATGGGCCACCAACAAAACCTGTCACGCCCCGCTTCCCGGTATACGGCGAAGGGGACGCGACTGGTCCGCTACGTATTTACTGTGAGGTAAATACGATAAGCGTATCTAAGCAATATAAAAGTAATCACAAGAGACAAGAGATATAAAAAAATAACATCAACTTTATTTATTAACATTCTTTTGTACAATGCATGAAAAGGAAATACAACTGAAGTAAAAACGATGCCTAAACAATGGCATACCAGGAAATTAAAGGTACTGAATGAAAATGTACAATGTCTAGAGCTCGAGGTCTTCGAGGAACTGATCCAAGTCTTCACTGGTTGGCTCGATCTCTGCTGTGTCCAGATCACCTGACGACATTCAAAGAAGAAGGAAATAGAATGTCGTCAGCGAACAGGTCGCTCGGTAAGTCCCAAAGTTAAGGGAGAAATAGAAAAGACAGAATAAGATTGTATCTTTTAAAGTTGTATAATATTGTAGAATATTGTGTTAACGTTGTTGTTTGTAGCTTGGTACAGAAGGATGTCAGTGTATACGAGAGGGGTTTCTATATGCTGGAGACCAGGGCAAACTGAAAGTACAAGGAACCGTTATGCCACGGTACAACAGCAACAGGATTCATGTTAGGTGTCTTAATCTTACTGTCTCGTGCCACTTTTAACACCTTCCGTACCAATCTACCCCTTAAACCCCGTAGCGTTTTGATTGTATTGTTGTATTGTATTGTATAAGTTGTATAGTTGGATGACTGACCGAAACCATGATATCAGTAACAGATGTAATGGATGTAAACAGGAATCATGTAAATGGAAAGTATATCCATGGTTTGGTTCAGTCAAGTAGAATAGATTGATAACTGGATTCATGAATTCGTGTGTTCATGTTGAATTGTAATATTGTAGATTTATATGATACTTGAATCATATTCAAGTCGGATTATGATCAGACTCAAACCCGAGTCAGACAGAAGAAATGTAAATCGAAGTCCTATCTTTACCAGTGTCCTTAGGGTAATTTATAAAACTTGAGGGGGTTTTATGTAAAAATATTTTTGTATAGTTTTCAAAATGCACCCCAAGTATTTATTATTCGTCTTTAGAGTTGTAATGAATGTGGATTTTATATTGTGATATTTCTAGTGAAAATATCCTAATTTCATAAATAAAGGTATTTATTTGTAATATTGATTTATGTGGAATTTATGGTATTTTAGTGTAAAATTTGTTCTTGCGATTTTTAGAAAAAAGGTGGAATATTTATATCATAACAAAATAGATATTTTAATGATAAATATACATATATTTATACAAAATTAATTTTAATAAATATTTTATATTCAAAAAATCTCATTGTCTTAAGATGTCGTATTTTAAACCTTTCGAGACCGAATGCTCCTTGCGGAGGTCTGAATCTCGCACTACTAAGCCTGAGGATGTGCGATAAACCGCACCATCCCGAACGGGTTCCCCAAAATGGGTTGTAGCGGCGCTTTGCAAAGATTTTATAAATACTAATCCTTTAGAAGACGGTTTAATTAAGTAAATGGTATTTATTTGTAAAGATGTCGATTTTTTTTCCGTATTCTATGTTCTAGTGACAAGTTCAAATCGCCTCTTCACCGCCAATTGTGGCCAGGTAAGTACAAGTGAAGAAAGGAGGGATCCGCTCACGAATCACCGTGATACGGGCCTTTTAAAGTTACCTTTCTCACTTGTCTAGTCTAGACACCACAAAGTCAGGTTTAGATAAACGACTGAAAGTTCACGACTTTCCTAATGAATGCGACAGTCCTTAATTGGATGAGTCTAGATATATTTTATTATTTCAAAAGTTATGTATTTATAAAAATGTATCAATACTAAAAGTTTTATTATGTAAAGGGTATTTTAATGAAAACGTTTGTTTTCTCGTATTCTAAATTTCCAAGATTATAGTACTATATTTAGATGGGAGTGTGTGAGGAGGTAGGTCATTCCTCGTGATCTACTTTAAGGTATAGCAAGATTAAGGGGGTTAAATGTGAAATCGAAACATTGTGGTATTTAAGTGAAAAATACGATAAATTGGAAAGGCTATCATTTCATGTGATGAAACTTGTTCAAATTATTTGTTAAATGTTTAATAGTCAACAATAAGATGTTTAAGCATGATTGAATTGGTGAGAAGTGAAATTTTATAGAAAACCGAATCGGAAATCGGATTTGTTCCGATTCCGTCGGGTTTTGTAATTTCGTATTTTAGAGAATAAGAAAGAGGGATAGAATGGGACTTACGGTTTTGGACAACACTAGAGAGTGAGAGGGAAGTAGATGGTTCGCTGGTGCGTCGATTCGTCGCCAAGAGTTCCTAGCACGATCACCGGAAATTCGCCGTCGTTTTCGTCGGCGCTTCGCCTTTCGCTCGTTTCCAAAGTACACAAGATTTTCTTGAGATTTTGAGAGAGTGGGCTCAGAATTTTGGGATGAGAGGGTAGAAGGTAGGGGTGTATTTATAGGGTTAGGCTAGGGTTAGGGTTTTTAATTAAAAAATGTAAAAAATATAGGAAAATTCATTAAAAATTGTAGTAAATAGGTGTTAATGGGTTCTCTGGAGGTGGTCTGAAAAATTAAAGTATACAGGGGGTATAAGGAGTTGAAAGGGCACAAAATTGTAGTTGGAGACTCGGCCGTCTGGCCGAGTCCGGCCGGCGGCGCCGGCCCGAGTCGGGATTGCAGAAGATGGGGGGTCGCCGGGGGTAGCTACTGGTTCTTCTAACTTTTCATAGGTAGTGGGGTTTTTGTGAGAAAACACGTGTTGACTGTTGATATTCTAAAAATTTTAAAACAAAATAATATTAAAAATAATATGGGGCAGGGGATTTGAACTCTGGTGGCTTAGTTCAGCAATGCAAGGTATTACCAATGAGCTACAAGCCCCTTCTTGTAATTATGGTGTGAAATAAATACTTAAAGAGATATCAGCAACATTAAATACTCAAAGTATACTTTGAATTTAAATCAATTCTTTGTACATTAAAAATGGAGTTGTTACATATGCCATAGAGGCCATTACTGTACATACGATGTATATTGTAGTGGATGCTTGGACATATATAGGGAGGACTTTCTTGCTCGACATGATAGTATGTTATCTGGTTGCTCTTTATTTTAACATGTACACTTATTGTCTCTCTATTACTGTTGGATATATGTATGCCATAGAGGCCATTATATGATAGTGTATGTACCGGTATGTGTGTGTGTGTGTGTGTGTGTGTGTGTGTGTGTGTGTGTATTCAGGGGATATTCTTGCTTGACATGATAGTATGCTATCTGGTTGTACCTTTTATCTTGACATGTTCATTTGATCATGCTTTCATTCATTTGGTACATGTTGATATAGCCAACCGGTTCAAACCTCAATCGATCCAAGGAGTCTAGAAGGTGGTCTACAAAGGTTGTATCTCTCCCCACTTAGTGTTAGACAGTTGTAGTATATGATACTAGCTAGTTGTTACTCTATTTTTCTAGTTCGATTCATATTTGGAATTGTTTAGCACCCTCTAAATTTTTGTTATAGCATGTGCGATGCAACTCTAAACCTACTGTGGTACTATAGAATCCCTACAATGGTATCAGAGCCAAGCTAGAGCATTAGAGTAAGCTAGACGACGTTAAAACACTTCGAACGAACATCGATTACCCGAAAAACCCCTTCTCTGGAAATTTTTCAAAATGTTGGAATTTTTCACATTAAAAATATTCAGAAAATCATGCAGGTAATTCTATGGACCTTTTAGAATAACGATACCCTAACTCGACTAAACGACCGCGGAACCGCGACAGAAACCTGGTTTTGGCGGCGGTTCCGCGGCGCCATTTGTGAGGCTCGGGTCGGCCCTTCTACGGTTGGTCCATAGGTACTGTGGCATGCTTCTGGGTAATTTTAATATTGCTCAGGTGTTGAGCTTCTTTGTGTTTTTTTGGGTCATTGATCGATCGGTCGGATGTTTTAATTGCGCCTAGTTTATTTATGAATGTGATACAATAATTGGAATCTACACTAATTAGTTTTGTGAAAAGTAATTAGTTGCGTGTAAATCTAATATTTTGGCCTCGGTAGAATCGGGAATCTTGTTGAATTACCCGGCTTCTTTTGAAAAAGGTGTTTTCATGGTTGAGACCTAAATATAAGATTTGTATTGTAAGAACCCTAATTTTTCTATACACTTTTCTATACAATTTTTTTTTCAAAATCCATAAAATAGTATTTTAACTTGAGCACAATATATAAGTAATTATTTTATTTTTAAATAACTCCATTTTTATTGTACATAAAATTGCTTTAAAATTAAAGTATATTTGGGGTATTTAATGTTGATGTTACCACTTTAAGTAATTATTTCACACCATAATTACAAGAAGGAGCTTGTAGCTCATTGGTAACTCCTTGCACTGCTGAACCAAGCCACCATTCAAATCCCATACCCCACATTATTTTAAATATCGATTTTTTAAAAAACCTTTAGAATACCAAGAGTTTACACGTGCATATCTCATAAAAACCCCACTACACCCAAAGATGTAACACTTCCAGAAGTTAGATGAACCGTCGGGGGGGATCCTGGCCGCCGGACTCGGCCGGGAATCGGCCAACTCGGTCTTGACGCGGCCAACTCCATGCTCCGACCGAGTCACGGCCGAGTCACCCCCGAGTCGGCCGATTCCGGCGACGACCACAACATGAAAGTTGTGTCTTTTCATATTCCCTATGCACCTGCAAAATTTCAGCCTCAGACCACTTCCAGAGCTCTTTAAAAACCCCAATTACTCCACTTTTAATACATTTTTATTACATTTTATCACATTTTTATTTTAAAACCTTTCACCTACCCTACCCTAGTCTACCCTATAAATACACCCCCTACCCTCTCATCCCAAAACCCTAGGCTCACTCTCTCAAAATTTTCCAAGAAGTGTGTACGTTGAAAACAAGTTCGCGGCAAAGCTCCGACGAAATTCCGGCGGGAATTCCGGCGACGTTTTTAGAAACAACCGGCGAAGAAGCAATGCCTCGGCAACTCCTTGAGTTCCCCTTCACTCCTTAGTATAGATCGAAACCCGTTAGTCCCATTCTTTCCTTCTTTCTATTTCTCTAAAATACGAAATTACGAAACCCGACGGAATCGGAAAAAATCCGATTTCCGACTCGGCCTTCTACAAAATTTCACTTCTAATCAATTCAATCATGCTTAAGCATCTCTATATTGACTAATAAAAATTCAACGAATAATTTGAACAAGTTTTCTCATATGAAATGATAACCTTTCCAATCTATCGTATTTTTCACCTTAATACCATCATGTTTCGATTTCACGTTTAACCCCTAAACTTTGCTATACATTTAAAGTAGAGCACGAGGTAATGACCTACCTCCACACACACGCAAATACAAACCTAAACGAAATCATCAAGAACTTAGAATACGATAAAACAAAACTTTCATTTAAATACCATATTCTTAATAAAACCATTCTTAAAAGTTTTAGATTTGATACGCTTTTAAACAAATACCTCTCATTAGGAAATACGATAAGTTATGGACATCTATCGTTTATCTAAACCTGATTTTGTGGTGTCTAGGCTAGGCAAGTGAGCAAAGGTAACTTTAAAAGGCCCGTCTCACGATTCGTGAGCGGATGCCTCCTTCCTCACCTGTACTTACCTAGCCACAATCGGCGGTGAAGAGGCGATTTGAGGCTTCTAACGACTTGTCGTTTAGACCATTTAGAAATAGGCTAGTTGGCTTAGGAAACCCTAGAATCTAAAATACGGAAAATTACACTTTGCAAATAAATACCTTTTACTTTATAAAACCGTTTTCTAAAGGATTAGTATTTTACAATCTTTGCAAAGGGCCGCTACAACCCACCTTTGGGGAACACGTTAGGGATAGTACGGTTTATCGTGCACCCTCAGGCTTAGTAGTGCGACATTCAGACCTCCGCAAGGAGCATTCGGTCTCGAAATGTTTAAAATACGACATCTTAAGAAAAATGAGATTTTTGGAATATAAAATATTTATTAAAATTACTTTTGTATAAACATATATATATTTATCATTTAAATATCTATTTTATTATAATATAAATTTTCCACTTTTTTCTAAAAATCACAAGAATATATTTTACACTAAAATACCATAAATTTCCAATAAATCAATATTACAGATAAATACCTTTATCTATAAAACTAGGACATTTACACTAGAAATGTCACAACATAAAATCCACCCTCATTACAACCCTAAAGACGAACAATAAATACTTGAGGTGTATTTTGAAAAGTATATAAAAGTATTTTACATAAAACCCCCTCAAGTTTTATAAATTATCCTAAGGACCCTAGCAATTATAAGACTTCGATTCACATCCCTGATTGTCTGACTCGGGTTTGAGTCTGATTAATCTGACTTGAATATAATTCAAGTCAATCTATAATTTACAAGTTTCCAATTCAAAATGAACACATGAATCCATGAATACAATTATCAATTTATACAATTTGACCGAACCGAACCATGAATATATATTCCTTTTACATGATTCTCAGTATTCCATTTACATGACTCTACGGTTACAACCGTTTCCTGATATCATGGTTTCGGTCGGTCGGTCAATCTTACAATCAATACAATTTACAAGATAACAATACAAACAAGATATCGCGGGGTTTAAGGGGTAGATTGGTACGGAAGATGTTAAAGGTGGCACGAGATGGTCAGATTAATACACTTAACATGAATCCAGTTGCTGTTGTACCGTGGCATAAACGGTTCCTTGTACTATACGTGCCTTTAGTCTCTGGCATATAGAGACTCCTCTCGTATACACTGGAATTCTTCTGTACCAAGCTACAAATAACAGCGTTAACACAATACTACAACAATATAACAATATAATACAACTGTAAAAGCTACTCTCTCTATCCCTCTTACTCTCTGTCTATTCTATTTCTCCCTTATCTTTGGGACTTACCGAGCGACCTGTTCGCTGACGATATTCTATTTCTTTCTTCTTTGAATGTCGTCAGGTGATTCGGACCCAGTAGAGATCGAGCCATCTGCAGAAGACTTGGAGTAGTTTGCTGAATATCCAGCGCCTTAGTTTCATTGTACACTTTTCCTCTCTGTACTTTTCATTTCCTGTTATGCCACTGTTTAGGCATATTTTTTATTTCAGTTGTATTTCCTTTCATGCATTGTACAAAGAATGTTAATAAATAAAAGTTGCTGTTCTTTTTATTTCTTGTCTCTTGTGTATTTTTTTTTATATTGCTTAGATACGCTTAGCGTATGTACTTCTGAGTATATACGTAGCGGGCCTCGTCGCATCCCCTTCGCCGTACACTGGGAAGCGGGGCGTGACATATATTGTTAGACATGAAATCCTGAATATGTGATATTCCGGGCTTATGATGTCTAAAGGTAGTATTGATTCCAAATGTTATAGTTTTTCATTTTCTTTTCTGCGACCGTAAGAGTAGTATGTGGTGTATCGCCGATTTCGTTGCTATACATCAACGACAATTGGGGTACGCATACTTATTTACGTTGATGATATGTGATATTATGTGTTGCTGAGATATGATGTGCAGGATCGTCGTGAATGAATAGCCGGAGGTTTTATGTGAGATGAGAGTTTTTCTTTTCATTCATGTAAAATTAATTGTATGTAATATTCTTTTATTGGGGCACTTCCGGGTTGAGGATGATGTCACCATTGTTGTATATTATTTACTTTTCCGCATTAGGATAGATCCAAGGAGGGGAGCATAAGTGACCGGGTTCTAGGGTTCAAAGGGAGGCCATCTCGAGGAGTCGAGACCGGGTCTCCTAAACTCTAGAATTGGTAGGGCCACTTGCCGCTCTCGTAGGGGTCTAAGGGTGTAGGCTTGGCTATTCATCGCGACCGTGGAATCCGTATTTTCTATTGTTGGCTAAACACAAAATACGGACCTCCTAATATATCCTGTATTTTCATATATGTGCTTCTGCTGTGGATATTCTGTAATGTGATTACTTTATATGTTGAGACGAATGATATTGTTCCCGCCAAAAATTTCTGCGCAAAAGAGTCCAAGGTATCAAACGGAAGCGTTACGCTTAAGGAAATGCGGACCAGTATCTTCCGGCCTGTATTTTGATTAACTCCTGAAGAAGGAACTATTAAATTCTGATGGTATCGAAAATATCTTGAAAAATCCTTCGATTTGATATATTATGGGCTTCATAATTCATCTCGGATCAAAAGTTATGAGCAAATATGCTATGCACTGTTCCCTGATTAAAAATCAGGAATTATCTCAATGAGGTATCACGTGCTCACACGTGATCAATGGCCACGTGTTGACACGTGATAATTAAAACAGAAATAAAAACAAACGGCTGAAGAAGGACCCAATTGGGGGTCACGTGCTCACACGTGACCAATGGCCACGTGTTGACACGTGATAGTTAAAACAAAAATAAAGACAAATGGCTAAAGAAAATACCTCAACGAGGTATCACGTGCTCACACGTGACCAATGGTCACGTGCTGACACGTGATGGTTAAAACAACAACATAAACAAGCTGCCGTTAAAGAACTCAATTGGGGGTCACGTGCTCACACGTGACCAAGGGTCACGTGTCAGCACATGACTGGCTTCGAAAGCCTTACAGTTAATATAATTAAATTCTAAAAGCTTCCAAATCTTTCCAAATGGAAAAGAATTATGTGGACCGTTGGATTAAAGATCCAAGGGTGATTAAATATCACCAATTTATGGAAAGATCTTAGACAAGGAAAGATTTCCCCTAAAATCTCACCGGAAATAACAAACAGAATATCTTAGGATTTAAAATCCAACGGTGAATAAAATTCACTGAATGATCTAAAGGATCATATTAATGATGAAAACAAATCAAATCTTTCAATGAGAGATTTGCTAAACAAATTGATTCTTTTCCTTCTCCTATAAATAGGAGCCAAGAAAAGAAGAGAAGGGACCTTTTTTTTTGGAGAGAAAAACAGAGAGAGGAGAATCTAATTCTCAAGAGGGAAGAAAAGAAAGGAGAATTTAATTCTCAACAAAGAAAACCCTAGGTGAGAAAAGAAAGGGAATCGAAACTTTAAAAAGAGAATTTAATTCTCAAACCAAGAGTTTAACTCTTATACAAAAAAGAACTTAGTTCTTCTTCTGGTTGAAAATCTGCACAGAGCACATCTCCCCATAAGTTGAGAATTTAATTCTCATCGGGTCGAGATCCTGCCATGCAGATCCTAAACTTAGAAGGGGAATTGAGTTGTGAGAATTTAATTCTCCTAAAACAAAACTAGGGTTTAACCCTCTATGAGAATTTAATTCTCCCAAACTAATTGGAATTTAATTCCTACAGAATCATAATTAGGGTTTTACCCTAAATAAGAATTTAATTCTTTCACAATAGGAAATTAATTCCTCCAAAATAAAAATTAGGGTTTAACCCTACAGAGAATTTAATTCTTAAAAAAGAGACTTGAATAATCTCTATGCATGCAAAAGAATTAAGGTCACGTGTCCCCACGTGACCCCTGAAAAGATCCCCAGAAATGAGAAGGAAAAATCACTAAGGCAACGCCTCACGTGCTCCACGTGACTCCCGAAATACAGAGAGAAAAAGTTAAAGAAATAAAGGCCTTGGGCGCTCTCACGTGTTCCCACGTGACCTCTTGGCAGACGCTCTAACAATCAGTGCATGAATCCTCCTCACGTGTCAGCACGTGATGCTCCAAAGTAAAATATAAAAGTGTTTAACACTTAATCGCAGAACGAAGAAAAGGGATCTGGTCCCACTCTGGGCGCCCTCATGTGTCCACACGTGACCCCTCTTTCTTTAGTGTTTAACACTAATTTGGGGATTACATTTCCAGTGTTTAACACTGATTGTTTCTAGTGTTTAACACTAAATTGAAGATTATATTTCCAGTGTTTAACACTGATTGTCTTTTAGTGTTTAACACTAATTTGAGAGTTCTATCTCCAGTGTTTAACACTATTGTTCTCTAGTGTTTAACACTACTTTCAGCCAAATTGGCTAATTTTCCAGAGGCAAAAGTCCCTCCTCCAAATGAATCTCAAAATTGAGGAAATCAAAGACAAAATGTTGCCAGAGCCCCCAAACCTCTGTTTAGCATTGCTGAATGATGAGGGGCTGAACCCAGACAAATGTCTAATGGCCCAAAGGGCCAATATTTCAAATATAATTGGACTTAGCCCAAACTGGCCATAAGTCCTCAAATCATCTTAAACTGAGCACATCTGCTCTTTCAACCAACTCATTGGTTCAAGGGTACATCTCTGAACTCCTCTGATATTTGTCGTTGTAATCCTTCAACGTCTTCAGAAAGGTGATGGGTCCCGACAGCCATACATTTTATTGGACCACTATGTCCTTAAACTGGTATTGGACCACTACGTCCTTAAACTGGTATTGGACCACCATGTCCCTAAACTGGTAATGGACCACTATGTCCCTAAACTAGAACAATAGAGTCCAAATGCTCTTTTGTCGGATCTAAACTATCCTGGTAAGTTGATCTTAGTCTCAAATTAGACTAACGTATTTTTAACAAACGTTTAAGTTGATCTTAGCCTCGAATATGGCTAACGTATCCTTAAACCAAAACCTTCAAACAAGCTTTAGTCCCAAATTGGACTGTAGATCTCCCAACCAACTTTGGTTCAAGGGTACATATCTGAACTCCTCTGATATCTGTCGTTGTAATCCTTCAACGACGTCAGAGAAGTGACGGGTCCAGACGGCCATACGATCAATGGACCACCATGTCCCTAAACTGGCAATGGACCACTATGTCCCTAAACTTGAACAATAGAGCCCACATGCTCTTTTGTCGGACCTAAACGATCCTGTTAAGCTGATCTTAGTCTCAAATTAGACTAACGTATCCTTAACAAACGTTTAAGTTGATCTTAGCCTCAAATATGGCTAACGTATCCTTAAACCAAAACCCCAAACCCAAATCTAAGAAAATACGGATTTGGACTAATCCACGTCCTACGGGCGACAACATAAATTTGTCTCTGTATACATTCCACGGGCAACCACAAACAAAACAAACACCCACGACACGAAGTGACCATCTGGAGAAGGAGAAAGTTGTTACCGCGATGCGGTAGCGTAATTAACTGCAGGGGTTTGCGCCTGCAGGGAAGAGCGTCCCCACAATCAAAAACCCCTCGAACGAGGGGGAATCTGACGAAGTCTGCTACATCGGCCGCATCCGTTTAAACCTTCGATACATAGTGCCATAAATCAACTTGGCATCTTCGGAGAGGTGGATGGATAGCACCAATTAGCATCTGCCCCGAATCTCAGGCAAGACAGTCCGTCTTGCGCATCTTTCGGCGGGGAACAAATTCTGGCACGCCCGGTGGGACCTTTTCCTCTTTCCACTCCACACTTCGTGTGTCGTGTTCGCGAACGAATTGCGGTTTGATATGGTTGCCTGTGGATTCGAGGTACTAAGCTTTGGTATCTTGCTCCGTGCAGAAAACAGAAGATCAATGGCTTCAAACTGCAATTGCAACTCTCGATCCGTCTCGTCCGGAAGAGTGACTTACGGGCCCCAAGCGGCCTCCATCTTCACGATGCCGGTGGAACAGGTCACCCAGGCCACCACAGGATTGTTTTTCGGGACCATGCTCCCACCAGCGAACTTCACAGTTCCTATGCCAGCACCGGAAGCTCCCAAGAAGTCGGTCTTCGATCGGCATGCTACAACCACGGCCCCTCTCAACGGTTCGTCCAGTTCCAGCTCCTCGGTCTTCGCCAGATTGGGCAAAAGTCCATGTGGGCCCGTGATGAAGCCTGCAATCCCGGAGAAGGTTGTTCTGAAGAAGATAGCTATCCCTACCCCTGAAGTCGTCAAGGCGGCTTCCTCTACCAAAGGGTCAGTTTTTACAAGACTGGCTGTTCCGGTTCCCACTATGGTTTCTGTCCTTGCTCGGAATTCTATTTTTGACCGGTTGGGTACCGCTTCTCAACGGACATCAGTCTTCAAGAGGCTGACGCCAGCAACAACCCTTCACTTGGATAGGGGGCAAGACAAAGCCATTCCCATCGCTGAACTAACACCAACGGCCCGACACGCTCGACGTCGTCACTGGCGCCGGATAAGGAAGGCTGGGGGCAACCCCCCTCTGGGCTAACTCCATCAGCCCCAACGATGGAAGTTAATGCTGCTGTTCGAACTAGGAACTGCTTCGAGTTGCTGAACAAGGTGCGCAGGAACTCTCCTACCGCCGTACTGAAAAGATTTCCTCTATCCGTGGAGAATGTTGCGGAAGCAAAGCCAGAACAGTCCCTTCAGCGGCTGTCCTCCAAAATCTACAAAGTCTGGCGGCAGGTTCGAGACTCAGTAGTTGATCAAGATTACCCTCGCCGACAGAAAAGGGCGAAGGTTCAAAAAGAAGGGAACCGTCTTGCTAAGCCACAGAAGGCGACGGCTACTCGGGTGCCCACTGCGACGCCCCCCTCAACTTCAACTGCTCAAAAGAAAAGGAGGACGGAGAAAGCCCATGTGGCTGCGGCAGACCGCAAAGGCATTGAGCTGAAACACCCCAAGTCTGGGGGCATGATGATACATTCTGTCTACATGGCTTCCGGAAAAGAAGAAAGCCGCACTTAGACGGGCGACCGACCGCTCACCCGATCAATAACAAGGGCTCAAAAACAACAACAGCAGAAGCTTCAGGAGATGCTGACTGCAATGGCTGCGCTCACCGGACTAAAAGAAAGCCCGGAGGCGTCATCGGAGCAGCGTCATGAACAAGAAACTGACACTGACTTCCTACGTAGAGTCCTCGAAAAGAAGGACAGAGAAGCGGCAGAACAAGCTGCCAACATAAAACGAATGGCGCTTCTCTTCCAAGACATGGTCGGGATGGTGTTACAGCCGGATTCCCCAGCTGAAGACCCTCCGATCATTATTGAAGACGATAGAGGGGAGACATCGAACCCTCCTCCGGCTCTTTCAACAGCCAAAGAGGAAACCATTTCCAAGGCCGCTCTGGATGACTATATTGCTCAACAAATACGAGCTCACCAGGAAAATGAGGCGGCTGGCCAAGTTGTGAAAACTGGGTGACCATACCCAGGCTGGTATGATCAGATAAAATACCCGCCGGGCTACACGATCCCGAAATTCCATGTCTATAAGGGGACAAGCAATCCCCATCAACATGTCGCCTAGTTCAGGGCTCTTTGTGGCAACACCGGCGGCGATAATAAGCTCTTGCTTCGCCAATTCGTCGAAAGCTTATCGGAGACAGCTTTTGAATGGTACTCGGAGCTTCCCGACGACTCCGTCAAAACGTTTACAGAAATGGAGTTGCTGTTCACTCAACGGTTCGCAAGCGCCAGCGAACGCACCCCGATCACGGCATTGGTCAACGCCAGAGTGAAGCCGGGAGAGACGTGAGTGCAATATGCAATCCGATGGCGGAATCTATGGTCGAGATGCGAACAAAGCATCGAAGAAGCACCAGCGGTGGGCATGTTCGTGGGTACCGTAGACCCTCATGCAACTATTTCACAGTTCATGATGTTCTTCAAACCGACCACGTTCCAAGCTGGCCCAAATGAACCAGATGGGCTATAGGCCTTCCTCTTCAAAGACAGAGCCTTGGAATGAAAAGGGCAAAGGGAAAGCAACCTTCGTTGCCAATACTCAACGACGGCCGAGCAACCTAAAGCCGGTCGTTCGCCAAAACAACATGCATCCACGCCCATCCCTCGAGGAGAGACTGGGACGACCTTACTCGTTTCCCCAGGAAAAAAGGAGGAGACTGTTCGAGCTGGAAGTGCGCAACAAGCTCATAAACTTGCCGGATCCAAAACGTCCATTGCAGCCAGGTGATGTCAACAATCCTAATTACTGCCCTTACCACCAAGCAGTAAGCTATCCAATCGAAGATTGCTTCATCTTCAAAGGATGGATGGAGGACCAATACCAACAAAGCAAGTTCGTATTATCCGAAAACTGGAAAGTGAACCCGCCACAACCTCACGCCCCTAAAAAGGTGGACACGCTGGGGGCATCGTGCTCTTTTATAAAAGAAGCTCCATGGGAGGTCGCTCTTTCAGCCAAAACTAAAAGAATGCTGAAGGATCTCCAATCGTGCCCGGCAATCAGGTGGAAAAATCCACTGGAACCCGAGATCATCGAGGGAATGCTGAAACCGCGCCCAACTCCAAAAACGGGTGATGATGGTCAGAGCGCTCATACCCAGCCTGAAAGGTTCCTAGGCACCCTAGTGGGTTCTCACAAGGCATCGGACATGACAATTTTAAATTTTTGGTGCCGAGAAACCCTAGACAACGGATCTTAGACTAGAAGTTTGGGCAAAATAGAAAGCTAGTTAACTCTTAACTACTAGGATACGGAAATTACAACCTTTGTAGATCCGGATATCCACCTCCACGGCTCCGCAACGAAGTCTTCTCGCTGTACATTATGAATCCTAGACTCCTCCGTCGGCTTCATCGGAAAAACAAGCGGAATAGGTCGTCGGCTTTGTGTCAAAGACGATCTACGTCGAGGTTGCACAAACTCAAGCTCCGACTTCACAAACTTGTGAAACTTGTGAAGTGAACACCCAAAACAACTTGGCAAGAGGTAGAGGGTGAAGTAATAAGAGATGGGTTCACTTTAGATTTGGATTTCTCTCACTAAATCTCAAGTTGCCATTAGAGTAGCAAGCTTGAAGAAGAAGAAGAAGATGGAGCTCATGAAAAGAATATGATAAGTCTTTCTTTAAAAATAAATTTAAATCAAATACTTATCATAACTTGAACTAGGGTTAAGTGTAGAGAATTAACCATGGTCACTTAGATGGGTTAGGGTTAAGCATGAAGATAAGGATGGTTAGCAAAGTCAAAGCTTCATGAAGCTTCAATATAAAACAAACTTAGCCACCATTCTTATCATAACTCATTTCAAATAAATAAATAAACAAATAAATAAATAAATGAATATGCAAAACCCTAATTATCAAATTAACCATGGATTAATTCTATAAACTTAACTATATGATCAAGTATCATCAAACATGATACAAAGAATGCACAAAAGTATATCACATATAGAATGTGCAATCCAAGTGAGAAAAATCCGTTTAAAGTGAACCAATACTAGTTAATGCAATGCAATATATCAAATATATAATTATGCATTAAATCATTAAATCAACATTTGATTCAATGATCCGGTCATGTCGCACATAACCGGCTAGAAACCAATGTATCGATTTATCGAATCAATGATTCGATAACTAGGTCATATCGAATATAACCAATCGAAACATATATCGCGAGAATGAAATGCGGTATCACATACACGCATTATTCTCGGTCCCGCACATATCTCATATACGCTCCTATTTCGTTTCGCTTGAACCAGGAAACCTCTGTGTAGGACTCAAAAGACTCGTCAATACGCCGGTAGCAGATGATGATCATATCAAGCATCCACAAGCCGCAAGCGGTCTGCTAAACGTAACGGCCACCCGGGTATTGAGCGATCAGAAGATCGACGAGCTAGTCCGCTCACACTCCTGCGAATCCGACCAGTAACACTTACCATACAGTCCGGTCTCTTCGTCTGATATATCGCATATCAAGTCTAGGGGTGGTAAACGTCAGACCCCAATAACCCGACAAGTCGTGCCGATGTGAGGCTCATAACGGGTCGAGAAACTACTGGTAACACTTACCAGCAAATCTTTGATCAGCCCTGGCCAGGGACTTCCCTGTTACGGCCAATCGAGCACAGCGCAACATCAACCCCCAATACCGGGAGAGACGAAACCCCTCCTATCGCTCATTGCCTCCATATGACTCGGGACTATACCCAAAGACCACCGTTTTGCACGCCCTCATAGACGTGGTAAGGTGGAGATCAAAGCACAGTGGGAATCACACAAGACTCTATGACGATCTCGGGTCTACAGACTAACCTGTACAAGTGTCACCTGAGAACTGCCATCTGACGTGAGGTATAATACCATCTGGGAGTTCTCGGCGAGTCCGTCCAGTGTACCCAGTCTCCACTGAGCACCCGTATACCATATCTGATGTCAAACACCAATGGATATGGGATCATCCATCGTCCATCACATGGGTCGAGAAGCGTATACGCTAGTCTACTCTGGTATATCGATGCCCCGTCTCGATACACCCACGACTAGGGACCTTGAAGGATGTACTTATGGACTACCATGTCACCACTAGTATGATCTGCATCATAGTCCAGGTAGTCAAGTACAAATCCTAAGGGCTTTACCAACATGTAACTATAAGACAGTTTAAAGAGACTAGTGTACATGTTAAGATAAAGAGTAACCAGATAGCATACTATCATATCGAGCAAGAAAGTCATCTCTATATATGTCCAAGCATCCAATATAATATACATCATCTGTACAATACTGGCCTCTAGGGCATACATACAACTAACAATCTCCCACTTGCACTAGGGCCAGCTGCTGTAGTATCGCATACCGAGCATCCCGAAGAGTCTCTCAAACTGTATCTGGGGAATGGCCTTCGTGAGTGGATCCGCCGTGTTGTTCTTCGTGTCAACTCTCCTGACCTCGATCTCCCGGCGATCAACTATTTCCCGGATCAGGTGATACCGCCTCAGAATATGCCTGGATCGCTGATGGGACCCGGGTTCCTTGGCTAAAGCCACCGCTCCATTGTTATCGCAATACAAAGGTATTGGATGCTCAATGGATGGAACCACTCCAAGTTCAGAAATGAACTTCTTGATCCAGACAGCTTCTTTAGCAGCATCGTTGGCAGCGATGTATTCAGCCTCCATCGTCGAGTCTGCCACGGTTTCCTGCTTGGAACTCTTCCAGCTAACCGCCCCTCCGTAAAGGGTAAAGACAAAGCCCGACTGCGACTTAGAGTCGTCCTTATCACTCTGGAAGCTCGAATCGGTAAAGGACTCCACTTGGAGTTCTCCGTTACCATACACCAAGAACATATCTCTAGTTCTTCGCAAGTACTTGAGAATGCTCTTCACAGCTGTCCAGTGACTCTCTCCAGGATCAGCTTGATACCTGCTCACTACACTTAGTGAGTATGCTACATCGGGTCTGGTACATAGCATCGCATACATGATAGAGCCTACTGCCGAAGCATAGGGTATCCCTTGCATGCGAGCTCTCTCCAAATCAGTCTTGGGAGACATCTCTTTGGAGAGAGTGACTCCAGAGATCGTGGGTAAGTTCCCACGCTTGGACTCTTCCATACTAAACCTCTTTAGTATGGTGTCAATGTACCTGGATTGGGACAATCCCAAAATCCGTTTGGATCTATCTCTATAGATCCTTATCCCCAATATGCAGGAGGCATCACCAAGATCTTTCATTGAGAATCTTTGTGATAAGAAGAGCTTGACCGATTGCAGCATAGGAATATCATTTCCTATCAAGAGTATGTCGTCCACGTACAATACGAGGAAGACAACCTTACTCTCTGCCACCTTCTTGTAGATACAAGGTTCATCTGGATTTTTGACGAAATCAAACTCTTTGATAACGACGTCAAAGCAGATGTTCCAACTCCGCGATGCTTGCTTTAATCCATAAATGGATTTAAGCAGCTTGCACACCTTCCCGCTGCTCCCACTGTCTACGAAGCCCTCTGGCTGAGTCATGTACACGCACTCTTCTAAATCACCGTTTAGAAAGGCGGTCTTAACATCCATTTGCCAGATTTTGTAATCATGATATGCAGCGATGGCAAGCATGATCCGGATGGATTTAAGCATAGCCACTGGAGAAAAGGTCTCGTCATAGTCCACACCTGGTCTTTGACGAAAACCCTTTGCTACAAGTCTAGCTTTGAAAGTCTCCACTTTCCCATCTACACCAAGTTTCTTCTTAAAGATCCACTTGCTCCCAATGGGTTTTACCCCTTCAGGAGCAACTTCCAAAGTCCATACTTTGTTGGTGTACATGGAATCCATCTCGGACCGCATAGCATCCAGCCATTTCACTGAGTCCCCACTCGTGATGGCCTGCTCGAAGCTAGTTGGGTCATCATCCTCCATGATGCAATCCTCGCTCCCACCATCAATGAGAAAACCATAGTATCTCTCAGGTGGACGAGAAACCCTACCAGATCGGCGGAGAGGCTGGGGTTCGTCGGGTACTACCGAATCCTCTGGTTCCACTAAATCTTCAGTTTGAGTTTGTGTAGCCGGAATTTCTTCCAGTTCTACCTCACCGCCACTAATTTCTTTTGCAAGAAATTCCTTTTCCAAAAAGGTGGCATGTCGAGAAACAAACACTTTTTGTTCCTCTGTATGGTAGAAAAGATATCCATGTGAATGTTTGGGATATCCCACAAACTTACATAGAACTGACCGTGCCTCGAGTTTGTCCGGATTTTGTCTTTTGACATAGGCCGGGCAACCCCATATCTTAACTCGTTTAAGACATGGTCTCTTCCCACTCCATATCTCATATGGTGTGGTAGGTACAGATTTAGATGGAACTTGATTCAATAGGTATGCTGCTGTCTCCAGCGCATAACCCCAGAAGGAAATAGGCAACTCAGCTGTGCTCATCATAGAGCGCACCATATCTAATAGGGTGCGGTTCCTTCGTTCTGATACACCGTTGTGCTGTGGTGTATATGGAGGAGTCAGCTGAGAGAGAATCCCATTCTCTTTTAGGAAGTCCAGGAATTCATTGCTTAAGTATTCTCCTCCTCGATCAGATCGTAGGATTTTAATACTTTTTCCGGTTTGGTTCTCAACTTCTTGTTTATATTCTCTAAATTTCTCAAAAGCTTCTGATTTGTGTTTCATCAGGAACACATACCCGAACCTAGAGAGATCGTCAGTGAATGTAATGAAGTATGAAGAACCATCCCTGGCATGTGTAGACATGGGACCACATACATCACTATGTATAAGTCCCAAGAGTTCGGTAACTCTTTCTTCGTGTCCCGTAAACGGAGTCTTGGTCATCTTGCCTTTGAGACATGACTGGCAAGTGTCATAAGATGAAAATTCAAACGGATTTAAATATCCATCTTTATGCAACTTAGCTAGTCGTGTTGCATTGATGTGACCCAGTCTACAATGCCACAAGAAGGATTCGTTGAGTTCAGAACTCTTCCTCTTGTGTGTGTTTGTTATGCTCAGAACCGTTGATTGATTTAGAACATAAATGCCATTGCACAACGTGCCTGATCCAACCAACTTTTGGTTACGGAAAATGTTCATAACATTGTCCTGTAATACAAAATTATATCCCTCTTTACTTAATAAAGAAACCGATATAATGTTGCATATCAGGTTCGGCATGTAATAGCATTTGTTCAGAACCAATGTATTACCAGTTGGTAATACAAGGTGATATTCCCCGACAGTCTTAGCTGCAACAATTGCACCATTTCCAACTCTAATGTCTTTATCACCTTCTCCAAGTTCTCTACCTTTCCTAAGCCCATGTAACTGATTACATATATAGGATCCTGACCCGGTATCTAATACCCAGGACGTAGAGCAAATGGAGAAACAGTTCTCAGTAACGAACACACCCGAAGAAAATGTATCAACATGTACTTTCTTCATTCGGGTGGCATGGGAATCCTGGTATTCCCCTATATCCTGTTCATTCCTATAACTCTTATAAGAAAGAACGGAACCAACGTTCCCCAGCACAGTATAACATGCGGGTTCGGTCAATACATCCATATTATTATCTTGATTAAGGCATGAACTGGTCGCTACCTGGAGAGAGAGAGAAGAAAACACTTTAGCGTATGCTCGTGCAAGATCAGATTGGTTTTTATCTTATCTAATCAGGATGGCTCCCACTGCTTTTTATCAAATCTTCCTCCAAACCCTAAAAGGAAAGACTAGCCGGGATTAATTACACACTACAGGTTCGCCAATCTTTCAGCCAGGCCAGTGTCGGTACTTTGAGGGAGGTCCCCCGTGCTTTCGCACGAACCTAATTAATGTAAACCTCGTTTTCCCAGAGGCGTAACCTCGTTAACACCTTTCTAGACACCTACTTGATCAGCTAATTGCAATGTGTAAAACTCTCCCAGGAGTAACTCTTACTCGCAGTGGGTATCGGGATCCAACTATCTCATAGAAGGTATGCAATCTCATTGCAAATTTCAACATTTGAAATTCCCGATAATATTTTGCCCCTAACCTCCTATGACCTTGACAAAGGCCAACAAACCATAGGATGCTAGTCAAGTTCAACCCGTCATTTCTTGATCGAAATAAACCCACCCGCACGGCCCTTGACAAAGGCCAACAAGGTCGCACGACTACCCTAATCCAATCTGCATCATATGCACAAGCAGATAAGCACCAGTTAGCTACCGCACACTGCGCCTTGACAAAGGCCAACAAACGCAGCACGAATACTAACTACTACTTATCTGAAATGACGGAGGGCTACGCAGGTTTTTCATAAAAACCATGAGCGTAATGAACTTGATATCGTTGTAGAATCAAATGAAGTTTTAAAATGGAGTGATTTTGAGGCTTTTCTAGTTTTGCTAAAGGAGTCACTCCCGGCGAAGGGATCTCGGTCCTTTCCTCGTCGAATGAGGTGCGGGATATATCATATATATCGCTGTGCAAAGCAAAAACTCTTAAAAGCTATCAAAGCCAAACCGAGTGTGTAGCATCTGCCAGTTACTGCTAAAGGAGTCACTCCCGGTGAAGGGATCTCGGTCCTTTCCTCATCGAATAAGGTGCAGGGTATATCGCATATACCGCTGTGCAAAGCAAGAAACTGTAGCTACCTGTTTTATTTTAAAATTCGATTCTACAACATCTTAGGTTTCTTATCTTTCATTAATCACATTAATGAAGTCCCATCATTTAAATACCTAAACATCACAGATAGATATGACGTACACTTATGCCATCCGCATTCGCCCCGATGTCCCCTCGTTCACCGTTAGGTTAGGTAACTAACGACAGGGCAGGGCAGGGCTAGCGCGGGTGTAAAACATAAGTAACGTCTATATAATATATCATATATATCATATACTAAATCCATCACAGAATCGCATCACAGATATCGCAGCAGAATAAACATATGAAATATTGGATATACTAGGACGTCCGTGTTTTCAATACGAGCCAGTATAAAACACGGATTCCACGGTCGTGATGAATAGCCAATCCCACACCCGTAGACCCCTACGAGAGCGGCAAGCAACCCTGCCAATTCTAGGGTTAGGAGACCCGGACTCGACTCCTCGAGTTGGTCTCCCACTGCACCCCAGAACCCGGTTACTTGTGCTCCCCTCCTTGGGTCTATCCTAATGCGGAAAAGTAAATAATATACAAAAGGTGACATCTCCCGCTACCTGGAAGTGCCCAAAATGAAAGAATATTACATACAAGTTTTATACATGAATGAAAATGAAAAACACTCATCTCGCATAAAAACCCCCCGGCTATTCGAACACGACGATCCAATATAACATATCCAGCAACACATAACATCTCATGTCTTCAACGTAAGTAAGTACGCATACCCCAATTGTCGTTGACGTATAGCAACGAAACCGGCGATATGAACATACTACACTTACGGTCACAGAAAAGAAAGTGTAAAACTACAACAATTGGAATCCGCAACTTCTTTAGACATCACATGCCTAACAGATATAAATCCCGCATTTTAGTCTCATTATCGAAAACTCTTTTCAATATCATATGGGACTAAACTGCTAAATTCATAACATTCATCCAGTTATCTCATAACTGTTTGTGAATTCCAATTATTGTATCCAATTCCGGATAAATAGAATATATTAAACTTTCCGATCGAACATTCGAACACCCAAGTTTTCCCGACACCGATCAACATATGAAATAGGTTCAAAAACATTCACTTCATGCCTCAGTACCAACGGTCCAGCCGTAGAAGGGTCAAGCCAACGCCTCACATGTGGCACGCCGTACCGCCCCAAACCCGAAGGTTCAAAGGGCAGTTCAAGACGGTCACATAATCGAGTTAAGGTTTGTTGTCTTCTAGAGGGACCATCGCGTTACTTGCACTACTTCGAACGTCTTTTAACCACAGAAAAATCCAACACTTGGAATTTTTCGGCAAGGGAAAAGTTGGGTATTTGTATCCGGTCAAACATTTTAACATATTCCACAGTTATCTGGAAATCCACTTAGACAAAAATTTGATAACCCGATTGAAAAAACGAATCCCCAAAGCAACCCCAAAATACTCTTCTGTTAAGTCACAACAAAATATCCCAGAAAATATAGCATTATATTACAAGAGTTACTGTGCAGAAATAATTATGCAAGGGAACAGTACGGCCGCGGAAGGGCCGCACATGCCTAGCATGTGCCGCTCTTCCGCGGTGGAAACGTTGAATTAGCCCCTCATGTTTCACAGTAATTCTAATAACACCCTGCTTGATTTTCTACATATTTTTAATTGACAAAAATCCGAATTTTTGGAAAAAGTCCAGAGAGCATTTTTAGGTTTTGGATTTCGGTTCGATCGGATTTCAAACGTCGTCGGGACTTCGCCTAAGGCTCTAGCTAGGCTCTGATACCAGTGAAAGGTTCCTAGGCACCCTAGTGGGTTCTCACAAGGCATCGGACATGCCAATTTTAAATTTTTGGTGCCGAGAAACCCTAGACAACGGATCTTAGACTAGAAGTTTGGGCGAAATAGAAAGCTAGTTAACTCTTAACTACTAGGATACGGAAATTACAACCTTTGTAGATCCGGATATCCACCTCCACGGCTCCGCAACGAAGTCTTCTCGCTGTACATTATGAATCCTAGACTCCTCCGTCGGCTTCATCGGAAAAACAAGCGGAATAGGTCGTCGGCTTTGTGTCAAAGACGATCTACGTCGAGGTTGCACAAACTCAAGCTCCGACTTCACAAACTTGTGAAACTTGTGAAGTAAACACCCAAAACAACTTGGCAAGAGGTAGAGGGTGAAGTAATAGGAGATGGGTTCACTTTAGATTTGGATTTCTCTCACTAAATCTCAAGTTGCCATTAGAGTAGCAAGCTTGAAGAAGAAGAAGAAGATGGAGCTCATGAAAAGAATATGATAAGTCTTTCTTTAAAAATAAATTTAAATCAAATACTTATCATAACTTGAACTAGGGTTAAGTGTAGAGAATTAACCATGGTCACTTAGATGGGTTAGGGTTAAGCATGAAGATAAGGATGGTTAGCAAAGTCAAAGCTTCATGAAGCTTCAATATAAAACAAACTTAGCCACCATTCTTATCATAACTCATTTCAAATAAATAAATAAACAAATAAATAAATAAATGAATATGCAAAACCCTAATTATCAAATTAACCATGGATTAATTCTATAAACTTAACTATATGATCAAGTATCATCAAACATGATACAAAGAATGCACAAAAGTATATCACATATACAATGTGCAATCCAAGTGAGAAAAATCCGTTTAAAGTGAACCAATACTAGTTAATGCAATGCAATATATCAAATATATAATTATGCATTAAATCATTAAATCAACATTTGATTCAATGATCCGGTCATGTCGCACATAACCGGCTAGAAACCAATGTATCGATTTATCGAATCAATGATTCGATAACTAGGTCATATCGAATATAACCAATCGAAACATATATCGCGAGAATGAAATGCGGTATCACATACACGCATTATTCTCGGTCCCGCACATATCTCATATGCGCTCCTATTTCGTTTCGCTTGAACCAGGAAACCTCTGTGTAGGACTCTAAAGACTCGTCAATACGCCGGTAGCAGATGATGATCATATCAAGCATCCACAAGCCGCAAGCGGTCTGCTAAACGTAACGGCCACCCGGGTATTGAGCGATCAGAAGATCGACGAGCTAGTCCGCTCACATTCCTGCGAATCCAACCAGTAACACTTACCATACAGTCCGGTCTCTTCGTCTGATATATCGCATATCAAGTCTAGGGGTGGTAAACGTCAGACCCCAATAACCCGACAAGTCGTGCCGATGCGAGGCTCATAACGGGTCGAGAAACTACTGGTAACACTTACCAGCAAATCTCTGATCAGCCCTGGCCAGGGACTTCCCTGTTACGGCCAATCGAGCACAGCGCAACATCAACCCCCAATACCGGGAGAGACGAAACCCCTCCTATCGCTCATTGCCTCCATGTGACTCGGGACTGTACCCAAAGACCACCGTTTTGCACGCTCTCATAGACGTGGTAAGGTGGAGATCAAAGCACAGTGGGAATCACACAAGACTCTATGACGATCTCGGGTCTACAGACTAACCTGTACAAGTGTCACCTGAGAACTGCCATCTGACGTGAGGTATAATACCATCTGGGAGTTCTCGGCGAGTCCGTCCAGTGTACCCAGTCTCCACTGAGCAACCGTATACCATCTCTGATGTCAAACACCAATGGATATGGGATCATCCATCGCCCATCACATGGGTCGAGAAGCGTATACGCTAGTCTACTCTGGTATATCGATGCCCCGTCTCGATACACCCACGACTAGGGACCTTGAAGGATGTACTTATGGACTACCATGTCCCCACTAGTATGATCTGCATCATAGTCCAGGTAGTCAAGTACAAATCCTAAGGGCTTTACCAACATGTAACTATAAGACAGTTTAAAGAGACTAGTGTACATGTTAAGATAAAGAGTAACCAGATAGCATACTATCATATCGAGCAAGAAAGTCATCTCTATATATGTCCAAGCATCCAATATAATATACATCATCTGTACAATACTGGCCTCTAGGGCATACATACAACTAACACAGCCGTCAAAGTCTTCGAAGAAGAAGAAGAAGACCAAAAAGCCCGTGCAGCCTGGTGACAAGCGCACGGACCTACAAAAACAGATTGACGCGTTGGAAGAATATAATCAGAAGGCGCGGACCCCAGTCACACTCCAAGAATTTCTCAGCCACGTCCTTGAGGACGGAGATGATGACAATGGAGAAGACTCGTCGGATGAATCTGAAGATTATGTGGCAAGCTGCCATGTGATCTCTCGCTCGTCAATAAATGACGAAGAAGCTCCTTACACATAGAAGCTGGGGGCAGATCCTGAGCCAGAACTTCTAGGACCATCAGACGAAATGATTGATGCATTCCTGAACGAAGCCCGTCTTAAAAGCAAAGCTGATCGAGAGCGCGAGATGTCCATATTCGAGAAAGCCAAACGCCGGCGACTAGATGAAAGGGTCGAAACACTCCCACCGGATCAAAGTACATCCGACGCAAATGAAAGCAGGATCAAGACAAGGAAACGATTCGCCAAAGCCATATCGATGGGGATGAAGCTGCCCTCTTTCAGAGAAAATTCTCCTGGCGGTATACATCTTGATGAAGCGGACATACATCCTAACTTCTTCTTATATCATCAGAAGATCGCACATCCTACTGAAGACTGCAACTCCTTTAAGTGTTGGTGGCAAGGGTATGTCGCTCACAGGCAACACTTCAACAGGACAAAGCGTGAAGCTCGTAGACAGCGGAAAAATGCGACAGACGAGCGTAAAAGAATTGTCGGCAATTGTCATAGGGTTGATCCCGGGGGATCGCGAGTTCTCACCTTCGGGAGCGACTCCGACGAAAAAGTAACCAACGGTCCTCTCTTCAAGGAATCCATCTCTGAAATGAAAGAATTGAGAAGTTGCGAGAACATTCAGCCGTGCAATCGCACGCTACCCGGAAAGAATCTTGGACCCGCAAACAAGGGATCGAACAAAAAGGATAAAGGGAAGGGAAGAACGGCATTCGTCGCCAACTCTCAACAACAATCGAGTGGCCCTAGACCGGTTGTTCGCCAAAGCAACAAGCGGCAACTCCTCTATGAGAAGTTGAAACGTCCATACTCATTTCCTCGGGATGAAACAAGGAGGCTGTTTGAACTAGCAATGCGCAACAGGCTTATCACTCTACTGGAGCCGAAACACCAGCTACAACTGAATGATGTCAACAATTATAATTACTGCCCTTACCACCAAGTATTGGGCCATCCGATCGATAACTGCTACGTCTTCAAAAACTGGGTTGAAGACCAGTACCAACAGGGCAAGTTCACGCTGTCCGAAAAATGGAAGGTGAACCCACCACAACCACATGCTCCGAAAAAGATGGACATGCCAGGGGCATCGTGCTCTTTCATAGAGAAAGCCCCAGGGACCAAAAAGTCCGTAAACTAGAAACTCGCCTCAAATATGGCAACGATAGACCGAAACGTCGTTAAACTAACGATGGACCACTATGTCCTAAAACTGGCTGAAGACCGAAACGTCGTTAAACTAACGATGGAACACTATGTCCTAAAACTGGCTGATGACCGAAACGTCGTTAAACTACTACCAACCCGCGGCATCTTCAGGCTGACGTGGTAGTAAAAAAAAAATGGTATGTCCATAAGCAAAATGGGTATGGATGAAAACTCGAAAGGGCGCCGTGAGTAAAAACAGCAGGACTACCGGCGATGTTTGTGAAAACCCGAAAGGGCGCAGACTCGTAAAAAAAAACGATACGTCCATAAGCAAAATGGGCACGGATGAAAACCCGAAAGGGCGCAGACTCGTAAAAAAAAAGGTTTGTCCATAAGCGAAATGGGCACGGATGAAAACCCGAAAGGGCTCCGTGAGTAAAAACAGCAAAGCTACCGGCGAGTTTTGTGAAAACCCGGAAGGGCGCAATCTCGTTAAAAGACACTTGCAAGGTCCTCTCGAGCTTGTGAGGTGAAACCACCTGCGTGAGATCCTTACGACTCACAAAGGAGCAACACACTTAGGGGTCCCTACGACTCCTAAGGAGAAATTACACTTGGGAGATCCTCACGACTCGTAAGGAGAACTCTCTTATGGGACCCTCACGGCTCATAAGATTCAAAAGTCTTAAGCTACAGGGATCTGAACCTGTTCTTAAGAGGCCACCACAACCTCCAATGCTGCCATACAAACGGTTCAATATTGACCCTTGTATACAATCCACGGGCACGAATGAACATTTCCCTAACAGAGTCCCACCAGCGACTAGGGATATGCTCACACGGTGAACAAACACTTGTAGGTCCTCTCGACTTGCAAGGAGAAAACACTTTTGTAAGATCCTTACGACTTATAAGAGACCATGCACTTAGGAATCCTCATGACTCCTAAGGAGAAAACGCACCTATGAGATCCTCACAACTTGTATGGAGAAATACCTTTTTGAGACCCTTACGGCTCATGAAATCAAAAGCCTTAGTCGACAGGATCCTAACCCTGTTTGCTAAGCCACCTTTGTTCGACATCGACAGAGGCAAATGATGATTCGCTCTTGGTAATATCCTAGTGGTAGCGATGCTGATGCCTAAAACGGTATCAAATTCCAAGTCCTTTTACGACAAATGATGATTCGCTCCTGGCAATATTCCAGTCGCAGCGATGTTGATGCTAAGATTGGTATCAGATCCCAAATCCCCTACTCGCGAGAAAAAATCAGCGAGCCAAAAAAAATGCATATGAAACAGCCGAAATGATGGGGCAACTTGCAACAAAATCAGCAAGTAAAAATGTATGCATACAAAAACAGCCGAAATGATTGGGCAACTTGCAATAAAAATCAGCGAGTAAAAAGAAAAATAGCCGAAATGATTGGGCACCGCGAAAAATAGCCGAAATGATTGGGCACCGCGAAAAATAGCCGAAATGAAAAGCTGAAATGATAGAGCATCGGGGAAAGAATAAAAAAATGATGAAAGAATGAAACTTTTTGCCCTAAAGGTGAGATCACATCGATCCCTGTATACAATCCAGGGGCACAAACAAAAAGAGAACCATACCTTCCCGATAGGCTCCATCAGAAAGCGAAGCCAAATCTCGACGATTCATGGACAACCTAGAGACAATCTCGATATTTGTCGCAATATTGCAGACACAATGTCAACAAATGAAGTAAAGAAGATCCCTAGCTTCAGGGTCTCGACGTCAACATCGACAACTTAGAGATCACCAACGGCGTTTCTCCTCACTCCAACTAGATGCAGACGTGACGTCAACAACCGACCTCAGAGTCGCAACGAAACGGAACCATGGCAAAGTCCCTAGTTCCAAATCTCAATGGCCACATCTATAGCCTAGAGACCAACAACGGTTGGCCTCCTTATTCCAGCAGGACACAGATGTTATACTATCAAACGGAGCCACGTCATAGTCCTTAGTTCCAAATCTCGACGGTTCACAGACAACCTAGAGACCACCTCAGCATTCGTCTCGTTACAGCAGACGCAATGTCAACAATGGCGTTCCTTCGCAGTCCAGCAGGATGCAGATGCAACGTCAACAAAAGACCTCACGGTTGAAACAAAGCGGAGCGACGGCAAAATCCCAGCTCCACCTCAGCATTCGTCTCGATATAGCAGACGAGATGTCAACAATGGCGTTCCTTCGCATTCCAACAGGATGCAGAAGCAACGTCAACAAAAGACCTCATGGCCGAAATAAAGCGGAGTGACGGCAAAATCCCAGCTCCACCTCAGCATTCGTCTCGTTACAGCAGACGCAATGTCAACAATGGCGTTCCTTCGTAGTCCAACCAGATGCAGAAGCAACGTCAACAAAAGACTTCATGGTCGAAATAAAGCGGAGTGACGGCAAAATCCCAGCTCCACCTCAGCATTTGTCTCGATACAGCAGACGAGATGTCAACAATGGCGTTCCTTCGCAGTCCAGCAGGATGCAGATGCAACGTCAACAAAAGACCTCACGGTCGAAACAAAGCGGAGCGACGGCAAAATCCCAGCTCCACCTCAGCATTCGTCTCGATACAGCAGACGAGATGTCAACAATGGCGTTCCTTCATAGTCCAGCAGGATACGGATGCAACGTCAACAAAAGACCTCACGGTCGAAACAAAGCGGAACGACAGCAAAATCCCAGCTCCACCTCAACATTCGTCTCGATACAGCAGACGATATGTCAACAATGGCGTTCCTTCGCATTCCAGCAGGATACAGATGCAACGTCAACAAAAGACCTCACGGTCGAAACAAAGCGGAGCGACGGCAAAATCCCAGCTCCACCTTAGCATTCGTCTCGATACAGCAGACGTGATGTCAACAATGGTGTTCCTTCGCAGTCCAGCAGGATGCAGATGCAATGTCAACAAAAGACCTCACGGTCGAAACAAAGCGGAGCGACGGCAAAATCCCAGCTCCACCTCAGCATTCGTCTTAATACAGAAGCAACGTCAACAAAAGATCTCGTGGTCGAAATAAAGCGGAGTGACGGCAAAATCCTAGCTCCTCCTCAGCATTCGTCTCGGTACAGCAGACGTAGTCAAAGAAAACGAAGCAAAAGCCAAATTCCTAGCTTCAGGGTCTTGACGTTAACTCATATAAAACTTGAAAGACTATTGGAGATCATCCCATACTAGCGCGGAGTGGTCACCACCTCGACGTTCGTCTCGATACAGCAGATGAGATGTCACCCCAGCGTTCTTCCTCCAGCAGGGTTCAGACGCGACAATCAAACAATGGAGCCATGGCAAAATCCCTAGTTCCAAATCTCGACGGTTCACCAACAACCTAGAGACAACTGCGACACTCGTCTCGATATAGTAGATGCAATGCCGCCAAACGAAGCAACGACCAAATTCCTAGCTTCAGGGTCTTGATGGTAACTCATATAAAACCTGAAAGACAATCGGAGATCATTCCACATAGAGTGGTCATCACCTCGACTTTCGTCTCGATACAGTAGACGAGATGTCACCACAACGTTCTTCCTCCAACAGGATCCGGACACGCCAAAGCAAACGAAGCAAATGCCAAATTCCTAGCTTCAGGGTCTTGACGGTAACTCATATAAAACCTAAAAGACTATCGGAGATCAACCCACACCAGCGCGGAGCGGTCACCACCTCGACATCCGTCTCGATACAGCAGACGAGATGTCACTACAGCGCTCTTCCTCTAACAGGGTTCGGACGCGCCAAAGCAAACGAAGCGAAGGCCAAATTCCTAGCTTCAGGGTCTTGAAGGCAACTCATATAAAACCTGAAAGACTATCGGAGATCATCCCACATCAACGTGGAATGGTCACTACCTCGGCGTTCGTCTCGATACAGTAGACGCGATGTCACCACAGCATTCTTCCTCCAACAGGATTCGGACGCGCCAAAGCAAACGAAGCGAAGGCCAAATTCCTAGCTTCAGGGCCTTGAAGGCAACTCATATAAAACCTGAAAGACCATCGGAGATCATCCCACACCAGCGTGGAATGGTCACCACTTCGACGTTCGTCTCGACACAGCAGATGCGATGTCACCACAGCATTCTTCCTCCAACAGGACTCAGACGCGACAATCAAACAACGGAGCCATGGCAAAATCCCTAGTTCCAAACCTCGACGGTTCACATGCAACCTAGAGACAACCGCGACATTCATCTCGTTACAGCAGACGCAGTGCCAGCAAACGAAGCGAAGGCCAAATTCCTAGCTTCACGGTCTTGACGGCAACTCATATAAAACCTGAAAGACTATCGGAGATCATCCCACACCAGCGCGGAGTGGTTATGACTCATCGGGGCTCTCCAAAATGGACCTAACCTCAAGTAAAAAGCGGCATGGCAAAATACCTAACGCTTGCTCTTCCGACGGTTAAACTGCCTAGGAGGATTGCTTGAAGACGTCTTGTCCAGCCCCCGAAGGGATCAGAGACACGACAGTCACAAGGATGATCGAACAGCAAGATTGCCTATCGAGGAATATATCAGCCAACGCGACGGTACGACGGACAAAATCCTAGTACCACAGACCCTAACGGACCTTTGTCGTAAAGAGTAGAGGTTAACTTTGACGTTAGGACCTCCTTGCGAGAACTTCTCGATTCGTCTCGACTCGTAAGGCAAAGCCTTAGGCAATGGGGATTAAAAAACCTGTTTCCTAAGCACTGGGGCCCTGCAAGTCAGTCCAAGATGGACTCTTGCATACTATTCACGGGTCACACTCTCCGAAGTCGAACATCGACAAAGAGAGAAACAACCAGTTACAAGTCCTCCCGACTTGTAAGCAGGAAAAATTCTCTTGTGAGATCCTTACGACTTTCAAGTGAAAACACACTTAGGAGTCCTCACAAACCCTAAGGAGAAAATACACATGCGGGATCCTCTCGACTCATAGGGATAAAAGTCTTTATGAGACCCTCACGGCTCATAAAGTTGAAAAGTCTTAGATGGCAGATCCTAACCCTGTCTCCTAAGCCATCACTGCCCTGCAGAGAGGTCAAGATGGACTATCTATGAGCCACACTTGCCAAAGCTACATGCCACTGAAATGGAGAAGTTACTCATGAGCGTATAAACTACTTCATGCCAGAGTAAGACATAAAGAAATAGAAGGGTGCGGCTCATGGAATTGAGAGTTTGGAACTGTAACTCTTAAGAGTCGAGATTTGAGTCAATGATAAATGACGACGCTTGTGTCCGCTCGTTATCTTCTCAGATCAAGATTCTGAAAGTTATATACCAACCCGAAACTGGTTATATGCTATGCATTACTCTGCACTACTTCACCGACGTATATACTTACGTGGGCAAAGTAGTGGGGGTCATTTGTTCCCGCCAAAAATTTCTGCACAAAAAAGTCCAAGGTATCAAATGGCAGCGTTACGCTTAAGGAAATGCGAACCAGTATCTTCCGGCCTGTATTTTGATTAACTCCTGAAGAAGGAACTGTTAAATTCTAATGGTATCGAAACTATCTCGAAAAATCTTTCGATTTGATATATTATGGGCTTCATAATTCATCCGGGATCAAAAGTTATGAGCAAATATGCTATGCACTGTTCCCTGATTAAAAATCAGGAATTACCTCAATGAGGTATCACGTGCTCACACGTGATCAATGGCCACGTGTTGACACGTGATAGTTAAAACAGAAATAAAAACAAACGGCTGAAGAAGGACCCAATTAGGGGTCACGTGCTCACACGTGACCAATGGTCACGTGTTGACACGTGATAGTTAAAACAGAAATAAAGACAAATGGCTGAAGAAAATACCACAACGAGGTATCACGTGCTCACACGTGACCAATGGTCACGTGCTGACACGTGATGGTTAAAACAACAACATAAACAAGCGGCCGTTAAAGAACTCAATTGGGGGTCACATGCTCACACGTGACCAAGGGTCACGTGTCAGCACGTGACTGGTTTCGAAAGCCTTACAGTTAATAGAATTAAATTCTAAAAGCTTCCAAATCTTTCCAAATGGAAAAGGATTATGGGGTCCGTTGGATTAAAAATCCAAGGGTGATTAAATATCACCAATTTATGGAAAGATCTTAGACAAGGAAAGATTTCCCCTAAAATCTCACCGGAAATAACAAACAGAATATCTTAGGATTTAAAATCCAACGGTGAATAAAATTCACTGAATGATCTAAAGGATCATATTAATGATGAAAACAAATCAAATCTTTCAATGAGAGATTTGCTAAACAAATTGATTCTTTTCCTTCTCCTATAAATAGGAGCCAAGAAAAGAAGAGAAGGGACCTTTTTTTTGGAGAGAAAAACAGAGAGAGGAGAATCTAATTCTCAAGAGGGAAGAAAAGAAAGGAGAATTTAATTCTCAACAAAGAAAACCCTAGGTGAGAAAAGAAAGGGAATCGAAACTTTAAAAAGAGAATTTAATTCTCAAACCAAGAGTTTAACTCTTATACAAAAAAGAACTTAGTTCTTCTTCTGGTTGAAAATCTGCACAGAGCACATCTCCCCATAAGTTGAGAATTTAATTCTCATCGGGTCGAGATCCTGCCATGCAGATCCTAAACTTAGAAGGGGAATTGAGTTGTGAGAATTTAATTCTCCTAAAACAAAACTAGGGTTTAACCCTCTATTAGAATTTAATTCTCCCAAACTAATTGGAATTTAATTCCTACAGAATCATTATTAGGGTTTTTACCCTAAATAAGAATTTAATTCTTTCACAATAGGAATTTAATTCCTCCAAAACAAAAATTAGGGTTTAACCCTACAGAGAATTTAATTCTTAAAAAAGAGACTTGAAAGATCTCCATGCATGCAAAAGAATTAAGGTCACGTGTCCTCACGTGACCCCTGGAAAGATCCCCAGAAATGAGAAGGAAAAATCACTGAGGCAACGCCTCACGTGCTCCACGTGACTCCCGAAATACAGAGAGAAAAAGTAAAAGAAATAAAGGCCTTGGGCGCTCTCACGTGTTCCCACGTGACCTCTTGGCAGACGCTGTAACAATCAGTGCATGAATCCTCCTCACGTGTTAGCACGTGATGCTCCAAAGTAAAATATAAAAGTGTTTAACACTTAATTGCAGAACGAAGAAAAGGGATCTGGTCCCACTCTGGGGCACCCTCACGTGTCCACACGTGACCCCTCTTTCTTTAGTGTTTAACACTAATTAGGGGATTACATTTCCAATGTTTAATACTGATTGTTTCTAGTGTTTAACACTAAATTGAAGATTATATTTCCAGTGTTTAACACTGATTGTCTTTTAGTGTTTAACACTAATTTGAGAGTTCTATCTCCAGTGTTCAACACTGTTGTTCTCTAGTGTTTAACACTACTTTCAGCCAAATTGGCTAATTTTCCAGAGGCAAAAGTCCCTCCTCCAAATGAATCTCAAAATTGAGAAAATCAAAGACAAAATGTTGTAAGAGCCCCCAAACCTCTGTTTAGCATTGCTGAATGATGAGGGGCTGAACCCAGACAAATGTCTAATGGCCCAAAGGGCCAATATTTCAAACATAATTGGACTTAGCCCAAACTGGCCATAAGTCCTCAAATCATCTTAAACTGAGCACATCTGCTCTTTCAACCAACTCATTGGTTCAAGGGTACATCTCTGAACTTCTCTGATATTTGTCGTTGTAATCCTTCAACGTCTTCAGAGAGGTGATGGGTCCCGACAGCCATACATTTTATTGGACCACTATGTCCTTAAACTGGTATTGGACCACTACGTCCTTAAACTGGTATTGGACCACCATGTCCCTAAACTGGTAATCGACCACTATGTCCCTAAACTAGAATAATAGAGTCCAAATGCTCTTTTGTCGGATCTAAACGATCCCGTTAAATTAATCTTAGTCTCAAATTAGACTAACGTATCCTTAACAAACGTTTAAGTTGATCTTAGCCTCGAATATGGCTAACGTATCCTTAAACCAAAACCTTCAAACAGACTTTAGTCCCAAATTGGACTGTAGATCTCCCAACCAACTTTGGTTCAAGGGTACATCTCTGAACTCCTCTGATATCTGTCGTTGCAATCCTTTAACGACGTCAGAGAGGTGACGGGTCCCGACGGCCATGCGATCAATGGACCACCATGTCCCTAAACTGGCAATGGACCACTATGTCCCTAAACTAGAACAATAGAGCCCAAATGCTCTTTTGTCGGATCTAAACGATCCTGTTAAGCTGATCTTAGTCTCAAATTAGACTAACGTATCTTTAACAAACGTTTAAGTTGATCTTAGCCTCAAATATGGCTAACGTATCCTTAAACCAAAACCCCAAAGCCAAATCTAAGAAAATACGGATTTGGACTAATCCACGTCCTACGGGCGACAATATAAATTAGTCTCCGTATACAATCCACGGGAAACCACAAACAAAACAAACACGCACGACACGAAGTGACTATCTGGAGAAGGAGAAAGTTGTTACCGCGATGCGGTAGCGTAATTAACTACAGGGGCTTGCGCCTGCAGGGAAGAGCGTTCCCACAATCAAAAACCCCTCGAACGAGGGGGAATCTGACGAAGTCTGCTACATCGGCCGCATTCGTTTAAACCTTCGATACATGGTGCCATAAATCAACTTGGCATCTTCGGAGAGGTGGACGGATAGAACTAATTAGCATCTGCCCCGAATCTCAGGCAAGACGTCCGTCGCGCCGCCATTCGGAGGGGAACAGATGTATTATATATATGATATATAATAAACGTTGCTTATGTTTTGCATCCGCGCTAGTCCTGTCCCGCTATGCCGTTAGTTAAGTAACCTAACGGTTTATAACGGGACATTGTGGTGAATGCGGATGACATAAGCGTACGTTCTATTTTCGTTTCTTTTCTGTAATGGCTAAGAACTTAAATGATGGGACTACATTAATATGATTAATGTAAACAAAAGAAACTTAAAAAGATGTTGTAGAATCAGATTTGAAACCTACTCGGCTTTTTATGAAAAAGCAAGATTTCAAAAGGCGGAGCTTAAGCCACTCCTTTTAAAACCATTGGATTCTACAACGATATCAAGTTCGAAATGTTAAAGGTTTCTTAAAAACTATACGCAACCCTCCATCATTTTAGGAAGTAGAGTACTTAGTATTCGTGCTACGTATGTTGATTATAGTCAAGGCGTAGTGTACGGTAGCTAAGTGATGTCTTCCTACACAACATATGATGAGATCAATTAGGACATTCATGTGATTATGTTGATTATAGTTAAGGGTCATATGGGTGGGTCTAATTAATCATGAAATGACGGGTAGAACTTGACTAATACTTATGATATGTTGATTATAGTCAAGGTCATAAGTGCTAAGGGTAAAAACCATATCGGGAGTTTCAAGTGTTGAAATTTGCAATGAGATTGCATACCTTCTATGTTATAGTAGGATCCCGATCCCACTGCGAGCAATAGTTGCTCCCGGGAGAATTTTGCACTTTATAATTAGCTAACTCATTTGGTGTCTAGAAAGGTGTCTACGGGGCTACGCCTCTGGGAAAATGAGGTTTATTTTAATTTGGTCCGTGCGAAAGCACGGGGAACCTCCCTCAGAAGTACCAGCACTGGCCTGGCTGAACGGTTAGCGAAGTTGTAGAATGTAATTAATCCTGGATAATTTTTTCCTTTTAAGGTTTGAAGGAGAATTTGATAAAAGCAGTGGGAGACATTGATTAGATAAGATAATAAACCAATCTAATCTTTACAAGAGTTTTCGCTGAGTGTATTCTTTTCTCTCTCTTAATGGCAGATAACCATGACTGGACTTAAGCTACTATTAGAGAAAAATAAGTTTACCGGACCGAACTATAAAGACTGGTTGAGGAACATTAATATTGCTCTCATATATGATAAAGTATCATATGTCCTCACTGCCACAGCCCCGTCCAAACCAGGCCCTGAATCTTCTATTGCGGATTGGAAGATACGCAAAACGTGGGATATTGACTGTGCCACCGCCAAATGCCTCGTGCTTGCATCGATGGACAATACACATCAAAAGCAGCACGAGGAGATGGATGTTCAATCCATCTTTCTCTATACAAAGGAGTTGTATAGAGAGCAATCTTGTATCCTACGATACGAAGTATCTCGAAAGTTGTTTCAGATGCGGATGGCTCCTAGCACTTCAGTAGGCGACCACGTTCTGAAGATGATAGCTCTTATTGAAGAGCTTGAGGGCCTCGGATGGACAATGGACAATGAGCAATATACGGATATTGTTCTACAGTCTCTTCCCTCTGCCTTTGCTCTTTCATAGTGAACTTCAACATGCACAACATGGAGAAGTCACTACCCGAACTTCTCAATATGTTGAGAAATGCGGAGAGCACGCTTAAGGCGAAGTCTCCCTCCCTGCTTATTGGACAATCTTTTTCTTCCGTCCCAAAAGCCAAGGCTAAGGGAAAGAACAAGAAGAAATCCACCAAGCCGAGAGGTGGAATAAAAAAGGCAAAGGGGAAAGAAAAATTCAAAGCTGTGGAGTCGGGAAAAGGAGTATGTTTCTACTGCAAGAAGACAGGACACTGGAAGAGGAATTGTACTGAGTACCTTGGTCTCAAGAAAGGGAAGCATGGTGATGCTTCAGCTTTAGGTGTGTTCGTAACTGAAAACTGTTTTTCTATAAACTCTGCTTCCTGGGTATTGGATACCGGTTTGGGTTCTCATATCTGCAATTCTGTGCAGGGGCTGAGAAATAGCAGAGTTTTGAAGACAGGTGATCATATTCTCCGGGTTGAAAATGGTTCCAATGTATATGCAGTTTCAGTGGTAGAGTATCATCTAAGGTTGCCATCGGGTTGTATATTGGTTTTAAACCCATGTTATTTTGTACCAAGCATGCTTTGTAATATTATATCCGTTTCTTTGTTGGACAATGAAGGATATCATTTTATATTGCAGCATAATATTATGAATATTAAACTTAATCAAGAGTTGATTGGTTGTGGTACACTTAATAACGGGATATACGTCCTTAATCAACACACAGTTTTCAACATACAACACACAAACAAAAGAAATTTTTTAGTTATAAATGAAGTTTTTCTTTGGCATTGTAGACTTGGTCATATTAATGAAACAAGACTAAACAAGCTTCATAAAGATGGATATTTAAATTCTTTTGAGTATAAATCTTATGCGACTTGCCAGTCTTGTATCAAAGGGAAAATGACCAAAACTCCGTTTACTGGACACGGAGAAAGAGCTACTGAGTTCTTGGGCCTCATACATAGTGATGTACGTGGGCCAATGTCTACACATGTGAGAGGCGGTTTTTCTTACTTCATAACTTTTACTGATGATTTCTCAAGATTCGGTCATGTGTTTTTGATAAAGAATAAGTCTGAAGCTTTCGAGAAATTGAAGGAGTACAAACTTGAAGTAGAAAAACAAACTGGAATGAGCATCAAGATACTTTGATCAGATCGAGGTGGAGAGTATCTTAGTTCAGAGTTTTCAAACTTCCTAAAAGAGAATGGGATTCTCTCTCAGCCCACTCTCCATTACACACCACAGCACAACGGTGTGTCAGAGCGGCGGAATCGAACCTTATTAGATATGGTATGATCCATGATGAGTGATGCTGAGTTGCCCCTCTCCTTTTGGGGGCATGCATTGAAGACTGCAGCTTTTCTGTTGAACAGGGTTCCGACCAAGACCGTGTCTACCACTCCATATGAGATATGGTATGGGAAGAGACCATCTCTTAAGCGAGTTAAGATTTGGGGTTGTCTGGCTTTTGTCAAAAAGCAGAATCCAGACAAACTCGAGACACGATCGTTCAAATGTTTATTTGTGGGATATCCAAAAGATTCATATGGATATCTGTTCTACCATAAAGAGGAACAAAGGGTGTTTGTTTCTCGGAATGCCATATTTTTAGAAAATGAGATTTTTCTAAATGATTCTGATGGCAATGTGATAGATCTAAAAGAGGTTCTAGAGACACAAATTACAAATGACGACTTGGTTGAACCTGATATTGCAACAGAACTTAATGAACCTCAGGCACTCCGTAGATCTGGTAGGACTTCTCACCCACCGGAGAGATACTACGGTTTTCTCGTTGATGGTGATGGAGAAGACTGCATCATGGATGATGATGACCTTACTAGTTTTCAGCAAGCTATCACGAGCGGTGACTCTGTGAAGTGGCTGGATGCCATGAGATCCGAAATGGAGTCTATGTACACCAATAAAGTGTGGACTTTGGATGTTGTACCCTCTGTGGTAAAACCCGTTGGGTGCAAATGGATCTTTAAGAGAAAGATCAGTGTAGATGGGCAGGTAGAGACCTATAAAGCAAGGCTTGTGGAGAAAGGATTTCGACAAAGACCAGGACTGGACTATGACGAAACCTTTTCTCCTGTAGCCATGCTTAAATCCATTCGGATCCTACTTGCTATTATTGCTCACTACGACTATGAAATCTGGCAGATGGACATTAAAACTGCTTTTCTAAATGGTGATTTAGAAGTGTGCGTTTATATGGATTAGCCAGAGGGCTTCATTGATAGTGGGAGCAGCGGGAAAGCATGTAGGTTGCTTAAATCCATTTATGGGTTAAAGCAGGAATTACGGAGTTGGAACATCTGTTTTGATGATGTTATCAAAGAGTTTGATTTCGTCAAAAATCCAGATGAACCTTGTGTTTATAAGAAAATTGTGGGAAGTACTGTCACATTCCTCGTATTGTACGTGGATGACATTCTTCTGATAGCAAACGATGTTCCTATGCTACAATCGGTCAAACTGTTCTTATCACAAAGGTTCTCCATGAAGGACCTGGTGATGACTCGTACATATTAGGCATAAAGATCTATAAGGATAGATCTAAACGGTTATTGGGATTTTCCCAAACCAGGTATATTAATACCATCCTAAAGAGGTTTAGTATGGAAGACTCCAAGCGGGGTTCCTTACCCGCTAGTCATGGAGTCACTCTCTCTAAGGACTTTTGCCTAAAGACTGATGAAGAGAGAGCTCGCATGAGCATTATACCCTACGCTTCTGCTGTAGGATCTATAATGTATGCGATATTATGTACACGCCCTGATGTAGCTTATGCACTGGGTGTAGTAAGCATGTATCAATCCAACCCAGGGGAGAATCACTGGACAACAGTGAAGAACATTCTTAATTACTTGTGAAGGTCTAAAGAAATGTTCTTGGTGTATGGTAACGGAGATCTCCAAATGGAGGCCTTTACTGATTCGAGCTTCCAGAGTGACAAGGATGATAGAAAATCTATCTCTGGGTTTGTCTTTACCCTCAATGGAGGGGCGGTGTGTTAGAAGAATTCCAAACAGGATACCATTGCAGACTCCATGATGGAAGCTGAGTATATTGCTGCAAATGATGCTGCCAAGAAAGCCGTTTGGATGAGGAAGTTCGTCTCGGAGCTAGGAGTAGTTCCGACCATCATTGATCCAATACCTTTGTATTGTGATAATAATGGGGCTATGGCGTTAGCCAAAGAGCCCAGGTCCCATCAGCGATCCAGATACATCCTCAGGCGATATCATCTGATCCGGGAGATAGTTGATCGCCGTGAGATCGAGATTCGGAGAGTAGATACAAAAGATAACACCGCGGATTCACTCACCAAGGCCCTCCCTCTGCCGTAGCATGAGCGACTTTTTGAGAGGCTGGGTATGAGATACGCCAATAATCAGCCTTAGTGCAAGTGGGAGATTGTTGGATATATGTATGCCCTAGAGGCCATTATATGATAATGTATGTTCCAGTATGTGTGTATGTATGTGTGTGTGTGTGTGTGTGTGTGTGTGTGTGTGTGTGTGTGTGTTCAGGGGACATTCTTGCTCGACATGATAGTATGCTATTTGGTTGCACCTTTTATCTTGACATGTTCATTTGATTATGCTTTCATTCATTTGGTACATGTTGATATAGCCCTTAGGATGATGCAGGACTACTGAGATTATGATGCAGATCATACTAGTGGGATATGTGTAGTCTATGAGCATATCCTTGAAATGTTCCTAGTCGTGGGTGTATCAAGACGGGGCATCGATATCACCAGAGTAGACTAGCGTATACGTTACTTGTCCCATATGATGGGAGATGGATGATCCCATATCCATTGGTGTGGTGACACCAAAGATCGTATACGGGTGCTCAGTAGAGACTGGGTACACTGAACGGACTCGCCGAGAACTCCTATATGGTATTATATCTATCGTCGGATAGCAGTTCTCAGGTGACACTGGTACAAGTTAGTCTGTAGACCCGAGATCGTCATAGAGTCTTGTGTGTCTCCTACTGTACTTTGATCTCCACCCTACCACGGCTTTATTGAGTCGTGAAAACAAGTGGATTTTGGGTACAGTCCCGAGGCACATGGAGGAAATGAGCGATAGGAGGGGTTTCATCTCTCCCGGTATTGGGGGTTGATGTTGCACCATGTACGATTGGCTATAACAGGAAGTCCCTGGCCAGGGCTGCTGAGATTTACTGAAAAGTGTTATCAGTAGTTTCTCAATCTGTTATGAGCCATATACCGGCATGACTTATTGGGTTATTGGGGTCGACGATACCATCCCTAGACTCACATATGCAGCATATTTGATGAAGAGACCGGACTGTACGGTAAGTGTTACCAGTTGGCTCGACGGGAGTTTTAGCAGGTTTGCTTGTATTTCTTCTGATCGCTCAATACCTAGGAGCCGTTACGTACTGCTTGTGCCACTGACGGTTTGTGGGAATGTGATGTGATCACTGCCTACTGCTAGCGTATTGACGAGTCTTAGAGTCCCACAAAGGAGTCTCTTAGCTCAGGCGAAATGATGTGGGGTGCATATGTGATATGCGTGGAAGCTCGATTAAATGTGTGTATTGGATACCGTATTTTATTCGGGCGTTTACTATAGGACTGGTCGTATGTGATGTGACCGGGTTATTAAATCAAGTGTTGATTTAATATTATGTCCATTAGCTCATATATTAAAACCTATTTCTTTTGATGCATGTATGAGTGTATGTATATGTTGATGTGCATGCATACATGCAAGCATGCATGTGTATGGTTGATGATACATTGGTGGTGGCAATGCAAGACTCACATGGTAACATTTTTTAGATATTTTGTTTATTTGAGAAAAGCAAAATGGGATTAAAATCATGGTTGACTATTAAACTCTCTTGAGTTGACAAAGTCAATGGTTTCTTTTGCCCACGGTTTTGGCTCATGGTTTTGCTTAAGCTCAAGTTACAAAATATCTAGATATTTTGTAACCATGGTTTAGCATGGATGACCTCTCTTATTCTCTTGAGTTTAGATATGGTTATCATATTATTCTCTTGAGTTTGTTTTGTGTCATCTCCTTCTTCCCCTCTCTCCTCAAAAAGCTCACTAGGGTTTTAAAAGAAAGACAAAGGATTAAAAAGAAAAGGTTTTGTAGTGAGATCCAAACCCACATCACCATTCCACTTTAGTCTAGCCCACTTGAGTGGAGTGTTTGCTTCATCTTCATTCTTGATCAAGTGAAGATTGGAGCTTGGTGCAAAGGGACTTCGTGGTGGATCATCGTGGACTTGGAAGGACACAAGCCAACCGTTTCAAACCTCAATCGATCCAAGGAGTCTAGGAGGAGGTCTACAAAGATTGTATCTCTCCCCACTTAGTGTTAGACACTTGTAGTATATGATACTAGCTAGTTGTTACTCTATTTTTCTAAGTCGATTCATGTTTGGAATTTTTTAGCACCCTCTAAATTTTTGTTATAGCATGTGTGATGCAACCCTAAACCTAGTGTGGCGCTATAGAATCCCTACAATTACATGTTGGTAAAGCCCTTAGAATGAGTACTTGACTACCGGGATTATGATGTAGATCATACTAGTAGGAACATAATAGTCGGTAAGTACATCCTTCAAATGTTCCTAGTCGTGGGTATATCGAGACAGGGCATCGATATACCAGAGTAGACTAGCGTACAGCTTCTTGACCCATGTAGATGGGCGATGGATGATCCCATATCCATTGGTGTTTGACTTCAGAGATAGTATACGGGTGCTCAGTGGAGACTGGGTACACTGGACGGATTCGCCGAGAACTCCCAGATGGTATTATACCTCACGTCAGATGGCAGTTCTCTGGTGACACTGGTACAAGTTAGTCTGTAGACCCGAGATCATCATAAAGTCTTGTGTGATTCGCACCGTGCTTTGATTTCCACCTTACCACGTTCAAGAGAACGTGCAAAACGGTGGCTTTTGGGTACAATCCTGAATCATATGGAGGCAATGAGCGATAGGTGGGGTTTCGTCTCTCCCGGTATTGGGGTTGATGTTGCACTGTGCTCGATTGGCTATAACAGGAAGTCCCTGGCCAGGGTTGATTCAGAGATATACTGGTAAGTGTTATCAGTAGTTTCTCGACCCGTTATGTGTTAGTTGTATATATGCCCTAGAGACCACTGTTGTACATATGATATATATTATAGTGGATGCTTGGATATATATAGTGTGGACTTTCTTGCTCGATATGATAGTATGCTATCTGGTTGCACTTTGTCTTAACATGTTGACTTGTATTGATTTACTGTCTTGCTCTTACATGTTGATAAAGCCCTTAGGATATGTACTTGACTACTGGGACTATGATAAGATCATACTAGTGGGGCCAGGGTAGTCAACGAGTACATCTTATAACTGTCCCTAGTCGAGGGTGTATCGAGACAGGACATCGATACACCGGAGTAGACTAGCATATACTCATCTTGACCCATATGATGGGCGATGGATGATCCCATATCCATCGGTGTTTGACATCAAAGATGGTGTATGGGTGCTCAGTGGAGACTGGGTACACTGAACGGACTCGCCGAGAACTCCTAGATGGTATTATACCTATCGTCAGACAGCAGTTCTTCGGTGATACTGGTACAGGTTAGTCTGTAGACCCGAGATCGTCATAGAGTCTTGTGTGATTCCCACCGTGCTTTGATTTTCACCTTACCACATCCAAGAGGGCGTGCAAAATGGTGGCTTTTGGGCGCAGTCCCGAATCGCATGGAGGCAATGAGCGATAGGAGGGGTTTCGTCTCTCCCGGTATAGGAAGTTGATGTTGTGCTGTGTTCGATTGGCTATAAGTGGAAGTCTCTGGCCAGGGCTGATATGGAGTGCTACTGGTAAGAGTTATCAGTAGTTTCTCGACCTGTTATGAGCCACACATCGACATGACTTATCGGTTACTGGGGTCTGACGTTTACCACCCCTAGACCTGATATGCGACATACTAGACGAAGATACCAGACTGTATGGTAGTGTTACTGATTGGATTCACAGGAGAATGTACAGGCTTGCTTGTTGATCTTTTGATCGCTCAATACCTGGGTAGCTATTATGTTTAGCTGACCGCTTGCAGCTTGTGGGTGTTTTATATGATCATCACCTACTGCCGGCGTATTGACGATTCTTTAGAGTCCTACACAGAGGTTTCCTGGCTCAGGCAAAACGGAGTAGGAGCACATATGTGATATGTGCAGGACCGAGAATAATACGATATGAGATACTGTATTCTATTCTCGCGATATGAGATATCGGCCGGGTATATGTGATATAGCCCGGTCATCGGATCAAGTGTTGATTCGATGAATTGGTACATGTTATATTAGTCGGTTATATGCAATATAGCCGGATTGTTGGATCAAGTGTTGATTCGATAATTTAATGTATAATTATATATGTGATATATTACATTACGTTAACTAATATAAGCTCACTTTATTGATTCATTTTCTCACTGGATAATACATTGATGTATATGCGATATATGTTAATTGTATTATTTTCTTTTGTTACAAAATATATTGTATATGTGATATATAATATTGTAACATGTTAGGGTTACAACATGGTTTTAGAGTTTAAACCTAGTTAGGGTTTGGACTAGGGTTAAGCTTTGGATGAGCTTTCATGAAGCTTCATGAAGGTTTGACTTTTGTCTCATCCTTTGATATTTTGTGAAGATATTTTTTAACCCAACCCAAACCCTTAACCTATGGTTTATTCTCTACAAGAGTTAAGACTCTCATTCTAAACTCATGATTTCAATTGTAACTACAACAATAATTCATTATTCATCACAAAAGGAATAGCTTCATCTTCTTCTTCTTCTTGCTCTTGAAAAAGCTTCACTAGCTTTTGTGTTTGGGATGAAAAATGATGAGAAATTGAAAACAAAAGAGAGCAAAATTCCTACTTCATCATCCTCATCTATTCTAGCCACTTAGATTAGGGTGTTCACTTCTCTAATAAGTTCATTAGTGAAGTGTAAGCTTGGGTTAGAGATTCTTCAAGGTAGATCATCTTAGATCAAGAAGATTTCAAGCAAGACGCATCATTCACCTCTTGGAGCCTTACGAGAGTCGAAGTTCTTGATGATCGCAGAGAAGAGACCTCAACACGGAGCTTATGAAGTGAAGGAAAGGACTACAAAGGTTGTAATCCTAATCTCTTTAGTTTTTTTGTATGTGATACAAACTTGTTACCCTAGAATTTCTAGTAAAGATTCATGGTTTGCTTGCTTTGCACCTCTTTAAATTTTAAAGTGACATGAGTGATGCTACCAAACCCTAGACTAGGTGCAAGGGAAGACCAACATTATGAGCCTCATATCGACACGACTTATCGAGTTACTGAGGTCTGACGTTAACTACCCTTAGACGAGATATGCGACATATCAGACGAAGAGACCGGACTGTACGGTAGTGTTATTGATTGGATTCACAGAAGTATAAGCAGGCATGCTTGTTGATCTTCCGATCGCTCTACACCCGGGTGGCCGTTACGTTTAGCCGACCTTTTTCGGCTTGTGGGTGTTTGATATGATCATCGCCTACTGTCGGCGTATTGACGAGTCTTTAGAGTCCTACACAGAGGTTTCCTGGCTCAAGCGAAATGGAGTAGGAGCACATATGTGATATGTGCGGGACCGAGATTAATACGATATGTGATACCGTATTCTATTCTCGCGATTTGTGACATCGGTCGGTTATATATAATATAGCCGGGTTATCGTATCAAGTGTTGATTCGATAAGTTGTTACATATGATATTAGTTGGTTATATGTGATATAGCCGGATTATTAAATCAAGTGTTGATTTATTGATTTAATGTATAATTATATATTTGATACATTATGTTGCATTAACTAATATTCATTCACTTAAGATTTCTTTTCTCACTAGTTTGTGCACATTGTATATATGTGATATATGCAAGTGTACATTATTTTGTGTCATGCTTGATAATACATGCAACAAAGGTGTGTGTGTGACTTACACCATGCTTGCTATAATGTAAGGTTTTTAATTATTTATGTAATTCAAAATTAATGGAATTAGTCATGCTTGAAGCTTGTAGTGTTCTTTGACTAAGCCCACAAGTTTTGTTTTACTATAGATATTTATAAACCTAACCATTATAGCTAGCCATGGTTAACTCTATACAAAGGTTAGTATATGATACTAACTTACCATGGTTGCCATTCTCTACTTGAGATTTATTCATGAGTTCATTCTTCTTCTTCTTCATCAAAAGAAAAAGGCCCACTAGGTTTTCTCTAAGTGAAGAATTAGTGTGAGAAAAATAAATCTAAAGTGAACCCACTTCCTACTTCATCATCCTCTACTACTTTCTATTTAGTATAGGGTGTTTGCTTCACTAATTCCACAATTAGTGAAGAGATAGCTTGGGTTAGTGTCTTCTCGACGTAGATCATCTTCGGCCTCGAAGACTTCGATGCAAGCTTGTTAATTTCTTCATGGGAGCTTCTTTTGAGTCCGGGAGTTCATGATCGCAGTGAAGGGGCTACTACACAGAGCTAATGAAGTGATGGACCGGTCTACAAAGTTTGTATTCCTTGTTCATTTTAGTTGCAAAGTTGTTTGCATTTCTTTTTGTCTGATTTTCTAGTAATGATTCTAGGATCAGGGTTAGCTAGAACAACAAATTTTTGAAAATGGCATGGACGATGCCTCCCGAAACCTTGCTGTCGTGCTAGACAATCCTGCAACTGTGGTATCACATTGCTTCATGTCGCAACTGTTCGTAAGAACTCATGCGATCCTAGTTAAGACGCTCGTATCCAGCTGGAATTTCAGTTCAGGGAGCGGCGTTCTAAAAGCAACCTTGGGATACAATTTGTGTCCAGTGGTCTTCTGCAGTCGAGAATTCTATGTGGACTTCAAGGTGCTGGACATGCCGAATTTCGACGTAATCTTGGGAATGGACTGGATGGGAACTTTCTTCGCAACCATCGACTGTCGCGAAAGGAGGGTAGTGTTTGAAATACCAGATCACCCAGTATTCTATTTCAGAAGCGGAGACCGCACTTTGGAGCCTAGCATCTACCGAGCAAAACCAAAGAAGGCAGAGTTTGCAGTGTTGCAAGCAGAAGAATTGAAACCAGAGGTCGTTAGAGAGTTCGAGAATGTGTTCCCTGAAGATATATCAGGTTTGCCTCGAGCTCTTGAATTCTGTATTAATTTGCATCCCGGTGCACAACCAGTATTCAAAACTCCATATCTACTAAGTCTGGAGGGATTGAAGGAGATCCGTATTCAGTCAGACGAACTCCTGAAGAAAGGTTGGATTAGACCCAGTAGCTCAAGTTGGGGATCTCTGGTGCTGCTGGTAAAGAAGGAGGAAGGAACCTACTGGATGCGCATTGATTATCGAGCTTTGAACGAAATAACAATTAAGAACAAGTATCCATTACATCGCATCGATGACCTTTTCGATCAGTTAAGTGGATCTTGTGTCTTTTCAAAGTTAGATCTTCGCTCGGGCTATCATCAGGTGAAGGTCAAGGAGTTCGACATTCCGAAGACGGCGTTTAGGACTCGTTATAGCCATTATGAATATTTCGTAATGCCATTTGGAGTGACTAATGCACCTGCTATTGTTATGAACCTGATGAACCAAGTTTTCCGAGAGTACTTAGACAGGTTTGTTGTTATCTTCATCGACGACATCCTGGTGTATTCAAAGAATCGGAAAGAGTACGCCGAGCACTTATGCATTGTCCTGAAGAAATTACCACAAAACCAACTTTATGCCAAGTACAGCAAGTGTGAATTTTGGCTAGATCAAGTCAGATTTCTCGGACACATCGTTCCAAGCGATGGAATTTCGGTGAATCCAGCTAAGGTGTCAGCTGTCAGCGAATGGCCGACACCAAGGTCATTCAAAGATTTAAGAATCTTCTTATGCTTATCAGGATATTACAGACGCTTCATCGAAGGATTTTCAAAGATCGCAGCACCCCTGACCAAGTTCACACGAAAAGATGAAGCATTCGTGTGGTCAGAAGCTTGTGAGAAGGTTTTTTTAGAACTCAAGTCGAGATTAATATATGCACCTATTTTTGTAATACCTGATCAATCTGGCGGATTCGATGTGCATTATGATGCGTTCGGTAAAGGATTAGGATGTGTTCTACATCTGCACGGAAAAGTTGTGGCTTTTGCATCAAGACAGCTGAAGTTCTATAAGCACAACTATCCAACACATGATCTAAATTGACAGCCGTCATCTTCACACTCAAGATTTTGTGTCACTATTTATTGGGAGAGCGAGTGGATATATAAACCAACCAAAAAATTCTGAAGTACGTATTTACTCAGAAGGAACTGAACATGCGGCAAAAAAGATGGCTCGAGCTCATGGCGGACTTCAACATCAACTTACAATATCATCCTGGAAAGGTGAACATAGTTCCCAATGCACTTAGTTGCCAACCTTTAGCAATGAATCTCACCGCTCAGTGGAGACTATAACAAAAACTGCATGGATTGAAGGTTAAAGTAGTTATGCCAGGTAACGCTTCATTATTGACGAACTTACAAGTCCATTCCACTCTTGTCAATCAGATTAAGGCTGCTTAAGCAAATTATGCCAATGTACAAAAGATCCATGAACAAGTAGAAAGTGTTCTTCGAAACGACTTCATCATTCACGAAGATGGATCCTTACGGTATGAGAGCAATTTATGCATGTCAGTCGGCCCCGCTCGAGAAGAGTTGATGAAAGAAGCTCACAGCTCTCCTTATTCGGTACACCTCGACGGCACAAAGATGTATAAGGATTTACGGTAACACTACCGATGGCATGGAATGAAGCGAGAAGTAGCCAGCGAAGTGTTTAGTGTGTCAGCAAGTAAAGGCTGAACTTCACAGAACTGCTGGTCTACTTCAGTTGTTACCAATCCCAGAATGAAAATGGCACGTGGCTTCGTGACTGCTTTCCCTCGAAGCACGAACGGTAATGACGTAATTTGGGTTATTATGGATCGACTCACCAAATCGAATCACTTTATTCTATTTTGAGTTGGCCAATCAACTCAAACGTTAGCAAGAAAGTACATGGAGGTGAGAAGAAATCTAAAGTAAGATTTAAACCTTCAAGATGTACCATACTTTTCTTGATACCCATAAACTCATGCTGGAGATCGTGAGATTACATGGGGTACTTGTTTGCATCGTTTCCCCATCGTGATACTAGATTCCGATCACAATTTTGGCAGAGTGTGAAAGCTAGCCTGGGAACGAGTCTGAATTTCAGAACGGCGTATTATCCACAGACAGACGGACAATTCGAGCGAACAATTCAGATCCTGGAAGACATGCTGAGAGCCTGTATGCTAGACTTCGGAGGTTCGTGGGAAGATCACCTACACTTGGTGGAGTTTTCATATAACAACAACTACCAGGCAAGTATTAGGATGTCACCATTCGCAGCACTCTATGTATAGAAGTGTCATTCCCCGCTGAGTTGGGACGACGTTGGAGACCGTGAATTCCTTGGACTGGAGATGATTGTGGCAACTGTGAATATAGTTCGCACAATCAGGAAAAAAATGCGTATAGCCCAGGACCGACAAAAGTATTGGGCAGATGCAAAACGTCGACATCTGATGTTCTAACCCGGTGAGCATATGTTCCTAAAGTTATCACCAAATAGAGGAGTGATACGTTTTGGCGAGAGCGGTAAACTCAGTCCAAGGTACATCGGACCGTTCAACATACTCGAACGAGTTGGAGAAGTGGCTTACCATTTAGCATTACCACCCTCATTGGAAGGAGTGCACAATGTATTCCACATATCCTAGCTACGATGATATTTGAGCGACCCCAGCTATAAACTTGATCACTTAGAGCTCACTGTACAGATTGATTTGACTTGCGAGCGGCAACCAGTTGAGATCCTGGATCGAAAAGTGAAGACATTACGGAATAAGGAGGTGAACTTGGTTCGAGTGATGTGGAGAAAAGATTCGCCAGGAGAATCAACATAGGAAAGAGAAGCTGATATGCATACATGATACCCTTATCTTTTCGAAAATTAGTCCTTTGTATAAATTTCGAGGACGAAATTTTTATAAGGAGAGTAGAATGTACCGACTTTTAAAACCCTATACAAAATTAACTTGTTTAATGTATAGAACAGGTATTTCAGCCCGATTAGGAGTTATAAGTTATTTTTGTTCAATAAAACCAAGAAACGACTTGTAGCTCACTGGTTAAGGCTCTCTACTACTGTGTCATAGCCTGTGTGTTCAATTTCAATCAGTCCCAATTATTTTTAATATTTTTTCTTTTTAACCTTTTTGAAGCCCAAGAGTTGGAAGTACAATACACGGAGAATCGAAAAGTTTCAGAAAAATCAAATAGGATAAATGAGGAGTTAACACGGAATAATACACCTAGCACGAATCTCGAGACACGTGGCGCAAATCCAACCACCGGTTTTCCCATTTGGCCCACCACCGACAGTCCAAGTAGCCCCAATCGCTTCCATTCTTTACCCATGCATCCCTTGACTCCCTGCTACTCCCCTGTAGTGTTTGATTTCTCGGCAATTGATCAGAGACTCTTTAAATCCCCCATTAATATTATTTTAATTCTTTTTAATTCAATTTTTTAATTCCCATATTCTCAAATTTCACTATAAATACCACCCCATTACCTAGATCTCCCCCATTCTGAAAATTTCCAAATTCTTTAAGTGCAAAGTGGAGTTAAGCAAACTAAGAGGAGTAGCGATCCAATCTCGACGACCGGAGTTTTCCTGACGCTACCGCGGTGCCAAGGAGTTCCCCTCTCTCTTCTTTACTCTCTTGTTAGAGTTACGCAACCAGCAAGTCCTTTCTTTCTCTTTTCTTTTCATCTTAAATTGTATTCTAAAATCATACCGACAAAATGGAGTTAACATTAAAAGTCTTTTCTTTTAAATGTTTTTATCATTATTGATAGGTAAATATGACACATAATCACCCTAATATCACTTCAAATCAATATTCAAATCATTTGTTTTTTTGTAACCAAAATTCCATGTGAAATAATCATATAATGAATTTTTCAGAAAAATACCATGAACTTTAGTATAACCGCTATTTCGATAACTAGCATATATACCTCTAGAAAATTCATGGCGTAACAACCTACCCTACACGCAATCTTTTGATTCATAGGACGATATTTAGATATATGGTTAATTTAAAAGAATACATTTTTTCAAATAAATACCACTACTTTATAAAAATGCATTTTTATCGATATTTTTACCGCCTTTTGCGATTGCGCCTCTACAACTCTCGTTAGGGGACCTGCTAATAGATGGTGAGGATTATCGCACATTCTCGGGATAGTTGAGCGAAATGCAGAGCTTCTCATGGAGAATTCGGTCTCGAAAGGAATGAAAATACGATTTAAATGAAATACGACTTTTTAAAACAAATTAATCTTTGGAAAATTATATAAAAATTATGAAACCGTATTTTCAATACAAAAAAATTATGAAACTATACTTTTAAAAGGAACGATTAAAATTTTAATAAAGGACCACAAAGTTTCCAAAAGTAGTAGTTTTCATAAAAATATCATAAATTTTTAAAAGTTAGGTTTTATCACTAAAATACCACTGAAACTAAAATATATCTTCGTAAAAACTCTAAATATTATAAGTCACCCTCGAGCTTTATTTTTAAACAATATTAATATATTTTCCATAAAACCCCATCGAGAAATGCAAACAATATAAATACAATATAAACAACAACAATGAATCTTTAAGGACCCTAGATTAATATAGATTTAAGCGATATCTTTTCTCTTGAGCCCCTGGGAGCCGGAGAAAGTGAGTGCTTACCTATTCAGGTTAGACATCAAATTAACGGAGTTATCAAATGGCAATTGTCTTGGAAAAAGACACAAATTCTAACGTTCATGTGCAGTAGTTGCCCGATTTCTTCCGAACTTAAGATTTCAATAGTTAAATCCATTCACAAGAAATACCTATAACTTGAATCCAAACTTGAATCTAAACTCAAACTCTAATCTAATTCGAACCCAAACTCGAACTCAATCTACTCGACTAACTTAACTCGACCAAGATTGCAATTGACATGACTCGCATTCTACTCGACTTACTCGACTTCATTCTTTAACTTTTGCAATCTATAGTTTCGATCAAGACATGTTATAAACAACCAAATTAACTAAGGATATCTTACAGTTATAATATATATTATATTCGGGGTGTTTGGTATAGTTTCTTGTGTGAATCCAACGGAGTTTCAGGAGTCCCGTATTAACCTATTTTTTCATTTACTTGAATCTCAGTTGGGTCGACTCCTCCACAGTTTGGAGTCCCGATGCTAACACATGAAATGAGCCCGTGTTTCCTTACTCCTATGTCTCCACTCTTGAGCTCGTGAATACTTCTATGCCTGCGTTGACATTCACACTTGGAACTTAATGTTAACATAATGATCATATAGAGACTTATAGATACATATACCCATTTTCAGTTCTACACATTTTTACTGGTCATTTACATTATTTTTGTTATTATATACTTGTCATTTTTCACTGTTACCCTACCTTTGGGACTTACAGAGCGCTAGTTCGCTGACGGGCATTCCACCCACCTTTGTTTTTCTTCGAATGTTCGTCAGATACGGTCTAGACGGAGGACGTGGAGGCCACAGAGGAAGATTACGACCAGATAGCTATTCGGGATTAGCTTAATTTTCATTTTCTTTCTGCTTTTGTATGCCACATATTTAGGCATTTTCTTTTATTGTATTTACTTTCCAGTTGAAACTCATGTACCTATAAATATTTCAAGTTGAATGTAAATAAAGATATTGTTGAAAATTTTACTGTCTCCATTTATTCTTCTATTGTGTATTATTGTTTCAATACGCTTAGTATATTTATTTAAGGAATGACCTTCTCTGAATAAATATGTCGTGGGCTTGCCGTGGGTTTGCCATGTCATCGTTTTCGTCTGCTGGGATGTGGGGCGTGAAAAAGTTCACCAAGCAGATGTACCAGTTCTGAGGAGATCTACACGAGAAAGGATGCTACTTGAAAGACTTGTTCCCGACTTCATTTTGTACACAGATTTGAGAGAGATCGAATCCCTTACAGAGGCGACGCAATACAATATTAGCAAGCAGTGAGAGCAAACTATGAATGAAGAGATGGGTTCTTTGAAGAAGAACCGTATGTGGGATCTAGTGAAGCAACTCAAAGGTCGGAAGGTGTTGCTAAATAGGAGGGTGTACAGATCGAGGATAAGGTCGATGGTATGAAGCGATACAAGGCTCGCTTAGTAGTCAAGGATTATGTGCAACAACATGGCATAGACTATCAAGAGATATTTTCTCCAGTTGTGAAGATGACTTCAATTCGGGTGATACTCAGTATCGTGGTGGTGAAGGATTTGCACTTAGAGTGGCTGGATGTGAAAACGACATTCCATCATAGAGATTTGGAGGAGGAGATCTATATGATGCCGCCATCGGGATACGAGGTGAAGGGGAAAGAAAACACGGTTTGTATACTACGAAAGAGCTTGTATGGCGTCAAACAAGCCAAGGCAGTGGTATCTCAAATTCGATCAGTTAATGTTAGAGACAGAATTTGTGCGCTGTGATTTAGATCACTGCGTTTACGTTCAGACTTTCAAGGATGGAGACTATATTATTTTATTATTTTACGTGGATAACATGTTGGTAGTGGGTCTGAATTTCAAGAAAATTCAAAGTCTGAAGAAACTGATGGCTGAAAAATTCTCCATGAAGGGTTTGGGAGTAGCTAAGCAAATTCTAGGTATGAAGATCATGAGAGACATACAGCAACAAAAGTTATGGCTATCGCAAAAGGACTTTGTGGAAAAGGTTTTGAAGCAATTCAACATGGACAAGTCAAAACCGGTAAGTATGCCTTTAGAAAAGCACTTCAAACTTGTTTACCGCTGAAGACTGGACCGAGACGCAGAGATGCCTAGCCTGAATTTAGGGGCAGATGTTATATGGAACATATCCATCCACCTCTCCGAAGATGCCAAGTTGATTTATGGTACCGTATATTGGAGGTTTGGATAGATGCGACCGATATAGGAGACTTTATCAGATTCCTTCTCATATGGGAGGGTTTTTGATTGTGGGGACGCTTTTCCTTGCTGGCGCTAGCCCGTGCAGTTAAATACGCTATCGTATTGCGATAACAATTTTCACATTCTCCAGGTAGATCACTACATGTCGTGTTATATATCGTTTATTTTGGGGTTTTGAACTTAGTACGCAGATCTCATATAAATGAAATCACCAGTTCATAGGATTTATGGGTTTGATCTAAGCATCGTTAGTCATATATCAGACTAATATTGACTTAGGAATAGTGAGCATATGGGCTCAACTGATCATCAGATCATATATGAAGAGCCCATGGATAGTATACGGTAGTCAATATGGAGACAGTTTGCAGGACAAAACATATTAGTTTAAGGACATCACGGTCCATGGGGGACATGGATGGAATATGGCTTGTTTGTGCCTGTGGATTGTATACGGGATAAATATGCAGATCTACCGTAGGCCTAACATATATTAGTTTAAGGACATCGCGGTCCAATATTAGTTTAGGGACATTTTGGTCCAACATTTTCGTGTTCGGGACGAAGTATTAGTTTATGGACATTTCGGTCTATCTTTCATCTTACACACACGTGTATATCATGTGGCAAAGTGAATGAGGGTAACATGGAGTGCGCCCAATATTGGGATGCGATTCATTTTGAAGACATTTATATTTCCTTACTATTAACACTTACCAGTAAATCTAATCAACAGCCCTGGCCATGGACTTTTTGTTATAGCCAATCGAGCATAGCGCAACATCAACTCCTTATACCGGGAGAGACGAAACCCCTCTTATCGCTCATTGCCTCCATGTGACTCGGGACTGTACCCAAAATCCATCTGTTTGCAATCCTCCTTTGAGCCGTGGTAGGGAGGAAATCAAAGCACAATGGGAACCAACCAAGACTCTATGACCATCTCAGGCTTACAGACTAACCTATACCAGTGTCACCAGAGAACTGCTATCTGATGATAGGTATAGTACCATCTAGGAGTTCTCGGCGAGTCCTGTTCAGTGTACCCATTCTCTAATGAGCACCTGTGTACAATCTTTGATGACAAAAACCAATGGATATGGGATCGACCATCGCCCCATATAGGGTTAAGAAACGTACACACTAGTCTACTCTGGGATATCGATGCACTGTCTCGATATTCCTTCCACTAGGAACAATTGAAGGATGTGCTTGTGAACTACCCAGGTCCCAGTAGTTTGATCCGTATCATAGTCCTGGTAGTCAAGCCAACATCCTAAGGTCTTTATCAACATGTATATGAGAGACAGTATAATAATACCAGTGTACATGTTAAGATAAAGAGCAACCAGATAGCATACTATCATGTCGAGCAAGAAAGTCCGCTATACATATGTTCAAGCATATACTATAATATACATCAATGTACAATAATGGCCTCTAGGGCATACATATCCTTAACAATCTCCTACTTGCACTAAGGCCAGTTGTTGTAGTATCTCATACCCAACATTTTGAATAGTCTCTCGAATTGCGTTGGGGGGAGGGCCTTTGTGAGTGGATCCACTGTGTTATCCTCCATGTCAACTCTCCTGACCTCGATTTCCTGGCGATTAACTATCTCCCGGATCAACTGATACTCCCTAAGAATATGTCTGGATCTCTGATGGAGCCGGGGTTTCTTGGACAAAGCCACAGCTCCATTATTATCATGATACATAGGTATTAGATGCTTAATGGATGAAACCACACCAAGTTCAGCTATGAACTTCTTCATCCAGACAGCCTCTTTGGCAACATCTTTGGCAGCGATGTATTCAGCCTCCATCGTCGAGTCTGCTACGGTATCTTGCTTGAAACTCTTCCAACATATCGCCCCTCCATTGAGAGTGAAGACAAAACCAGAGACCGACTTACTATCGTCATTATCACTCTGGAAGCTCGAATCGGTAAAGGACTCCACCTGGAGTTCACCGTTACCATACACCAAGAACATTTCTTTAGTCCTCAAGTACTTAAGAATGTTCTTCACAGCTTTTCAGTGTTTCTCCCCTAGATCTGATTGATACCTACTCACTACACCTAGTGAGTAAGCTATATCTGGTCTGATACATAATATCACATACATGATTGACCCGAATGCAGAAGTATAGGGTATCCCTTGCATGCGAGCCCTCTCCAAATCAGTCTTGGGAGACATCTCTTTGGAGAGAGTGATTCCTGAGCAAGCGGGTAAATTACCATGCTTAGAATCTTCCATACTAAACCTCTTTAGTATGATGTCTATGTACCTGGATTGGGACAATCCCAACATCCGTTTAGATCTATCTTTATATATCTTAATCCCCAGGATGTAGGAGGCATCACCAAGATCTTTCATGGAGAACTTGTATGATAAGAAGAGCTTGACCGAGTGTAGCATAGGAATATCATTTCCTATCAAGAGTATGCTATCCATGTACAATACGAGGAAGACAACCTTACTCTCTATAACCTTCTTGTATATACAAGGTTCATCTACGTTTTTGATGAAGTCAGACTCTTTGACAGCTTCATCGAAACAGATGTTCCGGCTCTGCGATGCCTGCTTTAATCCGTAGATTGATTTAAGCAGCTTGCACACGCTTCTGCTGCTCCCACTGTTTACGAAGGCCTCTAGCTGTGTCATGTACACGCTCTCTTCTAAATCACCATTTAAAAAAGCGGTCTTGACATCCATCTGCTAGATTTCGTAGTCATGGTATGCAGCAATGGCAAGTAGGATCCCGATGGACTTAAGCATACCCACTGGAGAAAATGTTTCATCATAGTCGACACCTGATTCTTGACGAAAACCTTTTGCTACAAGTCTAGTTTTGAAAGTCTCAACTTTTCCATCTACACCAATTTTCTTCATAAACATCCACTTGCTCCTGATGGGTCTTACCCCTTCAGGAGTAACTTTCAAAGTCCATACTTTTTTGGTGTACATGGATTCCATCTCAGATCGCATAGCATCCAGCCATTTCAAAGAGTCTCCATTTGTGATGGCCTGCTCAAAACTAGTTGGGTCATCAGATTCCATGTTGCAATCCTCGCTCCCACCGTCTATGAGAACACCGTAGTATCTCTTAGGTGGATGAGGAACCCTACTAGATCTGCGGAGTGGCTGGGATTCGTCGGGGACTATCGAATCCTCCGGTTCCACCAAATTTTCAGTTACAGTTTGTGTAGCTGGAACTTCTTTCAGTTCTACCTCATTACCACTAATTTCTTTTACAAGAAATTCCTTTTCTAAAATATTGGTATGTTGAGCAACAAACACCTTTTGTTCCTCACAATGGTAAAAGAGATATCCATGCGAATTCTTTGGATATCCTACAAACTTACATAGAACTGTCCTTGCCTCGAGCTTGTCCGGATTTTGCTTTTTGACATAGGCCGGACAACCCCATATCTTAACTCGTCTAAAATACGGTCTTTTTCCACTCCATATCTTATATGGTGTTTTAGGCACAGATTTTGATGGAACTTGATTCAATAGCTATGTGGTTGTCTCAAACGCATAACCCCAAAATGAAATAGGTAACTTAGCAGTACTAATCATAGTGTGCACCATATCTAATAGAGTGCGATTCCTCCGCTCCGATACTCTGTTGTGCTGTGGTGTATATGGAGGAGTAACCTGAAAGAGAATCCCATTCTCTTTTAAATAGTCTTGGAATTCCATGCTCAAGTATTCTCCTCCCCGATCAGATTGAAGGATTTTAATACTTTTACCCGTCTGGTTCTCTACTTCGTTCTTATATTCCTTGAATTCCGTAAAAGCTTCAGACTTGTGTTTCAACAAGAACACATGTCCGAATCTTAAGAGATCATCGGTGTATGTAATGAAGTACGAGGAACCATTCCTGGCATGAGTAGACATAGGACCACACACATCACAATGTATGAGTCCTAAGAGTTCAGTAGCTCTTTCTCCGTGTCCAGTAAACATTGTTAGTGTATATGCCCTAGGGGCCATTATTGTATCATACTAGCTTGTATATTACTTAATGGAAGCTTGGGATATTCACAGTTATATTAACAGTCTTGCTAAACATGGTAGTACGCTGCTTGGTTTATATCTATCTTAATATGTGTATATGTTAGCATATCGAGAATACATAATGATAGAGCCCTTAGAATCTTGCTTGACAACCAGCGTTGTGATGGCAGTCACACTAGTGGGTGCTGGGTAGTCTACAAGCACATCCTTTTTCAGGTCCCTAGTCGTAGGATTATCGAGACAGGGCATCGATACTCCATAGTAGACTAGTGTGTACGCTTCTCATCCCAGCAGGGGAGATGGTCTGTCCCACAGCCATCAGTACGTTGTACTGGAGATAGTATATAGGTGCTCGTTAGGTTACGGGTACACCGGACATGACTCACAGGGAACTGTTGGTTGGTATTATACTCGTCGTCAGTTAACAGTTCCCAGGTGACATGAGTACAGTATAGTCCGCAGACCTGACACTGCTGCTTCGTCTCGAGTGTGTTCCCACTGTTCTTAGATTGCTACCCTACCACGGCTCAAAGGAGTCGTGCAAACAGGTAGCAGTTGAGTGCAGTCCTGAAGCACTTGGAGGCAGTGGCGGTTAGATAGGATTCGTCTCTCCCGGTATTGGGAGTGGATATCGCGCTGTGTTTGGAGAGCCATTACGCAGAGTCCCTGGCCAGGGAAAATGAGATTTACTGGTAGGATTTCCAGTAGCTTCTCAAGGTGTAATGGGCTTCACTCTGACACGACTTATACCGCTTTTAGGGGACTGACGCTTGCCGCCCCCTAGGCCCGATATGCGATAGTATTAGACAAACAGACCGGACTGTATGGAGATTGTCACATCAGGCTCAGTAGGAGTTCGGATGGGTTTCCTCATCGGCCATCTTATCGACATCTACATGGGGACCGTTACGTACAGCTAGTACCACTTGCGGCCTATGGTTAAGCCCACTGCCAGCGTAGTGTCGAGTCTTTAGAGTCCCACACAAAGAGTTTCCCTGCTTCAGGCGAAACGATATAAAGGTCGTATGGATTTACGAAAGGGTTCGAACACATACGTGTTTTTACGCACGTACGATGTTCGGACAGTTTATACTAGCAGGCTTTGGTTTAAGCCAGATTCTAGTATTGGATTATTGGATTTATACGGTCTCAGTATTTCCGTATTTTCACGGATGGGAGTGGCATTCTCGTAATTAGTCGAGAAGCTTCTAGAAGATTGATGAGTTGGAGGCTTAGGTGGAAGTTGCATTAAATGGATTAGTGACTCATGGTGTGATTCATCCAAATGAGTTAATGAAGCATTTATTGCTTAATGACTCATGAGGAGATTCACCCAAAGAGAGTTAATGAACCATGGTTGATATTATTATTATGTTATTCATTATAATAATTATCATGCTTCATATATTCTAAAATGAGACATAATTCATGATCATTCTCACTCACACCTTCTCTCTCCTCAAGCTCTCTTTCTTCAAAGAACTAACCCTAACCTCTTATGTGTTGAGATCCAAGGGTTAGCAAGACTAATAGGTTCTTAATCCTCTTCTATATCCTCTAGGTTACCTTGATTAGCACTCATAGTCACCTAGTTACCTCAAGTGAGAGGTTAAAGCTTGGAGAAGTAGCTCTCGGGTGGATCTTCTATCACATCGAGGAGGCCGACGAGGAGGTGATCAACAAGAACAAGAAGGACTTGATTCATTTGGTATAATCATCTATCATAGTAGCTAATCACTTCTATATAGTTGTTAGTTAGGGTTTAGCAAAGATCCGTAAAGTTAGTCGATGTTAGTTTAAACAAAATGATTGTTTTACCTATTCCGCCTCCCCGCATCATGTGGGGTGTCTAATGTCGACTTACAGTGGTATCAGATCCTCGCTAAACCATAACTAACTTGTTAGCAAAGTCGTTAGAAATTCGATCGCAAAACGAACCCGAAAAAAACATCATTTTCACTATGTTTCTGCCGATTTTAAAACGGGGTCTAAAAATTTTTCAGCGACCCTTAAAAATATAAGCAGGGAATTTTAAGAATTGTGAAGAAATTTGGGACTGTGACTCGACCATAGCGCCGCGGAACCGCTGCCGATCCAAGCGATTCGCCGCGGATCCGCGGCCGAGTTGACTCTGAGTCAACCCAAATTTGCTCAGTTATTTTTCTGTGTTGATGTTGTGTTTTCTGGGATGTTTTGTTTCTGCTCAGGTTTCAGGTGCACAAAGAATTATTTGGAGTAGATTCATTTATGTTTGCATGATCCAAATTCTAAGATATTTGGCTAACTTGATTATATCTGTGTTATGTTTAATGTGTTCGTAAACCTTCCCTAACTGCTAGTATGTCGGTTAGCAGGGTGTTGCACATTTCTGTAATGGTTTTTACTGGTTTGTGAATGTGGACTTGTTGGATTGTCGTGAATGGATAGCCGGGGATGTGAGACGAGTGTTTCTTTCATTCAAATGTAAATTATAATTTGTTGTAATATTCTTTTGCGGGGCACATCCGGGTTGAGGTTGTAGCCACCGTTGTATTATTTCATTTATTGTTTTCTGCTCCTAGGATAGATCCAAGATGGGGTGCACAAACTACCGGGTACTTTGAAGTGTTTAGTGGCCTACTCACATTGTTGAGGGAGACCGCTTCATTTCGGGTACTTGGCGGGTAGTTTGCCGTACCCGTAGAGGGTCTAGGGTGGGGTTTTGGCTATTCATCGCGACTGTATAATCCGTCTTTCTTTGCTGGTTCAAAAGGAATGCGGATTCGTAGAAAATCCAATATGTTCATCTGTGATCTGGAATGCCTATTATCGCGTCTGACGAATGTACAATATCTATATATGATATATATTAGGCGTTACTTATGTTTTACACCCGCGCTAGCCCAGCCCCCGCTCTGTCGTTAGTTAAGTAACCTAACGGGTGAATGACGGGGCCCAGTGGCGAATGCGGATGGCATAAGAGGACGTTGTATTCTCGCTGTTTTCTGCAATGATAGGTTAATTGATGGGACGCATTATATTGATGCAAAGAAAATAAACCAAAGTTGAATCGTTGGAACAGTTTAAAAGAAACCACTCGGTTATTTTAAAACAGAAGATATTTTTTAAATTGCGGAGGTTAAGCCACTCCTTTTAAAAGCTATTAGGTTCCTTCGATCATATCAAGTTCACTACGTTCACGGTTTCGCCAAAACCATTAGTAGCCCTCCGTCATTTCATTTGGGTATTTAGTAGTATTCAAGCTATGTTTTTTGACCAACGCCAAAGCATAGTGTTTGGTAGCTGCTGGGTATTCATTTGTTGCATAGATAGATGAGTTAGTTTAGGACAGTCGTATTATCATTTGGCCAACGTCTGGGGTATGTACGGATGGGTTCAAATTAACAAGATAATGATGGGTAGAACTTGACATGTGACTTATGACATTTTGACCAACGCCAAGGTCATAAGAGCATGGGGCAGAAATTTATATCGGGAATTTCTAAAGAAACTGAAATTTGCTAAAGAGTTGCATACCATTTCGAGTGTGATAATTTTGGTAGGATTCCTTCAGCTTTATCACACGATGATATTTGGATCCCGATCCTTCTGTGGGTATCCGCTACTCATCAGGAGATTTGTCACTTAACGATCAATGCTATAAACCAAGTAGGTGTCGAGAAAGGTGTCAGTGGGGCTACGCCCCCAGAGAAAAGAGGTTATTTAATTAAGGAACTTCGCGAAAGCGTCGTAAAACCTCCCTCGAAGTACCGACACCGGCCTGGCTGAACGGTTAAGCAAGTATTGTACGGTGAGAATAGTCCTGACTAGTTCTTCCTTTTTGGTTTGAGGAGAGATTCGAGAAACAGTGGGAGCCATCCAGTTTAGATAAACTAAAAACCACTCTAAACTTGCAAGAGTATCATGCTAAAGTGTTCCCTCTCTCTCTCATTGCAGCGACCCAGAACATGACAGGCCTTAAGTTACTATTAGATAAAAATATTTTGACAGGACCAAACTATAAAGACTGGTTCCGGAATGTTAAGATGGCTATTACTTAAGACAAATTGGGGTATGTACTTGATTGAGAGAATTTTTGCGTGCTTAGTTAATTACCGCAATCAAGACGGTTTCGCTTGTAGCTAGCCGGTTGAGTACGGGTCGTCCGCAGGGAGATGGGAATCTTTTTCGATGTGCTTTAACGAGTTAAGTCCAAATGTCCAAGTTTTTTTGAGATTAACTATGTGCTAAAATGTTATATAAAGAGAGCTTGTTAGGGTTAGGATTATGTTAGTTTGAGTTAGGAGTCGCTCACTTCTTTCATTGCCACTCTTAATATCGGTGTTACGGTAATCGACAACAACGGGGATTAGCACGACTAGGAAGGAACTTGCGAGTATAAGCTAGGCTTTCCAACGCTTAAGTTCTTCCTTTTGGTGCTTGTCCGTCCGTTCTTGGCTCTTAGCCTTAACCTCCGGTTAATTCAACCACAACCAGTCTCACTAAGGAATCACCGCTATCATGTAGGATAGGGTGCCGTAGGGAGCGGATTGTGGTTCAATTAACGGGAGTCCGAATTAAGATGTTGGGCAAGGAAAGAGTGAGAGAGATTTCCTTCTCTCAAACTTTCCTTATCCTACCCTAACAAGTAAGAAAACTACTCACCCATTACAAGAAAAAGGAAAATAAAACAAAAGAGGAAGATAGAAAGAAAGAGGTTAGAAGATTACAACTAGCTATTTGAGACCTCACCTTGGCAAGGAGCAAGCTTAAGTATCATTGTTGTTAAGGATAAAGAAAAAGAGAACAAGAAAGAAACAAACAACAAATAACAACAACTAGATTAGCAAATGAAAAATACAAGCAATTATAATTAACAACATAACAAGACAAGCATGATAAAAAAAAGAACTCTTTTATTTATCCTTCACTCATAAAAAGCTCACTACAAAGTTTTAATGGAGAAAAGATGAAAAGAGGAAGAAGACTACAAAATATATCTTGAACTTTTACACAAGAATAAGCACCCTTGGCTTGGCAAGTTCTGGGCTATTTATAAGCAGGAAACTGAAACCCTAGGGCCACATTCTGACCCTTCATGAAAAGACCCATCTACCCCTGAAATTTGATCAACTGACAAGCCTATATGGCCGCGGATCCGCGGCCTAGACCCCATTTTGGCCGCGGATCCGCGGCCATTAAGTGGAATTGGCTCATGTACTTTTGTGGGTTTCTCTGGTTTGCTCATTCCTTCAGTCTGGTATATGTTGTTTCTCAGAATTTCTTCACAATTTTTCCAGAATTTCTGCTGATCAAAAGGTGATGTGATGTGGATCTTTTGCCATGATTTTTCTTGAGCTCCGCGTAGATATATTGGATCTTATGTTGACATTGAGATTTGTGCATGAAAATGACATTGATTTGCCATTTTATCCCTTAAACTGGTATGCGGCAACATACGGATAGAGAGCGGAGACCCGTGTTTTATCTGTGGGTGGCAGTAATCCGGAATTTGTCGTGCTTTTCTATGAATTTCACTGTTTAGAGCTGAGAACATATATCCTGCAATTAACTAGCAAACACAGCTCAAGAGTACCTACCGATAAGCAATGTGATAAAAATTGGGCGGTATAAAAATGCAAAAATCTGATATGAACAGTCCTTACTACTAAGGCACCTGCTGTCCCTGGTCCAGAATCCAGTGTCGCGGATAAGGAAATCCGCAAGACCTGGGAGATTGACTGCGCGAAGGCCAAATGCATCGTGCTTGCCTCTATGAATAATGAACATTAGAGGAGGCACGAAAATATGGATCTTGAATCCATATTTCTCCACACCAAGGATTTGTATGGAGAGCAATCTCGTATAGCAAGATACGAGATCTCGAAAAACTTGTTTCAGTCAAGGCTGGCAGTCGGATCATCTGTAGGAGAACATGTCCTTAAGATGATTGGCTATATAGAAGAGCTCGCGGACCTCGGGACAACATTAGAGAACGAGTTGTATACAGACTTGGTTCTTCAGTCCCTTCCTTCCACCTACGCCCAGTTTATCTTGAATTTCAACATTCAAGGTAAGGAAGTTGAGCTTCCAGAACTCCTTAACATGTTGAGGAGTGCAGAGGGCACCTTGCAGAAAGTAAGAGAAACACCCACTATATTTATTCGCGGTGCTTCCTCTTCCGAGTCCAAGGCAAGGGCCAAAGGAAGGAAGAAGAAGGCCACTACCAAACCAAGAAGTGGTGTTGGTAAGGTGGGATTCAAGGGAAAGGCAAAGGTTGCGGTGCCAGTAGTGGCAAAGGACGAGTGCTTTCACTGTCGTAGGAAAGGCCATTGGAAGAAAGATTGCAAATCTTGGATTGCCAAGAACCAGGACCCGAAGCAAGCTGTGGCTTTGACTTCAGGTGTGTTTGTAATTGAAAATTGTCTGTCAATCCACTCTGCTTCCTGGGTATTGGATACCGGATTAGGATCTCATATATGCAATTCATTGTAGGCACTGAGAAACCGTAGAGTGCTGAAGGTTGGTGATATGACCCTCCAGGTTGCTAATGGAGCTAGCGTGGGTGCTATGTCCGTAAGGGTTTATCACCTTGGATTGACGAGTGGACATATTTTGGTTTTGCATAACTGTTTTTGTGTACCCAGTTTAACGTGTAATATCATATCAGCATCGTTGTTATCAAAAGAAGGTTATGATTTCACGTTTGTAAGCGATGTTATTAACATCCACCTTAATCATGGTTTGATTGGGTCTGGTACACTAGATAACGGTATATATGTGTTAAACCAATTACAGATTTTCAATGTCCAGAATACACTAAAAAGAAAGTCTCCTGATAAAAATCAGGCTTTCTTATGGCATTGTAGACTAGGTCACATCAATGAGACAAGGTTAACTAAGTTATATAGAGAAGGATATTTGGATCCGTTCGAATATCAATCTTATGCCACTTGTCAATCATGTCTCAAAGGAAAGATGACAAAGACTCCATTCACTGGACATGGAGTAAGAGTGGGCGAGCTCTTAGGACTCATACACAGCGATGTATGTTGTCCAATGTCTACATATGCAAGAGGTGGTTTTTGATATTTCATTACTTTTACGGATGATTACTCTAGGTATGGATTCATTTTCTTAATGAAACATAAATTCGAGGCCTTTGAGAAATTCCAAGAATATAAGAATGAAGTAGAAAACCAAACCGGCAAAAGTATCAAGACACTGAGATCTGATCGAGGTGGTGAATACTTAAGTGCCGAGTTCCTGGGTTACCTAAAAGAGAAAGGAATTCTCTCTCAACTTACTCCTCCATACACTCCACAGCATAACGGTGTATCGGAAAGACGGAACTGAACCCTATTGGATATGGTACGTTCCATGATGAGTAATGCTGAGTTACCGCGATCTTTCTGGGGTTATGCGCTAGAATCAGCTGCATATCTTTTGAATAGGGCTCTTACCAAGACTGTGCCTACCACACCATATCAGATGTGGAGTGGGAAGAAACCCTATCTTCAGTATCTGAAGATATGGGGATGTCCATCTTTTGTTAAAAAGCAGCATGCGGACAAACTCGAGGCACGATCAGTACAGTGTCAGTTTGTGGGATATCCAAAGAACTCCAAGGGGTATTTTTTCTATTACGCAGAGGAACAAAAGGTTTTTGTTTCTTGTAATGCCCATTTTCTAGAACAACAGTTTTTAGAAAAGGAAACAAGTGGGAGCGCAATAGAATTGGAAGAAATTCCAGAACCACAAACTATTACTGAAAGTTTGGTAGAACCAGAAGTTCAAGAAGAACAGGACATTTCCGCACCCTTCCGCAGGAGTAGTAGGCCGTCTCATCCGCCTGAGAGATACTACGGTTTTCTCATAGACGGGGATAGAGAGGATTGCGTCATTGATAATGATGAACTTACTAGCTTCCAGCAGGCCATCCAGAGCGGCGACTCGGTAAGATGGTTGGATGCAATACGGACCGAGATGGAGTCCATGTACACCAACAAAGTATGGACTTTGGACTTTGCTCCAGATGGGGTAAAACCCATAGGATGCAAATGGATCGTCAAGAAAAAGATTGGTGTAGATGGACAGGTGGAAACCTATAAGGCTAGACTTGTTGCAAAGGGTTTTCATCAAAGATCTGGTTTGGACTATGACGAAACTTTTTCTCGAGTGGCTATGCTCAAATCCATTCGGATCCTTCTTGCCATTTCCGCCTTCCATGATTATGAGATTTGGCAGATGGACGTAAAGACGGCTTTTCTAAATGGTAATTTAGAAGAGTGCGTCTATATGGATCATCCAGGAGGTTTCAATCAGAGTGGGAGCAGCGGGAAAATGTGCAAGTTGCTTAAGTCCATTTATGGACTAAAGCAGGCATCGCGAAGTTGGAACATCTGTTTTGATGAAACGGTCAAAGAATATGACTTTATCAAAAATCTAGATGAATCATGTATATATAGTAAAATTGTAGCATGAACTGTCGTATTCCTCGTCTTGTACGTGGATGACATTCTCTTGATAGGAAATGACATTGCTATGCTACAATCTGTCAAAGGATTCTTGTCACACAGGTTCTCTATGAAAGACCTGGGTGATGCCTCTTACATTCTGGGGATCCAGATCTATCGTGATAGATCTAAGAGGATGTTGGGACTTTCGCAGTCCAGGTATATCAACACTAGATTCAGTATGGAAGATTCTAAGCGCGGTAGTTTACCGGCTTGTCACGGAATCACCGTATCCAAAGAGATGTCTCCCAAGACTGATTTGGAAAGGGAACGCATGTCAGTTATACCCTACACTTCTGCGGTAGGCTCTATAATGTATGCGATGTTATGCACCAAACCAGATGTAGCTTACACACTGAGTGTGGTAAGCAGATATCAGTCAGACCCAGGGGAGAAGCACTGGATAGCAGTAAAGAATATTCTCAAGTACCAGAGAAGGACTAAGGATATGTTCTTGGTTGACAGCGGAAAAGACCTCCAGATCGAGGATTTTGCTGACTCTAGCTTCCAGAGTGATAAGGATGACTCCAAGTCCATGTCAGGTTATGTCTTTACCCTCAATGGAGGGGCGGTGTGCTGGAAGAGTTCCAAGCAGGACACCGTTGTTGACTCGAAGATGGAAGCGGAGTATATCGCTGCTTGCGATGCCATAAAAGAAGCGGTCTGGATGAAGAAGTTCCTCACAGAACTTCAGGTGGTTCCATCCATTGTTGATCCAATACCTCTGTATTGTGACAAAAACGGGGCTATAGCTTTAGCAAAGGAACCGAGATCCCATCAGAAGTCCAGACACATCTTAAGGCGGTATCACATGATCAGGGAGATCATAGATCGCCAGAAGATCGAGGTCCGGAGAGTTCCTACAGAGGAGAACACTGCAGATCCATTCACAAAGGCCTTACCTCAGATTCAGTTCGAGATGCTACTCGAGATGATAGGTCTTCGATATGCCAGTACATGGTCCTAGTGCAAGTGGGAGATTGTTAGTGTATATGCCCTAGGGGCCATTATTGTATCATACTAGCTTGTATATTACTTAATGGAAGCTTGGGATATTCACAGTTATATTAAAAGTCTTGCTAAATATGGTAGTACGCTACTTGGTTTATATCTATCTTAATATGTGTATATGTTAGCATATCGAGAATACATATTGATAGAGCCCTTAGGATCTTGCTTGACTACCAGCGTTGTGTGGCAGTCACACTAGTGGGGGCTGGGTAGTCTACAAGCACATCCTTTTTCAGGTCCCTAGTCGTAGGATTATCGAGACAGGGCATCGATACTCCGGAGTAGACTAGTATGTACGCTTCTCATCCCAGCAGGGGAGATGGTCTGTCCCACAGCCATCAGTACGTTGTACTGGATAGATAGTATACAGGTGCTCGTTAGGTTATGGGTACACCGGACAGGACTCGCAGGGAACTGTTGGTTGGTATTATACCCGTCGTCAGTTAACAGTTCCCAGGTGACATGAGTACAGCATAGTCCGCAGACTTGACACTGCTGCTTCGTCTCGAGTGTATTCCCACTGTTCTTAGATTGCTACCCTACTACGGCTCAAAGGAGTCGTGCAAACAGGTAGCAGTTGGGTGCAGTCCCGAAGCACTCGGAGGCAGTGGCGGTTAGATAGGATTCGTCTCTCCCGGTATTGGGAGTTGACATCGCGCTGTGTTTGGAGAGCCATTACGCAAAGTCCCTGGCTAGGGCAAACGAGATTTACTGGTAGGATTTCCAGTAGCTTCTCAAGGTGTAATGGGCTTCATTCCGACACGACTTATACCGCTTTTAGGGGACTGACGCTTGCCTCCCCCTAGGCCCGATATGCGATAGTATTAGACGAACAGACCGGACTGTATGGAGATTGTCACATCAGGCTCAGTAGGAGTTCGGATGGGTTTCCTCATCGGCCTTCTTATCGACATCTACTTGGGGACCGTTACGTACAGCTAGTACCGCTTGCGGCCTGTGGTTAAACACACTGCCAGCGTAGTATCGAGTCTTTAAAGTCCCACACAGAGAGTTTCCCCGCTTCAGGTGAAACGATATAGAGGTCGTATGGTTTTACGACAGGGTTCGGACACATACGTGTTTTTACGCACGTACAATGTTCGGACAGTTTATACTAGCAGGCTTTTGTTTAAGCCAGATTCTAGTATTAGTATTGGATTTATACAGTCTCAGTATTTCCGTGTTTTCACGGATGGGAGGAGCATTCTCATAATTACTCGAGAAGCTTGTAGAAGATTGATGAGTTGGAGACTTAGGTGGAATTTGCTTTAAATGGATGACTCATGGTGTGATTCATCCAAATGAGTTAATGAAGCATTTATTGCTTAATGAATCATGAGGCGATTCACCCAAAGAGAGTTAATGAAGCATGGTTGATATTATTATTATTATGTTATTCATTATAATAATTATCTTGCTTCATATATTCTAAAATGTGACATAATTCATGATCATTCTCACTCACACCTTCTCTCTCCTCAAGCTCTCTCTCTTCAAAGAACTAATCCTAACCTCTCATGTATTAAGATCCAAGGGTTAGCAAGACTAATAGATCCCTAATTCTCTTCTATATCCTCTAGGTTACCTTGATTAGCACTCATAGTCACCTAGTTACCTCAAGTGAGAGGTTAAAGTTTGGAGAAGTAGCTCTCGGGTGGATCTTCTATCACATCGAGGAGGCCGACGAGGAGGTGATCAACAAGAACAAGAAGGACTTGATTCATTAGGTATAATCATCTATCATAGTAGCTAATCACTTCTATATAGTTGTTAGTTAGGGTTTAGCAAAGATCCGTAAAGTTAGTCGATGCTAGTTTAAACAAAATGATTGTTTTACCTATTCCGCCTCCCCGTATCATGTGGTGTGTCTAACGTCGACTTACAAACAGAGTTTTGGTCATTTTACCTTTGAGAAATGACTCACAAGTTTCATAAGTTGTAAGTTTGAACGGATTCAAATATCCATCTTTATGTAACTTAGTTAGTCTTCACGCATTAATATGACCTAGTCTACAATGCCACAAGTAGACTTCGTTCATTTATGAACTCTTACTCTTATGCGTGTTCTTTATGTTTAGAACTGTCATTTGATTTAGAACGTATAAATCATTATATAACATACCAAACCCAATCAACACTTGATTGAGAAAAATGTTCATAATATTATCCTCTAATGTGAAATTATATCCTTCTTTAGTTAGCAAAGAAACTGATATAATATTGCACATCATCTTTGGTATGTAGTATCAGTCATTCAGAATCAATGTATAACTAGTTGGTAACATTAGGTGATATTCGCCAACTGCTTTGGCTGCAACAATTGCACCATTCCCTACAACTAGAGACCTATCACCCCTTCCTAATTCTCTACCTCTCTTTAGCCCATGTAACAAATTACATACGTAGGATCCTAATCCGGTATCCAATACCCAGGATGTAGAGCAAACTGAGAAATAGTTCTCGGTAACGAACACACCCGAAGAAGATGCATTGGTATGCTCCTTCTTCGTTCGGGTGGCATGGGAATCTGGGTATTCCCCTATTTCTTGCTCAGACTTATGACAGTCATAAGATAGAGCAGAACCTATCCCATTATAATAAGTGGGTTCGGTCAATACATCCATATTATTATCTTGATTAAGACGTGTCATTGGTCGCTACCTAAAGTGAGAGAGATAGAAACACTTTAGCATGTGCTCTTGCAAGATTAGATTGGTTATTATCTTATCTAATCAGGATACCTCCCACTGTTTTTATCAAATCTTCCTTCAAACACTAAAATGTAAGATTAGCCGGGATTAATTACACCCTACAAGTTCATCAATCGTTCGGCCAGGCAGGTATTGGTACTCCAAGGGAGTCTCCCCATACTTTCGCATGGAACTAATTAAATAATCTCGTTTTCACAGGGGCATAACCCCGTTAACACCTTTCTTAGACACCTACTTGATCGGCTAATTGTAAAGTGCAAAACTCTCTCAGGAGTAACTTTTACTTGTAGTGGTTATCGGGATCCAACTATCATATAGAAGGTATGCAATCTCATTGCATATTCCAACACTTGAAATTCCTCATATTGTTTTTACCCCATGCGATTTATGACCTTGACAAGGTCAACAAACCATAAAACGTAAATCGAGTTCAACCCGTTCATTTCTTGATTGAATTAAACCCACCCACTCGACCCTTGACAAGGTCAACAAGGCCGCACGACTACCCTAATCCAATCGCATCACATGCGGCAGATAAGCACTAATCAGCTACCACACACTACTTCTTGATAAGGTCAACAAACGCAGCACGAATATTAAATAGCACTTATCTGAAATGACGGAGGGCTATGTTGGTTTTTAAGAAAATCTTTAGCGTAATGAACTTGATATCGTTGTAGAATCTAGTGATTTGAAATGGAGTGTTTTTTGTAGCTTTTGCTAGTTTCGCTAAAGAGGTCACTCCCGGTGAAGGTATCTCGGCTCTTTCCTTATCGAATGAGCTGCCGGATATTCATCAAGGAATACCACTATGCAAAGCAAGAATTAGAGAATCTATAAAAAAAAACCGAGTGGGTTGTAGTATTTGCTAGTTTTGGTAAGGAGGTCACTCCCGATGAAGGGATCTCGACTCTTTCCTCATCGAATGAGGTGTTGGATATTCATCAAGGAATACCACTATGCAAAGCAAGAACTAGAGCTACCTTTTTAAAAACTTTTGATTCTACGATATCTTTAGGTTTCTTTTCTTTTCATTAATCTCATTAATGAAGTCCCATCATTTATGTTTCCTTAAATATCACAAAAAAAGAAACGAAAATAAAACATACGCTTATGCCATCCGCCTTCGCTACGGGACCCGTCATGTACCGTTAGGTTACTTAACTAACGGTAGAGCACGGGCTGGACTAGAGCTGGTGTAAAACATAAACAACGTATATATATATATATATATATATATATATATATAGAATTCGTCTCACGCAGTTATATGATCATATCACAGAACTAAGCAGCAGAAGTCAACATATGAAATATTGGATATATTAGTAGGTCCGTGTTTTAAATTCAGCCAGTAATGAAAAACACGGATTCCACAGTCGTGATGAATAGCCAAACCCACATTCCTAGACCCCTACGAGAGCGGCAAGCAACCCTGCCAATTCTAGAGTTAGGAGACCCGGTCTCGACTCCACGAGTTGGTCTCCTACTGGACTCTAGAACCCGGTTACTTGTGCTCCCCGTCTTGGATCTATCCTAATGTGAAAAAGTAAATAATATGCATCAATTGTGACATCATCCTCAACCCGGAAGTGTCCCAATAAAAGAATATTACATACAAATTTTACATGAATGAAAATTGAAAAAACTCTCATCTCACATAAAACCCTCGGCTATTCAATCACGACGATCCAATATAACATATCACAGCAACACATAATATCATATGTCATCAACGTAAGTAAATACGCGTATCCCAAATTCCGTTGACATATAGCAACGAGATTTGGGATACCTCACATTTTACACTTACGGCCGCAGAAAAGAAATGAAAAACTACAATAATTAGAATCCGCTTTTCCGTAAACATCATAAACACGGAATATCTCATATGCCGAATTTCTTGCCTAACCTATAAACCTTGCATTTTATTCTCATATCGAAAACACTTTTCAATAACTTAGACGGGTAATTCAACAAGATTCCCGACTACCTGATCGAATACTCGTCGGGAACTTTAGTAGATAGCCGCACCCCTGATGTCGTCGACTAAGTGCACTTAGGCGGAACACCGTGGCCACAAGCACCCGAGTGGATGCTTTTGGCAATGGGGTTCTCCTACAGTCACTTGGTCAGGGCTATGGAGAATGGCTACTTAGTAAAGTTATCTGGCGAGTATTCGCATACGATATGCGATTGCGACGGAGTTTCGATCCGAATCGAAACTTCGTGGCAATCGATCAATAGAGACTAACATGCTAGATTTACAAACACTAACTAGTTTTCACAAAACTAATTAAATGCGGATTCCAAATATTGTATCACATATCAAACTTAAACCCTAAACTATATTAAAATTACGACTACGAAACACTCCGAGTTGCTACAACAGAAAAGTTAACATCACATGCAAACTTGGCCAATCAAACATAACTTGAAACCCTAAAACCAAGAGCTAAGAACACCATGCAAAACCCAAACCCTAATTCTCTGGAAAAACCGGCCAGGCCGGTATTTTTGACTGTTTCGCCGGCCAAACTAAAACATTTGGGGTTCGTTTTTGTACCGTGTTCTAATTACATCATATGCAAGCTTCTGCACTTGTTTAAAAAACTTTTAGAGACCGTTTCAAAATCGACAGAAACTTGGTTTTTGGGTTACAGTTTCGGAGTTGTTTCGGTTTCGTGATTCTAGCTAACATCATCTAATCTTCTAGCTTAGCTCTGATACCATGAAAGTGTTTGTTAGCACCAATATTGGGTTTTACTAGCATCAAGCATGCCATTTTAAAAATTTTGGGGTGCTAATTAACACTAAACAAGAATCGAAACTAGATGATTAGGGTTTAACATGATATAACAAAACTTTATACTAAGAGAAAAAGGCAAAAACCTTTGTAGACCGTGTCCTTCTCTTATAAAGCTCCGGGTTGTAGTCCACTTTGCTCCACTAGGCTCCACTTGAAGGTTAAACAAATTTGCTTCAATGAACTTCGTGCCGAAGATGATCCACCCGAAGTCCGCTAATCCAAGCCAACTCTTCACTAAACTCTTTAGTGAAGGAAACACACTACACCAAAGTGCTAATCTAGTGTAGGATGGTGACGTACAGGTGTTGTTTGCTCACTAGGGTTCTCACAAGCTCAAGGTTTCACAACTCATGTGAGAGATTGAGCTTGGAGGTGGAGATGAAGAAGATGGAGAGAGCTAGAGAGCAAGGAGCTCAAGTGAGGAAAATAACTCAAGTGAATGGTTTAGGTCAAAAACAAGTGAAGAATGGCTCTTAAGTGTTTGCTCACTTATTGAAGCACGGAGAAAATGCAATACATATAATGCACCATGCTTCAATAGTGCAAACAAATGAATAAATAAAAGATAAAAGCCATGCCTCACCCATGCCCTCAAATGTCTCCCCATTTTCTATTTTCCCCAAATAGAAAATCCATGCCATGCTTCATATATATATATATATATATATATATTATGAAGAAAATTATTAGTGAGCTAATAATATTAGTTAATATATAATTATATCAAATATAAATATATATCATATTGTTAAATCAATACTTGATTTAATAATCCGGTTATATCACATATAACCAACTAATATCATTTATCTGTATATCACATTATCAAATCAACACTTGATTAAATAATCCGGTTATATCACATATAACCTAACTGATATCAAATAACCGCCAAATTAGAATACAGTATCATATACTCGTATTTAATCAGGCCCTCACACATATCAGCATACGTGCCCTACTTCGTGTCGCTTGAACTAGGAAACTTCTGTATAGGACTCTAAAGAATCGTAAATACGCCAGCAGTAGGTAATGATCACATCAGTTACCCATAAACCGTCAGCGGTACTAGCTGGACGTAACGGCTACCCAGGTACTGAGCGATTAGAAGATCAACAAGCAAGCTTGTCTAAACTCCCATGAAGCCTATAAGTAACACTTACCGTACAGTCCGGTCTCTTCGTCTGATATGTCACATATCGAGTTTGGGGGTGGAATCGTCAGACCCAAATAACTTGATAAGTCATGCCGATATGTGGCCTATAACGGTATGAGAAATTACTATTAACACTTACCAGTAAATCTAATTAACAGCCCTGGCCATGGACTTCTTGTTATAGCCAATCGAGCATAGCGCAACATCAACTCCTTATACCGGGAGAGACGAAACCCCTCCTATTGCTCATTGCCTCCATGTGACTCGGGACTGTACCCAAAATCTACCTGTTTGCACGCTTCCTGTAAGCGGTGGTAGGGAGGAAATCAAAGCCCAGTGGGAACCACACAAGACTGTATGACGATCTCGGGTCTATAGACTAACCTATACCAGTGTCACCAGAGAACTGCTATCTGACGATAGATATAGTACCATTTAAGAGTTCTCGGCGAGTCCTGTTCGGTGTACCCATTCTCTAATGAGCACCCGTGTACAATCTTTGATGTCAAACACCAATGGATATGGGATCAACCATCGCCCTATACAGGGTCATGAAACATACACACTAGTTTACTCTGGAATATCGATGCCCTGTCTTGATATTCCCTCAACTAGGAACAATTGATGGATGTGCTTGTGGACTACCCAGGTCCCAGTTGTATGATCCGCATCATAGTCCTGGTAGTGAAGCCAACATCTTAAGGGCTTTATCAACATGTATATGAGAGACAATATAATAATACCAGTGTACATGTTAAAGATGAAGAGCAACCATATAACATACTATAATGTCGAGCAAGAAAGTCCTCTCTCTATATATACAAGTATCCATTATAATATACATCAATGTACAATAATGGCCTCTAGGGCATACATATCCTTAACAGTTTCGGTCTAACATTTATCATTCGGTCGGAGAGTTACATAACTCATCCTTTCCAACGCTTGCTTTCTTAGGTGCTACCGCCTGGCCATTGCATGAGTGGACACTTTACGCCTTAGGATATTTTCACCCTATTGGATTGCTTCATTTATCATCGTACCAATCGGGTTGTTTTTGCGGGAAATACTGGGCACTTTACACGGCACTTGGCCCTTGCTCATCAATGTCACTTTCTGACGCTGATGGAGCGTACGAAGGAACGGGATATCACGTTACTACTTCTACCTGTTTACCGCCGAAAGACGCGATTGGGACGTTAGGACGTCTGGCCTGAATTTTGGGGGCAGATACTGTTTGGTTTTATCCCTCTACCTCTCCGAAGATGCCAAGTTGATTTATGGCACCGCGTATCGGAGGTTCAGACGGATGCGGCCGTTGTAGCAGACTTCGTCAGATTTCCCCTCGTTGTGAGGGGTTTTTTTGATTGTGGGGACGCTCTTCCCTGCAGGCGCAAGCCCCTGCAGTTAATTACGTTACCGCGTAGCGATAACCACTTTCTCCTTCTCCAGAAGGTCACTTCGTGTCGTGTGTGTAGTTTCTTTTTGGTTTCCCGTGAATTTTATATGGAGACTAATTTATGTTGTCGTCCGCAAGGCGTGGATTAGTCCAAATCTGTATTTTCTTAGATTTGGGTTTGTTTGAATTAAGGATCGTTAATCTTGTTTGAGATTAAGATCAAACTTAAATGTTTGTTAAGGATACGTTAGTCTAATTTTAGACTAAGATCTACTTAACAAGGTTTTAGGATCATTTAGATCCGACGAAAGAGCATTTGGGCTCTACCGTTTTAGTTTAAGGACGTTGCGGTCCATAGGCTAGTTTAAGGACATTACAGTCTACGTTTAGTTTAAGGACGTTCCTGTCTGTTATTAGTTTAAGGACGTTGCGGTCCGTTATTAGTTTAAGGACGTTGCAGTCCATAGTTGCTGGTTGTCGGGACCCGCCACCTCTCTGAAGACGTTGAAGAATTACAACGACACATATCAGAGGTGTGAAGAGATGTACCCTTGAACCAATGAATGTTCATCAGGGACTTGGTAGTCCTGTTTGGGACTAAGGCCAATTTAGAAGAAGACATATGGGCTCGGTCAATTTGGGGTTTGGCCAACCTTGGGCTCAGCCCACTTGATTATTTATTTTGGCTTGATCCCCTTTCTGTATCAGCACTGCTGAGTATTGATCTGGGTTCTGACACCCCCTTTTTCTTTTTCTTTTATTTATATTCTTTTATATGGAGTGTTAAACGGCTTATGGCACCCACGTGCAGAGCACGTGAGACGCTCGGCGCTGAGCGCCAAACACTGAGTGCTAAGCACTTCTTATTAAATAGCGCCCATGTGAGGAGCACGTGGAGCGCTTGGTGCTGAGCGCCAAATTTCGAGTGCTAAGCGCTTCTTATAAGATAATGCCCACATAAGGAGCACGTGGAGCGCTCGGTGCTGAACGCCAAACTTCAAGTGCTAAGCACTTCTTATAAATCAGCGCCCACGTGAGGAGCACGTGGAGCGCTCGGCGCTGAGCGCCAAACTTCAAGGGCTGAGCACTGGGTTTTCTGTTTTGCTCAATTCAATTATCTGAGAATTAGATTCTCACTTGTGAAAGACTTTGTCTTATAGATCTGATATCTGGAAAAAGAACTAAGTTCTTCTGATGTGAGAGTTAAACTCTTCAATATGGAGGAGATGCTAATCTCTCTCTCCTTTTTATTTACCTTGAGGAGAAATCGTTCTCGTCTTGAAGTTTGAAGTTTTAGGGGGGGGTTCTTCTCTACAAGACTTGAAGTCTTGGGTCCCTTATATAGTGGAGGTTGATTTCTTTATTTAGTTAAGGAAATCTCTCATTAAGAGATCTCTAATTGATGTGGGGATTTTATCCACCTTTGGATCATTGATTTGAGGCCTTCTGTTTTACAGAAGATATTTTCTTGTTCTCAACAAGATCGGGAATATATTTCCCCATACAGAGCTTATTCTGTATCTTGGTGATTTCTAATCACCATTGGATTTTTAATCCAACGGTGCTCTGTTTTACAGAGGTTAACCTTTCCTGTTTTAGGAAGATTCGAGGAATATTTTCTTAACATAATTTAATTCTGTAATTTGATGATTTATCATCTTCGTTGGATCTTTGATCCAAGGGTGGAGAACTTTTAGTTTTGGCGCCGACGCTCTCGTACTTTGCACGTGAGGCGCTGCCTCAAAGTTTTTAACTCTTGGCGCTGCCTCAGAGTTTTTAACTCTGGGCGCTGGCGCTCTCGTGCTTTGCACGTAAGGTGTTTCCCCAGTTCAAATTTTGAATATAGCCTTGCTCTCTTATTGGGGGGAAACAATTGCCCCCCCCACCGTTGCGCTCACGTGGCTCACACGTGAGTGCAGCGGAGGCAACCTTTCCTCTGTTGGATCATTTTGGAAGTTGGATTGTCTTCCAGCGCCTATAAGTAGGGCCTTTGGCCCTTGATACGACTTCTGTTCATCTTGTTTCTGAGAATTTAATTCTCACTTCAGAGCTTAGATCTCTGCCCAAGAAAATTCCTTTTAGAGTTAGAACTCTTTCCAAATTTGGTAAGGATCGAACCTATTAACAGAGCTTTGCTCTTCTTAGATCGTAGATCTTAAAATGGATTTTTAAGGTTATGATTGATCATCTTCGTGTGTGTTTTGAAATGTTCCACAACCAAAGAAATTTATACCGCAATCAATTGACGGTGTCTATTGTAGTTTCGTCAATGAGAACGGATCGTCCACTGAGAAAGTGTGAATTTGTTTGAATTTGTTTTAGTTGAGTTGAAAAGAAAAGGTAAAAGAAAATAATTTAAGATTTGTGAAATTTAGTTTCAAGAATCATAAAGAAATAGATCTAGGATCAAGAATTGATAAAGATCAAGGAAATGTCCAAACCAATTGAATTATCAAGATTTGTAAAGTAGCTTGTAGGAATCGATCAAATAAGTAGTGATCATGAAAACTAAAGATTACGAGATCTTATCTATTGAGGATTTGTTGCTAGATCGATGACGATCACGAGGCTTAGGGATCTATTGAAGAAACTAGGGTTTCTTCTTCATCATCCCTTGTCCTTTCATTGATTATCATTCAAATTCTAGCCTCTAGTAAATTGAATCACCGATCGTTGATCTCTAATTTGGAGCGAAAATATTCAAGAAAGCGATCTCGCTCAAATTAGGTCTTCGATGATTCAATTTTCAAAAGTTTACAAAACTCATAAGACTTAAGAATCGTTCAAGAATTTAATCATCATCATCTACCTAATCTCTCGATTCCGCAACAAGCGGAGATTTCACTCACGCATCGTGAAAAAGGAAAGAATCAAGAATCGGTAACTTTTCATAATGCAAGAATGTAAAGTAAAGCAAGATTTATAATTTTCACCTTTATTAATCGACGATTAGGTACAATTCACTCAAAGATTACAATATTTGAGGAGGTAACTTGATCCGCTGAAATTAGCTTCGCATCGATCTTCTTGAGTAACGGATCGTCGTGGATCTCTTGCTCGGATGAAGATCGGCGTTACTTCAAAGGCTCATTGAAGGCTTGCTTGAGACGCTTCTCGATGGATCTTGATTTGGCTTTGGAATTGGATTTTGGTTAGGGTTTTGGATCACAAGTTGTGTCACTCAACTTGTGCAAATTTGGCTCAATATTCAACAACTACCGAACTAATGAACAACCAACAACAACTCAATTAATGAACAACCAACAACCCTTTTAATGAAGTCCTAAGTGTCCTTTTATAGTTTTCCCTTTAGCTTCCCCTAGAAGTTAGGTCTATCTTCCCTTGGAAACTTGGTTGTTATGAGGCTTGCATGAGAAGCTTGGTAGGTATCAAACTTGCACAAGAAACTTGGCTGTTAGAAGGGAAGCTTCTGGAGATTTAAAGCATCTTGAAGAAGTTTGGCCGTTGAAGTGAAGCCTCGTCAAAAGTTCCAACACCGACGAGTCGACTCGGCCGCGGATCCGCGGTGGATCGGCTTGACTCGGCCGCGGATCCGCGGCCGTTTAGTGGACTTAGTGCATGAAAATCTCTGTATCGTTTCATGTTGGCTTTATGGTTCTTCTATGATACTTGGAATCTTATTATTGTTTCTAGTTTACTGCCAGATCTCAAGCCTTGAACTTGATGCGTTTTATCATCACTTTTGTGATTCCAGCTCTTTTCCCTGGAGAATTTCCTGCACACAATATCGAGACAAGTGTTGAGATATACAAAGATTATGCGTGTAGTAATAAACACACAATTTCCCTCAAAATACCGGTTATAATGTATAACACATGTTATTTTATATTTCGCAGACGAATTTCTAATATGTGCTATATTTATACCAAACACCTTTAGATGATTAGAAAGAGTAGGGAAATTGATGTGTTAAAAATGCAATATTTTCGACTGATCAAATTCCCCCAAACATAATTTTGATCGTCTCGAGCAAACTTGTTTTACTCAAGAGAAGGAGAAAATATAAGAAAAAGAAAAACTAGCTAGCACACTTTCGTAGGCAACACGATTGCACTGGGCACGTGCAACAAGCCTTTAAACCTCTAGGTGTCCCTAGTAGGAGGAGTGTTGTCTCCTGAGGGTTTTCAGCGGATTGCACCCACAAAATACTATAATAAAAGAAAGACTGTGAAAGTTACATGTAAATATAAGAATTGTAAAAAAATACTTTGAAAATTAGAGTTTCCAACTACACTAGCTTTTTGGTTGTCATGAGCCCTATCTTAATAGTCATGAAAAGATGTTAGAAATCACATCATCCCACAATAAAATATCGTCTTTATTCTTCATTCCTATCTTTCTTCCAAACACCGACCATATACCCCTACGTGTGTGTAAAAGACATCCCTACACTCGGAAAGTTCAATTCAAGCTATCATACTCTTGTCCATCGACCTCAGTACTTTTTAATCAGTGAATATTTTGATAAAATTGCTCACACATTTTTCATGCGACCGTTAATACTTCTTGAGGTACTAACCGACCGATTACTCATGTGCTTGCTGATTAGGCGTAAGTAGCATTTTTCTTGTCTTGCAACACCTAAGACTTAGCAGTGACTCCCAAACCAATTGGTCTAAGGCACTAGGTGATGAAGCACCCTCGCTATATTTCTTTTATGCTGCCTTGGTGATTACAAAACCAGTGTTAATTTTTCTTCATCATTTTATATTTTATTTTCCATCCATTATTTCCTTCATACTTTGGCTTTTAGACAAGAGCATTTCAAGGTATCCTCTACTATCCCGAGTTTCAAGACGTGTGTAAGTGCGTATAGTAGGGTATCAACATTCAAATGTTTGACTTCCAGAATAGGAACTATTTTTCAGACTTATTTTTATCCTCAGATTAGTGACTTCTTTCATCTTACTAACCCTTGGGACAACGGCTCATAACTACTTATTACTAGTTTCGTTTAAGAAAACTTCTAATTTTCTTGGTTTTCTTAAATTTTTCTAATCTTTTGGATGTAATTTTTTCACTATCTAGTCTTTTATTATCTTATTTATGTACAATTTTTTTTATATATGTTTTGTGCTTATGCAAAGTATGATGCAAAGTGATGCGTAAATAAGCACAAACCTCCTCCAAACTTGTTTTCAACAGTGTCCTCACTGTTGTCTTCTGCTAAATCTCAAAAACCTGTAAGCTTGGGCGGAAATTTATTAACGGGGGCAATAAATATGATCGTGAAAATCCTCCCCCAAACTTATTCTTTGGCTCACTATTTTGAGTAAAATTTTTATTTTCAAGAGCCAGATTATACCCCCCAAACTTAAGTTAAACAATGTTAAGCCTTTTAAAATCATAAGAGGGGGTAAAGTTATTGGTCAATGCCAAGTTTTGCAAAGACCGAAATTCAACACCAACCATTCGAAGATTTTATCAGTGTAGTGCACCGGTTGGTGGAAGAACATGTTGTATAGAGCCAGGAAGAAGTGGGGAAAAGATAAGTGGTGGGATAGAATGTGTTTGCGTCTCGTTTTGGAGAGACGACACAGTGATTGTGATGATGGATTACTCGCATTCCTGTGATTGTCTAGAAGAAGGGGTGGAAGTTCAATTTCTTTATTTGGGAGATGATTCATCTCAACACCCGTGTTTGCTAAAAATGCGAGTTCATCAGCGAAAATGTCCTCAAAGCTTTCATCGATACTCCGAAGTATAATGTCATCAGAAAGAGCGGGATGATCTCTAGACTCCATCAAAGGTTCAAGATCAACGTTAGATGTTGACCTGGACAATTCGAAAGAAGAGTCCGTATATGTATAATACATAGTTAGGTCAAACAACAACATATGAAAAGAGTCTAGATCAGTATCATGAGGCTGATCAAATTCGCTGCTGTCGACATCCATTAATTCGACAGAACATGCTTGAGCAGAAGGTTCAGAAGGTACACTTCCCAACTTGTAAATGTTCAGCTCAATTGACATCTTCCCGAAGGATAGGGTCATAGAGCCATTACGACAGTTGATTCTAGCATTGGAAGTGGCCAAAAATGGTCGACCAAGAATCACCGGAATTTGATTCCGTGGGTTTGCTACAGGCTGTGTATCGAGTACAATAAAGTCCACAGGGAATACAAATTCCCCGATTTTTTTCAACACATACTCTAGTTCACCCCTAGGTTGGGTGTTTGATAGGTCGGCCATCTGGAGAGTGCAGTGAGCTGGTTTCAACTCTCCGATCTCTAACTGCTCATAAACCGAGAAAGGAAGCAGGTTAACACCTGCGCCAAGGTCAAGTAGAGTACGGTTAATGTGTTTACCCCCAATAGAAATAGAAATTGTAGAACAGCCAAGGTCCTTACGTTTCCTAGGTAATTGTTGGGGAAAAGCTGTGTCTACAGTCTTTGACATGAACACCTTTTTTGGCACTTGAGTCTTCCTCTTCCTAGCGCACAAGTCTTTGACAATTTTCGCATAAGCCGGGACTTGTTGTATAGCATCTAGGAGAGAGATATTGATGTTAACCTGTTTAAAGATTTCAGTGATCTTCTCCATTTGCGGACTTGGTCTGTTTCCCTTTAACCGATTCGGATAAGGAGCTTTAGCAATAAGAGCGGGGTCCAACATTGGAGAAGATCGTGTGGGTAGAAAAGATCCAAGAATAGGAGTGGGGATCGTCTTTGGTGGACTAGAAGAAGTGTGCTGAGGGTTCGAGCCTTGAGGAAAACGGAGAATAGGCTCAGAAGAAAATGGTGGGGTAGACGAACTGGGGTCAGAAGTAGAAGTAGAAGTGGAAGGAAAAGTCTCAGCCGGGGTATCATCGATTGATTCTTCATTATTATCAATCTCTTCACTGACATGGTTGTCTAGCACTCTTCCAGATCTCAACGTGGTGATAGCGTTCACATGATATGAATAGCCAGGATTCGGTATGGGTTGAGCTGGAAGTTTCCCTTTCTCTCTAGCACTCATTTCGGCTTTTAATTGTGCAATTTGTGCTTCCATCGATTTAATACTCTCATTTTGGGAGTCAGAGTTTTTCTGGATTTTATCGACGGAAGAGTTCATCTCAGCTGAAACTTGCATGAAATTTGTCAGAAGCAAATTCATGGTTTGTTCGAGTGAAGAGGAGTTATCGGTACAAGTCAGTTGCAAAGAATTGTTGTGTGGTGCAGGTGTGTTGACTGTATTTTGAAAGTTTTGTGATTGGTAGGGGTGCTGACTTATTTGAAGTTGTTGCTGTTGTGGTGGAGGACCCCTTTGGAAATTGTTTTGGTTTGGAACCGTGTTTTGATTTTGTTGTTGGTTCCAAGCAAAGTTAGGGTGATTCCTCCAACCCTGATTATAAGTGGAAGAATACGGATCGTTTCAAGGTCTTTGTTGGAAAGCAGCATTGATATGCTCTTGACCTTGAAACGGAGAATTTAAAGGATATTCTTTCGTAAGATGAGATGGATCAGAACAACATCTACAGACAGTTTTGGAGAGTGACATCTGATTTAGGGAGGCTGCTAAAAATTTATGTTCCATAGTTTTGAGTTTCTTTTGCATTGCTGCCATTTCAGCTTTAACTCCTATGGAAATATCAAGTTGATGGATACCATCCCTAGACGATGGTTGGTTTACACTCTCCCACTGTAAAGTTTTTTCAGCGAAATCTTTTAAAAATCTCCAAGCTTCACCATCATCATTATTCATGAAGGTGCCTTGACACATGGATTCAAGGGTCTGTTTTTTTATAGGATTAATGCCCTCATATATGATTCTGCACAGATCCCATCTAGGAATTCCGTGACGAGAACATTGAACTAACAGATCCTTGAAACGTTCAAAACACTTCAAAAATGGTTCATTTGGAAGCTGGGTAAATTGATTTATTTCGCTACGGACTCGAGCTGTTTTATGATTAGGGTAGAATTTCTTTAGGAAAGCTGTTACGAATTCTCCCCAGTTTGAAATAGAATGTGCGGAAGTGTTATAAAACCACTTCTCGGCTATATCACACAGAGTGAATGGGAGAAGACGTAATCTTATAGCATCCATATAAATCTGTGAAGTACCCATCATAACGCATACATTTTCAAATTTGGTAATAAAGACGTATGCATCTTCAGACTCGAGACCGTGATATTTGGGTAAAAGATTGATGTATTGTGGTTTTATTTCAAAGTTGTCCCCATTGGCTGGTGGAATGGTGAGACAGGTCGAAAGAGGACCTCGAATAGGGTAACATCTCTCTTGAAGAGAGATGCGAGGCGGATTCTGCGCACATGCGGGTGGTGGCAGAGTAGTGTTAAAGAAGTTCGATGGAGAACCGTCTATCAAATTGGGTGTGGTAGTGGTTGAAGAAAAAGTAGACGTAGAAATACCGATTTCGGAGTCGATAGTAGGAACGCGGACAAGACGGGCACTAGAATCCCGTGTCCAGCCGAGCATGCACTAAATGGTTTTGCACAAGTGGCAGCGTTGTGATAATTAGGGAAAAAGATGAGTTGGTGTTTGGTTTGAAAAAGACGGATTTTTGAAAAATTCAAACAAACAATGCACAAGCAACCCTAAATCTAGTTGTCACCTAGGTCAAGGCTCTAGACCGCTCCTAGACTTCCAGAAGACAAGTCGCAAGATAGATCCTCTACTGCCTCTTTATCCCTTCTGTGGCCAGATAAGTGCCAGGTAAGTGGGAGGTTCTCCACTACGTAAGTAGTGGGCCGAATTAAGAAACCACTTGCCTTAGACACCACAAAAGAAACGCGGATAAGCAATAGATTACCCACGACCTCTTTCTGTCCTAAATGAGTGCGACGGTCCTTAGAGTCATGTCTAGATATTTTTTAGTTAATGAGGGTGATACGGATGCAAGTTTATGATTTTTGGGGCTTAGGAAGGGTAATGAACTCCCTACCTAATCTGAATTTGGTCTTTTCCACTTAATTTCCATGTTAAAAATGCAAACAACCAAGATCAAACAAGCAACAATTTTCCTTTTAGCGGCGCTGCGAATTTTTGCAAAGAATCCTGCAGAAATTGGTTATTGGATAAAGCAGGGAGGAGATACGAAGGACGGAGATATACCACAAGAAATGGAGCTATGATTCCTCAAGCTCACCGCGGATCCGTCGCGCAAACCTGCATAATGCCGCGTTTCCGCGGTATTTTGAATAGTTCCCTGCATAAAATTTTATGCAAATGCTCCTGTTGCCTCACTGGACTTTCTGAGATGATCTAAATATTTTTCTTCTTCCTCCAATAATTCCAGATTCCGTTGCAGTAATTCACAACAAATAGTTAAGCACTTGTGCGATTTTGATATAAAAAATTCTGATGGAATAATAAAATTTTCAACTCAAATTGCAAAAAAAAGCAAATTAGCACACGATCCCCGGCAACGGCGCCATTTGATTAATCATCTTCGTGTGTGTTTTGAAATATTTCACAACCAAAGAAATTTATACCGCAATCAATTGACGGTGTCTATTGTAGTTTCGTCAATGAGAACGGATCGTCCACTGATAAAGTGTGAATTTGTTTTAGTTGAGTTGAAAAGAAAATGTAGAAGAAAATGATTTAAGATTTGTGAAATTTAGTTTCAAGAATCATAAAGAAATATATCTAGGATCAAGAATTGATAAAGATCAAGGAAATGTCCAAACCAATTGAATTATCAAGATTTGTAAAGTAGCTTGTAGGAATCGATCAAATAAGTAGTGATCATGAAAACTAAAGATTACGAAATCTTATCTATTGAGGATTTGTTGCTAGATCGATGACGATCAACGTTGTTTAGGGATCTATTGAAGAAACTAAGGTTTCTCTTTCATCATCCCTTGTCCTTTCATTGATTATCATTTAAATTCTAGCCTCTAGTAAATTGAATCACCGATCGTTGATCTCTAATTTGGAGCGAAAATATTCAAGAAAGCGATCTCGCTCAAATTAGGTCTTCGATGATTCAATATTCTAAAGTTTACAAAACTCATAAGACTTAAGAATCGTTCAAGAATTTAATCATCATCATCTACCTATTCTCTCGATTCCACTACAAGCGGAGATTTCACTCACACATTATGAAAAAAGAAAGAATCAAGAATCGGTAACTTTTTATAATGCAAGAATGTAAAGAAAAGCAAGATTTATAATTTTCACCTTTATTAATCGACGATTAGGTACAATTCACTCAAAGATTACAAGATTTGAGGAGCTAACTTGATCCGCCGAAATTAGCTTCGCATCGATCTTCTTGAGTCATTGATTGTCGTGGATCTCTTGCTCGGATGAAGATCGGCGTTGCTTCAAAGGCTCGTTGAAGGCTTGCTTGAGACGCTTCTCGATGGATCTTGATTTGGCTTTGGAATTGGATTTTGGCTAGGGTTTTGGATCACAAGTTGTGTCACTCAACTTGTGCAAATTTAGCTCAATATTCAACAACTACCGAACTAATGAACAACCAACAACAACTCAATTAATGAACAACCAACAACCATTTTAATGAAGCCCTAAGTGTCCTTTTATAGTTTTCCCTTTAGCTTCCCATAGAAGCTAGGTCTATCTTCCCTTGGAACTTTGGTTATTATGAGGCTTGCATGAGAAGCTTGGTAGGTATCAAACTTGCACAAGAAGCTTGGCAGTTAGAAGGGAAGCTTCTGGAGATTTGAAGCGTCTTAAAGAAGTTTGTCCGTTGAAGACAAGCCTCGCAAAAAGTTCCAACCGCCGACGAGTCGACTCGGCCGTGGATCCGCGGCGGATCGACCTGACTCGGCCGCGGATCCGCGGCTGTTTAGTGGACTCAGTGCATGAAAATCTCTGTATTGTTCATGTTGGCTTTATGGTTCTTCTATGATACCTGGAATCTTATTATTGTTTCTAGTTTACCGCCAGATCTCAAGTTTTAGACTTGATGCGTTTTATCAGCACTTTTGTGATTCCGGCTCTTTTACCTGGAGAATTTCCTGCACACAATCTCGAGACAAGTGTTGAGATATACAAATATCATGCGTGTAGTAATAAACACACAATTTCCCTCAAAATGCCGGTTATAATGTATAGCACATGTTATTTGATATTTCGCAGACGAATTGCTAATATGTGCTATATTTATACCAAACACCTTTAGATGATTAAAAAGAGTAGGGAAATTGATGTGTTAAAAATGTAATATTTTCGACTGATCAGGTTACATAACCTATTAATTAGAACGTTGTTCATCCATATTAAGAACTCTTAGAGTTCGTTTTGTAGATCTTAAAGATCTTGGAGTTTTTACTCTGCAAAAAGCTTTGCTTTTTAGGGTTTTGATGAATTACTCCATCGTTTTCACAGAGCATGGCTCTTAGAGAATTTGGAGAATTTTTATTCCCCTCATAATTAAAGTTGACAAATCTAATTTCTGTTTGCAGAGCACTGTTCCTGAGGGGGTTTAATTCCTTGTCCCAATATGTTTCTCATTAAATGAGAATCTTTTTAGGATTTTCTCTTTAATGATTGACTGTCTCATCAATGATGAGCCGTCACTTTGATTTTGTGGGTCCCCCTTGGTCTCTTTTTCCTGCATTGCAGTGTGGTACAAATTTAAAGTACCAAATGTCAGAATTTGTAATGTAGCATTGACATCTAACTCTCATTTCTTTTCGCGCAGGTACTATGTCTTTTGACTCTTTTTTCCCATTTGTTCACCCAGAGAGTGCATACGCTGACGCGCCCGTGGATCGGAAAGTTTTTGCATTGATTAAAGATCATGACCCGGAGCAGAAGTCTCTTCACTTATGGGGGTTGTGGTACAACTAAATTATTCAGGGTCAGCGCAGTTTCTCATGTGCGGTGCCTTCTGAGCCGATTTCCGCCATTCATTATGCTGACACACTCCAGGTAAATTATGCTATGGAGGAGGTTAACTGGACTACAGAGGGACGCCTCCAGCCCTCTATGGGCTCGATACCTGTACAACCGCTGATGGCTTTAGATATTCTAGGGCGGCGCATATGTCAAGACGAGTCGCGTCCTTAGGGACAGACATATATAATAGGCTTGACTCCTCGCCATTCATCTGGATACTTGCAGTGGGCTCGATACATCTTGTCAGCCAAAAAGTCGCTGCTGCTGAAGCTCAGGTTGTACCCTGCTATTTACGCGTCTCTTTTTCAGTATCCCGCGCCTCATATATGGTGGGTCAAGGCTTTCTTGGAACAGTGGAATACCCCGACTCATACCTTTCTTTTATTGGACCGGGAGGTTTCGATTTCGTTGGAGGAATTTGCAGAAATTTCGGGCCTACCCGTCGGAGGGGAACACTACGAGGAAATACTTCCCCCCGACGAGTACATCTTCGCCACCAAATCAGTGGTGATGGGTCTCACTCCGGAGAATGCTATTGAACATCGATTCCCGAGTCTAATTAAGGTGTTGAATATTTACGAGAGTCTGTTTCTCGAGTCCGGAGGGCACGGAGTCAGCTTCGCGGATTTCATCGCCCGCTTTCTTCGCCCGGAAGTCTTGTCAAAACAAGCTACGGAATTCGCCAAGCTTGACGATCCTTTTGGTTTTGGCTTGGACAATCATTCGACAGCGGAAGCAGATCAAAGGAATTTCTTCATCCCAGACACTCCGGTCGTCGTCTTTGCAGAGCTCGCAGCTTCATATGTCGATGAAGAGACGTTCTTTTTGGGGTTCCTCGGGCTATGGTTAAGCTGGTTTGTGCTCCCAATTCACCCTCGCTATATGAGGCCATCCGTCTTCTATCCGGCTCACTGAATGGTTGCCGGGATCGCTGGACTGGCTCACCTGTATCATGGCCTAAGCTTAGCGGCAGACACCACTTAGCCGGGGGTACAGCCCGTACATCTCCCGCTGCACTACTTCACGTTGTGGATCGAGCTGCATATGCTCGGCGCTTTTGGAGTCCATAAATGGCCCCGTTTCTATGACTGTTATAATTTCCCCCGGGTTATGTTTCTAGTTGACGCTTCTTCTTTAGATCCGTCACAGCGAGAGGCTCGGGGTCTGGTCCTTTGCCCACATATGGTCGGAGATGACATGACTTTCGTCGATAAGGACTTAACTATCGGCAAGGAATCAAATAAAACGGTGCAGCCGTTGCGTGATACCTTTAAAGACGGGGCTCCTACATTGAAGGCTCAGGAGATTCTGCATTTGTGTTCAATCAGGCCGAGCTTTTTAATGTTCAGGCAGAACGACTCGGTGCTGTTCATGAGGTACAACCCACACCGTTTCGCTCAACAGTCGAGTTACGATCAGGGTGTCCCGCTTGAGGCTTTTTTAGCTGAGCTGGTTGCTACGGAAGAGGGTATCCGCAGCATGCTACACCACTTCATGCGGCTAAATACCGGGTCCAACTTTTTCATCAGTGAGCTGAGCTACGTTCCGAAAGCCTCGAACGCATACATGGCGTGGTACCAGCATGCGAAGGGTGCTGTTATTAGGGAAGAAAGGCGGTTACTGCTCGATCGCAAGGGTGCGGTCCCTGCCGGTAATCTAGCTGTCCCCTTAAAGCGACGGACCACTGTTGGTCCTTCCTTAAGAGAAGATGCTGCGGTCGCGGTCCCACGCGCCTTTCCTGAGAAGCCTCCACCCCGTGTTCCTGTAAAAACGGCAGCTGCAGCTTCCCCGGAGTCTGGCGTTGGTGTAGAAATCGGGATTCGCAGCCCAAAAATTCCCGTTAAGCGCAAGCTCTTGTCATTGGCTGCAGGCGCTCGCTCGCAAAAGAAGAAGAAGTCGCTGTTATCTGCCGACATCATATTCATCCAGGAGCCACATGCTCTTTACAATGAGGGTCTATGCGAGTATGAGACCAATGGGGGTTTATTCATCGCGCCTGCAGATGATACTGATCTCCAGGCTGCCTTTGTGGCTTCCGAACGACTGGCTCGCGATGAAGCGGCATTGATCACTATCCCGAAGTCAGGTATACTTCAGTTACATTCTTTCGCGGCTATCTTTTTTTATTATGCTTCTACTGACGCTTTCTTCTTCAATAGGTATTTCTGCCGAAGAGGCTCTCGCGGCTTCCCTCAAGACATTTGAAGAGGAATAGAGGCTATGTGCTTCTTTGGGTCTTTGTAAAACTCCGTTCATTATGCCTTTATTCCTTTCTTTATTCGTGTTCTGACCCTTTCTTTCAACTTGTTGCAGGGACTACCTTGACTCGTGTTATTCCAAGTGTAGCGCCGATCCCGAGCAGCGATGCGACAAAACTTCCGGAGTCAGATGTTGTGGCCCCAGCTCTCCCAACATCCCCTCAGGAGGCTTTGTTGACGGATGCCGTAACGGCTCCAGAGGCAGAGCTTGGTTCGGACGACGACGTCCCCATATTAGAGGTTTTGAGGAGATCGCTTGTCACTGCTCAGACCGAAAGGAAGCATAGGAATCATGCGGCGAGGGAATGCGATGCCAGTTTGGCCGTGGGTGCAGGCTCAAGCATCATTCCGCTTCCTGATACTCCTTCAGCGGATGATCCCTCTGCGTTGTCTACCGCCCGTAAACAGGTCGCGCGCGCAGCTCGGGAAGAAACCAAAAAGATGATCCAAGGTAACGTAACGCTGAGTCTTTTATTAGAACTTAATCTTTGAATTTTGACATATGCATTTTCTGCAGGGCCAAGTCTTGGCGATGGGATGATGGGTGAAACCCTGGCGGTTACCGTGCCCGAAGTTGCTATCCTCTCTCTGGAATCTGGGACTATCTAGACCACCGCTCTTTCCCCGTGTGGCTCTCTGGTATCGGCGGGCATCGCAGGCGTCACGACGGCCCTCGTCGAATCAGGGGATGAAGCCATGGGCACAGAAACTACTCCTCTGAGGGAGAGCGAAGAAGCCGCTACGCCTGGTGATGCTTCCGTCGCGGTTTTGGTTGATGACCCATCATGTAGGTCTTGGGTCACTGTTATGTTTTTATTTCTCAATCCCGTTCAGCTCCCTTTGATGATATTTTGTTTATAGGTGCAGTGAACGCTGAGATTGTGCCATCTGAAGCACTTCCGGTCGCCGCCATGACGGCTGTTGTTCCCTTGCCTTCTCCTATGTCCTCTGAAATGCTGGAAGGTATGGGTTTGCGATTTATTAGTTTCGCCATGGGTACCATCTTTCTTGTATTGACAATATATTGTCACAACTTTACAGGAGTCCTTTTTGACCATCTATATCAGGTGATGAACCCGCATTTCTCCTTCCAATCGGAAGTCATTCCGCCTCCCTGTACTGGTTAGTATATCCTTCGGCTATTGTCGCCTTTTTTCTTTTATGAATAGCCGTATTGTTGCTAAGTCTTCGTTATATTGATTGCAGCATCACGGATCGGAGGAGGGGACGAGAGAATAGCCGCGCCTCCGGTACTTCCAATTTTGCCACCTGCCACAGCCGGTATAGTAGACTCCATCGCTCGTGTATTTTCTTTACCTCCCGAGTCGACATTTGACCATAATTTGTTTTTTAGCAATCACACCGGCTCCAGCTTCCTTTGAGTCTCGTATCCTAATGCCGGCAGGGCCCTTTGCTAAACGCCCATCTTCCATGGGCGCTGCGAATAGCTGGCAAATGTTGAGCGAATTCGTCGAGGATCTTGACGCCGATGCCCTCACATCCGCTGCAGATTTTCCTGCTAAGGTTAATCCTATGCTGGCGACGCTCGTGAACTTCCATGATGAAAGTGTCATCGAGTCTTGGGTTAATAACTAAAGAAAGATCGAGGCTTGCCTGCACGAGATTGATCTCAAGCGTCTCACTCCTGAAGTATTAGCTTTGAACTCCCACCGGGCTGCGTGGGTCGAGAGTAGTGTTCTTTTCATCTGCCATTTTGAACAAGAGGCGACCCTGAGGCGAAAGGAACATGAAGTAGCTTGAAGCGAATCTGCCCGGTTACGCGCTAAGATTGAAGCGAATGCTGCGCAGTTAAAAACTATCTTCGAAAATCTCCAGCGATGCATTTCGGATGGGTTGATGCTAAGACGGACGCTTGACTCTACCGAGCGGGTCATGCAGGACTGCGAAGCTGCAATGCTAGGAACCGATGAAAAGCTTTCGTCTTTTTTGTGACAGCGGTCCCGAGTCGAAGCGGAGTTGGCCGCGACGGCCGATTGTGAGAAAGGATTGAGAGGAGCGCACGAGCAGCTGACTGATTTGTTGAAAATGCCTCCTCCTCAATAACCGTCTTTGTACCGCTTTTTTTACTGTAAACTTGCGGTTTATGAATAACATGTATTCATTTTGATTCCTTTGTGAAATGTATTTTGTATTCACTTGAATTCATGAATAAAAGACATCCTTCATTTTATATGGGCGTGTCCCTTCGGCAAATGTATTTTGTAGATAGTCTATCTTGATCTCCTTTGCAGGGCAGCGATGGCTTAGGAAACAGGTTCAGGCCCGCTGCCTAAGACTTTTCAACTTTATGAGCCGTGAAAGTCTCATAAAGACGTTTCTCCCCACGAGTCGAGAGGATCTCGTAGGTGTAATTTCTCCTTAGGGGTTGTGAGGACTCCTAAGTACGTTTTCTCTTGAAAGTCGTAAGGATCTCACAAGAGAGTTTTCTTTTTACGGGTTGAGAGGTTTGTGCAGGGACACTGATTTCCCTGGGGGTTGAGATGAATCGAGAGATTATTGGTTGACTTGATTCCGAGACGGAGCGTTGTTCTGGCGGTGAGGTCATTAGGTGACTTGTTTCCGAGACGGAGCGTTGTTCCGGTGGGGAGGTCATTGGCTGACTTGATTCCGAGATGGAGCGTTGTTCTGGCGGTGAGGTCATTAGGTGACTTGTTTCAGAGACGGAGCGTTGTTCCGGCTGGGAGGTCATTGGCTGACTTGTTTCCGAGATGGAGCGTTGTTCCGGCGGGGAGGTCATTGGCTGACTTGTTTCCGACACGGAGCGTTGTTCCGGAGGGAAGGTCATTGGTTGAATTGTTTTTGAGATGGAGCATTGTTCCGGCGGGGAGGTCATTGGTTGACTTGTTTCCGAGACAGAGCGTTGTTCCGGCAGCGAGGTCATTGGCTAACTTGTTTCCGAGACGGAGCGTTGTTCCGGCGGGAAGGTCATTGGCTGACTTGTTTCCGAGACGGAGCGTTGTTCGGGGGAGGAGGTCATTGGTTGACTTGTTTCCGAGACGGAGCGTTGTTCCGGCGGGGAGGTCATTGGTTGACTTGTTTCCGAGACGGAGCGTTGTTCCGGCGGGGAGGTCATTGGTTGACTTGTTTCCGAGACGGAGCGTTGTTCCGGCGGGAAGGTCATTGGCTGACTTGTTTCCACTTTCCGCTGTGTCGGGAAGAAATGCCGTGTTGATCTTCTGGGATGCAGATGTTGCCGTCGAGATCTGACTCTCCCTTTGACAGAGCCTATTGAGAAATGTGGTTCCCTTTTCGTTTATTCCCATGGATTGTATACAGGGGTTAGTATGGACTCACCTGTAGGGCAAAAGTTTCATTCTTTCATTTTTTTTATTTCCTTCCGTGATGCTCTATCGTTTTAGCTTTTTATATCGCGAAAGCCGCGATTGCCTAATCATTTCGGTATTTTTCGCGGTGCCTAATCATTTCGGCTATTTTTATTTTCACTCACTGCTTTTTATTGCGAGTTGCCTAATCATTTCGGCTATTTTTATATGTATTTTTGGCTCACTGATTTTGCTGTGAGTATGGACTTGAGATCTGATACCAATCTTAGCATCAGCATCGCTGCGACTGGAATATTTCCAGGAGCGAATCATCAGTTGCCGTGAAAGGACTTAGAATTTTTTTACCGATTTAGGCATCAGTATCGCTACTACTGGAACGTTGCCAGGAGCGAATTATCATTTGCCTTCGCCGCTATCGAACAAAGGTGGCTTAGTAGACAGGGTTAGGGACCTGACGACTAAGGCTTTTGACTTCGTGAGCCGTAAGGGTCTCATAAAGGTATTTCTCCCTACGAGTCGTGAGGATCTCATAGGTATAATTTCTCCTTAGGGGTCATGAGGACTCCAAAGTGCGTTTTCTCTTGAGAGTCGTAAGGATCTCACAAGAGCATTTTCTCCTTACGAATCGAGAGGACCTACAAGTGTTGTTCACCAGATAGGGGAATTTCACACCATTGGTGGAACTGGGCGAGGGAACCCTTATTTATTCCCGTGGATTGTATACAAGGGACAATATTGACCGCCTGTAGGGCAGTTTGGGGGATATGATGGCTTAAGAACAGGTTCAGGTCCCTGTATCTTAAGACTTTTGAATCCCGTGAGCCGTGAGGGTCTCATAGGGGGGGCATTCACCTTACAAGTCATGAGGATCTCGTAAGTGTAATTTCTCCTTAGGGATTGTGAGGATTCTTAAGTGTTTTGCTCCCTTGTGAGCCATAAGGATCTCACGCAGGTATTTTCTCCTTACACGGTTGAGAGGACCCTCCAAGTGCACAGGAAATTTTTTTACGAGTCTGCGCCCTTTCCGGTTTTCACAATCTCTTCGGTAGCCCTGCTGTTTTTACTCACGGAACTCTTTCGGGTTTTCATCCGTGCCCATTTCGCTTATGGACATACCGTTTTTTTGCCACGTTAGCCTAAGGATGCTACGGTTCATAGTAGTTTAAGGACGTTACGGTCCGTAGCTAGTTTCAGGACATTGCGGTCCATTGTTAGTTTAGGGACGTTTCGGTCCGTAGCTAGTTTTCTGCGGCGAAGTTTTTCCGGATAACACTTACAGAGTTTGGTACTCAGGAATATAGCGAGCGGACACAAGCGTCGTCATCTATCATTAATCTGGGTTGTGACACGTCAGGCGTAGTATTTTTTCAGGCATTGGCCGTTTATTGGCCGAAAGGGTATTTCGCCATGCATATCCATGAGCAAGTAAGCCCCATCTTGATAGACTTTGTCTATGACGTACGGGCCCTCATAGTTTGGCTCGAATTTCAACCGTTTGGCACGATTGGGGATCATAGGTCTTTTGAAAACTAGCATGAGTTTGCCTAGGCGGAATGTTCTCGGCCTAGTTAATCTTTCGTATGAGCGTGTCATCTTTGATTTGTAAGCTGAAGGACTACCTTAGCACCGATGAGGTTATAGAAGCATCTACCATGCCAAATTCAAATTTTTCTTGTTGCTAAGCTAGACTAACAAGATCTTTAACTAGATTATTAGGGTTTTCTTTAGATGATAAGTAAACTAGAGAGAAGGAAAGATGTTTATACCTTTGATAGAACCACGTCCTTCACTTCATATGCTCCTTGTAGTAGTCCCGCGACTCCACTAAGCTTCTCTTGAGACATCGAACGAGCTAGCTCCGGTGATCTTTACGCCAAAGATGATCCACCATGAAGCTCCTACAAGTTCAAGCTACCACAACACTAAACACCTTTAGTGTAAGAACACACTAGTGTAGAGTGCTAATCTATACTAGGATGATGAAGTAGGGGATGTTAGAAGCTCACAAATGCATTCAAGAATCCATGGTTTACATCACATGTGAGGGTGTGGATCTTGAAGACATGAGGATGAAGAAGAAGATGAGCATGAAGAAGCATGAGAGTTAGAATGACTAAGTCTTGAGAATGAGCAAGAATGAGAGCCAAGCCTTGACCCCTAACTCTTTCAAACATGGAATTATGCAATATAAAATTGCATCCATGCTTGAATAGTGAGTCAAGAAGAATAAACAATAGAAAATCCCATGCTTGCAACTATGCTTCCACTTTACACCTCATTTCTATTTTCACAAAATAGAAATTTAAATGCCATGCTTCATTATATATATATATATATATATATATTAATATATATATATAAAGAAGAATAATTAGTGAGCTAAAGATATTAGTTAAGATATAATTATATCACATATAATATATATCACATTATTAAATCAACACTTGATTTAATAATCCGGTTATATAACATATGACCGGCTAATATCATTTATCTGTACATCATATTATCGAATCAACACTTGATTCGACAATCTGGTTATATCACATATAACCGCATCGATGACAGATTACTGCCAGATTACAATACGGTATCACATACTCGTATTTAATCAGGCCCACACACATATCACATATGTGTCCTACTTCGTTTCACTTGAACCAGGGAATTTTTGTGTGGGACTATAAAGACTCGTCAATACGCCAGCAATAGGTGATGATCATATCAGTCACCTACAAGCCGTCAGCGGTACTAGCTGGACGTAACGGCTACCCAGGTATTGAGCGATATGAAGATCAACAAGCAAGCATGTCCACAGTCTCCATGAAACCTATCAGTAACACTCCCGTACAGTCCGGTCTCTTCGTCTGATATGTCGTATATCTTGCCTAGGGGTGGAAATCGTCAGACCCCAGTAACGTGATAAGTCATGTCGATGTATGGCCTATAACGGTTCGAGAAACTACTAATAACACTTATCAGTATACCTCGGCAGCAGCCCTGTCCAGGGACTTCCAGTTATAGCCAATCGAACATAACGCAACATCAAACCCCAATACCGGGAGAGACGAAACCCCTCCTATCACTCATTTCCTCCATACGACTCGAGACTGTACCCAAAATCCACCTGTTTGCACGTCTCCTTTGAGCGTGGTAGGCAGGAAATCAAAGCACAGTGGGAGCCGCACAAGACTCTATGACGATCTCGGGTCTACAGACTAACCTGTACCAGTGTCACCAGAAGACTGCTATCTGACGATAGGTATACTACCACATAGGAGTCCTCGGCGAGTCCTGTTCAGTGTACCCAGCCTCCACCGAGCACCCGTATACCATCTCTGATGTCAAACACCAATGGATGTGGGATCATCCATCGCCCATCATATGGGTCAAGAAGCGTATACGCTAGTCTACTCTGGAATATCGATGCCCTGTCTCGATATTCCCTCGATTAGGAACAATTAAAGGATGTACTTGTAAACTACTCTGGCCCCCACCAGTATGATCTCCATCATAGTCCTGGTAGTCAAGTACATATCCTAAGGACTTTATCAACATGTGAGAGCAAGACAGTATCACAATATAAATCTACATGTTAAGACAAAGGTAACCAGATAACATACTATCATGTCGAACAAGAAAGTCCTCTATATATATCCAAGCATCCACTACAATATACATCATATGTACAATAATGGCCTCTAGTGCATACATATAACTAACAATCTCCCACTTGCACTAAGGCCATGTGTTGTAGTATCTCATACCCAACGTCCTAAAGAGTCTCTCAAATTGCGTCTGGAGGAGGTCCTTCGTGAGTGGATCCGCTACGTTTTCCTTCGTGTCAACTCTCCTGACCTCGATCTCCCGGCGATCTACTATCTCCCGGATCAGGTGATACCGCCTCAGAATATGTCTGGATCTCTGATGGGACCTGAGTTCCTTAGCCAAAACCACTGCTCTATTGTTATCACAATACACGGGTATTGGATGCTCAATGGATGGAACCACACCAAGCTCAGTAATGAACTTCTTCATCCAGACAGCTTCTTTGGCAATATCGTTGGCAGCGATGTATTCAGCCTCCATCGTCGAGTCTGCAACTATGTCTTGCTTGGAACTCTTCCTATGCACTGCCCCTCCATTGAGGGTAAAGACAAAACCCGAGACCGACTTACTGTCGTCCGTATCACTTTGGAAGCTCGAGTCGGTAAAGGACCCCACTTGGAGTTCACCGTTACCATACACCAAGAACATCTCTCTAGTTCTTCTCAAGTACTTGAGAATGTTCTTCACAGCTGTCCAGTGATTCTCTCCTGGATTTGCTTGATACCAACTCACTACACTTAGTGAGTATGCTATATCGGGTCTGGTACATAACATTGCGTACATGATAGAGCCTACTTCCGAAGTATAGGGTATCCCTTGCATGCGAGCTCTCTCTAAATCAGTCTTGGGAGACATCTCTTTGGAGAGAGTAAGTCCTGAAATCGTGGGTATGCTCCCATGCTTGGAATCTTTTATACTAAACCTTTTTAGTATGGTGTCTATATACCTGGATGGGGACAATCCCAGTATCCGTTTAGATCTATCTCTATAGATCATAATTCCCAAGATGTAGGAGGCATCACCTAGATCTTTCATTGAGAATCTTTGTGATAAGAAGAGCTTGACCGAGCGCAGCATAGGAACATCATTTCCTATCAAGAGTATGCCATCCTCGTACAATACGAGGAAGACGACCTTACTCTCTGCAACCTTCTTGTATATACAAGGTTCATCTACGTTTTTGATGAAGTCAAACTCTTTGACTACCTCATCAAAATAGATGTTCCAACTCCGTGATGCCTGTTTTAACCTATAGATGGATTTAAGCAACTTGCACACCTTTCCGCTGCTCCCACTGTCTACGAAGCCCTCTGGCTGTGTCATGTACACACTCTCTTCTAAATCTCCATTTAGAAAGGCGGTCTTAACATCCATTTGCCAGATTTCGTAGTCATGGTATGCAGCGATGGCAAGTAGGATCCGGATGGACTTAAGCATAGCCACTGGAGAAAAGGTTTCATCATAATCCACACCTGGTCGTTGACGAAAATCTTTTGCAACAAGTCTAGCTTTGAAAGTCTCAACTTTTCCATCTACACCAAGTTTCTTCTTGAAGATCCATTTGCTCCCAATGGGTTTTAGCCCTTCAGGAGCAACTTCCAAAGCCCATACTTTGTTGGTGTACATGGATTCCATTTCAGACCACATTGTATCCAGCCATTTCACAGAGTCCCCACTCGTGATGGCCTGCTCGAAGCTAGTTGTGTCATCATCTTCCATGATGCAATCCTCGCTCCCACCATCAATGAGAAAACCGTAGTATCTCTCTGGTGGATGAGAAATCCTACTAGATCGGCGAAGAGGCCGCGGTTCGTTGGGAACTACCGAATCCTCTGGCTCCACTAAATCTTCAGTTGTAGTTTGTTCTGCTGGAACTTCTTCCAGTTCTTCCTCCTTGCCACTAATTTCTTTATCAATAAATTCCTTTTCTAGAAAGGTGGCATTGCGAGAAACAATTACCTTTTGTTCCTCGGAACGGTAGAAGATATACCCACGTGAATTTTTAGGATATCCAACAAGCTTACACAGAACTGACCTTACCTCGAGTTTGTCCGAATTTTGCGTTTTAACATAAGCCGGACAACCCCATATCTTAATATAATTAAGACACAGCCTCTTTCCCTTCCATATCTCATATGGAGTGGTAGGCACAGATTTGGAAGGGACCATATTCAATAGGTGTATGGCTGTCTCAAGTGCATACCCCCAAAAGGAAATAGGCAACTCAGCAGTGCTCATCATAGAGCACACCATTTCCAATAGGGTGCGATTCCTCCGTTCCGATACACCGTTGTGCTGTGGTGTATACGGAGGAGTAAGCTGAGAGAGAATCCCATTCTCTTTTAGATAGTCACGGAATTCTGTGCTCAAGTATTCTCAGTTGGATATAGTGCCCTCAAAGTCAATTATTGGATCGCAGGCACATGATTGCAATGATTGAGGGAGGACCTATGCCGGAAGGACAGTCTTACTCAAGATGATAGTATGCTATCTGGTTTATCTTTATCATCGTGTACATGCTTTAGGTGATATTACAGATTACTATTACACGTTGATAGAGCCCTTAGGATTCTTGCTTGACGGCCAGCAGTATGATGGCGATCATATACGTGGGAGCCGGGGTCTATAAGCACATCCTTAAAAGGTCCCTAGTCGAGGGGGTTTCGAGACAGGGCATCGATACTCCAGAGTAGACTAGTGTGTACGGATCGAGACCCCGACGAGGGGCGGTGGATGGTCTCACAAGCCATTGTTGTCAGTTGGTTCACCTAAGACGTATACAGGTGCTCATTGGGTTATGAGTACACCGGACAGGACTCGCCGGGAACATGCTAGTTGGTTTTATACCTAGCGTCAGATAGCGGTTCCCTGGTGACATGTGTACAGGTTAGTTCATCTACCTGAGATCGTTATTTTTCTCGTGTGAGTTCCTACTGTGCTTTGATTACTACCCTACCATGGCTCAAAGGAGTCGTACAAACAGGTTTTTGTTGGGTACAGTCCCGAGCCACATGGAGGCAGTGAGCGGATCGGCAGGAGTTTCGTCTCTCCCGGTATTGGGGGTGAGATCGCGCTGTGTCTAGGAGAGCCATTACACGAAGTCCTTGGCCAAGGCGGGAGATTTCTGGTAGGTATTCCAGTAGTATCTCAGGGTGTTCTAGGCTATACTCCGACACGACTTGTACCGCTTTTGGGGGTCTGACTTTTACCAACCCCCTAGGCCCGACATGCGATATTCATAGACGAACGGACCGGACTATACGGATATTGTCACTGACAGGCTCAGTAGGGTGTCAGGATGAGTTCGCTCATCAGCCTCCCTTTTGGTCGATACATAGGTAACCGTTACGTACAGCTAGTACCACTGACGTGCTTATGGTTAAACCCACTGTCGGCGTATTGACGAGTCTTTAGTGTCCACCACAGATAGTTTCCCAAGTTTCGGGCAAAACGTTGTAGAGGCCGTATGGTTTTATGGCAGGGTTCGATCATATACGTGCACTTGTGCACGGATTATGATCGGATGGATCATACTAGTGGGCTTTGGTTTAAGCCGGATCCTAGTATTAGATTTGTTGGACTACTTTAGTCTCATCGCATTCGCATTCGGTCGGAATGCGGATGCAGGTATGTATATACAGGTGAGGGGTATCCTTGTGATCCGTCATGAGTTTACTTTAGTAGATGCCATTCTCTTTTTATTGTTGTAAACATTTGGATAAATGTTTACATATGGAAATTATGAGGCTCAAAGTCATGATGAGGAGCATTTATTGTGACACATGCATAGGTGATGACTCATGGTCTCTTTATTTGTGCATATGTCACATTTTGGATTGATTTTATGTGTTGAAATGATAAGAGGAGAGATGGCAGCCATATGGCTTGGGGTTAGCTCTTGTGATTATCATTCTAGCCTTTCTCATTTTTCATTCCAACACAAGAAAAGAAAAGCTCTTCTTCTTCCTCTAGCTCATAACTTTCACCAATGGCATCATCTTCAACCTCCATCCATACACTCTCATGTATTGAGAATCAATGGATGCTTGAGACAAAGTTATCATACACATTCTCTACTTCATCTTAGACATGTCGGCTAGAAAACTTCATGTTCGAGTTGCTTCGGATGAAGCAGGAACTCGTAAAAGGACTCATTGATGTGGTGCCCTTCCGACGAGGAGACCGGAGATCGGAGATGCCGCGATGAGCTTAGGATGGTGGCCAAAGACCGAAGGACACGGATCGATCGGTATAGCCACTTTCATTTCTTAGTAGTTAGCTAATTTAGCGTTAATGGTTCAATCCAGGTGAAAGACTACGATAGCGCCGGTTTTCTAAAAAGTTTTTGTTTCCGCATTTGGCCTCGGATCGACGGCCGGGGCGCTACCGTAGACTTACATTCTCCTCCCCCATCAGATCGAAGGATTTTAATACTTTTACCCATTTGGTTCTCTACTTCGTGCTTATATTCTTTGAATTTTTCAAAAGCTTCAGACTTGTGTTTCAACAGGAACACATGTCCGTATCTTGAGAGATCGTCAGTGAATGTAATGAAATACAAGGAACCATTCCTGGCATGTGTAAACTTGGTACCACATACATCACTATGTATCAATCCCAAGAGTTCCGTAACTCTTTCTCCGTGTCCACTAAACAGAGTTTTGGTCATCTTGACTTTGAGACATGACTGGCAAGTGTCATAAGATGAAAATTCGAACGGATTCAAATATCCATCCTTATGCAACTTAGCTAGTTGTGTCGCATTGATATGACCTAGTCTACAATGCCACAAGAAGGATTCGTTCACGTTTCCTGATTTAAAATCAGGAAAGCTTACGGAAAAGGCTTCAGAAAAGGGTCACGTGCTTACACGTGACCAGCAGTCACGTGTTGGCACGTGACACCTAAAAGCATCAGCAGGGCAAATTCAGCTTCCCGATTACATCAAAGAAAAGGGCTTCAGAAAGGGTCATGTGCCTCCACGTGACCTGGGTCACGTGTTGGCACGTGACAATTAAAAGCAGCTTCAAAGGCAAACCGGTTCCCTGATCAAATCAAGAAAAAGGCTTCAGAAGGGGTCACGTGCTCCCACGTGACCAGGGTCACGTGTTGCCACGTGATACTCAAAAGCAGCAGACTTGTTCTCCGTTTAAATCAAGAAAAAGAGTCCAGCCGAGGGTCGCGTGCTCACACGTGACCAAGGGTCACGTGATGGCACGTGACAGCTAAGCAACGACCAGAAAGCAGGGCGCAGAAAGAAAGAAGAAAGCTTGTTCCAAGGGGGTCACGTGCCCACACGTGACCAAGGGTCACGTGGCCACACATGACCGGGTTTTCAAAGCCTATCTTTTAACAGAATCAAATTCTGAGGAGAGATCGCTTAAATCTTTCCAAAGGAAAAAGATTATAAGCAACCGATTAAATTAAAGATTTAGAGGTGATTAAATATCATCTATCTATGGGAAAATCTCGAATTTGGAAAGATTTCCCCTTTAAATCTAACCGAAATAACAAAGGAGAATCTCTGGATTTGAAATCCAATGGTGAATAAAATTCACCTAATAATCCAAAGGTCCAAAACGAATGATGGATGCAAATCAAATCTCTCAATGAAAGATTAATCAAAAACGAATTGACTCGGCTGCTTCTCCTATAAATAGGAGCCAAGAGACACACAAAGAGAGATATACGCAGAGGGAAGAAAAGGGAGAGAGCCTGGATACTTTGAGGAATTTGGATCTTCTGCAAAAGAAAACCCTAGGTAAGAAAGGGAAGGCTTTTTGAAAGAAAAGAGAATTTAATTCTCAACAGAGTTTAACTCTGATATAAAACAGAAGGACATATTTCTTCTCTCTTTGATAGAGGATCTGTAAAGTGCACATCTCCCCTTGAAGTTGAGAATTTAATTCTCAATGGGTTGAGATCCTGCCATGCAGATCCAAAGCATAGAGAGGGAATGGAAGCACGAGAATTTAATTCTCACAGAACTATAGGAATTTAATTCCTTTAAAATAAAATTAGGGCTTGACCCTGTGTTATGGGAATTTAGTTCCTTCAGAACAAAAAGAAACAGGGTTTAACCCTAATTAAGAACTTAGTTCTGTTGAAACAACGGGAATTTAATTCCCTTAATCATAATTCTTTAACAGAGAGTGGGAGTTTAATTCCTTAAAACTTTTATTAGGGTTTAACCCTATTCAGTTCTTCACATATATGAGGAATTTAATTCCTACAGAAAATTCAGAGTATAAATCTTCAAAAGGAAGTAGGAATTTAATTCCTCTGAAATTATTGTCAGGGTTCAACCCTACGAGGAATTTAATTCCTGAAAAAGATTAACAGATCTTCTAAACAACATACATAGAGGCAGGGTCACGTGTCACCACGTGACCCCCCCAAAAGATCTACAGAAAGCCCCTTTGAGGTAGTGCCTCACGTGACCCACGTGATCCTTGACAGAAGCTTTAACACACAAGCATTTGAACTCCCGTCACGTGATGACACGTGATGCTCTAAAAGATGCAATAGTCTCAGAAGAACAAATGAAGGGAGAGCGCTCTCACGTGTTGCCACGTGACCCCTCTTGCCTTAGTGTTTAACACTAAAATGGAACCCCTGAATTCAGTGATAAAACATTGTTTGGCCTTAGTGTTCAACACTAAGCAAAGAACTATATTTGAAGTGTTTAACACTGATTACCTTAGTGTTCAACACTAGTTTGGGACTTCTGTTGCCAGTGTTTAACACTGGTCTGTTTTAGTGTTCAACACTAATCTGAAAGCCTTGTTGCTGGTGTTTAACACCAACTATCTTTTAGTGTTAAAATACTAACTTATCAATCTCATTCCCAGTGTTCAACACTGATTGGTCTTTAGTGTTTAACACTAGGCATTGGTCCAATTGGCTAAATGGCCAGAGGCATAGCCTCTCCTTCAAGGGACCAACAGGAAGCCAATATTACAGACCTGATTGGACTTAGCCCAAGACGGCCATAAGTCCTCAATTCGTAATTAACTGGGCTAATGGGCTCATAACATAATTAATTGGTCTTGATCCCAAATTGGGCCAAAGACTATTTAATCCACTCCGGTTCCAAGGTACATCTCTTCACTCCTTTGATACTCGGCGTTGTAATCCCTCAACGTCTTCAAAGAGGTGACGGGTCCCGATGACCACGCATTAATATGGACTGTGGGGTCCTTAAACTCACGGACTACGACGTCCTTAACCTTGACCGAGATGTCTTAAAACTAACAATGGACTGTGGGGTCCTTAAACCCACGGACAACGACGTCCTTAACCTTGACCGAGATGTAACTAACAATGGACTGTTGGGTCCTTAAACCCATGGACTACGACGTCCTTAACCTTGACCGAGATGTCTTAAAACTAACAATGGACTGTGGGGTCCTTAAACCCACGGACTACGACGTCCTTAACCTTGACCGAGATGTCTTAAAACTAACAATGGACCGCAATGTCCTTAAACTACCCATGGACCGCAATGTCTTTAAACTAGCAATGGACCACCATGTCCCTAAACTGGAACAATAGAGCCACGCATGCTCTTTTGCCGGATCTAAACGATCCCGTTTAAGTTGATCTTAGCCTCAAAGATGGCTAACGTATCCTTAAAACCTTCAAACAGACTGGACTATGAATCTCCCCCAATTAACTCTGGTTCGAGGGTACATCTCTGAACTCCTCTGACATCTGTCGTTGTAATTCTTCAACGTCGTCAGAGAGGTGACGGGTCCCGACGGCCATACATACGATGGACCACTATGTCCCTAAACTGGAACAATGGAGTCCAAATGCTCTTTTGTCGGATCTAAACGATCCTGTTAAGCCGATCTTAGTCTCAAGTTAGACTAACGTATCCTTAACAAACGTTTGAGTTGATCTTAGCCTCAAGTATGGCTAACGTATCCTCAAACCAAACCCCCAAACCCAAATCTAAGATAACACGGATTTGGACTAGTCCACGCCCTACGGGCGACGACATAACTCGGTCTCCGTAAATAATCCACGGGCAACAAAACATAAAATAAACACACACGACACGAAGTGACCATCTGGAGAAGGAGAAAGTTGTTATCGCGATGCGGTAGCGTAATTAACTGCAGGGGCTTGCGCCTGCAGGGAAGAGCGTCCCCACAATCAAAAACCCCTCAAACGAGAGGGAATCTGACGAAGTCTGCTACATCGGCCGCATCCGTTTAAACCTTCGATACATGGTGCCATAAATCAACTTGGCATCTTCGGAGAGGTGGACGGATAGCACCAATTAGCATCTGTCCCGAATTTCAGGCAAGGCGTCATGTCGCACCGTCTTTCAGAGGGGAACAGTTCATTTCTGAACTCTTCCTCTTATGTGTGTTATGTACGTTAAGAACTGTGTTTTGATTCAGAACGTATAATCCATTACATAACGCACCAAACCCAATCAACACTTGATTTAGGTAAATGTGCATAACATTATTCTCTGCTACAAAGTTATATCCTTCTTTATCCAATAAAGAAATTGATATTAAATTGCATATCATAGAGGGTACGTAGTAATAGTCATTTAGGATCAATGTATTCCCTGTTGGCAATACAAGATGATATTCACCAACTGTTTTGGCTGCAACATTTGCACCATTCCCTACTTTTAGGGAATGATCACCTTTTCCTAGTTCTCAACCTTTCCTTAGCCCATGCAACATATTGCATATGTGGGATCCTGATCCGGTATCTAATACATAGGACGTAGAGTGTACTGAGAAATAGCTCTCTGTAACTAACACACCTGAAGAAGTTGCATCAACATGCTTATTCTTCGTTTGGGTGGCATGGGAATCCGGATATGTTCTTATTTCCTACTCAGACTTATAACACTTATAAGTTGGAGAGGAACCAACTTTCCCCTGCTCAGTATAGCAAGCGGGTTCGGTCAATACATCCATATTATTATCTTGATTAAGGCGTGACATTGGTTGCTGCCTGGAGAGAGAGAGAAGGAAACGTGCTAGCGTGCGCTCTTAGCAAGATTAGATTGGTTATTATCTTATCTAATCAGGAAGTCTCCCACTGGTTTTATCAAATCTTCCTTCAAACCCTAAAAGGTATGACTAGCCGGAATTAATTACACCTTACAAGTTTTCCAATCTTTCAGCCAGGCCAGTGCCGGTACTTTGAGGGAGGTTCCCCGTGCTTTCGCACGGACCTAATTAAAATAAACCTCATTTTCCCAGGAGCGTTACCCCGTTAACACCTTTCTAGACACCTACTTGATTGGCTAATTGTGATGTGTAAAATTCTCCCAGGAGTAACTCTTACTCGCAGTGGGTATTGGGATCCAATTATCTCGTAGAAGGTATACAATCTTATTGCAAATTTCAACACTTGAAATTCCTGATAATATTTTTCCCCTAGCATCTTATGACCTTGACGAAGGCCAACAAACCAAAAGACGCTAGTCAAGTTCGACCCGTACATTTCATGATTGAATTAAACCCACCCACACGACCCTTGACGAAAGCCAACAAAGTCGTACGACTACCCTAATCTAATCGCACTATATGAAGCAGATAAACAGTAAGTAGCTACCGCACACTACGTCTTGATGAAAGCCAACAAATGTAGCACGAATACTAAATACTACTTATCTGAAATGACGGAGGGCTACGACAGGTTTTTAAGAAAACCTTTTGCGTAATGAACTAGATATCGTTGCAGAATCGAGTGATTTTGAAAAGGAGTGTTTTTGAGGCATTTACTAGTTCCGCTAAAGAGGTCACTCTCGGTGAAGGGATCTCGGCTCTTTCCTCATCGAATGAGGTGCTGGATATTCTACAAGGAATACCGCTATGCAAAGCAAGAACTAAAAAAGGCAATCAAAAACAAAACCGAGTGGGTTGTAGCATCTGCTAGTTTCGCTAAAGAGGTCACTCCCGGTGAAGGGATCTCGGCTCTTTCTTTATCGAATAAGGTGCTGGATATTCTACAAGGAATACCGCTATGCAAAGCAAAAACTAGAGCTACCATTTTTGAAAATTGAATTCTCCAACATCTTTAGGTTTCTTTTCTTTCATTAATCGCATTAATGATGTCCCATCATTTAATGTTTCCCTAAACATCACAGAAAAATGAAACGAAAATAGAACGTACGCTTATGCCATACGCATTCGCCACGGGGCCCGTCATGCACCGTTAGGTTACTTAACTACCAGCAGAGCGGGGGCTGGGCTAGCGCGGGTGCAAAACATAAGCAACGTTTATTATATATCTTATATATAATATTACATTCGTCTCACGCGGTTATATAATCAACATCACAGAACACAGCAGCAGAAGATAAATATATGAAATATGGGATATACTAGGATGTCCTTGTTTTAAATTTAGCTAGTAATGTAAAACATGGATTCCACGGTCTTGAAGAATAGCCAAACCCACATCCCATAGACCCCTACGAGAGTGGCAAGTAACCCTACCAATTCTAGAGTTAGGAGACCCGGTCTCAATTCCTTGAGATGGTCACCCACTGGACTCTAAAACCCTGTTACTTGTGCTCCCCGCCTTGGGTCTATCCTAATGCGGAAAAGTAAATAATATACAACAGGTGACAACATCCTCATTCCGGAAGTGCCCCAATAAAAGAATATTACATAAAATTTTTACATGAATGAAAAAGAAAACTCTCATCTCACATAAAACCCCCGGCTATTCTTTCACGACGATCCAATAAGACATATCAGCAGCACATGACATCATATATCATCAAAGTAAGTAAATATGCATATTCCAAATTCTGTTGACATATAGCAACGAGATTTGGGATTCCCCACATATTACACTTACGGTCACAGAAAAGAAATTGTAAAACTACAATAATTAGAATCCGTATATCCTTAGACATCATAAACCCGGAATATCGCATATTCCAGATTTCATGCCTAAACTGTAAACCTTTTATTTTAGTCTCAAATTGAAAACACTTTTCAATTATCTTAGTCGGGTAATTCAACAAGATTCTCGACTAAAATATTGAATACTCATCGGAAACTTTAGTAGATGGCCGCACCCCCGATGCCGGCAATGAAATGCACCAAGGCGAAACACCGTGGTCGCGAGCCTTCGAGTGGGTGCTTTTTGGCAACGGGGTTCTCCTACAGTCACTTGGTCGCGGCTATAGGGCTTAGCTGTCTACTAGAGTTACCAGGCAAGTGTTCGCGTAAAATACGCGATTGCGACGTAGTTTTGATCCGAATCAAAACTTCGTGGCAACCAATTAATCGAGACTAACATACTAGATTTAGAATATACTATATACATTACCAGTTTTCACATAACCAATAAACTGGATTCTAATAATTGTATCACATATCATCAAGATCTATACGACGCCAAATATTTCGATCGGTTTAACAAAATCCAGAGAATTCAACAACTTGAGAATCACAGTTAAAAATACCCAGACAGGGCACAAATCACCTACGGACCTACACAAGAAACCATGCTTCTTGCCTCACCTACGGCACCGTGAAACCGCCGCCAAAACCAGGTTTTTGCTGCGGTTCCGCGGTCGTAAAGTCGTGTTAGGCTCTCATTTTTCTTGTGGGTCCATAGAAACCCCTGCACGATTTTTTTGGATACTTTTAATTTCAAAAATTCCAACATTTGAAAAAATCGACAGAAACATGCAAAAATATGGATTTTTAAAACCGGTCGAACTCTTTAACTTCGTAAAGACCTACCCCGATTTTCTAGTTCGGCTCTGATACCATGAAGGACTACCTTAGCACAATGATGAGGTTATAGAAGCATCTACCATGCCAAATTCAAATTTTTCTTGGTGCTAAGTTAGACTAACAAGATCTTTAACTAGATTATTAGGGTTTTCTTTAGATGATATGCAAATTAGAGAGAAGGAAAGATGTTTATACCTTAATAGAACCCAGTCCTTAACTTCACATGCTCCTTGTAGTAGTCCCACGACTCCACTGAGCTTCTCTTGAGACATCGAACGAGCTAGCTCCGGTGATCTTTACGTCAAAGATGATCCACCCTGAAGCTCCTACAAGTTCAATCTACCACTACACTAAACACCTTTAATGTAAGAACACACTAGTGTAGAGTGCTAATCTACCCTAGGATGATGAAGTAGGGGATGTTAGAAGCTCACAAATGCATTCAAGAATCCATGGTTCACATCACATGTGAGGGTGTGGATCTTGAAGACATGAGGAGGAAGAAGAAGATGAGCATGAAGAAGCATGGGAGCTAGAATGACTAAGTCTTGAGAATGAGAAAGAATGAGAGCCAAGCCTTGTCCCCTCACTCATTCAAGTATGTAATTATGCAATATAAAATTGAATCCATGCTTGAATAGTGAGTCAAGAAGAATAAACAATTGAAAATCCCATGCTTGCAACCATGCTTCCAATTTACACCTCATTTCTATTTTCACAAAATAGAAATTTAAAGGCCATGCTTCATTATATATATATATATATATATATATATATATATATATATATATATATAAAGAAGAAGAATTAGTGAGCTAATGATATTAGTTAAGATATAATTATATCACATATAATATATATCACATTATTAAATCAACACTTGATTTAATAATCCGGTTATATAACATATGACCAGCTAATAACATTTATCTGTACATCACATTATCGAATCGACACTTGATTCGACAATCTGATTATATCACATATAACTGCACCGATGACAGATTACTGCCAGATTACAATACGCTATCACATACTCGTATTTAATCAAGCCCACACACATATCACATATGTGTCCTACTTCGTTTCACTTGAACCAGGGAACTTCTGTGTGGGACTCTAAAGACTCGTCAATACACCAGCAGTAGGTGATGATCATATCAGTCACCTACAAGCCGTCAGCGGTACTAGCTGGACGTAACGGCTACCCGGGTATTGAGCGATATGAAGATCAACAAGCAAACCTGTCCACAGTCTCCATGAAGCCTATCAGTAACACTCCCGTACAGTCCGGTCTCTTCGTCTGATATGTCGCATATCTTGTCTAAAGGTGGAAATCGTCAGACCCCAGTAACGTGATAAGTCATGTCGATGTCTGGACTATAACGGTTCGAGAAAATACTGATAACACTTATCTGTATATCTCGGCAACAGCCTTGGCCAGGGACTTCCAGTTATAGCCAATCGAACATAGCGCAACATTAACCCCCAATACCAGGAGAGACGAAACCCTCCCATCGCTCATTGCCTCCATACGACTCGGGTCTGTATCCAAAATCCACCTGTTTGCACGTCTCCTTTGAGTTTGGTAGGGAGGAAATCAAAGCACAGTAGGAGCCGCACAAGACTCTATGACGATCTTGGGTCTACAGACTAACCTGTACCAGTGTCACCAGAGGACTGCTATCTGACGATAGGTATACTACCACATAGGAGTCCTCAGCGAGTCCTGTTCAGTGTACCCAGTCTCCACTGAGCACCCGTATACCATCTCTGATGTCAAACACCAATGGATGTGGGATCATCCATCGTCCATCATATGGGTCAAGAAGCATATACGCTAGTCTAATCTGGAATATTGATGCCCTGTCTCGATATTCCCTCGACTAGGAACAATTAAAGGATGTACTTATGAACTACCCTGGGCCCACTAGTATGATCTCCATCATAGTCCTGGTAGTCAAGTACATATCCTAAGGGCTTTATCAACATGTGAGAGCAAGACAGTATCACAATATAAGTCTACATGTTAAGATAAAGGTAACCAGATAACATACTATCATGTCGAGCAAGAATGCCTTCTCTCTCTATATATATCCAAGCATCCACTATAATATACATCATATATACAATAATGGCCTCTTGGTCTTACATATAACTAAAATTAGCTTCCAAGTTTTGCTGCGCCATAAGACGAGTTTCATCGAGGGCATCGAGCTCCTCAAGCCGAAGATGAGCATTCTCTTCATCTGTTAGTTCATAATGAACCGCCACTCGTAGAGAGGGTAGCTCTATCTCCAAAGTGAGTATTGCTTCCGCGCCGAATACCAATGCATACGATGTTGTATTCGTAGCCATTTTGAATGTAGTTTGATACGCCCAGAGAGCTTCATGCAGTATCTCATGTCAGTCCTTTTTATTTTTGGACATCGTCTTCTTTATGATCTTTGTCAAGGTTTTGTTGAAAGTCTCAGTTAGACCGTTAGCTCGGGGATTATAGACCGAAGAGTATCTCCAGTCTATGTTTTGTTGCTGTGCGAAGCAGCTGATTTTGTTACTTCTGTAGGCCGGCCCGTTATCGGAGATAATCCGTTGCAGAGTGCCGAACCGATAGATGACGTGTGTCTTGAAGAAATGGAGGATGTTCTCCGTCTTCACTTCTTTTAGCGGTATAGCTTCTTCCCACTTAGAGAAGTAATCAGTTGTCGCCAATATGAACCGATGTCCTTTGGATGACGCTGGTTCGATGGGCCCAATTATGTCGGTTCTCCATATTTCGAACGGCCAGCTAGCCACTGTTGGGTTTAGTGGGTTTGGATGCTGGTGGATGTAGTCTCCATGAATTTGGCATGAGTGGCACTGCTTCACGTATTCGATGCAGTCCTGAATCATCGTGGGCCAATAGTAGCCCATTCTTTTGATCTTCAGCTTCATCTTGGGCCCGGCTTGATGAGAACGGCAGAGTTTGTCATGAGTTTCTTGGACGACTCTCCTTGCTTCTTTCGGTCTAAGGTATCTCAGCCACAAAGAGTCAAACGATCTCTAATATAGAGTATCATTGACGAAGGCGAAAACAGAGCTCGTTTCATGAGCTGATGTCTTGAGGATGCATCTTCCGGTGTTTGACAGGATTTGAAGTAGTCTATAAAGACTTCTCTCCAATACCTAGCCTTTTCTTGGTCCTCTATTTGTAGGGTTGTTTTCTTGGTCGCTTCCTTTTTTTCAGACGATTCCGGAGATATATATGCTGGTGCGAGAACCCGACGGCTTTGTACAATGATCTTTACGTCATCGAGGTTTTCGTCAGCCAGTTCTTTAGCGAGTTTGGCTAATGCATCCGCTTTGCTATTTTCTGTACGCGGTATGCTTTCCAGGACGTAGAAGGGTATTTGAGTTAGTAACTGTTGGACTCTTTTGCCATATTTTACCAACTCTAGTTTGCACGTTTGATAGTCGCCGTTTACTTGACTAACGACCAGCTGGGAGTCTCCGTATATGAGGAGGTTTTCGATTCCCATGTCGACAGTGATCTCAAGACCTACTATCAAAGCCTTATATTCTGCTCCATTGTTTGTCCTCGGCTCTGTTAAGGAAAAGGCAAAACGCATTATCCCTCCTTGTGGAGTCACGAAGATGAGGCCTACCCCAGATTTGAATATGGGGGAGTTGTGCTTTCGCTTCTTCATGGAAGATGCCCCATCGAAGTAGAGTTCCCATCGGGTTTTACTCCCTCCTCTCTTCCCATCGATCGTGTCAAACGTGTGCTCGTCTGGCAATTCTCAATTTAGGCGTGAATCGGCAGGTATCGGATGCTCAGCGAGGAAATCGGCGATGGCCTGGCCTTTCACTGCCTTGAGAGGTCGGTATGTTATCGAGAATTCCATTAAGAGTAAGGTCCATTTAGCGAGCCGTCCCGTTAGTATGGCTCTTGACATCAAATATTTGAGAGGATCCACTTTTGATATGAGACAGACCTCATGCGCCAAAGGATAATGTCGAAGCTTCGTTATCGCGAAGATAAACGCCACGCAGTGTTTTTCGATAGGGGGTAGTTGTTTTTTACCCCAAGGAGAACTCGACTCAAATAATAAAGGGTTCTTTCTTTCCTTTGGTCGTTCTCCTGTGCCCATAGCGCGCCTAAATAACCTTCAAGGGCTGTTGTGTATAGGATGAGGGGCTTTCCCTTGACTGGAGCGGTCAGTACCGGAGGGTTCTGAAGATATTGCTTGATTTCATCTAATGCGCTTTGGCATTTACGATCCCAAACGAACGGGGTTCCCTTTTTCATCAGGTGACTGTAGGGACGGCATTTTCAAGAGAGGTTGGCTTTGAACCGTCGGATATACGCGAGCTTTCCTTGTGGAGACCGCAATTGTTTTAAAGTTCTTGGAGTGGGCATTTCCATAATCGCCTTGATCTTCGATGGATCTATTTCGATGCCCCGATTTCGTATGATGAATCCCAGGAATTTGCCCGAGGAGACTCCAAATACGCATTTCAGAGGGTTCATCTTCAAGTTGTACTTCCGAAGACGCTGGAATACTATTTTCAAATGCTCTCAGTGTTCCTCATATGATTTGCTTTTCACCACGAGATCGTTGATATAACATTCGACAATCTCGTGTATGAGGTCATCAAAGATCTTTGTCATGGCCCTCTGGTAGGTGGCGCCAGCGTTCTTCAGACCGAATGACATCACTTTGTAGCAGAATATGCCCACTGGAGTCCTGAAAGCAGTGTGCTTTTGGTCTTCAGGATGCATCTTGATTTGGTTGTACCCGGAGGATCCGTCCATGAAGGAAAAGACTTCATGGGTGGATGTGTTATCAATCATCAACTCGGTAACAGGTACTGGAAAGTCATCTTTCGGACAAGCTTTGTTGAGATCCCGAAAATCTACGCTTATGCGTACCGTCCCATTTTTCTTTATCATTGGGACAATGTTGGCGATCCAGTCAGGGTATTGAACTTCTTGGATGAAGCCGGAGTCGATTAGCTTCTTGACTTCGGCGTTGATACTCATTTCAAGTTCGAGCCGCATTCTTCTTGGTGTTTGTTTGACTTGCTTGACGTCCGGAGATATCGCCAATTTATGTACTGCTATTTCCGGATCTAGCCCCAGCATCTCGGAATAGTTCCATGCGAAGCAATCTTTATACTGCATGAGCACATCTTTTAGTGTAGCCACCTGCTCTTTAGACAGCAGCTCACTGACGAACATAGGCCGCGGGTCGTTTTCCGTCCCTAAATCGATTTTCCTTAGGTTATCCACAGTAGTGTGTATTCCATTTTCCAGCTCTTTTGGTGCCGGTGGAAATTCTTAGATCAACTCATCTTCATCCTCATTTTCGAAGCACCAGGAGAGGTCATCCATATTTTCGTGCTCTCCTTCTTCTGAGAGCATTATCACGTGACAGGTACAAGATCGTTTCCAAGACCATTGTTGATCTGGTTCGACTCTTGCTATATATGTTGCTTTTGGCACGTGCTTTTGTGGTGGGGCTACCCTCCAACTGTTGGATAGAGCGAATCTATCGAGTCGGTATTGGTCTTCAACCCAGTTTTTGAAGGTGAAGCAGTCTTCAAGAGGATGTCCTATTACTCGGTGATTGGAGCAATAATCCGGGTGATGAACCTCGTTTGCTTGATCCGGGTGCCGAGACTCCGGGAGTGTCATCATTTGATGTTTCATGACAAGGTCTAAGATTCTCCTTGTCTTGTCTAGAGGGAAAGAATATGCTCAACCCATCTTTTTCATAAGAGACGGATTTCGGCTGACCTTTTCTCGATCGCGTGGCCTTTTGGATCCGTTTTGCCACTGTCGAACGTTTTTCCTGTTCTTTAATTTATTTCTGCCTTCGCGTCGGGCCTTTTTCTTATCCTGGGAATGCATGGCGGGCTGACAGTGAAGGGCATTGTCATCCTCCGTAGTCTACTGAAGGAGACGTTGCGTCTTGGCTTTCTCGTAAATAGTCATTTCGCGGTTGTGGTCACTCCGAACCTTTTGAATCGCTTCCCTTACTAGATTGTCCATTTGTTCTTCAAACGACGGACTTGGCATTTTTATGGCAGGACCTCGTTCTAGTTCAATGTCAGCGTCTTTTAAAAGAGCATCCCTTCTTCATCGAGGTCATTTATGACATGGCAGCCACGGAATTGCTCCCGTTTCTTGGACTGGACATATCCAAGCCCGATCATTTCTATTTTTCCGTTGGGCAATTTTCGCTGAGTTCTGGGGACATTCCAAATCCTGTTGTAGAACTGAGCTTGTCGAGTTGTTTGTTTGAAAGGTACGCCTTGGCATCTTGATAACCTTTTCAATCCCTCTGCATAGTATCTGGGCAGACGGATGGGTTGGAGCCTGTCGAGCGCAAAATCGGCACCATGCTAGACTTCTCTTTTGACTTTCGTCTATGTGGATCGATAGAATAGGATCTCCTTTTCACCTCTTCGCCTAGGAGGGACGTAGAATGTCTGCAGCTCTTTCACACTATATGTCTCAAGCACATCAAGCTCTCTGTAGTGCTGCCACGGAACCATGGCGACTTGCAAACTCTGATCATCTCCAGCGAGGGCCTGCACTGATGGGCGGACCGAGAACACTGCGTTGACTTCATCTTGAAAGTCACCGCCGAAGACCAGAATAGGGGTAGATGGTCCCGGCCTATTGCATTGGGACGGCCCCGAATAGACTATCTCTTCTTCCTCCTCGGTATCGCTCCCGAAGACCGGAATAGTGGTGATAGCTTTTTTCTTATTCTCTGGTTTATGGCGTCTTTCCGTGTTTTCAAAGTCTGGTAGGAAATACTTTGCATCTTCATACTTCCGTACTTCATTTACGAAGAATGGGTTTAGTTCCCTCGTCACAGTATACTCGAGACCATCTTTGAAATACTTCATACACTGATGCTGTGTAGAAGGGATGATGTTGTACTCTCGTAACCAAGGTCTGCCGAGCAAAGCGTTGTAGCAGGTCTTGGCATCAATGACATGAAACTTGATGTCAGTGACGAGCAGCCCAAAGCGTAACGTCAGTATTATAGACCCGAGTGTCTGTGATGACTGGGAGTTGAACCCGGAGATGGTGATTTTATCTCGAGCGAGACGCTGAACGCTCATGCAGATTTCTTGTAGCACCCTCACATTTAGGAGGTTGACAGAGGACCCGTTTTCAACTAAGATTTTCCCTATCTTGATGTCATGGCAGTACCCGGTGACATACATGGGACGGTTGTGCTCGCATGTTCCAAGGAGGAGATCTTCATCGCCGAAAGTGACTTCAGCTGTGCACTACTTCCAGCTCGTCCTTCATATTTTCTTCGGCAAGGAAAGTTTGAAACTGCTCGGGCTCTTGTAATGCCCTGATCAGAGAATCTCGTGCCTCTTTAGATAACAGAAGGGTATCCAAAATGCTTAGTTGTGAGGGTATCTTCCTCAGATGTGCTAGGACATTGTAATCCACTTTGTTTTTCTTGGGCGGGTCCTTGGCTGCCAGCTCTTCGACGACTCGATCATCGAGGGCGATATCCTCAGGGACTTTTGCCTTCCCCTTATCTTTTTTGTTTGATCCCTTGTTTGTAGATCCGAGATTCTTTTCTAGCAACGTACGACTATGCAGCTGAATGTTTTCACAGTTCTTTATCTCTTCCTCTTTTCCTGAGGTGGATTCCTTGAAGAGAGGGCCAATGGCTATATCTTCATCAGAATTGCTTCCGAAGGTGAGAACTTGCGATCCCCCAGAATCAACCATGTGACAGTTGCCGGCAGTTCTTATGTGCCCATCCGTCGTGCTTCTCTGCTCTCGACGAGTTTTGCTCTTCATCCGCTTGAAATGTTGTCGGTGAGCAACGTATCCCTGCTACCACTTTTTAAAGGTCATGACTTCTTCGGTAGGGTGTACAATCCTTTGATGGTATAAGCAGTAGTTAGGATGTACATCCGCTTCGTCAAGGTGTAAACCGCCAGGAGTATTTCCTTTGAAAGATGGCAGCTTCATTCCCATTGACAGGGCTTTAGCGAACCGTTTCCTGGTCTTAAGCCTGCTTTTGTCTGCCTCGGGCGTGCTTCGATCTGGTTGGAGTGCTTTGTGACTTATACCTACCATGACTTCTTTAACTTGATTCCGATGCTCGGCCCTTTCGAATATGGCCATTTCACGTTCGCGATCAGCTTTGCTCTTCTGACGGGCTTCGTTTAGCAGCATGTCAATCATCTCGTCTGACGGTTCCAAGGATCTTGGCACCGATCCTGCCCCCAGCTCCTTTATTTATTTTCTGATACTGAGTGAACTTCTTCGTCATTTATTGTTGAATGATAGATCATGTGACACCTTGCCACATAATCCTCGGGTTCTTCCGACGAGTCATCTCCCTCGTCATTGTCACTGTCTCTGTTCTCAAAGACATGGTTGAGAAACTCTTGGAGTATGATCGGGGTTCGCGCGTTCTGATTATATTCTTCCAACGCGTCAATATGCTTTTGCAGGTTCGTGCGTTTGTCGTCAGACTGCGCGGACTTTTTGGTCTTCTTCTTCTTCTTTGAAGACTTTGACGACTGGGCCTGGGTGTTTTGCCCATCGCTACCAACTCTTGGTGTTGGGCTCGGTTTCAGCATCCCCTCAATGATCTTGGGCTCTAGCGGGCTTTTCCATCTAATTGCCGGATATGCTTGAAGATCCTTCAGCATTCTCTTAGTCTTGTCTGAAAGAACAACTTCCCATGGAGCTTCCTCTATAAATGAGTATGATGCCCCCGGCGTGTCCACCTTTTTAGGAGCGTGCGGTTGTGGCGGGTTTACCCTCCAGTTTTCAGACAACGCGAACCTGCCTTGTTGGTACTGGTCTTCGACCCAGTTTTTGAAGATGAAGCAATATTCGATTGGGTGGCCCACTATTCGGTCGTAGGGGCAGTAATTGGGATTGTTGATGTCACCCGGTTGCAGTGGGCGTCTCGAATCTGGTAGAGTGATAAGACTATTACGCACCGCCAGTTCGAACAGTCTTCTTGTTTTATCTCGAGGGAATAAGTAAGGACGTCTCAGCTTTTCTCCGAGTGTTCGCTGTTTATCGTTTTGGCGAGCAGCTAGTTTCGGATCACTCAGCTGTTGCTGAGCGTTGGCGACGAAGGTCGCTTTCCCTTTGCCCTTTTCATTTCGAAGCTCCGTTTTCGAGGAGGACGGTCTATGGCCCATCTGGTCCATTTGGGCCAAGTTGTCGATCAAGGCCTGGAAAGTGGTCGGCTTGAAAAACATCATAAACTGGGATATAGTCGCCTGCGGATCGAGTGTCCCTATGAACATGCCCACAGCAGGAGCTTCTTCTATGCGTTGTTCGCATTTCGACCATAGGTTCCCCCACCGAATTGCATACTGAACTCATGTCTCTCCCGGCTTCACCCTAGCATTGATCAATGCCGTGATCGAGGTGCGTTCGCTAGCGCTTGCGAAACGCTAGGTGAATAGCAACTCCATTTCCATGAATGTTTTGATGGAGTCATTCGGAAGCTCCGAGAACCATTCAAATTCCGTCTCCGCTAAGCTGCTGACGAACTGGCGAAGTAGCAATTTGTCGTCACCTCCAATATTGCCACAGAGAGCCCTGAACTGAGCGACATGCTGATGGGGGTTGCCTGTCCCTTATACACGTGAAATTTAGGAATCGAATATCCCGGTGGGTACTTAATTTGATCGTACCAGCTTGGATAGGGTCACCCAGTTCTGACGACTTGGCCAGCAGTTTCGCTTGCCTGATGAGCTCGTATTTGTTGAGCTATGTAGTCATCAAGCATAGCTTTCGAGATAATCTCCTCCCTGGCTATTGATAAAGCCGGAAGTGGGTTTGATGTCTCCCCTCTGTCGTCTTCAATGATTATTGAGGGATCTTCGGCAGGAGGGTCCGGCTGGATCATCATCCCCACCATATCTTGAAATAGGAGCGCCAATTGTTTTATGTTAGCCGCTTGTTCTGCAGCTTCTTTATCTTTCTTTTCGAGCATTCTTCGGAGGAACTCCGCGTCGGTTTCCTGCTCCTAGCGTTGATCCGACGATACTTCCGGGCTTTCTTTCTGTCCAGTAAGTGCGGCCATCTTTGTCAGCAACTCCTGGAGTTTTTGTTGTTACTCTTGAGCCTTTGTTACGGACCGCATAAGTGGTCGATGACCCCCAGAAGTATGACTTTCCTCTTTTCCGGAATCCATGTAAATGGTGTGCACTACCATGCCCCCAGATTTAGGGCGTTTGGATTCAGTGCCCTTGAGATTTGTCGTAGGCATGGGGATCTTCTACGGCCTTTTCCTTTTATAGGCGGTCGGAGTTGAGAGGGCTGTTGCAGACGATACTTTCCGTGGTACGACGGCGGGATGACCTTCCTCTTGCCGGACCTTCATTTTCTTCGATTTGCGGGAGTAGTCTTTATCGATTACAGAGACTTGGACTCATCTCCAGACCCTGTGGATTTTGGAAGACAACCGCCGAGGGAGCTGCTCCGGCTTCGCCTTTGTAATGTTTTCCACAGGTGGAGGATAATTTTTCAACACGGCAGTTGGAGAGTTCTTGCACACCCTCCTGAGCGGCTAAAAGCTGTTCCCAGTTGGAACAACAGCATCAACTTTCACCATTGGAGCTGGTGGGGTAAGTCCAGAAGGGGAACTGCCGCCAGCCTTCCTCACTCGGTGCCAGTGACGACGTCGAGCATGTCGTGTAGACGGGATCACTTGTATCGTCAGGGTAGCTTCGTCATGCCCCCTGCTTTGAGGAGAGGCCGTTATCGGCGCCAGCCTGTCATAGACTGACATCCGCTGCGAAGGAATGGTCAACCTGTCGAAAGCCGACTTTCGAGTAGGGGAAGTAGTTTATACGACTTCACCTGCAGCAGGAGTTGGGATATCCTTCTCCAGTTTTGTGAGCCTTCTTCGCGGGCCCATTTTGTTGGCTATAGTGCCCTCAAGTCAATTATTGGATCGCAGACACGTGATTGCAATGATTGAGGGATGACCTATACCGGTAGGACAGTCTTACTCGAGATGATAGTATGCTATCTGGTTTGTCTTTATCATCGTGTACTTGCTTCAGGTGACATTATAGATCACTATTACACGTTGATAGAGCCCATAGGATTCTTTCTTGACTAACAGCAGTATGATGGCGATCATATACGTGAGAGTTGGGTAGTCTATAACCACATCCTTAAAAGTGTCCCTAGTCGTGGGAGTTTCGAGACTGGGCATCGATACTCCGAGAGTAGACTAGTGTATATGGATCGAGACCCTGACGAGGGGCGGTGTCCGGTCTCACAAGCCATTGGTGTCAGTTGGTTCACCTAAGATAGTATACAGGTGCTCATTGGGTTATGAGTACACCGGACGGACTCGCCGGGAACATGCTAGTTGGTATTATGCCTATCGTCAGATAGCAGTTCCCTGGTGACATGTGTACAGGTTAGTCTATCGACCTGAGATCGTCATTTGTCTCGTGTGAGTTCCCATTGTGCTTTGATTACTACCCTACCACAGCTCAAAGGAGTCATGCAAACAGGTTTTAGTTGGGTACAGTCCCGAGCCACATGGAGGCAGTAAGCGGATCATCAGGGGATTCGTCTCTCCTGGTATTGGGGGTAGAGGTTGCGGTGTGCACGGGTGGCCATCACCAGAAATCCTTGGCCAAGGTAGTCGAGAATTACTGATTCGGATCAGTAGTTTCTCAGGTGGTGATGAGCTTCATACTGACACTAAATATCGCGTTATTAAGGGTCTGACTTTATCCACCCCCTAGACCCGATATGCGATACTCATAGACGAACGGACCAGACTGTACGGATATTGTCACTGTTAGGCTCAGTAGGGTTTCAAGATAAGTTCGCTCGTCGGCCTCTCTTTCGCTCAATACCTGGGCAGTCGTTACGTACAGCTAGTGCCACTGACGTGCTTGTGGTTAAACCCACTGCCAACGTATTGACGAGTTTTCAGAGTCCTACACAGAGGGTTTCCCAAGTTCGGGCGAAACGTTGTAGAGGCCGTATGGTTTTATGGCAAGGTTCGATCATATACGTGCACTTGTGCACGGATCATGATCGGACGGATCATACAAGTGGGCTTTGGTTTAAGCCGGATCCTATTATTGGATTGTTGGATTATTTTCATCTCGTTGTATTCGTATTCTGTCGGAATACAGATGCAGGTATGTATATACAGATGAGGGGTATTTTTGTAATCCGTTACAAGATTCTTTTGAAGATGCCATGTCTTTTTATTTTATTAAACATTTAGGGTTTTTATAAATGTTTAATAATATGTAAGGTGTAAAGTGTGAGGTTAAGTTTAGGCTTGTGGCATTTATTGATAAAGCATGGACCATGCTTTATTGTTTATTGTTTTTACTGTTGTGAGATATTTGTGAGGGTTTTTGTGGTGGATATTGTGTGATGTTTTTTCTTTTATTTTTATCAAAAATACCTCAAAATATGAACACAAGAATAAGAGGGCAGCCACATCTCTTTTCTTGGGTTGCTTTTCTTTTGCTAAGTCTTGAGCTCACACTTCATACACCAATGGGCATCTTCTTCAACCTCCACTCTATCTCTCTCATATGTTGAGAATCCTAGAGTGTTATGAGACAAAATGATCACACACATTCTCTACTTCATCTTGGTCATCCGGCTAGCAAACTTGATGTCTGAGTTGCTTCGGTTTAGATGCGGGAGCCCGTATAAAGAATGCTCGATGTGGAGCCTCTTCGACGAGGGAGACCGGAGAACGAACTCATTCGGGGTAGCCGAAATAATTCATGGACAGAGATTGAAGACCGAAGGACATGGATCGATCGGTATAATCTCGCAAACCACTTTACAGTTTACTAGTATAGGGTTAATGGCACGATCCGAGATTTACGGTTATGTTAGCGTCAAGTTTTGAAAAGTTTTTGTTCCGCGTTTAGCCACGGATTGATGGTCGGGGTGCTGGCGTAGCCTTACATGGTATCAGAGCCAACCTATTAACCCTACTAACTAGTTTGCACAAGGTTAAAATCTCGATTGACAAATTTTTCCGAATCACAAATCTATATTCAAGTGCTTGCTGTCGATTTTCAAAGTTGTTCTAAATTTTTTTTTTGGGTGTCTTAGAATTATGTGCAGGCAAAACTAGAGCTACAGAAAAAATTTGGAGACCTAACTCCAAAATTCCACCACGGAACCGGAGTAAAATGTCGCATTTTGCGGCGCTTCCGCTGCGCTTTTTAGGCTACAGTACCCCAAAAGTTTTCTGGGGCTCTAGTTCATGAAAATATGATTTTTGTAATATATAGTTTTGGCCTAGATTTGTTTGAGTGTTGGATTTGCATTTGGGGCCTATTTGGAAAAGTTTAGTCGATCGAAATTTTAAATGTGTATTTTTCAGTGCATACATTATATCTACGACCGTGAATGTCATTAGAGCGGTACAACTTATCTAATTGCTATAGTTCTTTTAGACGGGTTTGCGAACGTGATATTCACGTTGATGTTCTGTGTTGTGTTGTGTTGGTGCGGATTGTCGTGGTGGATAGCTTGGGTGCATTGTTAGTACAGTTTAATTTTATTTGTACATTTGATATCGCGGGGCGAGCGTCCGACATGTGAACTGCCGTCACTGCCTGTTTGTATATTATTCTTTTGGGCACGACCGGGTTGAGGTCGATGTCACCGTTGTACATATTTTATTTTCTGTACTAGGATTACCCCCGCGATGGAGTGCACGGATAGCCGGGTTCTAGAGGGCAACGGGGCCACATCTCATGGTGTTGAGAAGGAGGGGGCCTCACTCTAAAATTGGCGGGATATTCGCCGCACTCGTAGAGGGTACAGGTTGACCCAAGATGGGGTGCTCAAGTTACCGGATTTCGTGAAGTGCCGGGTGGCCCATTCACTTTGCTGAAGGGGGCTGCCTCGCTTCTGGTTTTGGCGGGTAACTTTTCGCACTCATAGGGGTCTAGGTTTTCATTGCATAGGCTATCCACATGACCAGGAAAACGTCGGGTTTCACTTGCGGCTCAAAGGAAACCCGGGGCTCCCAGATTATCTGTATTGTTCTGTGATGCTTATTACTTTTCTGTGATGTTGCATTTATCACGCCTGGAGCGATTATTGTATATTGCTATATATATACTAGTAGATGTTGTATCTGTTTTACACCCGTGCTAGTCCAGTCCCCGCTCTGTCGTTAGTTAAGTAATCTAACGGGTGATGACGGGACCCAGTGGCGAATGCGGATGGCATATACGCACATCATATTTTCGTTCTTTTGTGGTGTGATTAATTGATGGGACTGCGTTGATTCAGATCAATGCAAGGAAAACAGACCTATTCGATATTGTTGGAACAATTTTCAAAAAGCTGTTATTATAAGGACGTTTTCTTTTGTTTTGCACAGTGGTGTTCGGTTATGAATATCCAGCACCTCATTCGACGAGGCAAGGGCTGAGGTCCCTTCATCGGGAGTGACCCCTTGGGCAGAAGATTGCGTCAGGGTAATAACTTCACTATATTCGATTACTTTTTGCTTTACATCGCGGTATTCAGTTGGAATATCTTGCACCTCATTCCATAGGGAAAGAGCCGAGATCCCTTCACCGGGAGTGACCTCTTTAGCAATGGTTTTCGCCACTATATATTTGTAAAAAGCTATCTGGTTCCATCAACGATATCAAGTTTATTACGTTAAAGGTTTTTCGCCAAAAACCATTCGTAGCCCTCTGTCATTTCAGATGGGTAGCACTTAGTATTCATGCTATGTTTGTTGGCCTTCGTCATGACATAGTGTATGGTGGCTATTTGTTACTTTTCTGTTGCATGGATAGATGCGTTAGTTTGGGACAGTCGTACTACTATTTTGGCCTTCGTCGAGGGTATGTATGGGTGGGTTCAAATTAACCTGGATAATGACGGGTAGAACTTGACATGTGACTTATAATATGTTGGCCTTCGTCAAGGTCATAAGAGCATGGGGTAAAAATCACATCGGGAGTTTCAAACATACGGGAAACTTGCCAGGTATGTGCATACCTTCTGGAGTATGATAACGTTGTAAGTCCACGGTAGCGCCCCGGCCGTCTAACAGACGCTAAATGCGGAACAAAAACTTTTTCAACTGGCGCTATGGCGTACTAAAACCGGGATCTGCCATTAAAGCTAAACTAACAAACTACAAAGTGGGTAGAAATGTTATACCGAACGATCCGAGTCCTTCGGTCTTCAACCATCATCCCACGCTTTGTTGCGGCTGCTCCGATCTCCTGAATCTCCAGTCTTCTCGTCCAGGTGGCACCACGTTGAGGGATCTTTAAACGGGCTCCCGCCTCTGAACCGAGGCAACTCGATCATCAAGTTTGCTAAAAGAGATGACCAAGATTGATGTAGAGAATGAGTAGAACACTTTGTCTCGTTACGTCCAAGGCTATGGACGAACGGTCAATGAAGTTGCCTTTTGGATCGGGTGAAATGAGAAATCTAGTTATCTAATTTCCATGAACCAAAACTTGTATCTTTTTTCAAATCAACAACCATATTACCTCCATCATAATGGCCGGCCAATATATAGAGAGGAGAGAGTGAGTGTAGGAGCAAGAGAGTGACCATAACATTAATGGAGAAGGAATGAGTCATATAACACCTTGCTTAATCATTTAATGAATACAATGAATCATCTAAACCTTGTTATCCAATCATTAAATGCTCCATTAATGCACTAAGCCACCTCACCATCCTAGTCACCAACTAGAAGCATCCACACACATGAGTCACCCTATGACTCACCCAAAGAAAAGATAAATCCGTCTTTAACCGAATGTTAAAGACGGCCGATAGAAAACTGGAAACTGGCAACTTCCAAAAAGCGATCCTGAAACGAATTTCAGGATAACCCCGTAACAGTATAAACATACCCGCATTTGTATTACGACCGAATACAAATGCAACTGAGACAAAGATATTATATCTACACAGTATAATACTCGAATCCAGCTTAAACCAAAACCCACCAGTATTATCTGCCCGAAATATGACACGTGCGTAAACGCACGTGCATTTTCCGAACCCTGCCATAAAACCATACGGCCTCTACAACGTTTCGCCCGAACTTGGGAAACTGTCTGTGGGGGACTCTAATGACACATCAACACATTGGCACTAGGTATAACCACTAGCACGTCAGAGGTACATGCTGTACGTAACGGTTGCCTATGTATTGATTGGAAGGGAAGCTGACGAGCGAACTCATCCAGAAACCCTACTGAACCTGACAGTGACAATATCCGTACAGTCCGGTCCGTTCGTCTAAAGAGTATCGCATATCGGGTCTAGGGGGGTGGATAAACTCAGACCCCTAATAACGCGATAAATCGTGTCGGCATGAAACCCATCACCTCCTGAGAAACTACTGATCCAAATCAGTAATTCTCCACTACCTCGGCCGAGGATTTCTAGTGATAGCCACCCGTGCACTGTGCGACATCAACCCCTAATACTGGGAGAGACGAATCCCCGACGATACGCCCACTGCCTCCATGTGGCTCGGGACTGTACCCAAAAAATACCTGTTTGCACGTCTCCTTTGAGCGTGGTAGGGTAGAAATCAAAGCACAGTGGGAACTCACACGAGACAAATGACGATCTCAGGTCAACAAACTAACCTGTACACATGTCACCAGAGAACTGCTATCTGACGATATATATAATACCAACTAGCATGTTCCCGGCGAGTCCTGTCCGATGTACTCAATGACCACCTGTATACATCTTAGGTGAACCAACTGACACCAATGGCTTGTGAGACCGGCCACCGCCCCTCGTCGGGGTCTCGACTGTATACACTAGTCTACTCTAGAGTATCGATGCCCTGTCTCGAAACTCCTACGACTAGGGACACTTTTAGGATATGCTTACAGACCCTAGCTCCCACGTATATGATCGCCATCATACTGCTGGCAGTCAAGCAAGAATCCTATGGGCTCTATCAACATGCAATAGAGAACTAAAGCATGTAAACGATGATAAAGTCAAACCAGATAGCATACTATCATCTCGAGCAAGACTTTCATATCGGTATAGGTCCTCCCTCAATCATTGCAATCACGTATCAGCGATCCAATAATTGACTTAGAGGGCACTATATCCAACAAACGTGAGTGAATTCCATCAGGTTATCATGCGATGATAGTTGGATCCCGATTCCCACTGATGAGTTGGTTTACTCCTTGGGTGATTTTAGTTGATCCCGACTAATTCTTCTTTCAGGTTTGGAGGAGAATTTAAGGATACAGTGGGAGACATCCTGATTAGATAAAATGATTAACCATTCTGATCTAGGTTAGAGTGCACGCAGAGTGTTTCTTCTCTCTCTCTCTTTAGCAGTGACCATGGCCCGACCCTAGGCTATAACTCAGTGACCAAGTTAACCGGACCTTCTTAAAACACTGGCCTTTGGATTGTCAGAGTTGCATACATCATTGTCACTCCTTCTTTTACCCTTTGAATTTCTCCGGAACATTCCGTATTGCTACGAAGATCACTTTAATTGGATATGACTATCGTATAGTTACATATGAACTCGAAGAAACTTGTTTCAGATTCGAGGTTGGTTTCAGGTTCTGGAGAAATTGAATAGGACTATTCAGTTGTCTTTTCCTTTTATCTTCTCTCAGGTTGTGAGGGCTCCTAGGATTAGGAGAGGGTACACCATTGCGCTTATTGGATAGTCTTCTTCCAAACCATAGGCAGGTGCCGAAAGGTAGAGAAAGAAGAAAACCAATTAGCCTAAGTGTGGTGTGCAGAAGGTAATAAGTAAAGACAGATAAAGGAATTAGAAAGAGGGCAAAGTAAATTGTGACTGCTATCATTCACGACCAAACCACGTATTTCATCACCACTCCTACTTCACCTTTGAATTTCTCCAGAACACCCCGTATCACTACGAAGATCCACAATTATTGGATAATCCATCGTATGGTTATATACGAACTCGAACGAACTTGTTCCAGTTCGAGGATGGATTCTGGTTCAGGAGAAATAGAATAAGGATTATTTAGTTGTCTTTAATCTTTACCTTCTCTCAGGTTGCGAGTACTCCTAGGATTAGGAGAGTACACCTATTACGCTTATTGGATAGTCTTCTTCCAAACCATAGGCTGTTGCCAAATGGTAGGGAAGGAAGAAAACCATTTAGCCTAAGGGTGGTGTACAGAAGGTAATGAGTAAAGACAAATAAAGGGATTTGGAGAGATGACAAAGAAATATACGGTTACAGTCATGAATATGGATAATGGAAGAGGCATTACTAGGAATACCCAGATACCCCTTCGAAACATTTTCATGTTTCAGTTTCACTATGCGTTGTTAATTGAAAACTGATTTCCCAATTAGATCCTTACTCCAGTCCGATTCTCACGTCTGTATGGTTTTACAGATGATGAGTAGGATTAAGTTATTGGGAATTAGGTGATCATCCTCATTATATCGGAATTCGTAGTAATTGGTGATATTTGAAGAAATCGCCTGGAGTTTTGCGTGATAGCAGATATTTGGTTTTAAATATCCGTTGTTATGCACCAATTTCAAACTGATATATCTGTACGTTTATTTTATAAAGCGAGATATAACTTTTTGAAATTATATCCGTGACATTTAACTATATCAGTTGATGATTGGGTAAGGAGCATTAAACAACGGTGTAATTCTTCTTAACCATAGTGTAAGTCGACGTTAGACACCCCACGAGTTGTGGGGAGGTGGAATAGATAAAACAATCATTTTGTTTAAAACAAATATCGACTAACTTACGGATCTTTGCCAAACCCTAACTAACAACATCATAGGAGGGATTAGCTACTATGAAAGAAGATTATACCTAATGAACCAAGTCCTTCTTGTTCTCGTTGACCACCTCCTCGCCGGCCTCCTCTTTGTGATAGAAGATCCACCCGAGAGCTACTGCTCCAAGCTTGAGCTCTAACTTGAGCTAACTAGGTAACTAAGAGTGCTAATCAAAGCAACCTAGAGGATATAGAATAGGATTATGGATCTATGAGTCTTGCTAACCCTTGGATCTCAACACATGAGAGGTTAGGGTTAGGGTTTGAAGAGAGAGAGCTTGAGGAGAGAGAAGGTGAGAGTGAGAATGATCTTGGAATAATGAATCATTGTGAATATATGAAGCATAAGATATTTATTAAATGAATAACAAATAACAATTATTATCATGCTTCATTAACTTACCTTGTGATTCATCTCATGAGTCATTTAAACAATAAATGCATCATTAACTCTATGGATGAATCACACCATGAGTCATTAAACCAATTAATGCAAATGCCACCTAAGCCTCCAGCTCATCAATCTTCTAGAAGCTTCTCGACAAATTACGAGAACGCCCCTCCCATCCGTGAAAACACGGAAATACTGAGACTGTATAAATCCAATAATCCAATACTAGAATCTGTCTTAAACCAAAGACTGCTAGTAAAAACTGTCCGAACATCGTACATGAGTAAAAACACGTATGCGTCTGAACCCTGTCGTAAAACCGTAAGACCTCTATATCGATTCGCCCGAAGTAGGGAAACTCTCTTTGTGGGACTCTAAAGACTCAACTACTACGCTGGCAGTGGGATTAACCACAGACCGCAAGTGGCACTAGCTGTACATAACGGTCCCCGGGTAGATGTCGATAAGAAGGCTGATGAGGAAACCCATCCAAACTCCTACTGAGCCTGATGTGACAATCTCCGTACAGTCCGGTCTGTTCGTCTAGGACTATCGCATATCGGGCCTAGGGGGCGACAAGCGTCAGTCCCCTAAAAGCGGTATAAGTCATGTTGGAGTGAAGCCCATTACACCTTGAGAAACTACTGGAAAACCTACCAGTAAATCTCGCTTGCCCTGGCCAGGGACTTTGCGTAATGGCTCTCCAGACATAGCGCGATATCAACTCCCAATACCGGGAGAGACGAATCCTGTCTAACCGCCACTGCCTCTAAGTGCTTCGGGACTGCACCCAACTGCTACATGTTTGCACGACTCCTTTGAGCCGTGGTAGGGTAGCAATCTAAGAACAATGGGAACACACTCGAGGCGAAGCAGCAGTGTCAAGTCTGCGGACTATGCTGTACTCATGTCACCTGGGAACTGTTAACTGACGACGGGTATAATACCAACCAAATGTTCCCTGCGAGTCCTGTCCGGTGTACCCGTAACCCAACGAGCACCTGTATACTATCTCTAGTACGACGTACTGATGGCTGTGGGACAGACCATCTCCCCAACTGGGATAAGAAGCGTACACACTAGTCTACTCCGGAGTATCGATGCCCTGTCTCGATAATCCTACGATTAGGGACCTGAAAAAGGATGTGCTTGTAGACTGCCCAGCCCCCACTAGTGTGACTGCCATCACAACGCTGGTAGTCAAGCAAGATCCTAAGGGCTCTATCAATACGTACACACATATTAAATAGATATAAACCAAGTAGCATACTACCATATTTAGCAAGACTGTTAATATAACTGTGAATATCCCAAACTTCCATTAAGTAATATACAAGCTAGTATGATACAATAATGGCCCTTAGGGCATTTTTGTGAGGGTTTTTGTGGTGGATATTTTCTGATGTTTTTTCTTTTATTTTTATCACAAATACCTCAAAATATCAACACAACAATAAGAGGGCAGCCACATCTCTTTTGTTGGGTTGCTTTTCTTTTGCTATGTCTTGAGCTCACACTTCATGCACCAATGGGCATCTTCTTCAACCTCCACTTTATCCCTCTCATGTGTTGAGAATCCTAGAGTGTTATGAGTCAAAATGATCACATACATTCTTTACTTCATCTTGGTCATCTCGGCTAGCAAACTTGATGTCCGAATTGCTTCGGCTTAGAAGCGGGAGCCCGTATAAAGAATCCTCGACGTGGAGCCTCTTCGACGAGGGAGACCGGAGAGCGAACTCGTTCGGGGTAGCTGCAACAAGTCATGGACAGAGATTGAAGACCGAAGCATACGGATCGATCGGTATAATCTCGCAAACAACTTTACAGTTTACTAGTATAGGGTTAATGGCACGATCCGGGATTTACGATTATGTTAGCGCCAAGTTTTGAAAAGTTTTTGTTCCGCGTTTGGCCACGGATTGATGGTCGGGGCGCTGACATAGCCTTACACATTTAACCTTAGGCTCAGCCTGTCGAAGACTGACGCAGTAGACTTGGATGACCCGTTGAGAGGGGTCGTGGTAGTTGCAAGCCGATCGAAGACCGACTTCTTCGGAGCTTCCTGTGATGGCATCGGGATGCTGAAGCTTGTTGGTGGGATCATGATCCCGAAGAACAACCCAGTGGTGGCCTGTGTCACATGTTCCACTGGCATTGCGAAGATGGAGGCCGCTTGGGGCCCGTAAGTTACTCCTCCAGATACGACGGAGCAAGAGTTGCTGTTGCAGTTGGTGCAGCTGGAAGCCATTGATCTTCTTTTCTTTGCACAGGAGAAAAACACCAAATCTTAGTACCTCGACTCCAGGGGCAACCATAGCGGACCGCGATTTGATCACGAAACACGACACAGGAAGTGTGGAGTGAAAAGGGGAAATGTCCTACCGGGCATGCCGGAATATGTTTGCCGCCGAAAGACGCGACCTGGACGTTAGGACGTCTGGCCTGAATTTTGGGGGCAGATGCTATATGGATTTATCCATCTACCTCTCTGAAGATGCCAAGTTGATTTATAGCACCGCGTATAGGAGGTTCGGACGGATGCGGCCGTTGTAGTAGATTTCGTCAGATTCCCCCTCGTTGTGAGGGTTTTTTTTATTGTGGGGTCGCTCTTTCCTGCAGGCGCAAGCCCCTGCAATTAATTACGTTACCGTGAGCGATAACCACTTTCTCCTGCTCTAGAAGGTCACTTCGTGTCGTGTGTGTGTGTGTTTTCTCTGTGGTTGCCCGTGGATTATATACGGAGACTAATTTATGTTGTCGCCCGTAAGGCGTAGATTAGTCCAAATCCGTATTTTCTTAGATTTGGGTTTGTTTGATTTAAGGATCGTTAATCTCGTTTGAGATTAAGATCAAACTTAAATGTTTGTTAAGGATACGTTAGTCTAATTTTAGACTAAGATCTACTTAACAAGGTTTTAGGATCATTTAAATCCATCGAAAGAGCATTTGGACTCTACCATTTTAGTTTAAGGACGTTGCGGTCCATAGGCTAGTTTAAGGACATTACGGTCCACGTTTAGTTTAACGACGTTCCGTTATTAGTTTAAGGACGTTGCGGTCCCTTATTAGTTTAAGGACGTTGCGATCCACAGCTGCTGGCTGTAGTGACCCGCCACCTCTCTGAAGACGTTGAAAAATTACAACGACACTTATCAGAGGTGTGAAAAGATGTACCCTTGAACCAATGAATGTTCATCAGGGACTTGGTAGTCCTATTTGGGACTAAGGCCAATTTAGAAGAAGACATATGGGCTCGGTCAATTTAGAGTTTGGCCAACCTTGGTCTCATCCCGCTTAATTATTTATTTAGGCTTGATCCCCTTTCTGTATCAGCACTGTTGAGCATTGATCTGGGTTCTGACACCCCCTTTTTCTTTTTGTTTTATTTATATTCTTTTATATGGAGCGTTAAACGGCTTATGGCACCCACGTGCAGAGCACGTGAAGCGCTCGGTGCTGAGAGCCAAACACTGAGTGCTAAGCACTTCTTATTGAATAGCGCCCACGTGAGGAGCACATGGAGCGCTCGGCGTTGAGCGCCAAACTTCGAGTGCTAAGCCCTTCTTATAAAATAGCGCCCACGTAAGGAGCACGTGGAGCGCTCGGCGCTGAGCGCCAAATTTCAAGTGCTAAGCGCTTCTTATAAAATAGCGTCCATGTGAGGAGCACGTGGAGCGCTTGGCGCCAAACTTCAAGTGCTAAGCACTGGGTTTTCTGTTTTGCTCAATTCAATTTTCTGAGAATCAGATTCTCGCTTGTGAAAGACTTTGTCTTATAGATCTGAGATCTGGAAAAAAAACTAAGTTCTTCATATGTGAGAGTTAAACTCTTCAATATGGAGGAGACGCTATGATCTATCTTCTTCTTTTTTACCTTGAGGAGAAATCGTTCTCGTCTTGAAATTTGAAGTTTATAGGGTGGGGTTCTTCTTTACAAGACTTGAAGTTTTGGGTCCTTTATATTGTGGAGGTTGATTTGTTGATTTAGTTAAGGAAATCTCTCATTAAGAGATATCTAATTGATCTGGGGATTTTATCCACCGTTGGATCTTTGATCCTAGGCCTTCTGTTTTACAGTAGATATTTTCTTGTTCTCAAGAAGATCGGGAAAATATTTCCCCATATAAAGCTTATTCTGTATCTTGGTGATTTCTAATCACCATTGGATCTTTAATCCAATGGTGCTCTGTTTTACAGAGGTTAACCTTTACTGTTTTAGGAAGATTCGAGGAATATTTCCTCAACAGAATTTAATTCATTAATTTGATGATTTATCATCTTTGTTGGATCTTTGCTTCAAGGGTAGAGAACTTTAAGTTCTGGTGCCGGCGCTCTCGTACTTTGCACGTGAGGCGCTGCCTCAGAGTTTTTAACTCTTGGCACTACCTCAGAGTTTTTAACTCTGGGCGCTGGTGCTCTCATGCTTTGCACATGAGGCGCCGCCTTAGTTCAAATTTTGAACAGAGCCTTGCTCTCTTATTAGGGGGAAACACAGACGAGTCTACTTCCTCCTTGGAAGAATGAACTTGACTTGGGAGTTTTTTCCCTCATCATCCATTATAGGAGTGGGGCATGGATTCTATGTCCCTTCCATGATTTCTGGTCCAAGCAGGCTATTCCACTTGATTGCAGGACCCGCTTGTAGGTCCCTTAATTTCGTTTTTGTTCTTTGAAGAAAGAATTACCTCACATAGAGCTTCTTCCGCCACCGAGGAAGATGCTCCCTATGTATTTTTCGAGGGAACGAGCATTCGTGTCCTAATCTTTTCAAGGATAGGACCCACGCTGTCGCTATTTTAATGACAGGTTTCTTCAAAGCCGCTAATTTTTTATAGCATTGGCGACAAACGTCTCCTTGTCTCCGCTTTTCATATATCTTCATTGGAAGAGAATGGGTCTTGACCCATCTGATCCAATCGAGCCATTTTATTTATGAGCTCTTGGAAGGTCGTCGGCTTGAAGAGGGCTATATATAGGAACACCTTTGAATTTGGGTCAAGGGTGGCTATGAAATTTCCAAAGGTTGCAGCTTCATCGATGTGCTGCTCGCATTTAGACTAGAGGTTTCGCCATCGGGTGGAATATTGAACTCAAGTCTTATTCGGTCTAAACTTTTCATTAACCAACACCGTCACGGTAATGCATTTATTCGCACTGGCGAATCTTTGACAGATGAGCATCTCCATCTCGTCTAAGGTCTTCACAGAGTCATTTGGGAGTTCCGCATACCATTTGAACGCAGTTCTTGCCAGACTGCTGACGAACTTTCAGAGGAGTAGTATATCATTTCCTCCAATGTTGCCGAATATGGATTTAAAACGCGCAATGTGCTGGTAAGGATTCCCGGTTCCTTTTTACATGTAGAACGTCGGAAGTATGTATTCATGAGGGTACTGTACTTGATCGTAGCACGCCGGATATGGTCTACCAGTCTTGATCGACCTATTTGCAGCTTCACTGGCATATTGAGGTTTGACTTGCTGTGCGATATATGCTTTCAGCTTTGATTTTGGAATCATTTCCTTCTTAGCCGTTAATGAGACTTGCAGAGAATTTGAAATGTTTCTCTTGTCTTTAAGAGTGACTACCGGCGGTTCATCTGCCAGTGGTTCTGAATGGACCATCATTCCATCCAAATTCTAGATCAAGAGGGCCATCTGGTTCATTTTAGCGGACATCTCTGCCGCATCTTCATCCCTTTTCTTGAGAGCGCGCTTCAGGCAATCAATATCTGACTCCTGCCCACTCTTTCTTCGGGTGCGTCCTTGGAATTTTTCTTAGGCAATAGACTAGCGAGTGCAGCCTCGTAAGCAAGCATCTTCCGCAACTTTTCACGTTGCAGTTAAGCTTTTGTCGGACACCGAGTATGCGGTCCGTGACTAGTAGTAGATCGACCTTCATCTTTGGAGACCACCATATGGATTGCGTGAACTACCATGCTCCCAGGCTTGGGGCGCCATTGAATTTTGCTCCAAGCGTTTGAGCTTTATCTGGCCTTTCTTTTTTGTGAGAATCCGTTTTAGGAAGAACCGTCAGAGCAGGAACCGACATGGGATGAATCCCCTTGTATTTAGAAGTTGTTAGAGTTTGGTTGATGCTTAGGGGAAGAGCTGCGGACGACAACCGAGTCTTTCACCTTCTTACACACTTTATATATAGATGAGGAAAGATTTCTCATAGAGAGAACTGGCTTCTACTCTCCTTAGATTTCCACGGGCTGTGAAGACCTTTTGAGTGCTGCGGTGGGGGAATTTTGTCTGACCCTTCACATCAGTTCAAAGCTCTTACCGGTTGGAACAGCATTATTCACTATCAGAGTTGGAATCAGCCCAGATGAGGAACTTCCCCCAGGTTGTCTTATTTGACACCGATATTGACGTCGATGATGTCTCGCTACTAGAGTTTCATAAGTTTCAGGGATTTGCCCAGCCTACCCCCTATTTTCTATGAGAGCATGAATATTATGTCCCCTGCATCGACCGTGGTCTTTAGCAGGTGCCAGTTGTTTGAAGATTGATTTCGTCAGTAAAGCTGAAGTTTGAGGAGCCAGCCTGTGGAAAACAGATTTCTTATGGGCTTCCTCCTTCGGCGTTGACGTACCGAAGGTAGTGTTCACACCAGAATATTGCATTTAATACCGCTCATTCTTATGCTCATTTTTATATAGGTAGGTGCCTTTTATCCGTGTTTGCTACATGGTTACAGGTACCATGTTCTCAATCCAGAATAATGTAAGTCACGCAAAATCTCTATGGTTATGGCAAAGTTCAGAGCAACTGCCAAAAACAGATAAAATACGGATTCGGGTCATCCACACTTGTCAAGTGCGGTCTACCAGTTCAAGAGACAAGACGAATACAGCGGTCATTCATGTCTCGGACAAGCACAAAGCACGAGGGAGGCAGCATAAGAAACAAGGTGAAACACGAAGCTTGAGGGAGATCAAGGCACAAAATCCAATATTGTTGCTATTTTGGACCATTAAAAATCTGAGAATATTTTAGAACCATTTTGAAATTTTGAACCTGTCAAACACCACCCCTAAGTCTGCTACAGATGTCCATGAAGAACAAAGCAACACGAAGAAGCACGGAAAAACGGCATGCTAAATCAACCAAACGACCACAGATCCGCAAAGTTTGGCCCCTATTTGCAGCGGATCCGCGGTTTGACCATCATGTCTCGCGACCAAATTTTGGGGGTAGTTTTGTAGTTTTATATGGGCTCAGAATCTGGCCCTAGGGTTTCACTCCTCTGTCTATATATACTCCAGATTTGAGCCAAGTTAAGGATGCTTTTTCTTTCTTTAGGATTAATATATTTTAGTTTAGTTTTCTTCTTCTTCAGCTATTTTCCATGCAAATGTAGTAAGAGCTTTTGAGTGGAAAATTAATGAAAATGAGAGTTTTTGCTATCTTATATCATTATTTTTTTGTATTGTATTTTAATTTTTAGCTTAAATTTTAATACTTGTTGTTAAAGTAGTACTTGGTTTTTATTGTTTTCTTTTTCTCTCTTCTAATCTTTATTTTCAAGCCATGATACTTAATGGAGTCATTTGCTTAGGTGAGGGCTCAAGTATTAAGCTTGTTATCTGTTATTAAAACTGTATTTTTCCATTCTTTCTTCTCTTCTTTCTTGTTTTGTTTTTCGTTTAATATGTGAATAATTTATTCACTTGTCAGGGCTAGGGAAGGTTGGTATGAGGGATGGAAAAATCCCCTGTGCTTCTCTTCGCCAAACAACTTGAAGTGAACCTAGACCAAACAAACACAACCCCTTCCATTAGGTGTGCTATAAGTGACATATAGCCGCGACCTAAGTCAAAAATTCCTTTAGGCGCACTACGACATGACATGTAGTTGTGACCAAATTGGAGACTTGGTTGTGTGTGTTTGGTCTAGGGTTAGAAATAAGAGCATGGAACAGACGAAAAATGGACACTAGGAATGGATTTAGGGTTTGAAAGCTTGCTTAAACTCTCAAATCCCATTCTTATGTCTTCTTAATTCCCGCTACTTCCGATCATTCCGAATTCATTTCAAGGATGGCATAAGACAAGCACAAGACTAATTCCTAACTCTACTAACAAACCCTAACCCTAACAAGTTCTCTTTGAACATAAAATACAAACACTTAGGATAGAATTGAACAGATTTATACATTTTCACTTAACTCATCTAAAATAAGAACGAAAATATGAACTATTTCCCAGTGGACGACTCGTACTCAATTGGCTAGCTACAAACGAACCCGATTTAATTGCGGTAAGTAGAACAAGTAGAACGCATAACATATTGCTATGCTTTTCTACCAATCAAATGACGTCATTGCCGGGAAGACGGTAACGTATTTCTTTCTTGGTATTCGGGTTAATTCTTGTATAAAAAATAAAAAAATATACCATCTTGTTATTTTTAATAATTTTTGTGCGTGTGTGTAGGCAAATCTGGAGCATGTACAGTGATCAAATCAAGAAACAGAGGCTTGGATATTGAAGAGAAGAAAGAGGGGAGAGCACAGAACAAATTTGAAGCTCTAATTCAATATTTTCCACCGCGGTTCCGCGGTCGAACATAGGAAAGGGCGGCAGTTCTGCGGTTGACTTTTGGCTTCTGACCCCAATTTTTTTGTACGTCTTCTCCTTCTCCAGATGCCCCTTTAAACTCCACTGAATTGTGTTTTCTGCAGGCTTCTTTGCATAAACATCGCCGCTAAAATAAAAACAAGATTGTGTTGTTTTATATTTTGTTTGTTTATCGCTTTGTATATAATAATACGGACATTAAGGGGCTATAACACCAATTCATATTAAGTGGGGATTTCATCACCCTTCCTAAGACCCCACAAATCACAAAAAGTATACGTATTACCTTGAGTTAATTAAAAAAATATCTGGACCAAACCTATAAGGACTTGTCGTGCTCATTTAGGACAAGTGAAGATTGCGGGAAATCAGTCGTTTATCTAATCTTGACTTTGTGGTGCCTAGATTATACCAGTGAGGAGGTAATTTTAAAAGGTCTATCTCACGGTGATTTATGAGCGGAACCCTCCTTACCTCACTTGTACTTACCTGGCCACAATTGGCAGTGAAGAGACGATTCGAGAGTTAGCCTACAACTTGTCGCTTGGAAGTCTAGAAGCAGTCTAGTTAGACTTTGAAGACTGTAGCTCTAGGTTTTGTTTGTGCATATTGTGCTTGTGCTTGTTTAAAGTTTAGTCCTATAATTCCGTATTTTTCAAAAACCAAACAAAAAATTTCAAAAATCCAAAAACTCTTAAAAAAATCAATAAAATTTCAAAAATTTATAAACATACCACCCACCTTTCCACCCTCTCTCACTCTTTTCATATCATAGGTACCCCTAACCGACCTACTCTTTCCGAACATTGGTACCCACAACTAGATATTTCATCATATGGTTCTTGCTTTGGTAGAACTTCCAACGATCCATCCATGCACAAAATTTCTTTGAAAGATCGTATAAACGTTTCTCGACAAAACAATTGGACACCGCAACCCACTTCGTATCAACCGTTTCAAACTCTCACACCTTCTTATGTTGACACCCTTTTTGAGAGTCACGTGGTGACTCTAAAACCCATGTCCATTGCATACACATTGAACAATCCCATAACCGATCTTTCACTCCTTTCACCACTCCAAATTCTTTAGGACAACAATTTCAATCACCTTCTTATCAAAATGTTGATCCTTCTACACATCCATTCAGTTCTTATCATTCCTACCCGACTTTTACAACTTCTCCAGACATGTTTTTTAAACATCAATTTGGGAGTTTCGCATATCCAAACGAATTTGAATTTTTTAGTGAAACCCCTTTACAATTCATGTCTAGTCTTGAATGAATGTTGGAAGAATTTCGGGTAGTTTCGTGTCACCAGATACAGGAATTGAATGCATCCATGGCCGCACTCATACACCCTAACGAACCAGCAACTAGTTCCAAACTAGCTCAAAATTTTAACATGTATGATGCGACGATAGAACAATTTGACTATTTGAGTAGTGAAAGTGAGACTTACACCCTTCAAAATCAAACCAACCATTCACAATTGAATTCCATAGCTCCAGTTTCGATAGTCTATCTAGTAATCCAGATAATTCACCAATTGAAGGTAGAAAGTTTGATGAGTTGTTTGAATATGTAGTGTTTGATTTACTGTATTGTGAAGGGCAATTTCAAGTGAAACCGTTGCCACTCCCTTTGACTTTTTCACCTCCACTCTAGAACAACAACTTATTGAAAACCATGCTTTCGATGAGGTGTCTGAGAAATTTAACTTTCACTTGATTGAGGATATCGACGCTGGAGATAATTTGGATGATGAACCCATAATTTTGGACGAGTTTTTCTCACCAATTAATCATGTCCTTTCACATCCATGTGGGTATCATCCTGAACCGTTAACTGTTTTTCCCGAACCACATGTGCGTCTGGATGTTGCTGATGATGATGAATGCATGGATTAGCTGAATTTTGAGGATATTATTGAGGATGAACCAGTTTTATTAGATGATTCAGATTTTCCAATTTATCCTGTCCCTTCCATTGACTGTAACTATTCTTCTGAATGTTTAACCGATACCATTCCTCGATCACTTCTCTGCTTCTTTTCCATTGTTTCCACTTCGCAAGACGTCGTATCAACTTCCTTTCCTATGTCTGGTTCACCAAGTTCGGCTGGCCTATATTTTCTCGTGAATCTTGAGATGTTTGATCCCATTTCTCAACGGATTGATAAATTAGCACAGTTAGAAAACTCCAGTTTTCCATCATTACGAAGTGTACTAATTTATTCAATCAAATTTCAACCTCAAGTTCGCGCTCCATTTCTTTTTCCCTTCCGTTCATCTTCTCCTCTACCTAGACCGCATCCTATTTCCTCTCACACACGGTCTCGTGTATTCTTCATTTCTTTCCTTTACACGTTTTTTCTCCAACCATTGCATCACCACGATAAATTTTTTGAATGGTTAGTGTTAACTTTCGGCCTATGTAAGGCCTTGTATAGATTAATGATGTTCTCTTCCCCTAACTCTGAATTTCAACGCTTAAACAGTGGAAACACTGTTTCACTTAGGTTTGGGGGGGGGCCTTTTTTGTGTATATATATTTTTTGCTTTTTCTTGTGTTAAAAAAAGAAAGAGAAAAAGAAAAAAAAGGAAGAACTGACAATTTTGACCCTCTTGGTAGAGCATGACAGTAAGGACACTGTCAAGTTTATGTTTGGTGGTGTGCTCGGTAAGCTTTCTATCATGGCATTCATATATTATGTTTCTGCATTGCATTGTTTTCTTAATAAAACCCATAAAACTGAATTTTTTTCCAAAATATAAAACATTCATCGACAAGATAGCTAGTAGGGCAACTTAGATTTTATTCCGAAAATTTAGCTTGATAGGTTAGAAATAACTAAATCCTAGGCTTAGGAATTGAAAACCCTAAAAATAACCCTCCTTGAGTTTAACCATAGTAAATATACGTCCTTGCAGTTTTTTTAAAAGTAAGTAATCTTGAGTTCAGTTCTTAAGATAAAGTCGAGATGATAGAAAAGTATTGAAAGCTTTTTTTAAGGATAAATCTAAAAAATAGTTCATATTCTTGAGTCCAAATTCAGAAAGTATATACCCTACAAACTACACTTACACGCACCTTGCAACTTGGGATAGTAGAGGATACCTAGAAATACTCTTGCCTGAAAGCCTAGTATGAGAGAAGAAAACAGTATTTAAATCTAACCACCAAAAGAGCGTCATTGAAAAATATATCCGGTCTTGAAAAGGAAAAAATAAGAAAAAGAAACAGAAAAATATATATTACAAGACCTGAAAACTGCTATTTACGCTTTAATAAGCTCACACATTCAGTAATCGGTTGATTAATGCCCCAGGAAGCAACAGTAGTCGCATGAAAGATGTGTGAGCAAATCCGTTCACCATTAATGAAAAGAAATAGTATTAGATATTAAGGTAAAGGTACTATAGCTTGAATTGAATTCTTAAGTGTAGAGGTGAAATTCACACACACATAGGGTATGCGATCAATAATTGGAGGAGAGGTGAGAATGAAGAATAAGTCTTATATTTTCCGTAAAAATGATAAAAATTCCAGATTGGCGACCGCGCTTTAGAAGGAAAACTTAAAAGATACTGAGATTTTTATAAACTGACAAAACGTATAGGATCTTAGATTGAATAAATAGGAGGTGTGAAAAATAGGGGATGGATATTTCTAACTTAGGATGATAGAGTTTCTAACTTAGATGCTAAACCGTAGGATTAGAGTCGAGATTAACTTATAAAACTAGCTTGACAGGATTTTATGGGTAGTATCTGCTGAAAACCCTCAGGAGACAACACTCCTCCTACTGGGACACCCAGAGATTTAACGGCTTGTTGCACACGCTGAGTGCAACCGTGATGCCTACGAAAGTGAGCTTAGGACTTTTTGAAAATAAATTGGTTTTTCTCGGGACGAGTAAAAAATAAGTTTGGGGGTATTTGTTCAGACCAGAATATTGCATTTAATACTGCTCATTCTTATGCTCATTTGTATATAGGTAGGTTCTTTTGATCTGTATTTGATACATGATTACAGGTTACAGTTCTCAGTCCAGAATAACGCAAATCACGCAAAATTTCTACAGTTATGATAAAATTCAGAACAACTGCCAAAAACAGATAAAATTCGGATTCCGGTCATCCACACCCGTCAAGTGCTGTCAACTAGTTCAAGAGACAAGACGAATACATCGGTCATTCATGTCTCGGAAAAGCACAGAGCATTAGGGAGGTAGCACAAGAAACAAGGTGCAACGCGGAGCTTGGGGGAGATCAAGGCACAACGTCTAATATTGTTGGTATTTTGGACCATTAAAAATCTGAGAATATTTTGGAACCATTTTGCAATTTTGAACCTATCAAAAAGAAGAACAAAACAACACGAAGAAGCATAGAAAAAATGGTACACCAACTCAACCAGACGACCGTGGATCCGCGAAGTTTGGCCTCTATTGGCGGCGGATCCGTAGTCTGACCATCATGTCTCGCGACCAAATTTTGAGGGTAGTTTTGCAATTTTATATGTGCTCAGAATATGGCCCTAGGGTTTCACTCCTTTACCTATATATACTCCAGATTTGAGCCGAGTTAAGGATGCTTTCTATTTCTTTAGGATTAGTATAGTTTTCTTCTTCTTTTTCTTCTTCATCTATTTTCCATGAAAATATAGTGAGAGCTTTTGAGTAGAAGATTAATGAAGATGAGAGTTTTTTTTATTACCTTGTATCTTTATTTTCTTGCATTGTGTTTTAATTTTTAGCTTAACTTTTATTACTTGTTGTTAAAATAGTTGTTGGTTTTTATTGTTTTCTTTTCTTCTCTTCTAATCTTTATTTTCAAGCCATGATACTCAATAGAGTCCTTTGCTTAGGTGAGAGCCCAAATAATTAGCTTGTTATCTCTTGTTAAAACCGTAATTTTCCATTCTTTCTTTTCTTTTTTCTTTTTTTATTTTTCTTTTAATGTGTGAATAATTTATTCACTTGTTAAGGCTAAGGAAGGTTGGTATGAGGGATGGAAAAATCCCATGTGCTTTTCTTCGCCAAACAACTTGAAGTGAATTTAGACCAAACAAACACAACCCGCTTCCTTAGGTGCGCTATAAGTGACATATAGTCGCGACCTAAATCGAGAATTCCTTTAGGCGCACTACAACGTGACATGTAGTTGCAAACTAATTGGAGGTTTGGTTGTGTATCTTTGGCCTAGGGTTGGAAATAAGATCATGGAACGGACGGACAAGGGGCACTAGGAATGAATATACCATTGGAAAACTTGCTTAAACTCCAACATCCCATTCCTATGTCCTCCTAATCCGCGCTACATCCGATTATCCCATATTCATTTCAAGGATGGCACAAGATAAACACAAGACTAATTTCTAACTCTACTAACCAACCCTAACCCTAACAAGTTCTCTTTGAACATAAAATACAAACACTTAGGATAGAATTGAACAGACTTATACATTTTCACTTAACTCGTCTAAAATAAGAACGAAAATACGAACCATCTCCTAGTGGATGACTCGTACTCAACCGGCTAACTACAAGCGAACCTGACTTTATTGCGGTAAGTAGAACAAGCAGAACACATAATATATCGCTACGCTTTTCTACCAATCAAATGGCGCCATTGCCGGGGGACGGTAACGCATTTCTTTCTTATTATTCGGGTTAATTTTTGTATAAAAAAACCATCTTGTTATTTTTAAATAATTTTTGTGCAAGTGTGCAGGCAAATTTGAAGCATGTACATTGATCAAATCAAGAAACAGAGGCTTGGATACAGAAGAGAAGAAAGAGGGGATGCACAGAACAAATTTGAAGCTCCAATTCAACATTTCCACCATGATTCCGCGGTTGAACATTGGAAAGGGAGGCGGTTCCGCGACCGACTTTTAGCTTCTGACCCCAATTTTTTTTGTACGTCTTCTCCTTTTCTAGATGCCCTTCTTAACTCCACCGAACTGTGTTTTCTGCAGGTTTCTTTGTAAAAATAGCGCCGCTATAATAAAAATAAGATTGTATTGCTTTAGATTTTGTTTGTTTATCACTTTGCATATAATAATACGGATATTAAGGGGCTATAACACAAGTTGCTTCTAGAACTTGCCACCTCATTATATTTATTGACCATTTGGTTAAATGGTTAATTTGGGTGGAGGATGAGATGGGTTGTGCATTTATTGAAGCATGGCTTTGTGGTGACTCATGGGTGTGACTCATGATTCACTATTCTAGCATGCTTGATATTTGTTTGTGTTGTGAGATATTTTGTGAGTTGATGCATTATTCTAGCTCACTACACTTAGCCATTTTTCTTGAGTTGAGCTTAGCTTCACACTTTCATCCTCTCATGGCTTCTTCTTCTACCTCTACCCCAATAGTTTCATATGTTGAGAAACTTAGGGTCTTTAGAGACAAATCAATCCATTATTAGACTCTATATCTTCTAGGCTATCTAGTATGGCGAACTAGGTACCCTAGTTACCTCGGCTATGAGGTAGGAGCTTGGAATACAAATCCTCAGATGGATCATCTTCGATGGAGGGAGACCGGCAACCAAGCTTGATCGTGGTGGATACTAGGAGCTTGCGAAGGTGATTAAAGACTGAAGGACACGGATCATTCGGTATAACATTCCTAAACTCTTTTAGCGTGCTAGATTAGGGTTAATGGTAGATCCATAGCATAGGGTTAGAAAATTTTTGTTCCGCAATCGGCCATGGTTAGATGGCCAGGACGCTGGCATAACCCAACACCAACTAGCTTAAAATTTTATCATGTATTATGCGGCGATAGAACAATTTGACGATTTGAGTAGTGAAAGTGAGCCATACACCATTCAAAATCAAACCTACCCATTCACAATTGAATTCTACCATTCACAATTGAATTCTACAGCTCCAGTTTCGAGAGTCTATCCAGTAATCCAGATAATTCACCAATTGAAGATAGAATATTTGATGAGTTATGCAACTATGTAGTGTTAGATTTACCATATTGTGAAAGGTCAATTTCAAGTGAAACCGTTGCCACTCCCTTTGATCTCTACACCTCCACTCTAGAACAACAACTAATTGAAAACCATGCTTTTGATGAGGTGTCTGAGAAATTTAACTTTCACATGATTGAGGATACCGATGCTGGGGATAATTTGGATGATGAGCCCATAATTTTGGATGAGTTTAAGGACATCGCGGTTCAATATTAGTTTAGGGACATTTCGGTCCAACATTCCCATGTTCGAGACGAAGTATTAGTTTAAGGACGTTTTAGTCCATCTTTCATCTTACACACATATGTATATCATGTGGCGAAGTGAATGGTGGTAACATGGAGTGCGCTCAATATTGGGGGGCGATTCACTTTGAAGGCATTTATATTTCATTCAAAAATATACATATACATATATGTATATAGCCGGGGCTCAATATGAGATGCGCATCTATATGAGATGCGTGTGAATATGAAAAATATGATATTCCCTGTCTTAATGAAATTTCATATTTTTCATCAAGTTGGGACGAGAAAGGAGTTGTTGATTGTTGGGACCCACTACCTCACTGAAGACGTTGAGAAATTACAAAGACGTATATAAAAGGTGTGAAAAGATGTACCCTTAAACCAAATCCCGTATATGAGGGAAAAGATCATATCGGAACTGACTATCGTTAGTCTTATATGAGACTAAGATAAAGATTATTTAGTCGTATATAGGACTAAGATCAATTTATGTAGTCGATCATTAGTCGTATATGAGATAAGATCAAATGGATAAAAGATCGTTAGTCGTATATGGGACTAAGATCATCATGGATGAAAGATCTTTAGTCATATATCCGACTAAGATCAACTTGGATGAATGATCATTAGTTATATGTCCGACTAAGACGGGCTTGGAAATATGATTGATGATCATTAATCTTGTTTTAGATTAAGATCAACTTAAACATGTGAGCATATGAGCTCAATTTTTTTCTCACTTCACAGGCTTAGCCAATTTGGGGCTAATGGTTGGGCTTCTGTAGTGCTAAGCAATCAAATGTGCAGCGCTCATGTGGACATCACGTGAGATGCTGAGCGTCTCAAGTGTTCATGTTGACATCATGTGAAGCAATTCCTTCATGCGCGCTCACGTGATCTTCACGTGAGGCATGGTCTTCATTTATGCTTACATGATCTTCACGTGAGTAGTGCTAAGTACTCACGCGTATTTCACGTGAGACGCGCACTTGCATGATCATCTTACCATCTGTGCTCAAATGGATATCATGTGACACACATCTTTCTTAAAGATTTAATCTTTGTTTATGTTTTTATTGAAGTTAAAATTCTGCTAATGGTAATTTGACCGTTAACAATCACCAAGATCAATATTTTGAGGATGTAGGATCGGGTTCTTTATGACCTAAGTTCTTTACATGTTTAGGAACTAAGTTCCTGGAGTATAAATTCCATCTTCTTCATGTTCTTCTTTCATCATTGTTCTTTTCAATCTTGTTCTCCCCTGAATTCTTGATTCTTAAGAAGAAGATCTTCCCGATGAGAATTAAATTCTCATATTGTAGGCAACTTGTTTTGTGGATTTCAAATCCAGAGAAAGAACTAAGTTCTTTGAAGGGTTAAACCCTATTTTTATATGCATGATAGATAAAAATGAGACATATTTCTCCCTTATTTTTACCTAGGGTTTTTGGGAGGAGGAAGATGATCTCTTCTAAGAGAATTAAATTCATTGTTGCAGAAGTTTATGTGGGGGTCTCCTTCTTCTTATATTTAATCTCTTTACTCCTATTTATGGGTGAAGAGGAAAATAAATTTGTTTTGAGAAAATCTCTCATTGAGAGATCATGATTGATTTCATAATTAATCAAATTGATCTTAAACTGGTAAATTTTAATCACCGTTAGAATTTTAATCTAAATGCTCTTCGTTTAACAGAGAAGATTTCTTGTTTGCTTTAACAAGATTAGGAAAATATTTTCCTAACATAGAATTTAATTCTATGATATGAATATCTTGTTAGTTTAACAAGATTAGGAAAATATTTTCCTAACATAGAATTTAATTCTATCATATGAATATCTTGTTACGAAGATATTTTCCTAATCATAGAATTTAATTATGTTTAACAGAAAAGATCTTTCTTATTTTAGAAAGATCAGGGAAATATTTCCCACATAGAATTTAGTTCTATTATATGAATATCTTGTTTGTTTAACAAAATTAGGAAAATATTTTCCTAACATAGAATTTAATTATATCTTATAAATATCTTAGGAAGATATTTTTCTAGCCATAGAATTTAATTTTGTTTAACAGAGAAGATCATTCATAATTTAGAAAGATGAGATAAATATTTCCCACATAAAATTTAATTCTATCATATGAATATCTTGTTTGTTTCACAAGTTTAGAAAAATATTTTTCTAACATAGAATTTAATTATATCATATGAATATCTTGTTAGAAAGATATTTTTTTAACCATAGAATTTAATTCTGTTTAACAGAGAAGATCTTTCTTATGTTAGAAAGATCAGGAAAATATTTCTCACATAGAATTTAATTCTATCAGATGAGAACGTTTCAAATTGGGGCGCTCATGTGCTATCATATGAGCACTGCCATATACATATATGGCAGTGGTGCTCACGTGCTATATATGAGCGCTACCACAAGAATGCGGTAAGGGAACTCACGTGTTTAACACGTGGGTGCTTACGTGTTTAACACGTGAGGGTTATCATAGGATTTAATCCTATCTGAACCCGGTATTCACATGCTCTGCATGTGAGTGCTCACATGTGTTGGGTTACGTTAGCGTCCCGACCATCAATCCATGACCAAATGCGGAACAAAACTTTATAAAACTTGATGCTACCACAACTAATTACCCGGACTACCCATAAGCCCTAGATAACAAAATATGCAAAGGAGTTAGAATGGTTATACCAAATAGATCTGTGTCCTTCGGTCTTCAACCATCATCCCAAGATCCTAGGGGCTTCGTTGATCAAGCTTGATCTCCGGTCTCCCTCCATCGAAGATGATCCATCCGAGAGTCTACGCAACGAGCTCCAACATCATATACGAGGCAATTAGGGCACCTAGATCGCTACTCTAGATAGCGTAGATGAGGTAGAAAGTGATGAAGGATTAATTTGTATCAAGACACCCAAGGATTCTCAACTCATGAGAGATTTTGGGTGGAGCTAGAGGAAGAAGAAGATGCCATGAGAATGAGGTGTTGAGAGCAACTCAAAAGAGAGAGAGAAAAATGAATAATGGCTTGTCTTTTTTTTGTGTGTTGTGAGTGTTATAAGAAATAATGGAGCCATCACTTAAATATTCATGTCTTCAAAATATCTTAGTCAACAAAAAATATCTCAAGTCAACATAATCTCACAACAAACAAAAACCCTAAGCATGATAGAATAGTAACCATGGGTCACTAATTAGCCATGCCACAAAAATGCAATAAACAGCTCATCCTATACCTCAATAACCTTTTAATCAAAAAAGGTCTAAACCATGGTGATGTGTAATCTTCTAAAAGTAATGTTGTAATAAATTACAAGAATACCCCTCAACCGTATATACATACCCGGATCCGTATTCCGAAGAGTACGAATACAAAGAGACGAAAATAATCCAACAATATAATACTAGGATCCATCTTAAACTAAAGTCCACTAGTATTATCCGTCCGAACATCATCCGTGCACAAGTACACGTATGTGATCGAACCCTGCCGTAAAACCATACGGCCTCTATATCGTTTCGCTCGAAACAGGGAAACCCTCTATGTGGGACTCTGAAGACTCGTCAATACGCTGGCAGACGGTTTAACCACAAGCATGTCAGTGGCACTAGCTGTACGTAACGGCTACCCAAGTATTGAGCGAAAGGAAGGCCGATGAGCAAACTCATTCTGAAACCCCTACTGAGCCTGACAGTGACAATATCCATACAGTCCGGTCTGTTCATCTATAAGTATCGCATATCGAGTCTAGGGGGGTGGATAAAGTCAGACCCCTAATAACTTAACATTTATTGTCGGTATGAAACCTATCACCACCTGAGAAACTACCGATCCTAGATCAGTAATTCTCGACTACCTTAGCCAAGGATTTCTGGTGATGGCCACACGTGCACACCGCGACATCAACCCCCAATACCGGGAGAGACGAAACCCCTGACGATCCGCTCACTGCCTCCATGTAGCTCGGGACTGTACCCAACTAAAACCTGTTTGCACGACTCTTTTGAGACGTGGTAGGGTAATAATCAAAGCACAGTGGGAATTCACACAAGAAAAATGATGATCTCATGTCGATAGACTAATCTATACACATGTTATCAGGGAACTGCTATCTGATAATAGGTATAATACCAACTAGCAGGTTCCCAGCGAGTCCGTCCGATGTACTCATAACCCAATGAGCACCTGTAGACATCTTAGGTGAATAAACTAACACCAATGGCTTGTGAGACCGGCCACCGCCCCTCGTCGGGGTCTCGATCAGTATACACTAGTCTACTCTTGGAGTATCGATGCCCAGTCTCGAAACTCCCACGATTAGGGACATTTTAAGGATGTGCTTATAGACCACACAACTCTCACGTATATGATCACCATCATACTTCTGGTAGTCAAGCATGAATCATATGGGCTCTATCAACATGTAATAGTGATCTGTAATGTCACGTAAAGCATGTACATGATGATAAAGACAAACCAGATAGCATACTATCATCTCGAGTAAGACTGTTCGACCGGTATAGGTCATCACTCAATCATTGCAATCACGTGCTTGCGATCCAATAATTGACTTGAGGGCACTATAGCCAACAATCTCCCACTTGCAATTAAGGTTAATTATTGCGATGTCGCATACTCACAGCCCATGTCATACCGAACACCCACTTCCCTACTAATCAGTTTCACAAAGCTCGTTTGCAAAACTATTGCGTTCGAGAAATAGCCTCAGTGAGTGGATCCGCTCCAATGTTTCTTTCTATATCTCTCTTTATCTTAAGTTCGCGGAGAAAGCTATCTCCCGAAATGAGCAATACCTGTCTTAGAATATATCTGGATATCTGATGGGACCCAGTTCACAAATGAACTCCAAATCCAGCAAACTTCTTAGATTGTATCGTCCACTGAATTTAATCAGTATCCTGCGCCATGCCTCCCTCGGTATCCGCTTGGACCACCTGTCCAAACTACTGCCCATCGTCAAGAGGGAAAACTATAACTCTGACAGTCACTCTGTAATCCAGGTCACCTTGGAAGCCTGGAATGATAACCGTCTTCCAAAGGAGGTCATTGTTACCATAACCCATAAACATCCACTTATGTTCATAAATTGCTTCCCAACGTTTCTCCAGGATTGGATCAATATAAACTTATTGCAGCTAGTGCAAAAACAACATCTGGTATAGTACTTGACATCTCATGATTGACTCAATTGCCTAAGCAAGTGATATGCCAATCATGCACATCCCTCTCCCCTTTAGTTTGTAAGACACCTTTAGAGAGGGTGACTCCATCACATGCAGGTACACCACCATGCCAGGAGTCGTCCATTTTAAAACACCTTTAGAATAGTGTCAAAGTACCCAGATTGGGAAACTACCCAAATCTAGATCTAAAACCATAGATCTAGTTACCAGAATGCCTGATATATTATCCATATCTAATGTGGAGAAACCATTGTGTAACAACCACAGTATAACCGATCGTAGTATACGAACTTCACTTCCTATAAAGTGCATGTCATCCAAATACTAGGACATCACACTCTACTACCTTCTTAACAGATCCATCTCCTATTCTGATGAAGTCAAAGCCTATGACTATCATATCAAAAATAGATGATCTATCTCCTTTATACTTGCTTTAGTCTATAAATAGACACAAGCTACTTGTGTACTATACTTCTGCTGCTCCCACTAACTATAACAACCCTCTGGCAGAGTCATATACACTTGCACTTCTAAAACTAGTTTAGAATGACGCTATACTCATCCTCCTGCCTAGTCTCATATTCTAGAACATCATTAATAACAAGTCTGGGTAAACAAGAACCTCCCTGTCACCATCTTTGAGGATACCGAAGTACCTCTCGGGTGACTGAGGTTACCCACCATATCTGCGGAGTGGCTAATGGAATGTCAAACCCGATTGAATTTTTAGGTTCTATTAAATTTTCAGTAATCGTTTGTAGTTCTGGAATCACTTCCAATTCTACCATACTTCTACTACTGTTTTCTGAAAAAGTCCATTTTGCTAAAATTGTGGTGTGTCAAGAACAATATCACTATTGATCTTTTAGATGGTAGAAAATTACCCCTCGTCATAGCCCGGGATAACCCACAAACTACCATTACTGAAACGTGCCTTGAGTATGTCCAGAGTCTGGTTTTAAGCATAAGCCGGACAACTCCATATACCTTAACATCATTAAGATATGAACCATTTTATATACAATATAGAAACAGAGGTACTAATTTAATTGGAGCCAGATTCAAACATGCAGCTGTCTCCAGCGCATGTCAACTAAATGGAGAGAGGCTGATCAGCATTACTCAACTAGGAGTGCATCCAGATATGAGTAACCTGAAAGAGAAGCAAGTTCTCCAAACCATTACTATTAACGGAATACTAAACACAAGTATTTACATCTTCGATCACCTTGAAGAATCCCGATACTTGCAACACATGGTTCTCTACTTTATTCTTATACCTATAACTTCTCAAAATTTGGACCTTGTATTTCTACGAAATACTTGTCTAAAACTGGAGAAGTAACAAGTAAACGGAATATAGTACGAGTACCAACCTCTCTGTCCTAATGGACACTGGAAAACATACAATACTTTGTATAAGTCCCCTGATTTGAATAACTCAAACCCTATGCATCGTAGGTTGAAAACTGTACTATGGTTAAGAAGAATTACACTACTGTTCAATGCTCCTTACCCAATCATTAACTGATATAGGCAAATGTCATGGACATAATTTCAAAAAGTTATATCTCACTTTATAAAATAAACGTACAGATATATCAGTTTGAAATTGGTGCATAATTACGGATATTCAAAACCAAATATTTGCCATCAGGCAAAACTCCAGGTGATTTCCTCAAATATCTCCAATTACGACGAATTCCGATATAAAGAGGATATAATCACCTAATTCCCAATAACTTACTCTCACTCATCATCTGTAAAACCATACAGATGTGAGAATCAAACCTGGTAAATACATACCCTGGAGTAAGGATCTAATTGGGAAATCAGTTTTCAATAAACAATGCACGGTGAAAATGAAACATGAAAATGTTTCGAAGGGTATCCTGGTATTCCTAGTAATGCCTCTTCCACTATCCAGATTTATGACTGTAACCATATATTTCCTTGCCATCTCTCAAATCCCTTTATTTGTCTTTACTTAATACCTTCTGTATACCGTACTCAAGCTAAATGGTTTTCTTCCTTCCCTATCTTTTGGCACCGGCCTAAGGTTTGAAAGAAGACTATCCAATAAGCATAGTAGGTGTACCCTCCTAATCCTAGGATCCCTCGCAACCTAAGAGAAGGTAAAGGGAAAAAACAATTGAATAATCCTTATTCTATTTCTCCTGAACCAGAATCCATTCTCGAACTGGAACAAGTTCCTTCGAGTTCGTTTGTAACTATACGATGGATTATCTAATAAATGTGGATCTTCATAGTGATACAGGGTGTTATGGAGAAATGCAAAGGTGAAGTAGGAGTGGCGACGATATACGCGGTTATGAATGATAGCAGTCACAATTTACTTTGTCTTCTTTCTAATCCCTTTATTTGTCTTTACTTATTACCTTCTGTACACCACACTTAGGCTAATTGGTTTTCTTCCTTCCCCATCCTTCGGCATCAGCCTAAGATTTAGAAGAAGACTATCTAATAAGCGCAATAGGTGTACCCTCTCCTAATCCCAAGAGCCCTCACAACCTGAGAGAAGGTAAAAGGAAAAGACATCTGAATAGTCTTATTCAATTTCTACAGAACCGGAAACCATTCTCGAATCTGAAATAAGTTTCTTCGAGTTCGTATGAAACTATACGATGGTCATATCCAATAACTGTGGATCTTCGTAGTGATACGGAATTTTCCGGAGAAAAGCAAAGGGTAAAAATAGGAGTGGTAATGAAGTATGCAACTCTGACAATCCAAAAGCCAGTGTGTTTTAAGAAGGTTCGGTTAACTTGGTTTATGAGTTCGAATCTAGGGTCGGGACATGGTCGCTGGCAGAGAGAGAGAGAAAAGAAACACTCAGCGTGCACTCTAACCTAAATCAGAATGGTTAATCACTTTACCTAATCAGGATGTCTCCTACTGTATCCTCAAATTCTCCTCCAAACCTGAAAGAAGAATTAGTCGGAATCATCTAAAATCATCCGAGGAGTAAACCAACTCATTAGTGGGAATCAGGATCAACTATCATCGCATGATAACTTGATGGAATCCACTCAAGTTATCACACTCCAGATAGTATGCACATGCCTGGAAAGTTTCAGTTTCTTTATAAACCCCCGATGTGATTTTTTACCCCATGCACTTATGACCTTGACTAAGGCCAACAAATCATAAGTCATATGTCAAGTTCTACCCGTCATTGTCAAGGTTAATTTGAACCCACCCGTACTCGCCCTTGACTAAGGCCAACAAGGCTGTACGACTGTCCTAAACCAACGCATCTATCTATGCAACAGAAAAGTAACAAATAGCTACCATGCACTATGCCTTGACTAAGGCCAACAAACATAGCATGCATACTAAGTGCTACCTGTCTTAAATGACGGAGGGCTACAAATGGTTTTTGGCGAAAAACCTATAACATAATGAACTTGATATCGTTGAAAGAACCGAATAGCTTTTTACAAATATATAATGGAGAAAACCATTGCTAAAGAGGTCACTTCCGGTGAATGGATCTCGGCTCTTTCCTCGTCGAATGAGGTACAGGATATTCCAACTGAATACCATGATGCAAAGAAAAAGTAATCGACTATAGTGAAGTTATTACCCTGACGCAAACTTCTGCCCATGAGGTCACTCCCGGTGAAGGGATCTCGGCTCTTGCCTCGTCGAATGAGGTGCTGGATATTCATAACCGAATATCACTGTGCAAAACAAAAAGAAAACGTCCTTGTAATAACAGCTTTTTAAAATTGTTCCAACAACATCATATAGGTTTGTTTTTCTTGCATTGATCAGAATCAACGCAGTCCCATCAATTAATCACATCAGAAAAGAACGAAAATATGATGTACGTATATGCCATCCGCATTCGCCACTGGGCCCCGTCATCACCCGTTAGGTTACTTAACTAACGACAGAGCGGGGGCTGGACTAGCGCGGGTGCAAAATATATACAACATCTACTAGTATATATATAACAATATATAATAATCACTCTAAGCATGATAAATGCAACATCACAGATATGCGATAAGCATCACAGAACAATACAGATAATCTTGAAGCCCCGGATTTCCTTTGAGCCGCAAGTAAAACCCGACGTTCTCAAAGTCGTGTGGATAGCCTGTGCAATGAAAATTTAGACCCCTACGAGCGCGGAAAGTTACCCGCCAAAACCAGAAGTGAGGCAACCCCCTTCATCAAAGTGAATGGGCCACCCGGCACTTCACGGAATCCGATAACTTGAGCACCCCTCCTTGGGTCAACCTGTACCCCCTACGAGTGCGGCGAATAGCCTGCCAATTCTAAAGTGAAGCCCCCTCCGTCTCAACGCCATGAGATGCGGACCCATTGCCCTCTGGAACCTGGCTATCCATGCACTCCACCGCGGGGTAATCTTAGTACAGAAAAGAAAAATATGTACAACGGTGACATCGACCTTAACCCGGTCGTGCCCTAAACAAATAATATACAAACTGGAAATGATGACAATCCACTTGTCGGACGCTCGCCCTGCAATATCAAATGTAGAAATAAACCCAAACTGTACTACCATTGCACCCAAGCTATCCACACGACGTTCCCGCAACATGTAAGTACACGGTAGCGCCCCGGCCGTTTAACAGACGCCAAATGCGGAACAAAAACTTTTACAACTGGCGCTATCGTATACTATAACCCGGATCTGCCATTAAAGCTAAACTAACAAACTACAAAGTGGGTAGAAATGTTATACCGAACGATCCGAGTCCTTCGGTCTTCAACCATCATCCCACGCTTTGTTGCGGCTGCTCCGATCTTCTTAATCTCCAGTCTCCTCATCAAGGTGGCACCACGTCGACGGATCTTTAAACGGGCTCCCGCCTCTGAACCGAGGCAACTCGATCATCAAGTTTGCTAAAAGAGATGACCAAGATTGATGTAGAGAATGAGTAGAACACTTTGTCTCGTTACTTCCAAAGCTATGGACGAACGGTTAATGAAGTTGCCTTTTTGGATTCAATTGAAATGAGAAATGAATATATGAAATTTCCATGAAGCCAAAACCATAGTCTTTTTCCCAAATCAATCCCTCTCACAACCATGAAGGGTCGGCCACTACTTGAAGAGGTGGGGGGGTGAGTGTAGGGGGGTGACCATTAGCACATAAAGAAAAGCATGAGTCAAAGATAACACCTTGCATCAAATTAATGCATACAAATGAATCATCAAAACCTAGTCATCATAACATTAACATTTAATGCACTAATGACTCACTAGCCACCTCATCATCCTAGTTACCATCTAGATGCTTCTAGAACCTTCCACACTCATCAAGAAAAGAAAAATCCGTCTTTAACCGAATGATAAAGACGGGTGATAGAAAACTGGAAACTGGCAACTTCCAAAAGCGATCCTGAAACGAATTTCAGGATAACCCCGTAACAGTATAAACATACCCGCATTTGTATTACGACCGAATACAAATGCAACTGAGACAAAGATATTATATCTACACAGTATAATACTCGGATCCGGCTTAAACCAAAGCCTACTAGTATTATCTGTCCGAAATATGACACGTGCGTAAACACACGTGCATTTTCCGAACCCTTCCATAAAACCATACGGCCTCTACAACGTTTCGCCCGAACTTGGGAAACTGTCTGTGGGGGACTCTAAGGACTCATCAACACACTGGCACTGGGTATAACCACTAACACGTCAGAGGTACTAGCTGTACGTAACGGTTGCCTATGTATTGATTGGATTGGAAGCTGACGAGCGAACTCATCCAGAAACCCTACTGAGCCTAACAGTGACAATATACATACAGTCCGGTCCGTTCGTCTATGAGTATCGCATATCTGCCTAGGGGTTGGTAGCGTCAGACCCCCATTAGCGGTATAAGTCGTGTCAGAGAGTGGCCCAGAACACCCTGAGATACTACTGGAGTACCTACCAGTAAATCTCCTGCCTCGGCCGAGGGCTTTGTGTAATGGCTCTCCTAGACACATCGCGATCTCACCCCCAATACCGAGAGAGACGAATCCCCTTCCGATCCGCTCACTTGCCTCCATGTGGCTCGGGACTGTACCCAAAAAGCCCTATTTGCACGACTTCTTTGAGCCGTGGTAGGGTAGAAATCAAAGCACAGTGGCAACTCACACGAGACAAATGACGAACTCAGGTCGATGAACTAACCTGTACACATGTCACCTGGGAACTGCTATCTGACGATATGTATAATACCAACTAGCATGTTCCCGGCGAGTCCTGTCCAGTGTACTCATAACCTAATGAGCACCTGTATACATCTTAGGTGATCCAACTGACACCAGTGGCTTGTGAGACCGGCCACCGCCCCTCGTCGAGGTCATGTCTGTATACACTAGTCTACTCTGGAGTATCAATGCCCTGTCTCGAAACTCCCACGACTAGGGACACTTTAAGGATACGCTTATAGACCCCAGCTCCCACGTATCTGATCGCCATCATACTGCTGGCAGTCAAGCAAGAATCCAATGGTTTCTATCATCATGCAATAGTGAACTAAAGCATATATACGATGATAAAGACAAACCAGATAGCATACAATCATCTCAAGCAAGACTGTCATATCGGTATAGGCCCTGTCTTAATCATTGCAATCACGTACCTGCGATCTAATAATTGACTTTGAGGGCACTATATCCAACAATCTCCCAGTTGCACTTAAGGCTAATTATTGCGATGTCGCATACTCACACCCCGTGTGATACCGAACATCCGACTCCTCTACTATCAGTTTCACAAAGCCCGTTTGAAAAACTATTGTGTTCGAGAAATAGTCTCAGTGAGTGGATCCGCCCTGATGTTTCTTTCTATGTCTCTCTTAATCTCAAGTTCGCGGAGAAAGCCATCTCCCGAATTGAGTAATACCTGTCTTAGATATATCTGGATATCTGATGGGACCTAGTTCATAAATGAACTCCAAATCCTAACTTCTTAGACTGTATCGATAACTGAACCTAATCAGTATCCAGCACCATACCTCCCACAGTATCCTCTTGGACCACCTGTCCATAATACTGTCCCTCGTCAGAGGGAAAACTATAACTCTGACAATCACTCTGTCATCTATGTCACCTTTGAAGTCTGGAATGATAACCGTCTCCCGAAGGAGGCTGCCATCATCAAATCCGTAGAACATGCACTTATGTTCTAAAACTGCTTCCTTATGTTTCTTCAGGATTGGATTAATATAAACTTATTGCATCTAGTGCAAAAACAACATCTGGTGTGGTACTTGACATCTCACGATTGACTCAATTGCCTAAGCAAGTGATCTGCCAATCATGCACATCCCTCTCCCCTTTAGTCTGTAAGCCACCTTTAGAGAGGGTGACTCCATCACCTGCAGGTACACCACCATGCCAAGAGTCATTTATTCTAAAATACTATTAGAATACTGTCAAAGTACCCACATTGGGAAACTACCCAAATCTAGATCTAAAACCATAGATCTAGTAACCAGAATGTCTAATATTATATCCATATCCTTTGTGGAGAAACAATTGTGTGACGACCACAGTACAACGATCGTAGTATAGGAATTTTACTTCTTACTCTGTGTATGTCATCCAAATACCAAGACATCACACCCTACTACCTTCTTAACAGATCCATCCCCTATTCTGATGAAGTCAAACCCATGACTGTCACACCAAAAAATTAGATGATCTATCTCCACTATATTTGCTTAAGCCTATAAATAGACATAAGCTACTTGCCCACTATGCTTCCGCTGCTACCACTAACTACGACAACCCTCTGGCAGAATAATATATACGTACACTTCTAAAGCTAGTTTAGAACGACGCTTAACCTCCTGCCGGGTCTCATAACCTGGAACAACAGTAGTGTCAAGTCTGGGTAAACAAGAACCTCCCTGTCACCGTCCTTGAGGCTACCGGAGTACCTCTCGGGTGTCTGAGGTTACCTACCATATCTGCGGAGTGTCTATTGGAATGTCAAACCTGATTGAATATTTAGGTCCTATTAAATTTTCCGTAATCGTTTGCGGTTCTGGAATCACTTCCAGTTCTACCATACTCCCACTACTGTTTTCTGAAAAAATCCATTTTACTAAAACTGTGGCGAGTCAAGAACAATATCACTATTGATCTTCCAGATGGTAGAAAGTTAACCCTCGACTTAGCCCGGGTCAACCCACAAACTGCCATTACAGAAACGTGCCCTGAGTTATCCAGAGTCCGGTTTTAAGCATAAGACGGACAACTCCCCGTATCTTAACATCATTAAGATATGAACCATTCTATATACAATATAGAAATGGAGGCACTAATTTAATCGAAACCAGATTCAAAAAACATGCAGCTATCTCCAGTGCATATCAACTTAATGGAGAGAGGATAATCAGCATTACTCAACTTAGGAATCCATCCAATTATGAGTAACCTGAAAGAGAAACAAGTTTCTCAAAACCATTACTTCCATCCGAATACCAATCACAAGAATCTACATCTTCAATTTCTTTGAAGAATCCCGATACTTGCGAGATCTTGTTCTCTACTTTATTCTTATACCCACAACTTCTCAAATCTTAGACTTTGTATTTCTACGAAACACTTGTCTAAAAACCAGAGAAGTCATAAGTAAATAGAACATAGTACGGGGACTAACCCCTTTGTCCTGACGGACACTGGACAACATACAATACTCTGTATAAGTCCGCTGAGTCTAATAACTCAAAACCTGTGCATCGTAGGTTGAAAACTATACTTATGGTTAAGAACTACTCCGTTGTTCAATGCTCCTTACCCAATCGTCAACTGATATAGGTAAAGGTCACAAACATAATTTCAAAAAGTTATATCTCACTTTATAAAAATAAACGTACAGATATATCATTTTGAAATTGGTGCACAACAACGGATATTTAAAACCAAATACATGCCGTCTGGCATAAACTCAGGCGACTTCCTCAAATATCACCAATTACAACGAATTCCGATATAATGAGGATGATCACCTTATTCCCAATAACCTACTCCTACTCATCATCTGTAAAACCATACAGATATGAGAATAAAACCTGGTAAATACATACCCTGGAGTAAGTATCTAATCGGGAAATCAGTTTTCCTTTAACAATGCACTGAAACATGAAAATGTTTCATAGGGGTATCCTGGTATTCTTAATAATGCATCTTCCATAATCCAATTCATGACTTTAACCGTATATTTTATCGCCATATCTCCAAATCCCTTTATTTGTCTTTATTCATTACCTTCTGTACACCATCGTTAGGCTAAATGGTTTTCTTTCTTCCCTACCGTTCGGCACCAGCCTATAGTTTGGAAGAAGACTATCCAGTAAGCATAATAGGTGTACCCTCCTCAACCTAGGAGTACTCGCAACTTGAGAGAAGGTGATGATAAAAGACAACTGAATAATACATTATTCTATTTCTCCCGAACTGGGGGAAAAAGCAATGGTGAAATAGGAGTGGCGATGAAGTACGTGGTTTGGTCGTAAATGACAACAGTCGCAATTTACTTTTCCCTCTTTCTAATCCCTTTATCTTGTCTTTACATATTACCTTCTGCACACCCTACTTAGGCTAATTGGTTTTCTTCCTTCTCTACCTTTCGGCACCAGCCTATGGTTTGGAAGAAGACTATCCAATAAGCGTAATAGGTGTACTCTCCTAAACCAAGGAGCTCTCGCAACCTGAGAGAAGGTGATAATAAAAGACAACTGAATAAACCAATTCTATTTCTCCTGAACCTGGATCCATCCTCGAAGAAGTCCCTTCGAGTTCGTATCTAACCATACGATGGATCTATCCAATGGAAGTGGATATCCGTAATAATACGGGGTGTTCTGAGAAATACAAAGGGTAAAAGAAGGAGCGGCAATGACTTATGCAATTTTAGACAATCCAAAATCCAGTATTTTAAGAAGGTTCAGTCAACTTGGTCACTGAGTCATAGTCTAGGGTCGGTTAAAGGTCGCTGCCAAAGAGAGAGAGAGAGAGAAGAAACACTCTGCGTGCACTCTAACCTAGATCAGAATGGTTATCACTTTATCTAATCAGGATATCTCCCACTGTTTTCTCAAATTCTCCTCCAAACCTGAAAGAAGAATTAGTCGGGATCACCCGAAGAGTAAACCAACTCATCAGTGAGAATCGGGATCCAACTATCATCGCATGATAACTTGATGGAAGCCACTCAAGTTATCACACTCCAGAAGGTATGCGCATGCCTGGCAAGTTTCCTGTATATTTGAAACTCCCGATGTGATTTTTACCTCATGCTCTTATGACCTTGACTTTGGCCAACAAATCATAAGTCACATGTTAAGTTCTACCCGTCATTATCCAGGTTAATTTGAACCCACCCGTACATACCCTTGACTTTGGCCAACAAGGTAATACGACTGTCCCAAACCAACGCATCTATCTATGCAACAGATGATTATTCAGCAACTACCAAACACTATGCCTTGACTTTGGCCAACAAACATAGCTTGAATACTACTGACTATCCATAAGAAATGACGGAGGGCTACAGCTGGTTTTTGGCGAAAAACCTTTAACGTAATGAACTTGATCTCGTTGAAGGAAACTGATAGCTTTTTATAAAAATATAGTGGCGAAAACCTTTTGCTAAAGAGGTCACTCCTGGTGAAGGGATCTCGGCTCTTTCCTCGTGGAATGGGTGCAGGATATTCCAACTGAATACCGCGATGCAAAGCAATTTGTAATCGACTATATTGAAGTTATTACCCTGACGTAAACTTTTGCCCAAGGGGTCACTCTCGGTGAAGGGATCTCGGCCCTTGCCTCGTCGAATGAGGTGCAGGATATTCTAACTGAATATCACTATGCAAAACAAAAGGAAACGTCTTTGTAATCACACTTTTAAAATTTATTCCAACAACATCAAATATAGGTTTGTTTTACTTTGCATTGATCAGAATCAACGCAGTCCCATCAATCAATCACACCAGAAAAGAACGAAAAATAAAATGTACGTATATGCCATCCGCATTTGCCACTGGGTCCCGTCATCACCCGTCAGGTTACTTAACTAACGACAGAGCGGGGACTGGACTAGCGCGGGTGTAAAACATATACAATATCTAATAGTATATATACCAATATACAATAATCGCTCCAGGCATGATAATATGAAACATTACAGAAAAGTAATAAGCATCACAGAACAATACAGATAATCTGGGATCCCCGGGTTTCACAGAGCCGCTGCTGAAACCCGACGTTCCCCTGGTCGTGTGGATAGCCTGTGCAATGAAACCTAGACCGCTACGGGTGCGGCAAGTTACCCGCCAAAACCTGAAGTGAGGCAACCCCCTACAGTAAAATGAATGGACCACCCGGCACTTCACGGAATCCGGTAACTTGAGCACCCCTCCTTGGGTCAACCTGTACCCCCTACGAGTGCGGCGAATAGTCTGCCAATTCTAGAGTGAGGCCCCTCTGCCTTTCAAATCCATGAGATACGGACCCGTTGCCCTCCAGAACCCGGCTATCCGTGCACTCCGTCGCGGGATAAACCTAGTACAGAAATGAAAAATTTGTACAACAGGTACATCGACCTCAGCCCGGTCGTGCCCCAAAAGAATATTATACAAACAGGCAGTGACGGCAGTCCACATGTTGGATGCTCGCCCCGCAAAATCAAATGTACAAATAAATCCAAACAGCAATACCATTGCACACTGCTGTCCACCACGACATACCCGCAACCTAACAGTACAACACAGAACATCAACACGAATATCACGTTCGCAAACCCGTCTAAAAAAACTATAGCAATTAGATGCGGTTTACCGCTCAAATGACATTCCCGGTCGGAGATATAATATAAGTACTGCATACTAACAAGTTTAAAATTTTGATCGACAAAATTTCCCGAAGTGGGCCCCACGTATATCTGGTGTACAGTAATAAAATCTGGGCCCAAAAGAACAATACCAAAAACCACAATTCACTGTGTAAAGCTCACTGGAAAAATTTAGTGCACTGTTCCCACATACTGGCCGCGGTTCCGTGGTCAAACCCTAGCTTTGACCGCGGATCCGCGGCTGTACTGTGGTATCACGTGTCCAAATTTTCCCAGAATGCTTAAAAAAGCCTGCTCTGTTTTCTGTGATATGTAAAATAATTTTTATACCCTTTTAGAAATCGACAGAAACTTTTGTGTAGAAAATTGCGATTTTTGAAAATCCATTCGATCGATATTTTAAACGTGTTAGCACAAGTTAGTAAAGCTTAATGGTGAGCCTCTGATACCACTGTAAGTATACGGTAGCGCCCCGGCCGTCTAACAGACGCCAAATGCGGAATAAAAACTTTTACAACTGGCGCTATCGTATACTATAACCCGGATCTGCCATTAAAGCTAAACTAACAAACTACAAAGTGGGTAGAAATGTTATACCGAACGATCCGAGTCCTTCGGTCATCAACCATCATCCCACGCTTTGTTGCGGCTGCTCCGATCTCCTGAATCTCCAGTCTCCTCGTCCAGGTGGCGCCACGTCGACGGATCTTTAAACGGGCTCCGGCCTCTGAACCGAGGCAACTCGATCATCAAGTTTGCTAAAAGAGATGACCAAGATTGATGTAGAGAATGAGTAGAACACTTTGTCTCGTTACGTCCAAAGCTATGGACGAACGGTTAATGAAGTTGCCTTTTTGGATTCAAATGAAATGAGAAATGAATATATGAAATTTCCATGAAGCCAAAACCATAGTCTTTTTCCCAAATCAATCCCTCTCACAACCATGAAGGGCCGGCCACTACTTGAAGAGGTGGGGGGTGAGTGTACACTAGTAAAATAAGGGGTTGCCCCTACGGATAACAACATCCGTAGGGGCAGGTAAAGTTTGGCCCTACGGATTAATCCGTAGGTCTAAACGGTTGCCCCTACGGTCATTCAATATTTATTTAAAATATATTAAATTTTAAAGTGTTGTTTGCCCCTAGGAGCCGCAAACCAAGCACCTACGGGTATATCCGTAGGGACATATAAATAGGGATTTAAGTGATCGATCCCTACGCCGATTATTTCTTATTCTATCTCTTTCTTTCGCGCGAAACCAAATTCCCAAATCGAGATCGTCGTCGCCGCCGCGCTGCAGTGATCTCGTCGTCGCCGAATCTAAGCCGAATCGTCGTCGCCACGCCTGCAGTGATCTCGTGGTCGCCACCGTGCTCCGTTCTCATTGTCGCCACCGCCCTCGTCGTCGCCGATTACCTCTCCGTCGTCGCCTACAGGTAATTAGTTAAACATTATTATAATGATGTTAGGGTAGCGATCGATGAGGGTTAGGATTAGGTATCGGTTGTGGTTAGGGTTAGGATTAGGGTTAGGGTATGGGTTCGATCGGCGGTTGGGGTTCGACTGGTGTTGGGGTTAGGGTTAGGGTTAGGGTTAGGGTTCGGTGGGGGTTTGGTGTTGGGGTTAGGGTTCGGCTGGGGCTGGGTTGGGGTTAGGGTTAGGCCGGGTTAGGGTTTGGTGTTGGGTTGGGGTTCGGCTGGGGCTGGGTTGGGGTTAGGGTTAGGCCGGGTTAGGGTTTGGTGTTGGGTTGGGGTTCGGCTGGGGCTGGGTTGGGGTTAGGGTTAGGCCGGGTTAGGGTTTGGTGTTGGGTTGGGGTTCGGCTGGGGCTGGGTTGGGGTTAGGGTTAGGCCGGGTTAGGGTTTGGTGTTGGGTTGGGGTTCGGCTGGGGCTGGGTTGGGGTTAGGGTTAGGCCGGGTTAGGGTTTGGTGTTGGGTTGGGGTTCGGCTGGGGCTGGGTTAGGGTTAGGGTTAGGGGTGATATTGGAATCGAGAATATGGAATTTGAACACCCAAACTAGAATGAACAAATGTAACAAATCTACTCAATTTTGTGATCTTTGTAATACCTAGCTATAGTTTGATCCTCATGACTGCATATAACTGAAAAGGTTTATGGTTTTGCAGGATGCTTCTATTATCAAGAATTTACATTGTGTAATTATCCTCATATATGATTTACAACTCTGTATGTGTCTGTGTGCATGTGCATGCGTGTGTGTGGAGGGGTTATTTACCAGTGCATTTCAACTTGGCTCCTAGGCTTATGCCGTACCTCAGGAATGGGACACAATTCCCTATTGCAAAACTCTTTTTATCTCCCCCCTCATCAAGATGCTTTCCTGAGCTATGAGAGTATTTGGGGGACTGTACCTTTCTTTGCACTAGCTTAAACTGCATTATCCTTTCCTCTTTGTTGACTGGTTTGCTGGGGGTTCATCCCTTTTGTCCATAGTTTCCTTCATCAGGATGTGGGTAGGCTGGATACAGGTTCACTGTTAGTGATAAAATTTTGACAAAATTTCTAGCGATCCTTAATTTTTCTGTATGTAGTTTGATGTCGTTCCCAATAGACGGCTCTATTTTGACTACAAAATTTTTAATCCGTAGGGGCAGATTTAACTTGGCCCTACGGATTAATCCGTAGGGGTAACCCTAAAGGGTTACCCCTACGGGCACAGACGTTCAAGAATTAAAATATTAATTCTTAATTTGGTGTTTGCCTTAGGGTTAGGGTTGGGGTTCGGCTGCTGCTGGGGTGGGGCTGGGGTTAGGATTTGCCTTAGGGTTGGTGTTGGGGTTTAGCTGGCCACGCAGGGGTTAGGGTTGGGCTGGGGCTGGGGGCTGGGGCTGGGGCTGGGGCTGGGGGCTGGGGCTGGGCCACGCGGGGTTTTGGGATCTTTGTAATTTGCTTGCTCTGTTTGGGGTTTCAGTTGATCCTCATTAAAAAATTGGTGATTGATCTCTTCAATCATATTATTATCTGTATTTAAAATTTTTGTGAAGCCTTCAGAGTTTGGGAAAATTACTGGGGGAATTTTTCCTAAAATGTCTTGAGAGGGGGTTCAAGTGATGGGATAATTTCATTTGGTAATCTTTTACTTATTTTACATCTCTTATTTTTTCATGCAAAAATCTGAATAGGTTTCTTGCAATTTTGCCTATCGATCAATTATTATATTTATTTCTATTTTTTGTGGATGATTTGGCTTCAATTGAATGGAGGCGATGATGGCTTGCCCTCAAGCTTCCACTTTTATGAGCTTTATAGTTATGAGATTGGCGAGGCAAGCTGGTTTGTAGCCATCTTATTTCTTTTCCTAAATTCAAATCCAAATATAAACTGTCTGATTGAGAGAGAGAGAGTATGGGAGATTATGTATTATTCAATGTGTTTGGAAGCTGGCATGTTCTGAGCGTCATCTCTGCATGAAAGCTATGGTTTTGTAAAGGGTTTGCCCTAACTATTTTCTGTGGGGAAGCTGAAGGCCTGAAGCTTCATCAAACTCAGGATTGGATTCTGGTCGGGTATTGTAAATTCTTGTGAAAGTTCCGTTCAAGATTTGTTCAGAGCTTGCATAACATCCAATATATGATACTCGATGATAATATGAAACCTTCATATTCCCATCGATACTCATATATGAAACTAAAAGCGCCACTTTGTCCCTACGGTGCCCGACATTTTAATTTAAAAATATTATATCTTAATTTGTTGTTTGGCCCTACGGGCACCTAAATGGGAATTTAATTAAAAAAGGCACAGAAATGCCCTACGCCTCGATATCTTTCCCTCTCGTTCCCAAAATTTTCTCTCGTTCCCGCGTCTCCAATTTTCTCTTCGTCGCCACCGCGCGCCCTCCGTTCTCAGCCCTCCACCGCCCTCGTTCTTCCTCGTCGCCGATATTTGTGCCTACATTGATGCCTCAAGCAACGAATCAAATGATGTGGATCACAAACTAATTAAATAAATTTTGAATACCAATCTGGACTGGGATTTGAATACCAATCCTAGTTTGCTATATTATATCCTGAATTTGCACGCGCACATAATAAGAAGGAGAAGAGAATAATGTGGCAGAAGAAGAAGGAGAAGACAGTAATGTGGCAGAAGAAGAAAAAAATGACATTCCTCGTTCTCTGTTTCAGCATCAATCTTCTGATATGAACTAATGATGGTTTTCACATAGGCTTTTCCCATTAGAGACTTCTTAGTGTCTAATGGAAAGCATACATCAGATTTGTGCAGGTCGGGTTCTTCTATGACTTTCAAGAGTCTCAACTGATTCTGTTAATTACACTCTAGTTGGGTGGTACTTTTACCACTTCTCACTGCAGGTGCGCTCTCTAATATCCATTTTGAATGTAATATTATCGATATTCAAAATGGATATTAGAGAGCGCACCTGCAGTGAGAAGTGAGAAGTGGTAAAAGTATCACCCAACTAGGGTGTAATTTACAGAATCAGTTGAGACTCTTAAAAGTCATAGAAGAACCCGACCTGCACAAATCTGATGTATGCTTTCCATTTGACACTAAGAAGTCTCTAAAGGGAAAAGCCTATGTGAAAGCCATCATTAGTTCATATCACAAAATTGATGCTGAAACAGAGAACGAGGAATGTCATTTTTTTCTTCTTCCGCCACATTACTGTCTTCTCCTTCTGCCACATTACTGTCTTCTCCTTCTTATTATGTTCGCGTGCAAATTCAATGACTATATTGAGAATATGGATTAATAGTGGGTAGGAAAAGTATTTCTCAAATGGCTTTTGCGTCTTAAAACCATAAACTACTAAGTAATGACATACATAATTTTTTTAGTATAAAAGTTGTTATTTTAAGTTTTCCCTTATAGAGATATGATCTAACTGCATCTATCAACTATAAGTGTGCAGAAAATTATGATAAGAAATCATAAGAAAGGGTCGTAGCCATGCATAACCTTGAATCTACATACCAAATCATGCAAAAGCATGCACTTATTGTCATCTTGCCTTGGAATATAAAATATCTTGGAAGACTATAAGCGAGCATTTAAATCTTGTTAGCTTTTGACTTCAACATATATTTTTCTCAAGTACCATGAAATATACTTGCTCCGTATAAACCGTTTTCAGGAAGATGGATTAATAATGACAAATTATCCATTGTGACTCACTAGGTTAGAATTTTCTCTTCTATTAACCATCTTTCTAATCAGCTTGGTAAATTTATTCGGAACCGGCTGCGAATCATTAAAAGACATGCATAAGAAAGAAAACTAAAATACAGATATATAGCATACCGATACATCGAAACTTCATAGTTGCGATGGCAATCCAGAGATATTTATTTCTACACACGTGGTGCGCGTGCGAATGCGTCAGGCATCATGGACAAATATTTCAGAACATGAAAAGTATTATTCGTATAAAGTAATTAAAATTTTTAAACACCTTGGGTAGATATTTTCTTAGTTGATGAAATCATATCATGATGACTAAATTTAAGCTATTATACATATGCTTATGTAATTTTCTAATCTAATATATCACACACACAGAGAGAGAGAGAGAGGGGGAGAATACCAGGTAGATAGAGAAATCAGTTAGCAGGATCCTGAAGAAATGGAGTCCATACATTGCTCATCATCATCATCCGTGATCCCTTTGAAAAAATATTATCAAAGGGATCATGGATGATGATGATGAGCAATGCTATGGACTCCATTTCTTCAGGATCCTGAAAACGGTTTATACGGAGCAAGTATATTTCATGGTACTTGAGAAAAATATATGTTGAAGTCAAAAGCTAACAAGATTTAAATGCTCGCTTATAGTCTTCCAAGATATTTTATATTCCAAGGCAAGGTGACAATAAGTGCATGCTTTTGCATGATTTGGTATGTAGATTCAAGGTTATGCATGGCTACGACCCTTTCTTATGATTTCTTATCATAATTTTCTGCACACTTATAGTTGATAGATGCAGTTAGATCATATCTCTATAAGGGAAAACTTAAAATAACAACCTTTATACTAAAAAAATTATGTATGTCATTACTTAGTAGTTTATGGTTTTAAGACGCAAAAGCCATTTGAGAAATACTTTTCCTACCCACTATTAATCCATATTCTCAATATAGTCATTGAATTTGCACGCGCACATAATAAGAAGGAGAAGACAGTAATGTGGCAGAAGGAGAAGACAGTAATGTGGCGGAAGAAGAAAAAAATGACATTTCTCGTTCTCTGTTTCAGCATCAATCCTCTGATATGAACTAATGATGGCTTTCACATAGGCTTTTCCCTTTAGAGATTTCTTAGTGTCCAATGGAAAGCATACATCAGATTTGTGCAGGTCGGGTTCTTCTATGACTTTTAAGAGTCTCAACTGATTCTGTAAATTACACCCTAGTTGGGTGATACTTTTACCACTTCTCACTGCAGGCGCGCTCTCTAATATCCATTTTGAATGTAATATTATAGATATCCATGCCTGTTTATGTCAAAATTACTTATATTGTCAATGTTTGATTGTCTAGTTGTTGGTGATGCGTCCATATCAGGGACAGAGGCCACTCCCGTTCCTCCAGGTATGTTTATATATTATATAGGGCATGTATATTGATTTAGAATGCTATATCATAAATATACACACATTTCTTTTGCTCTTAGTCGTCCAACTCATTATCATGGGCTGCTTGATGAGATTAGATTTGCGCCTGATGATCTACAAGAGCTTGTTCACTCCCTGTCATATGTGTAAGCAGCGCTATATGCGAGTTTACCTTGTTAGTATGTATGTACTGAAATTAATTAATATTATTCAAATTTTGATACATGCAGATACCAGAGGAGCACATCTTCTATCTCTGTAGGTAAGGCTTTGAATTTGTTGATTTTGGTGTTTCTTGTCAATTTTATAGACCAGTATGTGCTAAATATAATGTTCTGACAGTTGCTAGGGGGAAGGCAACATTCGAGGCTGCTGACCCCAGTCCTGGACGCCGCACACGGACGGCACCACGGAGGTTGGGAGAGAGGCCGAGGACTAGGCTCTAGCAGGGCCCATATGAGGTTGGACTCCACCCCGGTGGTTACTTCCTCCTTCTCCAGTGAGCGACATATCAATCATGAACTGGATAGCTTGAGGGCCAGCGTTCAGGAGTTGAAGGAGATGCTGGTATGTATACTACTTTATAGTAAAATATCATTTCATATTATATACATATCAACATATCCATAATTAGTACGTAGCTTGAGCTTTTTTGGTTTTAGACTTAAGTTTGATTAATCATACATACATATGTAATTGAAATAAACAACGCTTTTCCAAACTAGATATCCAAACAGGGTTTCGAAATAACTTAATAATGATACGAATTCGAATAATAAACAGTTCTTACACGCTTCTTACACACGTTATATCCAGACGCGACAGGGTAGATCGGCCGAGCCTCCACACGCAACTCCTTCGGCTGCGGCTCCGCAAGCCACTACATCGGCTGCGGTTCCGCAGACAGCTCATGTAGCTCCACCGCCCACTCAGACTCCCGCAGCCGCGGCTCCGCAAGCGACTACCTCGACGGCGGCTGCGCAGACCACATGCCGCTCAGACTCCCGCTCGCGACAAATTGCATAGTTTATTGACCGAGGAGCAGGCGCGCGTTATTCTATCGTTATTCAGAGGTGGAGCTGGACCGAGCTAGGGTAGATTTTTGGTTCTTTTTTTTTGAAACATGTATTTATTTATATCATACACATTGTACTATATTTTGAAACGATATTGATATTGGTTTGTATTTATATCATATTCAGTTTTTGGGTTTCTTTTGTATATTATATATATGCGTGAGATGTCATTATGAATACTGCAATATATGATTTGATTGATGTATATATTATTGTGCACAGGGCGGGAAAAATCAAACAGCCCATTTTTTAAAAAAAATTTCAGATAATATGTACCTACGGATTAATCCGTAGGCAAACATGTTACCCCTACGGATATCGCCGTAGGGGCAAAATATCAGCAGTAACTGATATTTCACCCAGATCTCAGTACCAGGGGGTTGGGAAAGCCCCTACGGATATATCCGTAGGGGCCACTGACTCTCCCCTACGGCTTTATCCGTAGGGGCTACATATCAGGAATCCTGAATTTATGCCCCTACGGAAACGTACCTACGCATATATCCGTAGGGGGTAGTACATGCCCCGACGGGTATATCCGTAGGGCAAAGTAATTTATTAAAATAAACCGTAAATAATATAAAATCTTATACCCTACGGATTAATCCGTAGGGGCTACAGGACCTACACAGATATCCGTCGGGGCAAGAATTTGCCCGTAGGGGCAAGTTCAGGGCCTCAACTTGCACCTGCGGCCTTTGCACCTACGGGGTATCTTTTCGCCCCTACGTATATATCCGTAGGGGCAGAGGGTTGCCCCTACGGATAAATCCGTAGGGGCAACCCCTATTTGTAGTAGTGGTAGGAGGGGGGTGACCATTAGCACATAAAGAAAAGCATGAGTCAAAGATAACACCTTGCATCAAATTAATGCATACAAATGAATCATCAAAACCTAGTCATCATAACATTAAAAGCACATTTAATGCACTAATGACTCACTAGCCACCTCATCATCCTAGTCACCATCTAGATGCTTCTAGAACCTTCCACACTCATCAAGAAAAGATAAATCCGTCTTTAACCGAATGATAAAGACGGGTGATAGAAAACTGGAAACTGGAAACTTCCAAAAGCGATCCTGAAACGAATTTCAGGATAACCCCGTAACAGTATAAACATACCCGCATTTGTATTACGACCGAATACAAATGCAACTGAGACAAAGATATTATATCTACACAATATAATACTCGGATCCGGCTTAAACCAAAGCCCACCAGTATTATCTGCCCGAAATATGACACGTGCGTAAACACACGTGCATTTTCTGAACCCTGCCATAAAACCATACGGCCTCTACAACGTTTCGCCCGAACTTGGGAAACTGTCTGTGGGGGACTCTAATGACTCATCAACACACTGGCACTAGGTATAACCACTAGCACGTTAGAGGTACTAGCTGTACGTAACGGTTGCCTATGTATTGATTGGAAGGGAAGCTGACGAGCAAACTCATCCAGAAACCCTACTGAGCCTAACAGTGACAATATACATACAGTCCGGTCCGTTCGTCTATGAGTATCGCATATCTGCCTATGGGGATGGTAGCGTCAGACCCCCATTAGCGGTATAAGTCGTGTCAGAGAGTGGCCCGGAACACCCTGAGATACTACTGGAGTACCTACCAGTAAATCTCCTGCCTCGGCCGAGGGCTTTGTGTAATGGCTCTCCTAGACACAGCGCGATCTCACCCCCATTACCAGGAGAGACGAATCCCCTGCCGATCCGCTCACTTGCCTCCATGTGGCTCGGGACTGTACCCAAAAAAGACCTGTTTGCACGACTCCTTTGAGCCGTGGTAGGGTAGAAATCAAAGCACAGTGAGAACTCACACGAGACAAATGATGACCTCAGGTCGATGAACTAACCTGTACACATGTCACCTGGAAATTGCTATCTTACGATATGTATAATACCAACTAGCATGTTCCCGGCGAGTCCTGTCCGGTGTACTCATAACCTAATGAGCACCTGTATACATCTTAGGTGATCCAACTGACACCAGTCGCTTGTGAGACCGGCCACTGCCCCTCGTCGGGGTCTCGTCTGTATACACTAGTCTACTCTGGAGTATCGATGCCCTTGATTGTTAGAGTACGTGCGTGTTCAAGTTTTAGTTTAAATACCGCAATCAAGACGGTTTCGCTTGTAGCTAGCCGGTTGAGTACGGGTCGTCCGCAGGGAGATGGGAGTCTTTTTCAATGTGTTTTAACGAGTTAAGTCCGGTTGTTCGGATTTTGTTTGTGATTATCTAAGTGTTGAGTTGATATTTAAAGCGAGCTTGTTAGGGTTAGGATTAGGTTAGTTTGAGTTAGGAGTCTCCACCTCTTTCGTTGCCCCTCTTAATATCGGTGTTACGGTAATCGGCAACAACGGGGATTAGCACGACTAGGAAGGAACTTGCGAGTATAAGCTAGGCTTTCCAACGCATAAGTCCTTCCTTTTGGTGTTTGTCCGTCCGTTCTTGGCTCTTAGCTATAACCTCCGGTTAATTCAACCACAACCGGTCTCACTACGGAATCACCGCTATCATGTAGGATAGGGTGCCGTAAGGAGCGGATTGTGGTTCAATTAACGGGAGTCGATTTAAGCTGTTGGGCAAGGAAAGAGTGAGAGAGATTTCCTTCTCTCAAACTTCCCTTATCCTACCCTAACAAGTATAAAACTACTCACGCTTCATGATACGGAAAAACAAAACAAAACAAAAGAGGAAGATAGAAAGAAGGAGATTAGAAGAATACGACTAGCTATTTGCGACCTCACCTTGGCGAGGATCGAGCGTAAGCATCATTGTCGTATGTAAGGATAAAGAAAAAGAGAGAAGAAAGAAACAACAAGAAAATAACAACAACTACTTAACGAATTAAAATTACAACAATTAACAAAATAAAGAGACAAGCATGATAATAAATGGTTCTTCTTTATTCATCACTCTTCACTCACAAGCTCACTACAAGTTTAATGGAGAAGAGGTGAGAAGAAGAAGAAGAAACACACTAAACTTAGCAAAATGAAAATACAAGAATGGACCCTTTCCTTCACAAAGTTCTGGGCTATTTATAGGCCAAAAAATGAAAACCTAGGGCAACCACCAGAACCCACATGCAAAGACAAAAATACCCCTGGAAAAGTTTTTCCTTCCGTCACTATACGGCCGCGGATCCGCGGCCTAGACCCCCTATTGGCCGCGGATCCGCGGCCCTTTAGATGAGTTGGGTCCTCTTCTTTTTTGTGCTTCCCTGTTCTTCAGTGTACATAATTCTGGTACATGTATTTTATCAATTTGGCTCCACGATTTTTTCAGAATTTCTGTTGAGGGAAAGGTGGACTTTTTGTCAAGATTTGGCATGATTGCCTTGAGCTCCGCGTAGATTTCTTGGATCTTGAGCTGCCATTGAGCCTTATGCCTGAAAATGACATTGATTTGACATTTTGTCTTCCAAAACTGGTATCTGGCAACATACGGATGAAGAGCGGAGACCGTGTTTTGTCTGTGGTTGGCAGGAACCCGGATTTTGTCGTGTTTTCCATGAATTTCACCGTTTTAGAACCGAGAACCTGTATCCTGCAATTGACTAGCAAACACGGCTCAAGAGTATCTACGGATATGCAATGTGATAAAAATTGAGCGGTATGAAAATGCAAAAATCTGATATGAACAAATACCCCCAAACTTATCATTTGCTGGTCCCGAGCAAAGCCAATTTATTCACAAAAAATTTCCTAACCTCACTTTCGCAGGGAACGCGATTGCACTGAGCATGTGCAACAAGCCGTAAAACCTCTAGGTGTCCCTAGAAGGAGGAGTGTTATCTCCTGAGGGTTTTCAGCGGATACTACCCATAAAATCCGGTCAAGTTGGTTTTGCAAAATAACTAAGATTCAAACCCTAAAGTTTTGTTTAAGAAAATAACAATTCTATAATCCTAAGTCTAGACTATCGAACCTTTATTTTTCACACCTCGCTTCTTATTTAACTACAGATTTTATATGTCTTTACGTGCAGCGCGTATAGTGTCGTTAAGTTCCAGAAGGATCGATTAAAGTCATCATGTCGCACAATAAAGCCCAGATAACAATTTTAAAAGGATCACATAAGTTTTATAAAGAGTTAAGCATTTTTCAAGTTTCGTTTTCTAGTAAGGTTTCAACTTTAGAATTTCTATCTTCCTTAACAGGAAACTAAGTCGTATTTTTCACTCCACCTTTTTCTTGTTTTCATTTCATACACACCTCTGTGAACGTGCAATAGTCTTTATCATAGAATAAAACCTTCATATCTCCGTTAATTTTTTTTATAAAAGCCTGTCTTTTATCAAGATTATTCACACACAAAGAACCGTTAGGAATTTTAACTCGGAGAGAACACTTGCTTGACTTTGTTTTAACCTGGACTTTCTAGGCTTCTTAGCGAGCTTTGGGCCAATGCACCCAAACCAGTTGGTTTTAGGGCATTAGGTGTAGAAACACCCCAGCGGACTTAATTACTCAAGTTACCTAGGTCCAAAAACAAAAGACAGTTTGGCGTGAAAATCAGATGATTTAATACGAACGGAGATATAACCGGCAGTTCAATTATTTTTTGGATAAAAGACGTGTTTAGTGGGTTTGGTGTGTAATCATTCCAATCAAGTTTCAGATGGGTTATTTTTCAGACTTAGCTCCAATTACGGCATCAATAACATTCCTTCATATTCGCTTTACTTCATAAACTATTCTTGACATTACTTATTTCAGAACAAACCTATTTGATCCTCAGAAAATCATTTATCTGTTTAAAAGTTTAAACATGAAAGACTTGTCATCTAATTCCCAAAATTCACGACACGTGTAGTGTGATGTAAAGACTTATATCAGGTATAGTTAACTTCAAAGGAGAGTTATCTTTCAGGTTTTCAAAATCTAAACATAAGATTTAGTTATTCCTATTTTTTCAAACAAAAACCGTCGAAATGTTGAATCAAAGTTCTTCCACAAGCTAACTTGACAAAAAAGTTTTTATATTTTTTTAGAAAATTTTCAGATTTTTATGGATTTTATGGATTTAATATGCAGATGCAAAATATACATATGAATGCGAAGGTAAGAAATGCGTACCGAGCGTACCCCCAAACTTAAACTGGACAGTGTCCTCACTGTCGTAGCATGAAGAGAGCAGTTGGAATGTTCAAAATTGTCGGTTAGTGATACACAATTTTTATTTTTTTTTGTTTTTAAAGAAAAGAAAAAGAATATACACAAATATATACAAAATGGTTTGTACATACCCCCAAACTTATTTGGAACAGTGTCCGCTGCTCATGGCAGGATAACCGAAGTTTGGAGGTAGGCAGAGGAAGATCATGCAGGGTAAACCGGCTCCTAAGAACAGGAGCTCCTCTGTTGGTTCGGCGCTAAGGTACGGTTTGCATCGGTGTCCATTTACCTTGAAGAGTGAACCGTCCTTTGGATTTTCCAAATCCACAGCGCCCTGCGGATACACATTCCGCACAAAATACGGCCCTTTCCAGCGAGATCTGAACTTTCCAGGATGGAAGTGAAGTCGGGTGTCGTAAAGCAATACCTGCTGACCAGGTACGAAGGTTTTGCGCAAAAGGTGTTTATCGTGAAACACCTTCGTTCGATTCTTAACGACAACCGCGTTATCGTAAGCCTCATCCCTAAGCTCGTTCAGTTCATTCAACTGCAGCTTCCGATGGCTGCCCGCGTCCTCGATAGACAGATTCAGCTCCTTTATCGCCCAAAATGCGCGATGCTCGATTTCGACAGGTAGGTGGCAGGCTTTTCCGTACACAAGCCGATAGGGAGACATGCCAAGGTCGGTCTTATAAGCGGTTCTAAATGCCCAAAGGGCATCAGTGAGTTTCAGCGACCAATCCTTACGGTTCTTGGAAACCGTCTTCTCCAGTATCTGCTTGATTTGCCGATTTGAAACTTCGGCCTGCCCGCAGGTTTGGGGGTGGTAGGGCGTAGAGAGCTTATGATTGATGGAATACTTCCGCATCAAGGCCTCGAAAGTCCTATTGCAGAAATGACTTCCATTGTCGCTAATGATCGCTCGGGGGTGCCCAAACCGGGAGAAAATGTTTTCTTTAAGGAACCTAACGACAACCTTGTTGTCGTTAGTCCGGCTGGGCACAGCCTCGACCCATTTAGAGACGTAATCAACAGCTAGAAGGATGTACAAGTTTCCGAAAGAGCTGGGAAACGGCCCCATGAAATCTATCGCCCAAACATCGAAAATCTCCACAACCAAGATCGGTTGGAGCGGCATCTCGTTCCTCCGGGATATCCGGCCCATGTGTTGGCACCGGGAGCAAGTGTTGCAATAGTCGTGAGCGTCTTTGAAAAGTTGTGGCCAGTAGAAACCACATTGCAAGATCTTCTCAGCTGTCTTTCTGGGCCCAAAATGCCCGCCACACGCTTGATCATGGCAAAATGACAGCACACTCTTGAATTCCTCATCAGGGACACACCGACGAATAATCTGGTCGGGACAGTACTTGAACAAGTAGGGTTCGTCCCAGTAAAAGTGTTTTACTTGGGATAAGAAGCGAAGTCTGTCCTGACTTGACCATTCGGTCGGTAGTAATCCCGTGGCCAAATAGTTCACAATATCTGCGAACCAGGGTTCGCAAGATACTGTCAAGAGTTGTTCATCCGGGAAAACGTCGTTAATTGGAATTGGAAGCGAAGGCGAAGAAGGAAGTCGTGAGAGATGGTCGGCAACTACGTTTTCACATCCTCTTTTATCCTTAATGACAAGGTCAAACTCTTGAAGCAAGAGGATCAAACGTATTAACCGAGATTTTGCATCTTTCTTCGCAAAAAGATGGCGCAGAGCTGAATGGTCTGTGTAGACAATGACTGGAGAGCCGATGAGGTAGGGCCTGAACTTTTCTAAAGCAAATACAACAGCTAAGAATTCCTTCTCAGTTGTTGTATAGTTAAGTTGGGCGTCGTTCAGGGTTCGGCTCGCGTAATAGATTACGTGCGGCATCTTGTTGATGTGATGTCCAAGGACAGCACCAATGGCAAAGTCGGATGCATCGCACATAATCTCGAATCGGTGCGTCCAGTCAGGTGAAGAAAGAACGGGAGCAGAAGTGAGTGAGCGTTTCAATGATTCGAATGCAGTGACACAGCTCGAGTTGAAGTCGAATGGTGTGTCTTTGGCCAGCAAAAGAGTCAAGGGCCTAGCAATCTTGCTAAAGTCCTTGATAAACCGTCTATAGAAACCGGCTTGGCCAAGGTAGGCTCAGATATCTCTGACGCATCGGGGAGGAGGCAGATTGGAAATGACCTCAATCTTTGCTTTGTCAACCTCTATGCCATTTTGCGAGATGATATGTCCTAAGACAATACCTTCGCGCACCATGAAGTGGCATTTCTCCCAGTTCAAAGTGAGATTCTTGTCCTTACATCGGGTAAGGACAGCGTCAAGATGCAGCAAACACTCGTTGAAGGAATCGCCGAAGATGGAGAAGTCATCCATGAAAATCTCCAGAAATTTTTCCACCATGTCCGAGAAAATTCCCATCATACACCGCTGGAAGGTAGCGGGCGCATTGCATAGCCCAAAGGGCATGCGTCGATATGCAAACGTGCCGAAAGGACAAGTGAAAGTGGTCTTGTCCTGGTCTTTTTCGGCGATGGGAATTTGATTATAGCCAGAGTAGCCATCAAGAAAACAATAGTACTCATGTCCGGCCAATCGTTCCAGCATCTGGTCAATGAAAGGTAGCGGAAAGTGGTCTTTCCGCGTTGCGGCGTTGAGTTTTCTGTAATCAATGCAAACTTGCCACCCAGTTTGGGTGCGAGTAGGGATTAACTCGTTCGCCTCGTTGGTTATGACCGTAATGCCCAACTTCTTGGGGACAACGTGAATGGGGCTAACCCACTGGCTATCAGAGATAGGGTAAATGATACCACTATCTAGACATTTGACGATCTCCTTCTTCACAGCCTCCTTCATGACTGGATTAAGACGTCTTTGTGGATCCCGGGCTGGTTTGGCATCATCCATCAGATGAATGTGATGCTCAACGATGAGGGGACTAATCCCCTTGATGTCCGCCATGGACTAGCCAAAAGCTTGCATGTTGCTATGCAAGACCGCGAGAAGGGCTTTCTCTTGCTCGGGAGCTAGAGAAGCCGAGATGATGACAGGGAGGGTCTCGTTCTCACCTAAGTAAGCGTACTTAAGGTGAGACGGCAAAGGCTTGAGTTCGAGCGTTGGAGGTGAAACGATAGAAGGAAAGATTGGTGCAAAGGTTTCGAACTCAAAGGACTCCAGCAAAGGTTCAAAGCGAGTGTAGGCAACCGAGTTGGATGGTTCAGGTAACTCATCCGGAAAGTCGAAGGATTCAAACTCGGGTTGTGCGCAGCTAAGATCGTTTGAAAACGTGAAACACTCGTAGTCGTTGTCGGGCGCAGAAACAGCGGCAGGTTCGAAGAGAAACGCACTAGTGGCGTCAAGATTATCGTGTTCAAACAGAAACTCCTCGAATTCACACTCTTCCGGGGTGATCTCCTGGATCGAGCAGACGTCCAGTATATGAGAATTAGGTTCGGCGGGCTGATTCCCCAACCTAAAAATGTTGAGTTCAATCGTCATGTTTCCAAAAGAGAGGTTCATCGAACCATTGCGACAATTGATCACAGCATTTGAGGTTGCGAGAAATGGGCGACCGAGTATCACCGGAATTTGATTCCGGGGGTTAGCTACAGGCTGTGTATCTAATACAATGAAGTCAACGGGGAATATGAAGTCCCCGACTTTTATCAACACATCCTCTAGCTCACCCCTAGGATGGGTGATTGATCGGTCGGCCATTTGGAGAGTGCAGTGCGTGGGTTTCAGCTCTCCGACGCCTAATTGCTCGTATACTGAATACGGAAGCAAGTTAACACTGGCACCAAGATCTAATCATGCGCGGTTGATGTTCTTATTCCCAATGGTAATTGAAATCGTAGGACAGCCAGGGTCCTTCCGTTTTTGTGGTAAAGATTGGGTAAGAGCATCACTCACAGCACTAGCCAAGAAAACTTTCTTTGGTACCTGAGACTTCCTCTTTTTCGTGCACAAGTCCTTTAAGATTTTCGCGTAAGACGGGACTTGTTGGACAACATCTAAAAGAGGAATGTTAATGTTAACTTGCTTAAATAACTCCAGAATCTTCTCCATTTGTGGATTTTGTTTGTTAGACCTCAACCGGTTTGGAAATGGAACATTTTGAAAATTGGTTGAGTCTAATGCTGGAGGAGGAGATTGTGGAGTTGGAACGGATCCCAGAATAGGTGTCTTCGTGGAGTGAGAAGTGGGTCCGTTCAGAGCAGAAGAAGAGGAAGGAGAGCCTTGTGAAGAACGGAGAATAGGCTCAGAAGACGAGGAAGAAGAAGAAGAAGAAGCGGCGGCCGGGGTGTCATCGTTGATCCGTTTGCCAATGTTGTTTTGCAGCATCCTCCCCGATCTCAGTGTAGTCACGGTACTCACATTATGGTTTTGTTGTTCAAGAGCAACATGTGCATTATGTGGGTGACCGGGATTTGGAAGTGGCTGGGACGGGAGCTTCCCCTTCTCTCGCTCGCTCAAGGCCGCGTTCAGCTGTGCAATCTGGGCCTCGATGGTCTTGATGCTTTGCCCGTGTGCGGCAGTGTGTTGCACTAAAGATTGAATCGAAGACTGAATGTTGGCGGTGGATTGAGTCGATTGTTTAACAAACGCCTCCAGACTTCGCTCGAGCGAGGAAACCTTATCGTTGTTTGACGGAACAAAGTTGTTTGGTGGAAAAGAGTTGTTGGGTGCAAAGTTGTTTGTCTGGTTTTGGAAAGGCTGGGGTTGGAAGGGCTGCTGATATTGATGTTGAGTTTGTTGTGGCGCTTGTTGTTGCGGTAGAGGGGCCCTTTGGAAATTGTTGCCTTGGAATTGATTCTGATTCCAGGCGAAATTGGGGTGGTTCCTCCAACCGGGATTGTAGGTGGAAGAGTATGGATCATTCCTCGGTCTTTGCTGGAAGGCAGCATTAACCTGATCCTGTCCTTGCGAGGGTGGATTGTAAGGACACTCTTCGGTCAAGTGAGAAGGATCGGAACAACAAGCGCAGATGGTACGAAGGGGGAGAACAGGGGTTGGGGCAGGAGCAGAAAATTTGCTCTCTATCGCTTCAAGCTTTCTTGTTATTGCAGCCATTTCAGCTTTCATCGCAATAGAGACATCAAGTTGGTGGATTCCTACCCTAGACTGACCGGTAGAAGTGGAGGTAGAAGAAGAAGTCGGTCTGGTGCTCTCCCACTGTAGCGTTTGCTCCGCAAGGTCGTCAAAGAACTGCCACGCTTCCTCGTCAGATTTCGATAGGAAGTGGCCCTGACAGATGGTTTCCAGCAACTGCTTCGTTGCTGGGTTCAGTCCCTCGTATAAGGTTTGGCAGAGCTGCCATTTCTCTATACCGTGGTGAGGACACTGAACAAGAAGGTTTTTGTACCGGTCAAAGCACTTCCAGAAGGGTTCAGAAGGAAGCTGGGAGAATTGGTTGATTTCATTTCGAATTCTTGCGGTCTTATGATTTGGATAGAATTTTTTCAGAAACGCTTTAACAAACTCGTCCCAGCTGGTGATTGAGTGGGAAGCGGTGCTATACAGCCATTTTTCAGCGAGATCGCATAAAGTGAACGGAATGACCCGTAGACGTATAGCATCGTCCGACAGCTGGGTTGTTTTCATCATGGCACAGACGTTTTGAAATTTATTGATGAAGATATAGGCATCTTCAGATTCAAGCCCATGAAAACGTGGAAGCATGTTGATGAAATGGTGCTTAATTTCAAAGTTGTCCCCATTGGCCGGAGGAAGAGAAAGGCAGGTGGGAAGTGCAGAACGGGTGGGGTAGAAACGATCCTGGAGCGCAATTCGCTGCGGCACTACAACAGGCGGAGGTGGTGGGATATTGGTCTCCGTAGGAGGTGGAGCCAATCCAGCGGTGGTCAAAGAGATGTTCGGATTAAATCCCGACATCGCGGAAGAAGAGGTTGGTGAAGGTGAAGGTGAAGATGAAGATGTATGAACAGAATTCCGGTCAACGTCGGAGTTGGCCGGCAAAGGAAGGGGTGAAAGAGGAGTGGACGGAGTATCGACTTCGGAGTCGATCGCGTAGTCGGTAGCGACTAACGTAACGCGGACTAGACGGGCGCTAGTGTCCCGAGTCCAAGCGGACATACACTAAACGAGTTTAGTATAGTCAAAGCGGAGAAGGTGAGGGTAAGAAAACGTCAAAGGAGAAAGGCGACGGGTGGTGGGTTATGGAATTGGCGACAAAAGGGCAAGTTTTTATAAAAGTTTTTGATTTTTTCTCTTTTTTTTTTAGAAAGATTTTTACAAAAATATGTACGGAAATACGGCTTAAGCAATCACAAACAAGATATGCACAATCACACCTAGATCTAGGGTAACCTAGGTCTACTAGACCTGCTCCTGAACTTGATTGTCGAAGTTAAACAGTGTCGAGAAACGGGCTTAAAAATACACTGATCACGAGGCCAGGTAAGTGCAGAGATAAGGGGAGGTTTTCCAACGCTTTCGCGAAGTTCCTTAATTAAATAACCCTTTCTCTTTCGGCGGTTGCGCCTTTAACACTTTCCTAGACACCCCGTAAACAATATACGGTTAAGCGAGATTCTAAACACGGTTTATCTTCTCCTAATGAGCGTGAAGTCCTTAGGGCTGAAGTCTAGTATTTTTTAATTTACAATGGACAATGCATATGCTTTAGTGATTTTTGGGGTCCTGGGAAGGGTGATGAAATCCCCACCCAATCTGGATTGGTTTCAAGCCCCTTAAGTCCGTATTAAAGAAATGCAAAGCAGTAACAAATCAACTGCAAACAATTTTTTATTTTGCGGCGCAAAGAATCCTGCACAAGAACAGTTTATTGGAAAGGGGAGAAGAATTTGCGCAAAGAAATCTGCAGAAAACACAGTTCAGTGGAGTCCAGAGGAGTGGAGAGGAGCAGAGAGACTTACAGAGAGAGTTTGGCAGCCCAAGGGCACCAAGTGGCCGCGGATCCGCGGCCTAAGCCCTCTATTGCCGCGGATCCGCGGCAGGAACAGTGAGTTGGGCCATCAATTTTGGTTCAGGTGCTGTTCTGGGTCTCCTCTGCTTGTCTGGATGTGTGGAATTCTGATGTGCTCACTGTATCTGCTCCAGATTTTGACAGTAGACCGGATGCTTCGTTTTGTCCGTCGCGGTGTAGCCGCGAAATGTGGGTCTATCTTCCCATGTCTTTGGCACTGTACTTGAACTCCGTATTATCCGACGTCTTTGGCGTCGATCTTGAACTTCGTATTTTCCTGCACACTTGCACAAAAGCTAATCAAAAATAACAAGATGATTTTTTTTTACAAAATATATATATATATATTTTTTTTTGTGTTTTGTTTATACTTACAAATTAACCCGAAATTACACAAGGAAATAAACTACCGTCTCCCCGGCAACGGCGCCATTTGATTATTAGAGTACGTGCGTGTTCAAGTTTTAGTTTAAATACCGCAATCAAGACGGTTTCGCTTGTAGCTATCCGGTTGAGTACGGGTCGTCCGCAGGGAGATGGGAGTCTTTTTCAATGTGTTTTAACGAGTTAAGTCCGGTTGTTCGGATTTTGTTTGTGATTATCTAAGTGTTGAGTTGATATTTAAAGAGAGCTTGTTAGGGTTAGGATTAGGTTAGTTTGAGTTAGGAGTCTCCACCTCTTTCGTTGCCCCTCTTAATATCGGTGTTACGGTAATCGGCAACAACGGGGATTAGCACGACTAGGAAGGAACTTGCGAGTATAAGCTAGGCTTTCCAACGCATAAGTCCTTCCTTTTGGTGCTTGTCCGTCCGTTCTTGGCTCTTAGCCATAACCTCCGGTTAATTCAACCACAACCGGTCTCACTACGGAATCACCGCTATCATGTAGGATAGGGTGCCGTAAGGAGCGGATTGTGGTTCAATTAACGGGAGTCGATTTAAGCTGTTGGGCAAGGAAAGAGTGAGAGAGATTTCCTTCTCTCAAACTTCCCTTATCCTACCCTAACAAGTATAAAACTACTCACGCTTCATGATACGGAAAAACAAAACAAAAGAGGAAGATAGAAAGAAGGAGATTAGAAGAATACGACTAGCTATTTGCGACCTCACCTTGGCGAGGATCGAGCGTAAGCATCATTGTCGTATGTAAGGATAAAGAAAAAGAGAGAAGAAAGAAACAACAAGAAAATAACAACAACTACTTAACGAATTAAAATTACAACAATTAACAAAATAAAGAGACAAGCATGATAATAAATGGTTCTTCTTTATTCATCACTCTTCACTCACAAGCTCACTACAAGTTTAATAGAGAAGATGTGAGAAGAAGATGAAGAAACACACTAAACTTAGCAAAATGAAAATACAAGAATGGACCCTTTCCTTCACAAAGTTCTGGGCTATTTATAGGCCAAAAAATGAAAACCTAGGGCAACCACCAGAACCCACATGCAAAGACAAAAATACCCCTGGAAAAGTTTTTCCTTCCGTCACTATACGGCCGCGGATCCGCGACCTAGACCCCCTATTGGCCGCGGATCCGCGGCCCTTTAGATGAGTTGGGTCCTCTTCTTTTTTGTGCTTCCCTGTTCTTCAGTGTACATAATTCTGGTACATGTATTTTATCAATTTGGCTCCACGATTTTTCCAGAATTTCTGTTGAGGGAAAGGTGGACTTTTTGTCAAGATTTGGCATGATTGCCTCGAGCTCCGCGTAAATTTCTTGGATCTTGAGCTGCCATTGAGCCTTGTGCCTGAAAAAGACATTGATTTGACATTTTGTCTTCCAAAACTGGTATCTGGCAACATACGGATGAAGAGCGGAGACCGTGTTTTATCTGTGGTTGGCAGGAACCCGGATTTTGTCGTGTTTTCCATGAATTTCACCGTTTTAGAACCGAGAACCTGTATCCTGCAATTGACTAGCAAACACGGCTCAAGAGTATCTACGGATATGCAATGTGATAAAAATTGGGCGGTATGAAAATGCAAAAATCTGATATGAACAGCCCTGTCTCGAAACTCCCACGACTAGGGACACTTTAAGGATGTGCTTATAGACCTCAGCTCCCACGTATATGATCGCCATCATACTGCTGGCAGTCAAGCAAGAATCCTATGGGCTCTATCATCATACAATAGTGAACTAAAGCATATATACGATGATAAAGACAAACCAGATAGCATACAATCATCTCGAGCAAGACTGTCATATCGGTATAGGCCCTGCCTTAATCATTGCAATCACGTACCTGCGATCTAATAATTGACTTTGAGGGCACTATATCCAACACCACAACCACAACACAATACAGAACATCAACGTCAATGTCACGTTCGCAAACCTGTCTAAAAGTCATATAGCAATTAGAAGAGTTGTACCACTCTAATGACATTCACGATCGCAGATAGTAATGTATGTACTGAAAACTATGACATTAGAATTCCGCACGTAATTAGCAAACTAAACCAATTTCCAAAACTATGAAAAAACAGTGAGTTAAAGTTCAAAAAACCGACCGTTTCAAGCCAATTCGAAAGTCCGAATCAAAACGAAACGCGCCCGAACCTTCACGGGGAGTTAGAGCACGAAATTAACTTCGAGTCGGGGGGCCTAGTGCTAGTTATATGTATGCCCTAAAGGCCATTACTGTAAATGCGATGTATATTATAGTGGATGCTTGGACATATATAGGGATGACTTTCTTGCTCGACATGATAGTATGTTATCTGGTTGCACTTTATCTTAACATGTACAATAAATGTCTCTCTATTATATGTTGATAAAGCCTTTAGGATGAGTGCTTGACTACCAGGATTATGATGCAGATCATATTAGTGGGGCAGAGGTAGTCGGTAAGTACATCATTCAACTGTTCCTAGTCGTGGGGGTATCGAGATGGGGCATCGATATTCCAGAGTAGACTAGCGTATACGCTTCTCGACCCATATGATGGGCAATGGATGATCCCATATCCATTGGTGTTTGACATCAGAGAAGGTATACGGGTGCTCAGTGGAGACTGGGTACACTGAACGGACTCGCCGAGAACTCCTAGATGGTATTATACCTATCGTCAGATAGCAGTTCTCTGGTGACACTGGTATAGGTTAGTCTGTCGACCTGAGATCGTCATAGAGTCTTGTGTGATTCCCACTTTGCTTTGATTTCCACCTTACCATGTTCAAGAGATCGTACAAAATGGTGGTTTTTGGGTACAGTCCCGAGTCACATAGAGCCAATGAGCGATAAGAGGGGATTCGTCTCTCCCGGTATTGGGGATTGATGTTGCGCTATGCTTGATTGGCCATAACAGGAAATCCCTGGCCAGGGTTGCTGAGATCTACTGGTAAGTGTTATCAGTAGTTTCTCAAACCGTTATGGACCTTGCATCGGCATGACTTATCAGGCTATTGGGGTCTGACGTTATACCACCCCCAGGCAGTGATATGCGACATATCTGACGAAGAGACCGGACTGTACGGAAGTGTTACTGATTGGATTTGCAGGAGTATGAGCAGGCTTTCTTGTTGATCTTCTGATCGCTCAATACCCAGGTGGCTGTTACGTTTAGCAGACTACTTGCAGATTGTGGGTGTTTGATATGATCATCACCTACTGACGGCGTATTGACGAGTCTTTAGAGTCCTACACAGAGGTTTCCTGGTTCATGCGAAATGAAGTAGGAGCACATATGTGATATGTGCGGGACCGAGATTAATGCGCGTATGTGATACCGCATTCTATTCTCGCGATATATGATATCGGACGGTTATATGTGATATAGCCGGGTTATCGGATTAAGTGTTGATTCGATAAGTTGATTCATTTGATATTAGTCGGTTGTATGTGATATAGCCGGATTATTAAATCTAGTGTTGATTTGATAATTTAATATATAATTATATATTTGATATATTAACTTACATTAACTAATATTAGCTCACTTAAAAATTTCTTTTTCTCACTTGTGTGCATATAGTATATATGTGATATATATTAATGTACATTTTATTTCTGTCATGCTTGATGCCACATGCTTCATGGGTGTATAAGACTCACACCATGCTTGATATAATGAATGGTTTTATTTATTTAAAGTTAATCAAAATTAGATGGAAATTGGTTTAATGGTTGAAGCTTGGAGAAGCTTGTGGAATCATTGACCAAGTCCACTAATTTTGTTTTACTTATAGATATTTAATAACCAAACCATTATTGATTAGCCATGGTTTATTCTCTATATGAGTTAGTGTATGACACTAACTCACCCATGGTTGCTATTCTCATCTCATGAGTTTCATTCTCATCTCCACTTCATCTTCTTCTTCCTCATTCAAAAGCTTGCTAGCTTTTGAAATGGTGAAGAAATATTGTGAGAAAAATAAATCTAAAGTGAGCCCAATTACTACTTCATTATCCTCTACTATATTAGCCATTTAGTTTAGGGTGTTTTCTTCACTAATCTACCATTAATAAAGAGGTAGCATGAGCTTGAGTCTCCTCGACGTAGATCATCTTCGGCCTCGAAGATTTCGAGCAAACTTGTTCATTTCTTCATGTGAACCCTTACTAGAGTTCGGGTGTTCACTACTTGGAGCGAAGGGACTACTACACGGAGCTTTAGAAGAGAAGGACCGATCTTCAAAGGTTGTATTCCTCATTCACTTAGATGTAAAGATGTTTACATTGTTGGTTCGTATAAATCTCTGATTCTAGGTTAGGGTTCTTTAGTACGGCAAATTTTTGAAAATGGCATGCACAATACCTCCCGAAACCTTGCTGTCGTGCTAGGTAACCCTACACCTAGAGGGGGTACCCCACCCCCAAGGCCACCACGAGGTGGCCAGGGGGTGAGGCAGACCCGAAACTGCCCAAGGTGGGGCAGTTTCGGGCCCCCACCACCAAGACCATAGTCACATTATTCGCGAATTATTCGGCGAATTCGGGAATAATTCGTGAATTTTTGATCAGCCGATTAAATCTCCGATTTAATCTCCGTTGCCGAATGGGCCAAATAATTCGCGAATAATTCACGAATTATTTGAAAAAACATCAAATAATTCAAAAAACAGCGAATAATTCACAAAATCAAAACATAGCGTATCATATATTAATTTCTTGCTCGAAATCCTTTCCAAACATTTTCCGAACACTTGCCGAATCTTTCCCGAATACCTGCCGATTTTTTCCGAATAGTTCTCCGAATCTGTATTTTCGACCTCGCCGAATTATACCCAAACGACGAATTTGTTACTATGACCAAGACCACCTTGTGGTAGTCTTAGGGAGTGGGCCCAGCCGTTCGGTCCCCCCGGGGATTTCCCGGGGTGCCCATGCACCACCCCACAGCTTCTTTGTTCAAACCGTGAGCCCGCGCGGAGTGTAAACATCTTAAACTTTCAGTTTTCGGAACTGTTTTTATTCCGCATTTGGTCACGGATTGATGGCCGGGGCGCTGCCATAACCCAACATGGTATCAGAGCTACTCCTTAAGCCTAGTTAACTCATTGCGACATTAGAAATCCGTCGTTTTTGTCATGCAAAAACTGCCGACAAAAACGGAAGATTTCTAATGTCGCAATGAGTTAGTTAAGGCTTATGGAGTGGCTCTGATACCATATTGGGTTACGGCAGCGCCCCGGCCACCAATCCGTGACAAAATGCGGAATTTTTTTTTATAAAACTTGGCGCTACCACAACCAATTACCCGGATCTACCCATAAGCCCTAGATAACAAAATATGCAAAGGAGTTAGAATGGTTATACCAAATAGATCCGTGTCCTTCGGTCTTCAACCATCATACCAAGCTCCTAGGGGGTTCCTTGATCAAGCTTGATCTCCGGTCTCCCTCCATCGAAGATGATCCACCCGAGAGTCTATGCAACGAGCTCCAACCTCATATCCGAGGCAACTAGGGCGCCTAGATCGCTACTTTAGATTGTGTAGATGAGGTAGAGAGTGATGAAGGATTAATTTGTCTGAAAATACCCAAGGATTCTCAACTCAAGAGAGGGTTTGGGTGGAGCTAGAAGAAGAAGAAGATACCATGAGAATGTGGTGTTGAGAGCAGCTCAAGAGAGAGAGAAAAAAATGAATAATGGCTTGTCTTTTTTTGTGTGCTGTGAGTGTTATAAGAAATAATGGAGCCATCACATAAATGTCCATATCTCCAAAATATCTCAGTCAACAAAAAATATCTCAAGTCAATATAATCTCACAAGAAACAAAAACCCTAAGCATGATAGAATAGTAACCATGGGTTACTAATTAGCCATGCCACAAAAATGCAATAAACACCTCATCCTATGCCTCAATAACCTTTTAATCCAAAAGGTCTAAACCATGATGAGGTGTAATCTTCTAAAAGTAATGTTGTAATAAATTACAAGAATACCCTTCAACCGTATATACATACCCGCATCCGTATTCCGAAGAATACGAATACAAAAAGACGAAAATAATCCAACAATATAATACTAGGATCCGGCTTAAACTAAAGCCCACTAGTATTATCCTTCCGAATATCATCCGTGCACAAGTACACGTATGTGATCGAACCCTGCCGTAAAACTATACGACCTCTACATCGTTTCGCTCGAAACAGAGAAACCCTCAGTGTGGGACTCTAAAGACTCGTCAATACGCACAAGCATGTCAGTGGCACTAGCTGTACATAATGGCTACCCAGGTATTGAGCGAAAGGGAGGCCGACGGGCAAACTCATCCTGAAACCCCTACTGAGCCTGACAGTGACAATATCCGTACAGTCTGGTTCGTTCGTCTATGAGTATCACATATCGAGTCTAGGGGGTGGATAAAGTCAGATCCTAATAACTTGACATTTAGTGTCGGTATGAAACCTATCACCACCTGAGAAACTATCGATCCAAGATCAGTAATTCTCAACTACATTGGCCATGGATTTCTGGTGATGGCTACCCGTGCACACCGCGATATCAACCCCCACTACCGGGAAAGACGAATCCCCCGATGATCCGCTCACTGTCTCCATGTAGCTCAGGACTGTACCCAACTAAAAATTGTTTGCACGACTCCTTTGAGCTGTGGTATGGTAATAATCAAAGCACAGTGGGAACTCACATGAGACAAATGACGATCTCAGGTCGATAGACTAACCTGTACACATGTCACCAGGGAACTGCTATATGACAATAGGTATAATACCAACTAGCAGGTTCCAGGAGAGTCCGTCCGGTATACTCATAACCCAATGTGCACCTGTATACATCTTAGATGAACAAACTAGCACCAATGACTTGTGAGACCGGCCACCTCCCTTCGTCGGGGTCTCGATCAGTATACACTAGTCTACTCTCGGAGTATCGATGCCCTATCCCGCCCATGACTAGGGACATTTTAAGGATGTTCTTATAGACCACCCAACTCTCACGTATATGATCGCTATCATACTGCTAGTAGTCAAGCAAGAATCATATGGGCTCTATCAACATGTAATAGTGATCTGTAATGTCACCTATAGCACGTACATGATAATAAAGACAGACCAGATAGCATACTATCATCTCGAGTAAGACTGTTCTACCGGTATAGGTCCTCCCTCAATCATTGCAATCACGTGCCTACGATCCAATAATTGACTTGAGGGCACTATAGCCAACAACGTGTTTAACACGTGGACGCTGCTATAGGATTTAATCCTAACTGCAGCAGGTACTCACGTGCTTTGCATGTGAGTGCTTATATACTTTGCACTTTGGGGGGGTTGTCATAGGATTTATATCTATCTGAACCATTACTCACATGTTTTGAATGTGATTGATCACATGTTTAACACGTGGGGGCTGCCCTCTATTTTTATAAAGGGAACAACAAGTTTTGAGCCAAAATTTTTGGCGAGAACAAAACTCAGTAAGTAGTTGTGCCCGACAACTCAAGAGAAGAAGGATGAAATGGCGCGAGTACCATATGCATCTGCAGTGGAGAGTTTGATGTATCTAATGGTGAGTACAAAATCAGTTATGGCACCGTAAGGTTCCTAGGCACACTCATGAGGTTCCACAACTGATCAACCATGCCAAAATCAAATTTTTCTATGTGCCAAAGAATCCTAAAGCTAGATCGTTACTAGAGGTAAGAAGATGCAAGTAAGTTATCAACTTTAAATAAAAGGGAAAGTGACTACAACCTTTGTAGATCCGGTCCTCCACCTCCATAGCTCTGCGTTGATGTCCCTCCGCTGCGATCATCGGATCCCGGACACTAGCGATGGTTTCGTCGAAGAAATGATCGGACTAGGTCGCCGACTTCGATGCCGAAGATGATCTACGTCGAGGCAACTCAAGATCAAGCTCCAACTTCACCAAGTCATGAAACTTGTGAAGAAAACACCCTATACTATATAGCAAGTGGTATAGGATGAAGAAATAGGAAGTGGGTTCACTTTAGAATTGGATTTCTCACTCTTTTTCTCAAGGCACCATTGAAGCTAGAATGGTTTCTTCTTCTTGAAGAAGAAGAAGAAGAAGAAAAAGAATATGATAAGAATTATGGAAAAAGAAAATAAAGTGATTCTAATCATTTTAGCAACCATGGTTTAGTGTAGAGAAAAAACTATAGTTTAGTTGAATGGTTAGGTTAAGGGATAAAGACAAAATGGTAGACTTTCAAAGATGCTTTGAAGCTTCAAGAAGCTTCAAGCAAAGAAAGAAAAGAAAACCACCATTTTATCCTTTCCAAAATGAATAAATAAATAAATAAATAAAACAAACCCTAACCATTAACCTAATCATAGTTTAAAGCGCGCACACACACCCAAGTTTGCATGTATCATCAAACATGATACAAACTAGTGCACAAAACTATATCATATACACAATGTGCACATCAAGTGAGAAAATCCATCTTTAGTGAACAAATACTAGTTAATGCAAAGTAATATATCAAATATATAATTATACATTAAATCATTAAATCAACACTTGATTTAACGATCCGGTCATATCGCATATGACCGACTAATATCCGATGTATCGACTTATCGAATCAATCCTCGATTCGATAACTAGGCTATATCGCATACAACCAATCGATATATTCATCGCGAGAATAGAATACGGTATCACATACACGCATTATTCTCGGTCCCGCACATATCTCATATGCGCTCCTATTTCGTTTCGCTTGAGCCAGGAAACCTCTGTGTAGGACTCTAAAGACTCGTCAATACGCCGGCAGTAGGTGATGATCATATCAAACACCCACAAGCCGCAAGCGGTCTGCCAAACGTAACGGCCACCCGGGTATTGAGCGATCAGAAGATCGACGAGCACGCCCGCTCACACTCCTGTGAATCCAACCAGTAACACTTACCGTACAGTCCGGTCTGTTCGTCTGATATGTCGCATATCTCGCCTAGGGATGGTAAACGTCAGACCCCAGTAGCTCGATAAGTCATGCCGATATAAGGTCCATAACATGTGTGAAACTACTGATAACTCTTACCAGTATATCACTGCAACCCTGGCTAGGGATTTCCAGTTATGGCCAGTCGAGCATAGCACAACATCAACCCCCAATACCGGGAGAGACGAATCCCCTCATATCGCTCATTGCCTCCATGTGAATCGGGACTGTACCCAAAAACCACCTGTTTGCACGACTCAGTAGAGCCGTGGTAGGGTGGAAATCAAAGCACAGTGGGAGACACACAAGACTCTATGACGATCTCGGGTCAACAGACTAAGCTGTACCAGTGTCACCAGAGAACTGCCATCTGACGTGAGGTATAATACCATCTGGGAGTTCTCGGCGAGTCCGTTCAGTGTACCCAGTCTCCACTGAGCACCCGCATACCATCTCTGATGTCAAACACCAATGGATATGGGATCATCCATCGCCCATCACATGGGTCGAGAAGATATGCGCTAGTCTACTCTGGAATATCGATGCCCCGTCTCGATATTCCCACGACTAGGAACATTGAAGGATGTACTCATGGACTACCCAGGCCCCACTAGTATGATCTGCATCATAGTCCAGGAAGTCGAGTACACATCCTAAGGGCTTTATCAACATGTAACAGAGAGACAGAAAGTATACATGTTAAGATAAAGAGCAACCAGATAGCGTACTATCATGTCGAGCAAGAAAGTCCTACCTATATATATCCCAGCATCCACTACAATATACATCCAATGTACAGTAATGGCCTCTAGGGCATACATATAACTAACAATCTCCCACTTGCACTAAGGCCATCTGTAGCAGTGGTTGTAGTATCTAATACTCAACCAACCCATAAAAGTCTCTCTTTGGGAATAGGCCTTTGTGAGTGGATCTGCCGTGTTGTCCTCTAAGTCTACTCTCCTAACCTCGATCACCCTGGAGATCAATTATCTCCATGATCAGGTGATGCTGCCTCAGAATATGTCTGGGTCACTGATGGGACCAGGGTTCCTGGGCTAAAGCCACACTTCCATTGTCACACAATGGTAGGAACCTAGTTCATCTCATGAACCAATATACACCCAAACTGCCTCTTTGGTAGTATCTTTAATAGCGATGTTACCAGCCTTTATCGTCTAGTCTGCCACGGTATCTAGCTTGGAACTCTTCCAACATACTGTCCCTCCACTGAGGGTAAAGACAATGCCTGCGACTGACATTCAGTCGTCCTTATCACCCTGAAACCTTTCCAGTGATTCTCCCCAGGATCGATTGATACCATCTCACTACAACTAGTGAGAATGCTAACATCCAATTACTTCTATCTCATAGATGAAAACTAAGGATTTAGGAGGTATCACTTTGATCCTATATAGAGAATCCTTGTGATAAGTGGAGATTGACCGAGCGTAGCATAGGAAACTCTTTTCTTATCAAGAGTATGTTGTCCACGTACAATACGAGGATGACCACCTTACTCTTCTACTACCTTTTTGTATGTACAAGGTTCATCTACCATTTTGATGAAGTCAAACACTTTGAATACCACATCAAAACAGACGTTCCAACTCCACGATGCCTGCTTTATTCTGTAAAGCAACTTGCACATGTTTCCGCTGCTCCCACTGTTTACGAAGCCCTCTGGCTGTGTTCTTATAGGCGTTCTCTTCTAAATCATCATTTTAGAAAAACAGTCATGGCACCCAACCACCAGATATCGTAGTCATGGTATGCAGCAATGTTAAGTAGGATCCGGATGGACTTAAGCATAGCCACTGGAAAAGGTTTCATCATTATCCACGCCTGGTTGATGACGAAAACCTTTAACAAGTCTAGCTTTGAAAGTCTCAACTTTTCCATCTACACCAAGTAATCTTCTCAAGATATACTTGCTCTTGATGGGGATTTAACCCTTCAGATATAGCATCCAAAGTCCATACTTTGTTGGTGTACATGGATTCCATCTCAGATCGCTAAGCATCCAGCCATTCTTACAGAGTCCTTACTCTCGATGGTCTGCTCGAAACTAGTTGGGTCATCATCTCATGATGCATTCCTCGCTCCCACTGTCATCGAGAAACCGAAGTATCTCTCTGGCAGATGAGGAACCCTACCAGATCGGCGGAGAGGCTGAGGTTCGTCGGGGACTATTGAATCCTCTGGTTCTGTCAAATCAGCTGCAGTTTTGTATAGTTGGAACCTTTCCAGTTCTACAGAACTGACCTTGCCTCGATCTTGTCCGGATTTTGCTTTTGACATAGGCCGGACAATCCCAAATCTTAACTTATTTAAGAGATAGGCTCTTCCCATACCATATCTTATATGGAGAGGTAGGCACTGATTTGATTCGAACCTAATTCAATAGGTATGCATCTTCTCAAGTGCACAACCCCACAAGGAAATAGGTAACTCAGTAATACTCATCATAGAGCACACCATATCATATAGGGTGCTATTGCACCGCCCCGATACACCGTTGTGCTGTGGTGTATTTAGAGGAATAACACTGAGAGAGAATCCTATTCTCCTTTAGAATAGTCCAGGAATTCTATGCACAAGTATTCTCCTCCCTGATCACATCAAAGGACATAATACTTATACCCGGTTTTTGGTTCTCTACTTCTAACTTATATTCTGTGAATATCTCAAAAGATTCGGACTTATGTTTCAACAGGAACATATGGCTGAATCTTGAGAGATTATCAGAGAATGTAATGAAGTACAAAGAACCGGTCCTGGCATGTGTAGACAGGAGACTTTACATACATCATCATGTATCAGTCCCAAGAGTTCACTAACTTTTTCTCTGTTTCCAATAAATAGAGCTATAGTCATCTAATCTTTGTGACATGAATGGCAAGTTTCACAAGATGTAAATTCAAACTGATTTAAATATGCATCTTAAATGTAACTTAAGCTAGTCGGGTCACATTGATATGACCTAGTCTATAATACCTCAAGAAGGATCCGTTCATTTCTGAACTCTTCCTCTTGTGTGTATTCTGTATACTAGGAACTGTAGTTTGATTTAGAATGTCAATGCTTTTAGATAACGTGCCTGAAACGATCAACTTTTGAAATGTAGGAAATGTTCAAAACATTATCCAACAATACAAAATTATATCCTTTCTTTACTAATAAAGAGACTGATATGATTTTGTATATCAGGTTCGGTATCTAATAGCATTTTTTCAGAATCAATGTATTGGTAATACAGGGTGACAGTGACTAACAGACTTGGCTGCAACACTTGCCCCGTTTTCTGTCTCATGAAACTTATCACCCGTTCTCAGTTCTCTGCCTATCTGTAGCCCTATGTAACAGATTACATATCTGGGATCCTGATCCGGTATCAGATACCCAGGACGCAGAGGATACTGAGAAACAGTTCTGTATAATGAACACACCCGAAGGAGATGCATCATATGCACTTTCTTCGTTTGGGCGGCACGGGAATTCTGGTAATCCCCTATTTCCTGCTCTGTCTTATAACAATTATAAGTTGGAGCGGGACCAACGTTCCCCAGCTCAGTATAACAAGCGGGTTCGGTCAATACATCCATATTATTATCTTGATTAAAGCGTGATATGGTCGCTACCTGGAGAAAGAGAAAAGAAAACACTCTGCGTGCGCTCTTGCAAGATTAGATTGGTTATTTATTTTATCTAATTAGGATGACTCCCACTGTTTTTATCAAATCTTCCTTCAAACCCTAAAAGGAAAGACTAGCCGGGATTAATTACACTCTACAAGTTCGCCAATCTTTCAGCCAGGCCAGTGTCGGTACTTTGAGGGAGGTTCCCCGTGCTTTCACACGGACCTAATTAAAGTAAACCTCGTTATCCCAGAGGCGTAACCCCGTTGACACCTTTCTAGACACCTACTTGATCGGCTAATTGCAAAGTGTAAAACTCTCCCAGGAGTAACAATTACTCGCAGTGGGTATCGGGATCCAACTATCATATAGAAGGTATGCAATCTCATTGCAAATTTCAACACTTGAAAAGATTTTTACCCCTAGCACTTATGACCTTAACTATGGTCAACAAATCATAAGTACTAGTCAAGTTCTACCCGTTATTTCGTGATAAATTAGACCCACCCACATGACCCTTAACTAAGGTCAACAAAGTCACGCGACTGTCCTAACTAATCGCATCATATGCGGTGTAGGAAGACATCACTTAGCTACCGTACACTGTGCCTTGACTATGGTCAACAAACACAGCACGAATACTAAGTACTCTACTTCCTAAAATGACGGAGGGTTGCGAATGGTTTTTAAGAAAACCTTTAACGCTTTGAACTTGATCTCGTTGCGGAATCAAATGGTTTTTAAATGGAGTGTTTTTGAAGCTCTTCTAGTTTTGCTAAAGGGGTCACTCCCGGTGAAGGGATCGTCGGCCCTTTCCTCGTCGAATGAGGTGCGGGATATATCATATATATCACTGTGCAAAGCAGAAACTATAGAAGCAATCAAAAAACAAACCGAGTGTGTAGCATCTGCCAGTTATTGCTAAAGGAGTCACTCCCGGTGAAGGGATCTCGGTCCTTTCCTCATCGAATAAGGTGCAGGATGTTCTTCAAGGAACACTACGATGCAAAGCAAGAACTGTAGCTACCTGTTTTTATTTTGAAATTTGATTCCACAACATCAATTAGGTTTATTTTCTTTCATTAATCTCATTAATGAATGTCCCATCATTTAAGTCCACCTAAACATCACTGATAAATATAACGTACGCTTATGCCATCTGCATTCGCCTCGATGTCTCGTCTGCACCGTTAGGTTAGGTAACTAATGCCAGAGTGAGGCAGGGCTAGTGCGGGTATAAAACATAAGCAACGTCTATATAATATATCATATATACTATATACAATATCTATCTGAACATATCACATGATCACATCACAGATAACGCAGCAGAAAATATCATATGAAATATTGGATATATTAGGACGTCCGTGTTTTTAATACGAGCCAGTATAAAACACGGATTCCACGGTCGTGATGAATAGCCAATCCCACACCCCTAGACCCCTACGAGAGCGGCAAGCAACCCTACCAATTCTAGGGTTAGGAGACCCGGACTCGACTCCTCGAGATGATCTCCCACTGGACCCTAGAACCCGGTTACTTATGCTCCCCTCCTTGGGTCTATCCTAATGCGGAAAAGTAAATAATATACAAAAGGTGACATCTTCCGCAACCTGGAAGTGCCCCAATAAAAGAATATTACATACAAGGTTTTTACATGAATGAAAATGAAAAACACTCGTCTCACATAAAAAAAACCCGGCTATTCAAACACGACGATCCAATATAACATATCCAGCAACACATAACATCACATGTCATCAACGTAAGTAAACATGCGTATCCCAATTGTCGTTGACATATAGCAACGAAACCGGCGATATCACATATTACACTTACGTCACAGAAAAGAATGTGTAAAACTACAACAGTTGGAATCCGCAACCTCTTTAGACATCACATGCCTAATCAAATGAAATACTTAGACATCGCATGCCTAACAATTATAAACCCCGCATTTTAGTCTCATTATCGAAAACTCTTTTCAATATCAAGTCGGGCAATTCAACAAGATTCCCGATATCCTGATCGAATGCTCGTCGCAAACTTTAGTAGGCGGCCGCACCCCCGACGCCGTCGACGAAGTGCACCAAGACGGAACACCGCTGCCGCGAGCACCCGAACGGATGCTTTCGGCGACGGAGTTCTCCTACAGTCACTTGGTCGGGGCTATGGGTGAGGCTGTCTATTAAGTTTACCCGGCGAGTATCCGCGTACGCTACGTGATTGCGACGGACTTTTGATCACATCAAAATTCCGTGGCAACCGATCAAGTGAGACTAAACTGCTATGTTTATAACATTCATTCAGTTATCTCATAACTACTTGTGGATTCCAAATATTGTATCACATTCTGGATAAATAGAAAATGTTAAACTTTCCGATCGAACAATCGAACACCCAAGTTTTCCCGAAACAACTCAACACATGAAATAAGTTTAAAAACATTCACTTCATGCCTCAGTACCAACGGTCCAGCCGTAGAAGGGTCAAGCCAACGCCTCACATGTGGCACGTCGTACTGCCCCAAACCCTAAGATTCAAAGGGCAGTTCAATACGTTCACATAATCGAGCTAAGGTTTGTTGTCTTCTAGAGGGTCCATCACGTTACTTGCACTACTTAGAACGTCTTTAAACTACGGAAAAATCCAACAATTGGAAATTTCCCGGCAGGGGAAAAAGTGGGTATTTATATCCGGTCTAACTTTTTAACATATTCTAAAAATACCCGGAAAAACACAGTAAACAAAGTTAAATAATCCGATCAAATCATCGAGTCCCCAATACAACCCCAGAACACTCAACTCTTGAGTCAAAATAAAAATACCCATAAAATATAAATCACAGATATAGGAATTATGGTGCCAAAATGATAACCTAACTCCTTTGTACGGCCGCGGAACCGCGGCCCAAGCAGGCTATTGCCGCGGTTCCGCGGTGGAATGTACGATTTAGGGGGTCGTTTTTCACCACAATTCTTATATTTTCCTGCTGTATTTTTCATGTATTTTTAATTCAGAAAAATCCATAATTTTCAAAAATGTACAGAGAAGGGTCATGGATTAGGGTTTCGGGTTCGATCGGGTTTCTAACTCTGTCTACACATCGCCTAAGGCTCTAGCTAGGCTCTGATACCACTGTAGGGTTCCTAGGCACACTCATGAGGTTCCACAACTGATCAACCATGCCAAAATCAAATTTTTCTATATGCCAAAGAACCCAAATGCTAGATCGTTATTAGAGGTAAGGCGATGCAAGCAAGTTAACAACTTTAACTAAAAGGGAAAGTGACTACAACCTTTGTAGATCCGGTCCTCCACCTCCATAGCTCCGCGTTGACGTCCCTCCGCTGCGATCATCGGATCCCGGACTCTAGCGATGGTTTCGTCGAAGAAATGATCGGACTAGGTCATCGACTTCGATGCCGAAGATGATCTACGTCGAGGCAACTCAAGATCAAGCTCCAACTTCACCAAGTCATGAAACTTGTGAAGAAAACACCCTATACTACATGGCAAGTGGTAGAGGATGAAGAAATAGGAAGTGGGTTCACTTTAGAATTGGATTTCTCACTCTTTTTCTCTAGGCACCATTGAAACTAGAATGGTTTCTTCTTCTTGAAAAAGAAGAAGAAGAAAAAGAATATGATAAGAATTATGGAAAAAGAAAATAAAGTGATTCTAATCATTTTAGCAACCATGGTTTAGTGTAGAGAATAAACTATAGTTTAGTTGAATGGTTAGGTTAAGGGATAAAGACAAAAATGGTAGACTTTCAAAGATGCTTTGAAGCTTCAAGAAGCTTCAAGCAAAGAAAGAAAAGAAAACCACCATTTTATCCTTTCCAAAATGAATAAATAAATAAATAAATAAATCAAACCCTAACCATTAACCTAATCATAGTTTAAAGCACACACACACACCCAAGTTTGCATGTATCATCAAACATGATACAAACTAGTGCACAAAACTATATCATATACACAACGTGCATATCAAGTGAGAAAATCCATCTTTAGTGAACAAATACTAGTTAATGCAAAGTAATATATCAAATATATAATTATACATTAAATCATTAAATCAACACTTGATTTAACGATCCGGTCATATCGCATATGACCGACTAATATCCGATGTATCGACTTATCGAATCAATCCTCGATTCGATAACTAGGTTATATCGCATACAACCAATCGATATATTCATCGCGAGAATAGAATACGGTATCACATACACGCATTATTCTCGGTCCCGCACATATCTCATATGCGCTCCTATTTCGTTTCGCTTGAGCCAGGAAACCTCTGTGTAGGACTCTAAAGACTCGTCAATACGCCGACAGTAGGTGATGATCATATCAAACACCCACAAGCCGCAAGCGGTCTGCCAAACGTAACGGCCACCCGGGTATTGAGCGATCATAAGATCGACGAGCAAGCCCGCTCACACTCCTGTGAATCCAACCAGTAACACTTACCGTACAGTCCGGTCTGTTCGTCTGATATGTCGCATATCTCGCCTAGGGGTGGTAAACGTCAGACCCCAGTAGCTCGATAAGTCATGCCGATATAAGGTCCATAACATGTGTGAAACTATTGATAACTCTTACCAGTATATCACTGCAACTCTGGCCAGGGATTTCCAGTTATGGCCAGTCGAGCATAGCACAACATCAACCCCCAATACCGGGAGAGACGAATCCCCTCATATCGCTCATTGCCTCCATGTGAATCGGGAATGTACCCAAAAACCACCTGTTTTCACGACTCAGTAGAGCCGTGGTAGGGTGGAAATCAAAGCACAGTGGGAGACACATAAGACTCTATGATGATCTCGGGTCAACAGACTAAGCTGTACCAGTGTCACCAGAGAACTGCCATCTGACGTGAGGTATAATACCATCTGGGAGTTCTCGGCGAGTCCGTTCAGTGTACCCAGTCTCCACTGAGCACCCGCATACCATCTCTGATGTCAAACACCAATGGATATGGGATCATCCATCGCCCATCACATGGGTCGAGAAGATATGCGCTAGTCTACTCTGGAATATCGATGCCCCGTCTCGATATTCCCACGACTAGGAACATTGAAGGATGTACTCATGGACTACCCAGGCCCCACTAGTATGATCTGCATCATAGTCCAGGAAGTCGAGTACACATCCTAAGGGCTTTATCAACATGTAACAGAGAGACAGAAAGTATACATGTTAAGATAAAGAGCAACCAGATAGCGTACTATCATGTCGAGCAAGAAAGTCCTACCTATATATGTCCCAGCATCCACTACAATATACATCCAATGTACAGTAATGGCCTCTAGGGCATACATATAACTAACAGGCACATGCAGTGGGAGTTGTGAGTAGGTACATGCAAAACCCTGGGAAGAAGCATTAGAATGCTCTGGAGTGGATATTGAGATATCTTGTGGGAAAATCCAATCATTGTATATGTTTCTAGGGCGAATCTTTAAATATGCAAGGATGTGTTGATGTGGACTACTCGGACGATCGAGATAGTGGGAAGAGCACAACAGGGTATGTACTCACGGTTGGGGGAACAACGATCAGTTGGGTCTCTCAATTGCAAAAAGTTATGGCATTGTCGACGATGGAGGCCGAATATGTGGTCATTGTTGGATATAGGTGCTCTCAAGGCACTTTTTGTAATTGCTAAAATGCAATTACTGAATTCAAGGAGGACCCACATGGAGAACCGTCTTGTTCGAGATGATAGTATGCTATCTGGTTTGTCCTTATCTTTCATGTATATACATTTTACTCGATATCACGTATTGCTTATACATGAGATAAAGCCTATAGGATCTTTGCTTAAATTTCAGGATTATGATAGGGATCATACTAGCGGGGCTTGTTTAGTCCATAAGCACATCCTTAAATGTCCCTAGTCGTATGAGTATCGAGACTGAGCATCCGTACTCCAGTTTTGACTAGTGTATACATTTCTTGACCCCGACCGGGGCGATGGTTGATCCTATAGCCATTAGTGTTTGACATCGAAGAATATACAGGTGCTCATTGGATGAGATACACTGGACGGACTCACCGAGAACTCCTAGTTGGTATTATACCAATGTCAGATAGCATTCCTCTGGTGACATGAGTATAGGGTAGTCCCTAGACTTAAGATCGCCATAGTTTCTTATGTGTGTTCCCACTATACTTTGACTACTACTCTACAATGGATTTAAAGTGTTGTGCAAACAGGTTTTAGTTCGGTAAAGTCTCGAAGCATATGGAGACAGTGAGCGATTGAGAGGATTCATATCTCCCGGTATAGGGGGTTGATGTCGCGTTGTGCAGGACATGACTATAACAAGAAGTCCATGTCCATGGCAGGTGAGATAAACCGATAAGTGTTATCAGTTGTATCTCTGGTGGTTATGAGTTCTCTATCAGTATGTCTTATCGAGTTATTAGGGGTCTAACAGATTCTACCCCCAGACCCGGTATGCGACACTCTAAGATGAAGAGACCGGACTATACGGTGACTGTCACCGATGACTTTGTCAGGTCTGGATGATTTTTATTGTCGACCTGCCTTTATCTTGATCATACTTGGGTAGACATTATATGCAGCTAGTGCCACTAACGAGCTTATGGGTTAACCTGTGAGAGGATTGAATCTGAAAGTGTTTCGGATTTAATCGGATATGATCCTATTTAACCTGCTTCCAGCATATTGACATGTCTTTAGAGTTCCGCAACGAAAGTTCCTGCTTAGGCGAAACAGTGATGTGGCATACTTATGGGGATACGTGCGGATGTTCGATTAAATACGTATATATAATACACGTGATTTAATCGGACGGTTGAAATACTAGCCGGTTTATTTATAAGCTGGAATATTAAGTCAAGTGTTGACTTAATAACCGTATATTTAATATGGTTTCTAGTATTATGTATATGATACACACACACACTCTCTCTCTCTCTCTAGTGTATATGATACATGATATGTATAGGATACATATACTCCCTCTCATTACATATATATCATATATATATGTAATGCGACAATCCGGCTATAACTTTCACAACAACAATCACAATATCTAACGCGCAATCTCGTCGAATTTATCACATCAATTCGGCGACATTATACACCATATATCAACATATGCTATATACAAAATAATTTGATTAAACAATTTAATCAAAGAATTTTGTATCATGATGATCCAATAAAAGTAAACACGTTCAAAACGAAAACCGAAAACGTTTTCGCCATTTCCGGTGTATGTATATTCTTTTATCGGGACACCGTCAGGATGCGATCGTTGTTGCCGTTGTATATAATACAGGTTTTACCCTGTAGTAAAGCGCTCGAGCCACCGGATTCTAGAATGCAGCTGGTGACCATCTCAAGGAGTTGAGGCCCGGGTCGCCTCATTCTAGGATTGGTGGGCGGTTTGCTGCGCTTTTAGGGGGTTAGGTTTGATCCGCGGAGGAGTGCTCGAGTTTTCGGATTCTAGAAAGCGATGGATGGCCCACTAACATCGTTGATGTGGGTTGCCTCATTCTTAGGATTAGCGGTTGGCTCGCCGCGCTCGTAGAGGTCTTGATTTGGCTACGTACGGGCTATTCACGTGACCGGAGAATCTCGTGTTTCAGTTGTGGATCTAACAGAACACGGAATTCTTAGGTAATCCGACTATTTCATTTCTGTGATGTACATTGCATGCCTTTGATGTTGATTACTTGCCTGTGTTGATGTTTACCGCATGTCTGTGACGTTGATTACCTGCTTGTGGTGATATATATGCTGATATATATGATATATAAATAAATGCTACAATATGTTTTGCATCCGCGCTAGTCCTGTCTCCGCCTTGCCGTAAGTTAAGTAACCTTACGGTGAAGACCCGAGGCCCCGTGGCGAATGTTGATGGCATATATAGAATTCTATTTTCTTTTCATGCTTTTCTGTGATTGTATGAAAAGATGCTAGATAATATGTGATTATCTAAATGATGATATTGCGTTAATAGGATTAATGCAAAGGAAAAAAAAACCTAATACGTTGTGGGAACCAACTTTTTCAAAAGCTATTATAGTTGATCCTTTTACTTTGCATAGAAGTATTCGGTTAGGAATATCCTATACCTCATTCGATGAGGAAAGTGGCTTGATCCCTTCACAGAGAGTTCTCTCTTGAGCAAAAATTTGTGTTACTATAAAATTGCAAACTTTATAGCCGTATTCTTTTGTTTTACATAGAGGTATTCAATTAGGAATATCATGCACCTCATTCGATGAGGTAAGAGTCCTGATCCCTTCACGGGGAATCCGCACTTAAGCAAAAGTTTATGTAACTATAGATTTTCAACACTACTCGGTTCCTTAAATGATATCAAGTTCATTACGTTAATGGTTTTCTTCAAAATCGGTCGTAGCCCTCTGTCATTTCAGGTAGTAGTACTTAGTATTCGTGTTGCGTTTGTTGGCATCCATCAAGGCGTAGTGTACGCTAGCTAAGTGGTGCTTCCTGCTAGAATGGTGATGTGATTAGCCAGGACATTCGCACGACTTTGTTGGCATCAATCATGGTCTTGTGCCGGTGGATTCGAGTTAATCACGATATGACGGGTAGAACTTGACTAGCGGCTTATGGTTTATTGGTATCCATCAAGGTCATAGGTCATTAAGAGTATCTCTCATGGCATGCTCCCATGCCATGATGTGGTCCCCTCTCTCTCTGGATCTCTCTCTCCGGGAGTTTCAAGTGTTGAAACTTGCTATGTAATTGCATACCTTCTATGTCATAGTTTGGGTCCCGATTTCTACTGTGAGTAATAGTTACTCTCAGGAGATTTTCTATACATGATCCAGGCTAGTTCTCCTTTTAGGGGTTGAAGGAGGATTTGACGAAACAGTGGGAGCCATCCTGATTAGATAAATTAATAAACCAATCTAATCTTGATAGAGTGCACGCTGAGTGTTCCTTTTATCTCTCTGGCAGCGACCCATGACTGATATTGAACTTAAACTCGAAAACCAAGTTAACTGAACCTTTTTACAATCACTGGCTTCGGAATGTCATGGTTTACCTAATTCACGACAAAGTCTTTTATGTCCTTACCTTTCCTACTTCCTCTTTTGCTTGCTCCAGAACCCTCTGTATATGGTACAGAGATCCATATTATTTGGAAGGCCATCGTATGGTTAGATACGAACTCGAAAAAATTGTTCCGATGATGGCCAATGGTTCTAAAATAGATGAATTGTTCGTTTTTCTCTACCCTCTACCTTATCTCAAGTTCGAAAACTCCTTAAATAAGGAGAATATACAAGTTATGCTTGTTGGATAGTTTTCTTCCAATCCTGACGTTGGTGCTGAAAAGAAGGGCAAGAAGAAATCTAGCTAGCCTAGTTCGGTATACAGAAGGTAAGAAGGAGAGACATCAAAAGGGGTTGAAGTGAATGGAAAGGAAATTGCGGCTACCGTCATGAGCCTGGGCAATGTAAGAGGCATTACTAGAAATACTTGTCTACCCCTTTAAAGCATATGATGCTTCGTCCTCTATTATGTTTGTAATGGAAACTGTTTCTCAATTAACTCTGCTTTTGGGTATTCGATACCAGATATGGATCCCACATCTGTAAGTTATTACAGATGCTGGGAAGGAGCAGAGTATTGGGAGATGGGTGATTTGATAATTAAACTCGGAATTCGGAGAAAATGTTGCTATTGGGGAAAATCACCTGGTTTTGCCTGACGGCAAAATATTTGGTTTTGAATAGTCATTATCGTGCACCGAATTTACTTTTAAAATGAATATTCCCCTCTTTATTTGATAAAGAAAGGACATTCGAATTTTGAAAATTATGTTATTAACAATTACCTACATCAAATGTTGATTTGGTAAGATGCATAGGATAACGATATATATTCTTAACCAAAATACAGTTCTCAACTTAGAACACACAGAGTAAGAGTTGTTGAACTCTTAGGACTCATACATAGCGATCTACGTGGTCTGATGTCTTTACGGGCAAGGGGTGGGTTATCATATTTCATTCCGTTTACCTATGAGTACTTTAGTTTTGGACGCGCGTTGCAAAGTCCGAAACTATTAATAAGTTCATACAGTATAAGAATGAAATAGAGAACCAACGAAGTTCGAAGTATCAAGATTCTTCAAAGTGATTGAAAATGTGGATACTTATGCTCGGTATTACATAATGAGAATTTGATTCTCTTTCATATTACTCTTCGAGGGTGTGTTCTATGATGAGTAATGCTGAGTGGTCTTTTTTATTTGGGGATATGCACTGGAAACAGATGCACCTGACAAATCTTAGCCACTCCGCAGATTTAGTAGGTGACCTCAGCCACCTGAGAAATACTAAGATTTTCTCGTAGATGGTGACGGGAGGTTTGCATCATGTGATGATGACCATACTAGTTATCGGCAAGCCATAGAGAGTAGTGACTTTCAATTGATGGCTGGATGCAAGATATCCAAGTTGGACTCCACACACTTCAGCAAATTATAGACTTTGTTGCCCATTAGGAGCAAGTTGATCTTTCAAGATCAGTGTAGATGGAAAGGTAATAACCTTCTAAAGTTAGACTTGTAATAAAAGTTTTCCATCAAATACATAGTGATGATTGTGATAAAACTTTTACTTCAGTGTCTGTGCTGAAGTCCATACGGATATAACTTGCTACCGTTGTTTTTCATGACTATGATATCTGGCAGATGGATGACTGTAACGTCTTTCTAAAAGGAATTTAGAAGTGTACATGCATATGAATCTGCCAGAGGGTTATCATAGTCAGTGTGAGCAGCGGATAGTGTGCAAGTTGCTTGAGTTTATTTATAGACCATAGCATGCATAGCGCAGATGAATCATCTTTTTTGATGTTACGGTCAAACTGTTTGACTTCATTAAAAGGATATATGAACCTGGGTTTTGTAAGAAGGTGGTTGGATGGAATGTCAAAGACCTCATGTTGGATATGGAAGACATTCTTCTGATAGGATTTGGGCGATAAATATCACCTATTCTGGTGACGAGGTCTATAGAGATAGATCTAGTATAGTTCTGGGATTGTCCCAATTCAGGTATAATGACACCATTTTAAAGTGGTTTCGAATGGATGACTCCTAACAAGGTGGTGTACCTGCAAGAGTTGGATTCACCCTTTCTAAAGAGATGTCTTTTAGACTGATGAAGAGAGGGACTCGCATGTATGGCAATGACATCAATCGTGCGATATTGTGTACTAGACAAGATATAGATTATACACTTATTGTAATAGCCAGATATCCTTCCAATCCTAAAGATACATAGGAGAGAAATGAAGAACATATAGGTATGTTCGTGGTGTATGGTAATGGCAGTCTCCTACGGGAGGCGGTTACTGATTCCAGCTTCTAATGTGACTTGGATGATAGAATGTCTATCACGAGCTATAAGTTTACCTTCTTCTTAGGAGCAGTATATCGAAAAGAGTTTCAAGAGGGATACTGGGGTAGTCATTTCACTGGATGCTGATTAAGACTCAGCATAAAATACATCCTAAGAAATTGTTTGGATAAATACGTTCATTTATGAATGGTCCCATCAGCTATCAAAACAAAGTTCTAAGGAAGGTATTGCTCAGTTTAGGGGATAGCCGATCTCCGTGAAATTGAGAATCAGAGAGATAAAGATAGAAACATTGCAGTGGATCCACTCACTGAGGCTGTTTCTCAAAAATAGTTTGTGAAACCATTAGTAGAGAAGTTGGGTATGTGATAGCACATAAGATGTCGGTATTGTAAGTCGATGTCGCACACCCCGCGGGTCAGCGGGGAGGCGGAATTTACAAAAACAACTTTTACAAAGCTCGCAACACCGACTAAACTCCAAGATCTTTACGGAACCTTAACTAGCTATTAATGCATGGAGGTTTAACTACTCAGTAAGAGTTTTATACCTCCGTGTACAAGTCCTTCGGGTCTTCTTGTCCACTTCTTAAGCTCCTCAAGTGTACGGATCGAGCTTGCAACATCGTCCTTATCGCGTCAAAGACGATCCACCTAAGAGTATGTAATTTAAGCTCTAACCTCTAAACCGAGGTAACTAGGGTACCTAGTTTGCTAAGCTAAGTAGCCTAGATGATGTAGATATTGATTATGGATTAATTTTTCTCGATAACCCTAGGTTTCTCAACTCATGAGAGCTATTAGGGTTTGAGGAAGAAGTAGAGAGCCTTAGAGGGGAGAGAGAGTGTTGAAGAGATAATGATAATGATAAGAATGGCTAAGGGTTGATGATAATGAAGCATATAATAATCAACCATGCTTCAATAGTCATCAAAACAATGAGTCATCCAAGTAGCCATGCTTCAATCATGTACTTAATAACACCTCATACCTCCACCTCATTATCCATTTAAAGCAAATGGATTAAATCAAAAATTAGGCGTCTTCTTCTAAAAGCATTCTTGTGAAATTACAAGAATACCCCTCACCGTATATACATACCCGTATTCATATTCCGAAAAATACGAATACCAAGAGACGAAAATAATCCAACAATATAATACTAGGATCCGGCTTAAACCAAAGCCCACTAGTATTATCCGTCCGAACATCATCCGTGTACAAGTACACGTATATGATCGGAACCCTGCCGTAAAACCATACGGCCTTTACATCGTTTCGCCCGAAGCAGGGAAACCCTCTGTGTCGGACTCTAAAGGCCCGACAGTATGCTGGTAGTGGATTTAACCACAAGCAAGTCAGCGGTACTAGCTACACATAACGGCTACCCAGGTATATGTCGATAAGAAGGCCGATGAGCAAACTCATCCGAACAATTACTGTGCCTATCTGTGACAATCTCCATACAGTCCGGTCTGTTTGTCTAAGAATATTACATATCTGGCCTACGGGGTGGTAAATGTCAAACCCTTAACAACGCAATAAGTGGTGCCGAGATAGAGCCCAAAACACCTTGAGAAACTACTGGAGTACCTACCAGTAAATCTCACTTGCCCTGGCTAGGGATTTTGTGTAATGGCTTTCCGAACACAGCGCGATATCAACCCCCAATACTGGGAGAGACGAATCCTATCTAACCACTACTGCCTCCCAGTGGTTTGGGACTGCACCCAACTACTACCTGTTTGCATGACTTCTTTGAGTCGTGGTAGGGTAGTGATCTAAGTACAGTGGGAATACACTCGAGACGAATAGTGATGTCAAGTCAATGGACTAACCTGTACTCATGCCACCTAGGAACTGTTACCCGACGATAGGTATAATACCAACTGGCAGTTCCCAACTAGTCCGTCCAGTGTAAATCATAACCTAATGAGCACCTGTATACTATCTCTAGTATGACGTACTAATGGCTGTAGCACAGACCATCTTCCCTGCGGGATGAGAAGCGTATACACCAGTCTACTCTGGAGTATCAATGCCCCATCTCGATAATCCTCCAACTAGGGACCTACATAAGGATGTGCTTATACACTACTCAGCCCCCACTAGTATGACTGTCATCACAACGTTGGTAGTCAAGCAAAGATCCTAAGGGCTCTACCAATATGTATAAATGATATGCTAAAAGAAACATATGCACATATTTAGGTAGAATCAAACCAAGTAGCATACTACCATTTTGAGCAAGACTGTTTTTATAACTGTTAATATCCCAAGCTTCCAATATGTAATATACAATCCAGTATGATACAATAATGGCCTCTAGAGCATATATCACTAACAATCTCCCACATGCACTAAGGCCATGTATTGGCATATCGCAGTCCTATCATCTCGATTAGCCTCTCAAACTATGTCTGAGGGATGACCTTTATGAGTGGATCTGCAGTGTTGTTCTCTGTCTCTACTCTTCGCATCTCGATCTCCCGGCGATCAACGATCTCCCTGATCAGGTGGAACCGTCTCAAGATGTGTCTGGACTTCTGATGGGACCTTGGTTCCTTCGCTAAAGCTATAGCACCGTTTTTGTCACAATACGGAAGTATTGGATCAACAATGGATTGAACCATCTGAAGCTCATTCACGAACTTCCTGATCCAGACTGCTTCTTTCGCGCCGTCACATGCAGCGATATACTCCACTTCCATCGTCGAGTCAGCAACGGTGTCCTTCTTGGAGCTCTTCCAACAGACCACCCCTCTATTGAGGGTTAAGACATAACCCGATATGGACTTGGAGTCATCCTTGTCACTATGGAAGCTGGAGTAGGCGAAGGCCTCGATCTGGAGGTCTTCACTACCGTACACCAAGAACATCTCCGTAGTCCTTCTTAGGTACATAAGAATGTTCTTCACTGCTGTCCAGTGCTTCTCGCCTGGGTTTGACTGATACCTGCTTACAACGCTTAGTGCGTAAGCTACATCTGGTCTGGTACACAACATCGCATATATTATAGAGCCAACCGCAGAAACATAGGGTATAATAGTCATGTGATCCTTTTCCAAATCAGTCTTAGGAGACATCTGTTTAGAGATGGTGATTCCGTGACAAGCTGGTAGATTACCGCACTTTGAATCTTCCATACTGAATCTTTTCAGTATGGTGTTGATGTACCTAGACTGTGAAAGGTCCAACATCCGTTTAGATCTATCACGATAGATCTGAATCCCCAGAATGTAGGAGGCATCACCCAGATCCTTCATGGAGAACCTTTATGATAAGAATCCTTTGACTGATTGTAGCATATGAATGCCATTTCCTATCAGGATAATATCATCTACGTACAATAAGAGGAATAGCACAGTTCTCGCTACAATTTTACTATAGATGCATGGTTCATCTGGATTTTTGATAAAGTCGAATTCCTTGACCGTCTCATCAAAACAGATGTTCTAACTCCGCGATGCCTGCTTTAATCCATAAATGGATTTAAGCAACTTGCACACTCTTCCGCTGCTCCCACTCTCTAAGAAACCCTCCGGCTGATCCATATAGACACACTCTTCCAAATTTCCATTCAGAAAAGCGGTCTTTATGTCCATCTACCAAATTTCATAATCGTGGAAGGCAGCAGTGGCAAGAAGGATCCAAATGGATTTGAGCATAGCCACTGGAGAAAAGGTTTCATTATAGTCCAAACCAGGTCTTTGACGAAAACCTTTTGCAACAAGTCTAGCCTTATAGGTTTCAACCTATCCATCTATACCAATCTTCTTTCTGAAGATCCATTTGCAGCCTACGGGTTTTATCCCTTCTGGAGCAATGTCCAAAGTCCATACTTTGTTGTTGTACATGGACTCCATTTCGATCCGCATTGCATCTAGCCATTTTACCGAGTCTCTGCTCTAAATGGCTTGCTAGAAGCTAGTTGGCTCATCATCGTTGATGATGCAATCCTCTCTATCCCCGTCTATGAGAAAACCGTAGTATCTCTCGGGCTAATGAGACTGCCTACTAGTCCTGCGGAGTGACGCGGGATGTCCGGTTCTTTTGAAACTTTTGGTTCCACCATGCTTTCAGTAATAGCTTGTAGTTCTGGAATTTCTTCCAGTTCTATTGCGCTCCCACTTATTTCTTTTTCAAGAAATTAAGTTTCCAAAAAATGGGCATGCCGAGAAACAAAGACCTTTTGTTTCTCCACGTAATAGAAAAGATACCCCCTAGAGTTATTTGGGTGTCCTACAAACTTACACAATACTGAGCATGCCTCGAGCTTGTCCGCATGCTGCTTTTTTACAAAAGCTGGGCATCCTCATATCTTCAGATACTGATTCTTCCCACTCCACATCTGATATGGTGTGGTAAACACTAACTTAGTAGGAACCATGTTCAAAAGATATGTAGCTGATTCTAGTGCATAACCGTGGAAGGATTGTGGCAACTCAGCGTTACTAATTATGGAACGTACCATATCCAATAAGGTTCTGTTCCACCTTTCCGATACACCGTTGTGTTGAGGTATGTATGGAGGAGTAAACTAAGATAGAATTCCATTCTCTTTTAAGTAATCCAGGAACTTGGCACTTAAGTATTCACCATCTTGATTAGATCTAAGTGTCTTGATACTTTCGCCGGTTTGTTTTTCCACTTCATTCTTGTATTTCCGGAATTTCTCAAAGGCCTCGTATTTATGTTTCATCAAGAATACATGTCCATACCTTGAGAAATCATTCGTAAAAGTAATGAACTAGGAATAACCACTTCTTGCATGTGTAGACATTAGACCACACACGTCGCTGTGTATGAGTCCCAAGGGCTTGCTCGCTCTTACCCCGTGTCCAGTGAACGGAGTCTTAGTCATCTTTCCTTTGAGATATGATTGAAAAGTTGCATAGGACATATATTCGAACAGATCCAAATATCCCTCTTTTTATAACTTCGTCAACCGTGTTTCATTGATGTGAACTGTTCATATCAGATTTTTGCATTTTTATACCGCCCATTCTTGATCGCATGGCATATAAGTAGGTACTTTTGATCCGTGTTTGCTAAATAATTGCAGGTTATAGCTTCTCAGCTCTAAACAATGAAAATCATGAAAAGGCGCAACAAATGCAGGACTACGGCCAACATCAGATAAATACGCACGTTTCCCCGGCAACGGCGCCATTTGATTGGTTCGAAAGAGTGTGTTTGTAGTTAACCACAATCAGAACGGTGTCGCGCATAGCTAGACCGAGGTGAGTACGGGTCGTCCTCAGGGAAACGTTGAACCTTTTACTTTTACTTTAGATGTGTTGAGAAAGAGATGAGGGATAAAGAATTTTACAGAATGGTTTCTAGATCTACGTTAAACAAGAATGTAAAATATAGATCTAGATTATTTTAAAGATGTAATTAATATAATAAGAGGGCTTGTAGGGTTCGTTAGGATTTAGTAGTTATGGACGATTAATTAAAAGTTACCCTTTTATCCATTAATAGATTTAGAACTAGAACGACGGTGATGCGTGTAGATTAGGGTTTCTGGAGGGAAAAGGAATCCCACTCGTAACCCTTATCTCGACACGGAACTCCGTTCATATCTAGCCTTTACCAAAACAATCATTAATCTAATCTCTAATCGCGGTCGGAACTAGCAAAGAATTGCTAGCGCGCCCGATTAGGAAGTTAATGATTCTTTTGATAAAGTTCCTAAACTTTATAGGACTTAAAAAGGATTTAATTATTTTCATCGTCCATTAGCCTACCCTAATCCTACGAACCCTAACAAGCGGAGAATTACTCGCGCATGTTGGGAGAAGAAGATGAAAAGACAGAGAGGGAAAACATTATGTAAAATGCAAAAAACAATTAAATAAAATAACTACCTTTATTAATCAACTTGAACAATCTACACTTTATTCCGTAGAAAATGATTACAAAACTAGTTGCTTCTCGATCTTTCCTAAGGAGGTAGACGAAGAGTTGATGATCAGCCTGGATGCGTGAGCGTCAGGGACTTTGTGATCTCTTCGGCTTGATAACTTTTCCAAGAGGCTCTCGGTGCCCTTTTATAGTGCAAAGCCAGAATCTTATTGTTGAAAACTTGGTAAAATTCTTCATAGATTTATGCCAAAAAATCTTGCTTCCCAATTCCCTAGAAGTGCGGCGGATCCGCGGCCCAAGGGTAGGTTTGGCCGCGGATCCGCGCTTAATGGTTGAGATCTCTCAACTGATTTTTTTTGGGCTTCCATCTCATGACATGTGGCAATCCTAGGCACCTTTAGAATTCAGAAATCTTCTCTCGGTTGCTTCCAGACTTGGTCTCCAAGTTTTGCTTCTTAATTAGGTAAGTCTTCTTCAACAGCTTGATTTCTTTGATATATTCTGCATAACAACTTGGAAAATTCTGCACAATAATCTTAAATAATATTTAGTAGACTTAGTTCTACTAAGATTTGGTCAATAGATTTATTTTCATACATTTTCCTACCAAATACTAATTAAAATATATTAACACATGGAAAATGGTGTTTTCACAGATAAACCCTGATATGTATAATATATTATAATAAAGTCCTTTTTTAATATGAAAATGGTAGGAAAAATGTACTACAAATGTGCAGTTTTATCAACTGAACAAATACCCCTAAACTTATCTTTGATCGTCCCGAGCAAACTAGTTTATTCAAGAGAAGAAGAAAGAAAGGAGAAAACTAAGCACACTTTCGTAGGCAAACACGATTGCACTGAGCACGTGCAACAAGCCGTTAAACCTCTAGGTGTCCCTAGTAGGAGGAGTGTTGTCTCCTGAGGGTTTTCAGCGGATTACACCCACAAAATCCAATAACAAAAGAGAGATGGTGAAATTTACATATAAAGATAAGAACCATAAAAGAAAGGCCTTAAAAAGAAGAGTTTCCAACTATACTAGCTTTTCAGTTGTCATGAGCCCTATCTTAATAGTCATGAAAAAATGTTAGAAATCACATCATCCCTCAATAAAATATCGTCTTTATTCTTCATTCCTACCTTTCATCCAAACATTGATCATATACCCCTACGTGTGTGTAAAGAACATCCCTACACTCGGAGAATTCAATTCAAGCTATCATACTCTTGTCCATCTACCTTAGTACTTTTTAATTTGATGAATATTAAGATTTGCTCACACATTTTCATGCGACCGTTAATACTTCTTGAGGTACTAACAGAACGATTACTTATGTGCCTGCTGATTAGGTGATAATATTTTCCTCGTCTTGCACCACCTAAGGCTTAGCAGTGACTCCCAGACCAGTTGGCCTTAGGGTACTAGGTGAAGAGGCACCCTCGCTATATTTTTTTATTTCTGCCTTGGCGATAACAAAACCAGTGTTCATTTTTTTTCTTTTCACCATTTTTATATTTTCTTCATTTTTTTTTCATTTCCTTCATACTTTGGCTTTTAGACAAGAGCATTTCAAGGTATCCTCTACTATCCCGAGTTTCAAGACGTGTGTAAGTGCATATAGTAGGGTATCAACATTCAAATGTTCGGCTTCCAGAATAGAAACTATTTTTCAGACTTATTTTTATCCTCAGATTAGTGACTTCCTTCATCTTACTAACCCTTGGGACAACAGCTCATAACTACTTATTACTAGTTTGTTTAAGAAAACTTCTAATTTTCTTGGTTTTCTTAAACTATTCCTATCTTTTGGATGTAATTTTTTTTACTTTCTACCCTTTTGTTATAATTTTTTTTAATTTTTGAAAATGTCGTGCTTATGCAAAATATGATGCAAATTGATGTGTAAATAAGCACAAACCTCCCCCAAACCTGTTTACAGCAGTGTCCTCACTGATGTCATCCGTTAAGCTCAAAAACCTGTAGACTTGGGAGGAAATTATTAATGGGGGCAAGAATATATGAAAGTGAAAATGCTCCCCCAAACTTATTTTTGGCTCACAAATTTGAGGACAAAAGTTATGTTCAAGAGCCAAAAATATACCCCCCCTCAAACATGAGTTAGACAATACGAAGCATTTTAAGAGGGGATGAGTCTTTTGATCAAAATAAAGCTTTACAAAGACCAAAAGTTAACACCAACCATTCAAAGATGTTATCAGTATATCGTATAGGTTGGTGGAAGAATGTGTTGTATCGAGTCAAGAAAAACTGGGGAAGGGATAAGAGGTGGTCTGGAAAGGGTTTGAAATTAGAGAAAGGAAAGAATGAGGATGAATGTGAATGATTAGGAAGAAGGAATGGTGACGGTTCAACCTCTATAAGTGGAGATTGATCAATCACAAAATCCGTATTGCTTAAAAATTCAAGTTCGTCAGCAAAAAGTTCTTCAAAACTTTTGTCAATGGTGTGATTGAACATTTTGCTGTCAAAGAGTTTTGTGCCAGAATTTATCCTACTTGATTCAAAAATTATTGAGGTAGAGGATTCAAAAAACTCATCTACCTCATTTTCAAAAATATCCAAATCAAGTTGAATTTCTGGTATTATTGAACTTGAATTAACGGATTGTGATTCATCAAAACTCACTGAAACTATAGGAACAAAAGAAGAACCGGAGAAAGTAGAAGGTGAAATGGGTAAACAAATTGGTGTGTCGAGTGTTGCTAAACCAGATATGGAAGATGGAGGCTGTATTTCAGTCTGATCTTCGGTTATACCTTTATCATCAACTTCAAGACATATTTGGGGTTCGGGAAGAATTAAAGGCTCAAGATGATGACCACAAGGAAGTGAAAAGAATCGATGAATTGGTGGGATAAAATTATCCAAAATTTCGGGTTCATCAATCAAAATATCCCCAACGTCAATCACCTTATTCAAGTGAAGGTTAAAATTCTCAAACTCCTCATCAAAAGTATGGTTTTCAATCAGTTTTGGTTCAAGAGTGGAGGTGTAGAGATCACAAGGGTTCGATATGGTTTCACTTGAAAGGGACCCTTCACAGTTGGGTAAATCAAATACTACAAAGTCACACAACTTATCAGACATTGTACTTGATGAATCTATGAAACTGGAGTTGTGGAGTTCAGTTTGGAAAGGGGAGGTTTGATTAGGAAGGGTGTACAGTTCTGTCTTACTACGCAAATCCTTCATAATTTGATTCGTCAGTTCCATATATTTTTCTAATGTCTGCTCCAGACTAGTCTTGGATTGATAAGGGGTTTCAGTATAAGATTGAAATTCCTGTGGATAATTAAAGCTCCCAAATGACTGATTAGAAGAACTGTCTAGAGTAGGTGGAAAAGTCGGATTGGATTGATAGGAACAGAATGGTTGCTGAACTTGGGTAGGAGTAGGATCAATATTATGATAAGAAGAATATTGATATGGGTTGGTTGGTTGGCTATATACAAACCGCATATCAAACTCTTCTCCGGACAGTGGTGGTGATGGTTGATATTGGTCCGGGTTGAAACTTTGGCCTCTAGACCTAGCTATGTGCTCAGCAATGGACATTCGTCTATGGGCTTCCTCACTCTGGGTATGAACTGAAACAGGTGTAGGATTAGGATACGGTTGATAAGACCTAGACTAAGGTGCCCAACTGTTTCTTCCTGCTTGTTCTATATGATCTCTTAAGGACATGGAAGAGCCAGACGGTATACCGAAGGGATTTCGAAAACAAGAGATATCTGGTTGTGGACAGCAAAGCTCGGCAAGTGTTCTTCTGTTTAGGTCACCCATTATAAGAAGAGAAGAAGGGGGAAGGGGTAAAAAGGAGAGAAAGTAATTGGTTTGTTTTAAAAAAAAAGGACGGATTTAGACAAATCACAAAAAATGCACAACCCTAGAACTATGGTTACCTAGGTCCAGTCTCTAGACCGCTCCTAAACTTCCAAAGGACAAGCCGCAGGATAAATCCTCTACCGCCTCCGTACTACCCTTGTAGCCAGGTAAGTGCCAGGTAAGTGGGAAGGAACCATGTCGTGGGCCGAATTAAAAACCACTGGGCTTCGACACACTTGCCTAGCCACTACAAAAATAATGCGGATAAACGATAGATTACCCACGACCTTCCTCTGTCCTTATTGAGCGCGACAGTCCTTAGAGTCTGGTCTAGATATTTTTTAAATTAATGAAGGGTTGATCTATATGCTTGGTTTGTGATTTGTGGGGCTTAGGAAGGGTGATGAAATCCCCACCTAATCTTGATTTGGTCCTTGCCCTTTAAAGATCCGTATTAAAATATGCAAAAACAAACCGAAAAAACAAAACTTTGCAAAAAGATTTTTGAGCGGCGATATTGTGCAAAGAATCCTGCAGAAAATAGATTTTATTGGATTTTAGAGGAGAGAGAAGGGAGTTAGAATCTTACCAGAGAAGTGTGAACCCTAGATCTCCTGTTTCCTCAAATCCGTGACTCCATATTTCCTCGCAAAAATTCACATAATAATCGTTAAATATACAATTTGCAGTTTTGTTTTAATAATGATATGAATCGTCTAAGAATTCAACACAAATAGTAAAAATAAAAAATTACGCACGTTTCCCCGGCAACGGCGCCATTTGATTGGTTCGAAAGAGTGTGTTTGTAGTTAACCGCAATCAGAACGGTGTCGCGTGTAGCTAGACCGAGGTGAGTACGGGTCGTCCTCAGGGAAACGTTGAACCTTTTACTTTTACTTTAGATGTGTTGAGAAAGAGATGAGGGATAAAGAATTTTATAGAATGGTTTCTAGATCTACGTTAAACAAGAATGTAAAATATAGATCTAGATTATTTTAAAGATGTAATTAATATAATAAGAGGGCTTGTAGGGTTCGTTAGGATTTAGTAGTTATGGACGATTAATTAAAAGTTACCCTTTTATCCATTAATAGATTTAGAACTAGAATGACGGTGATGCGTGTAGATTAGGGTTTCTGGAGGGAAAAGGAATCCCACTCGTAACCCTTATCTCGACACGGAACTCCGTTCATATCTAGCCTTTACCAAAACAATCATTAATCTAATCTCTAATCGCGGTCGGAACTAGCAAAGAATTGCTAGCGCGCCCGATTAGGATGTTAATGATTCTTTAGATAAAGTTCCTAAACTTTATAGGACTTAAAAAGGATTTAATTATTTTCATCGTCCATTAGCCTACCTACGAACCCTAACAAGCGGAGAATTACTCGCGCATGTTGGGAGAAGAAGATGAAAAGACAGAGAGGGAAAACATTATGTAAAATGCAAAAAACAATTAAATAAAATAACTACCTTTATTAATCAACTTGAACAATCTACACTTTATTCTGTAGAAAATGATTACAAAACTAGTTGCTTCTCGATCTTTCCTAAGGAGGTAGATGAACAGTTGATGATCAGTCTGGATGCGTGAGCGTCAGGGACTTCGTGATCTCTTCGGCTTGATAACTTTTCCAAGAGGCTCTCGGTGCCCTTTTATAGTGCAAAGCCAGAATCTTATTGTTGAAAACTTGGTAAAATTCTTCATAGATTTATGCCAAAAAATCTTGCTTCCCAATTCACTAGAAGTGCGGCGGATCCGCGGCCCAAGGGTAGGTTTGGCCGCGGATCCGCGCTTAATGGTTGAGATCTCTCGACTGAATTTTTTTGGGCTTTCATCTCATGACATGTGGCAATCCTAGGCACCTTTAGAATTCAGAAATCTTCTCTCGGTTGCTTCCAGACTTGGTCTCCAAGTTTTGCTTCTTAATTAGGTAAGTCTTCTTCAACAGCTTGATATCTTTGATATATTCTGCATAACAACTTGGAAAATTCTGCACAATAATCTTAAATAATATTTAGTAGACTTAGTTCTACTAGGATTTGGTCAATAGATTTATTTGCATACATTTTCCTACCAAATACTAATTAAAATATATTAACACATGGAAAATGGTGTTTTCACACATAAACCCTCATATGTATAATATATTATAATAAAGTCCTTTTTTAATATGAAAATGGTAGGAAAAATGTACTACAAATGTGCAGTTTTATCAACTGAACAATGCCGCATACCAGTTCAAGGGACAAAATTTCACATCATTGGTCATTTTCATGCACAAAGCACAAGAGCAGCACAAGATCCAAGACTTCAACGCGGAGATCAAGAAAATCAAGGCAAAAGGTCCACATCATTTTACTTTTTGGACTGCTGAAAATCTTAAAGAAAACTGAATAGATTCTGAGAAACCAAGTGTACCAAATAGAAGAGAAAAGCAGCAAGGAGAAACCCAGAAAATCCAAGCATCCAATTCAACCAAATGGCCGCGGAACCGCGGCCAAGATGGTACTTCTGCCGCGGATCCGCGGCCGAGTCAACTCATTGTTGACTCAGGTTTTGGGGGCAGTTTTGTAACTTTATTTTGTATCAAATTGTATCCCTAGGGTTTCACATATCTGCCTATAAATAGCCCAATTTTAAGCCAAGTAAAGGGGTGCTTTTTCTTTGTATTAGATTTTAGGATAAGATCTTGTAGTTCTTCTTCCGCTTCATCTTTCTCCATTAGCATTGTAGTGAGCTTCATTAGTGATAATGAATAAAAGAAGAGTTTCTTTTTATGTCTTGTAATTGTGTTATTTTACTTGCTTGTAATTTACTAATCTAGTTGTTGTTATTTGTTTGTTTGCTTTCTTTCTTCTTCTATTTTTCTTTATCTTTACAACCATGATGCTTGAGTATGATCCTTGCCAAAGTGAGGTCTCAAATAGCTAGTTGTGATTTTCTCAACCTCATTTCTTTCTACCTTCCTTCTTGTTTTGTTTTCTTTTTCTTTTTAATGGGTGAATAGTTTCTCACTTGTTAGGGTATGATAAGGAAAGTTTGAGAGAAGGAAATCTCTCTCACTTTTTTCTTTGCCCAACATCTTGATTCGGACTCCCGTTAATTGAACCACAATCCGCTTCCTACGGCACCCTATCCTACATAATAACGGTGATTCCCTAGTTAGACCGGTTGTGCTTGAATTAACCGGAGGTTAAGGCTAAAAGCCAAGAATTGACGGACAAGGACCAAAAGGAAGGAACTAAGCGTTGGAAAGCCTAACTTATACTCGCAAGTTCCTTCCTAGTCGTGCTAATCCCCGTTTTTGTCGATTACCATAACACCGATATTAAGAGTGGCAATGAAAGAAGTGAGCGATTCCTAACTCAAACTAACCTAATTCTAACCCTAAGAAGTTCTCTTTATTCATATTTCAGCACATAGTGAAACTAAAAAAACCTGGACAAATTGGACTTAACTCGTTAAAACACTAAGAAAAAGATTCCCATCTCCCTGCGGACGACCCGTACTCAACTGGCTAGCTACCTAGCGAAACCGTCTTGATTGCGATAATTAGAACTAAGCACGCAAAAACTCTAACAATCAAATGGCGTCGTTGCCGGGGAGACGGTAGTTTATTTCTTTATGTAATTTCGGGTTAATTTATGAATATACATATAACCAAAAACAAAAAAAAATATTGTAAAAATCATCTTGTTATTTTTGATTAGTTTTTGTGCAAGTGTGCAAGATAGGAAAAAGGTCAAGTTCAGTGCCAAAGGCGTGGGGAGATAAACCCATATCTCGCGGCTACACCGTGGCGGATCAAGACGGAACCACGGGTTGCTGTAAAATTCTAGAGCAAACTCAGTGACCAAATCAATATTCAGGGGCTCTAAATAAGAAGAGGAGACTTCACTTAGCACATAAAAGAATTTTGAAGATCCAACTCAACTGTCAAGCCGCGGATCCGCGGCAGAAGTGCATGTTTTGTAGGGTCTCCTTATCACCTCGTATAGGGTTTGGAAGCATCACACATGCCACAACTTTGATTTTAAGAGGTGCTAAGAAAACATAACTAAGAATCGAACTAGAAATATTGAGTAACAACTAATAGCATCACATACTAAAGTTATTCTATCACTAAGTGGTGAGACTACAACCTTTGTAGACCTCCTTGAGTAACTCCTTGGATCTCCTAGAGTTTGGAACGGCTCACTTGAACAATTCCGAGTCCACGACGATCCACCCGCAGTCCTTTGCTCAAAGCTTGTTGCTTCACTTGTTCTTTCAAATCCGTGGAGCAAACACCTACACAAGAGAGCTAGAGATGTGCACGATGATGAAGTGGTTTATGTTCTCACTTAAAAACCCTCTCTTTTTCTTTTCCTCACTCTAAACAAATCTCAAAAGAGCTTGAAGAAGGAGGAAGATGAAGATGGCAAAGCTTTTCTGAAGATAATGATAATTCTTATGTTTTAAAAATAAAACAAAAGGATATATATATATGTAAGACACTCTCACAACAAACCATGGTTAATATAAATATCTAGATATTTTGTGATGAGTTAAAGAACAAAGAAAATTAACCATGGGTTAGTCAATGGTCAAACAAAGAAGAGTGTGGAAGCTATGAGTCATTTGTAAAGAATTGAGTCATCAGTTAATTTCCTTTATCTTTTATCTTAAAACAAAAATCTATATATTAATATGAACCATGTGAGTCTTGCATTGCCATCTTCAATATATCAACAACCATGATACATATGCATGTATGTATGTGTGCATTCACATCAACATGTACATATACATGCATGCATCCATCAAAAGAAAGGGGTTTAATATAAGTGAGATGAAAGTCATTATTAAATCAACATTTGATTTAATAAACCGGTCATATCACATACGACCCGACCAATAGTAAACACCCGATTAACATACGGTATCTCATACACGCATTTAATCGAGCTCCCGTGCATATCTCATATGCACACCATATCGTTTTGCCTGAGCTGGGAAACTTCTGTGTGGGACTCTAAGACTCGTCAATACGCCGGCAGTAGGTGATGATCACATCAAACACCTACAAGCCGCAAGCGGTCAGCTAAACGTAACGGCCACCCGGGTATTGAGCGATCAGAAGAAGAACAAGCGAACCTGTCAAAACTCCTGTCAATCTAACTGGCAACACTTACCGTACAGTCCGGTCTCTTCGTCAGATATGCTGCATGTCGAGTGTAGGGATGGAATCGTCGACCCCAATAACTCAATAAGTCATGCCGGTATATGGTCTACAATAGATCGAGAAACTACTGATAACACTTATCAGTAATATCTCAGCAGCCCTGGCCAGGGACTTCCTGTTATAGCCAATCGTGCACAGCATAACATCAACCCCCAATACCGGAAGAGACGAAACCCCTCCTATCGCTCATTGCCTCCATATGCCTCGGGACTGTACCCAAAATCCACATGTTTGTACGACTCAGTAGAGCCGTAGTAGGGTAGAGATCAAGATACAGTGGGAGGACACACAAGACTCTATGGCGATCTCGGGTCTACAGACCAACTTATACCAGTGTCACCAGAGAACTGCTATCCGACATATGATATACTACCACATAGGAGTTCTCGGTGAGTCCGTTCAGTATACCCAGTCTCACTGAGCACCCGTATACAATCTTTGGTGTCACCACATCAGATGGATATGAGATCATCCATCGCCCATCATATGGAACAAGAATGGTATACGCTAGTCTACACTGGAATATCGATGCCATGTCTCGATATACCTACGACTAGGAACATTTCAAGGATATGCTTATAAACTACAGGTGTCCCACTAGTATGATCCATATCATAATCCTAGTAGTCAAGCCAAAATCCTTAGGGCTTTATCAACATGTACCAAATGAGTAAAAACATGATCAAGTGAACATATGATAAAGAGAAACCAGATAGCATACTATCATGTCGAGCAAGACCGTCCTCTGAATACACAGACACACACACACACACACACACATCAGTACATACACTATCATATAATGGCCTCTAGGGCATACATATATCCAACAATCTACCACTTGCACTAAGGCCAATTATTGGCGTATCTCATACCCAACTGTTTCCTAATTTAAAATCAGGAAAGAACCAACGGAGAAGGAATCACGTGCTAGCGCATGATCAGCAGTCGCGTGTTGACACGTGACATGTTAAAGCGGCTTCACAGGCACATCAATTCCCGGATTAAATCAAGGAAGAGGCTTCAGAAGAGGTCACGTGCTCACACGTGGCCAGGGGTCACGTGTTGGCACGTGACATTTAAAAGCAGCAGACTTGTTCTCCAGTTAAATCAAGAAAAAGAGTCCAGACAAGGGTCACGTGCTCACACGTGACCAGGGGTCACGTGGTGGCACGTGACGGTTAAGCAGCAAACAGAAGACAGCGCAAAAAGAAAGAGGAGGGCTCATTCCAAAGAGGGTCACGTGTCCACACGTGACCATGGGTCACGTGGTCACACGTGACCGGCTTTCAAAGCCCGTTTTGTTAACAGAATTAAATTCTGAAAGAGATTCAAATCTTTCCAAAGGAAAGCGATTATCTGGAACCAATCGAATTGAAGATTCAGTGGTGATTAAATATCATCTATCTATGGGAAAATCTCGGGTTTGGAAAGATTTCCCCTTTAAATCTAACCGAAATAACAAAGGAGAATCCTTGGATTTGAAATCCAATGGTGAATAAAATTCACCTAATAATCCAAAGGTCAAAAACGAATGATGGATGCAAATCAAATCTCTCAATGAAGATTCGTCAAAAACTAATTGACTCGGCTGCTTCTCCTATAAATAGGAGCCAAGAGACACACAAAAAAAGATATATACGCAGAGGGAAGAAAAAGGAGAGAGCCTTGATACTTTGAGGAATTTGGATCTTCTGCAAAGGAAAACCCTAGGTAAGAAAGGGAAGGATTTTTAAAAGAAGGAGAATTTAATTCTCAACAGAGTTTAACTCTGATATATAAAACAGAAGAACATATTTCTTCTCTCTTTGATAGAGAATCTGCAAAGCGCACATCTCCCCTTTAAGTTGAGAATTTAATTCTCAATGGGTTGAGATCCTGCCATGCAGATCCAAAACATAGAGAGGGAATGGAAACACGAGAATTTAATTCTCACAGAACTATAGGAATTTAATTCCTTTAAGATAAAATTAGGGCTTGACCCTGTGTTATGGGAATTTAATTCCTTCAGAACAAAACGAAACAGGGTTTAACCCTAATTAAGAACCTAGTTCTGTTGAAACAGCGGGAATTTAATTCCCTTAATCATAACTTAACAGAGAATGGGAGTTCAATTTCTTAAAAGCTTTTATTAGGGTTTAACCCTATTCAGTTCTTCACATATATGAGGAATTTAATTCCTACAGAAAATTCAGAGTTCAACTCTATTCCAGAATATAAGTCTGCAAAAGGAAGTAGGAATTTAATTCCTCTGAAATTTAAAGCTCGAGGAATTTAATTCCTGAGAAAAAGATTAACAGATCCTCTAAACAACATACATAGAGGCAGGGTCACGTCTCACCACGTGACCCCTCAAAAGATCTACAGAAAGCCCCTTTGAGGCAGTGCCCCACGTGACCCACGTGACTCTTGACAGAAGCTTTAACACACAAGCACTTGGATGCCCGTCACGTGATGGCACGTGATGCTCTGAAAGATGCGATAATCTCAGCAGAATAAATGAAGGGAGGGCGCCCTCACGTGTTGCCACGTGACCCCTCTTGCCTTAGTGTTTAACACTAAATTGAAACTCCCGAATCCAATGTTAAAACACTGTTGGGCCTTAGTGTTCGACACTAATCAAAAAACTTTATTTGCAGTGTTCAACACTGACTACCTTAGTGTTTAACACTAATTTGAGAGCACTGTTGCCGGTGCTTGATACTGATCTGTTTTAGTGTTTAACACTAATTTGAAACCCCTGTTGCTGGTGTTTAACACCAATTATCTTTTAGTGTTAAACACTAACTTGTCAATCTCATTCCCAGTGTTCAACACTGATTGCTCTGTAGTGTTTAACACTAGGCTTTGGCCCAATTGGCTAAATGGATAGAGGCAAAGCCTCTCCTGATTGGACTTAGCCCAAGATGGCCATAAGTCCTCAATTAACTGGGCTAATGGGCTCACAATATAACTAATTGGTCTTGATCCCAAATTAGGCCAAAGACTATTTAATCCACTCCGGTTCCAGGGTACATCTCTTCACTCCTTTGATACTTGGCATTGTAATCCCTCAATGTCTTCAAAGAGGTGACGGGTCCCGATGACCACATATTGATATGGACTGTGGGGTCCTTAAACCCATGGACTATGAGGTCCTTAACCTTGACCGAAATGTCTTAAAACTAACAATGGACTGTGGGGTCCTTAAACCTATGGACTATGAGGTCCTTAACCTTGACCGAGATGTCTTAAAACTAACAATGGACTGTGGGGTCCTTAAACCCATGGACTACGACGTCCTTAACCTTGACCGAGATGTCTTAAAACTAACAATGGACCGCAATGTCCTTAAACTTCCCATGGACCGCAATGTCCTTAAACTACCCATGGACCGCAATGTCCTTAAAATAGAACAATAGAGCCCCGCATGCTCCTTTGTCGGATCTAAACGGTCCCGTTTAAGTTGATCTTAGCCTCAAAGATGGCTAACGTAACCTTAAACCTTCAAACAGACTGGACTATGAATCCCCCCAATTAACTCTGGCTCGAGGGTACATCTCTGAACTCCTCTGACATCCGTCGTTGTAATCCTTCAACGTCGTCAGAGAGGTGACGGGTCCCGACGGCCACACATACGATGGACCACTATGTCTTTAAACTGGAACAATGGAGTCCAAACGCTCCTTTGTCGGATCTAAACGATCCCGTTAAGTTAATCTTAGTCTCAAGCTAGACTAACGTATCCTTAACAAACTTTTGAAGCCTCAAGTATGGCTAACGTATCCTCAAACCAAACCCCCAAACCCAAATCTAAGATAACACGGATTTGGACTAGTCCACGCCCTACGGGCGACGACATAACTCGGTCTCCGTAAACAATCCACGGGCAACGAAACATAAAATAAACACACACGACACGAAGTGAAATTCTGGAGAAGGAGAAAGTGGTTACCGCGATGCGGTAGCGTAATTAACTGCAGGGGCTTGCGCCTGTAGGGAAGAGCGTCCGCACAATCAAAAACCCCTCAAGCGAGGGGGAATCTGACGAAGTCTGCTACATCGGCCGCATCCGTCTAAACCTTCGATACACGGTGCCATAAATCAACTTGGCATCTTCGGAGAGATGGACGGATAGCACCAATTAGCATCTGCCCCGAATATCAGGCACAGACAGCCCAAGTCTAGGCCGCCGTTCGGAGGGGAACAGATTCTGGCACGCCCGGTGGGACCTTTTCCTCTTTCCACTCCACACTTCGTGTGTCGTGATTCGCGAACCAATCGCGGTTCGCTAATAGTTGCCCTTGGGTTTCAAGATACTAAGAATTGGCATCTTGCTTATTGCAGAAAGCAAAGGATCGATGACTTCTACTTCTGCGAAATTCTCCAACTGCTCAAACTGCAATTGCGACCAACGCTTTGCCTCTCCAGGAGGTATAGCTTACGGACCCCAAGCTGCTTCGTTATTCACAATGCCGGTGGACCAGGTGACTCAGGCCACTACCGGGTTGTTCTTTAGGACTATGCTCCCACCAACAAGCTTCACGGCGCCGGTGCTGACAAAGGAAGCTCCCAAGAAGTCGGTCTTTGATCGTCTTACCCCTGCCGCGGCTCCCCTCAACGAGTCGCCCAACGTCAACGCCTCGGTCTTCTCTAGATTGGGCCAGAAATCCTGCAAACTCATCATGGGGCCTACAATCTCAGAGAAGGCTGCTTCTAAGAAAGTGGCCGCTCCTGCCCCCGAAATCGTCAAGGCGGATTCTCCGGCCAAAAAGTCGGTCTTTACAAGGTTGACGGCTTCAGCTCCCGCTCCTGCTACCCAAAGGACATCGGTCTTTGACAGGCTAGCACCAACAACGACCCTCCACCCACACAGGGGGCAAGACGAAATCATTCTTACCGCTGACCCTATGCCGTCCGCTCGACACGCTCGACGTCGTCATTGGCGCCGAGTAAGGAAGGCTGGGGGCAACTCCCCCTCTGGGTTGACTCCATCAGCCCCGGTGGCAGAAGTTAATGCTGCTGTTCCAACTGGGAACAGCTTCGAAATGCTAAATAAGGTGCGAAGGAATTCTCCTACTGCAGTGCTGAAGAGGTCCCCTCCCCCATTAAAAAAGGTTGTGGAAATAAAACCAGAACAGCCCCGATCTCCTCAACGGCTGTCTTCCAAAATCTATAAGGTTTGGCGGCAGGCCCGAGACTCGATCATTGATCCAAACTTCTCCCGCCAGCACAAGAAGCTGAAAATCCAACCGGAGGCTGGTCACCAGGCTAGACCCCGAAAGACTGTCTGGACGCCCACCTCAACGACCCCCTCAACCCCTATGGCTCATAAAAGGAGGAGGCCAGAGAAGACCCCCCCAGCATGCAACGACGGCTAAAAGCGCTAAGCCCAGACGCCCTAAGTCTGGGGGCATGGTGGTGCACACTGTTAACATGGCCTCTGGAAAGGAGGAAAGCCGCACTTCTACGGGCCACCGACCGTTAACCCGATCCGTGACGAAAGCCCAGGAGCAACAACAAAAGCTTCAGGAAATGATGAATGCTATGGCCGCACTTACCGGGCTAAAAGAAAGCCCAGAAACGTCCTCAGACGCACGCCAGGAGGAAGAAACCGATGCTGAATTCCTTCGCCGGATACTGGAGAAAAAGGACAAAGAGGCTGCTGAACAAGCGGCCAACATACAACGTATGGGCCTTCTCTTCCAAGATATGATAGGCATGATGATCCAGCAGGACTTACCCGCCGAGGATCCCCTAATCGTTCTTGAAGACGACCGAGGAGAAACGTCAAATCCACCACCAGCCCTCTCAACGGCCAAGGAGGAGGCAATCTCTAAGGCTGACTTGGTTGACTACATAGCCCAGCAAATCCGAGTTCATCATGCGACTGAGGCGGCTGGTCAAGTCGTAAAGACGGGGCGGCCGTATCCAAGCTGGTACGACCAAATCAAATACCCGCAAGGCTATACGATACCAAAATTCCACGTGTATAAGGGGACCGGCAATCCCCACCAACATGTCGCCCAGTTCCGGGCCCTCTGCGGTAACACCGGCGGTGATGATAAACTGTTGCTCCGTCAGTTCGTGGGCAGCTTATCAGAAACAACGTTCGAATGGTATTCGGAACTCCCGAATGATTCTATCAAAACGTCGCTGAAATGAAGTTGTTATTCACTCAGTGATTCGCAAGTGCCAGCGAACGCACTCCAATAACTGCTTTGATTAACGCCAGGGTAAAACCAGGCGAAACCTGGGTCCAGTATGCTATACGCTGGCGGAATTTGTGGTCGAGATGCGAACAACGCATTGAGGAGGCACCCGCAGTGGGCATGTTCGTGGGAACCTAGACCCCCACGCAACTATCTCCCAGTTTATGATGTTCTTTAAGCCAACCACATTCCAGGCTTTAATCGACAAGTTGGCTCAGATGGACCAGATGGGTCATAGACCACCTCCCCCGAAGTCGGAACCTCGGAATGACAAGGGTAAAGGAAGGGCAACCATCGTCGCGAATGCCCAGCAGCAACCTAACGCCCCGAAACCGGCAGATCAACTGGAAGAAAGACGCCGGTATTATAATGAGAAGATGAAACGTCCCTACTCGTTCCCACGGGACAAGACAAAACGGTTATTCGAGCTGGCAGTACGCAACAGACTTATAAACTTGCCAAATCCAAGGCGACCGCCACAACCCATTGAGGTGAATAACCCCAACTATTGCCCTTACCATCAAACGGTAAGCCATCCGATTGAGGATTGCTTCGTTTTCAAAGGATGGATTGAAGATCAATACCTTCAGGGGAAGTTTGTACTATCCGAAAAGTGGAAGGTGAACCCACCACAGCCGCATACTCCTAAGAAAGCAGATACACCGGGGGCAACCTGCTCCTTTATTGAAGAAGCACCATGGGAGGTCGTGCTATCAACTAAAACCAAAAGAATGCTGAGAGACCTTCATGCGTGCCCTGCGATCGGATGGGAGGACCCTCTTGAACCTCAAATTATCAAAGGGATGTTGAAGCCCCGCCCAACTATGAAGACTCGCGATAATGGCCCAAATACTCACGCCCAACCGTCAAAATCTTCAAAGAAAAAGAAGAAGAAATCCAAGAAGCCCGTGAAGCCTGGAGACGAGCACACGAACTTGCAGAAGCAAATCGACGCGCTGGAAGAGTACAATCAAAAGGCGCGAACTCCTGTCACACTGCAAGAGTTCCTGAACCACATCTTTCAAGAGGGAGATGATGGAGAGAGCTCATCGGATGAATCCGAAGGGTATGTGGCGAGTTGTAACGTAATCTCCCACTCGTTTACCGATGATGAGAAAACTCCTGGCACTAAGAAGCTGGAGACAGAGCCTGAACCAGAGCGTGCGTGGCCGACAAATGAAGTGATCAATGCTTTTCTAGACGAAATTCGTCTAAAAAGTAAAGCGGATCAGGAGCGTGAGATGGCAACGTCAGAAGGAACCAAATGCAGGCGACTGAACGGAAGAGTTGAACTACCCCTACCAGAGCGAAAGGCATCCGAAGTAGACAAGAAGATATTCAAGACGAGGAAAAGGTTTGCCAAAGCCATGTCAATGGGAATGAAGCTACCACCCTCGGAAGGAAACAAACACGATGGGGTGGAGAGGCGCCCTGATTATTGCGCATATCATCGGGCAATCTCACACCCCACGGAGGAGTGCGACGCCTTTAAGATATGGTGGCAAGGATATGTTACTCGTCGTCAACATTTTAAGCGCATGAAACGCAAGAGCCGTCGGGAGCGAAGAAGTACTGTCGAAGGGCACAACAGAACTACTGGCAACTGTTATATGGCTCACGCCAGGGGGTCACAAGTTCTCACCTTTGGGAGCGACTCTGATGAAGAAATGGCTTTGGGCCCTCTCTTTAAAGAGTCCGTTTTAGGGAAAGAGGAGAAATCGGAGGCCTGCGAGAACATCCAGCTGCGCAATCGCACACTCCCAGAAAAGAATCTCGGGCCCGTAAGTAGAAAAGATAAGGGAAAGGAAAAGGTCACTGAAGATATCACTTTAGATGACCAAGTCATGAAAGAACTGGCTGCCAAAGACCCTCCTAGGAGGAGTAAAGTGGACTATAACATCCTTGCGCACCTAAGGAAGCTACCTTCTCAGCTTAGCATTCTCGATGCCCTCCTATTATCAAAAGAAGCGCGAGACTCACTAATTAAGGCGTTACAAGAACCTGAGCAATTCCAAGCCTTCCTCGCCATTGAAAAGATGAAGGATGAACTATAGGAAGTGCATACAGCCGATATCACTTTCGGTGATGAAGACCTCCTTCTCGGGACGTGCGACCACAACCGTCCCCTATATATCTCCGGATACTGCCATGATATCAAGATAGGCAAGATCCTGGTGGATAATGGATCCTCCGTCAATCTCCTTAATGTTCGGGTGTTGAAGGAAATCTGCATGAGTGTGCAACACCTCGCTCGTGACAAAATTACTATCTCCGGTTTCGATTCACAATCGTCACGGACTCTCGGATCTGTGATATTAACATTACGCTTTGGACTTCTCGTCACAGACATCAAATTCCATGTCATTGACGCCAAGACCTGCTATAACGCCTTGCTCGGTCGTCCTTGGCTACACGAGTACAACATCATCCCTTCTACACAACATCAGTGTATGAAGTACTTTAAGGATGGTTTCGAGTATACTGTAACAGGAGAGTTAAACCCATTTTCCGTGAACGAAGTCCGCAAATACGAAGATGCGAAATTCTTTTTGCCAGATTTCGAGGATACAGAAAGGTGTCGCAACCCGGAGAACAAAACCGCCGCCACCATCCCTGTTTTCGGGAGCGATACCGAGGAAGAGGAAGAGATAGTTTATGCCGGGCCATCTCAACGCAACAACCTGGGGACGCCCACCCCCATGTTGGTCTTTGGAAGTGATTCAGAAGATGAAGTTAATGCCGTGTTCTCCAATCGGCTGTCAATACAAGCACCCCCTGGCAATGACCATAGTTTGCAAATCACCATGGTACCGCGAGAACACTACAAGGATCTCGACACGCTTCAAGCTCACAATGTGCAGGACCTACAAACATTCTACGTCCCTCCCAGGCAAAGGGGTGAGAAGGTGATCCTATTCTACCGATCCTCAGAGTCGAAAATAGAGAAAGAGATCTGGCATGGCGCGGATGCTACACTCGACAGGCTCCAACCCATCCGTCTGCCCAGATACTATACAAATGGATTAAAGAAGCTATTGAAGCGCCAAGGAGTACCCTTAAAACAGACTGTTCGGCAGGCTCGGTTCTACAAAAAGATTTGGGATGACCCTGGGACTCAACGCAAATTGCCCAATGGGAAAATGGAAACACTTGGGCTTGGATACGCGAGAGCCGGAAAACGGGAACGGGCTCACAGCAGCTACACTATATATACCTTTGATGAAGAAGAGGACGCCCTGTCAGGAGATGCCAACCCCTCATCAAAACTAGACCCCGCGATTGAAGCGCCGAGTCCGTCGTTTGAAGAACGAATGGACAAGCCTATCAGGAAAATGGGTCAGAAAGCTCGGGAAGGCCACAACCGCGAGATGGCCATCTACGAGAAGGCCAGGACGCAACGTCTATTTCAACAGGCTACAAAAGACAAAGATACTCATCTTTGTCAACCCGTTGTACGAAAGGCCCGATGCGGAGACGGAAATAAATCAAGAAGCGGAAAGAGGAGCCGACAACAACGACGCAGGATTAGAGGGTTACGTGATCGGGTACTGCACGGCTCGGATTCGTCCCTCATGGAGAAGATGAGTCGAGCGTACTCCTTCCCCCGAGACAAGACGGAGAGGTTACTCAAGCTCTCTTTGAAACATCAAATGATCGCGCTTCCAGAGTCTAGACACCCTGAGCAAGCTAACAAGGCTTCTCGTTTGAGCTATTGCTCTTATCACCGAGCCATAGGACATCCTACCGAAGACTGCTTCACCTTCAAGAACTGGGTCGAGGACCAGTACCAACGGGGCAGATTCGCTTTATCCAACGGCTGGAGGGTAACGCTGCCACAAAAGCATGAACCCAAGGCCACAAGAGCAGAACCGGATCCACCTCAGTCCTGGGAGCGGATTCGCACCTGTTATACGATTACGATATTAAAAGAAGAGCGCGAGAACATGGATGATCTTCCCCAGTGCTTTGAGAACAGCGATGATGAGGTGATCTCAGAATTTCCGCCAGCTCTGAAAGAACTGGAAGATGGTATACATACTACTGCAGATAACCTCAGGAAGATTGAGTTGGGATCGGCAGATGACCCGCGACCGACATTTGTCAGCGAGCTACTCTCTGAAGAAAGGGTGGCTGCGTTAAAGAACGTGCTTCTACGGCATAAAGACTGCTTCGCATGGAACTACTCCGAGATGCCAGGATTAGATCCGGAAATTGCTGTGCATAAATTAGCCATATCCCCAGATATCAAGCCAGTCAAGCAGGCGCCAAGAAGGATGCGACTCGAGCTTGAGATGAGCATCAACGCCGAAGTTAAGAAGCTGATCGATTCTGGATTTATCCGAGAAGTCCAATATCCCGATTGGATCGCCAATATCGTCCCGGTAATGAAGAAGAATGGGACGGTACGCATATGCGTGGATTTCAGGGATCTCAATAAAGCCTGTCCAAAGGATGATTTCCCAGTACCGGTAACCGAGCTAATGATAAATAACACGTCCACTCACGAGGTTTTCTCCTTTATGGACGGTTCGTCAGGATACAATCAGATAAAGATGCATCCCGAAGACCAGAAGCACACCGCTTTCCGGACCCCTTTGGGTATATTCTGCTACAGGGTTATGCCCTTTGGTCTAAAGAACGCTGGCGCTACCTATCAAAGGGCCATGACAAAGATCTTCGACGACCTCATACATGATATCGTCGAGTGCTATATCGATGACCTCGTAGTAAAGAGCATGTCATACGAGGAGCATTTAAAGCATCTGGAGACTGTATTTCAACGCCTTCGGCAATATAATTTGAAAATGAATCCCCTCAAATGCGCGTTTGGAGTCTCCTCGGGCAAATTCCTGGGATTCATCGTTCGACACCGAGGTATTGAAATAGATCCGTCAAAGATTAAAGCAATCATGGAAATGCCTCCGCCAAGAACCCTCAAACAGTTGCGGTCTCTCCAAGGGAATCTCGCATACATCCGGCGATTTATCGCCAATCTTTCAGGCAAATGCCGTCCTTACAGCCACCTAATGAAAAAGGGAACTCCATTCGTTTGGGATCACAAATGCCAAGGTGCACTAGACGAGATCAAGCAGTACCTGCAGAACCCTCCGGTGTTGGCCGCGCCGGTCAAGGGAAAACCCCTCATTCTTTATACAACCGCCCTCGAAGGTTCCTTGGGCGCATTATGGGCGCAAGAGAACGATCAGGGAAAAGAGAGAGCACTCTACTACTTAAGTCGAGTTTTACTGGGGGCAGAAAGCAACTACTCTCCCATTGAAAAACATTGCTTGGCGTTAATCTTCGCGATAACAAAGCTCAGGCACTATGCGTTGGCACATGAAGTCCGTCTTATTTCAAAAGTGGACCCCCTGAAATACTTGATGTCAAAAGCCATATTGACGGGACGACTCGCTAAATGGGCCCTGCTCTTGATGGAGTTCTCGATAACGTATCAACCTCTTAAGGCAGTGAAAGGCCAGGCCATTGCCGACTTCCTCGCTGAGCACCCGATACCGGCCGATTCTCCTCTGAACTGTGATTTGCCGGACGAGCATGCATTTGATGCGATTAGCGGCGGAAGCACCCGATGGGAACTCTATTTCGATGGAGCGTCCTCCGTAAAGAAACAGAAACAAGGTATCCCAATGATCAAATCGGTGATAGGCCTTATCTTCGCGACTCCACAAGGAGGGATTTTGCGCTTCGCCTTTGCCTTAACAGAGCCGAGGATAAACAATGAAGCTGAATACGAAGCTCTGATAGCAGGCCTCGAAATCGCCATCAACCTGGGAATTGAAGACCTCCTTATATACGGAGATTCTCAACTGGTTGTTAGTCAAGTAAATGGTGATTACCAAACGTGCAAACCGGAGTTGGTGAAGTACGGCGAAAAGGTGCAACAACTATTGACCCAAATTCCCTCCTATACTTTGGAGAACATACCACGCGCGGAAAACAGCAAAGCAGACGCGTTAGCCAAACTTGCTAAAGAACTGGCGGACGAAAACCTCGATGATGTAAGAATCGTGGTACAAAGCCGTCGAGTGCTTGCCCCGGCAGAAATACCTCCGGAATTATATAAAGAAAAGGGAGCGACTGAGCAGACGACCCTACAAATAAAAGACCATGAGAAGGCCGAGGACTGGAGGGAAGTCTTCATAGACTACTTTAAGTCCCACCGAATGCCCAAAGAAACATCCTCAAGGCATCAGCTCATGAAACGAGCTCTATCTTTCGCCTTCGTCAACGATACTCTATACAAGAGATCGTTTGATTCTCTATGGCTGAGATGCTTAGGACCTGACGAAGCGGAAAGAGTCATTCAGGAAGCTCACGACGGACTTTGCGGTTCTCAACAAGCAGGCCCAAAGATGAAGTTAAAAATTAAACGGATGGGTTACTACTGGCCCACGATGATCCAGGACTGCCTCGAGTATGCGAAGCAATGCCACTCGTGCCAGATTCATGGAGACTTTATCCACCAACATCCGAATCCACTACATCCAACGGTGGCTAGTTGGCCACTCGAAATGTGGGGGACTGACATAGTCGGCCCCATCGAGCCAGCATCATCCCGGGGACATCGTTTTATCCTGGCGACAACTGATTACTTCTCCAAATGGGCAGAAGCAGTACCACTGAGGGAAGTGAAGATGGAGAATATCCTCCATTTCTTCAAGACGCACGTCATCTATCGGTTTGGAACCCCACGGCGGATTATCTCCGATAACGGGCCAGCCTACAGAAGCCATAAGATTAGCCGCTTCGCGCACCAGCACAATATAGACTGGAGATATTCTTCAGTTTACAACCCACGAGCTAACGGTCTGGCCGAGGCCTTCAATAAGACCTTGACGAAGATCATAAAAAAGACCGTTTCCCGGAATAAGAGAGACTGGCACGAAAGGCTGCAAGAAGCCCTTTGGGCTTATCGAACTACATTCAAGACGGCCACGAACACAACGCCGTACGCGTTGGTATTTGGGACGGAAGCAGTGCTCCCCCTCGAGATAGAGTTACCCTCTCTACGAGTGGCAGTCCACCACGAGCTGACGGACGAAAAAAATGCTCACCTTTGGCTTGAGGAGCTTGATGCCCTCGACGAAACCCGGCTCATAGCGCAACAACATCTAGAAGCCTACAAAGCAAAGATGACGCGCTCGTACGAAAGATTGACCAGGCCGAGGACATTCCGCCAAGGCGAACTCGTACTAGTGGTCAAAAGACCTATGATCCCCAATCGTGCCAAGCGGGGGAAATTTGAGCCAAACTATGAAGGCCCTTACATCATAGACAAGGTCTACCAGGGTGGAGCCTATCTACTCATGGACATGCACGGTGAAAGGCCTTTCAGGCCAATAAACGGCCGCTTCTTAAAGAAATACTATGCTTAATGAGCCATAGCCTGGGTCAATGATAGATGACGACGACTATGTCCGCTCGCTATCTTCCTAGGCTCAGACTTTACAAGCAGCAGCTGGCCTTCCCATAACGATGGACCGAAACGTCCTTAAACTAACGATGGACCGAAACGTCCTTAAACTAACGACGGACCGAAACGTCCTTAAACTAACGACGGACCGAAACGTCCTTAAACTAACGACGGACCGAAACGTCCTTAAACTAACGACGGACCGAAACGTCTTTAAACTAACGACGGACCGAAACGTCCTTAAACTAACTACGGACCGAAACGTCTTTAAACTAACGGCGGACCGAAACGTCCTTAAACTATCGACGGACCGAAATGTCCTTAAACTAACGACGGACCGAAACGTCCCTAAACTACTACCGCAGCATCCTTAGGCTGACGAGATAAAAAAAAAGAGAAAAAGAATAAAAAACGGTGCGTCCACAAGCAAAACGGGCACGGATGAAAACCCGAAAGGGCTCCGTGAGTAAAAACAGCAGGACTACCGGCGAGTGTTTGTGAAAACCCGAAAGGGCGCAACCTCGTTAAAAGACACTTATAGGGTCCTCTCGACCTTGTAAGGAGAAACCACCTGCGTGAGATCCTTACGACTCACAAAGGAGCAACACACTTAGGGATCCTCACGATTCCTAAGGAGAAAATACACTTACGAGATCCTCACGACTCGTAAGGAGAACTCTCTTATGGGACCCTTACGGCTCATAAGATTTGAAAGTCTTAAGTTACAGAGACCTAAACCTGTGCTTAAGCAATCCTCCACAACCTTCGCTATTGCCCTACAAGGGACTCAATACTGACCCTTGTATACAATCCACGGGCGCGAATAAACATTTCCCCAGCGAAATCCAACCCTTGTAGGTCCTCTCGACCCATAAGGAGAAAGCCCTCTTGGAGGATCCCTACGACTTACAGAGGAACACACACTTAGGAATCCCCACGATCCCTAAGGAGAAAATACACCTGCAAGATCCTCACGACTTGTAGGGAGAAATACCTTTGTGAGACCCTTACGGCTCATGAAGTCAAAAGCCTTGGTCGACAGGACCCTTAACCCTGTTTGCCAAGCCACCTTTGTTCAACATCGACAAAGGTAAATAATGATTCGCTCCTGGCAAGATCCCAGTGGTAGCGGTGCTGATGCCGAAGTCGGTGTCTAAAATCCAAGCTTGCGGCGAAAAAGCTAGCAAGCCACACATGCCTACAAGATAGCCGAAATGATGGGGCAACTTGCAATAAAAAGCAGCAAGTAAAAATGTATGCATGAAAAATAGCCGAAATGATGGGGCAACTCGCAATAAAAAGCAGCGAGTAAAAAGAAAAATAGCCGAAATGATTGGGCAATCGCGATTTTCGCGATATAAAAAGCTGAAATGATAGAGCATCGCGGAAAGAATAAAAAAAATGAAAGAATGAAACTTTTCGCCCTACAGGTGATGTTACGTCTATCCCTGTATACAATCCAGGGGCGCAATCAAAGAAGGGATCATACTCCTCCCCCGGTTTTCATCATAAGGAGAAGCCAAATCTCGACAGTTCACAGATAGCCTAGAGATCATCTCGACGTTCGTCTCATGGCAGCAAACACAACATCAAGAGAAAAGGAACAGCGGCAACTCCCAGTTCCATGACTCAGCGATATACAGATCACCGAAAGTCAAATCTCCATTCCGTGAAATGCGGATATATTCAGCAAAATTCCTGGTTACGTGGAACGCGGATAACGTCACTCTTTGACCCCATGGAAAACGTCCAGAGCGGATCCTGGTCCTCGCAGAGCACGGCAGTGAACCCGTGTGAAGCATCCAGAGCGGAGCCTAGTCCTCGCCGAGCACGGCAGTGAACCCGTGTGAAGCATCTAGTGCAAAATTCCTGGTTACGTGGAACGCGGATAACGTCACTCTTTGACCCCGTGGAAAACGTCCAGAGCGGATCCTGGTCCTCGCAGAGCACGGCAGTAAACCCGTGTGAAGCATCCAGAGCGGAGCCTAGTCCTCGCCGAGCGCGGCAGTGAACCCGTGTGAAGCATCTAGTGCAAAATTCCTGGTTACGTGGAACGCGGATAACGTCACTCTTTGACCACGTGGAAAACGTCCAGAGCGGATCATGGTCCTCGCAGAGCACGGCAGTGAACCCGTGTGAAGCATCCAGAGCGGAGCCTAGTCCTCGCCGAGCACGGCAGTGAACCCGTGTGAAGCATATAGTGCAAAATTCCTGGTTACGTGGAACGCGGATAACGTCACTCTTTGACCCCATGGAAAACGTCCAGAACGGATCCTGGTCCTCGCAGAGCACGGCAGTGAACCCGTGTGAAGCATCCAGAGCGGAGCCTAGTCCTCGCCGAGAACGGCAGTGAACCCATGTGAAGCATCTAGTGCAAAATTCCTGGTTACGTGGAACGCGGATAACGTCACTCTTTGACCCCGTGGAAAACGTCCAGAGCGGATCCTGGTCCTCGCAGAGCACGGCAGTGAACCCGTGTGAAGCATCCAGAGCGGAGCCTAGTCCTCGCCGAGCACGGCAGTGAACCCGTGTGAAGCATCTAGTGCAAAATTCCTGGTTACGTGGAACGCGGATAACGTCACTCTTTGACCCCGTGGAAAACGTCCAGAGCGGATCCTGGTCCTAGCAGAGCACGGCAGTGAACCCGTGTGAAGCATCCAGAGCGGAGCCTAGTCCTCGCCGAGCACGGCAGTGAACCCGTGTGAAGCATCTAGTGCAAAATTCCTGGTTACGTGGAACGCGGATAACGTCACTCTTTGACCCCATGGAAAACGTCCAGAGCGGATCCTGGTCCTCGCAGAGCACGGCAGTGAACCCGTGTGAAGCATCCAGAGCGGAGCCTAGTCCTCGCCGAGCACGGCAGTGAACCCATGTGAAGCATCTAGTGCAAAATTCCTGGTTACGTGGAACGCGGATAACGTCACTCTTTGACCCCGTGGAAAACGTCCAGAGCGGATCCTGGTCCTCGCAGAGCACGGCAGTGAACCCGTGTGAAGCATCCAGAGCGGAGCCTAGTCCTCGCCGAGCACGGCAGTGAACCCGTGTGAAGCACCTAGTGCAAAATTCCTGGTTACGTGGAACACGGATAACGTCACTCTTTGACCCCACGGAAAACGCCCAGAGCGGAGCCTGGTCCTCGCCAAGCACGGTAGTGAACCCGTGTGAAGCATCCAGAGCAAATACCGGACTGTGGAGTCCTTAAAATCCACGGACTATGACGTCCTTAACCTCGACCGTGATGTCTTAAAACTAACGATCAACCACCCCGATTCCTTACAGATTTTGCCTTGGTTTAAGGGTACATCTCTTCATTCCTTTGATGCCTGGCGTTGTAATTCCTCAACGTCTTCAAAGAGGTGACGGGTCCCTACAACCACACATCGGACTGTGGAGTCCCTAAATCCACGGACTATGAGGTCCTTAACCTTGACCGTGATGTCTTAAAACTAACATCGGACTGTGCAGTCCTTAAATCCACGGACTATGAGGTCCTTAACCTTGACCGTGATGTCTTAAAACTAACATCGGACTGTGGAGTCCTTAATTCCATGGACTATGAGGTCCTTAACCTTGACCGTGATGTCTTAAAACTAACAGCGGACTGTGGAGTCCTTAAATCCACGGACTATGAGGTCCTTAACCTTGACTGCGACGTCTTTAAACTACAATACCTGGAGAAACCCCTGACGCCGTAAAGCACGGACAAGGGTGACCACATCCAGCACTTACAAGTCCTCACGACCTGTAAGGAAGAAAAAACTCTCTTGTGAGATCCTTACGACTCTCAAGGGAAAACCCGCTTAAGAATCCTCACGATTCTTAAGAAGAACTTACACCTGTGGGATCCTCTCGACCTATAGGGAGAAAAACTCTTTATGAGACCCTCGTGGCTCATAAAATGCAAAAGCCTTAGGAAGCAGATCCTAACCCTGAATCCTAAGCCATCGCTGTCCTGCAAAGAGATCAAGATAGAATATCCGCAGAATACATTCAGTAAAAAGGGGACACACCATTGAGAAGAAAAATGTATCTTTTATTCATAAACCAAAATGGATACAAAGTACAATTCATGAAAGAAACAAAAAAAAAGAGAAAGATACTCTCATCCATGAGTATGTACAAAAAAGGGAAAAAAGATACAAGTCCTCAAGCCGGCGGGCGGTGCAATAATTTTACCAGCTCATCATTCTGTTGCTGAGCCACGGCTTCATGACGCAAGATCTCCAGAAGACGAGCCTCCGCCTGAGCTTGCTGAGCCTGATACGAAGCGAGCCGAGCTTCGAGCTCTTTCTTGGTGGCCCTATGAGCCTCGACCCTCTTACGAGTAAACGTGGCAGCTTTATCAAAAGCCACCACCTCTTTGATGGACTCCTGAAGCACCCGCCAGAGTTCATACGCTTTGTTGGCCTTGGCTGTGAGGCTGGCATGAAGCTCGCTCAGCGCTTTAGAAGCCAATTCCCTCTTTTTAAAATTTACGGCCGAGCCCTTTTCTCGCACAACAAAATGTTCGCTACGTGTCGCTCTATCAGGCTACGTAAGCTCTCTTTCGTGACCGCGGCCTTGGAAACAAGATACTTACAAGACCGTATAAATGGGCTTCCAGTCGAAGGGAATAATCGATCTAAAACGCGCTTACATCACCTGACGTGAAAGGCAACAAGAAAGGTTTCCGACATATTTCAAGCATGTGTTCGCAATCATATGAGTATTCAAAAAAAAATAATAATAGCATTTGCAATCGCATGAACATTCATAATGCCTAAAAAGGTCTGATGCGCAGGAAAGTGATGATAGCATTTGCAATTAAAGAAAGTTCTCATGAGAAGAATACAAAGTTTATTTATGCAAGCGGAAACATACATACTAGTACCAAGCCTACATGGAATTTCGGCATAAAGCGTAAAAAAGGAGGGACTAATTTAAAAGTGTTCTACGCTAACGGAAAAGGTCACCAAACATGGGATCAGCGGCACAAGGGTTAATGAAGCAGAGGACAAAATTCTCCATCTCTCTCTCTGCTTTCTCCAGCACATCAAAGCGACGGTTCTCACGAGGAGTCGCTCCCCATAGATTGGCGCCGTGTTCGTCCGCGAAAGCAGACATAATAGCTCGCCGGGCCTTTATCTGGCTCAGCAGGTGAATTGAGCAATCCTTCAAAGCCTGAGTAATCAGGCACGCTTCATGAAAGCCCTCGAACTTTTCTTCTGCCGCGTCGAGCATCGCCAGGGTCATCTCCGCCGGGTGAGGAGGGATGTCGGCAAGCACGGCCGTGAGAATCATCCGGAGCCAGAGAGAACCCATCGGGAGGGGGGACCCCCTACGGATCGAGAGTTCATGCATGGCTGAGTCGCATTCGTTGTCGGTAAGGAGGGGATCCACCAACCGAGCAGCAAAGCGGGGGACCATCTCCTCAATAGGAACTTCCCATGGCTGTCGACGAGCATGAGGGCGATTGCAGGCCATGGCGCTCGTTTGTTTCTCAAGACAAGCTACTCTAAGATAAAAAAAAATAATAATAATAATATAAATCTCTTTGTGAGGGGAAAAGGAAGCTATAGCCTCATATATAAAGAAATGCATTAAGTGCCGTGCGCGGAAAATCTTGCATGGTGAAGCTATTTCCAAGGCCCAAAAAAGGAAAGGCATCGAAAATCAAGGAGATGGAACTATTTCCAAGGCCCTTTTTTCTGCGTCTGATATGGTGCACTGAAAATAGGGCATGGGAAGATTTTGTGAACAGCTCCATCAAGGGACCCCACGTGCAGAATACGTGAGGCCTAAACCTGATGTACACTAAAAAAAAATGGAGTAGCACCCTGCATATTGAAAGCCACCAACAACAACAGTAGCAAAAGGATAAAATCCCAGAGAAAAGCATGCAGACATACAAAGACATAATAGAACTTATCATTCATACTTCAAGAAGGTTATACAAAATAAAGAGAAAACTTTTACAATGGTAAGATTTCAGACGCGGGGAACGGATTGAGAAACTCAAGCTTAACCTTGTCCAAGATCCTCCAAGCATTTCAAACCTCCCGAGTATGTTTTCTCTCACGATCGCAAGCGTCGGGGTCCTCGCGGATGTCCTCCACCCTCCGGTAGGCGGCAAGTATGGCCGACTGCTGAAACGCCTGGTGCAAAAGATCGATGAGGTTGTCACGCCTTCTCTTCGAGATCAGACTCATCAGATACACCGAATGTATCTTATCCTCGGCAACGTCCAATGCCCTGAATGGAACACCGGCACAGAAGAGAGGAAGCGCCTCCTAAATCGCCAGCACGATGAGCCTCAGAAGAGAAGAGCGACGGGGGAGTAGCCGATAGTTGTACTCGTCAAAACGGCACATAATCTCAGCACACTGAGCGTTGGTGAACTCCTGATTCTGACTACGGCCCAGGGCACGAATATTCCCATAGGAAATGATCTCGTCAAGACCATACAGATGGGCATCCATAATACCTGAAATAAAGGTCATGAGAATCATTAGAAAGTTCCTGTTTCATCAATTGTAGAAGGACAACCTTGGGCCAAGAGACCCCAAGAAGGCTCCACCTGAAGAAACTGAGTTCTTCACAGGAATTAAATTCCTTTTAGAAAAGGGAACTAAATTCCCATAAAACATTTTGTTGAAACGGAATTGAATTCCACAGATTGTCATCACCACTTCCCTAAAGATCATTTAAGCCCTAAGATGTCTACAGTTTGAAGATTAGATGGCTTTCTGTTCCTGTTGATGAATTTGAAGGAAATGGGTTCATATTAAAAGGGTAAAAACCCTTGTTTTGGATTTAAAATCCAGAGGAATGTGAAGGTCCATCGTTTGTCCAAGAACATTACCTGAGGAAAAGAATTCTTTTCGAACAGAGTTAAACTCTGAAGATTGTTTCAAGACAGAGAACTAAGCTCTGGAAGCGAGAATTAAATTCTCAGAAAAAGTTTGCAAGGAGGAAGATAAGCAAAGTGAAGGCCCTTCTGAAATGACCCCGATATTTATAGGAAGTAATGAAAACGCTTCGTCTCCCCCAAATCCCTAGGGGAATCCAACGGTCGCAAGAAGTGACAGCGTTGCACTCACGTGCTGACACATGAGAACAACGCTGTGAGGGCATTTGTTTCCTAATTTAAAATCAGGAAAGAACCAACGGAGAAGGCATCACGTGCTAGCGCGTGACCAGCAGTCGCGTGTTGACACGTGACATGTTAAAGCGGCTTCACAGGCACATCAATTCCCGGATTAAATCAAGGAAGAGGCTTCAGAAGAGGTCACGTGCTCACACGTGGCCAGGGGTCACGTGTTGGCACGTGACATTTAAAAGCAGCAGACTTGTTCTCCAGTTAAATCAAGAAAAAGAGTCCAGACAAGGGTCACGTGGTGGCACGTGACGGTTAAGCAGCAAACAGAAGACAGCGCAAAAAGAAAGAGGAGGGCTCATTCCAAAGAGGGTCACGTGTCCACACGTGACCATGGGTCACGTGGACACACGTGACCGGCTTTCAAAGCCCGTTTTGTTAACAGAATTAAATTCTGAAAGAGATTCAAATCTTTCCAAAGGAAAGCGATTATCTGGAACAATCGAATTGAAGATTCAGAGGTGATTAAATATCATCTATCTATGGGAAAATCTCGGGTTTGGAAAGATTTCCCCTTTAAATCTAACCGAAATAACAAAGGAGAATCCTTGGATTTGAAATCCAATGGTGAATAAAATTCACCTAATAATCCAAAGGTCAAAAACGAATGATGGATGCAAATCAAATCTCTCAATGAAGATTCGTCAAAAACTAATTGACTCGGCTGCTTCTCCTATAAATATGAGCCAAGAGACACACAAAAAAAGATATATACGCAGAGGGAAGAAAAAGGAGAGAGCCTTGATACTTTGAGGAATTTGGATCTTCTGCAAAGGAAAACCCTAGGTAAGAAAGGGAAGGCTTTTTGAAAGAAGGAGAATTTAATTCTCAACAGAGTTTAACACTGATATATAAAACAGAAGAACATATTTCTTCTCTCTTTGATAGAGGATCTGCAAAGCGCACATCTCCCCTTTAAGTTGAGAATTTAATTCTCAATGGGTTGAGATCCTGCCATGCTGATCCAAAACATAGAGAGGGAATGGAAACACGAGAATTTAATTCTCACAGAACTATAGGAATTTAATTCCTTTAAGATAAAATTAGGGCTTGACCCTGTGTTATGGGAATTTAATTCCTTCAGAACAAAAAGAAACAGGGTTTAACCCTAATTAAGAACCTAGTTCTGTTGAAACAGCGGGAATTTAATTCCCTTAATCATAACTTAACAGAGAATGGGAGTTCAATTCCTTAAAAGCTTTTATTAGGGTTTAACCCTATTCAGTTCTTCACATATATGAGTAATTTAATTCCTACAGAAAATTCAGAGTTCAACTCTATTCCAGAATATAAGTCTTCAAAAGAAAGTAGGAATTTAATTCCTCTGAAATTTAAAGCTCGAGGAATTTAATTCCTGAGAAAAAGATTAACAGATCCTCTAAACAACATACATAGAGGCAGGGTCACGTGTCACCACGTGACCCCTCAAAAGATCTACAGAAAGCCCCTTTGAGGCAGTGCCCCACGTGACTCTTGACAGAAGCTTTAACACACAAGCACTTGGATGCCCGTCACGTGATGGCACGTGATGCTCTGAAAGATGCGATAATCTCTGTAGAATAAATGAAGGGAGGGCGCCCTCACGTGTTGCCACGTGACCCCTCTTGCCTTAGTGTTTAACACTAAATTGAAACTCCCGAATCCAATGTTAAAACACTGTTGGGCCTTAGTGTTCAACACTAATCAAAAAACTTTATTTGCAGTGTTCAACACTGACTACCTTAGTGTTTAACACTAATTTGAGAGCTCTGTTGCCGGTGCTTGATACTGATCTGTTTTAGTGTTTAACACTAATTTGAAACCCCTGTTGCTGGTGTTTAATACCAATTATCTTTTAGTGTTAAACACTAACTTGTCAATCTCATTCCCAGTGTTCAACACTGATTGCTCTGTAGTGTTTGACACTAGGCTTTGGCCCAATTGGCTAAATGGATAGAGGCAAAGCCTCTCCTGATTGGACTTAGCCCAAGATGGCCATAAGTCCTCAATTAACTGGGCTAATAGGCTCACAATATAACTAATTGGTCTTGATCCCAAATTGTGCCAAAGACTATTTAATCCACTCCGGTTCCAGGGTACATCTCTTCACTCCTTTGATACTTGGCATTGTAATCCCTCAATGTCTTCAAAGAGGTGACGGGTCCCGATGACCACATATTGATATGGACTGTGGGGTCCTTAAACCTATGGACTATGAGATCCTTAACCTTGACCGAAATGTCTTAAAACTAACAATGGACTGTGGGGTCCTTAAACCTATGGACTATGAGGTCCTTAACCTTGACCGAGATGTCTTAAAACTAACAATGGACTGTGGGGTCCTTAAACCCATGGACTATGGGGTCCTTAAACCCATGGAGTATGAGGTCCTTAACCTTGACCGAGATGTCTTAAAACTAACAATGGACTGTGGGGTCCTTAAACCCATGGACTATTGTAAGTCTACGCTAGCGCCCCGGCCGTCTACAGACGCCAAATGCGGAACAAAAACTTTTAAACTTGGCGCTATCGTATACTTTAACCCGGATCTGCCATTATTGCTAAACTAACAAACTGTAAAGAGTGTAGGAAAGTTATGCCGAACGATCCGAGTCCTTCGTTCTTCAACCATCATCCCACGCTCCGTTGCGGCTGCTCCGATCTCGTCGATCTCCGATCTCCTCGTCGAGGTGGCACCACATGATCGGTTCTTTAAACGGGCTCCCGCCTCTGACTCGAGGCAACTCGATCGTCAAGTTTGCTAAAAGAGACGACCAAGATTGATGTAGAGAATGAGTAGATGACTTTGTCTCACTTCGTCCAAATCCGTGGACGATCGGTTAATGAAGTTGCCGAGGGAATCGGGTGATGGAATGAAATGGACTGTGAAATTCCATACACCGATAAAACCTATCATAATCTTTTCTCTCTAAAATGAAATCAACAAGTGAGAGTGAGTGAGAGAGAGAGGAGGCTTATCATATATATGAAGGAGGGAGGTGACCGTAGGAGAGGGGGGTGACCATATGATAAATATCATATGTGAACACTTACAAATATCTTGCTTAAAGATCTTAAGCAAAACAAGAAAGTAATGAAATCAAAGCATGAGTCACAAAGCTTAGTCACAAATTCTAGAACCTTCTAGAACCTTCTAGAAGCTCGACTCACTCTCATCCAAGAAAAGATAAATCCGCCTTTAACCAAATGTTAAAAGACGGCTGATAGAAAACTGGAAACTGGAAACTGGCAACTTCCAAAAGTGATCCTGAAACGACTTTCAGGATAACCCCGAAACTGTATAAATATGCCCGCATTTATATTACGACCGAATATAAATGCAACTGAGACAAAGATATTATACCTACTCAATATAATACTCGGATCCGGCTTAAACCAAAGCCGACCAGTATCATCTGCCCGAAAACTGACACGTGCGTAAACGCACGTGCATTTTCCGAACCCTGCCATAAAACCATACGGCCTCTACAACGTTTCGCCCGAACTTGGGAAACTGTCTGTGGGGAACTCTAATGACTCGTCAGCACCCTGGCAGTGGGTTTAACCACAAACCGTCAGCGGCACTAGCAATGCGTAACGGCTGCCCACGGACTGACCTCAAGGGTGGCCGAGGAGCGAACTCAAGGGAGACCGATGAGCGAACTCCTCCGAAAACCCTACTGAGCCTAACAGTGACAATGTATATACAGTCCGGTCCGTTCGTCAATGAGTATCGCATATCTGTCTAGGGGGCTAGTAACGTCAGACCCCCAAAAGCAGTATAAGTCGTGTCGGAGTATAGCCCAAATACACCCTGAGATACTACTGGAGTACCTACCAGTAAATCTCCTACCATGGCCATGGATTTGTGTAATGGCTCTCCTAGACACAGCACGACCTCGCCCCCAATACCGGGAGAGACGAATCCCCTGCCGATCCGCTCACGTGCCTCCATATGGCTCGGGACTGTACCCAAAAGCTACCTGTTTGCACGACTCCTTTGAGCCGTGGTAGGGTAGAAATCAAAGCACAGTGGGAACTCACACGAGACAAATGACGACCTCAGGTCGATGAACTAACCTGTACACATGTCACCAGGGAACTGCTATCTGACGGTAGATATAATACTAACTAGCAGATTCCCTGCGAGTCCTGTCCGGTGTACTCATAACCTAATGAGCACCTGTATACATCTTAGGTGATCCTACTGACACCAGTGGCTTGTGAGACCGGCCACCGCCCCTGGTCGGGGTCTCGACTGTACACACTAGTCTACTCCGGAGTATCGATGCCCTGTCTCGAAACTCCCACGACTAGGGACCACAATTAAGGATATGCATATAAACTACCCAACTCTCACGTATATGATCGCCATCATACTGTTGGCAGTAAAGCAAGATCCTAAGGGCTCTATCAAAGTGTAACATGCAATCAGTCACCTGAACATGTACACGACTGATAAAGGCAAACCAGATAGCATACTATCATCTCGAGTAAGACTGTCCTACCGGGATAGGTCCTCCGCAATCATTGCAATCACGTACCTGCGATCCAATAATTGACTATGAGGGCACTAACTCCAACAATCTCCCACTTGCACTCAAGGCTAATATTGCGATGTCGACTACTCACAGCCCGTGTGAAACCAACACCCAACTCCTCTACTAATCAGTTTCACAAAGCCCGTTTGTAAAACTATTGTGTTCGAGAAATAGCCTCAGTGAGTGGATCCGCCTAGAAGTATCTTTCTATATCTCTCTTAATCTCAAGTTCGCGGAGAAAACCATCTCCCGAATTGAGTAATACCTGTCTTAGAACATGTCTGGATATCTGATGGGACCTTAGTTCATAAATGAACTCCATATCCAAACTTCTTAGACTGAATCGATCACTGAACCTAATCAGTATCGGGCACCTTGCTTCCCACAGTATCCTCTTGGACCACCTGTCCATAATACTGTCCCTCTTCGTCAGAGGGAAAAACTACAACTCTGACAATCACTCTGTCAACCATGTCACCTTTGAAGTCTGGAATGATAACCGTCTACCGAAGGAGGCTGCCGTCATCAAATCTGTAGAACATGCACTTATGTTCTATAACTGCTTCCTTATGTTTCTCCAGGATTGGATTAATACAAACTTATTGCATCTAGTGCAAAACCAACATTTGGTGTGGTACTTGACATCTCATGATTGACTCAATTGCCTAAGCAAGTGATCTGCCAATCATGCACATCCCTCTCCTCTTTAGTCTGTACGACACCTTTAGAGAGGGTGACTCCATCACCTGCAGGTACACCACCATGCTAGGAGTCAACTATTCCAAAAACCATTAGAATATCTGTCAAAGTACCCACATTGGGAAACTACCCAAATCCAGATCTAAAACCATAGATCTAGAAACCAGAATGTCAAATATTATATCCATATCCTGTCTGGAGAAACAATTGTGTGACGACCACAGTACAACCGATCGTAGTATAGGAATTTTACTTCCTACTCTGTGTATGTCATCCAGATACCATGACATCACACCCTACTACCTCCTTAACTGATCCATCCCTTATTCTGATTGAAGTCAAACCCATGACTGTCACATCAAAATTAGATGATCTATCTCCGCTATAACTGCTCTAGTCTATAAATAGACATAAGCTACTTGCCCACCAGGCTTCCGTTGCTCCCACTGACTACGACAACCCTCCTACCGGGTCTCATATCCTGGAACAACAGTAGTGTCAAGTCTGGGTAGATAAGAACCTCCCTGTCACCGTCCTTGAGCCTACCGAAGTACCTCTCGGGTGTCTGAGGTTACCTACCATACCTGCGGAGTGGCTATTGGAATGTCAAACCTGATTGAATGTATAGGTCCTATTAAATTTTTCCGTAATCGTTCGCGGTTCTGGAATCACTTCCAGTTCTACCATACTCCCACTACTGTTTTCTGAAAAAGATCCATTTTTACTAAAACTGTGGCAAGTCAAGAACAATATCACTATTGATCTTCCAAATAGTAGAATATCAACCTTCGTCATAGCCAGGGTCAACCCACAAACAGCCATTACAGAAACGTGCCCTGAGTTATCCAGTGTCTGGTTTTAATCATAAGCTGGACAACTCCCCGTACCTTAGTTTCTTTTAAGGTACGAACTATTCTATATCCAATATAGAAACTTTGGCACTTATTTAATTTGATCCATATTCAAACTATGCACCTGTCTCCAGTGCATATCAACTTAATGGAAAAAGGCTAATCAGCATTACTCAACTTAGGAATCCATCCAATTATGAGTAATCTGAAAGAGAAACACGTTTCTCAAAACCATCACTATAATCTGAATACCATTTACAAGAATCTACATCTTCGATCTCTTTGAAGAATCCCGATACTTGTGACATCTGGTTCTCCACTTTATTCTTATACCCACAACTTCTCAAAACTTAGACCTTGTATTTCTACGAAACACTTGTCTAAATACTAGAGAAGTTATAAGTAAACAGAACATAGTACGAGGACATACCCCTTTGTCCTGATGGACACTTGGACAACATACAATACTCTGTATAAGTCCTCTGAGTTGAACAACTCATAACCTGTGCGTTGTAGGTGGAAAACTGTACCCTGGCGATTTCCTCAAATATCACCAATTACAACGAATTCCGATATAATGAGGACAATCACCTAATTCCCAATATATTACTCCCACTCATCATCTGTAAAACCATACAGATATGAGAATGAAACCTGGTAAATACATACCCTTGGAGTAAGTGTCTAATCGGGAAAACAGTTTTTCCTTTAACAATGCACTGAAACATGAAAATGTTTCGTAGGGGTATCCTGGTATTCATAGTAATGCCTCTTCCATAATCCAATTCATGACTTCAACCGTATATTTTATTGCCATCTCTCCAAATCCCTTTATTTGTCTTTAGTCGTTACCTTCTGTACACCATCGTTAGGCTAACTGGTTTTCTTCCTTCCCTACCGTTCGGCACCAGCCTATGGTTTGGAAGAAGACTATCCAGTAAGCATAATAGGTGTACCCTCCTAAACTAAGGAGTATTCGCATCTCGAAAGAAGGTGACGATAAAAGACAACTGAATAATACCTTATTCTTTTAAAGATGAAATAGGAGCGGCGATGAAGTACGCGGTTTTGGTCGTGAATGATATCAGTCGCAATTTACTTTGCCCTCTTTCTAATCCCTTTATTTTGTCTTTACATATTACCTTCTGCACACCCTACTTAGGCTAATTGGTTTTCTTCATTCCCTACCTTTCGGCACCAGCCTATGGTTTGGAATAAGACTATCCAATAGGCATAATAGGTGTACTCTCCTAAACCAAGGAGCTCTCGCAACCTGAGAGAAGGTGATAATAAAAGACAACTGAATAAACCAATTCTATTTCTCCTAAACCTGGATCCATCCCCGAAGAAGTCCCTTCGAGTTCGTATATAACCATACGATGGATCTATCCAATGGAAGTGGATATCCGTAGTAATACGGGTGTTCTGAGAAATTCAAAGGGTAAAAGAAGGAGTGGCAATGACTTATGCAACTCAGACAATCCAAAAGCCAGTATTTTAAGAAGGTTCGGTCAACCTGGTCACTGAGTCATAGTCTAGGGTCAGTCAAAGGTCGCTGCCAAAGAGAGAGAGAGAAAAGAAACACTCAGCGTGCACTCTAACCTAGATCAGAATGGTCATCATTTTATCTAATCTGGAAACCTCCCACTGTCCTGTCAAATTCTCCTCCAAACCTAAAGAAGAATCAATCGGGATCACCCGAAGAGTAAACCAACTCATCAGTGGGAATCAGGATCCAACTCTCATCGCATGATAACGTGATGGAATGCATCCACGTTACTCATACTCCAGAAGGTATGCGCATACTCGGCAAGTTTCAGTTTCTTTAGAAACTCCTGATATTATTTTTGCCCCATGCTCTTATAACCTTGGCGTTGGTCAAAATGTCATAAGTCACATGCCAAGTTCTACCCGTCACTATCTTGCCAATTTGAACCCACCCGCACATGCCCTTGACGTTGGCCAAAATGGCAGAACGACTGTCCCAAACTAACTCATCTATCTATGCAACAATTGAATACCCAGCAGCTACCAAACACTATGCCTTGGCGTTGGTCAAAATACGTAGCTTGAATACTACTGAATACCCAAAAGAAGTGACGGAGGGCTACGACTGGTTTTTGGCGAAAAACCTTTAGCGTAGTGAACTTGATATCGCTGAAGGAACCTGATAGCTTTTTAAAATATAGTGGCGGAAACCTTTTGCTAAAGAGGTCACTCCCGGTAAAGGGATCTCGGCTCTTTCCTCGTGGAATGAGGTGCAGGATATTCCACTGAATACCGCTATGCAAAGCAACTTGTAATCGACTATAGTGAAGTTATTACCCTGACGCAAACTTTTGCCCAAGGGGTCGGTCCCGGTGAAGGGATATCAGCCCTTGCCCCGTCGAATGAGGTGCAGGATATTCCACTGAATACCGCTATGCATAACAAAAGGAAACGTCTTTGCAATAACACTTTTTAAATTGTTCCAATAACTGTATACAGGTTTGTTTTTACTTTGCGTTGATCAGAATCAACGCAGTCCCATCAATTATCACACCAGAAAAGAACGAAAATAAAATGTACGTATATGCCATCTGCATTCGTCACTGGGTCCCGTCATCACTCGTTAGGTTACTTAACTAACGACAGAGCGGGGACTGGACTAGCGCGGGTGTAAAACATATACAACATCTAATAGTATATAAACCAATATACATAATCGCTCCAGGCGTGATAATATGCAACATTACAGAAAAGTAATAAGCATCACAGAACAATACAGATATTCTGGGATCCCCGAGTTTCACAGAGCCGCTGCTGAAACTCGACGTTCCCCTGTCGTGTGGATAGCCTGTGCAATGAAACCTAGACCCCTACGGGTGCGGCAAGTTTACCCGCCAAAACCTGAAGCGAGGCAGTCCCCACAGCATAGTGAATGGAACACCCGGCACTTCACGGAATCCGGTAATCTTGGGCACCCCTCCTTGGGTCAACCTGTACCCCCTACGAGTGCGGCGAATAGTCTGCCAATTCTGAAGTGGGGCCCCTCTGCCTCTCAAAGCCATGAGATGCGGACCCGTTGCTTTCCCGAACCCGGCTATCCGTGCACTCCGTCTCGGGGCAAAACCTAGTACAGTAATGAAAAATAGTACAATAGGTACATCGACCGCAACCTGGTCGTGCCCCAAAAGAATATTATACAACAGGCAGTGACGGCTGTCCACAAGTTGGACGCTCGCCCCGCAATATCAAATGTACAAATAAACTCAAACTGTACTACCATTGCACACTGCTATCCACCACGACAAATCCGCAACATTACAGCACAACACAGAACATCAACGCGAATGTCACGTTCGCAAACCCGTCTAAAAGAACTATAGCAATTAAACGCGGTTTACCGATCAAATGACATTCCCGGTCGGAGATATAATGTAAGCACTGTAAACTAACGTGTTTAAATTTCGATCGACCAAATACCAAATATCAAAAAGTGGGCCCCATAGCTTACTGGTGAACAGTAACAAAATCTGGGCCAAAACTTTATATTCCAAAAACCCCAAAATCAATCAAAGAACCCATTGTCCAAATTTGGGAGCACGTGCTCCCCACGTGGCCGCGGTTGCGCGGCCAAACCATGGGTTTGGCCGCCCTTCCGCGGCAGTCTGGAGGGATCACGATCCCAAATTTGGTCGTGGTTCTTATAATTCCCTGCACGGATTTTTAAGACATCCAGAAATAAATTTTGAGACCGTTTAAATTTAACAGAAACTGTCGGGCTTGAATTTTGTGATTTTTGCAATTTTCGATTTCCGGTCGGATCGATATTTTAAACGTGTTAGCACAAGTTAGTATAGCAAAATGGTGAGGCTCTGATACCACTGTAAGTCTACGCTAGCGCCCCGGCCGTCTACAGACGCCAAATGCGGAACAAAAACTTTTAAACTTGGCGCTATCGTATACTTTAACCCGGATCTGCCATTATTGCTAAACTAACAAACTGTAAAGAGTGTAGGAAAGTTATACCGAACGATCCGAGTCCTTCGTTCTTCAACCATCATCCCACGCTCCGTTGCGGCTGCTCCGATCTCGTCGATCTCCGATCTCCTCGTCGAGGTGGCACCACATGATCGGTTCTTTAAACGGGCTCCCGCCTCTGACTCGAGGCAACTCGATCGTCAAGTTTGCTAAAAGAGACGACCAAGATTGATGTAGAGAATGAGTAGATGACTTTGTCTCACTTCGTCCAAATCCGTGGACGATCGGTTAATGAAGTTGCCGAGGGAATCGGGTGATGGAATGAAATGGACTGTGAAATTCCATACACCGATAAAACCTATCATAATCTTTTCTCTCTAAAATGAAATCAACAAGTGAGAGTGAGTGAGAGAGAGAGGAGGCTTATCATATATATGAAGGAGGGAGGTGACCGTAGGAGAGGGGGGTGACCATATGAATAATATCATATGTGAACACTTACAAATATCTTGCTTAAAGATCTTAAGCAAAACAAGAAAGTAATGAAATCAAAGCATGAGTCACAAAGCTTAGTCACAAATTCTAGAACCTTCTAGAACCTTCTAGAAGCTCGACTCACTCTCATCCAAGAAAAGATAAATCCGCCTTTAACCAAATGTTAAAAGACGGCTGATAGAAAACTGGAAACTGGAAACTGGCAACTTCCAAAAGTGATCCTGAAACGACTTTCAGGATAACCCCGAAACTGTATAAATATGCCCGCATTTATATTACGACCGAATATAAATGCAACTGAGACAAAGATATTATACCTACTCAATATAATACTCGGATCCGGCTTAAACCAAAGCCGACCAGTATCATCTGCCCGAAAACTGACACGTGCGTAAACGCACGTGCATTTTCCGAACCCTGCCATAAAACCATACGGCCTCTACAACGTTTCGCCCGAACTTGGGAAACTGTCTGTGGGGAACTCTAATGACTCGTCAGCACCCTGGCAGTGGGTTTAACCACAAACCGTCAGCGGCACTAGCAATGCGTAACGGCTGCCCACGGACTGACCTCAAGGGTGGCCGAGGAGCGAACTCAAGGGAGACCGATGAGCGAACTCCTCCGAAAACCCTACTGAGCCTAACAGTGACAATGTATATACAGTCCGGTCCGTTCGTCAATGAGTATCGCATATCTGTCTAGGGGGCTAGTAACGTCAGACCCCCAAAAGCAGTATAAGTCGTGTCGGAGTATAGCCCAAATACACCCTGAGATACTACTGGAGTACCTACCAGTAAATCTCCTACCATGGCCATGGATTTGTGTAATGGCTCTCCTAGACACAGCACGACCTCGCCCCCAATACCGGGAGAGACGAATCCCCTGCCGATCCGCTCACGTGCCTCCATATGGCTCGGGACTGTACCCAAAAGCTACCTGTTTGCACGACTCCTTTGAGCCGTGGTAGGGTAGAAATCAAAGCACAGTGGGAACTCACACGAGACAAATGACGACCTCAGGTCGATGAACTAACCTGTACACATGTCACCAGGGAACTGCTATCTGACGGTAGATATAATACTAACTAGCAGATTCCCTGCGAGTCCTGTCCGGTGTACTCATAACCTAATGAGCACCTGTATACATCTTAGGTGATCCTACTGACACCAGTGGCTTGTGAGACCGGCCACCGCCCCTGGTCGGGGTCTCGACTGTACACACTAGTCTACTCCGGAGTATCGATGCCCTGTCTCGAAACTCCCACGACTAGGGACCACAATTAAGGATATGCATATAAACTACCCAACTCTCACGTATATGATCGCCATCATACTGTTGGCAGTAAAGCAAGATCCTAAGGGCTCTATCAAAGTGTAACATGCAATCAGTCACCTGAACATGTACACGACTGATAAAGGCAAACCAGATAGCATACTATCATCTCGAGTAAGACTGTCCTACCGGGATAGGTCCTCCGCAATCATTGCAATCACGTACCTGCGATCCAATAATTGACTATGAGGGCACTAACTCCAACAACTATGAGGTCCTTAACCTTGACCGAGATGTCTTAAAACTAACAATGGACTGTGGGGTCCTTAATCCCATGGACTACGACGTCCTTAACCTTGACCGAGACGTCTTAAAACTAACAATGGACTGTGGGGTCCTTAAACCTATGGACTATGAGGTCCTTAACCTTGACCGAGACGTCTTAAAACTAACAATGGACTGTGGGGTCCTTAAACCTATGGACTATGAGGTCCTTAACCTTGACCGAGATGTCTTAAAACTAACAATGGACTGTGGGGTCCTTAAACCCATGGACTACGACGTCCTTAACCTTGACCGGGATGTCTTAAAACTAACAATGGACCGCAATGTTCTTAAACTACCCATGGACCGCAATGTCCTTAAACTACCCATGGACCGCAATGTCCTTAAACTACCCATGGACCGCAATGTCCTTAAACTGGAACAATAGAGCCCCGCATGCTCCTTTGTCGGATCTAAACGGTCCCGTTTAAGTTGATCTTAGCCTCAAAGATATGCTAACGTATCCTTAAACCTTCAAACAGACTGGACAATGAATCCCCCCAATTAAATCTATCTCGAGGGTACATCTCTGAACTCCTCTGACATCCGTCGTTGTAATCCTTCAACATCGTCAGAGAGGTGACGGTTCCCGACGGCCACACATACGATGGACCACTATGTCTTTAAACTGGAACAATGGAGTCCAAACGCTCCTTTGTCGGATCTAAACGATCCCGTTAAGTTGATCTTAGTCTCAAGCTAGACTAACGTATCCTTAACAAACGTTTGAGTTGATCTTAGCCTCAAGTATGGCTAACGTATCCTCAAACCAAACCCCCAAACCCAAATCTAAGATAACACGGATTTGGACTAGTCCACGCCCTACGGGAGACGACATAACTCGGTCTCCGTAAACAATCCACGGGCAACGAAACATAAAATAAACACACACGACACGAAGTGAAATTCTGGAGAAGGAGAAAGTGGTTACCGCGATGCGGTAGCGTAATTAACTGCAGGGGCTTGCGCCTGCAGGGAAGAGCGTCCCCACAATCAAAAACCCCTCAAGCGAGGGGGAATCTGACGAAGTCTGCTACATCGGCCGCATCCGTCTAAACCTTCGATACACGGTGCCATAAATCAACTTGGCATCTTCGGAGAGGTGGACGGATAGCACCAATTAGCATCTGCCCTGAATATCAGGCACAGATAGCCCAAGTCTAGGCCGCCGTTCGGAGGGGAACACCAACATCTCAAAAAGTCGCTCATGCTGCGGCTGAGGGAGGGCCTTGGTGAATGGATCTGCAGTGTTGTTCTTTGTATCTACTCTCTTAATCACTATCTCATGGCGATCAACTATCTCCCGGATCACATGATATCGCCTCAGGATGTGTCTGGACTTCTGATGGGACCTGGGCTCTTTGGCCAACGCCATAGCCCCATTATTGTCACAATACAAAGGTATTGGATCAATAATGGTTGGAACTACTCCTAACTCCGATATGAACTTCTTCATCCAGACGGCTTCCTTGGCAGCATAATTTGCAACAATGTACTCAGCTTCCATCGTTGAGTCTGCAACGGTATCCTGTTTGGAACTCTTCCAACTTACCGTCCCTCCATTGAGGGTAAATGCAAACCCTGAGATAGACTTGCTGTCATCCTTGTCACTCTGGAAGCTCGAATCGGTAAAGGCCTCCATTTGGAGATCCCCGTTACTATACACCAAGAACAATTCTTTAGTTCTTCGCAATTACTTAAGAATGTTCTTCACAGCAGTCCAGTGATTCTCCTCTGGATTTGACTGACACCTGCTTACTACACTAAGTGCATAAGCTATATCAGGGCGTGTACAAAACATCGCATACATTATCGATCCTACTGCCGAAGCATAGGGAATAATGCTCATGCGAGCTCTCTCTTTATTAGACCTTGGGCAATCGTCTTTGGAGAGAGTGACTCCGTGGCAAGCGGATAAGGCACCCTGCTTGGAGTCTTCCATACTAAACCTCTTTAGGATGGTGTTGATGTACTTGGTTTAGGACAATCCCAATAACCGTTTGGATCTATCCCTATAGATCCGTATGCCTAATATGTACGTGGCATCACTCAGGTCCTTCATGGAGAACCTTTGTGATAAGAATGATTTGACCAACTGTAGCATAGGAATATCATTTCCTATCAGAAGTATGTCATCCACGTACAATACGAGGAATGCGACAGATCTCCCTACAGTCTTCTTATAAACACAAGGTTCATCCTGGATTTTTGATGAAATCAAACTCTTTGATAACATCATCAAAACAGATGTTCCAACTCCGTAATGCCTGCTTTAATCCATAAATGGATTTAAGCAACTTACATGCTTTTCCGCTGCTCCCACTGTCAATGAAGCCCTCTGGCTGATCCATATAAACGCATTCATCTAAATCACCATTTAGAAATGCAGTTTTAACGTCCATCTGCCAGATTTCATAGTCGTAGTGAGCAGCAATAGCAAGTAGGATTCGAATGGATTTAAGCATGGCTACCGGAGAGTAAGTCTCGTCATAGTCCAAACCTGGTCTTTGACGAAAACCTTTCGCTACGAACCTTGCTTTATAGGTCTCCACCTGTCCATCTACACCGATCTTTCTTTTAAAGATCCATTTGCAGCCTACAGGTTTTATCCCGGAGGGTACATCCTCCAAAGTCCATACTTTGTTGGTGTACATGGACTCCATTTCGGATCTCAAGGCATCCAGCCATTTCACAGAGTCACCACTCATGATAGCTTGATGAAAACTGGCAGGATCATCATCATCCATGATGCAATCTTCTCTATCACCATCAATGAGAAAACCGTAGTATCTCTCCGGTGGGCGAGAAGTCCTACCAGATCTACGGAGTGGCTGAGGTTCATTAGATTCTGTTGCAACATTAGTTTCAGCCAAGTCATCATTTGTAATTTATGTTTCTAGAACCTCTTCTAGATCTACCACATTGCCATCAGCAACATTTGGAAAAACCTCATTTTCTAAAAATGTGGCATACTGAGAAACAAACACCTTTTGTTCCTCCTTATGGTAGAAAAGATACCCAAATGAATGTTTTGGATATCCCACAAATATACATTTGATCGATCGTGTCTCGAGTTTGTCTGGATTCTGCTTTTTGACAAAAGCCGGACAACCCCAAATCTTAACTCGTTTAAGAGATGGTCTCTTCCCATGCCATATCTCATATGGAGTGGTAGACACGGTCTTGGTTGGAACTTTGTTTAACAGAAAAGCTGCAGTTTCCAATGCATGCCCCCAAAAGGAGAGGGGTAACTCAGAATCACTCATCATGGATCGTACCATATCTAATAGGGTACGATTCCGTCGCTCTGACACACCGTTGTGTTGTGGTGTGTAAGGGGGAGTGAGCTGAGAGAGAATCACATTCTCTTTTAGGAAGTCCAAGAACTCAGTAATTAAGTACTCTCCACCTTGATCTGATCGAAGTATCTTGATTCTCATTCCTGTTTGGTTTTCTACTTCAAGTTTGTACTCCTTGAATTTCTCGAAAGCTTCAGACTTATGCTTTATCACAAACACATGACTGAATCTTGAGAAATCATCAGTAAAAGTTATGAAGTAAGAAAAACGACCTCTTGCATGTGTAGACATTGGCCCATATACATCACTATGTATGTGGCCTAGGAGCTCAGTAGCTCTTTCTCTGTGTCCAGTAAACGGAGTTTTGGTCATTTTACCTTTGATACAAGACTGGTAAGTTGCATAAGATTTATACTCAAAAGAATTTAAATATCCATCTTTATGAAGCTTGTTTAGTCTTGTTTCATTAATATGACCAAGTCTACAATGCCAAAGAAAAGCTTCATTTATATCTGAAAATTTTCTTTTATTTGTGTGTTGAATGTTGAAAACTGTGTGTTGATTAAGGACGTATATCCCGTTATTTAGTGTACCACAACCAATCAACTCTTGATTAAGTCTAATGTTCATAACATTGTGTTGCACAGCAAAATGATATCTTTCATTGTCTAAGAAAGAAACGGATATAATATTACAAAGCATACTTGGCACAAAATAGCATGGGCTCAAAACCAATATACAACCAGACGACAACCCTAGGTGATACTCTCCCACTGAAACTGCATTTACATTGGAACCATTTCCAACCTGGAGAGTATGATCACCTGTCTTCAAAACTCTGCTATTTCTCAACGCCTGCACAGAATTGCAAATATGAGAACCCGAACCGGTATCTAATACTTAGAAAGCAGAGTTAATAGAAAAACAGTTTTCAATTACGAACACACCTGAAGCTGAAGCATCACCATGCTTCTTCTTGAGTTCAAGGTACTCAGTACAGTTCCGCTTCCAGTGTCCCGTCTTTTTGCAGTGGAGACATTCTCCTTTCCCCGATTCCCCAACCTTGGACTTGTCTTTCCCCTTAACCTTTTTGACTCCACCTTTAGATTTGGTAGGTTTCTTCTTCATCTTTCCCTTGGCCTTAGCCTTCGGGAGAGAGGAGGAAGATGACCCAACACTCAAAACGGGAGTCTTCACTGACTTCAGCGTGCTCTCTGCACTCCTTAACATATTAAGGTGTTCAGGTAGTTCCTTCTCCATGTTGTGCATGTTGAAGTTAACTATAAATTGAGCAAAGGTGGTGGGGAGAGACTGCAAAATAATATCCGTATATTGCTCATTGTCCATTTTCCACCCAAGGTCCTCAAGCTCTTCTATGAGAGCTATCATCTTCATAACATGGTCTCCTACTGGTGTGCCAGAGGCCATTCGCATCTGAGACAGCTTTCTGGATGCTTCGTATCGTAATACGCGAGATTGCTCTCCATACAACTCTTTTGTGTGGAGGAATATGGATTGGACGTCCATATTCTCATGCTGCTTCTGATATGTGTTATCCATCGATGCAAGCGCGGGGCATTTGGCCATGGCACAGTCAGCGTCCCATGTCTTGCGGATTTCCCTATCCGAAACTGAAGGTTTAGGACCTAGGATGGGCGGGGTTGGAGCCGTGAGGACATATGATACCTTATCATAAGTCAAGGAAATGTTGAGATTCCTCAGCCAGTCTTTATAATTGGTCCCATTCAGTTTATTTTTATCTAGTAGAAGCTTGAGTCCTGATATTGGTATCTGCCATTAAGAGAGAGAAAAGAATACACTCAGCGAAAGCTCTTGCAAAGATCAGATTGGTTATTATCTTGTCTAATCGATGTCTCCCACTGTTTTTATCAAATTTTCTTTAAAACCTTTAAAAAGAAAACTAGCCGGGATTAATTACATTCTACAACTTCACTAACCGTTCAGCCATGCCAGTTCCGGTACTTGAGGGAGGTTCCCCGTGCTTTCGCACGGACCTAATTAAAATAAACCTCATCTTCCCAGAGGCGTAGCCCCGTTTGACACCTTTCTAGACACCTAATGGGTTAGCTAATTGTAAAGTGCAAAACTCTCCCGGGAGCAACTTTTGCTCACAGTGGGATCGGGATCCTACTATCATATAGAAGGTATGCAATCTCATTGCAAATTTCAACTCTTGAAATTCCCGATATTATTTTTACTCCTAATACTCATGACCTTAAGTATGGTCAACATATCATAAGTACTAGTCAAGTTCTTCCCGTCATTTCGTGATTAACTAGACCCACCCACATGACCCTTAACTAAAGTCAACATAATCATATGAATGTCCTAACTAATCTGCATCATATGCAGTGTAGGAAGACATCACTTAGCTACCGTACACTGCGCCTTAACTAAAGTCAAAATACGCAGCACGAATACTAAGTACTCTGCTTCCTAAAATGACGGAAGGCTGCGGATAGTTTTTAAGAAAAATTTTAACGCTTTGAACTTGATATCGTTGTAGAATCCAATTGGTTTTAAAAGAAGTGGCTTAAGCTCCGCATTTTGAAACTGTTTTTTCATATAAAAGGACGGGTGTGTTTCAAATCCGATTCTACAACATCTTTTTAGGTTCATTTTTCTTTACATTAATCTCATTAATGTAGTCCCATCATTTAAGTCCTAAAGACATCACAGAAAGAAGCGAAAATATAATGTACGCTTCACTCGCATCCGTCACAGTGTCCCGTTATGCACCGTTAGGTTATTTAACTAACGGCATACCGGGACGGGGCTAGCGCGAGTGCAAAACATAAGCAACGTCTATTATATATCATATATATAATATTACATTCATCTCAGATATATATATTAAATGATCACATCACATAATATAAGCAGCAGAAGCACATTTAATATAGGATATCTAGGAGGTCTGTATTTTGTATTTAGCCATCAATAGAAAATACGGATTCCACGGTCGCGATGAATAGCCAAGTCCACACCCCTAGACCCCTACGAGAGCGGCAAGTGACCCTACCAATTCTGGAGTTTAGGAGACCCGGTCTCGACTCCTCGAGATGGCCTCCCACTGAACCCTAGAACCCGGTCACGTGTGCCCTCCTTCTTGGATCTATCCTAATGCGGAAAAGTAAATAATATACAACACTGGTGACATCATCCTCAACCCGGAAGTGCCCCAAATAAAAGAATATTACATACAATTGAATTTTACATGAATGAAAAGAAAACTCTCATCTCACATAAAACCCCCGGCTATTCAATCACGACAATCCTACATATCATATCTCAGCAACACATAATATCATATATAATCAACGTAAGTAAGTATACGTACCCTGATTGTCGTTGATATATAGCAACGAAACCGGCAATACACCACATACTACACTTACGGTCACAGAGAAATAAAATGAAAAACTACAACAATTGGAATCGTAACTGCCTTTAGACAACACAAATCCGGAATATCACATATCCAAGATTTCATGCCTAACAATGTAAAGCTCGCATTTAGGTCTCACCCATGAAAACACCTTTTCAAAACAAGTCGGTTAATTAAACAAGATTTCTGATTATGCCCGAGACCGAAATGCTAGATTTACATGCAACAAACAAATTTGTAGATTCCAATTATTGTATCACATACTAATAAACTAGGCGTAGTTAAAACATTCGATCGAACTATTGAACACCCAAAGACTTCTCAGAAAGCCCAACACTTGAGCATCTTTAAAATTTACCAGAAACTGCTACAAGTACATACGGGCCAGCGCAAGAAGGCACAGTCCAAATCTCACCAACGGCGCCGCGGAACCACCGCAGAATGACCATTCTGGCCGTGGTTCCGCAGTCGTATAGTCGAGTTAGGGCTTCGTTCTTCTTGTGGGCCCATAAAATACCCTGCACGATTTTCTGAGTATTTTTGATATAAAAAAATCCACGTTTTAGAAAAATGTCCAGAGAGCACCCTTCGGGCGTCGATTTTCGTTCGTTCGAGGTTTTTAACGTCGTCTAGGTTACTCTAAAGCTCTAGCTTGGCTCTGATACCACTATAGGGTTTCCTTATCACCTCGTATAGGGTTTGGAAGTATCATACATGCCACAACTTTGATTTATCATACATGCCACAACTTTGATTTTAAGAGGTGCTAAGCAAACTTAACTAGGAATCGAACTAGAAATATTGAGTAACAACTAATAGTATCACATACTAAAGTTATTCTATCACTAAGTGGTGAGAATACAACCTTTGTAGACCTTCTTGAGTGACTCCTTGGATCTTCTAGAGTTTGGAACGGCTCACTTGAACACTTCCGAGTCCACGACGATCCACTGGAAGTCCTTTGCTCAAAGCTTGTTGTTTCACTTGTTCTTTCAAATCCGTGGAGCAAACAACCTACACAAGAGAGCTAGAGATGTGTAGGATGATGAAGTGGTTTATATTCCACTTAAAAACCCTCTCTTTTTCTTTTCCTCACTCTAAACAAATCTCAAAAGAGCTTGAAGAAGGAGGAAGATAAAGATGGCAAAGCTTTTTTTGAAGATAATAATAATTCTTATGTTTTAAAAATAAAACAAAAGGATATATATATGTGAGACACTCTCACAACAAATCATGGTTAATATAAATATCTAGATATTTTGTGATGAGTTAAAGAACAAAGGAAATTAACCATGGGTTAGTCAATGGTCAAACAAAGAAGAGTGTGGAAGCTATAAGTAATTTGTAAAGAAATGAGTCATTAGTTAATTTCCTTTATCTTTTATCTTAAAACAAAAATCTATATATTAATATGAACCATATGAGTCTTGCATTTACATCTTCAATATATCAACAACTATGATACATATGCATGTATCTATGTGTGTATGCACATCAACATGTACATATACATGCATGCATCCATCAAAAGAAAAGAGTTTAAAAAAAGTGAGCTGAAAGTCATTATTAAATCAACATTTGATTTAATAAACCGGTCATATCAAATATGACCCGACCAATAGTAAACACCCGATTAACATACGGTATCTCATACACACATTTAATCGAGCTCCCGCGCATATCTCATATGCACACCACATCGTTTTGCCTGAGCTAGGAAACTTCTGTGTGGGACTCTAAGACTCGTCAATATGCCGGCGGTAGGTGATGATCACATCAAACACCTACAAGCCGCAAGCGGTCAGCTAAACGTAACGGCCACCCGGGTATTGAGCGATCAGAAGAAGAACAAGCGAACCTGTCAAAGCTCCCGTCAATCCAACTGGCAACACTTACCGTACAGTCCGGTCTCTTCGTCAGATATGTTGCATATCGAGTGTAGGGATAGAATCGTCGACCCCAATAACTCAATAAGTCATGCCGGTATATGGTCTACAACAGATCGAGAAACTACTGATAACACTTATCAGTAATATCTCAGCAGCCCTGGCCAGGGACTTCCTGTTATAGCCAATCGTGCACAACACAACATCAACCCCCAATACCGGGAGAGAGGAAACCCCTCCTATCGCCCATTGCCTCCATATGCCTCGGGACTGTACCCAAAATCCACCTGTTTGTACGACTCAGTAGAGTCATAGTAGGGTGGAGATCAAGATACAGTGGGAGGACACACAAGACTCTATGGAGATCTCGGGTCTACAGACTAACCTGTACCAGTGTCACCTGAGAATTGCTATCCAACGTATGATATAATACCACATAGGAGTTCTCGGTGAGTCCGTTCAGTGTACCCAGTCTCACTGAGCACCCGTATACAATCTTTGGTGTCACCACACCAGATGGATATGGGATCATCCACCGCCCATCATATGGAACAAGAATAGTATACGCTAGTCTACACTGGAATATCAATGCCCTGTCTCGATATACCTACGACTAGGAACATTTCAAGGATATGCTTGTAAACTACAGGTGTCCCACTAGTACGATCCACATCATAATCCCAGTAGTCAAGCCAATATCCTTAGGGCTTTATCAACATGTACCAAATGAGCAAAAACATGATCAAGTGAACATATGATAAAGAGAAACCAGATAGCATACTATCATGTCGAGCAAGACTGTCATCTGAATATATATATATATACACATCAGTACATACACTGTCATATAATGGCCTCTAGGGAATACATATATCCAACATGTTTGACCGCGGAACCGCGGTCAAACAGTGACGTCAGCACCCAAAAACTCTCTGTGAGTATCCCAATCATCTTGTCACCTCTCTGAGCTCCCCTGAATTATTCTCTCTGCAGCTTTCTTTGCATAAATTCTCTTCCCCTCTCCAATAAAACTGTTTTTGTGCAGGATTCTTTGTGCCGCCTCCAAATAAATTTTTTGCAAGTGTTTTAGATTTTTGTTTGTTACTATTTTATATAAATAATACGGACATTAAGGGGCTATAACACTAATTCAGATTGGGTGGGGATTTCATCACCCTTCCTAAGACCCCAAAAATCACTAAAAGTATACGCATTACCCTTGAGCTTAATAAAAAATATCTAGACTCAGCCAACTAAGAAAAATGTCGTGCTCAATAGGACAGAGGGAGGTTGTGGGCATACGATCGTTTATCTAAACTTGACATTATGGTGCCTAGGATAGACAAGTGAGAAAGGTAATTTTAAAAGACCCGTCTCATGGTGATTCATGAGCGGAACCATCCTTTCCTCATTTGTGCTTATCTGGCCACAATTGGCAGTGAAGAGACGATTTGAGGGTTATCTCATAACTTTTCACTTTGGAACAGTTAGGAGCAGTCTAGTGGACTTTGAAGACTATAACTCTAGGTATGATTGTGTATGTTTTGACTGTGATTGTTAGAAGTTGTGCCATAAGTCCATACATATTTTTGCTAAAACTCTTTCTAAAAAAAAGGAAAAAAACAACAACAAAACTTTTATAAAAACTTGCCCTTTGTCGCCAGAATTCCATTTCACCCACCTTTCTTCCGCATTTCTACATTGACGTTTTCTTACCCCCACCTTCTACACTTTGACTATACTAAACTCATTTAGTGTATGTCCGGTTGGACTCGGGACACTAGTATCCGCCTAGTCCACGTTACGTTAGTGGCTACCGACTACGCAATTGACTCCGACGTCGAATCTCCCTCCACACCTCTTTCACCCTTACCTTTGCCGGACAACTCCGACGTTGACCGAGATTCTGTTCATACATCCCGCCTTCGCCTTCACCTTCACCATCACTAAATTCTTCTTCTGAGATGTCAGGATTTCCTCTTAACATCCCTTTACCTCCCCCGGGACTGATTCCACCTCGTCTGGGTGCGAATAACCCACAACCACCTCCTGTTGTAGCGCAACGGCAAATCGCGCTCCAGGATCGTTTCTATCCTACCCGCTCTGCACTCCCTACCTGTCTTTCACTTTCGCCGGCCAATGGGGATAATTTCGAAATTAACCCCCACTTCATTAACATGTTGACCAAATTTCACGGGCTGGAATCCGAAGATGCCTACATCTTCATCAACAAATTCCAGAACGTCTGTGCAATGATGAAGACAACCCAACTGTCCGACGATGCTATACGGCTACGAGTCATTCCTTTCACTCTGTGTGACCTACCTGAGAAGTGGCTGTATAGCACCGCATCGCATTCTATAACCAGTTGGGATGAGTTTGTAAAAGCGTTTTTTAAAAAGTTCTACCCAAATCACAAGACCGTGAGAATCCGAAACGAAATCAACCAATTTTCCCAGCTTCCTATCGAACCTTTTTGGAAGTGCTTTGACCGATACAAAGACCTTCTTGTTCAGTGCCCTTATCACGGTATTGAGAGATGGCAACTTTGCCAGACCTTATACGAGGGCCTGAATCTAGCAACTAAGTAGTTATTGGAAACCATTTGTCAAGGCCATTTCCTATCCAAATCTGATGAGGAAGCTTAGCAATTCTTCGACGATCTCGCGGAACAAACACTTCAGTGGGAAATCACTAGACCGAACACTTCTTCTTCATCTACTTCTTCCGGTCTTTCCAGGGCAGGCGTTCATCAACTCAATATCTCAATTGCAATGAAGGCCGAGATGGCGGCAATCACGTGAAAACTGGATGCAATTGAGAGCAAATTCTCATCTCCTTCTCCTGCCCCTGCTCTTCCCCCTCGTACCATCTGCACTTGTTGTTCTAATCCATCCCATTTGACCGAAGAGTGTCCTTACAACCCACCTTCTCAAGGACAGGATCAGGTCAATGCTGCCTTTCAGCAAAGACCAAGAAATGATCCATACTCTTCCACTTACAATCCTGGTTGGAGGAACCATCCCAATTTCGCTTGGAATCAGAACCAGCATCAATTCCAAGGCCACAACAACTTCCAGAAGCCTCCTCCTCCTCCCCAACAACAAGCACAGCAATAAACTCAACATCAATATCAGCATCCCTTCCAACCCCAACCTTTTCAAAATCAGACGAACAACTTTGAACCCAACAATTCTTTTCCTCAAAAACAACTTTGTTCCGTCAAACAACGATAAGATTTCCTTGCTAGAACGAAGTCTGGAGGCATTTGTAAAGCAATCGACTCAATCCACCGCCAACATCCAGTCTTCATTCATTCTTTGGTGCAACACACTGCTGCACACGGGCAAAGCATCAAGACCATCAAAGCCTAGATTGCACAACTGAATACGGATTTAAGCGAGCTAGAGAAAGGGAAGCTTCCATCTCAACCACTCCCAAATCCTGGTCACCCACATAATGTGCATATTGCTCTTGAACAACAGAACCATAATGTGAGTGCCGTGACTATATTGAGATCTGGAAGGATGCTGCACAACAACGTTGGCACAGATGATGACACCCCGGTCGCTTCTTCTTCTTCTTCTTCTTCGTCTTCGTCTTCTGAGCCCGTTCTCTATTCTTCAAAAGGCTCTTCTTCTTCGAACGGACCCACATCTCACTCCACGAAAACTCCAGCTCCGGGATCCGTTCCAACTCCACAATCTCCTCCACAAGCATTGGACTCAACCAATTTAAAAAATGTTCCATTTCCAAACCGGTTGTGGTCCAATAAACAAAATTCATAAATGGAGAAGATTCTGGAGTTGTTTAAACAGCTTAACATTAACATTCTCCTCTTAGATGCAGTCCAACAAGTCCCTTCCTACGCAAAAATCTTGAAGGACTTGTGCAGTAAGAAGAGGAAATCTCAGGTACCCAAGAAGGTTTTCTTAGGTAGTGCTGTGAGTTATGCTCTTACCCAAGCTTTACCTCAAAAACGGAAGGACCCTGTCTGTCCTACGATTTCAATAACCATTGGGGATAAGAACATCAACCGTGCACTTTTGGATCTTGGTGCCAGTGTTAACCTGCTTTCGTATTCTGTATATGAGCAACTAGGTGTAGGAGAGCTGAAACCCACTCACTGTACTCTCCAAATGGCCGACCGATCTATCACCCATCCTAGGGGTGAGCTAAAGGATGTGTTAATCAAGGTTGGGGACTTCATATTCCCCGTTGACTTCATTGTTTTAGATACACAACTGTAGCTAACCTCCGGAATCAAATTTCGGTGATACTCGATCGCCCATTCCTTGCAACCTCAAATGCTATGATCAATTGTCGAAATAGTTCGATGAACCTATCTTTTGGAAACATGACAATTGAACTCAACATTTTTAGGTTGGGGAATCAGCCCTCCGAACCTAATGCTCATATACTAGACGTTTGTTCGATCCAGGAGATCACCCCAGAGGACTATGAATTCGAGGAGTTTTTGTTCGATCACAGCAATCTTGACGCCACTAATGCGTTCCTTTTTGAACCTGCTGCTGGTTCCGCTCCCGACAATGATTATGAGTGTTTCACTTTTTCGAACGATCTTGGCCTGTCGCCACCCGAGCTTGAATCTTTTGAATTTCCCGATGCGTTAGCTGAACCATCCAACTCGATCGCTTACACTCGTTTTGAACCTCTGTTAGAATCCTTTGAGTTTGACACATTCTCGCCAATCTTGCCTTCAATCGTTTCACCTCCAACGCTCGAACTCAAGCCGTTGCCGTCTCACCTCAAGTATGCTTACTTAGGTGAGAACGAGGCCCTCCCTGTCATCATCTCGGCTACTCTAGCTCCAGAGCAGGAGAAAGCTCTTCTGACGGTCTTGCAAAGCAACCGGAAAGCTTTTGGCTGGACAATGGCGGACATCAAGGAGATTAGTCCCTTGATCGTTGAACATCACATTCATATGATGGATGATGCCAAACCAGCCAGAGATCCACAAAGGAGACTTAATCCAGTCATGAAGGAGGCTGTGAAAAAAGAGATCGTCAAATGTCTAGATAGTGGTATCATTTACCCTATCTCTGATAGCCAGTGAGTCAGCCCCATACACGTTGTCCCTAAAAAGTCGGGCATAACGGTCATCACCAATGAGGCGAACGAGTTAATCCATACTTGCACCCAAACTGGGTGGCGAGTATGCATTGATTATAGAAAACTCAACGCCGCAACGCGGAAAGACCACTTTCCGCTACCATTCATTGACCCAATGCTCGAACGATTGGCTAGACGTGACTACTACTGCTTTTTGGACGGCTACTTTGGCTATAAACAAATTCCTATCGCCGAGAAAGATCAGGACAAAACCACGTTCACCTGTCCTTTCGGCACGTTTGCATATCGCCGCATGCCCTTTAGGTTATGCAATGCTCCCGCTACCTTCCAGCGGTGTATGATTGGAATTTTCTCGGACATGGTGGAGAAATTCTTGGAGATATTCATGGATAATTTCTCCATTTTCTGCGATTCCTTTGACGACTGTTTGCACCATCTCGACACTGTCCTTACCCGATGTAAGGACAAAAACCTCACTTTAAACTGGGAGAAGTGCCACTTCATGGTGAGCGAAGGTATTGTCTTAGGACATATCATCTCGCAAAATGGCATTGAGGTGGATAAAACGAAAATTGAGGTCATTTCCAATCTCCCTCCTCCCAAACGCGTCAGAGACATCCGAGCTTTCCTTGGCCACGCCGGTTTTTATAGACGGTTTATCAAGGAATTTAGCAAGATTGCTAGACCCTTGACTCTTCTGCTGGCCAAGGACACCACATTCGACTTCAACTCGAGCTCTGTGACTGTGTTCGAATCACTAAAAAGCTCACTCACTTCTGCTCCCTTTCTTTCTTCTCTTGACTGGACGTATCCCTTTGAGATTACGTGTGATGCATCTGACTTTGCTATTGGTGTGGTCCTAGGACAGCACATTAATAAATGCCGCACGTAATCTACTATGCTAGCCGAACCCTGAACGATGCCCAACTGAATTACACAACAACCGAGAAGGAATTCTTGGTTGTTGTGTTCGCACTAGAAAAATTCAGACCTTACTTGATCGGCTCTCCAGTCATTGTCTACACAGATCATTCAGCTCTACGACATCTTTTTGCGAAGAAGGACGCAAAATCTCAGTTGATACGTTGGATCCTCTTACTTTAAGAGTTTGACCTTGTCATCAAGGACAAAAGAGGATGTGAAAATGTAGTGGCCGACCATCTTTCATGACTTCCTTCTTCGCCGACGCTTCCACTTCCAATAAACGACGTTATTTCCGGATGAACAGCTCTTGACAGTATCGTGTGAACCCTGGTTCCCAGATATTGTGAACTATTTGGCAATAGGGTTACTACCGAACGAATGGTCAAGTCAGGACAGACTTCGATTCTTATCCCAAGTAAAACACTTTTACTGGGACGAACCCTATCTGTTCAAGTACTGTTCCGACCAGAATATTCGTCGGTGTGTTACTGATAATGAGTTCCAGAGTGTGCTGTCGTTTTGCCACGATCACGCGTGTGGCGGGCATTTTGGCCTAAGAAAGACAGCCGAGAAAATCTTGCAGTGTGGCTTCTACTGGCCACAACTCTTCAAAGACGCTCATGATTACTGCAAGACTTGCTCCCGGTGTCAACACTTGGGCCGGATATCCAGGAGAAATGAGATGCCACTCCAACCAATCTTGGTTGTCCAGATTTTCGATGTTTGGGGAATTAATTTCATGGGGCCGTTTCCCAGCTCTTTTGGGAACCTGTATATTCTTCTAGCTGTTGATTATGTCTCTAAATGGGTCGAGGCTGTGCCAAGTCGGACTAACGACAATAAGGTTGTCGCTAGATTCCTTAAGGAAAACATCTTTTCCCAGTTTGGGCACCCCCGTGCGATCATTAGTGACAATAGAACGCATTTCTGTAATAGGACTTTCGAGGTCTTGATGCGGAAATATTCCATTAATTATAAGCTATCCACGCCCTACCACCCCCAAACATGTGGGCAAGCCGATGTTTCAAATCGGCAAATCAAGCAGATATTGGAGAAAACGGTTTCCAAGAACCTTAAGAATTGGTCTTTGAAACTCACTGATGCCCTTTGGGCATTTCGAACTGGTTATAAGACTGATCATGGCATGTCTCCTTATCGGCTTATTTACGGAAATGCTTGCCACCTTCCTGTGGAAATTGAGCATCGCGTATTTTGGGCGATCAAAGAGCTGAACTTAAACTTTGAAGATGTGGGCAGCTATCGGAAGCTGCAGCTCAACGAACTGAATGAGCTTCGGGATGAAGCTTAAGAAAACGCGGTTGTCGTTAAGAACCGAATGAAGGTGTTTCACGATAAACATCTTACGGGCAAAACATTTACACCTGGACAACAGGTACTTCTTTACGACACCCGGCTATATTTCCATCCCGGTAAGCTCAGATCTAGCTGGAAAGGACCATTTTTTGTGCGAACTGTATATCCACACGGTGCGGTGGATTTGGAAAATCCAGAGGACGGTTCACTATTCAAAGTGAACGGGCACATGGTAAAACTGTTCCTCACCGCAGACCCATCGGATGAGCTCCTGATATTGCAGGAGCCGGTTTATATTGATTAGTCTTCCTCCTCTTACCACCAGACTTTGGTTATCCAGCCATAAACAGTGGAAACACTATTTCAAATAAGTTTGGGGGTATGTATATACTATTTTGTTTTGCCTGTTGAAATTCCCACTTATAATAATTTTAAAAAATAAAAATAAATTTTTTTTCGGGGGGTGTTTTATTAAATATTCAGTTCTATTACATAAATAAATAAAAAAATAATACTTTTTTATTTACAATAAAAAAATCTTCTTTTTTTTTGGGGGGGGGGGTTGTACATATAACCAACCAACTCCTATAAAATTATCTCGACCCTCTTTCTGCATTTACAGAGCCTCATTCTAACCCTAAAACAAAACCCTAGCCGCCTCTGAAGTTTGCGCCGTCGATCTCCTCACGCCGCCGTGCTTCCGCCGCTAGATCCCCACTTCCGCCGTGGAACCGCCGCTCCCTTGACGCTTCTCCCTCTGAAAATTTCAGAGGAGGTTTGCAAATTTTTAACCCTCTCTGTAGATTTATTATTTCAGTATTTGCTCTTTGTCCATAGCCCCTACTCTGCAATTTGAAAAGGATTTCTCCCAATTGTTTGCGCATGATATTTACGGTAGTTATTTCGGCGACGAGATCCGAAAGCGCGGATGGAATTTTCTGTTATTTAACCAACCAAACGCTTTCGCGCTTCCGGATCTCGTTGCGCGTTTCTATGATAGTATGGAAGAGGGGTATTTAGCGAATCACGGGTTCATACGTTTATTATGGGGGGATCGCGAAATTATTATCGATAGGGACTTCATTCACGAAGTCACCTTAACACCACGAATCCCCGTACACGAACAACCCCTCCGCTTTGAGGACTACCTACCATTAATGGGAGATGACTATTCCTAGAAAGGGCATTCAGGCTCGCACGCTTTATGCGAATGTTTTAACTGCGTGCCGTTGGGCACAAAACAATATTTTCGGAAGTTCGCACAACACAATATTTTTTACACCATCCCTACACATAGTGCACACATTGATGACCAGAAACCCTAGCTATGACATATGCACTGTGTTGCTACACTCGCTTGGCGCCGGCAAGAGGGCTACCAATTATCCATGCCCGATGTTGGTGACACAACTGTGTCGCCATTTTCTTCCTGTTCAGGAATTTGAAATTTACATGCATGGTGGGGTTCCCATTCGACCCCTTCTTGATAGTGTCTCCACATCCTACACACGACTTCATGATTTATGGTCACGCACCGAGCCGGCCGAAGATGTGATGGCCAAGACACCCAGCTCAAGCTCTACAGCGAGCGATGAAGAGCGAACCCCCACTGCGCAAGCGCACTTGATACGACGTACCCATAGGGAGGTAGAACGAGTGATAGGGCTTTTGACAAACTTTGATCAGCGACTGACGAGTCTGGAACGGGGAATGTCCACCTTACAGGCCAGAAAGGAACGAGTACGATCGAGGGGACGGGGGACAGATAAGGGTGAGGCTGGAACTAGTGAGGCCGCGTCTAAGAGACGCCGCAGGGAGCAGTGAGGACACTACTGTCAGTAAGTTTGGGGGTGAGGTTTGGTTGTAAATAGTTATCTTTGCATTGCATCTGCACGTTTTTTTTTATTTTTGTAAATATTTGTGTTTCTTTGCATATTTAATTCCGTATCGCTTTTTTTTCTCTTTTCTGCATTGCATCTTTATAAAACTAAAAAATAAAAAAAAAGGAAAAAAAAAAGGAAAAATTTTAAAAAATAAAAAAATTGAAAATTTCAATATTGGCCATATTTGACTCGAGCTCGACATGACGGTTGACTAGTTAGAAAAAACTAGATCTTAAACTTAGTAAATTAAAAACCCTAAAAATAACCTTTCTTGAAATATAACTATAGAAAATATACGTCCTTGCAGTTTATTAAGAAATAAGCAATTTTGAGTTCAGTTCTTGGGCTAAGTTAAAATGAGGGAAGAGTATTGAAGCTCTATTTGAAGAGTAAGTCTGAAAAATAATTCTGAACCTTAAGTCCATATTCCGAAAATATATACCCTACAAATCACACATACACGCACCTTGAAACTTGGGACAGTAGAGGATACCTAGAAATGCTCTTTCCTGAAAGCCTAGTATGAAAGAAAAAAACGGAATTTAAAGCTAACCACCGAGAGAGCACTATTGAAAAATATATCCGGTCTTGAAATAAAAAAAGAAAAGAAAAAAATAAAATAAAAGACCTGGAAACTGCTATTTATGCTTTAAGCTCACACATTTAGTAATCGGATGTTAGTACCTCAAGAAGCATTAATAGTCGCATGAAAGATGTATGAGCAAAACCGTCCATCATTAATGAAAAGAAGTAATACTAGGTATTAAGGCAAGGGTATTATAGCTTGAACTGAATTTCCAAGCGTAGGGGTGATAATTACACACACGTAGGGGTATATAATCGGAATTTGGAGGCGAGATAGGAATGAAAAATAGGCCTTATTTCTTTAGTAGAGTTGATAAAAATTCCGGATTTGAGATTGCGTTCTAGAAGGAAAACTCAAGAGATGCGGAAAGCTTTATAAACTAACAAAACGTATAGAATCTTAAGTTAAATGAAAAGGAAGAGTGAAAAATACGGGTTGAAGATTTCTGAGTCAAAGATGATAGAATTTCTTGCTAGAATGCTGAACTGTAGAATTAGAGTCGACGGCCAATTTAATCGGATTTTGTGGGTAGTATCCGCTAAAAACCCTCAGGAGACAACACTCCTCCTACTAGGGACACCTAAAGATTTAACGGATTATTGCACAAGCTCAGTGCAATCGCATTCCCTGCGAATGTGAGGTTAGGACTTTTTGTGAATAAAATGGCTTTGTTCGGGACGAGCAAAAGATAAGTTTGGGGGTATTTGTTCATATCAGATTTTTGCATTTTTATACCGCCCATTCTTGATCGCATGGCATATAGGTAGGTACTTTTGATCCGTATTTTTTAAATAATTGCAGGTTACAGATTCTGTCATGCCCCGCTTCCCAGAGTGCGCTAAGATAGGCACGTGACAGAGCCAACCTTGCTACCTGTGGCTAGGAAACATCCCACCACAGTCACATTACGGCTGTCTATAGATATTAAGAACAGGAAAAATAAAAGAAACTATCAAGTACATGTCCATGAGCCAGAAATAACGAGTCAAGAAATAATATGCGGAAGCAATAAATTCAAGTAACAATAACAATCTGGAAAGTACGTCCCATAATACGGGCTCACATCAAGAATGAAAATACAAAATAAAACTAAACTAACTAGCTACTAACATGATCTTCACTGCTCGGCTTGTTGGTCAAAATACTCCTGAACTGCCAGCGACAGAGATAGAGGATCTGGGCCATGCAGAACCGAGACGTCAGTGCGTCATGATATCAAACAATAATAAATGAACAGGATACACGAGATATGCAGGCATCAATCATAAATAGTAACAGGAGTGTAATAAGTAAACACGGATATAGAACAGTGAAGTTTATCAATATATGTGACGTGCAGTGATCAATCTAAACAGTGCTATTGGGTTATCTATTCTAAAGTTGTTTCGAAATCAATTAATGTAATCCTCCATGTAACTCAAAGGATATGTCCCGTTACCCCCCGGGACGACGGATCAGGAATATGTGGACCAAGAGTGGTTCTGTCCCGTTACCCCCCGGGACCACGGATCAAGATGTAAGAGTCACGAATGGCTCTGTCCCGTTACCCCCCGGGACCACGGATCAAGTAATACCCTTTTAAGTTACACTTTAGTTTACACTTTTGATTTCCCCATACTCCTAAAGTTATGTGTTCAAGTCAGGTATTGATAATATTGAGCTAATGCAAAAACAGGATCAAGCTGGTACAAGTTTGTCTATACAGACAACAGGATATGTCCATCGGGACAACAGGTCAAGATTGTCGGCATTAGTAACAAGATCAGGTATCAAGTCAAGCAATGGTGCATCAAGTCAAGTCAGGTAGTGCACAGATATCAACCGGACGCTCATAATAAAACTGTAGCAAGTACGGGTGCACGATAAAAGCATGGATGCTCAAATATTTATCAGGAGTTACATCATGACTATGTAGGATGCACATTATCGAGCATGGAGTACTAATAATATGAAGCAATGTGACATGGCATGCAAATTGATATATAATTAATGGTATGGATGCACAAACATCGATTAGGGTTACATTTACAGTTCCAAGACTACGTGGGATGCATTATTAAGCATGGGGTGTTTCTACAATAATAATATGAATTAATGTGATCTGTAGATGCAGCTACATGTATATTAAATGATATGGATGCAAACGGGTATCCGAAAATGGTAAACTTTATTATGGATGTACAATGCGTTCAACATGTGATATTTTTATTCATATGGATGCATAATAATATACCTAGCATGTAACAAGATGAACTAGCATGCGACTAGATATGTAAATAACGATAAGGATGCATACGGCTATCGAAAAACTGTAAAATTGTAATATGGATGCATAACTAAACAATATGTAATGTTATTATTCAAATGGGTACAATATATTGTAGTATAGCATGTAGCAAGATCAACTTGAATGCAACCAGATATGAAAATAATTGTACGGATGCAAACGGACGTCGTAAAACAATAAAATGATAACAGGGGAGGTACAATACACTAAACATTAAATATTATTATTAATATGGATGTAAAATATATTATAGCATGTAGCAAGATTAACTTGCCTTGATCGAAACACACGACGGATACGCACGGCACGTCCGACGTCGGTAAAACATCGCAACGCATGCACGACACGCGGGACGGGTCCAAGCAAGGCAAGAGGGTGATCACGCAGGTAAGGTACGTTCACTGGATCGTCTGGAACGGCAGCGGCGGTCACGGCTCCGGCGATCGCTGAAATTACAAGATTCAAGAAAAGAAAAGAAAAAGAAAAGAAGAAGAGGAAGACGAAGGAGAGGGGATTGCTCACTGGGTTTTGGTGCACAGGGGTCAGGAGAGAGGTGAGGGCGACGACGAGATCAACAGAGCTCCGGTGAGGCTAGGGTTTGGCTTTGAGGAGTTAGGGTTTGGGTGTTAGGGTCGGCTCGGGAAAGGAGGAAGGAGAAGAAGAGAGGAAGTGGAGATGGTTGTTGAGGTGAAGGAGGAATATAAGGAGTGAAGAAGTTGTTGGCTATGATGAGGTGATCGGCGGCGATGGAGGTGCAGGTGAGGCGATGGGTTCAATGGGTTAGGGTTGGTTGCAGGGTTCTCGGGGTGAGGGAAGGAGAAGTGAGGGAGAAGAGATGATGACGAGCAGTAGGAGGTGAGGATGGAGGCTCGAGTTAAGGTCGAGGGCAGAGGAGTAGGGTTAGGGTTTCGTGGAGTTGTGGGTTCTCGTGGGGCTCGGGTTTATAAAGGAGAGAAGAAGAAAAGAAAAAGAAGGGACGTGACGATAGCGCTCGGGGAGGTGACCACACTCGAGGAGTGTACAGTGCCTCCGAGAGGAGAGAGAGAAGCGCGATAGGAGAGAGAAAGGAGAGAGAGAGAGAAAGGTTGTTAAATAAAATAGTTAGGATTTTAATTTTAAAAATATTTTCTAGTTAATTGAATTTAAACTGTGTAAATTTTTTTAAATAAAATTATTAAATTAATAAAATTTGATTTTTCTGGTAAATACAAACTTAGTCCAAAATACGCCCGGGTCAGGTCTAAAAATTTAGTTTCAAAATATGAAAAATCTACATGTCGACCAAAATTAAAATTGGATATCCGGGTAACAAAATGCATACCCCCAAGAACGGATGCACGCACGTGCGCGTAGCCATCCAAACAAGTCCGTTTCACTAAACGGGACCAGAACAAGATGCGCGGATGCTACCACAAGGTTAGGGGTATCATGCATGCCATGCAATGTATTTTTAAAATATTTTATGTGACTTTAAATGTTATACAAAAATATGCAGATGCCGGATATAATGCCAGTATGCAGTATGTAGATTAAAATGAAAGTGCACGATTCTACGTAACAAGTCAAGGTAGATCATAAACATGAATCAAGACAGGTTTCAAGCAAGCGGGTCGGGTCGGATGCAAATACAAATTTCAAATACACTATTCGCACCCAAAACACAATAAATCAATAAAATACCATAAATAAAGAAATACCAGAATTGGTATAAATGAACTAGGGTGTTACATTATACCCAACTACAAAAAGAATTGCGTCCTCGAAATTCCAGGAGCAAGAAGAGATAAACAAACATGAAACTACGAGAAGAGTTGTGGAAACTTCTGTCAAATTTCGTCTTCTCATTCCCAAGTCGATTCTTCGTGTGAGCGATTTCCCCAAGAAACAAGTACGAGAAGGATAACCTTGTTCTTAAGGACCTTTTCTCTTCGATCAACAATCGATATCGGTCGTTCCTCAAAGGTCAAATCCTCTCTTACAGTCAGCTCTGAATGATCCAGTACGTGTGTTTCATCTCGAACATACTTGCGGAGTTGAGATACATGAAACACGTCATGAACATTCGCCAAAGATTGTGGTAAAGCCAATCGATAAGCCACTTCTCCAACACGCTCCAAAATCTCGAAAGGCCCCACAAATCAAGGACTAAGCTTGCCTCGACTCCCAAAACGAATCACTCCCCTAGTCGGTGATATCTTCGAAAATACCAGATCACCAACCGTGAACTCTTGAGGTCTTCTCGATGTGTCGGCCCAACTCTTCTGCCGATCTTGTGCTGCTTTCATATGATTCCGGATGGTATTAACTTTCTCTACTGTTTCCACGATCAAATCCGGTCCCAACAATCTTCGTTCTCCAATATCGTCCCAACAATCAGGTGAACGACACTTGCGACCATACAATGCTTCGAATGGAGCCATCTGAATAGTCGCCAGAAAACTGTTGTTGTGCGAAAACTCCACCAAGTGTAGATGATCCTCCCATGAACCCTTAAAGTCCAACATGTAAGCTCTCAACATATCTTCAAGAGTTTGGATCGTTCTCTCCGACTGGCCATTTGTCTGAGGATGATAAGTTGTGCTAAACTTCAATCGCATCCCCAAACTTTCCTATAAACTCCTCCAGAAGTGCGATAAGAATCGGGTATCACGATCAGAAACGATGCTCACAGGTACTTCATGCAATCTTACAATCTCTTGCATGTATCGTTCTGCAAACGCTTCTGTTGATTGACCAACTCGAAATGGTATGTAATGAGCTGCCTTGGTCAATCGATCAACAATCACCCAAACTGCATTGTTGACCTTTGGACTCCGCGGTAAAGCTGTCACGAAATCCATGGTAATATGTTCCCACTTCCATTGAGGAATCGGAAGTGGTTGCAATAAACCAGCAACCCTTTGATGTTCAGCCTTAACTTGCTGAAACACCAAGCACTTCGCTACAAAATGAGCAATCTCCCTTTTCATGCCTTCCCACCAGAAATGCTGTCTTAGATCGCGGTACATCTTCGTGCCTCCGGGATGTACGGAATATGCGGAACTGTCCGCCTCCTTCATAACTTCTTCACGAATGTCACCTTTCGGCACACACAAACGGCTACCATATCGCAATGAACCATCTTCATGAATCAACAAGTCCGTTCGAAGTCCAGTTTCAACCTGTCCTCGAAGGTTCTGCAATCTTGGGTCCTGTGACTGCGCTGCTTTAATATTCTCGATCAATGACGACTGTACTTGCAGCTGCATCAATTGTCCCGAAGAATGCGGTAGCACGATCTCCAATTCGAATCTCCGAAAATCTTCGATAAGCCCCTTTTGTGCAGTCAACATCCGAATTGCTGGAAACCGACTAAGCGCATCCGGCACAACATTAACTTTCCCAGGATGGTACTTAAGATCAAGATCATAGTCGGCCATCAGCTCCAACCATCTATGCTGCCTCATATTAAGCTCTTTCTGTGTGAACACGTACTTCAGGCTTTTGTGATCGGTGAATACTTAACCCTTTCGCCCAATAAGTAGTGTCTCCAAATCTTCAAAGAGAAAATCACAGCTGCTAGCTCCAAATCATGAGTTGGGTAATTCTTCTCATGGGACTTCAACTGTCTCGATGCATAAGCTATAACCTTCCCATGCTGCATCAAAACACATCCCAAACCTTTCCCAGATGCGTCGCTGTCAATCACCAATCCTCCGGAAATGTCTGGTATGGTCAAAATAGGAGCGGTTATCAACCTTTGCTTCAATGCCTCAAAAGCTGACGCACACTTATCCGTCAAAGGCTCAGCCAAACGGGCAAAATTCTCCACGAACCTTCTGTAATACCCGGCAAGTCTAAGAAAGTTTCTGATCTCTGCTACGTTCTTCAGAATCGGCCAATCTTGAACTGCTGCAATCTTCTCAGGGTCAATGGTGATTCCATCTCCGGATACAACATACCCCAAAAACTTTACTTCTTCAAGCCAAAACTCGCACTTGCTCATCTTTCCATATAGTCTTTCTCGTCTCAAGGTGTGCAATACGATCTTCAAGTGTTCCGCATGCTCTTCAATGCTCCTCGAGTAGACCAGAATATCATCGATGAACACCACTATAAACTGGTCCAAGAACAGTGAAAAGATTCGGTTCATCAAGTCCATAAATATCGCCGGTGCATTCGTGACTCCGAATGGCATCACTAAATACTCGTAATGTCCATATCGATTTCAGAACGCAGTCTTGCAAATATCCTCTGATTTAACTCGGACCTAATGATATCCGGATCGCAAATCCAGCTTCGAGAATACCCTCGCACTATTGAGTTGCTCGAATAATCCGCCAATGCGAGGGATTGGGTACTTGTTCTTAATAGTCACCCGGTTTAATTCTTGATAATCGATACACATCCTTCTTGTGCCATCTTTCTTCTTGACTAGAAGAACTGGAGCTCCCCAATATGAATTGCTGCTGCGAATCCAACCCTTCTCAAGTAATTCGGTAACCTGCTTCTTGATTTCTTCCAACTCCACTGGTGCCATTGGATAGTATGCCTTTGAAATTGGCGCTACACCAGGAACAAGATCGATCGCAAACTCCACATCTCATTTTGGCGGTAAACCCGAGATGTCCTCGAACACGTCCATGAACTCTCGAACGACAGCTGGCGCTTCCTCCTTATCAACTTCCATTGTCGAAAGAACATTGCTTTTCGGCCTAGCCCTAAACTCGACTGGCCCAACAGAACTGCTTCCTCCAGCAAAAATAAACTCCGGATGTCCGGGAATCTGGAAAATCACTTTCTTTGCCCTACAATCAATGTGAGCGTGGAAAGTGCTGAGAAAATCCATTCCCAAGTCAACTTCATAACTGCCGGTATCAATCACCAAGAAATCTGCAAATATCTCCCGTCCACAAACAACAACTGAACAATCCTTACATTCTCTACTAGCTATGATCTTCCCATTCCTAGTGTGTATGTCCCAACAACTAAACAAGGTCGTGCAAGAAATCGAGTGTGCAGCAATAAACTTGGACGACATAAAACAATGGGATGCACCAGAATCGAATAATGCTAATGCGGGAGAATCATGAACAAGTAGGATACCTGAAACAACTTCCTCTGAAGCCTTGGCTTCTTCAGCCGTCAGGGTAAAGGCTCGAGCTTGATTGGGTCCCTGAGTCAACTACTTTTCCCCTGAAATTGCTTCTGCAGTGGCCTCTGAACATCATCCTTCAAACGAAGCTTCGACGGGCAAACACTGATAGTATGATCAGCTGATCCGCAAATCAAACAAAGTCCAAGCTTCCTCTGACAATCCTTCTGCTGATGTCCGGGTAGATGGCAAAAGTCACACATCATTCTTCCTCTCTGCTCGGGTACGACGGGCTTCTTCATCGGTACTACGCCACGTCGGTTGAATACCTCTGCGTATAGGCGCTCGGTTCGACGCAAATGCCGGCTTCTGCAATGCAACTGCCTGCTGCTGCGTACCCCCAGTCTTCACCGATAAGCTCTACTGCTCTCGGGCCGCCTTAAGCACTTGCGAAAAAGTGGTCAATCCCAGAGATATAATATGCCTCTGGATTTCCACGTCCAAACTGCGCATGAACCTCCTTACCCTATCTGCATCGTTGGCAATCAAAGGTCCAGCGAATCTACTGAGCCATGTCCACTCAGCCGCATGTACATCCACGGGTACGTCGTTCTGCTTCAAACTGATAAACTTTTCTTCCATTTCCTCCCGTGCAGTCTGCGGTAAAAACTTCTCCAAGAAACTCTTCGAAAAATCTGCCCAACTGATCGGCTTGGGCAAGCGGGTCTCTTCCACAAGCCACCATTCACGGGCGTAGTCAACCAATTGGATTTGTACAACATCCACTCTTTTGTCCTCTGGAATCTGTGCCACAACGAGAAAATTCTCCGTATCAACCAGCCACTGCTCCGCTGGCAACGGCTCTTCCAGACCAGTGAAGACGAACGGACTAAGTTTCCTGAAATCCGCCACAGTACCCACATGCTCTACTGGTTTGGCCACAACATTGTTTACGGACTGCTGGACGGTCCGCAAACCTTCCTGAAAAGCATCGGCTTAACGCTGGTTCAGCTCGGTCTGCTGCTTCTGGTTCTCCAGCATCTCACGAATTACTCCAAGAAAAGCGGCGTCATCAACACGCCTCTGGTACGATCACAGACTTCTTCCCGCCATAATTCTGAAGCCAAAACACCGAAGAGGATTAGCAAGATAAACAAGATTCAACAACAGGATACAAGAAGCAAGATAATTATGGATTCAAGGATGGCAACGTAGCAATAAGGCAGGACATGCTCCTAATTACAGGTTTTCTGATTCGTGTATTGGGTCCAATACCCAACTACAAAAGAATCTAATCCGATTAACCTAAATCCTAAGGCTCTGATACCAAACAAACCCTGTCACGCCCCGCTTCCCAGAGTGCGCTAAGATAGGCACGTGACAGAGCCAACCATGCTACCTGTGGCTAGGAGACATCCCTCCACAATCACATTACGGCTGTCTATAGATATCAAGAACAGGAAAAATAAAATAAAATATCCAGTACATGTCCATGAGCCATAAATAACGAGTCAAGAAATAATATGCGGAAGCAATAAATTCAAGTAACAGTAACAATCTGGAAAGTACGTCCCATAATACGGGATCACATCAAGAATGAAAATACGAAATAAAACTAAACTAACTAGCTACTAACATGATCTTCACTGCTCGGCTTGTTGGTCAAAATATTCCTGAACTGCCTGCGACAGAGATAGAGGATCTGGGTCATGCAAAACCCAGACGTCAGTGCGTCATGATATCAAACAATAATAAATGAACAGGATACACGAGATATACAGGCATGAATCATAAACAGTAACATGAGTGTAATAAGTAAACACGGATATAGAACAGTGAAGTGTATCAATATATGTGACGTGCAGTGATCAATCTAAACTGTGCTACTGGATTATCTATTCTAAAGTTGTTCGAAATCAATTAATGTAATCCTCCATGTAACTTAAAGGATATGTCCCGTTACCCCCGGGACCACGGATCAGGAATATGTGAACCAAGAGTGGTTCTGTCCTGTTACCCCCCGGGACCACGGATCAAGATGTAAGAGTCACGAATGGCTCTGTCCCGTTACCCCCCGGGACCACGGATCAAGTAATACCCTTTTAAGTTACACTTTAGTTTACACTTTTGATTTCCCCATACCCCCAAAGTTATGTGTTCAAGTCAGGTATTGATAATCTGGAGCTAATGCCAACACAGGATCAAGCAGGTACAAGTTTGTCTATACAGACAACAGAATATATCCATCGGGACAACATGTCAAGATTGTCGGCATTAGTAACAAGATCAGGTATCAAGTCAAGCAGTGGTGCATCAAGTCAAGTCAGGTAGTGCACAGATATCAAGCGGACGCTCATAATAAAACTGTAGCAAGTACGGGTGCACGATAAAAGCATGGATGCTCAAATATTTATCAGGGGTTACATCATGACTATGTAGGATGCACATTATCAAGCATGGAGTACTAATAATATGAAGCAATGTGACATGGCTTGCAAATTGATATATAATTAATGGTATGGATGCACAAACATCGATTAGGGTTACATTTACAGTTCCAAGACTACGTGGGATGCATTATTAAGCATGGGGTGTTTCTACAATAATAATATGAATTAATGTGATCTGTAGATGCAGCTACATGTATATTAAATGATATGGATGCAAACGGGTATCCGAAAACGGTAAACTTTATTATGGATGTACAATGCGTTCAACATGTGATATTTTTATTCATATGGATGCATAATAATATACCTAGCATGTAACAAGATGAACTAGCATGCGACTAGATATGTAAATAACGATAAGGATGCATACGGCTATCGAAAAACTGTAAAATTGTAATATGGATGCATAACTAAACAATATGTAATGTTATTATTCAAATGGGTGCAATATATTGTAGTATAGCATGTAGCAAGATCAACTTGCATGCAACTAGATATGAAAATAATTGTATGGATGCAAACGGACGTCGTAAAACAGTAAAATGATAACAAGGGACATACAATACACTAAACATTAAATATTATTATTAATATGGATGTAAAATATATTATAGCATGTAGCAAGATTAACTTACCTCGATCGAAACACACGACGGATACGCACGGCACGTCCGACGTCGGTAAAACGTCGCAACGCATGCACGGCACGCGGGACGGGTCCAAGCAAGGCAAGAGGGTGATCACGCAGGTAAGGTACGTTCACTGGATCGTCTGGAACGGCAGCGGCGGTCACGGCTCCGGCGATCGCTGAAATTACAAGATTCAAGAAAAGAAAAGAAAAAAAAAAGAAATGAAGAAGAGGAAGAAGAAGTAGAGGGGATTGCTCACTGGGTTTTGGTGCACAGGGGTCAGGAGAGAGGTGAGGGTGACGACGAGATCAACGGAGCTCCGGCAAGGCTAGGGTTTGGCTTTGAGGAGTTAGGGTTTGGGTGTTAGGGTCGTCTCGGGAAAGGAGGAAGGAGAAGAAGAGAGGAAGAGGAGATGGTTGTTGAGGTGAAGGAGGAAGAGGAGGAAGAGGAGGAGAGAGGAAGTTGCTGGCGATGATGAGGTAATCGGCGGCGAAGGAGGTGCAGGTGAGGAGATTGGTTCAATGGGTTAGGGTTGGTTGCAGGGTTCTCGGGGTGAGGGAAGGAGAAGAGAGGGAGAAGAGATGATGACGAGGAGTAGGAGGTGAGGATGGAGGCTCGGGTTGAGGTCGAGGGCAGAGGAGTAAGGTTAGGGTTTCGTGGAGCTGTGGGTTCTCATGGGGCTCGGGTTTATAAAGGAGAGAAGAAGAAAAGAAAAAGAAGGGACGTGACGATAGAGCTCGGGGAGGTGACCACACTCGAGGAGTGTACAGTGCCTCCAGGAGGGGAGAGAGATGCGCGAGAGGAGAGAGAAAGGGGGGAGAGAGAGGGAGAGAGAGAAAGGTTGTTAAATAAAATAGTTAGGATTTTAATTTTAAAAATATTTTCTAGTTAATTGAATTTAAACCGTGTAATTTTTTTTAAATAAAATTATTAAATTAATAAAATTTGATATTTCTGGTAAATACAAACTTAGTCCAAAATACGCCCGGGTCGGGTCTAAAAATTTAGTTTCAAAATATAAAAAATATACATGTCGACCAAAATTAAAATTGGATATCCGGGTAACAAAATGCATACCCCCAAGAATGGATGCACGCACGTGTGCGTAGCCATCCAAACAAGTCCGTTTCACTGAACGGGACGAGAACAAGATGCGCGGATGCTACCACAGGGTTAGGGGTATCATGCAGGCCATGCAATGTATTTTTAAAATATTTTATGTGACTTTAATTGTTATACAAAAATATGCAGATGCCATATATAATGCCAGTATGCAGTATGTAGATTAAAATGAAAGTGCACGAGTCTGCGTAACAAGTCAGGGTAGATCATAAACATGAATCAAGATAGGTTTCAAGCAAGCGGGTCGGGTCGGATGCAAATACAAATGTCAATTACACTATTCGCACCCAAAACACAATAAATCAATAAAATACCATAAATAAAGAAATACTAGAATTGGTATAAATGAACTAAGGTGTTACAGGTTCTCAGCTCTAAACAGTGAAAATCATGAAAAGGCGCAACAAATGCAGGACTACGGCCAACAACAGATAAATACTGATCTCCGCTCACTATCCGTATGATGCTGTATACCAGTTCAAGGGACAAAATGGCACATCATTGGTCATTTTCATGCCCAAAACACAAGGGCAGCACAAGATCCAAGATTTCAACGCGGAGCTCAAGAAAATCAAGGAAAAAAGTCCACATCATTTCACCTTTTGGACTGCTGAAAATCTGGAAGAAAACTGAAGAGATTCTGAGAAACCAAGTGTCACGTCCCGAAGGTACGGAACATGACCGGCACTTAAACTACGAATGTCTCGAGGCGTACGTAATCTAAGTAAGCCGAAAACCCAGAAATCCAAACCAAGAAAAGTAGTAGAGTGAAGGAAAACCAATTTAAAACAAGTAGTTTTAATAGCATAAGCCGAATTATGCGGTTTTTAAGAACATCAAAAATTTACTGAAAATTTCGGCAGAGTCTCCTTTGTAAATACTGGCCCCCAAACGGGATACAACATGAATAGTATACGAAATCAATAAAAAGGCATCCCCAAGCGGGAGCTAGCTCTTCGTCAATCGACGGTCACAACCACACAAGCAAAATAATATACAACGCCAACGGCGAGGATCAAAACTCAAAAGGAAACTCAAAAGCACAAGAAATCTACAGAAATAAAACGCGTGACTCTAAGGTCGAAAGAAAAACATCACTGGTCTCTAACTCAAAATAAATACATGTTTGGTTGTTGGAACTTCTAGATACAACAGAGTAATAATATACAAGTTATATAATGGGGGGTACGATACAAGTAAACCCACCTACTAGCAAATCACCCGAAGGAGACTATGCCCGCAAGCCGTAATGAAACCTGTACGGCAAACCTGCAAGAAACTGGGGCACAACGGGGGTGAGTTGCCAACTCGTGAATAGAAAAACATCCACGAAAAGAAATCGCATAAATAACGCAATCCTAGGTCAAAGATCATAATATATCCTAAAATATATAACCAGCAACCCAACAAAAGTTAGGGCAAATATCTAACCCAAGTGTAAATCTATGTGCCGTGTCAGTGCCTCAGGTAGCAATGTATGAATGCATGAAACAGAATGCATGTACTGAAGAAAACTGCTTTCATAAATCAGTGAGATTTCTGTATTTTAAAAGTGAGGTACCATAAATGAAATCAGCATAAAACAGTGCCCAGTATCGACACAAAACAAGTGTCCAAATATCTCGATATCTCTGTACCTCAATATCTCAAAATCAATATCTAGGGTGCCGTCAATCCAGACCGGCCCCTACCATCCATCTCAAGGCCACGACGGTATCCTCCGGATATCCGACGCGTCGGGTAATATCACCGGTCGGTAGTGCTCCCCTGCCGGGCTCAACGTCAACAACACATTCCTCTTGCCCCGGGGTACCGCACCGGGCCCACCATGTACCCGAAATGGTTCCTCCACTCCTCGAATCGGGTCTCGAAATCCATCAGCAAACTCATGGTGGACGACTCATAAATCATGGGAAAACCGCACTTTTTATTTTAAAATAGAGAAAAGGTTTATTTATGTTTTTGCGGTTTTCCTCCAAATCCAGAAAATCTCATGGAAATCCGAATCCAAAAGCTCAATAACACGTAAAATAGTGAATATATGCATGAGAATCCATGAATGCGGCATAATAATGAATAACAGTATGCATGAAGTAGCAGGTAATACTACAATGTCTAAACTATTAGCTAACAGGCTATGTCAAGCAATAATATTTTCTAAGGTGTACGTGACATGGCAATTACCGATGAAGATGTGTGTGAGCCGGCAAGTAAGTGTACGTGGTACATACGCATCATCGGTAATTGTGCTGGTGTCCTAACAGCATGATATCAATAATGGAGTATGAAACATAATATAAGCATGCGATGCGAAGCGAACCACAATGATGAGCGGGAGCTGAATACTAGACGCAACTATAACTAATCTGCACTAATCTAATATAAGTCCTATAAATGGTGCCTTTTGAAATGACACGAATCATGGGGTTTTGAAAATAGGGGCTACGGTGTTTTTATGAAAAGATACGTCTTTTGAAATATCCGTAGGATCCCTTGGACTGTCTTTTAAAATACCCACGATTCGTTAGTTTTTGAAATAGGTAAGAATCGAATCTAATCTAACAACTAAACTAAACTAAAGGGCTAAGCTAACAAGCTGGACTACAGGTAAGGAAACCGCCTAACATCTGAGTCGATCCATATACATACCTGTATATATATTAGTCGGTGATCCCGCCTCAATAATATCATATCCGATACCATATCTATAATCAGACATCCCAAGTCAAGAGTGCGGATCAATCATCAAGATATAGCTCGTACGTAAATCCGTCGTACGGCATCCCCAATTTGGGTACGGGTCAATATCATATTCCTCACAATATTCCTCAGGTATCCTCTTTATCCAAGATCATAGTCTAGGGTACTGACCTATGTCTAGTACAATACTAATATTCTCAATATACTCATGATCTGACTACTGATCGACAATCTCGTACAAACCGATATCGTCAGCACATATCATCATCAAGGGGTATACATCGCCCGATACATCCTAATATCAATATCCTAGCATATCATGCCTCATATCACGATCACTTATCGACCATTTTATTTATAACACTATTCACCCGTATCGCCGCCCCAAGATCCGCTATAACACCAGGACGCACCTCAAGTGCGAATCCTGCCATATCACCGATATCACAACCACAAAACAAATCTCATCGACTCAGCTCAATCCCAAGTATCATCCTCAAATCCCTATGTGAACACATAGTCCCATACCCATGTGAACACATAACTATAAAGAATCCCATGAGCACATATAAATAGGAATGTATGCAAGTATGTATGTGTGTATGTGTAGTGCAACACTACCCTAGGGTTCGCAACACTAAAGTAATCCAATACACCAATATCCATCCTAACATCGTCATTAATCCCAAATAACATATAAATAATTGTTGGTGTGTATACGCATCCGTATACACCACCACGGACTGCGGGGGTGCTATACGCCATCCACCCGACTTCTTCCCGTAGATATAAATCTACTCACCTGGTCCTCGCTCGCCGGTGCCGACGTCGCCACGCGCTTGCTTGTCGTTTCGAAGTCCACATGGGGTACCTACATATCAAAATGCACCATATCGCATTAAAATCCGACTCATGACCAAAACGACGCACGAATCCCACATAGGTCAAAACCTATGGTTGCTCTCACATACCAACCCAAAAAAAACCCCTCGACGTCGGCGTGCAAACGCCCGACCATCGAGAAAAACCCAAGTACACTCATTTGCACATTCACGAATACTAATTTAAATATAGAATAGGTTAAAATTCACCAAAACCCCAAATTCACTTTAGAAGCCATTTTTCCGAAAATCTAGCAAGCAAAAATTACCCGTTTTAGTACAAAACTCGACGTTTAAATGAATGTAGCGGCCAATATACTTATTGAATATCTTAAATAAGTCATATAAATCATTTCCATAATTTAATTTCACCAAACCATATATGTTCAAAAAAACTAGTTTGCAAAAATACCGATTTTAACTCTTTTTAAAGCAAAATTCACAATCTAAGAATTAAGCTTGGTTTTGCATGATCCAAAGTCATTAAACCACTCATTATAATATTAATAATGACATGAAACCATAATTATATTTTAATCTAAAGCATTTAACAATTTTCCAAAACTCTAGTTAGCAAAATAACTTAATTAGGGCATTTTATAAGTAATGGTTTGGAATTAACAACTAAATTAGCTTTCTATAAAACTTAAGATGTTAATCCACAACACAAAACCATGCACAATTTATCATAACCCATTTCCACAACAAAACCCTAACTTGAAATCTTTAATCATGCAATTAAACTCATCAAAACCTAATTAAGCACTTAGTTAACTTAGATTAAAGCAACTAGATAACAAATTTTAACAAAAGCATGAGATTATACCTTCCATGATGAGATCAAGCTCAAGATCTAGCCTCCTAAAATGCTATTTTGATCCCTAGATCCATGCTAGAATGGCTAATGAGAAATGGGTAGGAGTTGGATTTGGATTTTGGGATTTATTTGATGGATTTTGAGGCAATTTTTAAGCATTTTTGAAGAGGAATGAGAGGAGAAAAGGGGGAGGGGCTGCTGCTGGAAGGGCCGGCCAAAATGCAGGTGGGGGAGAGGAGAGAGGGGGTGTGGTGTGAGGTATGGTGAGGGAAAAGTCCAAGTCAACAAAAGGTCAACTCTTTTATCCATTTTCTTTTCTTTTCTTTCATTTCTTTTCTTTGAAAATCAAGTGGGGAAAAAGGTGGGGGCAGCTGAATTCAGCCAAGGGGAGAAGTAAATGGGGGTGTGTGAGTGTGGGTATGGGTGTGGGGTGATGAAAAATGACAAATACAATACCCCAAACATCCATTTACACTAAAAAAAAAAGCCTTTTTCTTCGATATTTTCTAAACCGTTTTGGCAGACGATTTCGTTTCAAAAACCACATGATAAAATTTTATTTAATGTTTTATGATGCACAAAATTTGTTTCAACTCATTCCAATTTGTAATTTTCCCTAATTAAATGTATTAGTGACGGCTTAAAATAATAATAAAATAATTTTTTTCAGAAAATTTGAAATTTCACCAGTGGCTCAATAAACACCAAATACTAGCAATTACATAGCTAGAATATGTATATTTAATTTTTATAATAAGATATTTGTATTTTGACTTTTTACAGAAAACCCCCTTATTTTACCGATTTTTCGAAATTTCACCGAAACGATTTTCAAAACGTTACAATCTTCTCCCTTTAAAAAAATTCGGTCCCCGGATTTAAAGTAAAACTTCCCCCAAATACTAAAACATCTAAACCAAAACCATCAAGTCGTCGGGGCTGCGAAATTGTAAATACATAAAACAAATCGTAGCGCAGCGCATGCGCATGAAAAATGAGCATATAACTCAAATCAAAACTCCGTCAAGCATCCCGCAATCATCGGAGTCATGGGGAAGACATCAATGCCAAATCCCATACAAAACCAATATGATATAACTCGAAACTATACACGTAAATATCAAACCTATATATGTAAATATCTGAAGGAAATGAATGCCAAATATATTCAGGTACTGTCCTCTGACTAGTCCTGCCCAGTACGAAAACACATAGCAAATATCATAAAAACGTACAGCTCTATAGGAAAAATCAATCCCAAATACGCGTATGAGTACTACGTGCGTCTGGTGCGCACGGAAATCAAAATCCAAATATGTGCCATACATATGCACAGAAACAACATCCAAGTGCATCGGGTGTGCACGAAACATCTGTCGTAGGCAACATGTGTGCCTGACAGCAAAATCAGGTGCATCTGACATGCACGAAAAAATCTCGATTTAGTGCATCTGGTGTGCACCAAAATCACATCTCAAAACTTGTGCCCAACATGTGCGAAAATCCAAGGCAGGTGCATCCATCATGCACGAAATCATGAAATTCAATATCAAGCGCCGAACATGCGCAAAATCAAATCAGGTGCACAAAACAAATATCGAGTATCACAATCGAAATCGAAGTCCAGTGCATCTAAGTGCACAAAAGGCGTATCACAGCACTGCAAGCATATATAAACTATACAGAGTGCAGGAACCGAATCGTGTGCGTGCATACGCACAAAATCAACTCAAATGTCTAAAACCGTAAAATCACAAACATGTGAAACCAAAGCACGAAAACGATATCAAGTGCAACGACTGTGCGAAAATCGTAAATCTTCAATCATCAAAACCAAATCATGCGAATAATTCACCCAAAACATCGAAATCTAGTATGGCGGAATAGTCCCGCTCAAGTACATACTCAAGAATCTCTGGCCAACTGTCGTGGTCACTCATAGAATGTCTCGTCAATGATCAAGAACTCTGGTCTGCTGGCGTGCGTAACATGACCACTCCTGGGTCCTAGTCTTCTCATAATTCATTCCAGAAAGGTCCTGTTGGGGATCTCCCAAATCACGTCTCTGCCGAACTGTCCGGAAGTTATCGTCCCTTACTAGACCTATTCTCGTTCCTGAACGGCTACATACTCATCGCGACTCCTTCTGGAAGGTATATCCAAGTACAATGCCTCGGCATGCGTACCGCATCTCTGATGCCGGCTGAGTGGAACGTCGTCTCATCAAGATCTCGTATGAATCTTACTCCACTTTTCCCTAACGTCGACTGTTTCGGACTCGTCTCATCGTGGCTGCATGGACTGAGCTCCAAGGGCTATCCTCGTATCGGGAGTCTCCCAAGAAATGCATCTCACCACCTAGCATCCGAATTAAGTCGAGCCATCCGATCAAGTCGTCAAAACCTCATAATCCCCCAAGAGCTCAACCTCTTGGGCACAGTTTAATAGTATCGAGTACATACCACAGCATCGTTGGTCCAGCCGTAGAAGGGCAAACCCAAGCCTCACTAATGGCGCCGTAGAACTGCCGCAAACCCGACGGTTCAAAGGCTTTCACACGGTCATTAAGTCGAGTTAGGGTTTCATTCTTCTAGAGGGACCATAGAATTGCCTGCATGTCTTTCCGACTACTTTAAACTTGGAATAATAGGTTTCTGACATTCGATCGTCTCTGTCGACTCCCAACGTCTCCGCGTGAAGTCGTCTCTAGCTGGAATCAATCTATCTGATGACCTCGCATCGGGGTAGGCGAACGATCCACATGTCCTAGTCATTCATCCTCGATGACTAGCGACCTTCTATCATCTCTTAGTACAACTCGTTCTGCACTAACTCCAGCATCTGGGGCAATATCTCGTCGTTCGCAGCAATAACTGGCTCGCTCGTCTGCACGCTGAACAGTGCCTCGACCATCATGAATAAGCAACACACTAGCGGTCATCAAAATCTGGCTGGCCTCTATCATTGGCTCAATCCTCTAGTGTCGATCAGCACATCCGAGTAACCTCATAAAGGCGATCCGCCAAACGCTCGTGGCGCGGAAACACAGTAAAAAGACACATCTCCGCAATCGTGTGTCGCCGGAATTATGCCCTGGTCAGTCCTCGTTCTTGACGAGCTCATGCTGACCGCAACTCTAGCCGTAGCTCTCCCTGCCCGTAATCGTGGCAGCAAAACCATAACTGGTACTGATGAGGCTAGATCGGAATGAATATAAAACTGAGCAAAGAAATGTACATCCTAAGGCTCCTTAAGTGGAGTAGCGTATCGTAAATATGCCGCGGAACATACCTACGGTACGTCACTCTACTTTAGTCACCTATTCCATCAACCAAGGGTCATCCTACGCTCCGAAGGTAAAACCTAACGCTCTGATACCAACTTTGTCACGTCCCGAAGGTACGGAACATGACCGGCACTTAAACTACGAATGTCTCGAGGCATACGTAATCTAAGTAAGCCGAACACCCAGAAATCCAAACCAAGAAAAGTAGTAGAGTGAAGGAAAACCAATTTAAAACAAGTAGTTTTAATAGCATAAGCCGAATTATGCGGTTTTTAAGAACATCAAAAATTTACTGAAAATTTCGGCAGAGTCTCCTTTGTAAATACTGGCCCCGAAACGGGATACAACATGAATAGTATACGAAATCAATAAAAAGGCATCCCCAAGCGGGAGCTAGCTCTTCGTCAATCGACGGTCACAACCACACAAGCAAAATAATATACAACGCCAACGGCGAGGATCAAAACTCAAAAGGAAACTCAAAAGCACAAGAAATCTACAGAAATAAAACGCGCGACTCTAAGGTCGAAAGAAAAACATCACTGGTCTCTAACTCAAAATAAATACATGTTTGGTTGATGGAACTTCTAGATACAACAGAGTAATAATATACAAGTTATCTAATGGGGGGTATGATACAAGTAAACCCACCTACTAGCAAATCACCCGAAGGAGACTATGCCCGCAAGCCGTAATGAAACCTGTACGGCAAACCTGCAAGAAACTGGGGCACAACGGGGGTGAGTTGCCAACTCGTGAATAGAAAAACATCCACGAAAAGAAATCGCATAAATAACGCAATCCTAGGTCAAAGATCATAATATATCCTCAAATATATAACCAGCAACCCAACAAAAGTTAGGGCAAATATCTAACCCAAGTGTAAATCCATGTGCCGTGTCAGTGCCTCAGGTAGCAATGTATGAATGCATGAAACAGAATGCATGTACTGAAGAAAACTGCTTTCATAAATCAGTGAGATTTCTGTATTTTAAAAGTGAGGTACCATAAATGAAATCAGCATAAAAGAGTGCCCAGCATCGACACAAAACAAGTGTCCAAATATCTCGATATCTCTGTATCACAATCTCTGTACCTCAATATCTCAAAATCAATATCTAGGGTGCCGTCAATCCAGACCGGCCCCTACCATCCATCTCAAGGCCACGACGGTATCCTCCGGATATCCGACGCGTCGGGTAATATCACCGGTCGGTAGTGCTCCCCTGCCGGGCTCAACGTCAACAACACATTCTTCTTGCCCCGGGGTACCGCACCGGGCCCACCATGTACTCGAAACGGTTCCTCCACTCCTCGAATCGGGTCTCGAAATCCATCAGCAAACTCATGGTGGACGACTCATACATCATGGGAAAACCGCACTTTTTATTTTAAAATAGAGAAAAGGTTTATTTATGTTTTTGCAGTTTTCCTCCAAATCCAGAAAATCTCATGGAAATCCGAATCCAAAACCTCAATAACACGTAAAATAGTGAATATATGCATGAGAATCCATGAATGAGGCATAATAATGAATAACAGTATGCATGAAGTAGCAGGTAATACTACAATGTCTAAACTATTAGCTAACAGGCTATGTCAAGCAATAATATTTTCTAATGTGTACGTGACATGGCAATTAACGATGAAGATGTGTGTGAGCCGGAAAGTAAGTGTACGTGGTACATACGCATCATCGGTAATGGTGCTGGTGTCCTAACAGCATGATATCAATAATGGAGTATGAAACATAATATAAGCATGCGATACGAAGCGAACCACAATGATGAGCGGGAGCTGAATACTAGACGCAACTATAACTAATCTGCACTAATCTAATATAAGTCCTACAAATGGTGCCTTTTGAAATGACACGAATCATGGGGTTTTGAAAATAGGGGCTACGGTGTTTTTATGAAAAGATACGTCTTTTGAAATATCCGTAGGATCCCTTGGACTTTCTTTTAAAATACCCACGATTCGTTAGTTTTTGAAATAGGTAAGAATCGAATCTAATCTAACAACTAAACTAAACTAAAGGGCTAAGCTAACAAGCTGGACTACAGGTAAGGAAACCGCCTAACATCTGAGTCGATCCATATACATACCTGTATATATATTAGTCGGTGATCCCGCCCCAATAATATCATATCCGATACCATATCTATAATCAGACATCCCAAGTCAAGAGTGCGGATCAATCATCAAGATATAGCTCGTACGTAAATCCGTCGTACGGCATCCCTAATCTGGGTACGGGTCAATATCATATTCCTCACACTATTCCTCAGGTATCCTCTTTATCCAAGATCATAGTCTAGGGTACTGACCTATGTCTAGTACAATACTAATATCCTCAATATACTCATGATCTGACTACTGATCGACAATCTCGTACAAACCGATATCGTCAGCACATATCATCATCAAGGGGTATACATCGCCCGATACGTCCTAATATCAATATCCTAGCATATCATACCTCATATCACGATCACATGTCGACCATTTTATTTATAGCACTATTCACCCGTATCGCCGCCCCAAGATCCGCTATAACACCAGGACGCACCTCAAGTGCGAATCCTGCCATATCACCGATATCACAACCACAAAACAAATCTCATCGACTCATCTCAATCCCAAGTATCATCCTCAAATCCCTATGTGAACACATAGTCCCATACCCATGTGAACACATAACTATAAAGAATCCCATGAGCACATATAAATAGGAATGTATGCAAGTATGTATGTGTGTATGTGTAGTGCAACACTACCCTAGGGTTCGCAACACTAAAGTAATCTAATACACCAATATCCATCCTAACATCGTCATTAATCCCAAATAACATATAAATAATTGTTGGTGTGTATACGCATCCGTATACACCACCACGGACTGCGGGGGTGCTATACGCCATCCACCCGACTTCTTCCCGTAGATATAAATCTACTCACCTGGTTCTCGCTCGCCGGTGCCGACATCGCCACGCGCTTGCTTGTCGTCTCGAAGTCCACATGGGGTACCTACATATCAAAACGCACCATATCGTATTAAAATCCGACTCATGACCAAAACGACGCACGAATCCCACATAGGTCAAAACCTATGGTTGCTCTCACAAACCAACCCAAAAAAAACCCTCGACGTCGGCGTGCAAACGCCCGACCATCGAGAAAAACCCAAGTACACTCATTTGCACATTCACGAATACTAATTTAAATATAGAATAGGTTAAAATTCACAAAAACCCCAAATTCACTTTAGAAGCCATTTTTCCGAAAATCTAGCAAGCAAAAATTACCCGTTTTAGTACAAAACTCGACGTTTAAATGAATGTAGCGGCCAATATACTTATTGAATATCTTAAATAAGTCATATAAATCATTTCCATAATTTAATTTCACCAAACCATATATGTTCAAAAAAACTAGTTTGCAAAAATACCGATTTTAACTCTTTTTAAAGCAAAATTCACAATTTAACAATTAAGCTTGGTTTTGCATGATCCAAAGTCATTAAACCACTCATTATAATATTAATAATGACATGAAACCATAATTATATTTTAATCTAAAGCATTTAACAATTTTCCAAAACTCTAGTTAGCAAAATAACTTAATTAGGGCATTTTATAAGTAATGGTTTGGAATTAACAACTAAATTAGCTTTCTATAAAACTTAAGATGTTAATCCACAACACAAAACCATGCACAATTTATCATAACCCATTTCCACAACAAAACCCTAACTTGAAATCTTTAATCATGCAATTAAACTCATCAAAACCTAATTAAGCACTTAGTTAACTTAGATTAAAGCAACTAGATAACAAATTTTAACAAAAGCATGAGATTATACCTCCCATGATGAGATCAAGCTCAAGATCTAGCCTCCTAAAATACCATTTTGATCCCTAGATCCATGCTATAATGGCTAATAAGAAATGAGTAGGAGTTGGATTTGGATTTTGGGATTTATTTGATGGATTTTGAGGCAATTTTTAAGCATTTTTGAAGAGGAATGAGAGGAGAAAAGGGGGAGGGGCTGCTGCTGGAAGGGCCGGCCAAAATGCAGGTGGGGGAGAGGAGAGAGGGGGTGTGGTGTGAGGTATGGTGAGGGAAAAGTCCAAGTCAACAAAAGGTCAACTCTTTTATCCATTTTCTTTTCTTTTCTTTCATTTCTTTTCTTTGAAAATCAAGTAGGGAAAAAGGTAGGGGCTGCTGAATTCAGCCAAGGGGAGAAGTAAATGGGGGTGTGTGAGTGTGGGTATGGGTGTGGGTGATGAAAAATGACAAATACAATACCCCAAACATCCATTTACACTAAAAAAAGCCTTTTTCTTCGATATTTTCTAAACCGTTTTGGCAAACGATTTCGTTTCAAAAACCACATGATAAAATTTTATTTAATGTTTTATGATGCACAAAATTTGTTTCAACTCATTCCAATTTGTAATTTTCCCTAATTAAATGTATTAGTGACGGCTTGAAATAATAATAAAATATTTTTTTTCAGAAAATTTGAAATTTCACCAGTGGCTCAATAAACACCAAATACTAGCAATTACATAGCTAGAATATGTATATTTAATTTTTATAATAAGATATTTGTATTTTGACTTTTTACAGAAAACCCGCTTATTTTACAGATTTTTCGAAATTTCACCGAAACGATTTTCAAAACGTTACACCAAGTGTACCAAACAGAAGAGAAAAGCAGCATGGAGAAACCCAGAAAATCCAAGCATCCAATTCAACCAAATGGCTGCGGAACCGCGGCCAAGATGGCACTTCTGCCGCGGATCCGTGGCCAAGTCAACTTATTGTTGACTCTGGTTTTGGGGGCAGTTTTGTAACTTCATTTTGTATCAGATTGTATACCTAGGGTTTCATGTATCTGCCTATAAATAGCCCAGTTCTAAGCCATGTAAAGGGGTGCTTTTTCTTTGTATTAGATTTTAGGATGAGATATTGTAGTTCTTTTTCCTCTTCATCTTTCTCCATTAGCATTGTAGTGAGCTTCATGAGTGATAATGAATAAAAGAAGAGTTTCTTTTTATGTCTTATAATTGTGTTATTTTACTTGCTTGTAATTTACTAATCCAGTTGTTGTTATTTGTTTGTTTGTTTTCTTTCTTCTTCTATTTTTCTTTATCTTTACAACCATGATGCTTGAGTATGATCATTGCCAAAGTGAAGTCTCAAATTGCTAGTTGTGATTTTCTCAACCTCATTTCTTTCTACCTTCCTTCTTGTTTTGTTTTCTTTTTCTTTTTAATGGATGAATAGTTTCTCACTTATTAGGGTAGGATAAGGAAAGTTTGAGAGAAGGAAATCTCTCTCACTCTTTTCTTTGCCCAACATCTTGATTCGGACTCCCGTTAATTGAACCACAATCCGCTCCCGACGGCACCCTATCCTACATGATAGTGGTGATTCCCTAGTTAGACCGGTTATGGTTGAATTAAGCGGAGGTTAAGGCTAAGAGCCAAGAATGGACGGACAAGGACCAAAAAGAAGGAACTAAGCGTTGGAAAGCCTAGCTTATACTCGCAAGTTCCTTCCTAGTCGTGCTAATCCCCGTTGCTGCCGATTACCGTAACACCGATATTAAGAGTGGCAATGAAAGAAGTGAGCGATTCCTAACTCAAACTAACCTAATCCTAACCCTAACAAGCTCTCTTTATACATATTTCAGCACATAGTGAAACTAAACAAATCTGGACAAATTGGACTTAACTCGTTAAAACACTAGGAAAAAGATTCCCATCTCCCTATGGACAACCCGTACTCAACCGGCTAGCTACCAAGCGAAACCGTCTTGATTGCGGTAATTAGAACTAAGCACGCAAAAACTCTAACAATCATGAACCAGTCTACAATGTCATAAGAAAGCCTGATTTAATTCTGGAGACTTTCTTTTTGTCACGACCCGAAATTTAGTTCGTGACCAGTACTTAAATCATGCATCGTCTAAAGGCGTAACATAAATTAAGTAAGATGAAGCTCAGAAATCTAAACCTTTTAAAGAAAATAAAAAAGGTGAAGTTTTGAAATAAAGGTGTGATGAAAATCAAACGTTTACTTAAATGCATAGATAATGCAACCTGAAAATGCAAATGGATTATACTAGTTGAAAACATGTTTCGTCTTTTTAAAAATTTGGGCAGCACCTCCCTTGTATATTTTGAACCAAAACCACATATACATGATAATATAAAAGGCATCCCCAAGCGGGTGCTAGCTCTTCGCCAATCGGCGGAATCACAACCACGCAAGTTAGGAGTATATGTTTACGACGCCCAACGGTGAAGATCAACACAAAAGGATAATGTAAATAAAACAAGACATCAAATCCTCCAATAGCGAACATATAACCCGTCACTCTAAGTCTCGCAAGCACAAGTCTTTCTAAGTCTTACTAATTATACAAATACTAGTTTCTGATTGATGAAGTTGACTAGATACAACAGGAATAATAATACAAGAGTGGGCACGATCCAATATGTCCCACCTACCAAAGCAAATCACCCGAAAGCAAGCTGTGTGCCAGCGATACCGCTACTGATCCATGAGGTCAAACTTGCAAGAACTGTGGCACAACGGGAGTGAGTTGCCAACTCGTGAGTAGAAAACATCAGCAGGTAGAAATCGAATAAAACAACGATTCCTAGGTCAACTATATCATAAAGGTAATACTATGATATCTAGGGTGACCGTGTCTGCATATATGCCAACAATAATCAATGCATGTATGCATGTGGATATCATCCACGTGTCCAATCAATGACACAACAACATCATGGAACCTAAGTGTCCAACATCGACACTCGAAATATCATGAAAGTATATGCATGTAAATATGAGGAAATCAATCAACGTGTGTCCATCAACGACACATTAAAATCATGGAACCTGAGTGTCCAATATCGACACTCGAAACATCATGAAACCCGTGTTCAGCATCGACACGTAAATCCTCATATCTCGGGCTCCGTCAGTCCGAATCGGCCCACGGGCTCCGTCAGTCCGAATCGGCCCATAACATCTCACGACTCCGGTCGGTATCTTCCGGATAACCGCCGAGCCTAAATACTATCACCGGTAAGTAGTAGTCCCTCTGCCAGGTTCATTATCTACTGCACAACATACCTTTCTCGCCCCGGGGTACCATACCGGGTCCACCATGTACCCGCAAATGGCACATCCAGCTCCTCGAATCGGGTATCACATAGATCATAACCGAGAAAACACATGGTGGACGTCTCGAAATATCATATCAAGAGAAACCGGGTTTTTAAAACAATACATACTTTCTTTTGAAATATAACCACGGTTCTCAAATCCAGAATCTCTTGAAAACAATATCTTAATGCGTATAATCGTAAAGCATGATGTATGCAAACATAGAACAGAAATGTGATCATATCAGTATATCATGCAACATAGAATAGTGATATGAGCATAGTAAGTATATCATGCCAAAAAGTCATGTGACAGTACTGAACAATTAAGAATAATAGCATGATGTGGAAAGTCTACTGTGTAAGTGACATAGCAATTATCGATGATTAAAGTGTGTGAGCCGGCAATCTATGTAAGTGTAACATACACATCGTCGATAATTGTGTAGGTGTACTGGCACAGGTATATGTAATGCAATGAGAATATCATGAACGAAGCATCAAGTACATCGTAAGCAAAATGCTATAACATATCTGGGTCGGTGAATCTATCAATCGGCATCCAGCCTCACAACATTACGCATGGTATAATCCATCGTATGACATCCTCGAGTCAAGGGCATGGACCAATCATCCGGTAAAAACATCGCGTGCGGTAAACCATCGTACAGCGACAACAAACAGAATAGGGATTCTATCGACCTATACAACAATGAGGGTACAAATCTACAGTCTCGTACGACATCTCACTCATCATTCACATAATTATATATATACCTATATCTTAAGTCACATCCATATCATTCTCATATCATGGGACCGACAAAGGTATCAATTATCTCATATCGCCTTGCATCCGTATAACGACATATCAAACCAAGTCATCGTATACTCTTTTCATCACCTCAATATCTCTTATCAAGTCATCTTATAAATCTCATGTCGTATTTATCGACCTCATAGCATGCCACTATAATCTTATAACTATTCTCTTGCAACTACACATATATATATCGTGGCTCACATTCATGTTTCATACCCTTATATATCAATTCGAGACATCCTTTCTATCATATCATTTCACACTAAACCATAAACTATAACATTAAGTCATGGCATATCATGTCTCCAAGTTATAAATCACATATCAATGGTTGCGGGGGTGCTATACGTCATCCACCCGACTTCCCCCGTAGATATAAATCTACTCACCTGCGTAACTCCTTGTTCAGCCGTAGTCGATATGCTTCGTCGTCTCGGAATCCATGCAAAGGTACCTACAATCAATACACAATCGCAATGCTATTAAAATCAATTCCGAAAACCGAAACGGCACACGATCTGCCTATAGGTTAGAACCTATAGCCTACGCATGCAAAAACAACCAAACAACACTCGTCGTTGACGTACAAATATCAAACGACCAAATCTCATATATAATATTAAAACCAAGAATTCCAATATCGCAAAACATAGCTAAAACCAACCCAATATTGTAACATTTCAGAAAATATAAAATATTATTTTTGGAATTTAATATTAAAATAATATATTTCGCGAAAACCACCCGATTTGCGAATTTAGGGTTTTCGTAAAATGGTATAAATATATACCGATATTTGTGAAATAATTGGAGATTAAAATGATTTATTCATTTAAAAATATATTTATCGGATTTGGCATTTTTATTATGAATTATATGAAGTTTGAATAAAAATTGATTAGTGCACTACTAATCGCGATTAAGCCAAATCCGTGTTTCTACATTTTTCTATGGTTAGTGCACCATGACATGTTGCATTAGGTTGCATGTTGTTTCATTAGTATTTGTTGATATTTGGCTTTTAGAGAAATGAAAAAGAGAAAAGGGTAAAAGAGTGAATTATTGGAGAGAGAGAAAGTGAGACATGAGTTGTGAGAGGGTGAGAATAAGAAAGAGAGAGGGGGGCAGCCATCACTTTCCTCCTCCATTTGTTTCCTTCATCTTCCTCATCCTCATGTTCCTTCCACCTCCATCTCCAAGTATCATCTCAAAATCTTCATCAAAACCCTATACTCCCTTCATTAAAAATGATCCCCACCTCATCCTCAACACTTGGGACCTTTCAAAGTTGGATTTTGAAGACTTTGGGCAACTCAAGAAAATTCTTGAGTTACCAAATGAGGTATAATTCTATACCCTAGATAAGTTATTATGTTTAGTGTATTCTAGTTTAGTTTAGAATGTGATTTAGTGTGGATTGGTGATGTTTGGAAAATTCAAAAGAGGGTTTGGGTGTTTGTGTAGGATCATGATCTGTAGTGGGTGTCTACAAGACCCTAGTGGTGTTTTACTGGCCTAGACCCGAGATTGGAAACCAAAATACGAACTTATATATAGTCCCGTGTCCGTTTTGTGAGGTATTGTGTGCCTACAAGGAATCTGGGATGACCTGAGGCCTTTACGAGAAAATCTAGCAACTCCAGAGACCTAGTTAGACCAATAGGAGACCATCCTGAGAAGACGAACAAGAACAGAGCAGTCTTGGCCGATCTGGCCATTTTTCTAGGGTATGTGGCCGGCCTCATTGTGGTATTTGGTGTCTAGGTTGGTTCTGTAGCTCACTTACCCCCTATACCACCCCACTGTATTGCTAGTTTAGTCCCAATTTAACCTGAGATAAATTTGGGAGCATATTAGGGTGGTTTTGGTTATGTTTTCGGATATTGGAATTCTTGGTTTTGATATTTGATATTGTATTAGGTCGTTGGATGTTTGTACGTCGACGACGAGGGTTGTTTGGTTGTTTTTGCATGCGTAGGCTATAGGTTCTAACCTATGAGCGTACCGTGTGCCGTATCGGTTTTCCGGACTTGATGTTAATAGCATTTGTGATTGTGTATTTATTGTAGGCACCTTCGCGTGGATTCCGAGACGACGGAGCACATCAACTACGGATGAACAAGGAGTTCCACAGGTGAGTAGATTTATATCTACAGGGGAAGTCGGGTGGATGGCGTATAGCACCCCCGCAAACTTTGATGGAAACCGATATATAAAATATGGTTAAGGAAACCTATATTAGAAAACTATGGATATGGTTAAAAAGACAGTTAGAGATGATATGAATGATCGAATTGATATATAAGGATATGAAAAGTGAATGTGAATCACGACATATAGATATGTAGTTGCAAGAGAACAAGTATGAGATTTGTAGTAGCATGATATAAGATCGATAAATACAACATGAGATCTAAAAGATAGTATGTATATGTAAGATGACTTGATGTGAGATATTGATGTGATGAAAAGAGTATACGATGAGATATGATGACTTGATTGATATGTCGTTATGTAGATGCGAGTCGATATGAGATAATTGATACCTTTGTCGGTCCCATGATATGAGATGGATACGGATGTGACCTGAGATATAGATATATACATATATAATGTTGTGAATCACGAGTGATATGCCATACGAGACGTTAGGTCCGTACCCTCATTGTCATATAGGTTTATAGGATACCTAGTGTTTTAATGCCGCCGTACGATGATTTACCATACGTGATGTGTTTTATCTTATGATTGATCCATACCCTTGACTCGAGGATCGCTGGCACACAGCTTGCATTCGGGTGATTTGTTTTGGTTGGTGGCACTTGTTGGATTGTGCCACTCTTGTATTATTATTTCTATTGTTTCTAGTCAACTCCATCAATCAGAAACAAGTATTTGTATAAGTAGTGAGACTTAACAAGACTTGTAGTTGCGAAACTTAGAGCGATGGGTTATATGTTCACCTAGTGGGTTGATGTCTTGCTTATTTCATTATTCTTTGTGCTGATCTTCGCCGTTGGGCGTCGTATACATATATTCTATCTTGCATGGTTGTAATTGTAGGTCCATGTCACGCACCCCACGAACTTGCGGGGAGGCGGAATATATGAAAAACAATTATCAAAGCTTCGTAACACGGACTTGAGCGCATGAATCGTTATCTAAACCATTACTAACAAAAAGCTAGAGGTTTAACTACTCAGATACGAAGTTATACCTCACGTTACCTGTCCTTCGGGTCTTCATCGCGGTCCTCCACTCTTCGTAGGCTCCTTGGAACATCGGCACCTCAACGGCCTCCTTGAATCAAAGACGATCCACCCGAAAGCTCCTACGCCAAGCTTAATCTCAAACTTGAGATAACTAGGTTGCTTAAAGTGCTAATCTAAGCTACCTAGGGGATATAGAGTGAGATTATGGATATATTAGTCTAGCTAACCCTTGATCTCAACTCATGAGAGGTTAGGGTTAGGGTTTGAAGAGAGTGAGATTGAGGAGAGAGAAGGTGAGAATCATAATAAAATGAGATAATGATCTTATCATGATATATATGAAGCATTATTATTTATCCAAAAATCAAATAATAGAATTAACAACCATGCTTCACAAATATCTATGAGTGATTCATCTCCATGAGTCATTAAGCATTTATGATGCATTAATGACTTGGATGAATCACACAAATGAGTCACTAATCTCATTTAATGCAATGCCACCTTAACCCCTTAGTCACCACTCTTCTAGAAGCTTCCCGACAAATTACGAGAACGCCCCTCCAATCCATGAAAACACGGAAAAACTTTAGACTGTATAAATCCAGTAACCCGATACTAGAATCTGGCTTAAACCAAAGCCGACTAGTAAAAACTGTCCGAAAAGTCGTACGTGCGTAAACACACGTACGCATTCGAACCCTTATCGTAAAACCATACTACCTCTATATCGTTTCGCCTGGAGCAGGGAAACTCTCTGTGTGGGACTCTAAAGACTCGACACTACGCTGGCAGTGGGTTTAACCACAGACCGCAAGCGACACTAGCTGTACGTAACGGTCCCCAGGTAGATGTCGATAAGAAGGCCGATGAGGAAAACCATCCGAACTCCCACTGAGCCTGATGTGACAATCTCCGTACAGTCCGGTCTGTTCGTCTAAGACTATCGCATATCAAGCCTAGGGGGCGGCAAGCGTCAGTCCCCTAATAGCTGTATAAGTCGTGTCGGAGCGAAACCCATTACACCCTGAGAAGCTACTGGAACCTCCCAGTATATCTCGCTTGCCCTGGCCAGGGACTTTGCGTAATGGCTCTCTGACACAGCGCGATATCAACTCCCAATACCGGAAGAGACGAATCCTATCTAACCGCCACTGCCTCCAAGTGCTCGGGACTGCACCCAACTGCTACCTGTTTGCACGACTCCTTTGAGCCGTGGTAGGGTAGCAATCTAAGAACAGTGGGACACACTCGAGGCGAAGTAGCAGTGTCAAGTCTGCGGACTATGCTGTACTCATGTCACCTGGGAACTGTTAACTGACGATGGGTATAATACCAACCAATCAGTTCCCCTGCGAGTCCTGTCCGGTGTACCCGTAACCTAACGAGCACCTGTATACTATCTGCAGTACGACGTACTGATGGCTGTGGGACAGACCATCTTCCCAACTGGGATGAGAAGCGTACACACTTAGTCTACTCCGGAATATCGATGCCCTATCTCGATAATCCAACGACCAGGGACCTGTATAGGATGTTGCTTATAGACTACCCAGCCCCCACTAGTGTGACTGCCATCACAACGCTGGTAATCAAGCAAAGATCCTATGGGCTCTACTAATATGTATAAGTGATATGTAACAAGAAACATATGCACATATTAAAGTAGACACAAACCAAGTAGCATACTACCATTTTTAGCAAGACTGTATATACAACTGTGAATATCCCAAGCTTCTATTAAGTAATATACAATCTAGTATGATACAATAATGGCCCCTAGGGCATATACACTAACAATCTCCCACTTGCACTAGGGCCATGAGCTAGCATATCGTAGACCTATCATCTCGAATAGCCTCTCGAACTGTGTCTGAGGAAGGGCCTTTGTGAATGGATCAGCAATGTTATTCTCCGTCTCTACTCTCTTCACCTCGATCTCCCGGCGATCTACGATCTCCCTGATCAGGTGATACCGCCTTAAGATGTGTCTGGACTCCTGATGGGACCTGGGTTCCTTCGCTAAAGCTATAGCGCCGTTGTTGTCACAATACAGAGGTATTGGACCAACACTGGTAGGAACCACCTGAAGTTCTGTGAGGAACTTCTTCATCCATACCGCTTCTTTTGCGGCATCGCAAGCTGCTATGTACTCTGCTTCCATCGTTGAGTCAGCAACGGTCTCCTGTTTGGAACTCTTCCAACAGACCGCCCCTCCATTGAGGGTAAAGACATAACCCGACATGGATTTGGAGTCATCTTTGTCACTCTGAAAGCCGGAGTCGGCAAAGGCCTCCATCTGGAGGTCTTTTCCGCCATATACCAAGAACATCTCCTTAGTCCTCCTCAGGTACTTGAGAATGTTCTTTACTGCTCTCCAGTGATTCTCCCCTGCTTTGATACCTGCTTACAACGCTCAATGCGTATGCTACATCTGGTCTGGTACATAACATCGCATACATTATAGAGCCTACCGCAGAAGCGTAGGGTATAATCGACATGCGATCCCTTTCCAAATCAGTCTTGGGAGACATCTCTTTGGAGAGGGTGATTCCGTGACAAGCCGGTAGATTACCGTGCTTAGAATTATCCATACTGAATCTCTTCACTATGGTGTCTATGTACCTGGACTGCGAAAGTCCCAACATCCTCTTTGATCTATCACGATAGATCCGGATCCCCAGAATGTAGGTGGCATCACCCAGGTCTTTCATGGAGAATTTATGTGACAAGAATCTTTTGACTGACTATAACATAGGAATATCATTTCCTATTAGGAGAATGTCATCCACGTACAAGACGAGGAATACTACTGCTCTCCCTACAATCTTACTGTATATGCAAGGTTCATCTGGATTTTTGATAAAGTCAAATTCTTTGACAGCATCATCAAAACAGATGTTCCAACTCCGCGATGCCTGCTTTAGTCTATAAATGGACTTAAGCAGCTTACATACTTTACCGCTGCTCCCACTCTGAATGAATCCCTCTGGCTGATCCATATAGACGCTCTCTTCCAAATTACCATTTAGAAAGGCCGTCTTTATGTCCATCTGCCAGATTTCATAATCATGGAAGGAAGCAATAGCAAGAAGGACCCGAATATATTTAAGCATAGCTACTGGAGAAAAGGTTTCGTCATAGTCCAAACCAGGTCTTTGACGGAAACCCTTTGCAACAAGTCTAGCTTTATAGGTTTCAACCTGTCTATCTACACCAATCTTCTTTTTGAAGATCCATTTGCATCCTACGGGTTTTACCCCATCTGGAGCAATGTCCAAAGTCCATACTTTGTTAGTGTACATGGACTCCATTTCGGTCCGCATTGCATCCAGCCATTTTACTGAGTCACCGCTCTGAATGGCTTGCTGGAAGCTAGTAGGCTCATCATAGTCAATAGTGCAATCCTTTCTATCCCCGTCTATGAGAAAACCGTAGTATCTCTCGGGCGGATGAGATTGCCTACTACTCCTGCGGAGTGGCATCGGGATGTCCTGTTCTCCTGAACCTTCTTGTTCTACCAAGGTTTCAGTAATAGCTTGTGGCTCTAGAATTTCTTCCAGTTCTATTGCGCTCCCACTCTTCTGATTTTTCAAAAATTCAGTTTCCAAGAAGTGGGCATGTTGAGAAACAAAGACCTTTTGTTCCTCTGCATAATAGAAACAATATCCCATGGAGTTCTTTGGATATCCCACAAACTTACACTGTACTGAGCGTGCCTCGAGCTTGTCCGCATGCTGCTTCTTTACAAAAGCTGGACATCCCCATGTCTTAATATACTTAAAACAGGGTTTCTTCCCACTCCACATCTGATATGGTGTGGTAGGCACAGTCTTGGTTGGAACTCGGTTCAAAAGATATGCAGCTGATTCTAGTGCATATCCCCAGAATGATCGCGGTAACTCAGCGTTACTCATCATGGAACGAACCATATCCAATAGGGTTCGATTCCTCCTTTCTGATACACCGTTGTGTTGTGGTGTGTATGGAGGAGTAAGCTGAGAGAGAATTCCATTCTCTTTTAAGTAACCCAGGAACTCGGCACTTAAGTATTCACCACCTCGATCAGATCTCAGTGTTTTTATACTCTTGCCTATTTGTTTTTCCACTTCATTCTTGTATTCTTGGAATTTCTCAAAAGCCTCGGATTTATGCTTCATCAAGAAGATATATCCATACCTAGAGAAATCATCCGTAAAAGTAATGAAGTAGGAATAACCACCTCGCGCATGTGTAGACATTGGACCGCACACGTCACTGTGTACGAGTCCCAAGAGCTCGCTTGCTCTTACCCTGTGTCCAGTAAACAGAGTCTTTGTCATCTTTCCTATGAGACAAGATTCACAAGTAGCATAAGATTGATATTCGAACGGATTCAAATATCCTTCTCTATGTAACTTAGTCAACCTTCTCTCATTGATGTGACCAAGTCTACAATACCATAAGAAAGCCTGATTTAATTCCGGAGACTTTCTTTTAAGTGTATTCTGGACATTGAAAACCTGAGCTTGACTTAATACGTATATACCGTTATCTAATGTACCTGACCCAATCAGAACTTGATTTAGGTGGATGTATACTACATCGCTTTCGAATGTAAAATTATATCCCTCTTTTGAAAGTGAGGACACTGATATGATATTACAAGTCATACTAGGTACATACAGACAGTTACGTAAAATCAATATCTGCCCACTTGTCAAACCTAGGCGATATTCTCCCACGGATTCAGCATCCACGCTCATTCCGTTTGCAACTCTGAGAGACCAATCACCTACCTTTATAACTCTACGGTTTCTCAAAGTATGTAATGAATTACAGATATGAGATCCTGCTCCGGTATCTAGTACCCAGGAAGTAGAGTTAATTGACAAACAGTTCTCTATTACTAATACACTTGAGGCTGAAGCCACAACACGCTTCGTATCCTGGCTACTGGCTTCTAAAGCCCTGCAATCTTTCTGCCTATGCCCAATCCCATAACAATAGGAACGTCCCTCTTTTACTATATCCAGTCCCGAAACTTTTGCCCTTCTCTTTCCTTCTATTTCCCTGGTTTCCTTCAGGGTAGAAGGTAAAGACTGTAGAATCAAGTCAGTATCTGACTCGTTTCCCAACGCGGTCTCCAGGTCCTGGAGCTTATCAATACAACTAGTCATTGTAAGGACGTTGTCCCCTACAGATGACCCGTCAGCCAACCTCGCTTGAATTAATTTCTTCGAGGTCTCATATCTTGCGATATGAGATTGCTCTCCATATAAATCTTTGTTATGGAGAAAGATGGAGACTAGGTCCATCTTCTCGTGCTGCTTCTGGTATACACCATCAACTGAAGCTAACACGAGGCACTTAGCTTTCTCTTTATCTTTTTCCCTTGTCTGACGGATATCCATATCCGGGACAGTGGAAACTGCACCTGGGACGGCGGGATCTTGAGTGGTAATAGGATGGTCCAGCTTGTTATAGGAAATGGACATCTGGACAGACCTTTGCCGGTCATATAAGTCAGATTCAGTCAATTTGTTATCTAGATGTAACTTATGTGTGGTCACAAGGTCGCTGCAATTTAAGAGAGAGAAGAAAATACTATTAGCATGATGCTCTTGCAAGTTTAGAGTGGTTTAATTTATCTAAACAGGATGGCTCCCACTGTTTCTCGAATCCCTCCTCAAACCATAAAAGAAGAATTAGCCAGGACTATTCTCACCGTACAATTCTTGCTTAACCGTTCAGCCAGGTCAGTGTCGATACTTCGAGGGAGGTTTTCCAATGCTTTCGCGAAGTTCCTTAATTAAATAACCTCTTTTCTCTGGGGGCGTAACCCCGCTGACACCTTTCTAGGCACCAACTTGGTTTATAGCATTGATCGTTAAGTGACGAATCTCCTGATAAGTAGCTTGTACTCACAGTAGGATCGGGATCCAAAATATCATCGTATGATAATGTTGAAGGTATCCTACCAACATTCATCAAACTCCAAAATGGTATGCTCTCTCTGCAAATTTCAGTTTCTTTAGAAATTCCCGATATGGATTTTTGCCCCATGCTCTTATGACCTTGACTTTAGTCAACAAATCATAAGTCACATGTCAAGTTCTACCCGTCATTATCCAGGTTAATTTGAACCCACCCGTACATACCCTTGACTTTAGTCAACAAGGTAATACGACTGTCCCAAACCAACGCATCCATCTATGCTGCATATGAATATCCAACAGCTACCAAACACTGTGCCTTGACTTTAGTCAACAAACACAGCTTGAATACTATTGACTATCTATATGAAATGACGGAGGGCTACGAATGGTTTTGGCAAAACCGTGAACATAGTGAACTTGATATAATCGAAGGAACCTGATAGCTTTCTAAAAAGGAGTGGTTAAAGCTCCGCAATTAAAAAACTGATCTTTTAAAATAACCGAGTGGTTTCTTTTAAATTTGTTCCAACGATTAAACTTTGGTTTATTTTCTTTGCATTATAATAATGCGTCCCATCATTTATCCTATCATTGCAGAAAACAACGAAAATACCACGTCCTCTTATGCCATCCGCATTCGCCACGGGGTCCCGTCATCACCCGTTAGGTTACTTAACTAACGACAGAGTGGGGGCTGGGCTAGCGCAGGTATAAAACATAAGTGACGTCTAATAGCTATCATATATAGATATTGTACATTCGTCAGACGCAATAATAAGCATTCCAGATCACAGATGAACTTTATTGGATTTATTAGCAATCCGCATTTGCTTTGAGCCTACAATAAAAGACGGATTACACAGTTGTGATGAATAGCCATTACCCCACCCTAGACCCCTACGGGTACGGCAAACTACCCGCCAAGTACCCGAAGTGAAGCGGTCTCCCTCAACAAAGTGAGTAGGCTACTAAACACTTCAAAGTACCCGGTAGTTTGTGTACCCCACCTTGGGTCTATCCTAGGAGCAAAAACAGTAAAAAGAAATAATACAACGGTGGCTACAACCGCAACCTGGATGTGCCACACAAAAGAATATTACATCAAATTACATTTACATCGAATGAATGAATATTAAACCCATCTCAAACCCCGGCTAATCATCACAACAGTCCAACACAGTTCATATACACAAACAGTAAACATTTCAGAAATGTGCAACCCCCTGCCAACCGACATACTAGCAGTTAGGGGAGGTTTACGAACACATTAAACATTACAGATAAAGACCCAGTTAGCAAATATCTTAGAACATCGATCGAATACCATATTCCGTGTCTACCTCAAAAGCAAACCAGCACTGAAGTAACCTGGGTAGAAACAGTATATACAGGAAGACAAAATACCACAAACAATGAATAACAGTGAAACTACGAGTCAAAACCGAGTTGACTCGGCGGCGGATCCACGGCAGAAAGCACTGTTTGGCCGCGGATCCGCGGCTGTCTTGTCGTTTTGTGCACTCGTATTTTCCCAGAATTCATAAAATTCTCTGCTGTGATTTTTAAGACATATCAAATAATTTTTTAGACAGGTTTAAAATTAACAGAAACTAGGAATTTTCAGGGTTTTGTTTTCGTGTTTTCCGTCGATCGAACTTCTAATTAGTTGCTAACAAGCTAGTAATGGTTTAGTTGGCTCTGATACCACTGTAAGTCCATATCACGCACCCCACGAACTTGCGGGGAGGCGGAATATATGAAAAACGATTATCAAAGCTTCGTAACACGGACTTGAGCGCATGAATCGTTATCTAAACCATTACTAACAAAAAGCTAGAGGTTTAACTACTCGGATACGAAGTTATACCTCACGTTACCTGTCCTTCGGGTCTTCATCGCGGTCCTCCACTCCTCGTAGGCTCCTTGGAACATCGGCACCTCAACGGCCTCCTCGAATCAAAGACGATCCACCCGAAAGCTCCTACGCCAAGCTTAATCTCAAACTTGAGATAACTAGGTTGCTTAAAGTGCTAATCTAAGCTACCTAGGGGATATAGAGTGAGGTTATGGATGTATTAGTCTAGCTAACCCTTGATCTCAACTCATGAGAGCTTAGGGTTAGGGTTTGAAGAGAGTGAGCTTGAGGAGAGAGAAGGTGAGAATCATAATAAAATGAGATAATGATCTTATCATGATATATATGAAGCATTATTATTTATCCAAAAATCAAATAATAGAATTAACAACCATGCTTCACAAATATCTATGAGTGATTCATCTCCATGAGTCATTAAGCATTTATGATGCATTAATGACTTGGATGAATCACACAAATGAGTCACTAATCTCATTTAATGCAATGCCACCTTAACCCCTTAGTCACCACTCTTCTAGAAGCTTCCCGACAAATTACGAGAACGCCCCTCCAATCCGTGAAAACACGGAAAAACTTTAGACTGTATAAATCCAGTAACCCGATACTAGAATCTGGCTTAAACCAAAGCCGACTAGTAAAAACTGTCCGAAAAGTCGTACGTGCGTAAACACACGTACGCAATCGAACCCTTATCGTAAAACCATACTACCTCTATATCGTTTCGCCTGGAGCAGGGAAACTCTCTGTGTGGGACTCTAAAGACTCGACACTACGCTGGCAGTGGGTTTAACCACAGACCGCAAGCGGCACTAGCTGTACGTAACGGTCCCCAGGTAGATGTCGATAAGAAGGCCGATGAGGAAAACCATCCGAACTCCCACTGAGCCTGATGTGACAATCTCCGTACAGTCCGGTCTGTTCGTCTAAGACTATCGCATATCAAGCCTAGGGGGCGGCAAGCGTCAGTCCCCTAATAGCTGTATAAGTCGTGTCGGAGCGAAACCCATTACACCCTGAGAAGCTACTGGAACCTCCCAGTATATCTCGCTTGCCCTGGCCAGGGACTTTGCGTAATGGCTCTCTGATACAGCGCGATATCAACTCCCAATACCGGAAGAGACGAATCCTATCTAACCGCCACTGCCTCCAAGTGCTCGGGACTGCACCCAACTGCTACCTGTTTGCACGACTCCTTTGAGCCGTGGTAGGGTAGCAATCTAAGAACAGTGGGACACACTCGAGGCGAAGCAGCAGTGTCAAGTCTGCGGACTATGTTGTACTCATGTCACCTGGAAACTGTTAACTGACGATGGGTATAATACCAACTAATCAGTTCCCCTGCGAGTCCTGTCCGGTGTACCCGTAAACTAACGAGCACCTGTATACTATCTGCAGTACGACGTACTGATGGCTGTGGGACAGACCATCTCCCCAACTGGGATGAGAAGCGTACACACTTAGTCTACTCCGGAATATCGATGCCCTATCTCGATAATCCAACGACCAGGGACCTGTATAGGATGTTGCTTACAGACTACCCAGCCCCCACTAGTGTGACTGCCATCACAACGCTGGTAATCAAGCAAAGATCCTATTGGCTCTACTAATATGTATAAGTGATATGTAACAAGAAACATATGCACATATTAAAGTAGACACAAACCAAGTAGCATACTACCATTTTTAGCAAGACTGTATATACAACTGTGAAAATCCCAAGCTTCCATTAAGTAATATACAATCTAGTATGATACAATAATGGCCCCTAGGGCTTATACACTAACAGTAATTCCGCTGATTGGCGAAGAGCTAGATCCCGCTTGGGGATTCCTTTATTGTTGTTATGTATATGTGGTTTTGGATTAAAATATACAAAGGAGGTGCTGCCCAAATTTTTAAAAGACGAAACATGTTTTTCAATGAATAAAATCCACTTGCATTTTTCATGTTCCATTATCTATGCATTTAAGAAAACATTTGATTTCATCATACTTTTATTTCAAAAGTTCACCTTTTTTATTTTCTTAAAAAGGTTTTGATTTCTGGGCGTCAGCTTACTTAATTTACGTTACGCGTTTAGACGTGGCGTGATTTAAGTGCCGGTCACAAGCTAATATTTCGGGTCATGACAAAGTTGGTATCAAAGCACGAGGTTTAACCTTGGTTCGGGTTTAGGTTTGACTATGTGGAGTCTGGGGCGTAATCTATTTCGGAACCTAGGCTTGACCTTATGGAACTTAGATTTGAACAGGGGGGTATTAGACCCGAACTTTCGTTACATAGGTTGACCCTGATTGATGGAGTAGGTAGCTTGAGTAGAGTGACGTACCGTATGTTTGTTCCGCGGCATATTTACAATATGATACTCCACTTAAGAAACCTTAGGATGTACATATCTTAAGACTTGTGGTTCTCTTCGTTCCCTTGATCATACATCCATTTGAGATCCTTGATTCTATTTGTTTCCATGATCATACTCTCACTGATTCCGTTCCTCCTTATGATCATGTATCCATTTTGGGATCTGTTGATTCTTTTCATCCCTTTGATCTATTTTCGTCGATACTTGATTGAGGTTCCTGTCACCATAGTTTGAGCGCAGATTGAGCTACTGCTAGTGATACGGTCAGGGCGAGCTCATCATGGACGAGAACCGACCATCATGTTTTTTGGTGACATGGGAACGTCTCGATGTAGTGTTATGTTGTGACCTCTCGTTGAGGCGAGTGTTCGGTTTTGCACCTGATGATTAGGCCATCGCTAGAGGCTGCCTGTTGTGAGAGGACTGTTGATGTACAGCCTACCTCAGAGATCGTGATGTCGTCTACCTTGCAGAAAGATGACCCAGCTGTTGCTGAGATTGATGGGATATCGCTTCCAGAGCTTTTGAGCTGAGATCACTGGAGCTTTCAGGCAGAGATGTGACAGAAGATAGCTAGTCTATCTTGAGTTGAGTTAAGCGACTAAGATGATTCGTCTTATTTGATGCATTGACGCAGGCCCGGTTGAGTTGAAGATTTCCAGTGTGGAGAATCTTACTTAGATCTAGAGTAGATCAATCCAGAGATGATGTTGTTTATTGGATGATCTGATAAGAGATCAGTAGGTGGACCAGCTTCGGATAGAAGACCTCACCCAGTTGCGTTGTGAGTTGATCAAGAGCGGACGAATACAGATTATTCCTCCAATGATTGGGACGAGTTCCCGAGGACGTTTTCGGCCTGATATCTTCTACAGAGTGATGAAGATACCGAGTTCATAATTTCAAGTCCGTGTGAGAGACTCTAGATTGAATGTAGCCGAGAACAATAACAGTACGCAAATAGCATGACGTGACGTCGAAGTGGACGATAATAAAGGCGAGTGGAACAAGAGATTCGTCCGAGACGTTAATAAGCCGTTGCTACTCCCTGTTGAGATTAGAGATCTGATATGTATACAGAGGCGTTAGGATGCGGCCAGTTCCCGAGAAAATGTTGTGCTTAGAACGCAGATGTCCAGAAAACGAGAAAAAATTATGTAAGAGTTCCAGCCTCTATAGAGTTCGGCATAGGCGAGATCGGAAGATATCTTGAGCAGGTTCCTTCCAGGACGCTGCAGCGATAAGATTTGCACCGAGGATCAATTGTGTCGTGTGTATTCAGAGGGCCAGAGGCCAACGCCAGTGACGAGCTGCTTTACGAGTGGTCATGCTAATTGGCCGAAAGAACACCAGAGGAGTGCCAGAGCGAAATCGTTTCCGTTAGCACACCTGACCGGGCGATGAGCCGATAGATTGCGAGATTGGTAATCCACAGAGAAATAAGGACCCAGAGACAGAAGGCGCCGAACCATGAGCAGGAGGCAAGCGGATGTTCTTGCTCTACCAGTTTTGGGCGCACTGACATATTTTCGATATTGTAGGAGGTGTGCCTCAATGTCATTTATTGCGATTTGTGTTGTGATCCGAGTATCACGCTTATATCGCTTGGATTTTGAGTTTTGATGATTGAGTTTCATGATATTGTTTTCGTGCACCATGGCTGCACCTACTGGGTATTTACATTTTTGTTCATAGTTATTGCACTTGATATATGTTTTATACACCGTTGTGTTAGTTTATGATTTGTGCATATTGATTGCACATGATATCGGTTTTGTGCCTAGGCTGCACGTGTTTATGATTTCGTGGATTTCATACGGTTGATTTGATTTATGCATGTGGTACGCACTCGATTTGGTTTTTGCACTCGGTATAGCTCACATATGCTTGCAGTGCATTGATACGTGTTTTGTGCACACAGTTGCACACGTTTATAATTTTATACACCTTGGTACACTCGGTGTTGCTTTTATACGCATTTGAGTTATTGATGAGATTTCGTCCATTGGCTGCACCGGATTTGTATTTCGTGCATTGGATGCACCCGATTTGTATTTTATGCATTTGTTGCACCAGATTCGTATTTCGTGCATTTGTTGCACTAGATTTGCATTTTATGCGTTTGTTGCACCAGATGGGTATTTCGTGTATTGGTTGCACTAGATTTATACTCCATACCTTGATTGCACCCGATTTATGTCTTGAGCATTTGTTTTACCAGATTTATGTTTTTGTACGCATTTGCCCCTGACGTTCGTTTTCGTGCATGCTACTGCACTAGACACTTTTTACGGACCTGACGCGCTTGATTTGGATTTTTGTGCATATTAGGCGCGTGGTATTGGATTTGGTGCATATCAGATGCACTCGATTTAGATTTTATTCGTGCATGTCGGATGCACTTGATTTAGATTTCATTCGTGCATGATGGATGCACTTGATTTGGATTTTGCGCATGTTGGGCGCATGATATGAGATGTGATTTTGTGCACACCGGATGCACTCGATTGGGATTTTCATTCATGCATGTTAGTTGCACTGGATTAAGATTTTCGTGTACTATAGATGCACTAGATGTTGTTGTCATGCACACCCGTTGCAATGGATAGATGCTTTCTTGCACACCCATTGCACTTAGTTTTGCTTTTGTGCATATCATGGCACTTGTATTAGATTTGATTTCTGTGCGCACCAGACGTACGTGATGTTGGATACGCCTTTTGAGACTGATTTTGCTCTTGAGCATTTTGTTTTCATGATGGGCACTATATTATGTAGTAGTCGAACAGGACTGATCCGAGGACAGTACCTGAGTACTTTGCATGTATTAAAAGTTTACTAAGAGGTTTTCAAAAAGGAGTTATAGTCTCGCTATTTCCTATGTGTCCGCGAGCGACACGAACGTTTATAAAGAAAAACCTTTCGGGATATTTCAAAACGGCGGAACGTATATTGAGCAAAACATATATGAACATATAGTTATTACTTTATAAATGAGTGTCCGTCACTTGTGTACATTGAGCAAAACTTATATGAACATATAGTTATTACTTTATAAATGAGCGTCCGTCACTTGTGCCGTGAGTTACGCATCACACGGCGATTCAGAAAAGATTTTACATATATTTTATTCAGTTTTAAGAGATTTTTCCAAGGATGCGTACTATACCCATATTATAGTATTTGAATAGTGTATATTGGATATCAGTAGTGGATTTCGAGATCTGTATCTCCATTGTAACTACGATGATTTGCGTGACGCTTGACGGAGTTTGATTTTGAGTTTCATACTCGTTTTCAGGCGCACACGATGCGCTGTGGTATTTCTGTATCTTCCGTGATTTCGGAGCCCTGTTGATTTGAGCTGATTGTTGAAATGTTTTAGTATTTGGGCGTTTAAATTTAAATTCGGGGACCGAATTTATTTAAGGGGGGATGATTGTAACATTTCAGAAAATATAAAATATTATTTTTGGAATTTAATATTAAAATAATATATTTCGCGAAAACCACCAGATTTGTGAATTTAGGGTTTTCGTAGAATGGTATAAATATATACCAATATTTGTGAAATAATTGGAGATTAAAATGATTTATTCATTTAAAAATATATTTATCGGATTTGGCATTTTTATAATGAATTATATGCAGTTTGAATAAAAATTAATTAGTGCATTACTAATCGCGATTAAGCTAAATCCGTGTTTCTACATTTTTCCATGGCTAGTGCACCATAACATGTTGCATTAGGTTGCATGTTGTTTCATTGGTATTTGTCGATATTTGGCTTTAAGAGAAAAAAAAGAGAGAACAGGGTAAAAGAGTGAATTATTGGAGAGAGATAGAGTGAGACATAAGTTGTGAGAGGGTGAGAATAAGAAAGAGAGAAAGGGGGGCAGCCATAGCTTTCCTCCTCCATTTGTTTCCTTCATCTTCCTCATCCTCATGTTCCCTCCACCTCCATCTCTAAGTATCATCTCAAAAGCTTCATCAAAACCCTATACTCCCTTCATTAAAAATGATCCCCACCTCATCCTTAACACTTGGGACCTTTCAAAGTTGGATTTTGAAGACTTTGAGCAACTCAAGAAAATTCTTGAGTTGCCAAATGAGGTATAATTCTAGACCCTAGCTAAGTTATTATGCTTAGTGTATTAGTTTATAATGTGATTTATTGTGGATTGGTGATGTTTGGAAAATTCAAAAGAGGGTTTGAGTGTTTGTATGGGATCATGATCTGTAGTGGGTGTCTACAAGACCCTAGTGGTGTTTTAGTGGCCTAGACTCGAGATTGGAAACCAAAATACGAACTTAGATATAGTCACGTGCCCGTTTTGTGAGGTATTGTGTGCCTACAGGGAATCTGGGATGACCTGAGGCCTTTACGAGAAAATCTAGAAACTCCAAAGACCTAGTTAGACCAATAGGAGACCACTCTGAGAAGACGAACCAGAACAGAGCAGTCTTGGCCGATCTGGCTGGTTTTCTAGGGTATGTGGCCGGCCTCATTGTGGTATTTGGTGTCTAGGTTGGTTCTGTAGCTCACTTACCCTCTATACTGCCCCCACTGTATTGCTAGTTTAGTCCCAATTTAACCTGAGATAAATTTGGGAGGATATTGGGGTGGTTTTGGTTATGTTTTCGGATATTGGAATTCTTGGTTTTGATATTTGATACTGTATTGGGTCATTGGATGTTTTTACGTCGACGACGATAGTTGTTTGGTTGTTTTTGCATGCGTAGGCTATAGGTTCTAACCTATGAGCGCACCGTGTGCCGTATCCGTTTTTCGGACTTGATGTTAATAGCATTTGCGATTGTGTATTTATTGTAGGCACCTTCGCGTGGATTCCGAGACGACGGAGCACATCGACTACGGCTGAACAAGGAGTTCCGCAGGTGAGTAGATTTATATCTACAGGGGAAGTCGGGTGGATGGCGTATAGCACCCCCGCAAACTTTGATGGAAACCGATATATGGAATATGGTTAAGGATACCTATATTAGAAAACTATGGATATGGTTAAAATAGAGTTAGAGATGATATGAATGATCGAATTGATATATAAGGATATGAAAAGTGAATGTGAATCACGACATATAGATATGTAGTTGCAAGAGAATAAGTATGAGATTTGTAGTAGCATGATATGAGATCGATAAATACAACATGAGATCTAAAAGATAGTTTGTATATGTAAGATGACTTGATGTGAGATATTGATGTGATGAAAAGAGTATACGATGAGATATAATGACTTGATTGATATGTCGTTATGTGGATGCGAGTTGATATGAGATAATTGATACCTTTGTCGGTCCCATGATATGAGATGGATACGGATGTGACCTGAGTTATAAATATATACATATATAATGTTGTGAATCACGAGTGATATGCCGTACGAGACGTTAGGTCTGTACCCTCATTGTCATATAGGTTTATAGGATCCCTAGTGGCTTAATGCCGCCGTACGATGATTTACCGTACGTGATGAGTTTTGATGATTGATCCATACTCTTGACTAGAGGATGCCATACGATGGATTATACCGTACGTGATGTTGTGAAGCTGGATGCCGATTGATAGATTCACCGACTCGGATATATTGTAGATACGTATACCTGTTAGCATTTCGCATAGGATGTACCTTATGTTACGTTCATGACATTCTCATTGCATTATATATATACCTGTGCTAGTACATCTACACTATTATCGATGATGCGTATGTTACACTTACACAGATTTGTCGACTCACACACTTTCATCATCGATAATTTCTATGTCACTTACACAGTAGAATTGCCCCATCGTATGCTATGTTGCATGATATACTTGTTATGCTCACATCATTATGATATGTCGCATGATATACTGATATACTCACATCATTGTTCCATATTGCATGATATACGGATATGCTTTCATTTCTGTTATATATCGCATACATCATTCTTTACGATTATACGCATTGAGATTTGCTGATTTCATGAGATTCTGGATTTGAGAACCGTGGTCAAATTTCAAAGAAAATTATGTATTGTTTTAAAAAAAACGGTTTCTTTTGATATGATATTTTGAGACGTCCACCATGTGTTTTCTCGGTTCTGAGATTGGCATATGAAACCCGATTCGAGGAGCGGTAGGCACCGTCTGCGGGTACATGGTGGACCCGGTGAGGTACCCTCGGGGCAAGAAGACTCGTATTTTTAGGCGGTGAGCCTGGCAGGGGAGCACTACCTCCCGGTGATAGTATTGGACCCGGCGGTTATCCGGAGGATACCGACCGGAGTCGTGAGATGATATGGGTCGATCCGGACTGACGGGGCCCGAGATATAAGGATTTACGTATCGTTGTTGGACACTGGTTTCATGATGTTTCGAGTGTCGATGCTGGACCCTCAGGTTCCATGATTTTGTTGTGTTGTTGATGTACTCACGTTGATTGATATCCTCATATTTTCATGCATATGCTTTCATGATATTTACATGCATGATGTTGTTGTGTCATTGATGGACACGTAGATGTTATCCACATGCCTACTGGCATTGATTATATTATTGGCACATATGCAGATACGGTCACCCTAGATATCATAGTATTACCTTTATGATATAGTTGACCTAGGAATCATTGTTTTATTCGATTTTTACCTGATGATGTTTTCTACTCACGAGTTGGCAACTCACCCCCGTTGTGCCACAGTTCTTGCAGGTTGACCGCATGGATCAGTAGCGGCATCGCTGGAATATAGCTTGAATTCGGGTGATTTGCTTTTGTAGGTGGCACTTGTTGGATCGTGCCACTCTTGTATTATTATTTCTATTATATCTAGTCAACTCCATCAATTAGAAACTAGTATTTGTATAACTAGTGAGACTTAACAAGACTTGTAGTTGCGAGACTTAGAGCGATGGGTTATATGTTTGCTTGGTGGGTTGATGTCTTGCTTATTTCATTATTCTTTGTGCCGATCTTCGCCGTTGGGCGTCGCATAAATATATTATGTCTTGCGTGGTTGTGATTCCGCCGATTGGCGAAGTGCTAGCTCCCGCTTAGGGATGCTTTTATTGTAGCTATATATATGTGGTTTTGGATCAAAATATACAATGGAGGTGCTGCCCAAATTTTTAAAAGACGAAATATGTTTTTCAACGAATAAAATCCACTTGCATTTTTCATGTTCCATTATCTATGCATTTAAGAAAACATTTGATTTCATCATACTTTTATTTCAAAACTTCACCTCTTTTATTTTCTTAAAAAGGTTTAGATTTCTAGGCTTTGACTTACTTAATTTACGTTACGCCTTTAGACGTGGCGTGATTTAAGTGCCGGTCACGAGCTAATATTTCGGGTGATGACAAATATGCTCCCAGATTTTGGCTCAGGTCAATTGGGACTAAACAAGCAAGTACAGGGGATAGGTTATGGGGTAAGTGAGCTTCAGGCAAAAACTCAATATCAGTGCCCGACAAAAATCCAGCGAAATCACCAGAATATCCGAGCTCGCCGGTCATATTAGGGTAGAGCTGGCTCGAACTTTGGTGGTGGTCTTATGGTCATTTATCTAGGTCACCGGGCTTGTTTGATTTTCCTGAAACTACCCCAGATAGCTCCAGATACCCTGTAGGCTACAAAACATCATAAAACCGACATGGGACAATTTCTAAGTTCGTATTTTGGTGCTAATCTTGGGTATTGGCCAGTAAAACACCACTAAGGGTTAAGTAAACACCCACTATAGATCACAAGTCCACACAATCACCCAAACCTTCTCTTGGAATTTCCAAACATCACTAATCTAAATCGATTTAACTCTAAACTACTATAGGGTGCTAGGAAACTGAAAAACTAAACTATAAGTGTAGGAATTACCTCATTTGGCAACTTAAGAATTTTCTTGAGTTGCTCAAAGTCTTCAAAATCCAACTTTGAAAGGTCCAATAGGTTTGTAGAGAGGTTGTGATCATTTTTAGTGAAGGGAGTATAAAGTTTAGGCAAGGTTTTGGAGATGAAACATGGAGGTAGAAGTGGAGGGAGTATGAGGATGAAGAAGATGAAGAAACCAAAGGGAGAAATGTGAAGGGGGCAGCCCACTCTCTCTCTCTCTCTCTTATCCTCACTCACATGGCATGCCACTCTCTCTCATGCCCATGCCCCATGTCAAAAGTGTGTCCCCCCTCTCTCTCCTCAATAATTCTCTTTTCCTTTTCATAATAACTAAAACCAAAAGCAATGAACAAACATGTAACAAAAATGGAACATGTCATGGTGCACTAATCATAATTAATTAAAAAGACGGATTTGGCCTAATCGCGATTAGTAGTGCACTAATCAATTTTTATTTAAACCGAATATAATTAATTATAAAAATGCCAAATCCAATAAATATCTTTTTAATAAATAAATCATTTTAATCTCCCATTATTTTTCAAATATTGGTATATAGTTATACCATTTTACGAAAACCCTAAATTCGCAAATCGAATAGTTTTCGTGAAATATGTTATTTTAATATTAAATTCCAAAAATAATATTTTATATTTCTGAAATGTTACACTTTTAAGTGTGTTCTGGACATTGAAAACCTGAGCTTGATTTAATACGTATATACCGTTATCTAGTGTACCTGACCCAATAAAATTTTGATTAAGGTGGATATAGACCACATCGCTTACAAATGTAAAATCATAACCTTTTTTAGAAAGTAAAGATACAGAGAAGATATTACAAGCCAGACTAGGTACACACAAACAGTTACGCAAAATCAAAATCTGCCCACTTGTCAATCCTAGGTGATATTCCCCTACGAATACAGCATTCACGCTCATTCCATTAGTAACCCTGAGAGTTATATCACCTGCCTTGATAATTCTACGGTTTCTCAGAGCCTGTAATGAATTACAGATATGAGATCCTGCTCCGGCATCTAGTACCCAGAAAGTAGAGTTAATTGGCATAAAGTTTTCAATCATAAACACACCTGAAGCCGAAACCACGTGTTTCGAATCCTGGTTTCTGGTTTTCCAAGCCCTGCAGTCCTTTTGCCAATGTCCTTTCTTGTGACAAAAGAAACATTTCTCTTTCCCTACTGTTAGCCCCGAAATTTTTTCCCTGCCCTTTCCCTCTACCTTACTGACATCGCCTATCGGCTTGGTAGAGGCCTTCTTCTTCTCTTTCTTGGCTTTCATCTTGGATCTAGAAGAGGAAGATTCCCCAATGAGCAGAGCGGGTGTCTCCCTGGATTTCTGTAGGGTGCTCTCAGTGCTCCTCAATATGTTGAGGAGTTCTGGAAGTGAAATTTCTCTCCCTTCAATGTTGAAATTCAAGATAAACTTGGTGTAAGTAGAGGGGAGGGACTGTAGAATCAAGTCAGTATATAACTCGTTCTCCAACGTGGTCCCAAGGTTTGTGAGCTCTTCAATATAGCTAGTCATCGTAAGGACGTAGTCCCCTACAGATGACCCGACAGCCAACCTCGCCTGAAACAATTTCTTCAAGGTCTCATATCTTGCAATACGAGATTGCTTTCCATATAAATCCTTGGTATGGAGGAAGATGGAAACTAAGTCCATTTTCTCCTGCCGCCTCTGGTGTTCATAATCCATTGAGGCAACACGAAGCACCTGGCTCTCACACTGTCTTTTTCCCATGTCTTACGGATTTCAATATTCACAACGCTGGAATCTGGACCAGGGACGGCGGGGGCTTTGGCAGTAAGGAGGTAGCCTAACTTGTCATAGGTTATGGCCATCTAGATATTCCTTAGCCAATATTTATAGTTTGGCCCAGTCAATATGTTTTTATCTAGCAGTAACTTAAGCCCGATCATTTTGGTCGCTGCAATTAGAAGAGAGAGAAGAAACACTCAACATGATACTCTTGCAAGTTTAGATTGGTTATTAATTTATCTAAATACGATGGCTCCCACTGTCTTTCAAATCTTAATTCAAACCATAAAAGAAGAATTATTCGGGATTGATTGCACCCTACAATTCTTGCTTAACCTTTCGGCCAGGCTAGTGTCGGTATTTCGAGGGAGGTTTTACAATGCTTTCGCGAAGTTCCTTAATTAAATAATCTCTTTTCCCTGGAGGCGTAGCCCCGCTAGCACCATTCTAGACACCTACTTGGTCTATAGCATTGATTGTAAATTGAAAAATTCTCTCGAGGAGTAGCGGATACTCATAGTAGGATCAGGATCCAAATATCATCGTGTGACAACTTTGAAGGAATCCTACCAAAATCATAACATTCCAAATGGTATGCAACACTAGCAAGTTTCAATTTTCTTAGAAACTCCCGATGTGGATTTTTGCCTCAAGCTCTTATGACCTTGACGAAGGCCGAAATATCATAAGTCGCAAGTCAAGTTCTACCCGTCATTGTCCAGGTTAATTTGAACCCATCCGTACATACCCTTGACAAAGGCCAAAATAGTAGTACGACTGTCCTAAACCAACGCATCTATCTATGTTACAGATGAATTCCCAGCAGCACCAATCACTATGCCTTGGCGTAGGTCAAAATACATAGCTTGAATACTACTGAATACCCATCTGAAATGACGGAGGGCTACGAATGATTTTGGCAAAACCGTGAGCATAATGAACTTGATATAGTCGAAGGAACCATGATAGCTTTTAAAAGGAATGGTTTAGGCTCCACATTTAAAAGTTGTTTTTTAAGAAAACCGAGTGGTTTTGAAATTGTTCCAACAATTTAGACTTTGGTTTGTTTTACTTGCATTAATCAATATTAATGTGGTCCCATCATTTAACCCTATCATTACAGAAAGAAAAAAATACAACGTACGCTTATGCCATCCGCATTCGCCACGGGGCCTCGTCATGCACCGTTAGGTTACTTAACTAACGGCAGAGCGGGGGCTAGACTAGCGCGGGTGCAAAACATAAGCAATGTTTATTATATATCATATATATATATATATATATATATATATATATATATATATCCATTCGTCTCACGCAATAATAGGCATTCCAGATCACAGATCATAGATGAATATATTGGATATACAAGAAATTCCGTGTTTCGTTTTAGCCTAGAATGAAAGACGGATTCCACGGTCGTGATGAATAGCCAAACCCCACCCAAGACCCCTATGGGTGCGGCAAACTACCCGCCAAATTCCCGAAGCGAAACAACCTCCCTCAATGAGATGAGTAGGCCACTCGGCACTTCAAGAACCTGGTAGTTTGTGCACCCCACCTTGGGTTTATCCTAGGTGCAAGAAACAGTAAATGAAATAATACAACGGTGGCTACAACCTCAACCTGGATGTGCCCCGCAAAAGAATATTACATCAATTACAAATATACATGAATGAAAGAAAAGAACGCTCTTCTTACATCCCCTGGCTATTCATCCACGACGATCCAATATTCCATATACACAAACCATCACAAAGATACTTATATGTGCAACCCCGACTAATCCACGTATAACAATTAGTCGACGTTTCGCAACACATATCTAAACTTAAACTTGTAAACGATGTTAAAAGCGTGAATTCGAAATACTCCATATTGCCCCAACACAAAGATAACAGTATATGCAATCTGGGCAAAAACAAATATCACCTGAAACCCTAAATTCAAGATTTCAGAACAGCATAAAAAAACTCAAGACAAAAATCTTAATTTGAACCGGCCATACCGGGATTTTCAAGTATTTGGCCAGCCAAAAATGTGATGTTTTTTTTCTTTTTTGGTGGTGTTCTAGATACAACAAGAAGATCACACTGCAACTATTTAAATAATTTTTAAAGCCTCTTAAAAAATCGACAGAAACTTGGATTCTAGTTTCGATGTTTCGGAGTTATTTCGGTTTCGTAATTCTATACATCGTGTAAACTGATAGTTAAGATTTAGTAGGCTCTAATACCACTTTAAGTCGATGTCGCACACCCCGCGGGTTCAGGGGAGGCGGAATTTACAAAAACGATTTTTACAAAGCTCGCAACACAGACTAAACTCCAGGATCTTTACGGAACCTTAACTAGTTATAACTACTTAGAGGTTTAACTACTCGGTAAGAGTTTTATACCTCCACGTACATGTCCTTCGGGTCTTCTTGTCCTCTTCTTAAGATCCTCAAGTGTACGGATCGAGCTTGCAATGCCGGCCTTCTCGCGTCAAAGACAATCCACCCGAGTGTATGTACTTTAAGCTCCAACCTCTAAACGGAGGTAACTAGGGTACCTTGTTTGCTAAGCTAAGTAGCCTAGATGATGTAAAGAATGATTATAGATTAATTTGTCTCAATAATCCTAGGTTTCTCAACTCATGAGAGCTATTAGAGTTTGAGGAAGAAGAAGAGAGCCTTAGAGGAGAGAGAGTGTTGAAGAGATAATGATAATGATAAGAATGGCTAAGGGATGATGATAATGAAGCATATAATAATCAACCATGCTTCAATAGTGATCAAAACAATGAGTCACCCAAGTAGCCATGCTTCAATCATGTACTTAATAACACCTCATACCTCCACCTCATTATCCATTTAAGAAAATGGATTAAATCAAAAATGAGGTGTCCTCTTCTAGAAGCATTCTTGTGAAATTACAAGAATACCCCTCACCGTATATACATACCCGTATTCGTATTCCAAAAATACGAATACCAAGAGACGAAAATAATCCAACAATATAATATTAGGATCCGGGTTAAACCAAAGCCCACTAGTATTATCCGTCCAAACATCATCCGTGCATAAGTACACGTATATGATCGGAACCCTTCCATAAAACCATACGGTCTCTACATCGTTTCGCCCGAAGCAGGGGAACCCTCTGTGTGGGACTCTAAAGACTCGAAAATACGCTGGCAGTGGGTTTAACCACAAGCACGTCAGCGGTACTAGCTGCACGTAATGGCTACCCAGGTATCTATCGATAAGAAGGCCGAAGAGCAAACTCATCCGAACTCCTACTGAGCTTATCTGTGACAATCTCCGTACAGTCCGGTCTGTTCGTCTAAGAGTATCACATATCGGGCCTAGGGGGTGTAAATGTAAGACCCCTAACAGCACAATAAGTCCTTCCAGGTTAGAGCCTAAAACACCTTGAGAACTACTAAAGTACCTATCAGTAAATCTCGCTTGCCTTGGCCAGAGACTTTGTGTAATGGCTTTCCGAACACAGCGCGATATCGACCACTAATACCGGGAGAGACGAATCCTATCTAACCATAATTGCCCGCCTTCAGAGCAGTCTCGTCTTCAGAAATGGACGATATTGGCTATTTGAGAGCCCATTCTTCTCCGGCGTTAAAAGAACTACTGGTAACATAGCAGGAGCCGGGTCAACATCATGAAACTCAACAGGGGAAAACTTCCCTTCTTAGGGCGCACATTTTAGGTCCCATCCTGTGATCGCTCAAGGCATTGGCCAACTGAGCGGCCTCCTCGGCAGATGTATCAGGAAAAAGAAGACCATCATCTGGTTCATCCGCAGACATAGGCTCATCATAAGTGAGAGGTTCAGACTCGAGCAAAGTATCGAGTAAACGAGTGGTCTATTTCTTTCTCCTTTTAAGGCCCAAGCTAGCACTGGAAAAAGGACGCTTCCTCCCCTTTGGCACCTTTGCACGGCGTTGTCACGCTCCGCTTCCCAGTATACGAAAACAATGACGTGGCAGGCCACAACGTGTTTACTAAGAAATAAATACGTTAAGCGTAATTAAGCAATGTATAAAATTGTACAAGAATGACAAGAGAAATAAAATAAAACATAAACTTTATTTACATACAACTGTTTGAAATAAAAGATACAACGATGTAAAGCAGTGCCTAAACAGTGGCATATAAAAAGAAAGTACAAGTGAACTAAGTGTCAGACTGAGCGATGAGCTGGTCCAAGTCCTCCTGGCTAAGCTCGATCTCCTGAGAGTCCGATCCTACTGACGAACATTCCAAAGAAAGAAATAGAAGGATCGTCAGCGAACTAATGCTCGGTAAGTCCCAAAAGAAGAAAAAGGATGTAACAAGTAATGTGAAATGAAAAGGTAAATGTATATGATCAATTACTGGTATATGTTAGTTATTCTATCGTGGTTGTTTGTAGTTTGATACAGAACGTATTTATGTATAAGAGAGGAGTCCATCTTACCCTGTGGACTATGGTAACATGTAGTACAAGGCCCCGTCATAACCCACGGGACAACGGCATATGAATTCATGTAGGTGTCTTTTAAAGTGACCTCTCGTGCCACGATATACGTTCCGTACCAATCTACCCCGTTATCCCCGCGTAATGTATTGAATAAGTTTTGTTTGCAAGTCTTGCCGAGACCATGGATACAAAATGTTCAAGTAATCATGTTCAGGATGTAATCATGTATTCAAGTAGTCATGTCAAGTTATAACCATGGTTCGGTCAAGTCAAGTCAAATATATATGTTTGATATTGATGTTTGAATTCAAGTATTCATGTTCATGATCAAGTATTCATGTTTGACTTTTGGATTCAAGTTTGAATTGGACTCAGATTGAGTCAGACATTTGTAAACTGATTTAGATCTTGAATTAGGTTTGGGAGTCATCGGTAACTGCAGCACATGGACGGTAGGATTTGTGTCTTTTTCCAAGACAATTACCATTGATAACTCCGTTAAGTTGTCTACCTTAAATAGGAAAGCACTCACTTTCTCCGGCTCCTTGGAGCTCAAAAGAATTGATCCCGCTTAAACCTATATTTATTAAAGTCCTTAAAATATTGTTTTTATATTACTCGAGGGGGTTTTATGAAAAGTATTTTAATATAGTTTCAAAATAAATCTTGAGGAGTGATTTATATTATTTAGGGTTTTCATGAGCATGGGTTTAAGTATTGGAGTATTTTAGTGATAAGCAATTAGCTTTGGAAAGTTTATGGTATTTTATTAAAAACTTGTCTTTTGGTAACTTGATAGTATTTTATTACCATTTGTTAATCTTTCATTTTTAGAAAAATGTAAGCTTATTATATTTTGAAAATATGGATATATAATTTTATATAATTTAAAAATTAATTTTTAGTTAGAAAATTCGTTTTTCTTATAAACCGTATTTAAATCCTTTCGAGATCGAATGCTACGTGAGGAGGTCTGCATCTCACTCTACTATCCCCAGGATGAGCGATAATCCGTACCATCCATTAGCAGGTCCCCTAACGAAGGTTGTAAAAGTATAATCGCAAAGGAAATGAAATATCGCTTAAAAAGAAATTCGGTTTTAAAGTAGGTGGTATTTTATTGTAAGATTTTCTTCGTGCCAAATATTCATACTAAATAGGCATCATGCTATGAAACAAGAGTGTACATGAGGGTTAGGTCGTTACCCCGTGGAGTTTTTCCTAAAGGTATAGTTTAAACAAAACTAAAAGAAGTGACATCAAAGTTCATGGTATTTTAATGAAAAAGTTCAAGTATGAATGTTTCACATGAGATTCTTGGTTAAACTTGATTCTAAACATTAGTATTTAGGGTTACAAGTATTGTGTAAAAATTAGACTGAAAAAAGTATTAAGGAGGAGTTTTCTAAGGTTTAGAAAAAATGTCGCTAATAACTCCACTTTTACTGATATAAAATTAAAGGTGAAATTCAATGAAGAACTTTTTGAGAGAATTTTGCTATAATTTTCAGAATGGTGCTAAGCCAATGTAGGGGATGGTATTTATAATGGAGAATTAGGGTTTTGGAATTAAAATGGTGGATTAAAAAACATTAAAATGATGTTTAATTGTGAAATGAAGGGTCTATGTTTGATTGCAGGGAAATCAAACAGTGCAGAGGAGTTAGGGGTAGCTGAAGAGGTGTGTGTGCAAAGCCCGAGGCTCATTAGAGCAATCCAGACCGTCGGTGCCGGATTTTAGAGGAATTTGGCTGGTCGATTTAGGGCTTCTGGCCTTGAGATTCATGCCAGCTGATTAAATCCCTGCTTACTCCATTTTCTACATATTTGATTTTTCTAACTTTTCATTTCCCTTTGTATTGCATGTGCAATCTTTTGGGCTTCCAAAAATTAAAAAGAAAAATTCAAAAAAAAAAGTAATTGTGTCAGATGGGAATCGAACAAACAGGCTATGTCACAGCAGTGTAGAGGCTTTACCAGTGAGCTAAAAGTTACTTCTTGCTGATATTTAACAAAAGTGACTTATAACTCAAATTTAGGCTGTAAAACTCGTTTCTTGTGTATTAACAGAAAAATTTACGTACAAAGATTTTAGAGTCGTTACAGGCATTGCCCAATCTCGTCTTCGGGATACGACTTTGATGACGCCGCTACTTATGCCTTATCAAGAGTCTCTGCACCGGTTCCAGTGCGATCTGACATACTAACAGTACGAGAGGCTGACTTTGTTCGAGCAGCTTTTGGAATAAGCACTGAATCGCTGTCCCTCATAGGAGGGTGAACGACCGACCATGGTTGCAACAGAGCGTTGATGGTTTGGGCAGGCGCAGAGGCCTTACACTCGAAAAAGCACTCGTCTCTCCTCTGTGATAATGGGACTAACCCGGTGACGATACCAGCCTTTGAAAGGTCCCACGGGCCTTGGAATGTAGTCGGGCTCGGGAATCATGAAGAGGGAACCGGTATTTAGCCTCATGAAATGATGAATAGCATCACAGGCAGTCTCCAGCAAGGGAGTAGGCTCAATTAAGAAAGCTTCAAGGGGGCGCCCTGGTTATAACCCAACTGTTGGGCAAAGCGATGCAGATTATACCGCATGAAGAGAGCAGCATCATTAAATCGGAACCCTAAGTACCCCGACCTGATTGAATACAGATGTATTATCTCCTTGTGTTTCAAAACCGGCGCCCCATTCTTCAACAAATCAAATAACTACTGAATAAGCCTCGCTGGCGCAGAAAGGACCCGATCATTGAAAACCATGCCGCCTTCATTTGAATACGGGTTAAGCAGCACGCGCAAAGCCCCTAACTAAGTCGGATCAGGAGCGTAGGCATCAACCAATCTCATGACTCGTGGGAAAATATATGACTCATAAAAATCAGGACGCCAGTGCACAGCAAACGCGACTAACACGTGCATCTCGATCCAGGACGTGAAGTAATGGAGGGAGAAGTTCATGGTGTCTGCACCTGTATTTGAAGTGTTGGCTACAGTACTTAAGACATGATACAGGTGCGATAACCCTGCAACGCCAATAGCCAATCGTGCTCCTTCGGTTATGCGATGTGCGGGGTAGAAGACAGAGGCTCTCATAAAACGATGCACCAGCATAGCAAACCAGCTGAGCCAGAGACTGATGAAGCCTATAAAGAATGTTTCTTCGTCCATACCAGAGGCAGCAATCGCATCAAAACGACCGATGAACTTGGGATATAAAATTGTGGCAGATCTTCTTCTTTAGCCTGCAATTTCTCGCGGCTAAATCCGAAGGGATCCTCGGCCTTTGCAAATTTCGGAGCTTTATTGGCTAAAGCATCTTTACGAAGAAAGCGAGCGATGAAAGTGTCAAAACTAATACCTTGCCCTTCTGATGCCACGAATAGGCTCTCAAAAATACTTAAGGCCTTGATTAAACATGGATGCTTGTGCTGAACAGCATTCTCAGTTGTCAAGCCTTCATGCATGGCTGGCACCGTAGCAAAAACGTACTCGTCAGAGAGTAGTAATTCCTCATAGCGTTCTCCCCTGATCAGAAGTCCCAAAATTTCTCGGAATTCCTCCAGCGAAACGAAAACTTCACGATCACCCAGTAGGAACGTGTGCATTGGAAGATTCCATTGGTTCACAAAGGCTTTAACCCACCAAACGTGAGAAGCATGATAGTAGAACAAAGATGCGTACACTGCCTGGTATAATCCAACTTTCTGCAAACGCGAGCGTTGGGAGGAGAGAATATAACGGGCTTAAGGAAGGTAGCCCACTGGATGCCATGGGATGACACCTATCTTTTAGACCTGCCCCTAAGGTCGAGCCTCGTCTTGGCATATCCCGCGTCCTAGAATGTCAATAGCCACCAATTGCTGATTGGGAATCCCTGATGTTGATGGCTCAAGACGGCCTTCAGGAATCCAATTAACCACCTCCAATGCATATGCAGTATACAGATACATCGTAAACTGAATAGAATGAATGGGTTCTGTCGGTACTCCACACGTAAAACTGCGATGGCCCCATATGATGTGACCACACCAGACACCCAATAGCAAAAGGCTCTTTTTGTCATTATCATGATTCTTAATCATAGCCATCACTTCTTCGTCTGACGGTGGCCGTGGGAAAGCAACCACTGAGCGTGTGTAAGGGAAGTAGGAAAGTGATGCCATTGTACCTAAAAAAGGGAACAAAATAAAAGTCAACAAAAAGTATAGGTTGGTCTTATAGGATTACTAACTAAAAAGATAGTGGACCCCATGAAATCAAAATGACGGATCATCAATGATGAAGGAAAATGCTCATTGTGAGAATCCAAAAGGATTCTCATTAAATAAAAAGTGGAGTTAGAAAAAAACTATAAATATTCTCGAAAAGCGAGTTCTGTTAAAAATAACAACAGATTCAAATCTGTAAAAAGGGTATTAAAATCCTAAAAAGGAAAATGCTCAAGAACAGAAAGGGGAATAAAATTCCTAAAAGTTCCAAATTTTTTTAGAGCTAAGCTCTATAAGACAAAATGGAATTAAATTTCTCCAATAATGGGATTAAATCCAAGAAATACCCATGATGGGAGACAGGTTTTAAATATATATATATATATATATATATATATATATATATATATAATGGAATTAAATTCCAAAGACCCTTAAAGATCAGGATCAATGATAGGGTAAATCCCTAAGAAGAGAACCAACGATTCTCAAGAATACCCATTGATTCAAGACCCATGGTCTACCCAAAAAAAAATTAATCTCGAAGATATCAGTTCAAGAAAAGAGCCAAGCTCTGTTAATAGATTAAAATCAAAACAAGATAAAAAGTATCCTAAGAGAAAAATTCTGTTCATAATCCTTACCAAAATTCTTGTTGGCAGAGTTTAACTCTAATCATAGGAGTTCTGTGGGCAGAGAGCTAAGCTCTGAAAGGAGAATTAAATTCTCAAGAAAAGATTCAAGGAAGATGAGAAACAGTAATCATCTCAAGGTCCAAACGCCCCATTTATAAGACATGATGAGAGCGGTTCAACTTTCCATTCTTCTAGGCAATCCAACGGTGGTAAAGATGGACAGCGTTGCACTCACGTCCAAGCCACGTGAGAGAAACACTGGGAGCATTTGTTCCCTTATAAAAAGGAAAGAAAAGGGGAAATAATTCACCACGACTCAAGGCTCACGTGTTAAACACGTGAGCGCTTATATGCAGAGCATATAAGCGCTGCAACCAAACAATTAAAGACTACATGGGCCTCACGTGTTAAACATGTAAGCGTCTATGTGTAAAGCATATAAGCACTAAAAAACCACACTAGGGTCACGTGTTAAACACGTGAGAACACCGTTTTGAATCATTAGCATCAGATAGAGTTAAACTCTATGCATAGAATTAAATTATATTTTGTATGCAAAGCATATGAGCATTAAGAGTAAGTGGCCAAAGGCCAAATTAACCTCACGTGTTAAACACATGAGCGCCAATATGCAAGGAATATGGGCACCAAATGAAAGAAGCTAAATAAGCCTCACGTGTTAAAAACGTGAGGGCGCCACCTTATGTATAATTGAATTATACTCTTGGGAAATACCTCCCTAGATTTTTTTCTAAAAGAGAAAGATCTTCTCTGTTAACAGAAAATTATTGGATCAAAGATCTAATGGTGATTAAAATCACCAAATATAGAATTAAATTCTATTAGGGAAATATCTCCCTAATCTTTCTAAATGAGAAGGGTAATTTCTGTTAAACAGAAAGTTGTTGGATCAAATATCCAATAAAACGGGAGAATATTTCCTTATATCTTTCTACACAAAGAAAGATGTGCTCTGTTAAATAAAGAGCCCTTGGATTAAAAATCCAATGGTAGTTAAAATTCACCGTCTAACAGAATTAAATTCTGTATAGGGGAAAATATTTCCATAATCTTGTTAAAAACAAGAAAACATATTCTATTAAACAGAAACGCACTGGATCAAAGATCCAACGGTGGATAAAATCCCCCAAATAATGTTTGAGACCAAGTAAAATCAATTAGTATCTCTCAAATGAGAGATTTTCTATAACTAATCAACAAACTTGTCTCAACTATATAAAGGACCCGAGACTTCAAGTCTCATATAGAGGGAACCCTCCATAAAGTTTTGCAAAAAAATATAGAAGGCTCTTAAAAAAAATAGGGAATTTAATTCTCAATACAAGAAAGAAGATCACCCTCCTTCAAGACTCTAGGTAAGAAAAAGAAGAGATCAAAATATCTTCTTTACCTAGTATAATGGAAACAAGGGTTTAACCCTTCATACAAGAACTTAGTTCTTCCTCTGGTTTGAGATTTGCAAAAGCAAATCTCTCCACAAGTTGAGAATTTAATTCTCATCGGGAAGATTCTGTTCTTCAGACTCAAAACATAGGAGGAAAGAACTAGGTTAAAAAGAAAGAGAAAGAAAAACAACATATGTTCTGGGAATTTAATTTCTCCGAAATCAGGGTTTAACCCTACATAAAGAACTTAGTTCTTATAAAAAAGAAAAGAAGAACTTAGTTCTTCAATAGAAAAAACAATCCAAGATCTTCAAATTAGAAATCTTGATGATCATTAATGACTAAAACGTCATTAACAGATATTAAAATCTCTAAAAAGAAAAAGAACTTGGTGTCTCACGTGAAACACACGTGAACAAAATTAGTACTTAGCACTATTATAGTGTCTCACGTGTTTCCTACGTGAGTGCCCAAAACAAAAAAAGAGGCTAAAACGCCTCACGTGCTTCGCACGTTAGTGTCCAAAAACAAAGCAAACTCATTTGTGTTGATTGGGCAGCCACCAAATAAAGCAACCCAGCACCCCAAAAATAAAGCAATCACGTGAAACAAAAAAAGGATGAATGCCTCACGTGCTTCACACGTGAGAGCCAGAGCTCTAACCAAGTGCTTATCACTTTTGTATAGAGAAAAGGGGTGAACAAATAAAACCCGAAATCAATAATCAGCGCCTCATATGCTTCCCACGTGAGTGTCATCCAAAGTGCTTAGCACTCTATATTTAGTCAAAATGACTAAATGCTTAGCACTGATTGGATAGCGCCCATATCTGAGCGCCTCACATGTTTCACACGTGAGCACCAGAGCTACAAATAAGTACTTAGCACTTTTGAAAAAAAGAAAGAAAACTGAGCAGATTCAACCCAAATTGGCTAAGTCTCTAGCAGCTGAGCCCAAATACTCTGTTGTTGGAGCTCAATAAAATTTAATGATCCTGAAAATATTGCTAAGTTTATCTTTGTCTCAAATATGGCTAACGTATCCTTGGTTAAAAATAAATTAAGCCCAAATGCTCATATATTTAAGTTGATCTTAATCTCAAATTAGATTAACAGTCCTTAAATAAAACAAAATATTTTTGAACTAAAAGAATATATAACCTAAGTTCAAAACCCAAACCCAAATCTAAAATATACGGATTTAGACTAACTCGCGCCCTACAGGCGACGACATAAACTAGTCTCCATATACAATTCACCTACAACTGCATAAAAACAAAATAACACACGACACGAAGTGAATTGCTGGAGAAGGAGAAAGTGGTTATCGCAATGCGGTAACGTAATTAACTGTAGGGGCTTTCGCCTGCAGGGAAGAGCGTCCCCACAATCAAAAACCCCTCAAAATGAGGGAGAATCTGATAAAATCTTCTATATCGGTCGTAGCTATCCAAATCTCCGATATACGGTGCCATAAATCAACTTGGTTCTTCAGAGAGGTAGATGGAGAAGTCCAAATCGCATCTGCCCCCAAATTCAGGCAACACTATCTATCCTAAACCGTCTCTGTTTTCGGCGGTGAACACGGATATTGTAGCCGATCCGGAGGTTGAGCCTGATTCGGATAACGACGTTCCTATGTCTGTGGTTCTGGAAAGAGATCTCTGCACGGTAAAGCCGAGAGGAAGCGTCGGAAGCACGCAGCGAGGGAGCATCAGGCGAGCTTGGCCACAGGTGCGGATTCGGGTAATATATATGGACCCCTGATGTTCCCATGGAGGACATTCTTTCTGCCTTGTCAACCGCTCATAGGCAAATTGCGTGTGCAGCTCGTGAAGAGGCTGAGCGGTTATTTCAAGGTAAGACAGTGCACGATATCTTAATGAAACCTAGTAGGACTTATTTATTTTTTCAGGTTTCTTTCCACAGCAGTTTTTTTTTAATTATAACACATTTTCCTTAAATGTTATAGCAGGGACGAGTTCAGGTGTCAGCGCTGCGGGTGAGGGGCCAGCGTCTGGGAATTCTGGGATGCTGAGCCTTCATTTAGAATCTGAGATTGTTCCAGCTGCCACTTCTTCCCCATGTGGATACCCGATATCCGCGGGTAACACTAGAGTAACGACGGCCCTTATTGATTCGGGAGACGAAGGTGCAGACGTTGAGTCCGTCTTCCCGGCAATCAAGGAAGCTGTCATAACTGATGACGCTCTAGATACCGCTATGGTTTCTGCCCCATCAGGTATTTCTCGTGTTATCACTTTTAGGTTCTCAGTCCTGCTAGACACATTCACTAATATCTCCTTTATTTCGAATATAGGTGCGAAAAGCCCTGGTCTTGAAGGATCTCCATCAGCCATCACCATGACTGTCGCTGTTCCACCTATCTCTTTTGCGCACACACACACACACCCCGATTTCTCTCGGGTTCAGCGACAGAAGGTAAAGATCTCTTATTTCCTTGTTTTAGTATTGATATTACTTTTTGGATTAATTTCATTATCGTATTTATTGCATTCTTGTAAAAGTTCTTTTCAACCGCTTATGCCAAATGTTAACCTCGCATTTCGCTTTCCAATCAGGATCTGTCCCTTCCTCTGGCGCTGGTCAGTATATCCTTCATTTCTTATTTCATCTTTTCACAAGTAATCCCTTTTTCATAGGCTTTTCTGTATTGACCACAGTCTTACGGCTCGAAATAGGGGACGAAGAAATAGCCGAGCTCTTTACGCTCCCTGATTTTCCCGTTTCAACTATTGGTAGGTTAGATCACATTCCTCATTTTTTCAATTAGGCTGAAATATGACCCTTCTTTGTGCAAGTCTTATTCTGTGGCAGCTACACCAGCTTTGGCTCCATTCGAGTCTCGTATTTCTATGCCCGTGGGACCCTTTTCTAGACATCAGTCTTCCAGAGGTGAGGTAAATAGCAGGCGAATGCTAAGTGAATTTATTGAAGACCTTAATGTCGAAACTCTCACTTCTGTTGCGGACTTTGCAGATGAAGTCAACTCCATGCTGGTGACTCTTGTGACTTTCCATAATGAAGATTTTGTCGGCATCTGGGTTGACTACTGTAAGCGAATTGAGGTTTTCCTCGATGAGATTGAGCATAAATGTCTTGCGCTTGAGGCATTGTCCTCAAAGGCTTAATTGGTCATATGGGTTGAGCAAAGTGTCGCTTCCATTCAATACTTCGAGCAGAAGCTGATCCTGAAGAAGAAGGAGTATGAGACGGCTTTCAACGAATTAAGCCAACTGCATCCCTGGGTCGAAGCAAATGTTGTGCAACTCCAAGTTATTTTTGAAAATCTTCAACAATGCATTTCTGAAGGAGTGGTGCTGAGGCAGAACCTTGACTCTACTGAGCGAGGAATGCGAGACTGGGAGGTTGCTAAGCAGGAAATCTCTGAGAAGTTTTCTTCATGCTTGCAACAACGGGCTCAAGTCGAAGCAATGATGGCCGCAATAATGAAGTGTGAAAAGGAGTTGCGGCAAGAGAGTGAACGAGTCACCGCTTTATTGAAAGCCCTGCCCTCTTAAATGCTAGAATTTTATCCCATTTTTTTATAAATTGTATCCATCAAACATTTCTATTCATGAATAAAGAATATACGTTCTTTTCTTTTGTATGCACTCATTTGTGTTTGATGTCTTGATCTGGCGTGAAGTAGTTTATGTACTCATTTCGGAGTTTGTAGTTTATTCACTCATTTCAAAATTTATAGTTTATTCACTCATTTCGGACTCTCTAGTTTATTCACTCATTTCGGAGTTTGTAGTTTATTCACTTATTTCGGAGTCTTTAGTTTATGTACTCATTTCGGAGTATTTTTAATTTTCCTCTCTTAGGTTTATAGGCAAACTTGTCCTATCGTTTTATGTAGATAACCCACATTCTTTATGACAAGGGTCCGTTAGGTTTGTGGTACTAGGGTTTTAGTCCATGGTACCGTTGGGTTGGCTGATATGTTCCTCGATATGCAGTCTTTAAACCACTGTTCGAGTGGCCCTGCGACTATCATGTCTCTGATCCCTTCGGCGGTTGGACAAGATGTCTTCGAGTAATCTTCTTAGGTTATATTACCGTCGGAAGAGCAAGCATTAGGAATTTTCCATGACACTTTTTACTTAAGGTTAAGTTCAATTTGGAGCCCTGATGAGTCATAACCGCACCCTTCTGTGGTGGGATGATCTCCAATGGTTTTTTAGGCTTTATATGAATTGCCGTCAAGATACGAAGTAAGGAATATGCCATCACTTCATTTTTCTTTTGTTTTAACAATGTCGTGCCGATTCTTTCCTGAAGTTGGGAAACATATGTATGATCTCTATGCTGTATGTATTGCAATCAAGATCTGGAGCTAGAGATATGTCATTGCTCCAATTCCATTTGATAATTGTGTCCGCATCCTGCTGAAATGAGGGGGAACGCCGAGATATTCTCTAAGTGGTATATGTACCATTGAGACTTGGAGCTAGGATTTTACCATGGCTCTATTTTTGCTTTGACCCTCAGGTCTTTGTTGACATAGCGTCTACATCCTGCTGGCATGAGAAGTACATCAAGCTGATCTCTAGGCTGTAGATATTTCCATTAAGACCTGAAGCTAGGATTTTGCCGTCACTCCATTTTTATTTAATTGTTGTGTCTACCCCTGCTGGAATGGGAGGGAACACATGGTAGTCTCTAGGTTGTATATGTACTGTCAAGACTCGAAGCTAGGATTTTGCCATGGCTCTATTTTTTTCTTTGACCTTTAGGTCTTTTGTTGATGTTGCGTCTGCATCCTGCAGACATGAGAAGGAACGCCTGGATAGTCTCTAGGTTGTATATGAACCGTCAAGACTTGGTTCTCCTTTTAACGAAGCGTGGTAGGAGAATATGGTCCCTTTTCCTTTATTTGTGCCCATGGATCGTACAAAAGAGTCAATATGGACATACTTACAGGGCAAAAAGGTTTCATTTTCACTTTTCATTTTTTTCATTTCTTTCCATGATATTCTATTTTTTCATCTTTTATGTCCCGAAAGTCGGAATTGCCCAATCATTTCGGCTATTTAGCACGGTGCCCAATCATTTCGGCTATTTTTGTTTTTACTCGTTATTTTTTATTGCGAGTTGCCTAAACATTTCGGCTCTTTTTTTCTTTTTTTTAATTTTTACTCGCTGCTTTTTTTTGCGAGTTAGGAACTTAATATCTGATACTAGTCTTGGCATAAGTATCGCTGCAACTGGAATATTGCCAGGAGCAAATCATCATTTGCTGTGAGAGGACTTGAAATTTGACATCTATTTAGGCATCAGTATCGCTACCACTGGAATATTTCCAGGAGCGAATCATCATTTGCCTTTATCAATTTGAACAAAGGTAGCTTAGCAAACAGGGTTAGGATCCTGTCGGCTAAGGCTTTTTAACTTTATGAGCCATAAGGGGCTCATAAAGGTATTTCTCCCTATGAGTCATGAGGATCTCGCAAGTGTAATTTCTCCTTAGAAATCGTGAGGATTCCCAAGTGATATTTTCTCTTGTGAGTCGTGTATTTCTTGGACGACTTTCTTTACTTTCTCTGGCCCCAGGCATCTTAACCATAAACAGTCAAATGATCTCTTATATAGAGCATCATTGATGAAGGCGAAAGACAAAGCTCATTTCATGAGCTGATGTCTAAACGACGCATTTTTGGGCGTTCATTAGGATTTGAAGTAGTCTATGAAGACTTCCTTCCAATCCTTGACCTTTTCTTCGTCCTCTATTTGAAGGGATACTTGTTCGGTCGCTTCTTTTTCTTTGGATGGCTCTATTAGGTCTTCCAAAGATATATCTGTAGGCACAAGAATCCTACGGCTTTGCACAATGATCCTCACGTCGTTGAGGTCTTCATCGGCCAATTTCTTAGCCAATTTGACCAATGCATCTGCCTTGCTGTTTTTTGCACGCGGTATACTCTTCTGGATGTAGGAAGGGATTTGTGTCAACAGTAACTGTACTCTTTCGCCATACTTTATCAGCTCTGGTTTGCATGACTGACAGTCTCTATATATGAGGAGGTCTTTGATTCCCATGTCGATAGTGATCTCGAGACCTTCTATCAAACCTTCATATTCAGTTTCATTATTAGTTCTTGGCTCTGTTAAGAAGAGGGCATAATGCAATATCTCTCCTTGTGGAGTCACGAAGATAAGGCCTACCCCGGCTTTGATTATAGAGGTGTTCTGCTTTCGCTGCTTCGTGGAATATGCTCTATCGAAGTAAAGTTTCTATTAAGAATCATTTTCTTCTTCAATCCCATCGAACGTGTGTTCGTCTGGAACCTCACAATTTAAGGGGGAGTCGGCTGGTATCGGATGCTCCGCGAGAAAGTCGGCAATGGCCTGACCTTTCACCGCTTTAAGGGGACGATACGTTACTGAGAACTCCATCAGGAGGAGGGCCTATTTGGCAAGCCTTCCTGTTAGTATGGCCCTTGATATCAGATATTTTAGAGGATCCACCTTCGATATGAGATGGACTTCGTGTGCCAAGGCGTAATGTCTGAGCTTCGTTATTGTGAAGATCAGTGCCAGACAATGTTTTGCGATGGGGGAATAATTGTTTTCTACCCCCAGGAGAACTCGACTCAAATAGTACATAGCTCTCTCCTTTCCCTGATCGTTCTCTTGTGCCTACAATGCGCCTAGAGAACCCTCAAGGGTTGTTGTATATAGGATAAGGGGTTTTCCCTTAACCGGAGCGGTCAATACCAGTGGATTTTGTAGGTATTGTTTGATTTCGTCCAGTGCATTTTGGCACTTTTGATCCCAGACGAACGGGGTCCCTTCTTCATCAAATGACTGTAGGGACGACATTTTCCGGAAAGGTTGGCTATGAGCTGCCGGATATACGTGAGCTTTCCTTGGAGAGACCGTAGTTATTTGAGAGTTCTTGGCGTAGGCATTTCCATAATCACCTTGATCTTTGAGGGGTCGATTTCGATACCTCGGTGATGTATGATGAATCCTAGGAGTTTCCTCAGGAAACTCCAAACGCGCATTTTAAAGGATTCACCTTTAGATTATATTTCCGAAGACGTGGGAACACTATTTTTAGATGTTCTCAATGTTCTTCGTGAGATTTCCTCATTATCACAAGATCGATATAGCATTCAACGATCTCATGGATGAGGTCATCGAAGATTTTTGTCATGGCCCTCTGGTAGGTAGCACCAGCGTTCTTCAAACCGAAAGGCATCACTTTATAGCAGAATATGGATAATAGGGTTCGGAAGGCAGTATGCTTTTGGTCTTCAGGATACTTTTTTATTTGGTTGTATCCTGAAGATCCATCCATGAAAGAGAAGACCTCATGGGTGGACGTATTATCGATCATAAGCTCGGTAACGGGCACAAGGAAGTCATCCTTCGGGCAAGTCTTGTTGAGGTCGCGAAAGTCCACGCAGATACGCACCGTCCCATTTTTCTTCATCACTGGACCGATGTTGGTGATCCAGTCAGGATATTGAACTTCTTGGATGAAACCGAAGTCGATTATGTTCTTGACTTCAGCGTTGATGTTCATCTCAGGTTCAAGTTGTGTCCTTCTTGGTGCCTGTTTGATTGGCTTTATACCCGGCGACATAGCCAGTTTATGTACCGCCACCTTTGGATCTAGACGCGGCATTTCAGAGTAGTTCCGGGCGAAGCAATCATTATACTGCATGAGCACGTCTTTTAACGTGGCCACCTGTTTTTTAGATAGCAGTTCATTGACAAACGTTGGTCTCGGATCATTTTCCATCCCTAAGTCAATTTTTCTTAGGTTGTCCGCCGTGGTGTGCAACCCATCTTCCAGCTCTTTTTGGGCCGGTAGAAACTCTGAGATCACCTCATCCTCGTCATCATTTGCGAAGCACCTGTAGAGGTTATTCATAGTCTCATGCCCTTCCTCTTTTGAGAGTGTTATCATATAGCAGGTACGAGTTCGCTTCCATTCTTGATGTTGAGCTGGTCCTATTCTCACGGTATATGTCCTCTTTGGCTCATGCTTTTGCGGCGGGGTTACCCTCCAGCTGTCGGATAAAGCGAGCATGCTTTGTTGATACGGGTCTTTTACCCAGTCTTTGAAGGTGAAGCAGTCTTCAAGGGAATGACCTATTACTCGGTGATACGAGCAATAATCCGGATGATAGACCTCGTTTATTTTTTCAGGGTGCCGAGGCTCCGGAAGCGTCATCATTTGGTGCTTCATGACAAGGTTGAATATTTTCCTTGTCTTATCTTGAGGGAAATAGTATTCCCGACCTATCTTCTTTATAAAGGACGAGCTCCAATCGAGTTTTTCTCGATTGTATAGCGTCTTGGATCCGCTTTTTTGTCTTCGAATGTTATTTGCGTTCCTTACCCTGTTTTTGACTCCATTTCGGGATTTTCCCCTTTCACGAGAACATACAGTGGGCCGGGGATGAAGAGCATTATAGTCTATCATCTCCACAGATTGCTGACTGAGACACTGTGTCCTGGCCTTTTCATAAATAGCCATTTCGTAACTGTGATTGTCCCAGCTCATTTGACAAGCTTCTTTTATTAACCTGTCAATTTGTTCTTCCAGCGACGGACTTAAAGTTTATAGAACAAGAGCTTGCCCCGATTTGATGTCAGGACTATTTGGAAGAGCGTTTTCCGCTTCACTGGAGCTATTTACGACACGACAACTGTAGATTTGTTCCCGTTTCTTGGACCGAACGTATCCGAGCCCGTTTGTTTCCATCTTTCAGTTGGGAATCTTTCGCCGAGTCCCGGGAATATCCCAAATCTTTTTGTAGAATTGGGCTTGTCAAGCAGTTTGATCGAGGGATACATCTTGGCATCATAACAGCCTTTGCAATCCCTCCGCATAGTATCTTGGCAGACATATTGGTTGAATCCTGTCGAGTGCAAAATCGGCACCATACCAGACTTCTTTTTCTACTTTGATCTCCGTAGATTAGTAGAAGAGGATTGCCTTTTCACCCATTCGCCTAGGAGGCACGTAGAAAGTTTGCAGTTCTTGTACGCTGTATGTATGGAGCACATCAAGTTCCTTGTAGTGTCGACGCGGAGCCATTGTGATTTGCAGACTCTGATATGTTCCGGAAAAATTTTGCATTGACGGGCAGACAGAGAACATTGCATTAGCCTTGTCCTCTGAGTCGCTGCAAAAGACCAAAATAAAAGTAGATGGTCCGGGCTTGTTAATTTCTATCTGCAGTTGTCCCGAGTAGACTATTTCTTCATCTTCCTCGATATCGCTCCAAAATATCGGGATGGTAGTGACATATTTCTGTTTATTCTCCGGCTTATGACACCTTTCCGTATCTTCAAAGTCTGGCAGGAAGTATTTTGCGTCTTCGTATTTTCGGACTTCGTTTATGGAGAATGGAATTAGCTCTCCAGTGACGGTGTACTCTGAACCATCCTTGAAATATTTCATACACTGATGTTGTGTAGAAGGGATGACGTTGTACTCGTGTAACCAAGGCCTGCCGAGCAAAGCGTTGTAGCAAGTCTTGGCGTCAATGGCATGAAATTTGATGTCAATGATGAGAAGCCCGAAGCGCAGCGTCAATATTACGGACCCAAGTTTCCGTGATGACTATGAGTCAAACCCGAAGATGGTAATTTTATCTCGGGCGAGGTGCTGAACGTTCATGCAAATCTCCTTCAGCACCTTTACATTGAGAAGGTTAATGGAGGATCCGTTGTCGACAAGAATTTTCCCAATCTTGAAGTCATGGCAGTACCCGGTGACGTATAACGGGAAATTATGCTCGCACGTACCTAAGAGGAGATCTTCATCACTAAATGTAATATCAGTTGTGTAGACCTCTGCCAGCTCATCCTTCATCTTCTCTTCTGCGCAGAAAGTTTGGAACTGATCGGGCTCTTGCAATGCCTTGATCAGGGAATCTCGTGCATCTTTGGACAGGAGGAGAGCATCCAATATACTCAGTTACGAGGGTATTTTCCTCAGATGTGCTAGGACATTGTAATCCACCTTGTTTTTCCTAGGTGGGTCCTTTGCTACGAGCTCTTTGACTACTTCTTCATTGAGGGCGATCTCCTCAGGGATTTTCCCTTTCCCTTTATCTTTTTTATTCAAACCTTTGTTTGTAGGTCCAAGGTTCTTCTCAGGCAGCGTGCGGTTACACAGCTAAATATTCTCACAGTTCTTCTTTTCCTCTTCTTTTTTGGAGGTGGAGTCTTTGAAGAGAGGGCTGAGGGGTGTTTCATCCTCAGAATCGCTCCCGAATGAAAGAACTTGGGGGTTTTCCCCATCTAAACCGGTACCAACCATATGACAGTTGCCAGTCATTTCTTCATGCGCATTTGTCGCACTATTTTTCCGCTGACGTACACAAGCTTCGCGCTTCATCTTCTTGAAGTGTTTTTGATGGGTAACATATCCTTACCACTATTTCTTGAAGATACCGCATTATTCGGTGGGGTGGATGACCTCCGATGATATAGGCAGTAGTTTAGATATGATCCTTCTTTATCGGGGCATGTGACCCCAAGAGTGTTCTTTATGAGAGGTGGCAACTTCATCTCCATTAACAGGGATTTGGAGAACCGCTTCTCTATTTTGATCCTGCTCTTATTTGTAGCATGTATGCTTTGGTTTGGTTGGAGTACTTTACGACTCATCCTTGCCGTAGCTTCTTTATCCTGAAGCTGACGCTTAGCCTTTTCGTATATAGTTGTCTCGCGTTCTCGGTCAACTTTGCTTTTTTGAAAGGCTTCGTTTAATAGCCTATTGATCGGGTCTTCTGGCGGTTCCGAGGATTTTAGCGCCGATTCTGCCCACAGTTCCTCTGTGTTGTTTTCTAACACTGAGGGAGCTTCTTCACCATTTAACGACGAATGGAAGACCATGTGGCAACTTGCTACACGGTCTTCAGTGTCTTCTAATGTGTCATTTTTCTCATCGTTGTCACTATCTTCATCCTCAAGAATATGCTTGAGGAACTCTTCGAGCATGACTGGTGTCTGCGCCTTCTAGTTGTAATCTTCCAGCACATCAAAGTATTTTTAAAGGTCTGTGCGCTTGTCGCCATACTCGGCAGGCTGCATGGGCTTCTTGGTCTTATTCTTTTTCTTAGAAGACTTTGAAGACTTGACTTGGGGGTTTTTCCCCTAGTCAACAATTTTTGGTGCGGGACGTGATTTCAGCATCCCTTTAATGATTTCGGGTTCAAGTAGGCTTTTCCACCCGACTGCCGAACATGCTTGTAGATCCTTCAGCATTCTTTTGTTTTTTGCTTAAAGAACGATTTTCCATGGAGTTTCTTCCACGAGTGAGCATGATGCCCCCTGCGCGTCCACCTTTTTTGGAGTGTGATTCTAGGATGGGTTTACCCTCCAGTTATCAAACAGCGCGAATTTCCCCTATTGATACTGGTCTTCGACCCAGTTTTTGAAGACGTAGCAATCTTCAATTGGGTGGCTCACCATTCTGTGATAGGTGTTGCGCCACGGCAGCGCCCCGGCCGTCTATCCGAGGCCATAATGCGGAATCAAAATTTTTCTTAACTTTAAACTGGCGCTACCGCGGACAATATACCCGGATCGTAACCATTAACCGATACTAACTAACTAGAGATGGGGTGAGAGATATACCGAGCGATCCGTGTCCTTCGGTCTTCTCGTCGTCGTCCCGATCTCCCGCGGAATCACCATTCGTCGTCTTCTCGTCGGAAAGGGCACCACGTAGCCGGATTCTTTTACGGGCTCCCACCTCTGGACCGAGGCAACTCGGGCGCGAAGTTGGCTAGCCGACGCGTCCAAGATTTGCTGTAGATGTAGTGTAGAATCTATTGTCTCTTTTGGGATTTATGTTGCCATTGGTGATGGAGGAATGATGTTAAGAAAAAATGGTGCTTTCATTTTTTCCAAAACAAGAAAAAGAATGAGATGAAGAAATATGTGCCACACTCATAATGAAACTATCTCATACTCTTTTACAAATGGTGGAGGAAAAATCTCAAAAACAAGAAGGAAGGTGAGTGTAGGAAAAGCAAGAGGTGACCACATCCAAAGTAAACCTCACATCAACTCCTAATCAACTCCAATCCATTCTAATCACCATTAATGCAAAAGAAATGATGATAGAAAAGAATGGAATCAAAAGATGCTTTCATAATCAATCCATATGCAAGAAACCCCTCCACAATATGTTATTTGCAAACTTGCAAATAACACCCTCCATCGAAAAGTCCGGTCGTGAAGGAACAAAGGAAAACCGGCCGGAACGGAATGCAAACTGGCAACTTCAGAAAACTGATCCCGTAATGAATTACAGGAAAACCCCGATACTGTGCATACACACCCGCATCTGTATTCCGACCGGATACAAATGCAAAGAGACAAAATCTACACTGTACTATACTAGGATCCGGCTTAAACCAAAGCCGGCTAGTAATATCCGTCCGATCCTGATCCGTGCAATACCGCACGTATCTGATCGAACCCTGCCATATATCCATACGGCCACTAGTACAAACCGTCCGATCCTTATCCGTGCAATACCGCACGTATCTGATCGGACCCTGCCATATCTCCATACGGCCTCTACAGCGTTTCGCCCGAAACTTGAGTAACTGTAAGTGTGGTGGACTCTAAAGACTCGTCAATACTATGGCTGTGGATTTAACCACGAGCACGTCAGAGGTATAAGCCAATACGTGACGGGCCACCAGCTATTGACCAAAAGGGACGTCGATGAGCGAACTCATCTTGACACCCTACTGAGCCTGTCAGCGAAAATATCCGTACAGTCCGGTCCGTTCGTCTATGAGTATCGCATGGCGGGCCTAGGGGGTTGGTAAAAGTCAGACCCCCAAAAGCGGTACAAGTCGTGTCGGAGCGTAGCCCAGAACACCCTGAGATACTACTGGAATACCTACCAGTAAATCTCCTGCCTCGGCCGAGGGCTTTGTGTAATGGCTCTCCTAGACACAGCGCGACCTCACCCCCAATACCGGGAGAGACGAACCCCTGCAGATCCGCTCACCGCCTCCATGTGGCTCGGGACTGTACCCAACTAAAACCTGTTTGCACGACTCCTTTGAGCCGTGGTAGGGTAGTAATCAAAGCACAGTGGGAACTCACACGAGACAAATGACGATCTCAGGTCGATGAACTAACCTGTACACATGTCACCAGGGAACTGCTATCTGACATCTGGTATAAGACCAACTAGCATGTTCCCGGCGAGTCCTGTCCGGTGTACTCATAACCCAATGAGCACCTGTATACATCTTAGGTGAACCAACTGACACCAGTGGCTTGTGAGACCGGCCACCGCCCTTCGTCGGGGTCTGGACTGTATACACTAGTCTACTCTGGAGTATCGATGCCCTGTCTCGAAACTCCCACGACTAGGGACCTTTTAAGGATGTGCTTATATACCGCCAGCTCTCACGTATATGATCGCCCTCATACTGCTGGTAGTCAAGAAAGAATCCTAGGGGCTCTATCAACGTGTAATAGCGACAAGTCAGGTCACCTAAAGCAGTACACGATGATAAAGGTAAACCAGATAGTATACTATCATCTTGAGTAAGACTGTCCTCCTGGGATAGGTCCTCCCTCAATCATTGCAATCACGTGCCTGTGATCCAATAATTGACTCTGAGGGCACTATCTCCAACAATCTCCCACTTGCACTCAAGGCTAATTATTGCGATGTCGCATACTCACAGCCCGTGTGATACCGAACATCCAACTCCTCTACAAGTCAGTCTCACAAAACTCGTTTGCGAAACTATTGCGTTCGAGGAATAGCCTTAGTGAGTGGATCTGCTTGGATGTTTCTTTCTATGTCTCTCTATATCTCAAGTTCGCGGAGAAAACCATCTCCCGAAAAGAGCAATACCTGTCTTAGAATGTGTCTGGATGTCTGATGGGACCTAGCTCATAAATGAACTCCAAATCCAAACTTCTTAGACTATATCGTCAACTGAACTTAATCAGTATCCTGCGCCATGCCTTCCCTCAGTATCCACCTGGACCACCTGTCCAAAATACTGCCCCTCGTCAGAGGGAAAATAATAACTCTGACAGCCACTCTGCCATCCAGGTCACCTTGGAAGCCTGGAATGATAACTGTCTCCCGAAGGAGAATGCCGTTATCATATCCCTAGAACATCCACTTATGTTCTAAAACTGCTTCCGACTGTTTCTCCAGGATTGGATCAATATCAACTTATTGCATCTACTGCAAGAACAACATCTGGTGTGGTACTTGACATCTCATGATTGACTCAATTGCCTAAGCAAGTGATCTGCCAATCATGCACATCCTCTCCCCTTTAGTCTGTAAGACACCTTTAGAGAGGGTGACTCCATTACCTGCAGGTACACTACCGTGCCAGGAGTCGTCCATTCTAAATACTCTTAGAATGCTGTCTAAGTACCCTGATTGGGAAACCACCCAATTCTAGATCTAAAACCATAGATCTAGTAACCAGAATGTACGATATAATATCCAAGTCCTATGTGGAGAAACCACTGTGTGACGACCAAAGTATAACCGATCGTAGTATAGGAATATCACTTCCTACTCTCTGTATGTCATCCAAATACCAGGACATCACACTCTACTATCTTCTCAACAGATCCATCCCCTATTCTGATGAAGTCAAACCTATGACTGTCACGTCAGAAATAGATGATCTTTCTCCGCTACATGTGCTTTAGTCTATAAATAGACATAAGCCACATATCCACCAATGCTTCCGCTGCTCCCACTGACTATGATAACCCTCTGGCAGAGTCATATACACGTACACTTCTAAAGCTAGTTTAGAACGACGCTATACTCATCCTCCTGCCGGGTCTCACAGTCTGGAACAACAGCAATGGCAAGTCTGGGTAAACAAGAACCTCCCTGCCACCGTCCTTGAGCATACCGAAGTACCTCTCGAGTGCCTGAGGTTACCTAACATATCTGCGGAGTGGCTAATGGAATGTCAATCCAGATTGAATCTTTAGGTTCCTTATCAAATCTTCAGTAATCGTTTGTGGTTCTGGAATTACTTCCAGTTCTACCATACTCCCACTGCTGTTTTCTGAAAAAAAATCCATTTTTGTTAAAACTGTGGCGAGTCAAGAACAATATCACTATTGATCTTCCAGATGGTAGAAAGTCAACCCTCGTCATAGCCTGGGTCAACCCACAAACAACCATTACAGAAACGTGCCTTGAGTTATCCGGAGTCTGGTTTTAAGCATAAGCCGGACAACTCCCCGTACCTTAACAATGTCAAGATATGAACTGTTCTATATCCAATACAGAAACAGAGGCACTGATTTAATTTAACCAGATTCAAATCATGCAGCTGTCACCAGTGCATGTCTACTAAATGGAAGGAGGCCGTTCAGAGTTACTCAACTTAGGAGTACTTCCAATTATGAGTAATCTGAAAGAGAAGCAAGTTCTCTTAATCATTACTATTAACTGAATACCATTCACAAGTATCTACATCTTCGATCATCTTGAAGAATCTCGATACTTGCAACATCTGGTTCTCTACTTTATTCATACACCTAAAACTTCTCAAAACTTAGACCCTGTGTTTGAACGAAACACGTGTCTAAGAACTAGAGAAGTCATAAGTAAATAGAATATAGTACGACGACCAATCCCTCTGTCCTATTGGACACTGGACAACATACAATACTCTGTATAAGTCCCCTGAGTGTAATAACTCATTCACTGTGTGTCGTAGGTTGAAAACTGTACTTATGGTTAAGAAGAATTACACCGCTGTTTAATGCTCCTTACCTAAACATCCACTGATATAGGCAAATGTCATAGACATAATTTCAAAAAGGTACATCTCACTTTATAAAAATAGACGTACAGATATACCAATTTGAAATTGGTGCATAATAGCGGATATTCAAAACCAAATAATTGCCGTCCGGCAAACAACCCAGGTGACTTCCTCAAATATCACCGATTACAACGAATCCCGATATAATGAGGATGATCACCCAATTCCCAATAACTTACTCCCACTCATCATCTGTAAAACCATACAGATGTGAGAATCATACCTGGTAAATACATACCCTGGAGTAAGTGTCTAATCGGGAAATCAGTTTTCCATTAACAGTACACAGTGAAACTGAAACATTGAAATGTTTCGATGGGGTATCCTGGTATTCCTAGTAATGCCTCTTCCATTATCCAGATTCACAACTGTAACCGTATAATTCTTTGCCATTTCTCCAAATCCCTTTATATGTCTTTAGTCATTACCTTCTGTACACCCCTTTAGGCAAAATGGTTTTCTTCCTTCCCTACCATTCGACACCAGCCTATGGTTTGGAAGAAGACTATCCAATAAGCATAATGGGTGTACTGTCCTAATCCTAGGAGCACTCGCAACGCGAGAGAAGGTGAAGATAAAAGACAACCGAATAAACCTTATTCCTATTTCTCCTGAACCAGAATCCATCCCCGAACTGGAACAAGTTCCTTTCGAGTTCGTATATAACCATACGATGGAGTATCCAATAAACTGTGGATCTTCGTTGTGATACGGAGTGTCCTGGAGAAATACAAAGGTGATTTAGGATTGGCGAAGAAATACTTGGTTTGGTCGTGAATATCAGTCGCAATTTACTTTGCCCTCCTACTAATGCCTTGCTTTGTCTTAACTTAATACCTTCTGCACACCATCGTTATGCTAATTGGTTTTCTTCATTCCCCACCGTTTGGCACCAGCCTAAGGTTTGGAAGAAGACTATCCAATTTGCGTAATAGGTGTACTATCTCCTAAACCAAGGAGTACTCGCAACCTGAGAGAAGGTAAAAGGAAAAGACAACTGAATAGTCCTATCCTTTTTCTCCAGAACCGGAAACCATCCTCGAATAAATTCCTTCGAGTTCGTATCTAACCATACGATGGTTTTGTCCAATGGAAGTGGACGTTCGTAGTAATACGGGGTGTCCTGGAGAAAAGGGTAAAAGTAGGAGTGGCAATGAGGTTTGCAACTATGACAATCCAAAAGCCAGTGTTAAGAAGGTTCGGTCAACTTGGTCACTGAGTCATAGTCTTAGGGTCGGGTCAATGGTCGCTGCCAAAGAGAGAGAGAAAAGAAACACTCAGCGTGCACTCTAACCTAGATCAGAATGGTTATCACTTTATCTAATCAGGAAACCTCCCACTGTAACCTCAAATTCTTCTCCAAACCTGAAAGAAGAATTAGTCGAGATCACCCGAGGAGTAAACCAACTCATCAGTGGGAATCGGGATCCAACTATCATCGCATGATAACGTGACGGAATCCGCTCACGCTATCACACTCCAGAAGGTATGCGCATATCTGGCAAGTTTCAGTTCTTTTGAAACTCCCGATGTGATTTTTACCCCTAGGACCCAAGTGACCTTGACGAATAATCAACAAATCAAAAGGTCCTAGTCAAGTTCAACCCATCATTATCTTGATTGCGTTAAACCCACCCGCACGACCCTTGACGAATAATCAACAAAGTCGCACGACTGTCCTAACCAATCCACATATCCATGCGACAGAAAGCATTACAGAGCTACCGCACACTACGCCTCGGCGAATAGCAACGACAAACGTAGCGCGAATACTATGCAATACTAATCCGAAATGACGGAGGGCTACGAATGGTTTTTGGCGAAAAACCTTTTACCGTAATGAACTTGATATCGTTGAAGGAACTGGATAACTTTTTATAAAAATATAGTGACGAAAACCTTTACTAAAGAGGTCACTCCCGGTGAAGGGATCTCGGCTCTTTCCCCGTAGAATGAGGTGCAGGATATTCCAACTGAATACCACGATGCAAAGCAAAAGTAATCGGCTATAGTGAAGTCATTGCCCTGACGCAAACTTTTTGTCCAAGGGGTCACTCCCGGTGAAGGGATCTCGGTCCTTGCCTCGTCGACTGAGGAGCAGGGTATTCCAACTGAATACCACTATGCAAAACAAAAGAGAACGCCCTTGCAATAACAGCTTTTTGAAAAATTGTTCCAACAACATCAGAATAGGTTTGTTTATCTTGCATTGATCCGAATCAACGCAGTCCCATCAATTGATCACACCACAAAGAACGAAAATAATATGACATACATATATGCCATCCGCATTCGCCACTGGGTCCCGTCATTACCCGTTAGGTTAGCTAACTAACGAAAGAGCGGGGACTGGACTAGCGCGGATGCAAAACATATACAACATCTACTAATATATATATACCAATATATAATATTTCGCTCAAGGCGTGATAAAATGCAACATCACAGAAAAGTAGAGCATCACAGAACAATACAGATATCTGGAAGCCCCGGGTTTCACAGAGCCGCTGCTGAAACCCGACGTTCCCCTGGTCGTGTGGATAGCCTGTGCAATGAAATCCTGGACCCCTACGGGCGCGGCAAGTCACCCGCCAAAACCTGAAGCGAGGCAGCCCCCTCCAGCACCGTGAATGGACCACCCAACACTTCACGGAATCCGGCAACTTGGGCACCCCTCCTGGGTCAACCTGTACCCCATACGAGTGCGGCGAATAGCCCGCCAATCCTAGAGTGAAGCCCCCTCCGTCTCAATGCCATGAGATGCGGGCCCGTTGCCCTCTAGAACCCGGCTATCCGTGCACCCCTCCGCGGGGTAATCCTAGTACAGAAAGTAAAATATACATACACTGGGTACATCGACCGCAACCAGGTCGTGCCCCAAAAGAATAATACAAACAGGCAGAGACGGCAGTCCACATGTCGGACGCTCACCCCGCAATATCAAATGTACATATAAAACAAAACTGTACTACCACTGCAACCAGGCTATCCCCCACGACCGATCCGCAACATCACAGCACAAACACATAACATCAACGTGAATGTCACGTTCGCAAATCCATCTAACCGGGCTATAGCAGTTAGACAGGATTTACCGATCAAGTGACATTCACGGTCGCAGATATAATGTAAATACTGTGAACTAATGTGTTTAAACTTTTCGATCGATCAAATTTATCGAAGTGGGCCCCAAGCATTACTGTAGCACTTAAAGAGAGTCTAGGCCCAAAAAGAATATTCCAAAAACACCATTTTCAACCCAGGAGCTCACTGCAAAAATTTGGTCCAATGAATAGTAAAAATGGCCGCGGAACAGCCGCAAATACGTGGTTTTGGCCGCGGTTCCGCGGTGGAATAGTGAGATCACGCTACCAAATTTTCACAGAATGCTTAGAATTCCCTGCACATGTCACTGCAATGTACCGCAAAATTTTTGGAACCAAAAAAATTTCGACAGAAAACTGTGCAAATGAAAATGGGTTTCGGAAAATCCGTTCGATCGAACTTGTAAACACGTTAGAGCAAGCTAGACTAGGTTAATGGCGTGGCTCTGATACAATGTTGCGCCACGGCAGCGCCCCGGCCGTCTATCCGAGGCCATAATGCGGAATCAAAATTTTTCTTAACTTTAAACTGGCGCTACCGCGGACAATATACCCGGATCGTAACCATTAACCGATACTAGCTAACTAGAGATGGGGTGAGAGATATACCGAGCGATCCGTGTCCTTCGGTCTTCTCGTCGTCGTCTCGATCTCCCGCGGAATTACCATTCGTCGTCTTCTCGTCGGAAAGGGCACCACATAGCCGGATTCTTTTACGGGCTCCCACCTCTGGACCGAGGCAACTCAGGCGCGAAGTTGGCTAGCCGACGCGTCCAAGATTTGCTGTAGATGTAGTGTAGAATCTATTGTCTCTTTTGGGATTTATGTTGCCATTGGTGATGGAGGAATGATGTTAAGAAAAAATGGTGCTTTCATTTTTTCCAAAACAAGAAAAAGAATGAGATGAAGAAATATGTGCCACACTCATAATGAAACTCTCTCATACTCTTTTACAAATGGTGGAGGAAAAATCTCAAAAACAAGAAGGAAGGTGAGTGTAGGAAAAGCAAGAGGTGACCACATCCAAAGTAAACCTCACATCAACTCCTAATCAACTCCAATCCATTCTAATCACCATTAATACAAAAGAAATGATGATAGAAAAGAATGGTATCAAAAGATGCTTTCATAATCAATCCATATGCAAGAAACCCCTCCACAATATGTTATTTGCAAACTTGCAAATAACACCCTCCATCGAAAAGTCCGGCCGTGAAGGAACAAAGGAAAACCGGCCGGAACGGAATGCAAACTGGCAACTTCAGAAAACTGATCCCGTAATGAATTACAGGAAAATCCCGATACTGTGCATACACACCCGCATCTGTATTCCGACCGGATACAAATGCAAAGAGACAAAATCTACACTGTACTATACTAGGATCCGGCTTAAACCAAAGCCGGCTAGTAATATCCGTCCGATCCTGATCCGTGCAATACTGCACGTATCTGATCGAACCCTGCCATATATCCATACGGCCACTAGTACAAACCGTCCGATCCTGATCCGTGCAATACCGCACGTATCTGATCGGACCCTGCCATATCTCCATACGGCCTCTACAGCGTTTTGCCCGAAACTTGAGTAACTGTAAGTGTGGTGGACTCTAAAGACTCGTCAATACTATGGCTGTGGATTTAACCACTAGCACGTCAGAGGTATAAGCCAATACGTGACGGGCCACCAGCTATTGACCAAAAGGGACATCGATGAGCGAACTCATCTTGACACCCTACTGAGCCTGTCAGTGACAATATCCGTACAGTCCGGTCCGTTCGTCTACGAGTATCGCATGGCGGGCCTAGGGGGTTGGTAAAAGTCAGACCCCCAAAAGCGGTACAAGTCGTGTCGGAGCGTAGCCCAGAACACCCTGAGATACTACTGGAATACCTACCAGTAAATCTCCTGCCTCGACCGAGGGCTTTGTGTAATGGCTCTCCTAGACACAGCGCGACCTCAACCCCAATACCGGGAGAGACGAACCCCTGCAGATCCGCTCACCGCCTCCATGTGGCTCGGGACTGTACCCAACTAAAACCTGTTTGCACGACTCCTTTGAGCCGTGGTAGGGTAGTAATCAAAGCACAGTAGGAACTCACACGAGACAAATGACGATCTCAGGTCGATGAACTAACCTGTACACATGTCACCAGGGAACTGCTATCTGACATCTGGTATAAGACCAACTAGCATGTTCCCGGCGAGTCCTGTCCGGTGTACTCATAACCCTATGAGCACCTGTATACATCTTAGGTGAACCAACTGACACCAGTGGCTTGTGAGACCGGCCACCGCCCCTCGTCGGGGTCTGGACTGTATACACTAGTCTACTCTGGAGTATCGATGCCCTGTCTCGAAACTCCCACGACTAGGGACCTTTTAAGGATGTGCTTATATACCGCCAGCTCTCACGTATATGATCGCCCTCATACTGCTGGTAGTCAAGCAAGAATCCTAGGGGCTCTATCAACGTGTAATAGCGACAAGTCAGGTCACCTAAAGCAGTACACGATGATAAAGGTAAACCAGATAGCATACTATCATCTTGAGTAAGACTGTCCTCCTGGGATAGGTCCTCCCTCAATCATTGCAATCACGTGCCTGTGATCCAATAATTGACTCTGAGGGCACTATCTCCAACAATAGGAGCAGTAGTTAGGGTTGTTGATGTCGCCGGGTTGCGGTGGACGCCTCGTGTATGGCAATGTGATGAGTTTATTACCCACTGTCAATTTGAATAGTCTCCTCGTCTTGTCGCGAGGAAATGAGTAAGCGTGTCCTAGTCATTCCTCCAAGGATAGGCACGGACACGCGTTGTTTTGGCGAGCAGCCAGTTTTGGGCCACTCAGTTGTTGTTGCGTATTAGCAACGAAGGCCACTTTCCCTTTACCCTTATTATTTCGAGGGTCCTTATTTGAGGAGGAATGCCCATGGCCCATCTGGTCCATTTGGGCCAGTTTATCTATCAGAGCCTGGAAGATGGTTGGTTTAAAGAATGTCATGAACTGGGACACAGTCGTTTGAGGATCAAGGGTCCCAATGAACATGCCTACAGCCGGAGACTCTTCAATGCGTTGTTCACACTTAGACCACAGGATCCGCCACCGGATCGCGTATTGGACCCAGGTTTCTCCCGGCTTTACCCTGGCATTGATCAATGCCGTAATTGGAGTCATTTGGGAGCTCCGAGTACCATTCAAAGGCTGTTTCTGACAGGCTGCCAACGAACTGGCGAAGCAATAGTTTGTCGTCGCCTCTAGTGTTGCCGCACAGAGCTCTGAACTGTGCGACGTGCTGATGAGGGTTGCCTGTCCCTTTGTATACATGGAACTTGGGGATCGTATATCCCGGCGGGTATTTGATTTGGTCATACCAACCTGGATACGGTCACCCGGTTCTGACGATTTGGCCAGCAGCTTCATTAGTTTAATGAGCTCTTATTTGTTGAACAATGTAATCACCAATGGCGGCCTTAGAGATTATTTCCTCCTTAGTTGCTGATAAGGCCGGAGGAGGGTTTGATGTTTCCTCTCTGTCATCGTCGATGATTATCGGTGGATTTTAGGCCAGGGGTTTTGGCTAGATCACCATTCCAACCATGTCTTGGAACAAGAGAGCCATTTTCTTCATATTAGCAGCTTGTTCAGTGTCCTCTTTGTCCTTTCTCTCGAGCACCTTTCGCAGAAACTCTGTATCGGTCTCTTGCTCTTGGCACCGTTCGGCCTCTTTGTCCAGACTTGTTTTCTGTCTATTGAGTGCCGTCATTTTGTTCAACATTTCTTAGAGCTTTTGTTGTTACTCCTGAGCCTTTGTCAGCGACCGAGTTTGTGGTCGGTGACCCACCGAAGCACAGCTCCCTTCTTGCCCATTGGTCATATATACCGTATGGACGATAATGCCTCCAGGCTTAGGGCGTTTTGATCCATCGCCTTTGGAATTTTCCACGGGCGGTAGAGTTTTCTCCAGCCTCATTCTTTTATAAGAGATTGGAGTTGAAGGAGCTATTATGACAAGCACCTGTTTAAAAAAAGTCCCCCGTTGCATGGCGGAGGATTGTCCTTTTTCTTGTCGAGCCTTCGATTTCTTTGGTCGACGAGGGTAGTTTTGGTCAATCACAGAGCCCTGGACTTTTCGCCAGACCCTATGAATTTGCGAGGAGAGCCGCTGATGAGGCCGCTCTGTCTTTGTCTTCACTGTACCTTTTGCGGGTGGAAGTGATTTCTTTAGCACCGCCGTTGGAGAGTTTTTGCGCACCCTCTTAAGAGGATTAAAACTGTTCTCGGTTGGAATAGTAACGTCGACTTGGAGCTGGTGGGGTGAGTCCAAAGGAGGAGTTTCCCCCAGCTTCTCTCACTCGGCGCCAGTGGCGACGTCGAGCGTGCCTTGTTGAAGGGACCGCCTTAATTTTGAAAGCGGCTTCATCACGCCCCTGGTTTTGCTGAGGAGCTGCAATTAGTGTCAGCCTGTTAAAGACCAACATCCTTGTTAAGGTTTGAGGAGGGCCGGCCAATCTTTCGAAGACCAATCGTCTAATGGGTGAAGCACCTTTGACGGCTTCACCTGTAGCAGAAGTAGGGAGGGCTAGCCTTTTTGGGGTAGCCCCTTCAGGTATCACGAGCTTCTTTACGAGCCCATTTGAGTTCTTACTCAGCCTATTGAAGACCGAAACGTCAGATTTGGACGGCTCGTTGAGAGGGTCCGTTGTGGTTGCCAGTCGATCAAAACCGATCTTTTAAGATTTTCTCCTTGCGGCGCTGAGGCACCGAAACTCACCGGTGGGAGCATGGTCCCGAAGAACAATCCAGTAGTGGATTGTGTGGCTTGTTCCACTGGCATTGAGAAAATAGAGACCGCGTTGGGCCCATAGGTCACT